>OU026087.1:13909000-15212000 GCA_907269075.1 Idaea aversata
GTTACTTAACTGTTTTTAATAAATTATCCCTAAGCCTACTTTTCAACATATTTTTTGTCATCCCCGGTTCTTAGCAAATAGCTTCCAGACTAATTCATCTTTCAAACAAAAGAAACAAAATGAAAATCGGTTCATCCGTTGGGGGCTAATACGATGCCCCAGACGGACACAGACACGTCAAACTTATAACACACCGTCGTTTTTGCGTTGGAGGTTAAAAATGCAGGTTGATGTACTCGTATCTAATTGTTCTCGCAAGACATAGGTTTAATGGAAAAACTTTATGTGACTTGACAGATAAAATAGAAAAACAACAAGTTCTTTGAACTTAAATTACTTTGTGACATCTATTTAGATAACAACTAAACTTACAATAAAACATTTGTTACTTTTCAAACAAAGTACGAATCACTTGAGATGCCTCAAGTTACAACTAAGTGAAATCTAGACACATAATATCAATCACAGATCCCAGCCCTCAGTGGAATAAAATTCAGAATTACTTATCTATGTTTTCTTAGGGTTCAAGAATTATTAAGTGGGGAAGCCAGACAACCGGACTTGAAAAGGGATTTTGACAGGTCTCGTAAAGTTACCGACTTTGTTACCCTTGAGCTTAATGGAAAACGTGATTCCTGAATGTATAACTTATTATTAATAAACTGAATAGGAAAAGATCTTTTATGCTCGTATGGGTCAAAATTAAGTGCCCACTTACGTGATCGAAGATCAAGTTCAATGTACAGTATGCGTCATAAGTACACTATCAGTTTGCGACGATAATACTATAAACAAGTAATGAACTTACGACTTTCTTCTAATAGACGTTACACACAATGATAAATACTAAAATTAAAAGTACTCAGTGTGATTATTACATTTTTCACCATGTTAGCTATGTCTTTAGTTGTCTGAGTGGTATATGCCGCCACCCGCTACACCAACCGACGTGGGTTCGATCCACAGGTTACGTTGTTATAATGTTCAGATAGTGCTGCACAGGATTGTAAACGTTACGGTGCTAGTAGACTTTTGAACGTTGATTAATAGAATGTTTTCAATTCAAGCAAGATTCTAAGGCTCGAGGTAAAGTTTAAAATCTTTCAACTCATTAATTTATTATAGTAAAAACATTCCAATAATAGTCATTTTTGAACTCTACGGTGGGTCTGCAATTATGTTGATGACTGTACCGTACTTATACAGGGTTATTGATAATTATAATGTGCAAGCGATTGAGAGCCACTTCTGTACACCTAAACAAACAAGTTTTTAAAATTAAAGAGGTAGTTATTAGTAGTAATAGGTAGGTAGTTTTTGAACGTAAGGTAGGTACTTGTATAGGGAAGTTGGTTATTAACCTCAATACTTATAGGTAATTCTTCTTCTTTGTGAACAGCGCGACGGGCGTCGAGATAGTTTAGCCACAATACCCTAGTTCAAAACTTAGCTATGGCAACCGCAACAACTGTTGCCCTGTTGTGATCGTCTGCAGAGCGTTAACAAGGCATAGAGAGCCGAGTTTATAGGTAAACTAGCAACGCTCCCGCTTAACTTACTCCCAATAAATCAATATATCCTGTATCCCTAGCTGAAACATAGGCTACTTTTCATCCCTCACTGAATCGGGAACTAGCGGGCTAAACCGCGGTGCGCAGCTAGCTAATTATAAAGAAAAGCGATTGCAGAAATATTGTAGTCAAACTGAAAATATTGTAATGCGGGAGATTAGTTATTGATCTCCTTCATTCTCTATTTTTCTTACGGTTTTTCGGTTTACGTTTTTTAACGTGTTACATTTTTTTCTCGCCTTCTCGACTAAAATACTTTTTAGTAATTCCTTATCGAAACGAAGTTCCATATCGTATGGCGAGGGAGGTCCCTCGCGATACGATAAGGAACTTCGTTTCGAAAAAGTATTTTTCATTACTCATACTCCGAAAGTAGGTCTAAATATGCCTGAAGAGCGTGTAGAAAATAAAATTTCCAGCCCTAGGGCTTTTCACTTTCACTGACAGCTGTCATGTCAAATTATGGCTTCGCACGACTTGTGCAATCTGCATGTAGCCAGTATCAGTATCATACGCATTAGGAACTTCAAAAACCTAACCTCCTTGCTTTTTTTTTTACACCAAAGAGTAATAATTATGGCTTGGCACGGCTCATGCATACTGCTAGAGTTTAGTACTAAGTAACTATTTTTTCTTATTTTATTATGTATTTGTGTTAAGTTTAATCTGGTTTTTCATTTATGATTGTGTATTTTTTGTAAATAACATTTTCTAGACAAACCGTGTTACAAAAACTGTAAGTTAAATCTACGGACTTCGCGTCATTTCCCAATGTTGGATTAACTCATTAATAAAAACTTCTTCGGTAAGTACCGCCGTATTTAAGTATTGAATACAAATAGCAGAAACCTTATAAAAACACTACATAATGTATAACCTCTTTGGTCCCAACCTTGTATGAGGATCAGGTAGTATGGACACATGAGTACCTACTCATGTGGTATGGAGTCTCATAGTCTCATTTACTCTCGTTGTTATGAAGAATTTTATGTATTATTCGTAATGAAAAGCACAGTGTTTACCTCGGGTGAAAGACTCATTAAGTCCCTCGAACTATTAGCGCCCTCGCTACACTCGAGCGCCAAACTCCGTCTCGGGACTTGTAATGAGTGACTTTCACACCTTGGATAACAATGTACTATTATTACCTACTTCAGTATTCAGTATTCTTTATTTGCTTAAAATGCAGGTACATAGTAAGTTGGTGTTTTAACATTTTTCAGAGCCATTACATTATACTACAGTTGCAGCATGCAAAAATATAAACATAAAAATTAAGTCAATAAAATAAAAAAGTTAAAATATAATTAATTAAAAGTAAATAAAAATAACCATAAGAAAAATGTCACAAAGTCAAATCATCAATTTAAAGCTTTACATATTATTTTCAAAATTATTGCATTTACCATTAAAATTAAGTCAAATTTTACGTTCTTTCCTTGTAAGTGAACTACTACTACAGATAAAACAGTTATTTCGGGGATATTTATTTATTTACTTATTTATTTATTTGGAAATCCAACAGCTATTATAAAAAAAAAAGATAAAAAAAAAAAAAAAAAAAGTAGAGAACCTTATTTGGAGTTGGTTTACCTTAATATTTATATGATGCTTTCCTCCACCACCCTCATCAGGGCGGGGATCTGACGCTATAGCGGTCCGGTAACCTGAAACAAGAGAAAACCTTTTAAAATTATAAATATTTAAGTATTTATACTTAGATACAATCAGGGAGAACCGTCGAGTTTTTATAGTGCTATTATTTAAATATTTATAAAAAAGTTTTTTTATTTATTTACTAGAACTTCGTACCGCCTAACAGTCAGTGAATGTCGTGTTTTTACAAGACATAAAGAATAATAGCAAAACTTCAAACAAAAATTATTTGTTCCTATGGTAATGGCGTCACAATGACGAATAAAAAGGAAAAAAAACATATGACTTTAAATGCATCTTTTTTCCACATCTAGTTTCAGTAAATTAGGGTAATTTTCCCAAATTAAAATTATAAAACCAACACATCACGTCAAGTTCAACTGTGCTACAAAACAGGAATTACTTTTCCAGTTTTTTTAAAACAGGTAAGCATTCAAGTCGTTTCTTTCTTTATTAGAAGTATCTATATATGTTAAAGTTAAACAAAACGGGATCATAAAGGGTTAAAATACATAAAACGGACTTAACCGAACCGAAAAGCGTCAAACAAGTTTGTCAGTGGCTTTTATGAAGGTACATACCCTTAGGCTGGGTTTCTGTGGATAATACAGTAGACACGTACTTATAGGATATCTAACATTATGTACCTACATAGCAGATATTTGCTATCAACTCTTTTGGAAAATACGTTATTTAAGCTAGGTATATCAAAAACATCAAGGAGTTTTAAAAATAACCTTATCAGACTTGAATAAATCTTACCAGTAATTGTTTGCCTCAAAGATTTTTTCAAGTTAAGTCTTTTTGCCATGATAATCTGTTTTTTTAACGGATTTGAAAATCAGATAAGCGCAGTTAAGGTTTACGTCCAATGCATAATGTGTCTTTTTTGTTTTGTTATGAATTCTAATCGATTGCTATTCAATTATCGATTGGTACAAAAATCATAAACGATGTTTATTTTGCAAAATTAACAGGTTAGATTTTTGCCTTTGCTACCTGATAACTCTCCAAGCCACTATGGTCCGAACTTCATAATTGTGCATCGTTCACAACTGGGTCGATGCGCTGAGTAATTCTCAGCTTTTATAAAATCACAAAGGTCTGACAGTAGGCGGGATCTTACTCTATTAAAACCTATTAAGACGATAATGAACCTCTTTTGTTACCTCAAATAGCAATATAGACTGAAACGAAAAGGTAGAGTGACCACTTTAAACGGGACAGCTTCAATTATCTACCTCTGATTAAAATGAATTCAATTTGCAGAAGCTCATTTTATTGTCCACTTCACCTTATCTAATGAGTTTCTACAATTACTATACCTACAAGCAGTTTTGGCCTAGTGGTAGATACAAAAATTTTCATTCCAAAAGGTCGTGGGTTCGAATCCCCGCCGGCCATGCAACAACATTCTTTATGTATGTGTTGTAATTGAAATTATTCTTACGGTGAAGACAAAAGTTGTAGTTGGCTCCAGACGCATTGACCAGTTCTTTCCTTTTGATACGGTCGACTAAGTTGAGAGGGTAGTATAGATGCTGAGTAAGCCTACTTCATCCTCACGCAAAAACGACTCATAATTGCAGACCCACCGTAGAACTCCAAAACGGCTGTTATGAGAATGTTTCCAACACAAGCAAGATTCTGGGCACCTACTTTAGTCGTTAGTCTTCTAACTCATTAATTTATCAAACAAAAATTATAGATTGAAAACATTCAAATATTGGTAATTTTAGAACTCTACCGGGGGCTGCAATTATGCAGACGACCGTACATTTAAACATAGGTAACAGGCTATATTATAAGGAAAAGTCACACACAGGTTGCAGCCGGAAGACGAGCGCTGCAGATGTGCGTGCGTATCTGCAGCACATGCTGAGGCTTTACCCATTCCAGCAACACACGACTTCACAGATACTTATTATTTATTATTCTCTGTTTTTTGTATTTACTTTTCTCTGTACCTAACTATATTTTAC
This sequence comes from Idaea aversata, assembly GCA_907269075.1. Lineage (NCBI taxonomy): Eukaryota > Metazoa > Arthropoda > Insecta > Lepidoptera > Geometridae > Idaea > Idaea aversata. The sequence goes on from OU026087.1 coordinate 13,914,210, forward strand.
TAGCAGCGCTCCGCGGTTTCACCCGCGTAACTCCCGATCCCGTGGGAATATCGAAATATAAAATAGCCTATAGCCTTCCTCGACTTCCTTGAATATTTTTTTAGAACCGAAAGTTCGAACCAGAAGTTCTCGAGATTAGCGCGTTCAAACAATCAAACAAACTCTTCAGCTTTATAATATTAGTAAGTACCTATAGATTGTTTCATTGTGTGTATACTATGTCGTGTGTTTCTTCGAATAAATTATATTCTATTCGATTCATATTAATATCAACACTTTGCGAGAGAACAGTTAACAGTTAATTTTAATTTCGACTCTAATTTAATGTTCAAGCTTGAGGCGTTCAGTCGTCGCTCTGTACAAAGCTTTGAATGTCATGTAGGTGGGGACTATTACGTCACAATGATTACGACACGCTTAAACAAATATTGTTAGTCCTTAGAGAGCAAGGACTATTAATTTAAAACGGAGTACGCTTATTCACTTCCTCTTGAGCATAAATCTGGCTATCCGAAACCGTTTCAACTTCCGTAATCTGAGACCAGGGACCTTAAATCATTTGACCGAGTCGGCTCAGTAATAAGTGCCAGTGATAATTATTCTAGGTAAGTACCTAACCCAAATATAAACAAAAAAACTTAGGAGGTGTCAAGGGACACCCGGATGGAATGAACTTGAATGAAGTTCCTTTCGATTAATCAATTGTAATTTTTTTTTAAATAACGTCGCGACACCACACTGCTCAATACGAAATAGACAGAAGAAACGAAATTAACCGGCTTGTTTTATATGAGAGAGAGAGAGAGACAGAGAAACACGCGCACGCCGCACGGCTTACAACTATAGCAAAAGTGTCGTTACAACTTTTGGTCTTAATTTTTTCCGTCTAGCCCCCTTTCGCAACGCGCGATAAGGAACTTTCGTTCCAAAAAATGTTACATCTATTTATCTAGGTAGTTTTTAGCCCCGGACCTTTTGAAAGCGTGCGTGGAGCCGAAGCCAACACGTAGAGGCCCTTTACAGGTTTAATGGCAAAGTATGACGTGGACACCAAACCGGTGATTATCTCTGTCTGCACTATAAAGTGCAGCCAAGGACAAGCTGACATAGCCCAAAATAACACAAAGGTAGGTATTCTACATTCTATTCAGATATGAAAATAAGTAGAGAATATGACAGATGGATCACCTCCTCCAATGTCAACTGTGTCCTAACACCTTAACGTCCTAAATGACGACCTAAATGAGGTCAATGCTGCTTTCGTAGAGCTGTGGTGCAGTATTGGTCAGACAGAATGGAAAGGCTGTACCCAGACACGAAAGAAAGAAGAAGAGAATGACTGATTTACAAAAGATAATTTGCAAACTGAAATATGTATCTAAACCAAACTTATCGCTTTACTAATTGTGTAAAAATAGATGGAATATGTATACCTGCGTCGTAGGTTCTAATTTATTGGCGAATTTGGCCGGTTCTTCTGCAGCGGACAGCATTCTTCTAGCCAGCCTCGCGAAGGTGCACCGGAACTGACGACTCATGCTGCAGTACAGCACGAAGTTGACCGAAGATGTGAATAAGGCCAGCACGTCCATTAGGTCACCTGTTGTAAAATAAATTACATAAATAAATATTGCAGGACATTCCACACATCGTCATCTAGCAAGCTAAGAAACTAGACTTGAGTTATGGGTGCTAGATAACGGATATACTACTTTATACAGGGTTATTGGTAATTATACTAGCAAGTCGTTGAGGGCTACTTCTGTGCACTTAAACAAACAACTTTATTCTACGACTTTTGGAAATTCGAAAAAAATATGAAAATTTTGAGGTTATGTAAATTCGAATAACAGCTGATTTTTAAAACAAAGGCCATTCAGACTAAGAAGTAGATAAAACTTAGAAAATAAATAAAATTTTAAGGTCAATGACCTCTCCGTGTATGGAACAGCTGATTTTCAGGTAAACCTAACCTCAAAATTTTCAAAAAATGTTCGAATTCGCATGGTGGTTCCTTTCAAGGCACACTGTAAAATATTTTTGAAAATTTGAAAACTACATAGAAAAGAAAAGGCTTTCTTGACTCAGGAAATAATCCTCTCCCGATGGACGCTACAGAATAATATCTTGGATTTAGTAAAAAATATTAGCAAATGATAAGCAGCATTCTTAATTTAAAAGCAATATTCTTAAATTAATAATACTGCTTTAGTACATTGCGATACAAGTGTGGAAAGTTGATCATTCCATAGAGGCGGTTTATGACGCGCGAGCGGAACGCGAGCGTGGCAAAAGCCGAGATGGAATGATCAATTCACACGTGTATCGTACGACGTTTTTTATCACAGTTGCGAATAAAAAAAAAGACTTGTTAAAATTTTAATAATAAAAAGTTTTAAAGAATTTTAGGTTATGTTTACTATTTTTTGTTAATTACACTCCCGAAAGGCTAGGCAAAAGACTTTTAAACTATACAGCGTCTGACATACAATATTTTTTTAGGGTTTTTTTCATTTGTTTTTGCGTCGGCGGTTAAAAACAGAATATATTAGTTCCGGGTTTCATTAAAAACAGAATATATAAAAAAATATATATTTATGTACCTAAAGAAAAAACAAAATAAAAACAAAACTCAATTTTTAATTATTTTCAAAGACGTCATTACGTAATATTATCGTTCGCAGACTTTAGAGACAACCTTTTGAAAAGAAGAAAAAAGGTACCAACAAAGAGTTTTAAGCCAGCAAGGCTTAAAAACTCTTTGGATGGTACCTTTTTCTATACATCAAAACAGTATAACCCAGATAAAGGAGATCATTCATGTTTCTAACAAAAAATACCCACAAAAAAAAATGCCGGCCAGTAATAAAAATTATTTGTATCTTGTAGAGAATAACATTTTAAACAATGTTTACTAAGGCAACAAAGAGCTACGATCAAAAATCGTTGAGTTATTTTACATTGAAAACCCAAAAAATGCATTTTATAGGGATCCGTTTGACCACTTTTAAGATCCCACTATAACTTCTGAAAGGGTTATTGGATATACCTATGTATATAAATATAATAAAAACAGACAAAACTTATCCATTTACTACTTATTTTTATATTTTTTCTGTAGTAATATCTTAGAAGTGGTCAAACGGATCTCTACAAAATGCATTTTTTTGGGTTTTCAATGTAAAATAACTCAACGATGGTTCATCGTAGCTCTTTGTTGCATTATTAAACATTATTTAAAATGTTATTCTCTACAAGATAGAAACATTTTTTTTTGTGGCCGGCACGTTAATTTTTGGGTACGATTTGAACGATGTCCTTAAGAATGTTTCATCTACTATATGTCATTAGCAGTAAGATACGTATTTGACATATCGGGATGACGTATTATTTTCCAACACTAGTTGGATTTTTTTTTATCGCACGCGTGTATTACGTTGCATTATGAGCCTAAAAGCGGTTTAATAAGATCCACTTTATGAGCAACTGTGATAAAAAATTTATTTCAAGGATATTTACTAAAAACAAGTAATTATTCCCTAGCATCTCTAAAGAGTGAATTTTTTAAAAAGATTAAAAAAAATCTGTATATTATATATAGGGTAAAAAAGGGCAGTTAGGTTATTAACTAATCAATACTATCCAATATTACTAAGGTTATATCCTACGGGTTGAAAACTGTCGTATTTATAACTTCCTTTTTTGACGTGGGCTAAAACGTAGGTTCCATTATACGACGATTTTATAACCGCCCACGCTGTTTCACGCGCTATTAGAGTGTGATTCCTTGTATTTTTATTAACGTCAACAGAACAAATATCACGATTGAAAAATAACTTTATGGCGTGAAAATAGCCAATTACGAATGTTTTCTGAACAGATTTATTGAGAAATTGGAGTTTCGTAATTTATGCTTTAATAAAAATCCTAATCCTAACCGATATTTTGAATCCGAAAGTTTGTTTGTTTATTCCCTCTTCACAGACAAACGACTGGGCCGATTTAGATGAAATCCGGCATAGTGGTAGTTGGTACTCCGACCGCGGAGCGCAGCTACTGTAAAATAAACCTAATAATGATAGATAATTAAGTATTTGATAGGTACAGTCACATTACCAATTAGCTGAACCCTACGTGACCAAGAACTCACTCGCAAATCTGTAAGATGGTAAAGTAATGTTACCTGATTATGTTTTTTTTAAACATTATACTATACAATACAATAAGATGGCAGAGCTGACCGCCCGACGGTTTTTTCATACATTTTTAATATGGCGCCATCTAGCGGTGCAGTTGATGAAATATACAATATACATATATAAAAAATAGGTAAATACCATATTTTTTACAGATATGCGAATGAGCTGAGGTTCAGTTAATTAGTAATGTGACTGTACTTAAGGACGTTCCTAATATCATGCGTGACCTAACATCTAATCCCAAGAGAAAATAAACTACCTGTAGTATTTTAAATAAGAACTGCTGAATCGATCTTGCCTTTTGATTTAAATTTCATATTAATCCTACTAATATAATTTCATAAAGCCGGCTTACAAATTCGTAGTAAATGAAAAAAGGATTAATCAAGTCTTAAATCAACCTACATTAATTAAAAATATTCCAACCCATTTCATCAAATCTGTTAATAAATAAGTATGTAAGGTTTAAGTCAGTTCATCTCAAAATAGTTTTATGCGTAAAATAAATCTGACATAATTTATTTGGCTAGTAGTTTTCCACAGAACATTAACTTCAAGGAATTTCTTCCTGCATTACTATTTGTACCACTTTGTTACGATCTTCAGTCATATGAATAGAATAGAATAGAAAAACATTTATTCGAACAAGCACGCGACAAAACAAAAAATGATATTAATAAGTAATAAACAGTTGAGAGATGTTGACAAACAAACATAATAGAGAATTAGAACAAAATATAGTATACTAGATGCGCCCCGCGGTTTCACCCGCATAAGTCCCGATCCCGTGGGAATATCGGGCTAAAAAGTACCATATGTGTTAATGCGGGTCTACAGCTATCTAGATACCGAGTTTCATCGCAATCGGTCCAGTGGTTTAGTGTGAAGGAGTAACAAACATACACATACACACACAAACTTTCACATTTATAAATTAGTAGGATAGGATAGGTAGGATAGGATACTTAATTTAGTAGGTACTTTACCTATACATGCTTTCTTTCTGTTTCGTCGGTACACTTCAGCAGGTCTAAAATAGTTACTTTCGAAGATGAATCGTATCCAAAACGTAATACGAATTGAATTTTTATCTTATGCGTGATTAACCAATCCTTCAAAAAACGGAGTATATGTTTTACTTTAAAGTTTACATGTTTTTATTTATTAAAAATGGTTATACAAAACGCGATGGTTGCGACGTGATTCGGATTCGTTTCTATAGAAAATGATGTCAAATGGCCGTATTTAATGACGCTTCTTTAAATTAGCTTCGTTCCATTCTGTCTTTTGACATCTTTTTTCGGTGGAACATAGCGACCAGTCGCAAAAACCTAGATTTGTATCAATATACAAATCGCTCTGGTCGCGGCGATTTGTAATGTAAAAAAAATAACAATGGTCGCGACGCTATTCAGTTTTCATATATACACACAAAATAACACAACAAAACCTTTTAAGTTCTTGTAATTTAGGACAAGGCACAACTTCAATAGCTATATGGGACAAACTAAGAATTTTTAGGAATGTGGGACAAAACTTTAGGACAAACGCAGAATCAATCGTAAAATCAATTCGTATTACGATTCGGATACGATTAATCGAAAGCCGCCGTATTAGATCCCCTGTTATTACAATCAATCACGACTGCGTATAGGTAGGTATTATAATCCATTGAGATCTTCGCGATAAAACCTTTATATCTTATTATTGTAGTCACATCTAATTATCTACGAACACTGGCTTAAGATATACCTATAGTAAAACAAGAAAAGACACGGAAAACAAGGAAAATCTTTTTCCTACATCCTACAGCTATAGAGACTTTTCCTAATTAAATGACAACAAAGATTTTTTTTCTCAAGTAATAGAGAAGGTGAATTAGGTATTTTCTGTATTGAAATAAATTAATCAATCACCAAATAAACTCCCACAATCGTCTCATACAAATACGCCTACGTAAGGTTAGCTTTTCCTGTATACAAAACCTTAACATTTTCAAGTTCGAATATCCAAAAGTCGTAGAACAAAATTTGCTTGCCAATTCACAGCAACTTTTTGTTTTTAGTTTATTTTTGTCAACTTTTTGTTTGCAGTTTATAGTAGGTACCTTTTGGAGATGGTCTTGGACAGAACCATCCGTTTTCGTATTAAAAATCCTTCCTCAAAACACATATTATGAGGGCACAGACAAACATACATACAAACATACATCGCGGTCAAAAACATAACCCTTCTTTTGTCGTAGTCGGGTAAAAAGGGGCTAGCTGAGTATTATACACTCCTTAGGTAATACTAGCCCAGATAGAAATCAAAAATAAACGTTATAAATAAAATAAATAAAAATAAATAAATATTTCAGGACATATTACACATCGCCATCCAGCCCCAAGCTAAGCAACTTAATGCTTGTGTTATGGGTGCCAGATAACGGATAAACTACTTATATACTTTTTTTTTTTTAGTAAATATATACATATTATACATATAGGAAACACCCAGAACCAGAAACAAGAATTTATGGTCAGCATAAATACTTGTGCCCGGCGGGAATCGAACCCGCAACCTTCTGCGTCGCAGTCGGGTGTTCGCCCGACGCGCCACAGAGGTCGTTATGTTGTGGTAACCGCATCTAGATCGTAATTGCCTTGCTCAATTTAATTAGACTTTGATTAAAACTATACCAAAAAATGACTGGTATAATAGCCTTCAATTATTTAAACCATTTAAACCATTTAAACCATTTATTTTCCATTACACAACACATATACATAAATAAATAAAAATACATAAGTCATTAAATATTAAACAACAAGATATGTGTGTGAAATGGAGGGTGCAGTCTCAGCAATATGCTGTGAGATGTGTGACCATCTTACCGCTACTGATTTTCAGCCTGCCCCTCACAAGAGCCTTACATAGCGTGTATAGCCGGCATAAACTTAGTAAGTAAGTATGTATTTAGTTATCAATGTCTATTCGGCCTTTCCACACACAGAAAATACTTTTCGCTATATACTTAAATACATACACTTAGACTTTTTATATTTTATGTAATTTAAAAATGGTGTTTGCAATAAAGAATTTATCTATCTATCTCTCTATAAATATACATATTATAATTTTAACTGATCAATATCGATTAAGTTTTTAAGACGTTTCTATGTGATCCCGTACAAACTGTATGATTACCTATGTTTTTTTTTTTTTTACTTTTTTACTTTTTCATACACAAACTGCAAAATAAAAATTTGGCATACCATCCCTGGCCTAAACTTTTGGAAGCTTCTCATTATCCGTACACAATTCTTCCCACTTTTGACTTTTTTGCATTTGTTTCTTAATAAACCGTTTTACGCTATACTGGGAACTGGGAACGCTATACTGGGAATTATTGATAGATATTATACCTATTAAATTCTCTGATGGTTTAAGGGTTACCTCAAAAGGTAAAAAAGGAACCCTTATAAGAACACTCTCTTGTCCGTCTGTCTGTCCTTTTTCTTATCGAATGTATGTAGTAATAAGTCCCTTCGTATATTTTAATTATGTTTTTGCATATGAGGAAGAACTGACCCGACTCCTGATTGTACCAACACCTCATAAGCTGAAAAGAGCTAGTAGGAAGAAGATGAATTAGGTGCGCAAGTTTCGTCAAAAGTTTGGCAGCATTCAAGTTTTAACGAGCTTCGCGGACTAAGTTTTCAGTAATTTATTATCTGGAGCCCGCAAGATTTATATCAACTTAAATAAAATAGGTAAATGTAAGTTCCCTGCGCATCCCCAATTTGTATTTAACTAGCGACCCGCCCCGGCTTCGCACGGCTACATTATGCATGTATTATACATATAAACCTTCCTCTTGAATCACTCTATCTCTTAAAAAAACCGCATCAAAATCCGTTGCGTAGTTTTAAAGATTTAAGCATACAAAGGGATATAGGGACAGAAAAACCGACTTTGTTTTTAACCGACTTCAAAAAAAGGAGGAGGTTCTCAATTAGGTTGTATGTATTTTTTTTTTGTTTTATACTATGTAGTGATGATGATTGACTGTCATTTTAAAGCGTCATTGATTCTGGAGCTGATGTTACAGTATGTTTTCATGTTTTACATCTAATCTGTAGTGCCAGGAAAATAATTATAGAAAGAGTAGGCCTACTTGTAGTTACCATTTGTACCTTGGATATGTAATAAATGGAGTAGGTTTGTTGGCATACAACAAATCCAATAAGTATGCATTTCTTATTCGAAAATATTACACTGAAATTTACAACATTTGGTATTTATGAATTTCACGTAAAAGGTACTCGTAATTTTACAAAAACAAGCGCCTGAAAACTTTTTCACAAATTCCGCATGTAAAAGCTTTTATTTTAATCAAAATATTATGATGAATAATATATTCAGAGAATTCTTTCATTTAGGAATGCTACGAGTATACTCCGCATGTTTTACTTGAAGGGCTTTGTCGATATTTCAAAAGACTCTATACAGAGGACCTAAGAGCAGAGAACAAATTGGATTTTCAGATTCGTCTAAAAAAAATGATGTGCCGGTGTGTATACTTAGCTCTCTATTTTTCTGAATGTAAACGTTACTCGGATGTTAGTGAAAACTGTTTTATTTTCATTTGAATTTTTAAAAATTCGTTGTAAGTTTAGGTTCAGTAGCTGAAATAATTATTGTAGGTAAACTGTTCTAGATTCTGTTATTGTTATCAAACAGAATGTTATTTTTTTTGTGGGTCGGTTGTTCAACTCACCTTAGGCAATAAAAGGCAATACAAAAATATGAATTAAAAGGAGATAGGCAAATGTCCTTTATGAAAAAAGTTCCTTTTGAGCTGGCCCAGTTTCATTTTATAGCAAGTAAATCCAATTAACAAGGTATAGGTCGACCTTCTCTAAAATGGAGTAGGTAGAATGATTCGAAACACAATATGAAAAGGGTAAAAAAGCTGACAAGTATATTAATATTTATTACCTATGTAGGTACCTACGCTGACGTGTCACGAATAAATATTCATAGTCATATCCAGGTACAAATCACGTTCTACATGCCACGTAAATAAATAAGCTCTTTTTAATACCTACCTAGCTTCACTCCATGGTTTCACTTGCTTAGACAGCCTATAAAATTCTCTACACTGTGGTCTACACAGAAAAAAAAGGTTTCTTGAAACAAGAATAATCCTATCCCTATAGAGAATAATTTCTTGTTTTTAGTTAATGTTCTTGAAAATACTAAGCAGTATTCTTAATTTAAGAGAATTGCTTAGTATGTTGGTGAAAATACTAAGCAGTATTCTTAATTTAAGAAAATTGCTTAGTACGTTAGTGAAAATACTAAGCAGTATTCTTAATTCAAGGAAATTGCTTAGTATGTTGGTGAAAATACTAAGCAGTAATCTTAATTTAAGAAAATTGCTTAGTGTTTTCTTGAAAATACTGAGCAGTAGGTATTCTTAATTTAAGAAAATTGCTTAGTATGTTCTTGAAAATACTAAGCAGTATTCTTAATTTAACAAAATTGCTTTTAAATTTAGAATACTGATAACCAAGAAATTATTCTCTCGCGTCTCAGGAGAGGAATATTTTTTAAGCTTCAAGAAACCTTTTTTTCTGTGTAGTACCCCTATAGGTATTTGTTTCTAGTATGATTGTTTTTGTATGAATAATAAGTATGTATAGAACGGAAAAAATCATGTTATTTCCAAAATTCATCTGGACTGTCCATCGATCTTTTCAAGGTCGTAAAGATAGAAGATCGTTGTTTTAAGAATTATTATACTAGCTGTCCCGGCAAAGTTAAACATTGTTTTGTCATACCTATAATAAAAAAAAGAAAAAAAAAACAGATGATGTGCGATTCTCAGACCTAACGAATATACACCAAAAAATCATACAAAGCGGTTCAGCCGTTTAAGTGCAGATTGGTAACTTACACCGCGACACGAAAATTTTATGTTTATAACAGTGAACGCCGTTCACTGGTTTATAAAGATCATTTGATTTCTTATAGGTAAGAAGGTGTTCAAAATGATGACTGAAAATCATAAAAATATAAAGGTAGTTAATGAAAATAACTCTAAAAGTCGATTTTCTGAAAGGGTCTAAATCGTAAAAAAATATTTCTCAAACTAAGCATCTCAAAAATCTAGTAGATCTAGTAAGAAAGTCGTTACAACACTAGCAAAATTTTATAGGTCAATTCCTTAGAAATATGAATCGTAAAAATGTCGAACGAGATTTAAACACAGTTACATTAAGGGTCCCGTTTTACCCTTAAAGTACGGATCCCTAAATATAGATCTTATCTGCTGATTTAAAATTTTACCAATAATGAAAAAAAAATGAGTAGGGATATTTTCTAGATCCTTCTCCAAAGGGTAACTGAAACAACTGAAATACCATAGTCAACGGCGATACCTTTTTTTTAAGAAATATATGCCAGACTAATATGTTTGCCTTTGGGTGGTATAATACGTAGGTATATGGCTCCCATCGTGCCACAAATTATTGAAAAAAAAACAAGATGGCTACGGAAGACTATGACAACGCCCTTGCAAATGTTATGTCTATTAAATAAATTTCATCATTATAATAAAAAATTACCTCATTATAAATTAATTAACTCTATGTAAACTTTTATTTCCGCAAATAGAAATTCTACCAATTCGATTTCAAATGTAAAGTTTTATGATTGTTGACTCCCAAAACTCCCGATAGAACCAATATAGCATCCGATTAGCTGAAGGAACTTTAACCCAAATGTTTCAAAAGAGAGGTTTCGAAAACTATTTCCTTCGACATCAAAAGGAATGTAAGTAGAAATGCCTTAGTATTTAGTTGAGGAACTTGTAGTTAATAACTATGTACGTCGCAATTAGAGGTCTGTTGGCGAAAGAGTAGGAACTAATAGAAAGACGGTAAATTCTTTTCGAAAGTAGCATGAAATTGGTAAGGTAAAAGAATAAAAAGAAAAATTACATTTATTAGAAGAGCACACGGACAAGCAAATGAATACAAATTGAAATAAAATAGTACATATGTATTACAAATAATGAAAATAAAACAGACAGAATTAGAAAACAATCACAAAGAATAAATTAATAGGCACATTATAAAGATGTCCGGGATGCATTGTGCTTCCCTAAATGGACCATTTTGTAAAATGAAAAATGCTTAAAAAAAGTTTTCTTAATGGCAAAATATCTAAGATAGATTATCGAACGTCACATAATGTAAATGTGGTCGACACAAATTAGTAAGGTATAAGTACACAAACATGTATAGAGATGCCCACAGCGGGTATATTACTTACCAAACATACTGTAACAGCTTTTGAAGAAGTTTGGCGCCAACGCGCTGGCAAGGCCCAACAGACCTTGAGGTACTTCCGTCGAGAGGAAGAGCCCCAAGACCGCGAGCAGCATTCTGGTGGTGCGGTCTGTCCGGCTCGAGCGACGAGCGCATGGATCTTCAGCCAGGCACTGCTTTTCAGTCTGATGAAAGACAAGTAATTTATTACTAAGAGCTCTAATGGCCCCTCTACATGATGGCCCAGCACTGGAGCAGCGAGATAGCCATGCGATGGTTGAAACGCAACTACACAATGACCACCATCGTTGCCCACTTCCTTTGATCCAGTCGCCATCCCATAAGCCATCAGACACTACTGCGCCCTCTACATGCTGACCCATATTAGTGGGCCGGCATGACGGCCCATCATGTAGAGGGCACACATACCTTTTTGAAGGCAAACCAAAAAATATTATCGTTTGCCGTCTTTGAACTATTGGTGACACGGGTCGGTGACATATCGGACATAGAAAAGTTCGTTTTCACCTTAAATCATAAAGTAGTTTTAAGAGCAACTTTATATAGTATTTTTTATTGAAGCCCTTCTTTGAAATCGGTTAAAACGTTCCTTATTATGACATGGTGCGATTTTATTAAATTTTCCTTCACCAAAACGTGACGGGAAGAAAATTAAAGTAAGCAATTTAGACTCTATTCATGCTTTCTCATGCCCAGATCGGACGGTAAAAAATACAAATAGATATCGGTAAGTATATTAAAGTAGATATAGTTGGTTACATAGATATTACGCATTATCAAAAAATCATATTCATCGAGGTCCTTTGTCGTCGACAACAATGAACTCTTTTATATTCCTTCAATAACTAAATTGGTTGTACTATGTACCTACTGTTCATAACATCGTCAACAAAATTGGGCGACCATTTTTCATTTTGACAATACAATTTACACTCTTGTATTTGGTTGACCTTCTTGCTAAGCAGTTAAATAAGTATATATGTATTAGATCTAACATTTCGATACGATTTTCAGTCAATATAGTCGCTAAAACATTTAATTAATTACAATTCAATTCAGTACCTACGTAAATAGAATTTTATTAAAACAGAATAAATAATAGAGTAAAGTCCGTCACAGACGTAGCTATAAAATAAAATATTATCTTCGTCACATTTCAAAAAAAATAAAACAACAATCAAAAACCAATCAATGATTTAAAAATTGGAATACTATGATACTCTGTTTTAGGGTCTATAGTTGCCTGAATAAAGATTTATTTAATTTAATTACCAAAATATGTGGACAGATATAGCATTTTCTATGCTATATGTATCTGTCCTATAAGGGCAAAAATACCATCGATTTATAATACTATCTCAATGGAAAATACCACTATAATATACTTACCATGTATGGTGGCTTGCTAGGTAAATACTAAGTATATCAAATAGTTTTATTACAAATTATTAACATTACTTATCATATTAAAAGCTTCCTTAACACTTCTGAATCTTTACAAATTATATAATAAAACATGTCAAAAATGATACTCGTTTTTTTAAATTTGGGTTAATAGAGTCGATTTGACAGACTCTACTGAAAGCCTGTTTATTCCTTTGGGTTCCCATTAGGATTAATATACTATATTATATTAATATATATTATAGCTACGTCTGTGATGGGCTTAAACTCGATGAAGTAATGAAGCTATATAGGTTAAAGGAGGCCATCGATGTGCGCAAAGTAATTAATAGGTACAATTTAATTGAATCCCCAGGGTAATTAGCAGTATAGCAAGCAGATGTTGGGCCCCGTCGAATGGCTTAATTGATCGTTAATCGTTGGTGTCAATTTCATAATCATGATACATGATGGAAACCATTAGATCATAGCTATTGACATTTGCTTATAATATGACCAACAATTAACGTAGGTAAATTGTACCTAGTACATTTGTAGCTTAAATTGTGCAAAATCAAATCAAATATTTTTTTAACCACAAAAATATATGAAATAACAATTAGGCGACTCTACCTCTTGCGACTCTAAATAAAAATATAAGTTGCCATCTATACGGATTCAATTATTAGCATAAAGCGAATTACTTTTAAGAAAATAGCTGTGAGATGGCACGGCATCTAACGCACATCGAATATCCATATTTAATTTTTCCGTGTTGTGGATTACTACGTGTTTGTGCCAAATATCTACCTTTGAATTTCTTCTAATTTCTAATATACAATCACTATCACTACGTAACAAAACATATTCCTCCGCCGCGTCTGTCTGTCTGTTCGCTATACACTCAAAAACTACTACACCGATTTTCATGCTGTTTTCACCAATGAATAGAGTGGTTCTCGAGAAAAGTTTTAATATATATATAAAACAAAACTACCACGCGTACGAAGTCGCGAGCAACAGCTAGTCATTAGTAGGTATATCAACTCAATTGAAAACTTGATAAAAGCAGCTTATATCATGTAAAGGGTAACTTAATAAAGTAACCTTCAAATACAAATCTAATCATTGAGAAATTCAGCCTAACGTGATATTCGTGATATGAATAATCAAACCAGTATAGTACATACTCAAACTCTTGTACTGCCATTAGATAATATTATTTGAGTAACTTTGAACAACAAAACCAGTGAATTTAGAATAGAATATAATTAATTCGAACAAACACACGACATATATAAACAGACATATATAAACGCAAATAAGAAACAATACTAGATAGTTACAGAGAAAAGTAAATACAAAAAACAGAAAAAATAATAAGTGTCTGAGAAGTTGTGTGTTGTCCGAATGTGTAAAGCTTTGTGTGCTCTTTTTTTAATTATTGTGCGAGATCTAAATAAAATAGTTCTCGAAAGATTTAAATTTCAATAGAGGATTGACCTCCTCTACATATAAACCTTAGTAAGACCACATGAGTAGGAATTTCTACTCATGTGGTAAGACTTCTTCGAGCTAACATACCTACAGAATTAATGGATGTGTCCCTTATAATCTTGTCAAGAACTAATCAATGTGTATTTATGTATACTAAATGTAGAGTTACAAACAGAAAACAAAGTTATATCAAACTTACCTCGTTAGGTCCAACTGTAGAACGCTTCAAAAGATTCTGTCGCTTCTTCTCAGTGGTGGTTAGCTTAGATATTAAACAAGTACTGAGAATTGACAGCGCTATGCTCGGAACTAGTTTCAGTATAACGCTGTAGATCCACATGATTGCCGTCACTAATTCAACATTTTTTGACATTTCCAGCACGTACACGGTCCGATTTTGCGGCAAAGATAAGTCCTCTGCGAACTCAGAATTATTCTGAGGAGTCACTTCACTTGGCACTATATTCATTGCGAAATAAATAGGAAGACACAAGAATGGGCATATCACGTAAGCGCTCACTATAGCTAGAGTAGTGTTCTTTTTGCTACACCAAGTCCTATTATGTTGGGGTAAAGCAATGGCGACGTATCGCCAAACCGCTAAAGTAACTGCAAGCCAAATTGAAATAGTATGGAACGTTTGACTGAATATGGAATGGAAATAGACGAATACTGCCCAAGCGTAGGTGTTTTTATTGATTTGTGGTCCTATCTTGATGTTCATATGCAACGCATAGGGTATGTATTCGAGCATGACTAGAAGATCGGCGACAGCGAGACCGGTGAGTATGGAGTTGGTTGTGCTGGTCATCTCTCGGCGGCTCAGTACTGCGATGTTTATAGAGTTGGTGGCGGAGCCGACAATGCATATCACTAGAGCGATATAGCCATGAAGCCGGCTGTAGGCCTTGTTGAAGTCGATGGCGCCCGGGACGCAGAAAGCTTCCGTGGCGTTCGCCATCCTCGCACTCTGCACTCGCACCACTGCTGGAGTATGTCATCGGCGCTTTGCTACTTCAACCAGCTCCCACTAAATCCATCGTAAAACATCTGCGTGGTAATGGCATTTTCTGCAACTGTAACAAACAAAAGTAAATTTAATATGCAATAAATAGATCTTTATCCGAACATATATACCTACTGTTCAGATAGCTACTTACTACTAACTAACTCGCATGAATAAGTACTACAGTAAGTAATAAGTACTCGGATTGAAAATTAGACTCGTCATACATTCTTACGACCATTGCTTGGTCAATGCTACCACACACGTGAGACGAGTTTACGGTATCAAAAAAAACTGGTCAAGTGCGAGTCGAACTCACGCACGAAGGGTTCCGTAAGTACCATGAAATTCTATTTTTAGTATTTGTTATTCTTAGCCATAAAGAGAATTTACTAATTATAGGATAGCTACCTAAACAGAAGTATTTACATATACGTATTTATTCTGTGGCAGTATTACTGCAAGATAGACTTTTACGTAAATTCAAAGATTATGATACCATCTATATAGAATAATACACCCACGGCTATGTTGATTGTTACATTTGGTCGATCAGAAAACCTACATTTATTATACTGTTTTGCCAAAAAATAGGTACCAAGAGTTAGTAAATAAAATTTTATACAATCTTACCGTAAAATCTACAATTCAAGGCCGACCACTCTGCTTGCGTATGTATTTATTGCTATGTAATTTACGTCTCAAAATATTTATTAGACATCTGCAAAAAACAGATTCTGAGAGAAACTCAAGCGGTTAAACAGTTTTTACTAAATACCATTCATTCCCAAGTACCTGAATATTTCAAAGTAATTCTAAACATTAGTAACTAGAAGCGCTCCGCGGTTTCACCCGCGTAACTCACCATTCCGTGGGAATATCGAAATATAAAATAGCCTATAGCTTTCCTTGACAAATAGACTATCCAACACAAAAAAAAACATTTCCAACCAGTAGTTCCTGAGATTAGCGCGTTCAAACAAACAAACACTTCAGCTTTATAATATTAGTATATATTTTGTATATAGGGTATTGAGTAGCTAAGTTTAATAGTAGAAGCTATAAGTATTTCGTATTATGATATTATATCTTCATTACATATATCTTTATTATTAGAGAAACTGCGTTTCTACATATTTGTCCAGTATTGAAAATAAATTTCTTACGTCACTATACTTTTTCAATCGACAAAACTACTCAATTAAACAGGTGGAAAGATTAAAGCCTGGTGGAAAGCATAGTGACTTATGTCACAGAACGAATGGTAAAAAAAATCCCAGTAGTTCTGCCCACATACTACTCAACTGAACAAGTGGGATTTAATAATTATGTTTTGGCGATATATCGTGAAATTAGTAATTTATGATGTGATTGGCCATGGCAATGCAACAGCCTACTAAAACCGGTGACAATATGATGTGGTCTGACCTAAACAATTAATTTTGGACGTCTATAAACGCCAGAACCGACCTATTTCATGCTATTATTAGGATCGTAAAATAGTTACATTATCCATCTGTAGAGACGTTGATGGGGACTTGGTGTTTAATGTTTTGAAGTCAATATGTATCATTGTTAAAGTGTCAAAATGTACAAAAGACTTCTTGTACTTTAAGAGCAAGTTACATCATCAAATTTACTTGACTTTTTAAGAGTTTCTCTGGGTCCCGTTTTTACCCTTTGGGTACGGAACCCTAAAAACAAAAAAACAATTTTCCAAATCGGTCCAGGCGTTTTCGAGTAATTCGCGAACATACATAAAACAAATATTATAATTATACGCGACGAATTGAGAACCTCCTCCTTTTTTGAAGTCGGTTAAAACACTTTAGTGTGAGACAGACAAGACTAGGTAGAAGAAATGGGTGGATACAGATCTGTAACAGTTTTTGAACCAAACACTTTTGAGGTAAAATATAAATGATATTGAATATAGACAAACGAGGATTGAAAATCATGGCCAAACGATGTCGCTAGATTTAGTCTAGCTTTAGTTTTATTTCACGAGACAGCACTATTTCATAAAACCGTTCAAATCATGAAATGACCAATTTTACGATCTGGCAACGACATACACCTAGAAATACAGCAGACAGAGGACCCTCTCGCCAATAAAACGGATCCTGTCAGCTGCTACGTGCCTAAATTATTAAAGGTTTTATTTCTCTACAATCGCCTTAGAAGGAATGATTACGCAATTGTATTGAATCTACAGGGGAAAATAAAATTGATAGATCTACCTACCTAAACTGAATTAATAATGTTCAGAATTATTTTGTATTATTTTTTACATTTGATAGGTCAGCGTTTGACCACTATCACACCAGCCCGAGGGCAGGTGACGATGCGGCCTATGATTAATGTAACAAGCTTTCCCAGAAGATACCTATTCGCTCGCGACTTGAAGACCCCCAAACTGTACACGTCAGGAAAGACAGACGCAGGCAACTGATTCCGTTCCCTTGCGGTACGAAAAAGGAATGACGAGAATATTTAGATGCCATTTACTGCGAGTATTAGTTTGACACTTTGACAGTCGGTTACTCATGTTTTTAGTAAAAAACACAACGAAACGTCAAACTCCTCTCACATCGTTTTTTTTTCAAGACACTGATGGCCAGCGACAACACTACTAGTAATAAAATTTACCTAATGGAATCGCCCCTGGTATTTTGTACAAGATTTATGAGACTTACAAGAGTTATGTAAATATACTATTTCAGTATATCAGTATTCCGTCTATATGGTTACTATACCGATGATGGTATAGTAAGTGGTCCGAGTGTACCTAATCTAATTATTCTCGGTTGTCCTGTATCCATGTAATTAAGTTATGATCCTATAGATGAACCGAAGATCCGGAGAATACATTTAGATATAGCTTACGGCTTCTTAGATCTTAATTTTATATGTAAAACTAGCAGCGCTCCGCGGTTTCACCCGCGTAACTCCCGATCCCGTGGGAATATCGGGATAAAAAGTAGCCTATAGCCTTCCTCGATAAATGGACTATCCAACACAAAAATAATTTTTCAATTCGAACCAGTAGTTCCTGAGATTAGCGCGTTCAAACAAACAAACTCTTCAGCTTTATAATATTAGTATAGATTTGTTTTGTATTCTGTAAGAAGTATGTTCTTATGTTTATTTGTCTCTTTTGTTGTGTCGTGTGCTTATCCAAATAAATGATTAGTTTCTTTCTTTTTTTGCTTGGATGAGAGAAGATACCTAATACACTCTCCTGTGTAATGCTTAAAGCACATACTAAAAGTATTATAAATAGTGTACGTGTATGTTCCAACCTAAAAAGGTATTAGGCGTTTTATTAAATAATTTGATTGTTTTATTTACTTTTTAAGTCTCATGGCCGCTTGCTTGAGATTGTGCTAAAACATTGTAGCACTAGCTAAAAACATTTAACGGGTTTAAATTAAGATTAAAATATTATTTTAATAACCAGAAGGTTGATGTTATTTAATGATTTAGGCGGGAGATGTAAGAAACGAAAAAAGTCAATTTAGATTTTGGTCAAAATAATCAGTTGGACACTTTGACAGCTTTGACAGCAGCCCAATCATGTTTAAGTTCTTTTTTAACCGACTTCAAAAAAGGAGGAGGTTCTCAATTCGTCTGTATGTTGTTTTTTTTGTATGTATGTTACGCACGCGATCATTCGAAGACGGCTCAACCGATTGAGATGATTCTTTTTGTGTTCGAAAGGTGATACCTCAGGGGTAGTACCATAAAAAATTGTTGAGGATCTGATGAGAATCTTCGGAGTGATGAACAGAATTGCACCTCGATCGTGAATCGACCCTTAATTGATGGAGCATCTGAAACTCCCTTCTCATAACTAAACTCCTCAATAAATTATAATTACGCGTTACAATTTGAAGAATTTAGTTGAATTTAGTCGCCGGACTGGGTTTGAATGAATTTTGATAGAGAACCCTATCCTTAATTTAGATCTGATGGGGATCTTCAGAGTGATGAACAGACCTGCCCAGCGAGATTCAACAAATTGCTCAGTTTTCCATTTTCACTAATAGAAGTGGCCCATACACTAATGGTAATAAGTGAACTTTAATGATCTGGTTTTAAAGGAGTTAACTGATTTTCAAATGAACATTCCCACGAACATTTCGATATTTTTTTCGAATTTCCAAAAGCTCTAAAACTAAAGTTGTTTGTTGTGATGTACAGAAGTAGCCCTTTACTTTGTATCAGGGACTTAAAACGTTATCCATAACAAAATGTTTAACGTTATAAAAACGTTATAATAGTATCGGTATCTCAGCAAACATTTCGTTATCGATCTTTTGTATAACGTTTTACGAGTAACAGAACGAAATTTTACCTGCAAAAATAACGTTATTATAACGATAAATACGCGACGTTGCCAAAGTTATTCATTTTACAAATCCGCGCCACTTGCGGCGGAATTTGCGCATCAGTTGGTAAAAGCGAAATGGGTCGAAAAAAAATCAACAAAGTTTACAGATATTTCAATCTTGAGGATAATAATAAGACCTCAAAATGTTTAGTTTGCGAAAAAGTTTTAAAGGTAAGTTAAGAAAGAAGTAGATAGTAAGTAGGTAGTAATGTGTAGTATTTTCTAAAAAAAAAACTAATATTTTCTAAGAAAATCGGCTTATTAATATTTATTTTTTTACAATAATGCCGATTTCCTTAGAAAATATGAATGTTTTCAATTTTTTTATAGAATCTTTTATGTTTCTCCGAAGAGCCCTTGCGATAGGCAGCAATAAAAAAATATATTAAAGATTGCTCATAATTTTTTTACTCTAAAAAATTAAATGCTCCGCAAGTCGCAAATGGATCAAGCTGTTTGTGTGGTTTGTGGTGCCTTATTAAAGGTAAAGAGTTGAACTAACACGCCTCAGTGATGAAAGTTATCGACTTTGGTTTTGATGCTAAAGGCCAAAATTTCTAGTACTTTTTTAAATAATGCCGATTTTCTCGGAAAATATTAATGTTTTGAATGTTTTTATAAAATATTTTATGTTTTTATAAAGAAGCTCTAGCGATTAGTAAAAAAACCACGATAGTTAAAGATTTGGTCATAAAAAATTCAATTGAAAATAGAGTATTTTCAATGGCTTCTATTTTCCAAAGTCATCGATATAGCAAGCTGTTTGTGGTGTCAAATGAGAGATATGAGTTGAACTAACATGCCTAAAAGTTAGAGTGCGTAAACTGCTCTGGTTTGTAACCTAGAGACCAAAACATGTGACGTTTCATACATTTTGACGTGACAACGTCTTATAAATTGGTTTGCCGGGTGACACTTCAAGAAACTGCGTTACGCTCCGCTGACGTTATGCGCTCACAATGAGAGCGAGTGAGAGGCACGCGGGCATGGTTAGCCCGCCTAAGAGCGAGAGAGACAGACATAAAAAGTGAAAGGCACGCGTCCCTTCCACTCGAGCACAGTTGTTGTCACGTAAAACTTTCGCCCGTATACCGACTTTACAGGCAACCAGTTTTTTTGGTGTGGTTTTTTTTCATATTTTGACGGCTTACGATCTGCATCAAAAACAGCCCTATGTCCATCATTTGCCGTTTCGAGCCACTGTGCGGCAGCGCGCGCGTGCAACGTTGCCGCCGTGTGCGCGCGAGCGGTGGTACCTGGTAGGTACTACCGCTCGCGCACGGTTTCGAACGCAGCGGCAACGTTACTTGGCCGCAGAAGAGGTGGTTGGTAGGTATTAGGTATATACTAATTGCACTGTGAAAATTTATCGCTTCATTATTGATTGGTTTATTTTACTTTTAATCGTAGATTCACTATGATAAAAAAATGTGTTTCGGAAATTTTACCTATTCCTACTAAACATATATCTAACACCAAAGTAATAGTAAATTTCAGGACGTTATGTAACCTTTAGCCTTCTTTGATATTTGAGATATCCAACACTAGAAGAATTATTCAGATCGGTCCAGTGGTTTTGAAGCAAATTCAATACAAACAAACAAACAAAAATCTAATCTTTCCCATTTATACTATTACATAGTACGTACATGTACCTATAGATTACACCCTTACGTAGCCAGAGAGAGCACTGCGTTCGATAGTTCACACGAAGAAAAAGTAAACATTACTTTGAGTAAAAGAGATAGCATAAAAACAATAATTATAACATTATTATATGAATAACAATATTTTTAATAACGTTAAATTGACAATATAACGTAACGTTATTATAACGTTATACATATTCAAAGCTTTGAATAATATCGTTTTGTTATATCGTTTCTCTCACAAATAACGTTATCTTGCAATTCCACAGATAACGTTACTGTATTTTACCGGTATTTAAGTCCCTGCTTTGTATAGATAAATATCAATATTCTTGTATAATAATGATCATAACTACCGACAAGTGCTTTTCATTAATGAAAGCAGTATCTTTAAGCCTCTTTGGTTTGATATTTACAAAGTAACTCTTTGATATCTGAAGGAAACAACTACCTCAGAATTTGTTCCAGAATAATTTAATTCAGTAAGTATTTATAGGTAAATTTCTTAAATATCCTTAAATACTTAACAAAAGCTTACATTCTGAAGTGTATAGAAAGTTGCCTATTCTAAAATTAGGTAAAGTGTTTACTTAAGATTTCGCGATTCGCACTTGTATTACGTACAAATTATTTTTTTATTTTATTATTTTCATTTATATTTATTATTAATTATTATTTTTACTTGAAAAAAAGCCTAACGTTTTGGCAGTTTTGCAATATCCGTGGTCACATGACGACAGCTGATATTATTTTATTTATTGGTAAATCACTAAGCCATCATAATACCGACACAAAAAATACACGAAATGTTCATGGCGCGTCGGGCGAACACCCGTCTGCGACGCAGAAGGTTGCGGGTTCGATTCCCGCCGGGAACAAGTATTTATGCTGACCATAAATTCTTGTTTCTGGTTCTGGGTGTTTCCTATATGTATAATATGTATATATTTACAAAAAAAAAAAAAAAAAAAGTATACAAGTAGTTTATCCGTTATCTGGCACCCATAACACAAGCATTAAGTTGCTTAGCTTGGGGCTGGATGGCGATGTGTAATATGTCCTGAAATATTTATTTATTTATTTATAAATACTGACAATGAGTGATCTTTATTCATCAACTAGCGACTTGTCCCGGCTTCGCACGGCTTTATTATGCATGTATTATACATATAAACCTTCCTCTTGAATCACTCTATCTATTAAAAGAAACTGCATTAAAATCCGTTACGTAGTTTTAAAGATCTATGCATACATAGGAACAGACAGCGGATAGTGACTTTATTTTATACTATGTAGTAATGATGCAATACAATATGTTCCCAAGGTGATGGTACTGCCAACCACCTTCTAAGTGATTAATCGGGATTTCTTTGAAGAGTTTATTTTAAGTTTATTAATATCTAGGCCTTCACTAGATTCAAATTAAAACACAAGCTCCGAACACAAGAATCTACTTAACCTATACTACTAATATTTTAAATGTGAAAATTTGTGTGTTTTTGTGTCTCCTTCACGCAAAAACCTTGATTAAAATACAGGCTACTTTTTAAATATTCCCACGGGATCGGGAGTTACGCGGGTGAAACTACGGGGGTGGCAGCGTGACCAAATATTCAGCTTATTCTAATAACTTTTCATTTCAAGATCACAAAACAAAATTGGTATTGTCAGAGACAAGTACAAAGTAGGCCGAATTTGTCAATGTACCGCGTTGACTATTTGATAAGAAAATTATAAGAAATGATATACAGAGTCGGTATCCATCCGCCTAAATTGAGACTTCCTGTTTTACAAGTTTATATTCTTTATCATTTGTGACACCCAATAGATATCTTCTTTATTCTATACATATAAAATGCTTTATCCTGAATGACTAAGTCAAAGTCAAAAAACTTCAGTCATTTGGATGCTATCTACAAAATGGGCCCCAGGGAATCACTTAGAGAAAAATTTAAAGAGATAAATATATTAACGCTCTATTCACAATATATCTACGAAAACTTGCTCTACGTTCACAAAAATCCTGATATTTTCCGTAAAAACAGCGATATTCATAATTTCAACTTAAGAAATAAGGATGAACTGACCGTGCCCGGTAGTAGGCTCCGGAAAATAAACAGGTCGTTTAATAGTACATGTGTGCTCTATTATAATAAATAACCTAAAGATGTATATGACATGTCCATTAACAGGTTCAAAACTTTTATAAAGCATAAATTGTGCAGTAAGGCGTACTATGATACTTCGTCTTACCTTAATGATAAGAACCCATGCGTTAGTTGCTCCATTTCAAATAATACTTTCAAATATTTGTAATATTGACCTTTGTGAGCGTGATCACATGAAAAAAAAACAACCCCCATGAGTTTCTTGTGCCTTCTTCTCATTGGTGGGCGCGTTTCGAAGGCACACATCCTAACTTAGTTTTTAAGACGATTTCATGTGGTGTTTATACTAATGTAATAAGCATCCAAAGAAATAAAGAAATTTGACTTTGACATTGACTTTGCTTAATACAAATCACATAGAAACGTCATAAACTAAGTTAGGATGTGTGCCTTTGGAACGCGCCCACCAATGAGAAGAAGGCACAAGAAACTCATGCCCCTTTATTCCAAAACGAAGTTTCAGAATAGTCCGAGATGTGAATTTATACCTTAGATTAAGACACAGATTTACTCGTGAACTGTAGTCTAAACACTATCCCTATAATAAGCTATAGGGATAGTGTTTAGACTATAGTTCACGAGTAAATCTGTGTCTTAATCTAAGGTTTAAATCCACATATCGGACTATTCTTAAAACTCGTTTTGGAATAAGGGGATGGGGTTAGAAACTCATGAGCACCGCAACACTATCGATGTTCCTGACCTTCATAACAAGTCACAACGATTGTTCGTGCCAAACAAATATCTTGCCGGCAGAAGGCACGTGCTTTTTGCTACACCCTCGACCCTGTACAGTAGCGCGATCTAAATCCTTTCTGCCCCGCACTCTCAACACTCTCAATAACGTACTCACTGCTAACCCAGATTGTGATGTATATGTGGATGAATGGAAGGAACTCATGTTGGTATGTTTGAAATATTGTGAGATAGATGAATAAATTATGTCAATTTAGAAATAATTGTAATAATATTAATGTTTTTTCTTATTCTTTTTGTTATGTACTTATCTTTAAATAATTAATTAGAGTAATTGGTTACGACCGTTCTAATTAAATTAAATAAATAAATGAATGAGGTTGACTGACATCAACCTCATGAGATCAACGCACAGCCTACCGCTGATCGTAGACCTGAAACTTGGAGGGTGTGTTCTATATAGGCATCGGTTATGAAAGGGTTTTGAAAAAATCAACTCTTACGCGAAGGAAGCCATAAAAAAAATCTAGTAATTATGTAATAATCTATCTACTAGGTACTTCTTTTGTGATAAAATATAGATCATATTAGAAATTCAATTTCTTATTTCGTAGGTATCTTCCTGATAAACGTGCGAGAAATAGACAGGCATTTATAATATGTAGAAATATTTGGAAGGTATCATATGGTATTGACAAGGCGCGGACATGTCAAGCGAAGTGAAAAACTTAGGGAGAATATTGATTTGACTCAAATACCTACCTCTGACTTCATACTATGCTACCCTACTATGAAATAAAAAGTGTTTGTGTTTTGAGAACTTATAACAACGGATTTTGATGCGAAGTTTTTTTTAATAGATAGAGTGATTTAAGAGGAAGGTTTATATGTATAAAACATGAATAATACAGCCGTGCGAAGCCGGGGCGGGTCGCTAGTAGATTATATAGAAATAGATTTAAAAACAGTTTTACGAACTGTCATTGCGGTTGTAATTATTTTGAATTTAATAAGTATATAAATAAATTATTTAATTTTATTTTAACTTTATTGTAGTAATGAACTATTGTACCTAAGTACTTACTAAAATTATTTTCTTGATTTTAACACAATTGCTGCGACCTGTTACTGTAGCTACCAATAAATTATTTGTATTTGTAAATAATAAAAAACTTGAAATTGACTATCCATTAGAAATATTCCAGATTTTTACCACCTTAGCCAGAAACACAAAGTGGGTTTAAGTAAATAGCAATGTAGGTTTAAGCATTCTAAAAAGAAGGCAGAAATTTAAAAAATGAGTCCTTCTAAGAATATGTCATTACGAATAAGTCTTTTGCAGAATGAGAAAGAAAGAAAGAAAAGCATTTATTTGGTACAGGCACACGACAACTTTAAAATTAACACACACACAAAGAAATAGGTAACATATACAACGAAGAAAAAAAAAAGGAAAAAACATAGGTAACATTAAACTTAAGAATATTTAAGAAGCCATGTGCTGCCCAAATGGGTCGACCTCAGCTGTAAGCCACAGTCAAGCATAACTTGGCTGCAGCGCTGGTCTTTCGGCCAAACCCGCTGCCGTCGAGCGAATGAACGAATGAATGAGGTATTCGGAGAACAAGTTCTTTAAAGAATAAACCCTTCCGAGAACGTTTATTGGCCGTGGTCCGATCGCCGGAGTTCTATCAATCGAACCACGACCAAATAAAACTGTCCGTAGTTCTATCAATCGAACCACGGGCAAATCAAACTGTCTGTAGTTCTAACAATCGAACCACGGGCAAATAAAACTGTCCGTAGTTCTATCAATCGAACCACGGGCAAATCAAACTGTCCGTAGTTCTATCAATCGAACCACGGGCAAATCAAACTGTACGTAGTTCTATCAATCGAACCACGGGCAAATAAAACTGTCCGTAGTTCTATCACTATGTCACTATCAAACGAACCATCGTTATAATAATATCCAATTGTATTAGTAATAGTTTCAGTTTGATTTGCCTGTGGTTCGATTGATAGAACTCCGGCGATCGGACCACGACCAATAAACGTCCGAGAACGGGTCCTTTATATCTACTAAAAAAAAAAGTGATAAAGTGTTAAAAAAAGCAATAAAGTGCAATAAAGTTTTCATCTATCTATCTATCTATCTATCTAAACCTTTTCTACCTAAAAACTCAATCAAGATTGTGTGGGAGTTATAACAAGGATCGACTTATCAATAACCCTTTACCAAAATAAACTCACAATCTCCTCTATTTCATAAATATTTCAGTCATGTTTCACTTTCAGTAATAAATTTCAAGAAAACAAGGAGACAGCATTAATCACTTTCATTATTAACCAAGCAATTTGTAAACTGAATTGGTGTAATTAATTTTTCCCTTTAATAGTGCGATAATTCGGGAAAGTTATATTAAAATAGTTTCTTTGATCCATTCTGAATTCTAAACTTTGTTTAAAGATAAAGTTAGATACAAACGGGCCATTCCTCGTTTCTAATACCGTACCCATAATATAGAATACCTACCAGATAAACATGGAAAATAATCGAAAATAAATATAAGAAAATAAAATTTAACATCATCGGGAATTTCATTTACACATCGGGGAACAATGTACATCTGAAAAACAGTTTGGCATTGAAAATAAAATAAGCATTAACAAGGTTGGATGCAAACTACTTTGTCTTATTTTTATCCAACTGCAAGAAAAGGGTTATGTTTTTCGGGCCTATCTTGTATGTATGTTTGTAAAATTCTTTATTCCTTCATATTTTCTAAACAACTCGATGGATTTTTTTTTATCAAGTAAAAGTTAGAAAATCGATGACTGATCAAAAAATTGCGTTCCGGACCACGACGAAAACTGTGATAATCATTCACCACGGACTACAAAGACCGAAACTCAATTATTTTACAAGAAAAATAACGTTTTATAAAAAATCTTACCCAAGTTGACAAGCAGATAATGGTATTTCTATCCACTTGGGCTTGCAATCTACAACATTGACATTTTTTTTCTGCAAGATTTTTGTATGTAAGTAACTTGATTCTAACCCATTATAATGTCAATTTTTTTATTATTGTAATTGACAATGTGTAGATATAGGTAACTAACCTACTTAGGTACAGTCAACGACATAAGAGTATAATAAATAAATAAATATTGCAGGACATTCCACACATCGTCACCTAGCCCCAAGCTAAGTAACTAGACTTGTGTTATGGGTGCTAGACTACGGATATACTAATTATATACTTTTGTAAATATTTACTTTTGGCATTTCAGCATGGTGACCATTGTGCTAACTGGGTCGTCAAATCTGAAATACTTACCTAAAGCGATTATCTTTCTATACTTAGTATAAAGAATTAAAGATGAATCGCTGAATGTGTTGCTAAGCGTGAGAAAAGCGAAACCGAATTTGCTAATTATTTTTTATTGTGTTTGGTATTGTCAGGAGAAAAAATTAAGAAAATTGCGTAGATAATGATTACGCGGTGTGAAACCGCAGGGCGCAGCTAGTTAATGAAGTGCAAACAAATAGATTTGTATTCCACAATAAAATATTATTAATTGCGTCTCGCAGTTTCACCCGCATAAGTTTTGATTCCGTGGAAATATCGGATAAAAATTGGCGTATAACCTTATCCAGAACATGGACTACAATTATTATTAACATACAATTGTTTATCAGAATCGATAGAACCGTTCGACCGTGGAGAGCGATTCGTAGTAATTTTGGTATGTCATGTGATAACCAGTCGAAATTAATTATACCTACAAAACTGTAAAAAACTCTTATGTCGTTGACTGTACTAGTTTGAGAATCTATTGTTCTTTAGCTAATTGACAAGTTCATGAGTGATTGTCAGTTGTCGTAACTATTTATTGCGTTCGTGATGTGGTAGGTTATTGCATTCGTATCGTGGTAGTCGTACTACTTTTGTAATGAATAGGTTTTTTCACAGATCATTACGTTGGTATATCCTGCACTGAACTAACTATAACACCCATATTAACTAATAGTACATACGTTACTGTTGGATAAGTGAACGCACTGCGCTTAATACGGCCCTATGATTGGTCAATGCTGCTCTCTTCACTCTAGCGAATCAGCGTCTTATTTTCGGCTCTATGCGTTCGCGCGCACTATGCAATCTCATATTATTATGGTGAAAACAGGTGTAAATAAATAATTTTCATAAAAATCGAAAACAATGTCGTTACGTCACGTAACTACATTGTTTTGCATGGCATGGATTACACGTCAACTGATCGACAGCCGTTGGGCACAATGGGCATAAATGCTGATATAACCTTACAAATATGTCATATTTGTAACATGATACCTCTATGTTTGTAACGGATATTATAAGAAAAGAAGTTGGTTGGTTTAGCTGTTAGCTATAATACATGTATCAGAATTCTATCAACTTGACGTTAGATAAGAGTAGAGAAAGACGTTCCACGG
Source organism: Idaea aversata (assembly GCA_907269075.1). NCBI lineage: Eukaryota > Metazoa > Arthropoda > Insecta > Lepidoptera > Geometridae > Idaea > Idaea aversata. The sequence continues at coordinate 13,943,024 of OU026087.1, forward strand.
ATAGAAGCTGCGTCCCCTGATACAGATGCAAACCACAGAATTTACGAGTACATGCTTGTCCGCCCAAAAATATTTACTCATACCTGCCTATTTTTGTTTGTTAATCGGCCCGCAATTTTTGAAGTACTTAGGTACAGACAGTAATAAAAACTTTAGTGTATTTTAGGTAACTATCAATATCATGTTCTTTTGTCGATTGACAAAATATGGCGAAAAGAGCCGGTCCAGTATGTGATTAGTAAGTATGCTTAGTAATAGTAGACTAACTAAACATACTGTGAAAAAATACAAACCTCAGAACTTTTTGAAGTAAAAAACTGAGTTCTTTCAAAAGAAGAATCCTTATTCAATTCTGGTTCATTCATTCGATTTGAATACAAAGTACTTACCTAAGTATTTATAAAACGCCCACGACAAAGGTAGAAAAGTAAAAGTCTTAAAGGTTTGCGGCCATTGTACCTTTAGTTCAGGCAACAGGCCGCACGTGTGAAAAGTTAGAATTAAAATGTCACAAACCCACATATTGAATGAACGAACTTGAACTATATCTTTAAAGTTATTAATTACTAGCCGCGATTTTTTTAAATTTTCTTTTAATAAACATTATCCTGACAATAACCAACACAAAAAAAAAGAATTATCCAATTTGCAGTCGTTCGAAAATTACACGCGTACATACATTTTGGCGATTCATTTAGGGTTTCGTAGTTTATAACAAGGAACCCTTATAGTTTTATCTATATAAATAGATAGAAGATAGATAAATTGTGACAAGACTGTGAGATCATGACATCATGAAGAGGCAAGGGCCCATAAATAACATAGGGCGTAACTTGATTTTTTGATTAATATTTAATTATATATTGTGTATTGTTTTTGAGATTTCTATGTATGCTTAAACTTTTTCATGATTTTTGGTTAATGGCTAAACAATCTCTATTTGCCCTGAAGGTATCATGACATTACTATCGCCACCATTTTTTAAGACATTACTATTTGATTGTATGATTACAAATGAATACTTTTTGACGTGACAACGTTTTATAAATTGGTTTGCCGGGTGACACTTCAAGAAACTGCGTTACGCTCCGCTGACGTTATGCGCTCACAATGAGAGCGAGTGAGAGGCACGCGTCCCTTCCACTCGGGCATGGTTAGCCCGCCTAAGAGCGAGAGAGACAGACATAAAAAGTGAAAGGCACGCGTCCCTTCCACTCGAGCACAGTTGTTGTCACGTAAAACTTTCGCCCGTATACCGACTTTACAGGCAACCAGTTTTTTTTTTACTTTAAATGAAATATTGAGCGGTGAGCATAGTCCTTTAGCATTGAATTAAAATCCGCGAGATTACCGACACTGTTTGTCCGACCTCTGCCAGTACTTTAACAGTATCAATGTCGTGATTGAACAACCCACTTCAATTTCGTAGATTGTATCCGATAAGCGATTCGTTCGAGTTGTTAATTAAACCACTTTCTTTCATTATCGAAATGCATGGGCTTGGTGGATTACCAAATACTCGAACTATCGAGTAGGTAAACTTTGATATTACGTGGAAAATTTCCTGGAATTCGATTATTAGAACTTTTTAATTAAAAATTGTGGTACAGTCGTGTTAAAAAAACCGGCCATGTTACCATGCTGTATGGGAGTCCTACTTATTTTTTTTTTGCTAGCTATCACGGTTCATGAGATACCTACAGCTTGGTGACGGACAGATGGACAGAAGGACAGTTTCTACACAGAACTTGATTTGACACCCTATATAAAATATATTTCAATTCTTTTGTCGACAACGAATTAATTAATTATTCTTAATATTAAACTTGGCTCTCATTTTACATTTGTTATAATTATGTTTTGAAGGATTTGTTTAATTACTCAAATGTTGAGTTTTAAGTGCATTAGACTAATACGAGTATGATATTTCAACGGAATGATTATTTCCAATTCAACAAACACGATCATTGAACTGGAAAAAATAACATTATTCTTAATCGTTTATTCAACCCTCAATTGTTACAAAATGCTACACTAGAAATATTTTTTACTAGCTGCGCCCCGCGGTTTCACCCGCGTAATAATTTTCTGTGTGACTTTCTTAATTTTTTCTTTCGTAAAATCCTTCTCTTGACAACAACGAACACAACAAAAAAAGAATTATCGAAATCGGTCCAGGCGTTGTTGAGTTATGCGCTTACCAACACATTTTGCGATTCATTTTTATATTATAGATTAAATAGTGTTTCGATGTTAAAAATGTCACTTTTGGAACTGAAAAACTATTTGCTTTCTTCATTATAATAAACTAGCAGTGCTCCACAGTTTTTCCTGCGTAACTCCCGATCCCGTGGGAATATCGAATTAAAAAGTAGCCTATGTTATTCCCAATGAATCAATGTATCCTCAAACCAAGTTTCATCAAAATCGGTTCAGTAATTTCATTTTGTTACAAACAAAAATAACAAAAAAAAAACCACTTTTTAATATTAGAAGAAAAGTAGGTATAGCTAGCGAAATATTATGTTTCTGAAAGCTACACAACCATAAGAGTTTGGCAGACTAAAACCCTTTTTATTTTACTCGTCAATTCACGAATACAATAAATATCTGTTCAGTATTCAAGGAAACAACGTCGTCAATAACAGAGTCGACAGGCATTCTTCCTTCAACTAGACTACGTACATAGTTCACGTTACCTATTAGCATTATTTACTAGGAATATCATGTCAACAACAATGGTTTCCTATATAAATTACATTTCGAATACATTTTAGGTATAGGGTTCATTTGTTGTAAAGATATGAAAATTTTCCATGTGGATCACAATTAATTACATACTTCTATAGGTTGGTCTGCTAGTAGCTTTTGGAAATCTATTAAAGTTCTACTATGATGAGAGCTACTAATAATTTATGGGCTCCTGGTACTTTAATAAAATACTACTTTGCTTAATTAATCAACAATCTACAAGTCTTAGGCGAGAGCTACTTTAGAATAAATAAATTAAGCCTATTTCTAATTTATTTTATAAAAATACTAGCGACCCGCCCCGGCTTCGCACGGCTTTATTATGTATGTATTATACATATAAACCTACCTCTTGAATCACTCTATCTATTAAAAAAAACCGCATCAAAATCCGTTGCGTAGTTTTAAAGATTTAAGCATACAAAGGGATATAGGGACAGAGAAAGCGACTTTGTTTTATACTATGTAGTGATAACAATTTCAAACCGACTTTAATGTTTTTTTGGTCATATTTATCTACGTATTTATTTAGGTCTTTATATAAAATGGAGTTAAATCCTCCAAGCTTTTAGTAATTACGTTTTGGCTCACTTACAGACACCCTTATTATTTTACCTCCTATCCCAATATATTTAAACATACCTATCTAATGTAAATGTTACATTATCAACTTTTACAATATTACTTTATGAAATACTAGCTTCCACCTGTGACTTTGACCGCGTAGAAGTTGAATTTTTCATAATCCTTTCTTATCGGATGCCTACGTCATACCAATAACACACCCTCCAAGTTTCAGGTCTCTCCGATCAGCGGTTTAGGCTGTGCGTTGATCTGTCAATCAGTCAGTCGGGACAAAGCATTTTATATTTGTATAGATTAGTAAGTAGTTTGGCTGTGCGTTAACCAGGACAAACGATTTCATAAATTACTAGCAGTGCTCCGCGGTTGCACCCCTATCCCGCGATAATATCCAAATAAATATCGAGATAAAAAGTAGCCTATATTACTCCCAATGAATCAGTGTATCCTGGGTCCAAATTTCATCAAATTCGGCCCTGTAGTTTCGGAGCCTTTTCGTTACAAACAAAAGAAACAATAAAATCTTTTCTCTTTTTATTAGAAGTGTAGATAGATTGTAGAAGTTGTCTCGAAGAGTCTAGAGTAAGCAGATAGACTAAGTACCTACCTAATTGATGTGGGTGTTCAACTTTTCAGAAGTCAGCTAAGAAATTACTGTGATAATTATAGAACAAACGAATTAATGATGATTTTCAAGTAATTAACGGACTTAATTACCTGAAAATCGTCTTTACGACGAAAATGAGACAAATTGACGATTTATTTACGAAGACTATTCCGCGAAATTTGATGTAAAGACAAATAAATATCGTGTACCTACTTTATAATTAAGTAATCTGGTCCAAATGGAATTAATTAACATCATTTCTCATTTATTACGTCAAATTATGGTAATGAGAAAAACGTAGGTTTAAAAAGTTTTTTTGTAAAAAGAAAAAAAATATCTTGAAATATAAAATGACCTCGGGCTGCTTCAGGAAAAACGTATTGTACCTACTTGTATTTTTGTTTACTTTCTTTCGAATAGCTTTTATTGTAGGTAGTAGGTACCTACTAAATTAGTATCTACCCACTTTTTTAATTATAAGAACTATATTATTATTTAGAGAGTACACGGGTATATCTTCTATCTTCTATATATATAAAAGAAAGTTGTGTTAGTTACACTTTTTATAACTCGAGAACGGCTGAACCGATTTGGCTGAAAATTGATGGAGAGGTAGCTTAGAACCAGGAGAAGGACATAGGATACTTTTTTTTTTTTTTTTTTTTTGTTTCGATATTCAAACGAGATCGGGATTTACGGAGGTGAAATTAAGTATACGTAACTACGAAATATTCTTTTTTTTTCGATATCAAACGAGATAGGGACTTACGCGGGTGAAATAAAATATACGAAATATTCTTTTTTTTTCGATATTCAAACGAGATTGGGACTTACGCGGGTGAAATTAAATATACGAATTATTCCATATTCAAACCTGCATAAGTCCCGATCCCGTGGGAATATCGGGATATACACTATTATGTATTCTGTGACGTTCGTCTTTGTTGTAAACCGTTCGACCGGGGGGTTTTCTCGAGCGGCTGCAGTTTTTTTGTTGATTACTCAGCACCTACTAATTAGATTTTGATGTAAAGCATACCACGATTTCACTTGGTTTAGCCGTTTTTAATTGCAGATTATGTAACAAACAAACAGACAGACAGATATATTTTTGTTCTATTACTTTTTCGAAGTCCAACAGACCCTTTTTTTTATTTGCTGTTTTATATAGAAATCAATGCCACTTTTCGTTGTAATTTTATAACTCAAGAACGGGCTCACCTATCCAAACCAAATGTTTAAGCTTTGTTCGGACTATTTAGTAGATGGTTTATGTGAAGTTTGCACAAAATCGGTTCTTCATTTATCACATTTTTTTTATATGGCAAAACAACGTTTGCCGGGACAGCTAGTTTCTTTATAAAAATGTTTTCTTCTATTTCCTTCCTGGCTAATGTAGTTACTAAAGTAAGTTTTTTTAACATGAAACCTAGGTTTGCTATATGTATGTAGGTATCCCCCTCTGTTTTCCTTTTTTCTAACAAGTAAAGAAAATAGACCCTCTAAAACCCTAAAAAAATACAAAAAATCACAGTACATTGGTAGGTACTGAGGGTAACAGGTGCATATCTTAAAGTTCTAATTATTTTAATGACGGTTCAATAATTTTTGGTTATTCTGCGTGAAATAACTAACACTTCGAAAGCTTTAGATCACTAACAAGCATTATCAAGCAGAATAATTTATAATTACTGAACCGTTAATTAAAAAATTAAAACTTTAAAATATGCGCCTGCTCCCTTATGCCTTTTTTGACTGTACGTAACGGAAATCTTGATTTAAAAAACACCAACAGAGCTGCGCAACCGCGTAGCTCCCGATCCCGTGGGAATATCAGCATAAAAAGTTAGTCCCAATGAATCAATGTATCCTCATACTAAGTTTCATCTAAATCATCCAAGTTCAGTAGTTTCGGAGCCTATATTCAATGCAAATAATCAAATCTTTTCTCTTAGCAATATTGGGTACTTAGAGATAATGATTGCTCTAGACTCTAGAGGCATTATTGAGGAAGTAAATACTTACAATAGTATGAAGAATGCGTTAAGATACCTTCTTTTAATGATATATCTCTTTTATTTATTACTATCTATTAAAAAACCCGCATCAAAATCCGTTGCGTAGCGGGAAGTGACTTTGTTGACGTGACAACGTCTTATAAATTGGTTTGCCGGGTGACACTTCAAGAAACTGCGTTACGCTCCGCTGACGTTATGCGCTCACAATGAGAGCGAGTGAGAGGCACGCGGGCATGGTTAGCCCGCCTAAGAGCGAGAGAGACAGACATAAAAAGTGAAAGGCACGCGTCCCTTCCACTCGAGCACAGTTGTTGTCACGTAAAACTTTCGCCCGTATATTTTATACTATGTAGTGGTGTAGAAACTTGCTATATTTTAGCTCCGCTCTAAAATCACATTATATCTAATCGTTTATCAGTTTGCAACTTCATGTTTATACGTCTAAAAATGTAGCCCTGAGTTAAAGTATGTTAATCTAATAATTTATTGACTGTGAGTTTTTTGTTTATTTATATCAGCAATACCTATGATACATTTATTTTGTGTGTTTTTAAATAGTATTCTTATAGGTTATTTTAGTATTAAATATTTTTGAGTCATGATCAAAGTGAAAAATACGACGTAATATGTTAACATAGTGATAAATAAAGGATAGGATAAATAGGTGCGGGACGAATAATTTGCGACCGATTAACTTACGTAGGTCTATAATGTTTTAACCAACAAACCAACCCATAATTTTGCCTTTCAGATTATAAGTTAAATACGAATTCACTTTGCGTCAGTTACATATTAATATTAATATCTGTAGTCATTGTTTTACAATTTCAGTGTTTAGGAGAACTCGTGCAAAAAGTCGCAAAACATCACTAAATAAAACGATATTTCATATGGACAATGTGTTTACTTAAAATAAATTTATTGCAGATTTTAAAGATATTATTCATTTTTATTATAACGTTAAAAAAGTCCAAGGTTTATGACGAATTATTTCAATAAATAAAAAGCATTAACCAATTTAACGGAAATATATTTCTTTTCAATTTTCTTCTCTCTGTTTATCGTTGTTATTTTTGTAATTTTATACGTCGTAAATTTTCAATTTAGTGCAAGTTTAGACTACAACAATAATCATAGTGCATGCATATTTTGGCTGTGGTACGTTTTCATACCGTTTGTATATTTTAACAAGATATGAGAAAACGTGAAGAATTCCAGACATTTATCTACTCGTAACACAACAGACACCTATCTATGAAGCAGTAATGTTTATGACAGCTATGAAAAGCTATTTGTTCATCCCGACCACGTTGTAAAATAATAAAGTCTAGGTACGTGATTTCTAAAAGATTAAAAATAGTGAGATAGTGACGCAGGTAAGGTAAGCATTTTCTTTTGTTTAACGCACTTTACGAGACTTTGTTTAAACTTAGTTTTCAACACGCTTATATACCGGCAGTTAAACTTATATGGTAATGTTAATTAAAATATGGCTTTTATCCGCAGCTTTGTTAGCTTAGGAGTTGATTTTTCCAAATACCGAAAGGAAAGGGTGCCTACGTAATACAAAAAACACACCCTCCAAGTTTCAGGTCTTGACGATCAGCGGTTAAGGCTATGCGTTGATCCGTCAGTCAGTCATTCAGGATAAAGCATTTTATATGTATAGATTAGACCGTATGAGAACGCAAAAGATAAATTTATTGAATCCGAAATTGAAGATAAAATAACCAAGCTAAAAAAAACACGACGCAATTGTACTGAGTGTAAGCAAATTGAGCAAAATGCCATTTGCCACCCTCTTGAGAGCTTCCGACTCTTTGTTCGACACCAGTGAAATCGGCTCGAGCTCAGAGATGTGATATAATTCAGTTATTAGAACTCTTGGGTTTATTTAGTCGGAACTAGGGACAAAACTATTTTGAGTATAAATGTTAGTTGTGACTTTAATGGTAGGTGCCTACAAAGTTTCGCTAATGGAGCCTTGAAACGGTGACAATTTTAGGAAACTTTACTCATGTGTTGTCGTAAGTATAATTCTTAGTTAATTCGTGTTTAAACCTGTCTTCCGTAATTATTAGAGAACAAGTCTATGCATAATTGTGTATCCTTTGAAATTCAGGTTAGGTTTAGTTTAAATTCAATTTAGATTTCACTAGGACGAGCGCTCGTTTTTCTCTACTTAGAAAATTTTAAGTGGTATTTAGGTATCAACTTGACGTTTGACTGGCACGAAAAAACCTTGCGGTGAAAACTGGCAAACGCTATAATGTTGAAGTAGTTATACCTACCGAAGTAAGTAGGTATATTTAAAAAAAAATCGTAATCCTTATTTAGGTAAAGTACCTAACTCTTGTTTTATAATTATGTAAAACTCTTTCAGAACAGAATAGGAATTAATTTTCTAATAAATTATGTATCGTTCAATACATATTATAATGCAAAAATTATTATGTAATTTTACCTAACTATTAATTTATAATCTATAATTTTCATGCACATAAAAAACGGGTATACAAATTTCCAGATTTCACACTAATGAGTTTTAAACGACGACCACCAAACGTTAATAATCCCATAATTAAATCCTGCGGTTTTAGGAGGTCACTGTTAACAGAAATTACTAATAAAATGCCTTGATTTTGGCAATGATGCAGATAACACGAACGAAGACGCAATAAAACGCAATAGGTTAATAAAATCTGCCATTTATCTACATCCATTCAAAATGTATGCCAAAACCCGTGTGTAGTATCTATTCACATATTTCTTTTTTCCTTCCTACGCTACATAAAAGATAAACACTCAACATGAATATGTTACTCTATTGTCGAAAACACTCGTTACGTGTAACGAAACGTGGATATTGTGGAAGGCTGTTGACGAAGCAAACACAAAATATCCGTGATGAAAGACCTACGAGCTTTTTGGGAACATTATGAAAGCAGACCACTGATTTTTTGATACGACCCCGACAAACTGTTGACAATTTGGGAGCAAACAAAAAAAAACCGGTCAAGTGCGAGTCGGCCTGGCGCACACAGGGTTCCGTACTAATTTTGTATGGAATCCCCACTTTTTTTTTGTGATTAATATTTTGTTGTTATAGCGGCAATAGAAACACATAATCTGTGAAAATTGCAACTCTTTTAGCTATCACGGTTCACGAGATACAGCCTGGTGACAGACAGACGGACGGACAGACAGACAGAGACGTCTTTGTAAAAGGGTCCCGTTCAAAGACAGACTTATGCTATGTGCATTAAAGTATTTAACGCACTGCCACAATATAAGTATACAGGAACTGCCACTCAAGCCATTTAATGGACAATTGTTCATTTGGTTGAAAGAAAAAAACTTTTATTACATCAAAGAATTAACTATCTTTAATTATTTTTTTTTGCGATTATATAATATATTTCCTTTAATAAAGTATTTAGTTTGACATTTCATTCTAAATGTTTTGTATAATATTATTGAACGCCGCAAGAGCAGAATGTTGCTGTGATCTAAAACTGTTATTTAAGACCTTTGTACTTTACCTATATTCTCAATAAATGATTGATTGATTGAGATAATGTAAACGTTTTTACCCTTTGGGTACGGAACCCTAAAAGTCAGAGAGAGACAACTAATTCCTTGTAGTAGAAGCAGACTACAGCTTCAATAAATAGTATAAAACAAAGTCGCTTCCCGCGCTATCTCCCAAGTAGCACGTTAGTGAATTTTGGAACTTATTTTGCAACTGTAGGTAGCATATTAGTGATGCAAGAGTGTTTGGTATTACTTAAAGATGCAAACAGCACTCGAATTTGCAAATGAGTAACTCTTATCACTAATGGTTGCTTTAGAGGGATTTTTGTTTCTTCTTTATTACCTATGGTAGCATTAAGCCGAATCTATTACTCATAGGCGCATAAAGGTTTTAATTTTCTCTCTTTTAGAACTCAAAGAGGCATATGACATCTTAAAATCCCCCCTAAAGAACTGTGCCCTAATAGGTGGTATTTTTCCCTCATTTGGCACCTTTAGTACTAAATAAGTAGTATATATGAGTTATTTATCACTTGTAGTGGCTTAAGAGTTATTATTGAAGCTCATTTGGAACCTTAGTGTAATTGCCTTTGTAAGGTCTAATATACTCTTATATGCCACTGTAAAGCGTATATCGGTTCCATTTTTTTCTCATTTAGAACCACAAGATCTAATTAAAATAATAACGGGTCGAGTGCGAGTCGTACTCACGCGCTGAGGGTTCTGTACATTAGTTTCATTCCAGACAGTTACAGATAGTGTCAGACAGTTCCAAACAGTGCCAGACAGTGCCAGACAGTGCCAGACGGTGCCAGACGGTGCCAGACTGTACCAGACAGTACCAGACGGTGCCAGACTGTACCAGACAGTACCAGACAGTACCAGACAGTACCAGACATTACCAGACAGTACCAGACAGTACCAGACAGTACCAGACAGTACCAGACAGTACCAGACAGTACCAGACAGTACCAGACAGTACCAGACAGTACCAGACAGTACCAGACAGTACCAGACAGTACCAGACAGTACCAGACAGTACCAGACAGTACCAGACAGTACCAGACAGTACCAGACAGTACCAGACAGTACCAGACAGTACCAGACAGTACCAGACAGTACCAGACAGTAAAAGACAGTACCAGACAGTACCAGGCAGTTTCAGACAGTTCCAGTCAGTGACAGACAGTTGTACAGACAGTTGCACAGACAATTGCACAGACAGTTGTACAGACAGTCCTCGACTTTACAGTTAAGTAAATTTTACTTTTTTTACTTTATTATCCTTCACAATGGGTTTTGTACCCGTCTTGAGGATCCCCAATTCAAAGTAGAGACAGCAAGACCTGTGAAGTGAAAAGTATCACTACTAGGTACTAATGAGTGATTTTTGGGCTTAAGAGTTCCAATAAGGTAACAAATTAGTGAAAATAAGAACTACAAGGTCTACTTTAAATCGAGTGCTTCCCGTTTGCCCCACCAAGCTGCCCCACAGTGGGGCAAAGTGGAATCGTTAAAATTTTGTAGTGTCGTTTGCCCCACTAATATGATTCTGCCCATCAGGGTTGGCACCTTGTTTAGAGTTTGAGGATTTTCGTGTCATCTCCAAAGTTATGAACCATCACGGTATGTTACAAATTACACTTAAACATGCAGACATAAGTTACTTGTGGTGCCATAATCTCGAAACAGCTATGTACAGTACAGACCATTAAATAATATGGACAAGATCTTCATTTCAAATGTCAGTTGTGATAAATGTAACTGGGTTGGTAACCTATGGAGTGTGTTTAAATAAAAGTACAAAATGATTATTTGAAACGTTTACTTCTGAAGGAATCTGGTTATAAATCACAAAATAAATTACACGACTCAATACAAATAAAATCTTTGCCAAACTCAACACACAATAATTAGTCACTTTTACTACTAACTGTGAAAAATAAAATCTCAGATTAATTGACATTTGACTACGCTAACTGTATTTAGCGTAGTCAAATGTTTTTACTGCTACCGGAATGGGAACCACGTATTTTTTCAATCATATTTGAATCATATTTCAATTATGTATATGAGCTCATAGCAGCATATTTGGAGATTGATTAACATTTGACTCAGCTAACTACAGTTTTACTGCTACCAAAGCTTACATCGCTCTTTTCTCTGTAGTAAAATGACAGATTCTGGAATGGAAACCACGTATTTTATGAACTTTTATTTAACTTGTTTCAATCATATTTGAAGACAGCGAGCTATATAAGCTTTGGTTGACATTTTACTCATAATAGCGTACACTAATATTTGTTGTTTCTTGAAAGCTACCTAAATCACCATGTTATGTAGACACTTGCAAAAACGGATGTGGGCAACTTTAAAAACGTACCGTCACATAACAACAAAACCGGCGAGACCGTTACCTACGAATACGCCTACCAAATAAAACTGGTTTGGTCTTTCTAAAAAATTTCATATTTTGCGTGACTGTTTGTATGTTCTGCATGATGTTTTTTTATTCTTTAATCAGTAAAACTGTATTTAACTTAGTCAAATTTTAATCAATGTGAGATTTTTTTATTTTACAGTTAGTAGTGACTAATTATTGTGTGTTGAGATTGGCAAAGATTTTATTTGTAACGAGTCCTGTAATTTATTTTGTGATTTTAAACCATTCTTTCAGAAGTTAACGTTTCAAATAATCATTTTCTTTATTTCTTTTCTTTCTTTCATTTTGTACTTTTATTTAAACACACTCCATAGGTTACCAACCCAGTTACATTTATCACAACTGACATTTGAAATGAAGATCTTGTCAATATTATTTAATGGTCTGTACATAGCTATTTCGAGATTATGGCACCACAAGTAACTTAAGTCTGCATGTTTTAGTGTAATTTGTAACATACCGTGATGGTTCATAACTTTGGAGATGACACGAAAATTCTCAAACTCTCAACAAGGTGCCAACCCTGATGGGCAGAATCATATTAGTGGGGCAAACGAGACTACAAAATTTTAACGATTCCACTTTGCCCCACTGTGGGGCAGCTTGGTGGGGCAAACAGGAAGCACTCCTTTAAATCGCCATGTTTAAAAATAATAACCTTGAAAAGCATTATTTGTTTAATGATATTTTATTACAATAACATAAAACAAAATAAGTTTTGATAACTATTGTTGACATTATACTTTTTGTGAAACTATAATGTTAGGTTTTTAAAAACCAAATTGTTGTAAAGTATTATCTTATTTATTTGATCAGCACATATTTGTTAATATTTTTTGATTAAATTGAAGGCGCATCAAAATTTACTAAGTAAATATACCATGGATTCACGATAAAAAACCATTTGCAAGGGCTCCGTGATATTATGCTGCGGTTTACACGTACATTTTTAATACTCGCCAAATAGATGCAATATGGCTGTCACAATTAACACAATAGAACAAAGCACACCGTTTTTCGTTTATCTCCGCCGAAAATAAGACTAGTTATGACAAATTGTCACTCAACGAATGAACGGTATCGCTTTATCGTTCAATCATTCATTCACAGCGCGCAATTCGCACCGTTAGTTCCAAGTGCCACTCAGGGTAACAATTCGAACTCTTATGCAACGCTTCTGCAACTATAAATGAGTTGCAATTTTTCTCCCTTTAGTAATATATAGGTTGCATATAAGTTCTAACCACCTATATAGAACTTAATCAAGGTGGATTTTATTACTAAAGGTTCCAAAAAAATACTATATGCAAGCTATTTGTTACCAAATGTGTTACTTGGGCTGTCCCTAGTATACTTAGATCTTTAAAACTACGGAACCGATTTTGGTGAGGTTATTTTTCTAATAGATTGAGTGATTCAAGAGGAATGTTTATATGTATAATACATGCATAATATAGCCGTGCGAAGCCGGAGCGTAGAATATAACTTGATCTTAGTAATAAATGCATAATATCGCCCCGGCTTAGCACTTTAATTTAAGCATACATATAGGGATATAGGGACAGAGAAAGCGATTTTGTTTTATACTATGTAGTGATAGTGATAACTTGATCTTAGTTTAGGGAAATTCACATCGTTCTCTGAGGAATTCGGCTATTGTAAATATTAGCCAGCTTAATTAATGTCTACGGTTGTGTTATACCTACTGTTAACAGAGGTAATTGAAGTCAGAATAAACATTTTTTCAAGAATAGAATCAAGATTCGAACAAAAGTAGGTAAACTATTTTCGTAGCCCCTTAAAGTCCTTTGTTACCTACCCAAACACTCGAGGTATTTTCAATTCTAGCCAGTGCTTCACAAAAGTAAAATTATCCATAGAGCTTTGAGCAATTAAAGGTCTCGCACACGTGAAGGGATAAAACCTCGGACGGAACGGGGACGTGACGTGCATCGTTCATAAAGTGTTCTTGGACTTTAAACATACGGGACGTGATATTTTTGTATGAAACGCATAAATCGTCACGTCCCGTCCGACACGACAAAAATCACGTTACGTATGCAGCGACCTTTAGTTTTATTACGTCTTAATAAAATGCAAAAAGAGTGGTGTTATAAATTTGACGTGTCTGTGAATGTGTGTTTGTGTATCTGTAACATAGTAGGTAGCTATGTTACAGATATTCGCGTCTCGGACACCGGCCCGATCGGTCGCGTTTGCCTTTGTTGAGCCCTGTTTTCTGATATTTTATTTTCGCGTTGCTCATTGGCTGGTTTTCTTAAACTCAATTCTCGTTTCTTCTTGTGAGATTTATACGAGTGGACTCCTCCCAGTGGGCGGTGGAAGCGAGAAGCACTGTGTTTTTGGGTGGCAACCGCTGCGTACGGGTGAGAGTTGAAAAATTTGCATTCAAAAAGACCCGCACTTTGGGTGACTCGAACCACGGTCGGCGGATTGGCGGTCGTCGCAGCTACCACTGAGCCAACTGTCCTGTTGCTACACTAGGCGAAACTTCGCGTCTCTTCTGGCCGGCTTTCATTCAACGAACGAAAATGAGTTTGAACTGCAGCGCTTGCGGAGGCTCCATTCAAGATGAGTTCTATATGAAGTGCTCTGAATGCTTGGAACATTACGACATCATCTGCCTTACTATGTCTAGGGAGCAGTTTGAGGGTACTAGCGACGAGTACCGAGCATCATGGCTGTGCCCTTCGTGCACCTCTACGCGACCAAAAGGGGATAACTCTTCTACTCCGGTGCGAGGAGGAGCAGCTCCACTGAAAATAGACTGCAATGTGAACACAAAAAGGGGCAGCAGACCCCAATCTAACACAAGAATTGGTGAGAACCTGCCAAAAGGTGATTTGGAGTTACTCATTGAGGAAGTCCGACAGTTGCGAAAAGATGTGAAAGACTTAAAAGAGGAAAATATCCAGTTAAAAGAAGAGGTTAAGGCATATCACCAGGTGCTGAATAACACCTTAAAAGACCACTCTACGAAATTAGAAGTAGTAGATCGTGAGGTGTCTGAACTCCGGAGTACGGTAACCAGCCTTTGGCAGTTAGTAAATAGATACGAGCAGGATAGCCTTCGAAACGAGGTCGAAATAATAGGCTTACCAGAAGGCCCTAATGAAAACCTCGGTCATATCGTTATGCTTGCAACTAAAAAACTCGGTGTGGTTCTCAACGAAGAAGATATCGACAACGTTACCCGTGTAGGACCTAAACAGCGCAAGACTGAAGCATCAAATAAACTCCCACGCCCCGTCGTATTGAAGCTCCTAAGGCGACGCAAACGAGATGAAATATTGGGCGCAGCAAAATCTAGGCGCAACTTGACATCAGATGGAATTTTTAATGGTGAACCGCGCAAGATCTTCTTCAATGAAAGACTAACAAAATGCAATCGGCAGTTATTTCAAGCTGCCCGCCTTCGAGCTAAGAAACACGGTTTTCGTTATTGCTGGGCACAAAATGGTCTCATACTTATCCGGCGCTCCGATGGTACACAGGCTATACCAATCACATCAGTGTCTGACATTGATAAAAAAATTGGACCTGATTCCACTGAGGACTACGATGCCCCTAAAATGTAATCTTAAATTTAACTTGGGTCGCGTTAATTTTAAAATTAAGTTAAATCACTGGAATCAAAATGTCACCACATTCATAAAGCAACACACCCAATACACACAGCAACATACCCAATACACACTACTGCACACTAAATACACTCTACAACATACACTTTACACTGAACATACTTACACACACATATATCACTTATTATTATCACTCTGTAGCAACAATGTCCCAACAACATTCTCCAATAGTCAACTAAGATTTCCAGACCGAAACACAATTATCTCATTATTCTGCTTTTATTTTATTTTTCACTGTCCAATTCATCGGTTAATTTTTATTATTTTATCTTATTTAAATTTGTTTAGATGGTTGATATAGCTGATGATATTGATGAAATCATCTCGATTAATTGTGTTTCACTCGATAGTGTTGACAGTTGTAGTGACATTCTAACCTCTGCGTACACTCTTAAGTTCCTCTCTATGAATATAAGAAGCCTTACTAAGAATTTTGATTCGTTCATGGTTACTTGCAAACGTTTGAATCTTGATTTGGATGTCATAGTTTTCAGCGAATGTTGGCTGTCTGAGCATACTATTGTTAAAACTATACCTGGCTATAACACTTTTCGAACAAGAAAATTCATAAATCAAAATGGAGGCGTGGTCGCCTATGTTAAAGACAAATGGTCTGCCGTTGTTAACGAAGTCGAACTCGAAGACTGTAATTGTCTGAAAATCAATTTATATGGTAACTTATATTTATTAGGTATATACCGTTCTCCAAGTTTTTTAGACGCAGAGCCTTTTATATCGTCATTAGATGTTATGTTACTCAGCTTTAGTAAGAACGATAAAATTATACTTACTGGAGATATTAACATCGATCTATGTGCAGATCAGCCGAGTGAGGACTGCAATGATTATTTATCCGTTTTATATAGTCACAAACTTTTGCCTGCAATCTCTGCTCCTACTAGAGAAGAATCACAAACGTGCTTAGATCACTTCTTTGTAGGTAAATGTAATCCCGCGGTTGGCGTTGTTTGCAAGTCATTTATAACGGATCATAACATTTGCCTTTTAGGAATATCATCGGAAGCAGAGTTACGTCCAAAAAGCAGAATACATTCCAAAATTGATACAGACGCTATCCTTGCCGACCTACGAACTTTCGATTGGTCAAATGTACTTTCCAGCTCTGACGTCGAAGAGGCTTCTAAGCTTTTTGACAATGTGCTGAAACAAGTCATTCATAAAAATACTAAAAGTATTCGCATAAGCCGCAACCGTTATACCATCTGCCCCTGGATTACTCCTGGATTAGTTAAATGTCAAAAAATCAGAGATAAGCTTCACTTAGACGCAAAACGCAATCCCATGAATAAACCATTAAATGTAACTTATCGGAGATACAGGAATTTTCTTACAAGCCTCCAACAAAAGCTAAAGTCTCAATATGAAAATAGTCAACTCTTAGAAAACAAAAACAACCTTAAGTCACTTTGGAAAACCATTAAACAGATATGTCATTTAAACAAAAATCACTCAGACGCAAACGAACTCTGTAAAATTTCTAGCGATCCACAATCTTCTTTAGATCATTGTAATAATTACTTTACCCGGGTTGGGCAGAACTTGGCCAATAAAATACTGAACAAACTGTCAGTCACAGAGGCAGAACTCGCTGCATCCTACAGAGCACCAAAACAAATATCAGATTCCATGTTCATGGCTCCAACAGACGCTAAAGAAGTTAATAAGCTTATATGTAAATTGAAATTAAATAGCGCACCGGGACTTGATGGATATAGTTCGTCACTTATTAAGGCTATCAAAGATGAAATTATAGTTCCCCTGACTCACATTTTTAACCTAAGCTTAGCTTTTGGTATTTTCCCACAATGCTGGAAATCTGCTTCTGTGACATTAATTCATAAAGATGGTGATAGGTCCACTCCGGGAAATTATCGACCAATTTCATTGCTTTCAATTTTTGGTAAATTACTCGAAAGGTTAGTTAACACGAGATTGGTTAAATTTCTGGAAAAGCACGCTATTATTCCGAAAAGGCAGTACGGATTTCAGCGTGGAAAAGCCACTGAAGACGCTGTACTGCAATTGACCAACGTTGTGTCGACTGCTTTGGACAAAAACTACCGTTGTATTGGCGTTTTCCTTGATTTGGCCAAGGCATTCGACACCGTTTCGGTTCCAATTCTACTCAAGAAGATGGAGAGCTTGGGAGTTAGGGGTCTTTGTTCCAATTGGTTCCAAAGCTATCTTAATGACCGCAAACAGTGTATAAAAGTAAGTCAGTTTAAAAGCGATATGCTACCCACTAAGTTCGGTGTGCCCCAGGGCAGCGTCCTCGGGCCAACACTATTTCTACTTTACATAAGTGATCTGTTTGATATCCCACTTATTAATTCAGAGGTTATCTGCTATGCAGATGACACCGTTTTACTTTTCAAGGACAAGAGTTGGGAAGGTGTTTATCGGGCTGCTGAGAGAGGTCTGGCCCTGGTCACAAATTGGCTTGATAGAAATTTATTATCACTGAATATTGAAAAGACTAAATATCTAACATTTTTTATAACGCAGGCATCCAGCCCTCCTCAGCTTCAAAGTCTTAAGTTACACTCCTTAGCTTGTTTGGGGCAGGCCTCTGACTCACCTTTACCAATAATCTGTGACTGTGATAGCATTAGTCAAGCAGACTGCATCAAATATCTGGGAGTTATAATTGACCAAAAACTCTCATTTGTCAAACATATCGTAGCTCTAACAGGTCGATTAAGAAGAACACTTTTCATAATGAAATCTTTACGCCAGTGTGCTGACAAAGAGACTCTTCTATTGGTGTACAAAAGTCTCTGTCAGGCTCTTATTTTATACTGCATTAAAGCGTGGGGTGGTGCAGCAAAAACAAAAATTATATTACTTGAGCGCGCCCAAAGGGCAGTCCTAAAGGTGATGTTTAAAAAGCCATACCGTTACCCAACAGAGTGCCTTTACAAGGAATGTGGTGTATTAAGTGTTCGACAGCTCTTTGTAATTCGGACTGTTACTGCCGCCCACAAATCCACTATTTGTTCTCACGATTATGGAAATCTTGTTAAACGTAGACTTTTCAAAACATACATACCCCGGGTTCGTAAAACTTTCTCGAAGCGCTTACCGTTGTTTATATCCCCGTATCTATATAATATTGCTTGCGAAAGATTAAACCAGATTAGGTTTTGTACAACCCGACAAGTCAAAAGAATTGTAGAGAATTGGCTTCTTACTCTTAACTATACGCAGACGGAATCTCTTTTACCAACTTCTCGAACATAATAGTTTTCATTTCAGTAAATAATACATTACACTACACACAATACATTCACTGATGGTTTTCAACTTCGGCCCTCGTACGCAGAATCTTAAGTTTCTGTGGTGACGGGGAGTTTCCTGGGTTTTATAACCATTGTCTCATTACTATACAACATAACACACACACACGCACACACATACACACACTTGCACACGCACACACCCATACACGTATTCACAAATACCTACCTGTTTTCAAACTAGTGAATACCGTGTATTATTGGTTGAACCTGCATTTGTTAGTTTATTTAGTTTTTTTTATTTTATTGTAATAATTTTTGTCATAGTCCACCTCAACAAAAGGCAGTGTATTTACGAGACCAGATAAAATTTCTTTGATAATAGTAATCCACTCTGGGTTCATGCGATTCAAGCATTCTGCTTAGTGCAGAACCCGCTGTTATTTCTTGCTTGTTTTATATAATATAATATGTTCTATACTCCATAGTTTAAAAATACATATTATCATGCTTACCTACTTGAATAATTGTAAACAACTGAAACACAAGCTGTAATCTTTTTGGTAAATAAAATTATTATTATTATTATTATTATTATTATTAGCTCCCAAACGGATGAACCGATTAAATTTTTTTTTTGTTTGAAAGGTAAATTAGTCGGGGGTCTTCTATTATTTATCAAAATCGGTTAAGCCGTTCAAATGTTATATGCAATTTTCCGTAACAGTCGGGGATTTATTTATTTATCTGACAAATATTTTCACTCATATTTTTGGCATTTCCCTAAAACACAATACTTATAGTGCCAAAATTCATGAATATAATCAAAGAAAATACAATGTCCAATCACTTTGACTCACAAAGAAATATTATGTAATTAAGTACCTAGTAACTGCGTTAGCATAATATAATACTAAAATATAATACCTAACTCTTATGTTAGACGGCCTCTGTGGTGCGGCGGCCAACAGAAGATTGCGGGTTCGATTCCCGCTTCAAACAAATATTTATGTAGATATTTGTTTATGGTCTGGGTGTTTTAAAAAAAAAAAAGTATTCTATCCTTTGCCTGGCCACCATAACACAAGCCCAGTAGCTAACTTGAGACAGACAGCTTGATCAGACAGTGCTGTTAAATATCCTGCAATACTTATTATTATTTATTTATGTTATACCTATACTGTCTCGTTTTGTATCAGGTTCAGGTAAAAAGCAAACTTTGAATTAATTAACTTTTCACAAGGTTATATAGGGATTATTGTCCTTTCGAATACATTCACCTGCCTTAACTATTATTTGCCGATATGCTTATACCAATACCTACAATATATCTATATAATAAGCAAGATGGCATAGATTTACACTCGTGTTTGAAGACGGGGGTGTGCAAACAGAGGATCACTCCAATAACTATTGTCACAAAACGGCTTTGTGGATCGTTTGTTTCGATAGCCGCTTCAAACTTGTTGATAATAATGATCTACGAAACAGGCGAATATTCTTACACGTATTTTGAACTTAAATCCACTTTGATCTGACGTTCGCACTAAGCGCTTTGCTGCGTCATTCCTTATTCGTACTGCAAGGGAATGGAATCGGTTGCCTGCGTCTGTCTTTCCTGACGTGTACAATTTGGGGGTCTTCAAGTCGCGAGTGAATAGGTATCTTCTAGGAAGGCGTGTTATATGTAATCATTTTTAATTGAATATTTTTAAATACAGCAGTCTCTGAAAATTTCTTTAGATTGATCTATGGAATCGTGGTTTCGCTTGGAACTAAATTTCCCAAATTGCAATTCGTAATCGAATACATTGAGAAGTTTTCTGATGAGAATGTGGTTTCAGATGCTCCATCAAACTGTACTTATTCACAGATTTACTCGTGAACTATAGTCTAAACACTGTCCCTATAGATTAGCTAAGGAACTATAGTCTAAACACTATCCCTAAAGATTATTTAAAGATAGCGTTTAGACTATAGTTCACGAGTAAATCTGTATCTAAATCTAAGGTTTAAATCAACATCTCGGACTATCCTTAAACCTCGTTTTGGAATAAGGGGGATTAAGTTTAAGAAATTAAATACTGCTGCTTAATATCGCTGCCCTCACAATTGCAATTTGTTTATCATTCCGATGATTCTCCCTCGCCAAATCTTTTCCAAATTTTTATTCCGTTTTCAACAAAAAAAAACATCTCAATCAGTCGAACCATTCTTCGAGTAATCAGTGAACAACCTACTCTTTATTTGAAGTAGGTTAAAAAATAAGGAAGTACCTAGCATTGACATTTTTGTTAGTCAAACTGGTTAATTTATGCATTATGTTTTATTCTTCCTACTTTGACAATGCCAGTTTTCTAATTTAAAACAATTGACATCCTTGGCCGCAAGACACTTTGGGCGACCCTTGGTCTGAGAGTTAATCAAGAATTGAATTGAATTAAATTCACAAGTTAGACAGTGCCATCTATTGAGCGATTCGGAATAATTTAGAAAAAAAGATATATTTAAAAGAAGGCAAAACGCCATTTTTTTATCTATTTATTTTCTATTCAATAACAAATAATAATAACAAGGGTCACGGTCTCATGATTGTACTCAATTATTCTTAGCGTTATAAAAAATCTCCAAAATAATTATAATACTTAAGTAGGTACCTATAACTTATGAGTATCTACTCGTAAGTTATAGGTACCTATGTATCTACATAGGTACAAAATAAAATAAAATAAAACTCACCGTCAAATCGAATGGATCCTCATAATCAGGTTTTCAATCACTCGTGATGATCCTTGAAATGTATCAAATGGAGTGTGAGACGCGACAGTTCGGAAAATCGGAAAAGCGGGAAATGTGGTTCAACAGCAGCGCGTGCCCTCTCTCCGAAGTCTCATGCCACACTGCCGCAAACACTACCGTACACGCGGTTTGTAGACGAAGAGCGAACGAAAACTTCAACCACTTGACTTGCGTGCTTCAGTCACGTTGATAAAACTTCAGTTACTTCGGTCTGTGACCGAAGAAAGAAAAAAAAAAAACTTCAGTTTTCAGCGTTTAGTCGGGACCTAGACGCAAATATTATAATGCTTATAAATATTCACGTCAAATAATAAATAACGCATCCAAATTTTTTATCAAATAAAAATTACAGCAATTGTCGATTTTTTTTGCGACAAAAATATTTAATTAGTTTAATTAATTCTTGTTATTTGAAGAGCATTAATAGATAAATCATTTATGGGAAGTTTTGTATTATAAAATTGTATAACCGACACGCGAGTAAAAATGTACATTGGCAAATATACCTACTTATAATTTTATTCATATAACAGCATTTTTTTAATTTTACGACTAAAATATTTCATTAGTTTAAAATATTCGATATTTCTTTTAATTTAATTTCCGAATCTGCAATACACCGAATAAAGGTTTAAAACAGCATAATATATAGATAAGTACGTAAATTGTGAGAAGTTATTTATTGTTAGTTATTATTGTAACACAACATAGCAGAATTTAATATTTTATGAAATGACTAATCGTTATGCACGCAACGTAGCCATAATCATAATTTTGACGTGACAACGTTTTATAAATTGGTTTGCCGGGTGACACTTCAAGAAACTGCGTTACGCTCCGCTGACGTTATGCGCTCACAATGAGAGCGAGTGAGAGGCACGCGGGCATGGTTAGCCCGCCTAAGAGCGAGAGAGACAGACATAAAAAGTGAAAGGCACGCGTCCCTTCCACTCGAGCACAGTTGTTGTCACGTAAAACTTTCGCCCGTATACCGACTTTACAGGCAACCAGTTTTGATGTTAAAATGGTTTCTATATTTTTGTAGACTTCTAAAACAAAAAAAAACTTAAGTAGATATTAGACAGAAAATTATTACGATTGTAAAAACACTAAAAATAATATTTATAATCGAAATTGAATTTCTTTTGTCTTCTGCCATAATTCCTTTTATTTCAAAGGTTTTGATTATTCCCTATTTATTTTTTGATGTCTGAGCCTTTTGGAGGGTCATTAGTCGATTCGCACCGCGAGCGGTTGGACCTTCCCTTTTAGACTTTTAATTAAATATAGTGTATTTAAGTCTAGATTTATAATATAATTTTGATAAATAGATTTTGTTTTAGAGATATAGATGCAGCTTAAATCGTTTGACTTATTAGCTAATAGCCAATAGTCTAGTGGCTAATGAAATTATTATAACAGAGACTTAATTATGTATTAGCCGTCAGCGGTAAAGTACCTAAAACGCAGTCTGCCAATTTCGCGTTTTTCAAAAATGTATATAAAAAAGTATTTAAGTAGTATATCCGTTGTCTAACACAACACAAGTCAGTTACTTAGCTTGGGGCTAGATGGCGATGTGTGAAATGTCATGCAATATTTATATAATTTATTTACCTATATTTGTTCCATTATTACGGTCAAACGATTCGTTTCATGTAAATGGAAACTTGTAAAATGGTAGTATATAGTAAGAATATGAATGACATGGCATATTTTTTCATTCCGATGTGCCCACTGAATCGGGACTTACATGGGTCAAACCGCGGGGTACAGCTAGTTGTTAAATAAGGTTTTTAGAGCGGAAAATTACTGTTTGAGGGACCGAATAGAAATACTAAAGGTAACTACCTACACATGAACCCTGAAATATTATGACGACGATTTGACGACCCAGTTGGCACAATGGTTACCATGCCGGACTGCCACGGGTTCGATTCCCGCCACAGACAAGTATTTATGCTTAGATATTTGTCTGTGGTCTGGTTGTTTCTATGTATTATAAGTATATATTTACAAAAGAAAAGTATATAAGTAGTATATCCGTTGTCTAGCACCCATAACAGAAGTCTAGTTACTTAGCTTGGGGCTAGATGGCGATGTGTGCAATGTCCAGCAATATTTATTTTTATTTATTATGGACTTGAAAACATTAGGGGACATAGAAATATTAGAGGTTAACACTTACCGCGTTAAATCTATGTACATCTACACCAATATTATAAGGTTTGGCATTTGTGAGAGAGATTACACGTCGCCTCCGGGACAGGGGGTTTGATCCACGTTCCGGGGCATTCCTGGTGCAAAAAAAACTTAAGATTTGATAATGGAATATGAATAAATATTTTCATTGATACGTCGAAGTCCTTAGGTCACATCTCTATGGTGGTGTGGTTTCGTCCCACCATACCCCCAGGGGTATGACCAGGGGTATGGCGGGTCTGCAGTGGTTCAGCGGGGTAACGCTGCTTGCATATTGTCTAGCTTTGAATCGGGAACGCTGGAAAGGGGTTTGTTTGATTAGGTTGAGTTTCTTTTTTTTTGTTATTTTTTTGTTATTGTTTTATGTACTTATCTATTTTATGTTTGTTTTAATGTGAATAAATACTTTAATTATTACAAAAAAATATAAAAAAAAGAGAAAAGATTTTTTATGTTTTAGGCTCTGAAACTACTGGACCAATTTTGATTAAACTTGGTATATGGATACCTTGATTAATTAACAGTAACATAGGCTACTTTTTATCCCGAAATTCCCAAGAGATCGGGAGTTACACGGGTGAAACAGCGGAGCGCTGAAGGTTGCGTTGAAAGAGTCGCGCAACTAGCCGTGTCAGTCTTATCAATTCTTTAGCTGAGACGTAGATCAACAAGTTGAACATGTAGGCGAACGATGGACCGCAATATTTTAGAGGTTTAATTAAAGGGCGGCTAATACAGGCCCAACGTTGACACGGGTCAAGGCCAGACATCTTTGTAGGTGATTGGGATGTTTGCTCGACCCTCATAAAGGTGTGTGTAAAAAGACTTATGACGTCCGTCACGTCAAAATTGCTTGAGATTATCGAGGAAAATTGCTAGCAAACGATGATATTTAAATTGCGCAATTTTTATCAGATGACGTTGATCATCACGTTGAAGATTTTTGTAGAGCGAGCGCCTTTTTCGCATCAGATGGTTGCGGGATCGATTCCCACCACTAACAAATATTTATGTGCAGTAGGTACCTATTGTTTCTGGTTTGGGTATTTCTATATCATACTAGCTGCGCCCCGCGGTTTCACTCGCGTAAGTCCGATCTTTAAACCATCCCTGGACTTCTTCTTCTTCTTCTTCAGCAGCATGTATTAGCCCACTGCAGGGCATATGCCTCTCCAACGCCTCTCCACAACATCCTATCACCGGTCTTTCTGGACCACGCTGCCCCAGCATGGGCTCTTATGTCGTCGGACCATCTGGCTGGTGGTCTGCCCACACTTCTCTTCCCGATTCTTGGTCTTCATTCAAGAACAGCTTTGCTCCACCTTCCGTCTCCCCTTCGACACACATGACACACACATAGATTACAAAACATACAACCAGTCATACAACCAGGCAGACTGGTGTGCGGCACCGATTCATGGTGGACATACCAGACGTTCGCACTAAGCGCTTTGCTTCTTCATTCCTTATTCGTACTGCAAGGGAATGGAATCGGTTGCCTGCGTCTGTCTTTCCTGACGTGTACAATTTGGGGGTCTTCAAGTCGCGAGTGAATAGGTATCTTCTAGGAAGGCGTGTTACATCTTAGGCCGCATCGTCACCTACCATCAGGCAGGTGTGATAGTTGTCAAACGCTGACCTATTATATGTAAAAAAAAAACAAACTTCTTCCTCGGGTCTGTCTGTCTGTTTTCACCAAAAGATACAGTCATTCTCGAGGAAGGTTTTAGTACATAAAATAAAACTTCCATACAAGTAAGAAGTCGCGGGCATCAGCTAGTCCATAAAAAGTAAGTATATATAAAGTACAAAAGACAACTATCTAAGTATTCTATCCGTTGTCGAGCTACCATAACACAAGCCTTGTTGCTTAGCTTGAGGCGGTGCGATTATCCTGCAATATTTTTTTATTTATCAACTAGCTGTCCCGGCAAACGTTGTTTTACCATATAAAAAAATGTGATAAATGAAAAACCGCTCGACCGATTTTGTGCAAACTTCACATAAACCATCTACTAAATAGTCCGAACAAAGCTTAAACATTTGGTTTGGGCAGGTGAGCCCATTCTTGAGTTATAAAATTACAACGAAAAGTGGCATTGATTTTTATATAATACAGCAAATCAAAAAAATGGGTCTGTGGGACTTCGAAACAGTAGTAGAACAAAAATATATCTGTTTGTTTGTTACATAATATACAATTAAAACCGCCTAAACCAAGTGAAATCTGAGGAAAGTCGTGGTATACTTTACATCAAAATCCAATTAGTAGGTGCAGAGTAATCAACAAAAAAACTGCAGCCGCTCGAAAAAACCCCCGGTCGAACGCCTTACAACAAAGACGAACGTCACAGAATACATAATAGTGTAGCATAGGTAATTTTATCCCGATATTCCCACGGGATCGGGACTTATGCGGGTTTGAATATGGAATAATTCGTATATTTAATTTTACCCGCGTAAGTCCCGAGCTCGTTTTAATATCGAAAAAAAAAAAGTATCCTATGTCCTTCTCCTGGTTCTAAGCTACCTCTCCATCAATCGGTTCAGCCGTTCTCGAGTTATAAATAGTGTAACTAACACGACTTTTTTTTATATATGTAGATAGATATAAGATCCTAACTTAGTTTTTAAGACGTTTTTATGTGGTCCTGTATACTTTTAAGTATTAAGTATCCAAAGAAATAAAGATATTTGATTTGATTTGATTTGATTAGTTTAAAATTGAATGGCCGTTACCGTTCCATTTGCTTTTAGCTTGCTCATAGGACGAGGAATCAAAAGAACCTCAGTCTCTTTAGCCAACTGTCACTAACTATAATAGATTCCGTTTCTAGTCCCTTTGATTAGAAATTGGTTTACCAGAAATAAATATTGCAGGACATTCCACACATCGCCATCTAGCCTCAAGCTAAGTAACTAGACTTATGACAAGGGTGCTAGAATATCGAATATACTACTTAATACTTTTATTTTGTAAATATACACTTATATAGAAACAACCAGACCAAAGACAAATATCTAAGCATAAATACTTGTCTGAGGCGGGTATCGAACCCGCAATCCTGTGTTTGGCAGTCCGGCATGGTGACCATTGTACCAGCTGGGTCGTCAAATCTATAAACAATGGTCATTCCACATATTCCAAGTCGTTCATTCGACTCTACTGATAACAGCAGAACCGTCAAAAAAAATCTATTCAACAAAAAAACTTCTAGCTCATAGATTCACTACTTATGTGGATTTCTAAAGTTATTCTTCGTATAATCTGACAATTTACTCAGTTCTTGCTTAGTCTTGTTGTACAAACATTTAGCTTCCATAAGCGTCTTAGAAGACAATGCTTATTCCAAAGCTAAGATCAACAAAGGGACATGACAGTGCGTGCCTTCTAGGAATGGTTTTAGTATAAGTACTTAGGAGTAGATAGAATATTGTCTAAATGTGTGAGTGGGTGTACAATCGAAACATCTCTTTTGTAGGAAAATACTTAAGGCTTGATTTCTAAATCTATACAGGAAAAGTATTTATGTAGCGCACAAATTTCGGTATGTTTTAAGCACATTAAAATGAAAAATACTGTTTTTTTTTTATTTTGGAGCTAACTCAAAAACTCTCAAAGCTAAAACCATTTAAGTGTTTCTAACAAAACGACGAAGTCCATGGACACAATACTAGCGCCAGCGAGTTTAATAGCGCGCTCTAAATGAAGGTAGGTACCTACGTGTCACTGTGTGTATCAATACTGAGATACCCAATAATTTAGAAATTGCAGGAAGTTTTTCACATTAAGTTTTGGTTTTTTTTTTATTTATTTTTTTTGCGTAAATGTACTCCACTGCCGACATATATTCAGCAGAAACAATATGTGCACTACAAAAATACTTTTCCTGTATAAATAAAAATCAATTGCTGTTCGTTAGTCTCGCTAAAACTCGAGAATGGCTGAACCGATTTGGCTAATTTTGGTCTTGAATTATTTGTGGAAGTTCAGGGAAGGTTTAAACGGTGAGAAAGATTGGAATTACGGGGGTGAAACCGCGGGGCGCAGCTAGTTATTAATAGAAATCGTTTTGTCAATTTTATTTAAGCTTATAATTTGACCCCTTAGTTGTCTGTGACTTCGAAACGAGTGAACCGGGGTTGTTTAGACTAGGCTGCGCACATATTTGACGAAAACAAAATAAAAGCCACGTTTTCAAATAATATCCAATTTTCTTGTGGACTAAGTACTTGAAATCATGGCAGATGTCGCTAATAGGTTAAGTTAAATTTACACACACTTACGCCCCGGCTTCGCACGGCTATATTATGCATGTATTATACATATAAACCTTCCTCTTGAATCACTCTATCTATTAAAAACTGCTTTTAAAGATTTAAGCATAAATAGATAGATAACTTTATTTGTACAACACAGAAAGAAACAGAACACGATAAACACAAAGTAAAGTAATAGCTAGAAAGTATAAGTTGCACAAATGGGCGGCCTTTTCGCTAAAAGCGATTTCTTACAGGCAACCTTTGGATGGAAAAGAACTGATTCAGCTACACAGCATACATAGGGATATAGGGACAGAGAAAGCGACTTCGTTTTATACTAGGTATGTAGTGATTTGTTTTAAAAATGTTTGACAACATATTCAATGGACGGTTTGTAAAGAGCATAATGCAAACCATTCATTTAATATTTTGTATATAAATATTATAATAATAATAATAATAGCCCGCAGGGCACCTTGAGGCGAGGTGAAGGGGAGTAACGACCCCGCGGTCCCGAGTTCTCCAGGGGGAAGTCACCGTTCCTCATCTCCGGCTTGCCTTGGTTGGCTGGTCGGAGTAAATATTGACGAGGAAGCGGTCCCCCGCCTCTGGCTTGCCTTCACCGGCCGTCCAGAGTGGAGTCGCATGA
This sequence comes from Idaea aversata, assembly GCA_907269075.1. Taxonomy (NCBI): domain Eukaryota; kingdom Metazoa; phylum Arthropoda; class Insecta; order Lepidoptera; family Geometridae; genus Idaea; species Idaea aversata. Next base: position 13,971,794 of record OU026087.1, read on the forward strand.
GTAGAAATACTCGAAAGATGGATGCCGAACGTCAGTGATGAGTTGGCCCGCTCGCTCGGACTACCAGCGATGACTTAAAATCCAGTAAGGCCTCTCCATCCTTCAAGCCACTCACGTACCTGTTGCCCCCTTGCTGTAATTTACTCGGCTAATTAGGGTGGCCCAGTCTGAGAGTTGGCGAGTCTCCGCCTGCCATTTTTACGTGTTTATTGGACATTGTTACGGCAGGTGCCATAGTATCCATAGTTCCCCAGTATCTAGTCCACTACCATCCCATCACAATAGCTCAAGTAGTTTTGTCCTGTAGATTATCAATAGTTTCATCCAAACCGGAGGTTGTCCTTGGTTGCACTTTATAGTGTAGACAGGGATAATCGCCGGTTTAGAATCCACCCCATTGTTTGCTATTATACTTGTTATTGTAAAGGGCCTCTACGTGTTGGCTTCGGCTCCACGCACGCCTTCCAAAGGTCCGGGGCTCCATAGCCCCGTGATACAGGACGTATAACAGACAAATAATAATAATTCATTTATTTCGGATTACATTAAAATACAATTGAAAAAAACTGTTTGCCTGTAAAGTCGGTATACGGGCGAAAGTTTTACGTGACAACAACTGTGCTCGAGTGGAAGGGACGCGTGCCTTTCACTTTTTATGTCTGTCTCTCTCGCTCTTAGGCGGGCTAACCATGCCCGCGTGCCTCTCACTCGCTCTCATTGTGAGCGCATAACGTCAGCGGAGCGTAACGCAGTTTCTTGAAGTGTCACCCGGCAAACCAATTTTTAAGACGTTGTCACGTCAATAAAAATTAATCCATATGCACTTCTTAACTAGATCCAATTTAAAAATAATAAAATAACTAAACAAAGTCAGAAATCCTAAAAAAAAAAAAAAAACTACAAATGCTATATAATGCTATAATTATAGCTTTTAGTTCATTCCACATTATTACATCTGAATTAGCAATGCTCAGTGGTTTAGCGGGCGTGAGATCCGATCAGCTTCTTGTCGATTTCCATACAAAATGCGGTAACGTTTCCCCCCCCATAAACGAAGCCCGATTTTGATAATTTTTGAAAATGTTCTAGATCTAATGGAAAACTAGGTTTAACCGTTTTTATTTTAAAGAAATATTGCCTAAGATAAATATTTTAGATAAATATTTTAGTGTCTGAATATCTATAATTTTGACTTAAAAACTTCATCGAGCGTTTCAATTGTTTTTTAATAGACTAAACTGAATTACCAAAAAAGAAAAACGTATAAACCTAGAATAAGATGCATTGAATTAAATGAGACCAAATTTATTTCATTTTGTGAAGGATTAAGGGGGTAAAATCTTTACGGCCCGCAACATTATTTGAAAGCAAAATGAAGGCAATTACGTCCGAACTTAAACTCTCTCTATCGCACGATACGGGTCATTTTTGAAAATACCTACTCGCGTCGCGTATCGAAAACTCATGATCCTCTTAAGTAGGTACCTACTATTGTTTATTTCGTTTAGTTTATCGCACAGAAACAAGAGCAGTTTAAGCAGACCGCAAGTATTCACATGTGAACAGATTTATGCTTGAAACTTGATATATTTGTGATCGTAGTAAGTGCCTTTTATTCAATAGATAAATGAATAAAAGGCACTTACCATAAACCTTTTGTCTAAGGACAGGTTTTAAAATTATAAACAACGGGCTTGTTTATTGTTAATTGCCTTTTTGTCTATTTTGTTTGTTAGCTTTATAAAGTAGATAGAGTTGACAGAATCGTAACATGCATAAAGTTTTCTCGAATATTTTTTAAAACGCGTCGTTTATTTTGTTTCATAAAAGAGACTGATGATAGAAAAGCACAAAAAAAACGAACAAAGAGTGCTTTTGACGATCTATCTTATCCGTAAAATACTGTCAGTAAAATATTATGTAGAATACTAGAGTGTTATATAATGGCGATGCTGTCTCTTTTATTTGCACTGGAGCCACTGACCTCGAGCTGATACTGGAGCCGTTTTGAGTAAGGACTAAGCTAAGGCTACAGTAATATAGAACGTGTCACAGTCCTCATCAATCAAAAACGACAAAATGATTAATAAATTTGCGGGAGAAATAGGCTCTAAAATATTCTTGTCACAACAGAGTAAGTACCTACTTTTTGTTGTACGAAACGTAAATAAATGTTTTTATTTCATGGCACGTATTCGACAAATCCTTGTCTTGTGATTTTGCTGGTGGTTTTGAAAAATTAAGGTTTATTTTTACAAACAAAAAACCAGTCATCTGCACTACAGTTGTGGGCACATATTTAAGCATAAACATCAAACGGTGATTAGGCAGATTGGTATCTTCAGTTAGAGTTATGGGCCAACCGTCACACGCACGATTCGTCATCCGAAAAAAAAAGGAGCTCAGGATCTTTTTAATAAGTTTTAAGTCACCTGCCTCAACGTCTTGTCCATCCAAAGGTTGCCTGGAAGAGATCGGTTTGAGCGATAAGCTAATTTAAAGATGGTGTTTACATTAAAGAATTTATCCATTTATCTAAGTTAATTTTTGTAGGGCTTCGTGTCACTCGTAAAGTATGGTAAGCAGACAAAATTCAGTTCTTCAAAACCGTTCAGTTATAAATGAATACAAATACATAACGATTATATTATTTTTATTTTTGTTTATTTTTTTATTGGGAATGCACACTTTGCACACACCCAAGATAACCACTCCTGGTTTTATCGGTGTCTATGTCTGTTTTTCATCATCATCATCATCATCATGTCAGCCCATACACGTCCACTGCTGGACATAGGCCTCCCCCACACGACGCCACAAACAGCGGTCCTGAGCCGCCTCCATCCACCGACTGCCCGCGACCGCCACAATGTCGTCGGTCCACCGGGCAGCTGGTCTCCCAACACTCCGTTTCGCGTTGCATCGTGGCCGCCACTCGAGAACCTTTACTCCCCAGCGGTTGTCAGTTCTGCGAGCTATATGACCTGCCCATTGCCACTTCAGCTTACCAATCCTGAGAGCTATGTCGGTGACTTTGGTTCTTCTACGGATTTCCGTATTTCGGATTCTATCACGTAGAGAAACTAGATGTGAACTAGAGATGTCTGTTTTTATTACTTATAAATAAACTAGCGACTCGTCCCGGCTTCACACGGCTATGTATGATTCATATAAACCTTCCTCTTGAATCACTCTATCTTTAAAAAAAACCCGCATCAAAATCTATTGCGTAGTTTTAAAGATCTAAGCATAGATAAGGACAGCGGATAGTGACTTTGTTTTATACTATGTAATGATGTAAAAAAAATGTATCTACTCTTGACTGATGATTACGGCAAGCCTCTACATTTTGATATCATTTTATTTTATCGATGACCCCTCGACAACGAAATGTATCTAAGTAAAAAGTACAAGAATATTATTTGAAGGGTGCCGTTCCGTCATTTGGTACCTACTAAATGACGGAACGCCACCCACCCATTCAGTAAGTATCAGCCTAATCCCCGTTTGATGTTTATGTTTTATTCAGTAACAAAAGCTGAAATAATACAGGAAGAGCGTTGGAAATCACTTACATGAAGTTAACCACATAAACATTAGCGATTCACGTACCAACTGATATTATGATTCGAAAAAAAAATGAACGAGTCACGGGACACGCGTTTGGAACGAAGTCACTTTACCTTTTTTTTTTTTCATTTCTACCTTTGTGTGGGAGATATACAAATCCAAGCGCTTTGGAGAACCAGTCCTTGGTTTTAATAGTACAATCCACGGTCAAAAGTCACTGCCCACCGTAACGTTTCCAATCCTGTGCAGCATTATTTGTACATTATAACAACGTAACCTGTGGATCGAAACCACGTCGCGTCGGTTGGTGTAGCGGGTGGCAGCTTATACCACTCACACAACTAAAGACATAGCTAACATGTTGAAAATAATAATCACACTGAGTACCTACTTTTAATTCAAGTTTTTAAGTTTGTGTTTAACGTCTATTAGAAGAAGGTCGTAAGTCCAATACTTGTTGACAGTATTATTGTAGCAAACTGATCATTTACTTATGACCCATACTGTACCTACTGATATTATGATTCGAAAAAAAATGAACGAGTCACGGGACGCGCGTTTGGAACGAAGTCACTTTACCTTTTTTTTTTTCATTTATACCTATGTGTGGGAGATATACAAATCCAAGCGCTTTGGAGAACCAGTCCTTGGTTTTAATAGTAGTCACAATAGTACGTACCTTTTCAGTTTCTTTTACGGTTTTTCGTTTCACTTTTTTTTGTAACGCATTACATTTTTTCTGGCAAGGCCCCCCACTCGCTAACCTGCGATAAGAAACTTCGTTGTAATTTGAAATTTGGTTTACTGTTTTTATTGTAGCTGTTGTTGATTTAAAGTCCATGTACCTAAGTATAACATTATACAACATAGGGTGAACATTCTAACAATTTATGTAATAAAACATGGTTTAACCGCAGGTGGCGCGAATCCCACGACCGGGCGAACCGGGTGATAAAAAAACATTTCGAAAATTGTTTGTTACAATCACATTGTCATCGTTGTACCTTTTATATATAGGTAAACACAAAAAGGAAACTTTCGAAAACTGATTTGGCATGAATCTTTTATCATAGATACATTTACACAAGTAACGTTACTTATTTAAAAATGCGAAAACTAGTAGAAACCGCTTTAAAAAATTTGATAGTAGCTTAAAATTATTTGATAGTAGCTATTCATAAAAGCTAAACATTCATATATTTGGTCATTTTTTTCTTCTTAAATAATTGCTCATTGGACACGTAGGTATTTCTTATTATACAGGGATATTGGTAATTATATTAGCAAGCGGTGGAGCGCCACTTCAGTGCACATTAACAAAAAAAATTTTTGTTCTACGACTTTTCGAAATACTTACAAAACATTTTTTTGAAAATTATGAGGTTATGGATACCAGACAACCAGCTGTTCCTTACACGGAGAGATCATTAACTTTAAGATTAAGTATCCTTATTTTTTAATTTTTTAAAGTTCTAAGTCTGAATAACCTTCCTTTTAAAAAATCTGCTGATTTTCAAATTTAGATAACCTTTAAATTTTCAATAAAAGTTTGAATTTCCAAAAATAGTAGAACAAGGATTAATACTATCTGTGTATTTTCCACGTGAGTTCAGGATACAAATACAAATAATATTTATTGAAACTCATTTTCCATAATAAACTAAGCACTAAATATTAAAGAGAACAAAAATAACACAATAAGGCGAAAAAGGACTTACATTAATTATAAAATAATTAAATAAATAAACAACCAGGATATCAGGATAAAATATCTCATATCTATACATCCCGTAAAATTAAAACTTTGTAATTGTGAAGCACTTAAGTAATTGATTACCTACGATAACGAATTCAAGTAGCGTCCACTTCACATAATGTAAACACTTTCCTCAATCAATTTCATAAAAACGTGGGTACCCACAATTCATATCGTTGGCCCGAGGCCAACATTACGTAATCGTGTGGATCTTTTGATACAATACTAACAAAAAAAACCGTCGCTGTGGTTTTTAACCAACCTACATTGTAATTGAAACCAAAAGGGTGCCATCCTTCCGTTGGTGGTCTGCCTCATTTATGTTAGGAAATGGCACATTAGCACACGAACGATACGAAAGTGGATAACTTTCTTTTATTTCCTTTTCATTTTCCTACTGTTTTTAAGGTTCCGTACCTCAAAAGGGAAAAACGGAACCCTTAAAAAATATCACTCTTGTCCGTCTGCCACCACCAATTTTCTCAGGAACTGGTAAACCTAGCAAATTAAAATTTATACCAGATACTGAGGTCTATATGTGTACCTACCTACCTTTTTAAGTAGGTATATGAAATTCTGACATCTGTATAATTAGTTACTATTACTACATAGTATAAAATAAAGTCACTTTTCGCCGTCCCTATGTCCCTTTGTATGCTTAGACCTTTAAAACTACGCAACGGATTTTGATGCGGTTTTTTTAAATAGATAGAGTGATTCAAGAGGAAGGTTTATATGTATAATATATGCATAATATAGCCGTGCGAAGCCAGAGCGGGTCGCTAGTTAGTTATAATTTAGTGAATTTGTATATGGGTTTTGCCTGAAATAAAAATCATTTTTTTTTTATAGTCCCTAGGATCTTGATTTTTATACTATTAGGTGTAAAAAAAATCAAGATCCTGAGTCAACACGATAAAAAGATATTAGCAAATTTAGATTTTCGCAAAAACTTTAGTACCAAAATTTACGTTATTTTGTCCCAGACAATACAAAAATAAAAGTGATATTATAATAAATGTTGAAAAGGGTAAGTAATAAAATGAGTGGTACACCTACTCTATTTATTGATTCTCCTTGAGCGTTTACTTTGATCGTACCTTTGATCCATTTGATACACCCGGCGCACCCTTGATTGGTAGACGTCTTTTTATATTTCAGCCAGATGGAACAATGTTCCCTCCCAATCATAGCTCCCAATATACAGAAACGAATAACTTAGAGGTACCTACATCAAACAATTGAATATTTACCATCTAAACTTATCGATGTTGCAATTTTTCGCAGCTAAAAGAAGTTCATTCAACTGTGAATCGTGTTCGTAAAAGTAAATAAGACTAAATAAGTATAACAAAGTCATTTTGTATTCACATAAAGAAGTGTAAGTATTGAAATGAGTCCGTGGAGTAAAATAATGAGAATTCTAGAGAATTATAAATATTGACAGATTGTTCCCAAATGTATTTTTATCACATGAAATAGAGGAAAGGGTACCGGAGGCTTTCTCCATACAAACTATTGCAAACGTAGTCGACTGTTTTCTCCCTGGATAATAACACTAGGGTCAGTATCTTTGGTGCATAAAACTTATAACTGCCATGACCATGCACCTATTTTTTTAATCTTAATTTCTATGATAATTAGAAAATGAAAAAAAAAGCAATGAATAGTCATGGCAGTTATAGGTTTTGTGATCTTTGTACAAAAACCTAGACAACCAAATGAATAAAAAAATTGACTTTAACTTTGTACAACATAATAAAATTCTAAACAGTGTTGTAATCGTTAAGCACTAAAGATTGATACGGGTATGTGAGTAGTAGAGTACACAGTAGGACGTGCTTGGGGCTAGTACACATACCCCCGAATACTGAAAGGCTATTTAATCTTAAGTGGCGCTTAAATTGAAATTTAAGTGTAGGATTCAATAGAAAGCATACACTTAACGTCAATTTAAACGCCACTTAAGATTAAGTAGCCTTTCAGTATTCGGGGGATACACATCTAAACTGCCCTTCGTCTAGTCTACTCGTATGTAAATTGGACGGATTCAGTGACCGCAAGAGTTCCAAAGGATATTGTAAATCATACTTTATATGAAACACATGTCGGGCTCAATGAGCTCAATCACTAGCATATATTTTATATAACCAACTTCGAATGTAAATCATACCTAATAATAATATTTCATGAAATAACATTTTTGTATTTCACTGTTATTTTAGCCACATGATTTTTATTTTTTTAAATAATTATCAGTCAGTCTTTATAAAGCTCTAGAACTTTGCTCTAGGAATGTCAAGTATTTTAGGCAAATAATTTTAAAAGTTAATGTCTACAATTTTTCTCTTAGTATAGTCATAAATTATTACATAATTTAATATAATTGGCCAGCCTAAATGTTTTAAAAAAAATTTATTCAGGTGCTAGGTATCACAAAAGTTAAATTGGAAAAGTTTTATGAAGCTTTGTAATTGAAATCTAATTCAACGTGCACTGTAGGTATTCTTGCATAAACTTCAGGAATACCGTATAAATACGTTAAGGCACAAATAGGAGCCTAATGATTTTCGCCTATACCTAAAGTTGACAATAATTGCATGGAAAATTGTTTTTAAGGAAAAAAGCGTCTTCAAAAATTGCGACTAAGACGAGACTCGAATAATATTTTCAGATAGCCCAGTGCAGGCTTAACACTTAAAAAAATTAAAAATTATTGGAAAATTGTTGTTTATATAGTAACTAGCGACCCGCTCCGGCTTCGCACGGCTGTATTATATCTAAAAACCTTCCTCTTTAATCTATTAAAAACACCGCATCAAAATAGGTTGCGTAGTTTTAAAGATCTAAGCATACAAAGGGACATAGCGACGGCGAAAAGTGACTTTATTTTAAACTATGTAGTGATGCGACTTATAAACTTTTTAAACTCACACGATTTGTATTCATAGTAATTATTTTCCCGGGTCTTAGTCGCGTATTATTTTATTTCTCTTACGTCGACGTTTCGACTATGTTACAAATAGTCATGGTCGCGAGGAGACTGGAGCAGCGGCGAGCTTTGTCCTCTCATGCTGATAGTTGAAGGTAGTAACCGAGGGTAGGTCGAGTAAAAACTACGCGATTAAAACCCGGGAAAATAATAACTATAATGTGAATTCGTTGTTTCCCTACATTTTAGTATAGTTAATTTAAATTTAACCTTATAAAAAAACAACTTGCTAGGTCCACTCGTTCCTGAGAAAATTGGTGGTAACACACGGACAGACGGATCTTATAAAGGTTCCTTTTTTCCCTTTTGAGGTACGGAACCATAAAAAGATGGCATTAGTGTTTTTTGACCTAAATTTGGATAAGCTTAGAAACAATAAGGATTTTTTTAGTTTTAATATTACCAAAATATAGAAAAAGAAGTAACCATCAAACGTTATACACAAAACAATTATTTTCCAAAATAATAGTAATAATAAAATAACTATTATTATTTTATTTTAATTAATAATTATTGTATTAGTATAATATTGTATTTAAAATTAGTATAAAATAATTATTGTATTGTATTGTACGTTTTATGTGATCTTTGTATAAAATGTACAGAATAGGCATCAAAACAGTGCATCCAAATGAATAAGAATTTTGACTTTGACTTAATCGCCGATGGGTATTTTTAATACCTACATTTTAAAAACATTGTATTCAATTTCTCTATAGACAATTAAACTTTGAGTGATTTCTTTCCAAAAATAAAAATAAATACCGCTGTTCTGTTAAATGATTTTTTCACAAAATTAACTTATACATTGTTCACCATTCGTCTTGAAACAGTTTGTTTCGGTCGAAGTCACTTAAACACTGGCGCATCCGAGAGGAAGTTATTATGTTTGAACTACGGCACGTCTCACCATTTCCGCCAGTATTTCTGAACTCTACAATTTTAAAGAGGTTTTAAACTTCACTGGGTAAAAGTGCACATCCCTGGTGCGTAGGGTCCGGGCCAGCTCAAATAGCATTCTGAAAATGATTTCAGAGAGGCTGGATTGCCCTTACATGAATCGGTGCGACCGCATTCATGTGGAGTACATCCGGTGATTAGATATAGGTTTACTAACATTAGCTTTTAAGGTTTACTGTTTTTACTAACCCTTATGGATCTCTGGTCTGAAATAAACACATATTTATTTATTTATTTTATTTATTATAATTGCTTAATAACTGCTAATAAGAAGTAATTTCGATTTTGTTATGATCCAAGAGCCGTTTTATAAATATGAATCAAGATTTGCCTTTATTGAAACTTAACCATTGGGATCTTGACTGATTTTCACTATAAGTATTTCAAAAGTCGCAAGTGTTTATTAGAAACCCTCTATTATCATTTTTTCGAAAAAGACATAGCTATTTATTTAAAAAAAAAATTTTTTTTCTTCATTAATTTAAATTGTCCTCCGAAAACAGTCGGCTACCATACATTTTAATCTGTGACGTCACCTTTCCTTGCGCCTTGCGCGCGTTTTATTGTTCTTTCTCTAGGAAAATGGAAAATCGTGACACCACACGAAGGTCAGTCATGGCCGCCCGCGTTTAGTTTCTTTTAATCAGCAGACAATAATATTGTTAATTTATATTGCGAAAATAAAATATTTATGCGAAATAAATACAGGGTTATTGGAAATTAATTGACACGGCGTTAAGGGCTTCTTCTGTGCACCTTAACAAACAACTTTTGTTCTACGACTTTTGTCGAAACTTAATACATATCCCAAAAAAAATATTTAAGTGTTTCTCGTACTGTCTGGTAATTTTCTATGTCTATGCGGCAAGTGCGCGCGCGCGATCGGCACGGGGCGACTGCGTGCGACCCGATCGGGTTGTACCATACCTACTATGATTGATTCTGTGACGTAGACGTAGAGTTGAGTATTATTTGAACTGTTGGATTTAATTTTTTATTTTTGTATGGATTATTTTTATAATGAATTTCCAAAAGTCGTAGAACAAAAGTTGATCGTTAAGGTGCACAGAAGAAGCCCTTAACGTCGTGTCAATTAATTTCCAATAACCCTGTATAGTAGAGTTATTATAAACCTATTAGCTTCAATTTTAAACATATTTCATATTTTATCGTTACAGTCATGTAGCCAATTATGTAACTTTATTTTAGATCTACCTATTAAGCTTAGCTTACAATCAGACAACCCAAATTAGTAATCTTCGTAAAGTTAACTTTCATCTCGACCTTCGTACTACGAAGGGCACAGTATCTATTTTGCACGAAACAGAAACTAGTGTTGTCGATCGATAGTCTATCGATAGTTCATTAAAAACCGATAGTATCGATAGCCTATCGATAGCTCAAAATGAGGCAATACATGGGCAATACTATCGATAGTATTCTCGTAAATATAAACTATCGACGGTATCGATACTGGCAATAGGTATACAATCGATAATATCGATAGTTTTTTTGACGTGATAACGTTTTATAAATTGGTGAACACCTGCAATCTCAAAAAAGTGTGACGTCACGCGTCGTTACTGGAACGCCTCATGTTATTGACAAGGTAACTATAGCAACGTTTTATCGTTGCCATGGTTACCATCAATGTTTTCTTATGACGTTATCACGTAAATTATCGTCCGTAAACCGACTTTACAGACAACCATTTTTTTCGACCAACTATACTATGGATAGTTTATTCCTCGCGAGCAACAATACTATCGATTATATCGATACTATCGATAGGCCAATCGATAGATAGGCTTTTACAGATGAAAATTATCGATAGTAAAACTATCGATAGTTCGGCAACACTAATAGAAAGAGTAAACCCTTTCGTAGAAGTCAGAACAATAGTTTCACAAATAATTAATGAATTTAACAACAACTAAATAAACCTAAGTAGGTATGCATGATGTACAACTTCAAAGTGTTTTACTAACGATTACACAAACTGATATTAGGGCTGAACTCACTAGATGTTGTTACTCACTTGTGTTTAAATATGTATGAACATTGTAGTTTATATTTTTTTGTTTCTACGTTTGAGGGGATTTTGTCTTTTTAATATCAAAAAAATTGTGTAATAAGATACACGTTAAGCGAACGCTCGGCCGAGCTACACGGTAGGCGGAGTGGGGTGTGTTAGGTTTTATTTTCGTTACGGAATTTCTTGATTCGGTCGATAAAAGCTATTCAATAGCTTTATAATCTTATTACCTGTAATATTATTTCCAGTTTTAAACTACGAGTAAATAATATTTCAATTTATTAATGACATCAGCACTGAGAATATTACATTTGTAAAGCACTAGCTCCATAGCCAGCCTTTAAATCTAATTTCATCAGTTTTTTACTGCATAAATAAAAACTGTCAAATATACCACTTTAAACATTATGAACACAGTGTGACACACAGTGTAATTTCACTGTAATTTATTCCATTACAAGCGACTCACCGCACCGCGGTCGCCACGCGTCACACAGCGCGGCGTTGGCCAGAGCAATATCAGCTAGCCTAGCATGAAGGCCAAAACACGATACGATAAAGCGATATAACTACATCAACTCTCAAAATATGATAGATAAAGCCGCCATATTGAATTTTTATCATAATTTTTATCGCAATTTATAATAAAAATTCAACATGGCGGCTTTATGTATCATATTTTGAGAGTTGATGTAGTTATATCGCGTGATATCGCTTTATCGTATCGTGTTTTGGTCTTCATGCTAGGCAGGCTGAAACTAATTAACTTTATCACTATTAATCTTGACCGAGTTGAGACATGTCTAGTCTACTTACATCTGTTGCTCTTAAATTACAACCTGTTATGATTACATTTTGAAATACGACGGTACGAGACCTTGTAAACTACAGACCACTATTGGCACTTGATTGATAGATAGTTTGGTATTGGTGAGACAAGGTCGATGTAGCCAAATTAAAAACTATTTAAGCTTATTTAACTATTTTATTTTAAGACTATATTTAAATGTAATCCTTCAAAGGATATAGACCAAGATCCCTCCTAACATCGAACTTTCGTGATTTTATAAAAGCTGAGAATTTCTCAGCGCATGCCCTCAACACAGTTATGATTGATGTGCCATTCCGATCCAGTTGGCACAATGGTCACCATGCCGGACTGCTATACACAGGGTTGCGAGTTCGATTCCCGAATCAGACAAGTAGGTATTTATGCTTAGATATTTGTCTGTGGTCTGGTTGTTTCTATGTATTACTAGCTGCGCCCCGTGGTTTCACCCGCGTATTTTCCGGTCCCGTGGGAATATCAGGATAAAAAGTAGCCTGTGTGTTAATCCAGGTCTCCAGATAACTAGATACCGAGTTTGAAAGAAAAGAAAGAAAGAAAGCATTTATTGAGTACAAACACACGACAAACACAAGAATGAAGAAATGAACATGACAATGAAAATTAATTACAAAACAAAAAAAAGTGGTAAAGAAAAAAAACAAACAAAATATATGAGGAGTCGTGTGCTGACCCAAATGGGTCATCGCAATCAGTCCAGTAGTTGTTGCGTGAAGGAGTAACAAAGTACATAGGTACAATACACACACAAACTTTCAAGTTTATAGTATTAGTAGGAAGTAGGATAAGTAGAGTTATAATTACAAAAGAAAAGTATGTAAATAAGTTGTATATAAGTTGTCTAGCACCTATAACACAAGTCAAGTTACTTAGCTAGGAACTAGATGACGATGTGTGAAATGTCCAAAAAAAAAGTTTATACCTACCATAGTGGCTTGGAGAGTAATCAGTAGGTACTTAATCAGTAGGAAAACCAAAAATCGTACCTGATAATTTTGCAAAAAATCGATAATGTTGCTGATAGCGATTAAATCACGAAAGTTCAGTTGTAGGCGGGATCTTAATCTACTATCGCGTTGCCCGGAGCTAAAATTTGTAATCTGATTTCCGTCTAATAATAATTAAACCTTTAGAAACCCTAGTATTTATACCTGTTTCAATTTTATTAATGAAATATTGGAAACAGAAATCAATTTATTTCAAAATTAAATTAATTAATGTTGTAAATTTTTCGGCAATAGCTAAAATATTCTTCAAACAAATTGTGCCTTGATAACTAACCCAGTGAAATTCAAACAAAATTTTATTAAAATTTGCGACTCATCGTCGCTTCTTTTGGCATTGATTAGAATTTCTACGACTTTTTCTTTATTAGTTTCTGTATTATTTACCTAACTATAGTAGGACTTAGTAGAGTCTTAAATCTTCTGCCTGAGTATCAGAAAAGAATTTCACATAAGATAGTTAGGTAGGTATTACGCAAATAACAACCGTCTAGTTGAGTTTATAAAAGACTTCGTCATAATAAAGAAGCTGAAAAGAATTCCTTTGCTAATGGCTTGTAAAGTAAGCAAGATATTCTCTACCAACTGATACAAATATACGTAATCTCGATCGAACGAAGCTCCGTTAAACGAGTGTTATTTAGGTACTTGTAAATCTTTCAAAGAGAACTTGAAATAAAGCTTGAAATACGTTCAGGAATAATAAAAATCTACAAATAAGGCTCATCCGTGTGTGATAGTAGGTACTACCAGTGGTTTTTATACAGCACTTATTAAAAGTAGGTAGGTATAATACTTAGGTACCTACTATTCTATTCTAAGGTATATGTTATACATGTTTTAATAATATTAAGATATCATAAAGGTTAAGAAGGTCGTTGAATAGGTATGTACTTACTATGTACGTCATGGGGGACCTCAGTTCAATTCAGTTCACCTATTTCAAGCATGAATAAAAATATTAATTCTACCCACATATTAAGAGAGACATGTTGAAGGCCTCGACAAGTAGTAGGGACAATCACCGTTCAAAAGTCCACCGGCACCGTAACGTTTACAATCCTGTGCAGCACTATTTTAACATTATAACAAAGTAACCTGTAAATCGATTCCACGTTCAGTTGGTGAACCGAGTGGCGGCTTATATCACTCAGCCAACTGAAGACATTGGTCCCGTTGTTTTGATCTCAAACTATCAAGATAATAAATAAGACTAAAATATTGAAAAGTTAAAAACCTTTTGCGTGTTTCATTAACCCCTTTTAATGTTAATTTGACTTGAACAAAACAAAAGGTAAATGCACTCACTTCTTTGTAGAAAAAGAGCCTTTGTGATAACAAAAATCGATGCAGAGTCAAACGAGATGAAAATGTTTGTTTTATATGCGCTCGAAGTGAAGATTAATTAGATTTTAAAATCAGAAACGCGTTTCAACGAACAATCTTTAAAATGAAAATCTATAACATTGTCAACATGACAAAACAGAACTGAGTGGTGTAGGTAGGTACAGTCGGCTGCATAATTGCAGCCCTCGGTAGAGTTTGAAAATTACTATTATTGGAATGTTTGCTTTCCAAAAACTTTTGTTTGATTAATTGATGAGTTAGAAGACATTGGACTTTACCTACAGCAGGTGTCTAGAATATTGCTTGTGTTGAAAACATTCTTATAACAGTCGTTTTGGAGGTCTACGGTGGATCTGCAATTATGCAGCCGACCGTACCTATGAAGACCGTTATACGAACTGTATTTTAGCTATTTTGTGTGTGAGTTTTTATTATTACTGAATCGCGTCGCTACGCGATTTCTATGACATTAAAAATCGCCGCCGCCATAGCAATAAGTACTCAATACTTGGTATAATTATTTATCTTCAGTCTTGCAACATTCCATTCGCATGATCACTTAAAAGTGAAGCTACTTTTACTATTATTGGGGGAATTCCCGGAAAGTATTTTGTTTTTGTCGAGTGAGGATTTGCTGTTGACCGTATTCAGCTGAAGCGCTTGGCGCCCCCTATACTCCAGGTCTGAACAGGTACAAAAACAAAATGGCCGCCTGAGGGGGGCAATCCCTTTAATACCATTTATTCTAATTTTGGTTTAATTAATTCATAACATTGATACCTTTCTGCATTCAGAATGAAATTTCCTATTTAGATTTTTTTTTAAATATTAGTACATAAACAAATAATGTCAGTAGTTGCAGAGCGAAGGCAAAATTTATTTATTTATTTTTATTTCTCAATTAAAAAACTTATTTAAAAAAACTTTTTAGAGAAACATTTTATTTTATTTTAAACCTTACTTCACCCTAAACCTTATTTTATTTATAAAACAATAGCCTTCTTAGAAACTAATCATAAAAAACAAAAGAATCAGGTTACAAAAAAAAATAAAAAAACACCCGCCATTTACGACCTATTCCACCTATTCCGTATTTCATTGTTTTTTTTTTTAAATATTGCAATATAACCTCATTTTGCAGTTATAATACTGTAGGTTGTCAAATAACTTGACAACTGAAAATGTTTTTCTGGCCCTCCAGCTTTTGTATGAAATTTAATTAGCCCGCGAAGGTGTATTAGTTTGGACAGCCCTGATCTAAAGTATAGCATCTTTCTAAAGCTTATATTCCAAAGCACCATATAAAAATCCAATTCGCATTAGGATTCGAAAAAGATTCGTAATCGAAAGTAACCAGTTTAGACCTGCAGAATCTGTTCACTGATTGTTCTTAATTGGTTCTTAAGTATAAGGTGGTACAAAGTAGGTATAAGCATTCTAAAAAGCTGGCAGGGATTTTGAAAATTTGTGATTTTAAGAATAGGTCATTAATGCGTTATATGAATAAGTATTTTGCAGAATGAGGTATTATGAGGTATGAGGTATGAGGTAAAGAGTTACTTCGCTGATGCGCCGTGTGCGGAAGAGCTCCAGCAGTTTTCTGTATTACTGGATAGGCTAGACTGTCCTATAATTAGACACTGGAATAGAATGCATATGTTGGATAATACGGGTACTACTAAAGATCACCAAAGTAGAAAATATGAATTTAATTGATTTAATTTGACTTTTGGACATTATTTTATGACAACTAACATAGCTGTAAAACTTTACCAAATGGATTGTACTATCTGATTAATAAATTAAATTAATTAATTATGAGAACGAGTCCTTTTGTAGAATAAGCCAGTCCGAGAACAGGTTTTATAGCGCTTTATTACTATGAAAACATACGAGTAGGGACTTCAGAAACCTCGCAAGTTGCCATTTACAGACTTCCACTTAGCTTATCGAACTTTTCAACACCGGAAAGTTTGCTTGTACTTTCCAGTTAAAACTTTCAAGGCTGAAGTATGTTGTGCAACCCGTGCAATAGGTACCATTTGTACAATATTTTATTATATTTTACTGGTTAACTTATAACTAAACGTATATGATCCGATCAACAACCAACAATTTAATTTGTACCTACCAGTTTATACAAATTTTATTGACTTCCTTTAGGATATTTTTAAGACACTTGGGCTTAACGTTGTATTAGAGAAAATGTGCTTGATTTGTTGATGGTAAAGCTAACAGACACCCATTGTTGCGCAGAAGTACAAGGCTTTAGAATAATAAAACGAGCCGTCTTCCAGGACTCAGTAAACATACAAAAATATTAATATACCTTTAAGTATAAGTATATAATACGAATTGAGAACCTCCTCCTTTTTTATGTCGGTTTAAAAGGGATATTTTTTTCTGAATGTTTTTTAAACCCTTCTTAAAGTAAAAAATAACGTACCTTTATTTGTTTTTGTACTTAATAAGTAAGTACTACAGTTTATTCGAGATTTTGAGCTTATACCTAATTTCAATAGGTAAGTTTACTTTACCTTCATTATTTTACTAAGAATTCATTTAAAATTAATAATTTCATGCTCTAGTTACTCCAGTAAATTGGAAATAGGAAACATAATGAAACTCCATCTTATAAACGTATAGGAAGTGAAACATACGTGGGTAGGTCATAAATAGATTCAAGTTCATCTTTGCATTAAAACACTATATAAATCGTTGCTGATTGAGTATTTGTTTACAGTCATAGAATATTCCAGTTTGATTGATTGCTAGGAACGAATTGCTAATGGTCAAAAGATTAAAAGCTAACACTCAAAACAAATTTGTTTTAGAAGCTTTTCAAAGAGAAAACATTTTTATGACAGAGATTGCCGAAATTCTCTAAATTGAATTTTAAAATGTTTAAGGCACTCGATTTTCCGTTAAAATATTGCATTATTTTTGGGGTTTAGCTATCACACTTTCACTTCATGATAATATTTTACATTACATTAATTCTTCAGTCGACCCAGTTGGCCCAATGGTCACCATGCCGGACTGCCAAACACAGGGTTGCGGGTTCGATTTCTGCTTCAGACAAGTATTTATGCTTAGATATTTGTCTGTGGTCTGGTTGTTTCTATGTATTATAAATATATATTTACAAAATAAAAGTATATTTGTAGTATATCCGTTGTTTAGTAAGTACCCATAACACAAGTCTAGTTACTTAGCTTTGGGCTAGATGGCGATGTGTGGAATGTCCTGCAACATTTTTTATTTTATATTTATTTAGTTGTTCGACAAAACATCTAAATAATGTTACAGTATACTCGTATGTAGATAAAACTGCTGGGTATCTAGAAAAATATTTTCTATTCTGAGTACTTACTTGTAGATAATGAAAATGCAGTCTAAAAAATATTGCACTTTCTTTCTACGACAGACGAATATTAAAATTTTCTTAAGCGCCTTATGGCAACTGCAACGTAAATGAAAATACCTAGTATAACTTTTTTTTTAAATTGCTCGGAGTGAGAGAGACGTATTGTTGTCTAGATGTCGCAGCAATTTAACAGCGACGCGACGGCTGCTCCATGACTAACTGCGTTTGTAAGGATATCATTAAAACTTAATTTACTTTAAACATCAGATAATAAAATGACTGATGTTTAACGCAAACACATTTGCGCTAAACATCAGAGAATCTGTTAAAGGCATTGTACTGAGCAAGCAATGGTTTTCTTTTTTATTCAAACTTTACTGTCGATAGCAACTTAAACCAGCTGGTACTGTGCTGGTACCACGAAGCATTTATGCAAAAAAATACTATTTTATTATTTTTTCAACTTAAAACTGTTAAGTTTAGGATTTATTAAGAGGAAAGGGTACCGGGGGCTTTCTCCATACAAACTATTACAAACGTAGTCGACTGTTTTCTCCCTGGATAATGACACTAGAGCAAATATTTTTGGTGCATAAAACGTAGAACTGCCATGACCATGCTCCTATTTTTTGTTTTTTTTTTAATTTTTTAATTTTTTAATTTTTAATTTTTATGATAATTAGAAAATTAAAAAAACCAAAACATAGGGGCATAGTCATGGCAGTTATAGGTTTTATGGCACAAAAATATTTGTGCTAGTGTCATTATCCAGGGAGGAAACAGTCGACTACGTTTGTATGGAGAGCGCGCAGGTACCCTTTCACCTTAATGTAATTAAATACTATACCTACACTTCCTTCACCTGATTTACATGATTGCTAGATTTTTTGCAAAATACCGCCGAACAAAACAATGTCACACAGTGTTATCAAAAACAAAATTAAGTTCTAACTGAAAAGGATAACCTATGTTGAAATAATCAAGGGTTGCCTCGGGGCAAGCTTATACATACCACATCGCCTCCTTCTGTCATTTTTGTAAAATGCTTAACTTTTGTCATTTAATCAAAATAAAACTTGCCAAAATAAAGTCGGTTTACGAACTATAATTTTACGTGATAACGTCATAAAAAATCATTGATGAAAATACGTTGCTATGGTTACCTACCATGTCAACAGAACGTGACACTTTTTTGTGAGTGCATACGGTATTTATCAATTTATAATACGTTATCACGTCTTACTTTCCTATAAAGGCATAAATCACTATCACTTCACTACATAGTATAAAACAAAGTCGCTTTCTCTGTCCCTATATCCCTTTGTATGCTTAAATCTTTAAAACTACGCAACGGATTTTGATGCGGTTTTTAATTAGATAGAGTGATTCAAGAGGAAGGTTTATATGTATAATACATGCATAATATAGCCGTGCGAAGCCGGGGCGGGCCGCTAGTATAAAATAAAACTTGGAAAGAAATTTATCTTATTTTCTTCAAACAGCATCTGCTAGTGACATCTATGGAACATTTTAGGTAATATTTCTACAGAGCCCACTCCAAGCTCGTTATGAGTTGAAACCACACTGAAAACTGAAACAAATTGCAGGTGACGCTAGCGTAGTCAGAACTCTCAGTGGGTTGTTATTTTACAACTCGTAGAAATGTTCGTGAATTCCGTTTTGTTTTGTGGTTTGATTTTACTTTTTTTGGGTTTATGTGGAAAAAACTTTTTTGGTTTTAAAACCTCAGAGTAAAAAAGGCATTTTTTTACATTTTTAACTCTGATTGGTTGTTAAATAAAATTCACGTATAGGTCAGCCTCTCATGCACTTGTTTTTATTCTTAAAAAGGTTATACCTATTACTAACTGTGCCCGTGACGTCGCGTCGTACGAGTGACCTTCATTTTGAAACACTCTATCTATTTAAAAACCCGCATCAAAATCCGTTGTGTGGTTTTAAAGATTTAAGCGTATGGCGGCTGCGTAATTGCAGCCCCTGGTAGAGTTCAAAAATTACTATTATTGTCATGTTTTCATTCTAATAGTTTTTGTTTGATAAATTGATGAGTTAGAAGACTTTAAACTTCAACTAAAGCAGGTGTCTAGAATCTTGCTTGTGTTAAAAACATTCTTATAAAACCCGTTTTGGAGCTCTACGGTGAGTCTGCAATTATGCAGCCGACCGTACATAGAGACAGAGCGACATTGTTTTATGCCATGTAGTGTTTTTTTCGATTTTTTCAATAGATAGAGTTATTCAAGAGGAAGATTTTAGTAAGTATATAAAGCAAAAATACCGCACGCGTACAAAGTCGCGGACAACAGCTAGTTCTGAATATAGTAGAAAACAATATCTCCGTGCCTGGCGTGAATATGTTGACATCTCTAAAACACCAATTTTACAGGGCGGCCATTTTAAAGTTTGACATGTTGTTCTGAATCGATAAATTATTTAAATGTAGATGTTTATGTGGCTATGAATGTTATTTTATGGTATCTTTATAGTGATGCTAATGAATTATTAAAATTGTACGTAGTTTTCACAATATAAGACATGTCAAGTCTGTAATTTACTGTGAATAAGTTGATAACTCGACTTACAGAGCGTATTTTTAACTTATTTTTAATTAATCAAGTTATTCACCATGTTAGTTCTATTGTTTTAATTGTTAAAACGTAAATTTAGGTATATGAATATTTAAAAAAAAGTAAATTTGAAACAAAAATACATTTTTACAATAATAATAAAAGTAAGGATAAACAGGTGTAGGTTTTTAATTTATCTTCTACACTAATATTATAAAGAGGAAAACTTTGTTTGTTTGTTTGTTTGGTTGTAATGAATAGGCTCAAAAACTACTGGACCGATTTTAAAAATTCTTTCACCATTCGAAAGCTACATTATCCACGAGTAACATAGGCTATATTATATCCCAATACTCCCACGGGAACGGGAACTACGCGGGTGAAACCGCGGGGCGCAGCTAGTATTTTATAAATTCAATAAAAGATGAAGATAAAAATAGATAATACCCTTAATTGTCCAAGTTAAATTAAAAAATCTAAATTAAAAACTAGCCCCTCCCAATATCAGGAGCCCGCCGGCGGGCGCGCTACTGCAGAACCGAAATCGCGCTCAAAATCAGGAGCCCGCCGGCGGGCCGGCGCGCCGAAACTATTATAAACCTTATTTTCATTATGTTAGAGTCTACATTTGTTTGAACAACTTGTGTCTAAAAGATGGTACAATATTTTTTCTAATGATTGCAACACTAAAAAGTTTGGCTGTCAAAAAAAAAATAAAGAAATTGTCAGTGTCAAAGTTCACTTGTTTTTGTTGGAAGTGTTTCAGTGAAGTGAGCGAAATTAATTCGAAATAAAGGTAAATACATTGTTTTTTGGCATTATTTTTATAATACGTATTGTTTTAGATGTAGTAAAGCTATTTACATAATAGGATTTGTGAATTTCGATGTATTTTTCTTGCATTCATTGCTCAAAACCGGTGACGTAATTTTGGCCATTTTCATGTGATTTCGGTATTATTTTAGCTAAAATATAATTGAAAAGACAGTTTATTCGTATTACAATAACTATTTACGCAAGTAATTGTATATTTTATGAACAAAACAGAGAAATGATGCAAGAAAAAAAACAGTTTTACCGTTAGTCAGTTACGCAAACCAAAATTCAAATTCCAATATGTGAATCTGAGCTCTATGTATAGGTCGATAAGGTTCAAAATTGTAATAGCAATTTTTGTCACTGGGTCAAACCCTAGTGATGTGGTATAGTCGATGTTCAGTATCGACCTATCGACATATTATCGACATACTATCGACATCTTCGCTTCATGAAGGTATTATATTTTTGCGTACCTTAGTTTTAGTACAATCATTTTAGTACTTACCTATGTACTCATAAGTAGTTTATAAAACTTTTATATATTTTTATATATAATTCTACTGTACGTGTGTGTGTCACTGTACTCTTTCTAAACGGCTGGACCGATTTTGATGATTTTTTTTTTATGTGTTTGAGTGAGTCCATTAGTGGTTTAGATTTACAATTGGACCCGGTAGGTGGCGCTGTATTTGTACGTGTTTACGTCACTGTACTCCTTCTAAACGGCTGGACCGATTTTGATGAAATTTTTTTTATGTGTTTGAGTGAGTCCATTAGTGGTTTAGATTTACAATTGGACCCGGTAGGTGGCGCTGTATTTGTACGTGTTTACGTCTTGTACTCCTTCTAAACGGCTGGACCGATTTTGATGAAATTTTTTTATGTGTTTGAGTGAGTCCATTAGTGGTTTAGATTTACAAATGGACCCGGTAGGTGGCGCTTTATTTGTACGTGTTTACGTCACTTTACTCCTTCTAAACGGCTGAACCGATTTTGATGAAATTTTTTTTATGTGTTTGAGTGAGTCCATTAGTGGTTTAGATTTACAATTGGACCCGGTAGGTGGCGCTGTACTTGTACGTGTTTATGTCATTGTTATCCCTAAACGGCTGGACCGATTTTGATAAAAAAAATGTTGTGTTTGAGTGGGTCCATGAGTGGTTTAGATTCACAATTGGACCCGATAGGTGGCGTTACTTACGTAGTTTGTCAATACAATTTTTTTTATATATTTTAGATGTGGAACCCTAATCAAGGTCAGGCGCCCCCAGATTTTCTGGCGGCGTTGTACGGCGACGACGGCAGTGACGAGGAGTACGACGGAGAGTTAGAAGATTTCAGCGATGATGAGGTACCAATTTATGACATATTCTTTTTTTTTTTAACGGACAAATTTATTTATAGACTTTTTTTTGTAGATGGAACCAGTGCTGAACAATGACGATGACGAAGACGACGACGATGACGCGTCGTCACTGGAGCCTCCGCCGTACTCTCCGCTGACTGTAAGGGGGTCGTCGCCGTTGGCGCCGCCGTAAGTTTTATCACTTTTTTATTTAGTTTAGTAAAAGTGATGACTACAAGTACTAAAAACTGCATTTATTTCATTTACAGATACGAGAGCCGTGATAGATCACCGTCACGAGGCTCATCACCCATCGCTGGTCCCTCGAGACCGTAAGTTTTATTACTTTATGTTTAGTTTAGTCAAGCAGTGATGACTACAAGTACTAAAAACTGCATTTGTTCATATACAGATATCAAGCCAGGACGACGACGACGACGGCGCGCTCATATTCGCGCTCGCGCTCCCATTCCCCCATTCGCGAGCCGTCCCCCATCGAGCCGTAAGTTTAAATATTTTTTATCTATTTTAGTCATGAAGTGATTACAACGTGTACTATTATCGATGTATTGTATTTATTTCAGACTCGGGGTTGTACTGGCGATGTTCGACGCGGAGGGGGTTAGTTTGAGTATCAATGATGATGGAATGAATGAATTCTTTGCTCCGGACTCGCACGCCCTGTATGAGGATATTGTTGTGAATGTGGATGTGAATGAGAATGGGAATGTGAATGAGAATTTGAGTGTGGGGAGGGGTAACAGACGTGGAAGAAGTTCGAGTGGTAGAGTGCGGAGTAGACGAGCTGGGCGTGTGGGAGGGCGTGTGGGAGGGCGTGCGGGAATCCGCGGGCAAAGTGCAGGAGGACGTCGTCGTCAAGAAGCCAGGTGGCAGCCAGGGCAGCCTCTGGAGGAGGTCTGGCTCACCGACGACGACGTTTCACCTGAGCTGCGTGAAATGGTGAGGGAACTATTGAGGAAGCGACAGGCGAGAATGGAGTTGGCGGAAGCACGGAGATTGAGAGCACGGAGAAATGCTCGTGAAGCAAGGCGTGAAGAGCGTAATAGCGAGAGCGAGGATGACTTGTTTGAGGACGCCCTTGATGGAAGGGATAATCCGCTATTGGAAGGAGTGGATTCCCGCTTCGAATGGTCACCGATGGAGACTTTTCGAGGTGTCGAAGAAACTTTTATTCCAGAGCGTACCGGCTCTGTTTCATCATACACAACTCCGTATGATGCGTTCCGTTCCTATTGGGACGACGGCATCATGCAGACGATTGTGGATGAAACGAACCGGTATGCTGGCCGGATTCCATCGGCCTCCTTCCAATCGCAATGGCATCCAACAAATGCTCATGAGATGCTGTGTCTCTTTGCGTTCTGGATGATGACCGGTGTCATCCGTATGCCAACAATAGGCAGTTATTTTTCAAATAACGCCTTGTTGAAAACGGATGTCTTTACCCGAATCACCACGCAACAGAGGTACATCAATCTTACTAGGGCACTGCACTTTGTGGATACCAGTGTGACCGATTCAGCGAACCCAACCAACACTGGCGCCGCAAGCTTGGACCGATTGTACCGTTTGAGGCCCATTATTGATCACCTTAATAGTAGATATCAGTCCAACTATGTGTTGTCGAAAAACATTTGTATAGATGAGAGCTTAACTCTTTGGAAAGGTAGGCTACAGTTCAGACAGTACATTCGGTCGAAGGCTGCAAAGTTTGGGATCAAAACTTTTGAACTATGCGAGAGCGCGACGGGGTATCTTTGGTCTTTCGTGGTATACACCGGAAAGCAGACTTCCGCAAACACCGGCCTTTCGAAAAGTACCGCAATAGTTCTTAAGATGATTGAGCCCTTACTTAATAAAGGTTATCGGTTATTTATGGACAACTGGTTCAATTCTCCCTTGCTCGCTCGCTGTCTCAAACGTAACCGTACCGACTGTGTCGGTACCTTACGTTCTTCTCGTGTGGAAGTTCCCAAAATTGTCACACATGCTCCGCTCAAGCAAGGCCAGCTAGTAGCGAGGCATTCGGGTGACGTCTGTGTTTTGTCCTGGATGGACAAAAAGAGGATAAACATGATATCCACATGTCATGGGTCAGCCACTGGACTACCCAATGTTTCATCCCGTCCGCCACCTCGTCCAGAACAGTACAAACCACAGTCGGTGCTCGATTACAATCGCAACATGGGCGGTGTTGATCTTAAGGATCAAATGCTCGAGCCGTACTTGCTTGAGCGGAAACGGTGTGCCAAGTGGTATCTAAAGCTTTTTAAACGTCTGCTTAATACTAGTATTCAAAACTCGCGTATTCTTTTAGAGTCTTCCCTGAATGCGCGACAGGACAACCTTAAGTTCCGTCTTGAATTAGTGCATGCTATTCTTTGTAATCATCATTCTCTCATTCCATTAGGACGTAGAACGCAATCATCTCACGCTAGATCATCTGCATTTCCACACATAGTCCTCCATACACATTGGCCCGTTCGCATTCCACCAACGCCAGTGGATCTGGCTCGCAATCGGCAGAGCCGCCAAAGGTGCGTCGTTTGCCTCCAGGAAGGGCGGAAAACGCAAAAGACGCCTTTTCAATGCGAGGATTGCACAGTGCCACTGTGTGTGGAGAACTGCTTTAAAAAATATCACACATCTCGTCAGTAGACAATGCTTTTTCTTGCTTTTCCTTGCTTTTTTTCTGACAGTTGTCTATTTATAATCGATGGATGCAAGGTTTTTTTATGCCAAGTTTTTTTTGAGTGTCGTATGATAGTTAAATTATGAATCGAGTGAATGTGTGTGCGTGTACTTATAATTGATATCCTATAATACAAGTACGCTGGATTTGGTATTCCATTATTAGAACGTCATGTCAAATAAATTGTGTGCCTAGTCAAAGCACCCTCGTTGATAGTATTGCGAATTTTTTTTGTCATTTAACAAGCTTTTTTTCGACAAAAGTCGATTGTTGACATGACTTGTATTAGTTTCAAGTACCTTCATGACCTTTCACTACTGCAATCAGCGACAAATTGGTAAAAATAAAATAGAAGCATTTTATTGAAGACAGTCACCAGACCAGCGTACTAGTACTATGGAGGACAATGCATTGTATCTAACGTTATAAAACCTATAGACATTTTGTCAAGCTGTTTTGTGTAGAATTGCTGAACATTTTTACACAGTATCATGTCATCCTAAATTGATAAAGCTTTCCCAAAATTTGTGTCAAAAAGAAACAATTTGGAGATCAATGCATTGTATGTCACGTTACAAAACCTATAGGCATTTTGTAAAGCTATTATGTGTAGAATTACTGAACATTTTTACATAGTATCAATATGTCATCCTAATTTAGATAGAGCTTTCCTAAAACTTGTGTCAAAAGTAACATAATTTGATTTGGTATATTGATAAATTTGATTATATATAAATAGCCTACAATGCGGGCTGAAATTTTTGTAGCAGTATAAATATTTTTGTTTTCTATGTAATAAATAAATATTTCCGAAATTTATAGATAGATAGATAAATTCTTTATTGCAAACACCATTTGTAAATTACAATAAATTAATAAAAACAAAGCTTAAGTCTAAGTGTTACAAAGGGCGGCCTTATCGCTCAAAGCGATCTCTTCCAGGCAACCTTTTATTGTAGTAGTATAACTATGTTTGTTTTCTATGTAATAAATAAATATTACCTAAATTAGATAGAGCTTTCCTAAAACTTGTATCAAAAAGAAACATAACTTGTTTTTGCATATTGATAAATTTTATTATTTTATTGCCTACAATAAGGCTAAAGTTATTGTATTAGACATAAGTATTTTGGTTTTCTATTATAATAAATAAGTATTTTGGTATGTTTTCTGTTTTTATTTATTTTGAACATGAGGTACCTAATTCCTATAGTTTTTAAGCAGTAACCCTACATATTTCCCAAATGAAAGTAGGTAGGTAGCCTAAAATATCCTCTAAAATGTTCTAAATAGATAGGTAAGCGAAGATTTCGCCAAAATCGGTTCAGCCGTTGTGGAAATTAGCCCGGACAAACAGACAAGACAAAAAATACATCATCTGTGACAATTTCAACTCTCTAGCTATCATGGTTTATGAGATACATCCTTGACAGACAGACGGATGGACAGCGAAGTCTTAGTAATAGGGTCCCGTTATTACCCTTTGGGTACGGATCCCTAAAAATTAGAAAACGTTTATCCAGTGGAATGCCAGAAAATAAACAAAAAACACTTCTAAGTAGCGCACCTGGCAGTGGCACGCGCAGGGTCCCATCTGGTAGCCGCACGCGCGCAGGGTCGTAAAAGCAAAATTTACGACCACTTGAATGTAAACAATTGACTGGTTTGTTTAGCTTAGAGACAAAGGAAGTGTTATTTGAGTTGTGCCATGTTTTATTCATTTCTATAAACAAATTGAATTCGAGATTTGATTAAATTTATACGAAATTATGTTCAGATAATAAGTACGTAAATACAGATAAAAATTCACTATAAAACCTATATTTGAAAATCAACTTGATATTTCAATTTTATTTCTACAAGTAAGTACTTATTATTATAGTAAATAAAACAAAAGAATGCATAAAATAATGTTTATTTATAAACATTCAATAAAATAGCATGCAAACAAAAAGTCGATAGTTCGGTCAAAGGGTTGCGGTCGCGTAGTACTTCACTACGACTGACCGCGACATAACCTAAAATGTATCAAATTTCATACTATTATTTGATACATTTTCGACTTCCAATTATAGCATATTTTTACAAAGAACTATGTTATATTATTACGGAAATGTGATAAGTGGACATTATTTATACCTTTCTATTCGGTACCAATGACAATAGAAATAGTTTTATTGTAAAAATATGCTATACCTAAAATCGCTGAAATTTCGCTGACATTGGCGTATTCATCCCGTGTTTATGTAATTTGATCCTAAATATTAGCAAATCTAGATTATATCAGCCTATAGGTAAATTATTTAGCAAGCCATTGCCGTTTTCAGAACTGCGCTTGGTTTACTAGAATTGTTTTTATGGGCATTTATTTGAAGTGTAATCTGAAACCGCGAATAAAATAGATTCGCGAGTCGAGTGACCTTGACTTTTATGGATAGTGAAAATTGACAGTTGTTTTTTTTTTCGGAAGGAGGGGTTAATGGAATTTTCATTGTGTGATGCGGCTCACAATGATCATCAGGTTATGCTGATATTGAAGTTACTGAGTCGTATCACATTACGACTCAGAAACTTCAATATCAGCATCATCATCATCATCCGAGTGATGTTCCCGGTTGCATCCCTCTCAGGAGCCTCTCAGGAGGAGCACGATCTTCGGTATCCTGGTTAGTAAGGCCATTTGCACGTCGTCGACGACGTCAAGCTAGCACTTCTTGGGTCTACCCAGTCTGCCACGACCCGGCGGAGGCGCCATGGCAAGACATTTGTTCTCCACGTAACTAGCCGGTTTACACAAGACGTGACCGTACCAGCGTAGGCGACATTCTTGCAATTTATCTACAATGTCTCGGACATGAAGGCTGCCCCGGATGCGGGAATTCCTGACGCGATCCTTTCACGTCACTCCACACATCCAGCGCAACATCTTCATCTCCGTGACACGCAGCTCCCGCTTATGTCGCTCAAGCACCGGCCACGCCTCACTACCATACAAAAGGACAGGTCTAATGATAGTTTTATAGATCTGTCCCTTTAGTTTAACCGGCATTTTGGGGTCGCAAATGACACCAGTCACCTCACGCGACTAGGCCCAAGCGCTGAAATGAGTGACTTGACGTGAAGCCCAGATCCCAAGTACTTAAACTGGTCTGTCCGCTCGACCATATGACCGTCTACGCAGACGGGTGTGGGATCTGCGGTATTGCAAGCCAAGTACTCTGTCTTCGCCACATTCAGTTGCAAACCGCTGTTCTCAAGCGACTCCTTCCTTCCACGTGTGTACACGTTGGACCAGCCGCCCCTTATCTGAGTCCGCCAGCGCAATATCATCAGCGTACATGAGCAGCCACGGAGGCTGCTCGTGTGTATCCCTGATGGGACGGACAGTACATCCAATATTACGCTGAACAGGAACGGGCTGAGGACGGAACCCTGGTGGACTCCAACGGTAACAGGGAAGGACTTAGTGTCACCAACAGCAGTTCGCAGTTGGCCTTCAACTGTGTTCCTCGCATGATAATCTGGTGGGCGCTGCGGTCCAAAGGGGTGCCGGAAGCTTATGTTGAAATCATCAGAGACATGTACCGAAATTCTGATTCCGTGGATCTAGGAATAGAAAATGCAGAGGCGTATTCTTCGTCCTGTATTTCTCGACGATCCTTAACGATCCTTAGGGCGAAAACAGGGTCCATGGTGCCATGCAGGGCGGAAACTATATTGACACCCAGAGACACTCCTGTCGGATCCGAGGGTCGATTATCCCCTCGTAGAGCTTCATGGTGTGGGACATGACCTTTCCTCCCTCCCCCCCCCCCTCGGAAAAAGCATATGCTGAAAAAAGATACGATAAAGAGTGTGTTCTGTATAAAAATAATTATATATTCCGGCCGGCCGTAACCTGATATCTCGATTTGTTAAAATAAAATAAAAATATTCCGACCGGCCGTAACTTGATATCTCGATTTATTAAAATAAAATAAAAATATTCTGGCCGGCCGTAACTTGATATCTAGATTTGTTAAGTTATAATATGCTTGTTTAAAACCGTTTTATTGAATAAGTCGATGTATTCGATATTTTTAATTGTTAGTGCTGTCGACATCTGCATTTGTCAAGTAAAACACGCAAAAATGGGAGATGTCAACATGATGCCAAAGGTCATAGCTCTAAAATTTATGTAGATAAATGGCTGATTTTTTGACACATATAAATATATGTGCTTAGAAAGCGTTTATGCTAATAAAAAAAAAAACATGTAAGTCGAGTTGTCAATGTATTCACGCCAGGCACGGATCTAAGGTTTCTTGTTTTTATTAAAACATTTCGAGCAATTTTATTTACTACTCCGTTCGAAACAGAATTAATAAATCAAAAGTTAAGTTATAAATTAATTCACAACGTTTGCTGATAAAAAGTTTTCGAGCCATTTTATCATTTAGCTCACGTAGTACATTAGCAGTTTGTTTAGTTAGTTTATCGAATAAGATATTATTAGAGAAGTATTTTGATGTTTTGTAATACTGCCATGTTAACGATATTATTTAGAGCTGATTTCTCGTGGCCCCAGGATTTGTCCCACTAAAATGAGACCACAAGGGAACTGTTTCTCGTAGTAACATTTCTATGTTCAATAACGTATTTATCCTTCTGTATTGGGTGCCAGAAAGGTAGGTAAGATTAGGTTAGAAAATGTGACAAAGCACGCGCGAGCGAAGCGAGCGTTTAGGTTCGGACTGTTATAAATAGCGAAGACGTACTTTTATACACATGATGTAGGTACACAACAATGGTACTACGAGAAATAGTTCTCCCTTGTGGTCTCATTATGGGACAAAATCCTGGGACCATGAGAAAACAGTGTCATTTAGTACCATTTTGTACCTAACAGTGAACTAAGATTTTTCTGAATTAAAGGTATTTGTTAATTGATGGATTTTTAGAGTAGATTTTAGTGGATCTTAGTAGATTTTTGACTACCTCTGTGGTGCGTCGGGTAAACACCCTGCAACACAGATGGTTGCGGATTCGATTCCCGCGCTAACCAAATATTTATGTTCTTTTTTATAAATGTTGATATTTATGTTAAATATATACCTAATTTGTTTTTGGTCTAGGTGTTTCTATATGTATAATAAGTATATTTACAAAGGAAATGTATACCTATAAGTTTTCTATAATAATATGTTGTCTGACCACCATAATACAAGCTTAGTTGCTTAGCTTGGTGCTAGATAGCCCTGTGTGACATGTTTATTTATTAGGATTCCGTGCCTCAAAATGTAAAAAAGGAACGGATGGACCTAGCAAGTGGATTTTGGAACGACAGTTCCTTATCGCGCGTTGCGAAAGGGGGCTAGACGGAAAAAGTTAAAACCAAAAGTTGTAACGACACTTTTTGCTATAGTTGTAAGCCTGCCTTTCTCTGTCTGTCTGTCTCTCTCTCTCTTTCATAGAAAGCAAGCCGGTTATTTTCGTTTCGTCTTTCTATTTCGCATTGTTTATTTTAAGCTCTCTAAAAAAATTCATCGTTGTTTTTACCTTTTGTGACATTAGTCTGGAACTCTGGAACATATCAATGTAAGAACGGATAAAGGACGGCTAATTTTATTTAGCTGTGAGTTAAAACAGGATTACTTTACTTAATTAGGTAGTCTACTCTAATGATTAATTAGGAAACACAGCAAATTACTCATTAGCAGTAAAAATGGAAAGTTATGTTCGCTATTATTAACACTTGCTTTAACGAAGAAGGAAAAGCGTCTAAGGAAACCCACGGCTTAATATTGAGCAGTTATTTCCTCTAGATACACGGAATTAAACGTGTCTAGATAAGACCATAAAGGCTGAGGTATGGAAGGACCTAAAGTGTTAAATAAACTTTGTCTTATCTAGATAAGTAGTGTGGCAAAAATCTTTTTGAGCTCCTCGCTTCGGAAGGCACGTTAAGCCGTTGGTCCCGGTTGCTACCTCTAGTAGCAGTCGTTAGGTCAAGTTAGTGGCCTTAAGGCGATCTGAAAACTCTAACAATAGGTGAGCCACACCACTATACGAGAAGAAGAAGAAGATCTAGATAAACGATATTGATTAAATACATTTCAAGATCTTTTGAAGTAGATTGGATCAAGGAATCCCGTTGTCTTATACAAACTTTGCCCCCTTTTTCACCCCCCTAAGAGGTAGAATTTCGGAAAATCCTTTCTTATCGGATACCTACGTCATACCAAGAACACACCATTTAAATTTTAGGTTTCTACGAACAACGATATCCCTGCAGTCGGGCAACATAGATAGGTCAGGAAACTAATAAAAAAATAAAATGTTTATTAATTCAAAATTATACTTAAGGCTATTTATGCTATCAAACGCAACGCGCCAGAATACCCGTCGCTTACAACTAACATTGTTGATTGTAACGAATGTGTTTTGATTTTCCCAAAAGTATAAAATAAAATAAAATAAAAATAAAAATAGCTTTATTTATCCTTAACACTTAATATTACATTAAAAAAAAAAAAAAAACAGGTAAAACATTATATGTAGGCGTGCTAGTTTGTGTAGGGACCGCCTAAAGCGGTAAAAGCCTCCTCCAATAAGCTCCATCTCTTGCGGTCTCTCGCAGTGCGTGACCAGTGGTTCCCGGCTACTTTGATTATGTCGTCGCTCCATCTCTGGGTTGGACGACCTCTTCTTCTTTTCTCATCAAGTGGTAACCAATTGGTAGTGTTTTGAGACCACCTGTTTGGGTTTAATCTTTGAAGATGACCTGCCCATTTCCATTTCAAACCCAGTATTTTCTTTACCACGTCTATTGCCTTTGTCTTTTTTCGTATGAGATTGTTCCTTACTCGATCTTTAAGTTTTAATCCTATGAAGCTTCTCTCAATAGCCCTCTGGCATATTCTTAACTTTTCTAGGTGTTTTTTAGTTAGTGGCCAGCTTTGGCATGCATATGTAAGGCAGGGTAATAAGCATAGTTCCATAGCTTTTGTTTTTAATGGTATGGGTAGGGTTCCTTTAAATATCTCTTTCATAGCCCAGTATTTGTTCCATGTATTTTTTATCCTTCTATTTATTTCTTTCTCAATATTTTGTTTAAAGGTTATTTGCTGTCCGAGGTATATATACTCTTCTACGTATTCTAGAGTTAAAGAATCAATATGAATTGGTACCTTAGTTCTATTAGTCATCAGCTTAGTTTTATCTTCCCAAAAGTGCTGAGATAAAATTGTAGGTGAGATTTTTACCGATATTTTGGGATAATTTGAGACGAAAATTCTTTGTCATTTCAAAATTATACTAGTTTAAATTTCCTATTTTAGAAAAGCTTTAAAACTATAGTGATTTTTTGGCTCAAAGTCACATCAAAATGTCGGTAAAAATCTCACATACAATTCCATCTCAGCACTTTTGAGAAAAACAAAACACATTCGTAACAATCAAATATTTTCACCAACGAAGGCGACCGGTGCCGGTAGTAACTATTTAGTAGGCTGTGAAGCAAGTAATTTCTTATGAATGCCGTTCACAGTAATTATTGTTTCAACAACATATGTTACCAAAACATATTATTTTATTAAAATCTTAAATTCACAGTAAACTATATGAGTAGTTGCTGTTTTTGTATACTTTAGGTAAAAAAAAATTCAAAAATGTGTTAAGTGGTCAATAATATACTGTTCAAAAATAGGTCTGCCACAAAAGGCTTATATCATAAAGTTATTTATAACTATTTACTTGTTATCTCATTATATTACTAGCTGTCCCGGCAAACGTTGTTTTGCCATATAAAAAAAAACTAAATCAAAATCGGTTCAGCCGTTCGGGAGCTACGATGCCACAGACAGACACGTCAAACTTATAACACCCCGTCGTTTTTGCGTTGGGGGTTAAAAATCATACAAATCGGTTCAGCCGTTTTAGCAACTAACACCGCGACACGATTGACATCAATATTTATACGTCACTCAATTGTTTTGCCTTCCCGGCACCTCTCCATTAAAACTTGAACTTTATGTTATGGTATTAAAGTTCTTATTGACTTGTATTATTACGAATCGTTTGTATGGTATGGAGTATAGAAAAGTGTTGTTTTTAGACATTTTCAGGCAATTTTTTAATTTTTTCTCTCCGTAAGAACCATCCTCGTACCTTATGGAATATTCTAAAAAAAGAATTGGCCAAATTGGTCCAGGCGTTGTTGAGTTATGCGCTTACCAACACATTTTGCGATTCATTTTTATATATAAGAAAGATAAGTAAATAACTTCATGTTTTAAAATGTAAACTAAGCAAGTAAACATTATTAAACTTTGGTTATTAAGAGACTTATGGAGGTGTTTTAGCCTGATTAGTCATTACTTATTTAGGATACCTTGTCTGAATTGTATAGGATTATATATTTTTTTTATGATGAACTAGCGACCCGCTCCGGCTTCGCAAGGCTATAGCATGTATAAACCTTCCTCTTGAATCACTCTATCTATTAAAAAAAACCGCATCAAAATCCGTTGCGTAGTTTTAAAGATTTAAGCATACAAAGGGATATAGGGACAGAGAAAGCGACTTTGTTTTATACTATGTAGTGATAGTGATAAAGATATTTTGAAAACAAAAAGGCTGTGAAGCAAGGTCGTTGGCGTATGGAGCCCTTAAGCATTACTGAAATAGATAGGTACAGAAGTGGTTGTTATGAACAGCAACCCAGTACGTTACCCTTAGAAAATTAACAACAAAGTTGGAGCACGTCTCCCTGGTACCTATTCACTCGGAGAACCCCACTTCGGGCTTCTCGACTAGAATCCCACTTCCTCTGCCTCCTTACAACATTGAAACAAACTTTTCTCGTTGTTAGTTTCCATGTTTATTACTAAAGTTTTAATGGTAAGATCGCGTGATCGCGTCAACTTAATTTGTTCAATAATCAAAATTAATCAGAATTTTAATCTTAAGGTGAAAGGGTACCGATGCTCTCTGCATACAAACGTACAAACAAACGTAGTCGACTGTTTCCTCCCTGGATAATGACATTAAAGCAAATATTTTTGTTGCATAAAACCTATACCTAACTGCCATAACCATGCCCCTATGTCTTGGTTTTTCTCATTTTCTAATTATCATAGAAATTAAGATTTAAAAAACAAAAAAAAACAAATGGCAGTTATAATACAAAAATATTTACTCTAGTGTCATTATCCAGAGAGGAAACAGTCGACTTCGTTTGGAGAGAGCGCCCGGTACCCTTTCCTCTTAATTCTACCTTACTATATTTCAGTTGTAAAACCTTCTCAATGTAAAACGAACGTCCGGTTGAATAATAAAATCTGATACCGAAAACGTGATACTAAAGATTATCCTTTTAGTATATACTTGCAGCGCTCCGTAGTTTTACCTGCGTAAGTCCCGATCCCGTGGAAATACCGGGCTTGTTTATTTCCATTGAATCAATGTATTTTTATACCAAGTTTTATCAAAATCGGCCCAGTATATTCGGAGGCTATTAGTTATAAACAAAAAAAAACATATTTTCTTTTTCCAGAATTAGATGAAAAAAAAAATGTTTCATTAAGATAAAACAACACGTTTGCAAATCGACAATTACATTTTTGTATTTAGCAGCATTTTCATTGCTGAATGTTTTCAGCAGTAAAACAAATCTCTAATAATTCTTTTACACCATCAATCCTGGTACAAAAACGTTTCAAAAACAAAGAAATCCAATTAATATCGTGATAATTCATCCCCTAGGGATTAATTTCGTATAAAGATAATATAGTACATTCTCGAAACTCATCGGTCACGCGGCAAAAACGTAATAATCGACACAGGCGCGGCTTCGCTCGCCCGGCGCGGCGTGAAATCAGAAAATACACAATTAACCGAATAATTTAAAAGGGCCTTTGAGTTAATTAAAACTTTGTAATAATATTATAACATTTTAAATAAGTTTCATATATTATGAGAGTTGAAGGCATGTTCAGTTCGAATAAACAGAAATAAATATTATTTCAAAATAACCACGGAAATTAAAAATGTTCTTGGAAAAACAACCGAAAGGATTAGAAAAACTAGAAAATTAAATTGTGAGTGAAGGTAACTAGAAAGTAAAAGTTACCATCCAAGTAGGTAAGTATATTATTATATAAAAAAACTAGAACGATTTAAAAAAATGTCCATTGAAATACTGTCTTAACCACACTTCAATCAAAAGGGAAAACCAAAATATAAAACTTAAAATATTACAAAAATAAATTTCTAGAAATGAACCATAATAAACCACGGTAAAATAACCTTTAATCACTACATAGTATAAAATAAAGTCGCTTTCTCTGTCCCTATTTCCCTTTGTATGCTTAAATCTTTAAAACTACGCAACGGATTTTGATGCGGTTTTTTTTAATAGATAGATTTTAATAATTAATAAAAAACATAATACCATAGATAGAGTGATTCAAGAGGAAAGTTTATATGTATAATACATGCATAATATAGCCGTGCGAAGCCGGGGCGGGTCGCTAGTATTTCTATAAATTAAGAATCCCTGCTGTGGCAATATTAAGTAGTTAGGTAGGTACATTTTAGTTAATTAACTTTTATTTGAAAAATATGAAACATTATTTTTCAAATTGAAAATTATTTTAGGAATCCGTACTTTAAACTAAGAAAACGGAACCTCTTTATAATTATTAATACTTGTTTTACAACTAATAACCACATTCAGGTACTTTTTACACTCACAACATGTATTACACAAAAACGTGCAAAGAGTCACCACATTGAATATCACTATCACTACATAGTATAAAACAAAGTCGCTTTCTCTATCCCTATATCCCTATGTATGCTTAAATCTTTGAAACTACGCAACGGATTTTGATGCGGTTTTTTTAATAGATAGAGTGATTCAAGAGGAAGGTTTATATGTATAATACATGCATAATATAGCCGTGCGAAGCCGGGACGGGTCGCTAGTAATCGAATAAATAAATATTGAAGGACATTCCACACATCGCCATTTAGCCTCAAGCTAAGTAACTAGACTTGAGTTATGGGTGCTAGACAGTATAATGCCAACTGGCTCCGACTCCTACTATGCAGGTCCAATAATCAAGCTAGACCTAGCTGTGCCTCTAAGTATTCAAAACTAGAAAATATTCTTCGTACTATCCAGCTTACGTTCTGCTCTCATTTCAGTATTCATCACTCAAAGTTTATTTTAATAATCCTACACGCTTATAGCATCAATAAATGACACTGCGACACCATTAGTCCGGTTGTCCGCACCTTTTAATTTCCTTTCCCCAAACAAATAGCTTCTATACGCACATACACGACAAACGCAGGAAGGTCACAACATATATAATGTACTCTGTGGTCACAACAAACCGTCTGTTTAATCGGCAGTTAATATCCCTGAGTGCTGTGACAATACAACGATTTTTATGAGTAGATTGGTAGGTAATTGTACTCACCATTTGTTTACTACTTTAATATGAAAGAAAAAAAGAAAAAGCATTTATTGAGTACAAACACACGACAAACACAGGAATGAAAAAATGAACATGACAATGAAAATC
Source organism: Idaea aversata (assembly GCA_907269075.1). NCBI lineage: Eukaryota > Metazoa > Arthropoda > Insecta > Lepidoptera > Geometridae > Idaea > Idaea aversata. The sequence continues at coordinate 14,008,710 of OU026087.1, forward strand.
AATTACATAAAAAACAAAAAAATTGACTAAGAAAAATCAACATAAATGAAGAGTCGTGTGCTGACCCAAATGGGTCGACCTCAGCTAAAAACTGCAGCCAAGCATGCTTAGCTGCAGCGCTGGTGTTCCGGCCAGACCCATCTAGCTAGCTAGCTAGATTTAAATTGCGCAAAATTTACGGAAATAACAACTCTATTTTTTTTTATTATGTATAAATATTGTAGGATAATTCACACAGCGCTAAGCAACTAGGCTTGTGTTATGGTAGCTAAACAACGGATAGATCCTATATATATGTATAAAATTGTCGTGTCGCGGTGTTAGCTACCTATGTCCACCTAAACGGCTGAACCAATTTGTATGAATTTTTTTGTGTAAGTATATTCGTTAGGTCTAAGAATCGAACAACATCAAATTTTTTTTCCTTTTTTTTTGTAAATGGCAAAAAACGTTTGCCGGGACAGCTAGTTACTTTAATACTTGTCATTTATAAATATACAAGGAAAATATACAAAGTCGAGAGGCGAGAATCAAACCTTCAGCGTCGCAGGCGGATGTGCGTCGCACCCGACGACCACAGAGGCCGTCAAAATGAAACAAGCTATTTGTAAGACAAATTAAAAAACCCCTATCTTTTAAAGAGGTTGAATCAATCTAGCTGTGAAGGATATTGGACCTAACATTTAACCCAGATAATTTATATAACGCCAGCAACTTTATTCCGTGTTACTCGACGCGCTGTACCTGAGACATGTAATGAATAGAGTAGGTTTTTCCAGTAATTATACCACCTCCTCAGCTTAGTCGACCGTTTTATAGAGAAAAGAACATGTTAATACGTTCAAAGTCAACTAAGCAGTAAGTATTAACTCGTTGTTTTACTACTCCTTAAGAGCAAGGATTATTGGTAACTAGCGACCCGTCCCGGCTTCGCACGGTTGTATTATGCATGTATTATACATATAAATCTTCCTCTTGAATCACTTTATCTATTAAAAAAACCGCATCAAAATCCGTTGCGTAGTTTTAAAGATTTAAGCATACAAAGGGATATAGGGACATAGGGACAGAGAAAGCGACTTTATTTTATACTATGTAGTGATTATACTAGCAAGCCGTTGAGGGCTACTTCTGTGTACCCTAACAAAACTAAACAAACAATTTTAGTTCAACGACCTTTGGGTACTCGATTTTTTTTTTAATTTTGAGGTTAGTTTTACCTACCTGTAAATCAGCTGTTCCATACACAGAGGGGTCATGAGTCATGAACCTTAAAATTTTACTTATTTTTTTGGTTTTTATTTACTGCTCTTAGTTTGAATGACCTTTGTTTTAAAAATCAGCTGTTTTTAGAATTTACGTAACCTCAAAACGTTCATATTTTTTTTCTAATTTCTAAAAGTCGTAGAACAAAAGATGATCGTTATGGTGCACAGAAGTAGCCCTCAACGTATTGCTAGTATAATTACCAATAGCCCTGTATATTTTGCTTAAAGAAAAATCCTTTGGCTTAAGACCGGCCAGGATTCGAATCCACGACCTTCAGGATAAAAGTCAAGGTATCCATCTACCAGTAGGCCAACACCCCTGTTCAGGCGAAACGATTGAAACAAGCACGAGTAAGATTGGTCTATCTTATTTATTCGAAAAGTTCTTTTAGTTATAATTCCGGCCCCTCGCAAAACATTGAGCTTTCAGTTAAATAAAAATGAATATAAATTGGTTTATTCGTTACGACGCTACGAGCTACGAGCTACGAGCCACGAGCTACGAGCTACGAGCGACGAGCTACGAGCTACGATGCAACGGGCTACGAGTACTTAAACAGATACGACACAATACTCCTCTTTTTCATCCGGGGGTCCAGGGGCACGGTTAATCGTGAAAAAGTTCTTGACAGTTTTCTTTAGGGAGATCGTTAGGGGGACGGTTAATCGTGAACCAGAAGGCCAATTCTCGTAAATAATATTGTTTAAATTACATTTCAATATCATCCCGATTGCATTTCGATTGCAAAAGATACCTTCAAAGTCAGGTTTTTTTTACAAAAAGCTAACTTTGAGGGTATTTTGAGCTACTTTGAGGGTATTTTGAGCTACTTTGAGGGTGTTATTTCTGATCGAAATGCAATCGAAATGATATTGAAATGTTATTTGAATAATGTTATTTACGAGTATTGGCCTTCAGATATACTGCCTATATACTTTTCTTTTGTAAATATATATTTATAATACATTGAAACAACCATAAGCATAAATACTTGTCTAAGGCAGGAATAGACCCCGCCACCCTATGTTTGGCAGTCTGGCATGGTGACCATTGTGCCAACTGGGTCGTCAAATAATACATACTTTAACTAATCAAATATAAATTATTTGCTGTAGTAAATTCCGCCCAATTGAAGGAGACGACAGCAAAAATATAATTAACATCAATTTCAGTAATTAATGATCCAATAAAGTAGCGTGGGACAAATGATTTATCGCGGCAAATCTTGCGTCTTCCGGGGCTGGGGTAGAATTAAAGCCAACCGTTGCTTGTCATCTTAATTTAGGTACGTTTATTTATTGTATGCGTTTGTATATGCAGGGTTATTGGAAATTATACTAGCAAGCCGTTGAGGGCGGTGAAAGGGTACCTGCGCGCTCTCCATACAAACGTAGTCGACTGTTTCCTCCCTGGATAATGACACTAGCACAAATATTTTTGTGCCATAAAACCTATAACTGCCATGACTATGCCCCTATGTTTTGGTTTTTTTCATTTTCTAATTATCAAAGAAATTAAAATTTTAAAAATTAAATAAACAAAAAATAGGAGCATGGTCATGGCAGTTATAAATTTTATGCACCAAAAATATTTGCTCTAGTGTCATTATCCAGGGAGAAAACAGTCGACTACGTTTGTAATAGTTTGTATGGAGAAAGCCCCCGGTACCCTTTCCTCATAACACACAACTTTTGTTCTACGACTTTTGGAAATTTTAAATTTTTTTCGAAAACTTTGAGGTTAGGTTTACCTGAAAATCAGCTGTTCCTTACACGAAGAGGTCATTACCAACCTTAAAATTTTACTTATTTTTCAAGTTTTATCTACTGTTTTTAGTCTGAATGACCTTTGTTTTAAAAAATCAGCTGTTTTTCGAATTTACATAACCTCAAAATTTTCGTTTTTTTTTCGAATTTCCAATAGTCGTAGCACAAAAGTTGTTTGTTTTGATGCACAGAAGAAGCCCTCAACGGCTTGCTAGTATGATTTTCAATAACCCTGTTTAATTAATTATTTATCTATAAATAGAATATATTTATATATACAGGGTTATTGGAAATTAATTGACACGGCGTTAAGGGCTTCTTCTGTGCACCTTAACAAACAACTTTTGTTCTACGACTTTTGTCGAAACTTAATACATATCCCAAAAAAAATATTTAAGTGTTTCTCGTACTGTCTGGTAATTTTCTATGTCTATGTGGCAAGTGCGCGCGCGCGATCGGCACGGGGCGCACTGCGTGCGACCCGATCGGGTTGTACCATACCTACTATGATTGATTCTGTGACGTAGACGTAGAGTTGAGTATTATTTGAACTGTTGGATTTAATTTTTTATTTTTGTATGGAATATTTTTATAATGAATTTCCAAAAGTCGTAGAACAAAAGTTGATCGTTCAGGTGCACAGAAGAAGCCCTTAACGCCGTGTCAATTAATTTCCAATAACCCTGTATATCTAGCTGCGCTCGTAAACTAGTTATCTACAGTTCTACCCTAATATAATAAAGAGAAAACATTTTTTTGTTTTTTTAAACCGCAGATAAATACTACAGCGCTCCGCGGTTTCACCCGCGTAACTCCCGATTCAATGGGAATATCGGGATAAGAATAATACCTATGTTACTCCCAATTAATCAATGTATTATCATACCTAGTTCCATCAAAATCGGTCCAGTAGTTTAGTATTCGTGACAAACCTAAAAACTATATTTTTTCCTCTTTATTATATTAGTGTGGTTGTAAATATTGTAAGTTCCGATCCCGCGGGATTTTTGGGATCAAAAGTATCTTATGTCCTTCTCTACTTCCTAAACTACCTCTATGCCGATTTTTATCCGAATCGGTTCAGTCGTTTGAAGGTCAAGAGGGAACAAAAACAAATATGTAAATAAACTTTTGTATTTGTAATTATTTGTTAGGATTATTATTTTCAAGGTCAAAACTGTCTAATGAATTTAAGAAATATATACAGGTACGGTCGGCTGCAAAATTGCAGACCCACCGTAGAGCTCCAAAACGGCTGTTATAAGAATGTTTTCATTTCAACACAAGCAAGATTCTTGACACCTACTATACGTGAAGTTTAAAGTCTTCTAATTCATCAATAATCAAACAAAAATTATTAGAATGCAAACATTCCAATAATAGTAAGTAATTTTCGAAATTTACTGAAGGCTGCAATTATGCAGCCGACTGTACACACGTATATATACAATAATTTATATACCTATGACTCGCATCGTAGGGACTGGACCCAGCTGGCACTAGATAGAGAACAGTGGAAGGAGGGGAGGGAGGCCTTTGCCCTGCAGCGGGACGGAATATGCTAAATATAAATAAATAAATAAATAAAAAAAGTGCACTGAGAAAAAAATACTGTTGATGTAACAATAAAACTTTAATCCCTGAGAGCCGACAGGGGTGCATAGTTCCAACATCAAAGTTTTTATTGTCAAGGCTAATTTTGTCATTGTAACAACATTATTACAGCGATACGTGCGTAAATACTCCAACAATAATATGTTGTTAAAAATAGATTGAAACACTTGCTCGCATACCTGTTCTCATTTTGTTTCCTTAACAATCTATTTTGTACCTGTACCTATGCACTTTTGTTTCCTCAGTTATGAAACCTTGTCTAACTACCTATACAGCTTTTGCTTTTAGAGCAATTTAACTATGTTCTTTTACCTATCCTCCTTTGTTTCCTCAGCAAAGTAACCTTGTCAAACTACCTATACAGCTTTTGCTTTTAGAGCAATTTAACTTTGTGTCTATACCTATCCTACTTTGTTTCTATAGCAATTTAACTCTGTCAAGTTCAGCGCATACCGATGGACGGTAGGTTGGTGCATTTTAAATTTGCCAATATAAATTCCTACGTATTTAATGATAACAAGATTTCCATAGATTTCAAAATTCAGACACCGAAAACCTTTGATGCTCCGTGGTCGATGTCTAAACTTTGAAATACATATACCTACCCGTTGGTTGTTACAATTAAATACGTACGAATTTATATTGACAAATTTAAAATGCCCTGCCCTGCCCTATCGCCCGATCACCGGTGTACGCTGAAATAAAAGTATGAAAATTAGGATTAGTGCAATTAAAAATATTACAAATTATTACAAATAATATTTATTCAAAATCCTTATAACTAGATCAAATAATTAAACCTCCTTAGGTGGATGGGCAGGCTTCAATTTTGCTTTAATACTATTAGAACTTAACCTCACCTCGTCCCTAGAGAGTTTCAAACTCTTTTTCTAGTTACGGAAATGGTTGGCATCTGCTGTAACAGAACGGCTAGAAATGCTGCAAACGACGCGCGACGCCTGGTTCTTCTCCGACTGCAAAAAAAAGTTAAAATTGAAAGAAAAAACTAGCATACTGTATATTATGTTAGTTTACTTCGATTTAATGAAAATACTTACCAGTAGCTAATTCTAGTATTCATCGAGAGTTATTTGGTCGACTTTTCTGGATAGGATAGGATAATAATAGCATTGGATCCACCGTGAGTATCGGTTTCGACTTCGCCTTCGCCAGTGGATCCGTTTTCAATAGATTCCCACAAGTCTTCGTTTTCAAGATATGCTTTGACGGCAAAACTCCAAGTTGGCCAACTATCACGACCTGTTATAAGCTTCTCGATCAACATCATTGAGCTGTTTGTAGTCATTTTTGTATACGTTGGTATAAACTATTTATCTAAAATGCCGAAAAAGAAGCAACTCTGGTGATCGCGTTGCACTTTATGAGGTTAAGTCTGTTTTAACTTTATTATACGTAACTTTCGTGAAAACTATTACGTACAAGCAGAGTGAGGCCCATAACCTGTTCAAAAAAAACAATGGAACTCCACTTGTCTTCTATACATAATGCACTGGTCAAAGTCAATACTGTTCTTAATTAACTATGTCCACGCGGTACGAAGGTCTAATCGTAACTATTATGAACGACCTGTTTCAAATTGTACTGTTAACAAAATTTAATGATAACGTTGTAACTCTAAGCTATACTTACTTTGCTGAATGATGTATTAGGATTTTGTTAGGTAATGTAAACATAAATAAATCAACAACCTGATGTTTATATACCAGCAACGTTTATTTTGTAAAGTGATTTTGTCAAAATTCTATATAGATTAATTGTGACGCTAACAACAGTCACCTTGTAACCACAGCGATGTAATGTAACGTTGTTGTGTTTGTTAAGTATCTATAGTTACAGGCACAAAAAATATTTGACAATAAAAAATATGTTGTGGGCACTAAACATGTACTGATATTGTAGCAAAAGTGTTAAGTTGCTGTAACTATAAATGTCTGACAACGTTTTTATTGTACTTTGTCGGCTTATTTTTTTCTTAGTGTGTGTGCGTGTAACCTTTATGCGCAATTGAAGTAAAACTTCTTTTCAAAGCGTAATTTTGAAGGAAACAAAATAAATAATAGATTTTTGAAAAAATATCTAGTATTTTCAAAGGTTTCTGCTACTCTTACTTATAATCAAACTCTAATTAGAGATAGAAGAGTAATATCGCGGACAGTCACTAACTTCCTAATACTATTATAATGAAGGTCTTCGGTAAAGGTGTAGTACCTCTATCCACCAACCTCTTTTTTAATTTCACAAAGTAGATAATATAGGTCATAGACTAATATATAGGTATGCAACCTATTAAGTCAGCTGTCATTTTGAGGTTAGATCAGCACATGTCAATAAAACCGGAAACTACGTAAGCGTTACTTCCGTCAGAAAAAAAATCTGAGTTACTCCCTAGTCGCGCCTAAAGAAGTTTTACTTCAATAAATAATGATATAATAATTTGTATACCTACATCTCATAAATCTATCTATCTATGTCCATTTATGCGTCTATTCTTATATTATCCCAACTTCATCATAAATTCAGCGACCCACAAAAGTCAATATCCTCAATCCAATGAAATAAAGCAAGATGGTAATTATGTTAAAACAACTAGCAAACTCTCTTCAACGATTTCTATTGGCATTGCTCCCGGCTTCTTGTGTACTTTCCATTAAAGCATTAACATAAATTTATTGTTACAGCCACAAAACTTTAGAGGCTCGCTTTTGTTTAAATAAATAGTGATGAGATCAGCGTATTTTCTTCTTATGTAAACGATTTTACACACATTCTTAGCGACAAATTGCCTCTTGTAGCATTACAAAAGGTAGTTTGTTGCTGTTATAAATAACTTAGATTGGTCGTCTTTAACGGTGAATTAGCAGAAAATTCTAGAGCATATAAATAAATAAATATTGCAGGACAATCCTCACATCGCCATCTAGCCCCAAGCTAAGTAACTAGACTTGTGTTATGGGTGCTAGACAACGGATATACTACACTTATATACTTTTCTTTTTTTTGTAAATATATACTTATAATACATAGAAACAACCAGACCACAGACAAATATCTAACCATAAATACATGTCTGAGGCGGGAATCGAACCCACGACCCTGTGTTTGGCAGTCCGGCATGGTGACCATTGTGCCAATCTGGGTCGTCATCAATCGTATATCAATGTAATGTAACGTCCTTACTAATCTATACTAATATTATAAAGCTGAAGAGTTTGATTGTTTGTTTGAATGCGCTAATCTCAGAAACTACTGGTTCAAATTGAAAAATTATTTTTGTGTTGGATAGTCCATTTGTCGAGGAAGGCTAGGAAGGAAGTTATTTTATATTTTGATATTCCCAAAGAAGTTACGCGGGTAAACCGCGGAGCGCTGTTAGTGGTATAATACAAGCACATTTTCAAAGTGTGATCTGAAGGCCAATTCTCGTAAATAATATTGTTAAAATTAAATTACAAAATCATTTCGATTACAAAAAACAAATGATTGTCTGTAAAGTCGGTTTACGGACGATAATTTTACGTGATAACGTCTTCTGAAAACGATGAAAAATATCGATATTTTTTTTGTTATTTCTTTATATTTTTTACTACTTATTTTTTTATTTTATTAGACGTTATTAACTTCAAAAATATCCTCAAAGTATCCTGAGAATACGAAAAGCTGACTTTGAGGGTATTTTGAGTTACTTTGAGAGTATTTCTGCAATTGAAATGCAAACTGAACGTTATTGCAATGTTATTGGGACGATGTTATTTACGAGAATTGGGCTTCTGAGTAAATTAAAAAACAGCGAATGCTCAATGTGCTGTTACTGTAAATGCTCTAGTCTATATACAGTGTTATTAGTAATTAATTATACTAGCAAGCCGTTGAGGGCTACTTCTGTGCACTTAAACAAACAACTTTTGTACTACGACTATTTCAAATTGGAACATTTTTTTGATAACTTTGAGGTCAGGTTTACCTGAAAATCAGCTGTTCCTGGCACGGAGGTCATTAACCTTAAAATTTTACTTATTTTCTCAGTTTTATCTACTGTTCTTAGCCTGAATGACCTTTGTTTTAAAAAATCAGCTGTTTTTCGAATTTACTTATCCTCAAAATTTTCATATTTTTTTTTCGAATTTCCAAAAGTCGTAGAACAAAAGTTGTTTGTTTAGGTGCACAGAAGTAGCCCTCAACGGCTTGCTAGTATAATTACCAATAAGCCTGTATAGTTATACCAACCATGAATAGGCTATTTAGGCCATAATTGCTAATATTGTATAAGTCGCCTTTTGCTTTTGTGCAAGCTATCTTTGTTTCAATCTTTCTGACTCTACGAATAAAAATACCTATTTATGCATATTTGTTGTTTAGTAAAGCGTTATTGCATCCTATAAAAATATAGTTCTGTCTCGGATAGAATACTAAGACTTAAATGGAGACATTAACCTTATAAAGGTCTTATTTAGTCTATGATCCAAGTCGAGACGTCGTCCTCGGATATTGCTCTATCTCCACGCCCTTAGCCGCGAGGACATGTTTTGGTAAAATGATTTCCACAGGGAAATAATACTTTAAAAGTTTACATCAATCGAAAGTAAAATAGTAGCTTTATCTTAGGTCCAATAAGCGTCATAAGTACACTATCAGTTTGCTACAATAAAAAAAAAAAATTAAAAAAACTTAATAAAAAAAAAAAAAAAAAAAAAAAAAATTTTTACTTACGACCTTCTTCTAAATGACGTTACACACAAACATAAATACTCAGTGTGATTATTATTTTCAACATGTTAGCTATGTCTTTAGTTGGCCGAGTGGTATAAGCCGCCACCCGCTACACCAAACGACGTGGGAATAGTGCTGCACAGGATTGTTAACGTTACGGTGGCGGAGACTTTTGATCGTTGATTGTACCTACATAAATATGTAGATTGAACATAACTTAAAATTAAAGTTCTCAAAGTACAAGTATGTAAACAAAAGTTCACATCAGCAGGCGGCGAAAGGATTACAGTAAACAATATTGCTTAACAATCCACGAATAAGTACTTACATAACTCACGGATAATGTTTATAGAACTTTCCGTATTCGTATAGTCATAAAAGAAAATGGTACGCAACAATAGGTATAGGTAATTTTAATTCAAGTTGAGGTCGTAAAGTTTACCTGTTTGTTGACAAGAAAAAATAGGTGCGATCCATTGCGAAATACCTAGTTTACCTGCCTATAGGTAGCTATTTTATACGTTACAATGACCCAGTTCCAAAGTACTACGTCCCCACCCTCCCGTGGGATAAATATCCATGAACGTTTGATTAAATGTTTTTACTAAGGTACTACAATAACGCCATATTGGCAAAAAATTCACAAATGCTTATTTTCCCTAATTAATTTTCTACCCCAAAGGCGGGTTCGCTTAATTAGGTAATTTATGAATAAGAGAAGCACTTACTTAGGTTATTATTACGTTTAAAAACTCTTAACCCGGCACGAGTAGGCGCGCCACCAATTATGTGAACGTACTTACGTCAATAACCCAATCTTAGGGCTATACCACATGTGGCTATACTAGCATCAACTCGCGGTTTCATCCGCGTAACTCCCGATCCCGTGGGAATATCGAGATAAAAATAGTCTATGTTATTTGCAATGAATTAATGTATCCTCGTACCAAGTTTCATCAAAATCGGTCCAGTAGTTTCTAAGCCTATTCGTTGCAAACAAAAAAGTCTCCTCTTTATGGCACAATGGTCACCATGCTGGATTGCCAAACACAGGGTTGCGGGTTCGATTCCCGCCGCAGATAAGTATTTATGATTAGAAATTTGTCTGTGGTCTGGTTTTTTCTATGTATTATAAGTATAGTATTTACAAAAGCAAAGTGTATAAGTAGTAAGTATATCAATTGTCTAGCACCTATAACACAAGTCTAGTTACTTAGTTTAGGGCAAGATAGCGATGTGTGGAATGTCCTGCAATATTTATTTATTTGTGTAGATATAGTCGCAAAATTTTAACGATGCATCTTTGAAATTGCGCGACTATAGTCGTATACAAATTTTTCCAATTCCTTAATTTAGTAGGGCGGTACCTGCCTGAGGGTCGTACCTACCATGTTGTGCGGTAATTCATTTCAAACGTTTTTATAAAGTAAAGGAACGCAACGTAAAGAAAATTATCCTTTGAAATAAAATTTTGAATGGATAAATGAGTTTAGTATAAATTATGTGGGCTTTATGAACGGTTAGAGGATCCTTCGTGATGGATAGTGCTCGTATTTCAATGAGGACAGGGATACCGCTCGACTCCTTCAACATCTCAATCTTTTAGGTTGTATACCTACATACTTTTCATGGTTTATAAGGAATATGTTTCTTTTTAATGTGTCAAATAAATGTGATCGTTCAATTGAAGTTTATAATAATCATAACTTAAATTAAACAAGATATCAAAACAACTTATTTTATCTATACTTCACTACATAGTTTAAAACAAAGTCGCTTTTCGCCGTCCTCCCTATGTCCCTATGTATGCTTAGATCTTTAAAACTACGGAACGGATTTTGATACGGTTTTTCTTAATAGATAGAGTGATTAAAGAGGAAGGTTTTTTAGATATAATACAGCCGTGAGAAGCCGGGGCGGGTCGCTAGTATATTATAAAGCTGAAGAGTTTGTTTGAACACGCTAATCTCAGGAACTACTGGTTGGAATTCAAAAATGTATTTTGTGTTGGATAGTCAATTTATAGAGGAAGACTTTAGGCTATATAACATCACGCTGGGACCAAATAGGTGCGAAGAATCAGTGGGAAATGTGGAAAAAACGGAGAAAATTATTCATCTTTTAGGGGATCCGTTTTTTGTTTGAACTCGCTGGTCATAGGAACTGCTAGATCGAATTGTATATAAAAAATATAGGCTACTTTTTATCCCGATAGGTATTCCCATGGGAAAGGGACTTACGCGGATGAAACCGCGGGGCCCAGCTAGTCATTATTATTTTTTGATATTAACTTTGGCAGGTAAGTAATTTACGACCTTGTGCTTTCAGTTTCAGGCTTCATCTGTTATTTAACAATTTGCTACAATTTGACCGTAAACAAACTCGAGCATACATTGTTCCGGGTTTTTTTTTGTACTTTTCAGAGATATCGTAGCTTTTTCCTCAATATGCCTACTCAACAACTTCTGATTTATAGAAAAATAGTAGGTACCTATCCTTCGATAGGCCTTCAATAAATCAATCCAAAGACACGCAAGACATTTTTGACAAAATACAAATCATAGTGTGGCACTCCTAGATTTTTCTGCTATTTTCATCTATTTTTGTAGATTGATGGATGGTACACCAAAATCTTTTATAAATAATTATGAGGGACCTATCTCCGGCCTCTCCCGGCCTTTAACCAACTGCTTTAGTAAACAGATCAGTCATCTTGTTAGCCTTTTATAGTAAACAGATAGGCTTTTCTCTTTTTAAAATAGAAATAAAGGTTTGTCATTTAATTCTTTAAATAAGTAGGTATGGGGATGGGTATATGCATATGATACATGTTTGTTACTTCTTCAAGCAAAAACTACTGAATCGTTTGCAATAAAAATTGGTATGAAGATTGGTATCAGAGATTGGTCTATTTATTTATTTATTTATAATCTCATAGAAATCACAAAGTAGACACAGACAATTCCTACAAAACTACGGAGTGCAGGTAGTACTTTATATAATGCAAGTTTGAAATGGTTAATTTAGTAGCACTTGCTTGTAGTACTTACCTAGAACCAGCGATCATATTGGTCGATGGCTAGAACTTAGCTTTCTGACACAAACACATATCAATAGTAAAATAATAATAATATTTTATGTAACCTACCTATTCGGTGTAGAGTAGTGTTGCCGAACTATCGATAGTTTTCATCTGAAAATACTAAACTATCGATACTATCGTTAGCTAAAACGTGGTAATACTATCGAATACTATCAAATACTATCGAATACTATCGAATACTATCGAATACTATCGAATACTATCGAATACTATCGAATACTATCGAATACTATCGAATACTATCGAATACTATCGAATACTATCGAATACTATCGAATACTATCGAATACTATCGAATACTATCGAATACTATCGAATACTATCGAATACTATCGAATACTATCGAATACTATCGAATACTATCGAATACTATCGAATACTATCGAATACTATCGAATACTATCGAATACTATCGAATACTATCGAATACTATCGAATACTATCGAATACTATCGAATACTATCGAATACTATCGAATACTATCGAATACTATCGAATACTATCGAATACTATCGAATACTATCGAATACTATCGAATACTATCGAATACTATCGAATACTATCGAATACTATCGAATACTATCGAATACTATCGAATACTATCGAATACTATCGAATACTATCGAATACTATCGAATACTATCGAATACTATCGAATACTATCGAATACTATCGAATACTATCGAATACTATCGAATACTATCGAATACTATCGAATACTATCGAATACTATCGAATACTATCGAATACTATCGAATACTATCGAATACTATCGAATACTATCGAATACTATCGAATACTATCGAATACTATCGAATACTATCGAATACTATCGAATACTATCGAATACTATCGAATACTATCGAATACTATCGAATACTATCGAATACTATCGAATAATATCGATACTATCGAATACTATCGATAGTATTATTGCTCGCGAAGAATAAACTATCGATAGAATCGATAAAAAACTATTGATACTATTGATTTTTCGAGTAACAATACTATCAATAGTATTGCCTCGTGTTGAGCTATCGATACTATCGGATTTTAATGAACTGTCGATAGACTATCGATTATTCAGCGATAGTCTACTATCGATCAGCAACACTAGTGTAGAGGTTTATAAGCACTTACCTATGACCGAAATGGTAAACAAAGCACGTCCGCTTTTCGTTATTACGAACATTTCGTAAATTAATTGCCTTTTAACCATATTTTATTATTATTAAAACACCGTAAAACACCTTAATAAAAATATGGCTACACTGAAATTTAAAAACCTATGCCTTTTTTAACCTTTACCAATAAAAAAGAAATAGGCCGCTGCTTTTTTCCATTTGGCATGTTTCAAACGATAGAAGCAAAAATGCGTTCTATTCATGTGAATACTGAACATAAACCAGGCGAATGGAACCGCAGTTTCTTTTTTTTTAACAAACCTGTACTCCAAAAAATTTACTTCAAAGTTAGATAGAGCTTATGGCGATAGGGAACGGCAAATTATAAACTTCAGTTTTATGATTTCGTATTATTTTCTTTTGTAGATTCATTTTTTTTTTGTAGATTTGTGGGTTTGACGACCCAGTTGGCACAATGGTCACCATGCCGGACTGCCAAACATAGGGTTGCGGGTTCGATTCCCGCCTCAGACAAGTATTTATGCTTAGATATTTGTCTGTGGTCTGGTTGTTTCTATGTATTATAAGTATATATTTACAAAAGAAAAGTATATAAGTATTATATCCGTTGTCTAGCACCCATAACACAAGTCTAGTTACTTAGCTTGGGGCTAGATGGCGATGTGTGGAATGTCCTGCAATATTTATTTACTTTTATTTTAATCAAAACCGATAAGCCAAGTTCGTATCTGCGTTTCTGTTTATAATTTCCAATTTTGACGTGAAATGAAGACACAAAATTTATTATTGCGAAATTGAAATAACTTTATTGTACCTAAGTAGCTACAATCTCTAAATCCTTTGATTTCATAAAATGCTTTGAATACTTTTATAAATAACAAAAATCATTTATTCAAGTGAATATTTCTACCTACGCTAAGATTTATAAAACGCCGAGGGTTAAATTCCTTTAAAAGATTGGTATTCAAACGGAACGTAGGTACCTACAAAAACAAATTGTACATACCGGGAGCTCATATCTTCTTATATATAAAAATGAATGAATCGCAAAATGTGTTGGTAAGCGCATAACTCAACAACGCCTGGACCAATTTGGCCAATTCTTTTTTTGTTGTGTTTGTTATTGTCAGGAGAAGGTTCTTATGAAAGAAAATATTAAGAAAATTGCGTAGAAAATTATTACGCGGGTGAAACCGCGGGGCGCAGCTAGTTTCAATATAATAACGTTGTATATGGGCTATTTAACAAATATAAACAGGGACTGCTCGTCATCGTCAGCTGCTTGACAGCCAAGTGACTTGGGTCAAGTCGCTTAAGGCGAAAGGGTACCTGCGCTCTCTCCATATAAACGTAGTCGAAATCGAATGAGGAAACTGTCGACTACGTTTGTATGGAGACAGCATCAGTACCCTTTCCTCTTAATGATCTTGATGGCCATGAAACTATATACCTACCGAAAATACAACATTTTCAGGTGTAAGTTCCAGTAAAACAGAATTAATCACTTTGCTGTCCACCAAAAAATATAATAAAAGCAATATCTTGTTTCGTATTTTTTGTGAGCAAAAAAATAATCAACAATATTATAAAGCTCCCAATTACGCTTACTCTAATTATAAGGAAAATATTATCACATTAAATATAATAATAATTGGAAAAATTTACGCCCTTGGGTGTACCTGATTTTTGCGCAAATAAAAGAATCCAACAAGACTTTTTCAAAGTGCTTTAACAAATATTTAAGGAATAATCAAGGCGTTAGCGAAGTTTAAAACATTGGACTGATTATTTAGTCAGATTGTGGGGTGCATATAAAAAAGTTTATTGTAAATCGGTGAAGAAGAGACTTGAATTCTTTTTATTACTAATGGGACTGATAGAAATGGTTTTACTGTAAGTACTAGACAAACTTTTTGTCACTTCCATTGTTAAGTATTTCGTCCATTTATTTTCTGTCACTTTTCTTTTGTCGTTGATATAAACAACAAATACAAAACTAATAAAAGCTAAAAGGGTTATTGTTCAAGTAATATAACGCACAATTTCTCCAACAGAAAACTTAATTACGAATTCTTGATATTTGGGACAATAGAGTCTGCATACATTTTTAGACAGATTTTTTTGTTTCTGAACTGTAATTAAAATTATTAGAAATAGAAAAAGCGTCCGCAACTTTTATGACTTTTTTATTATCTATACTGTATTAACCCCAGATGAATATTATTAAAATGTTTAGTGTGCCATAATACTAGGATTTAATAGGTGCTTTCGTAAAACTAATGACATAATAAATAATGACCTCATTTTATTAAGCGTGTTCACACCAACGCTACTACGGAACTATAGATGGGACTCATCCCATCTATAAAGAATTTATATAAATGCTAGGCCCTCTAACCCTCTATGCCATAATTTTGGTAAATGTAATAAAACGGGTTGGGTTGGGGCAAAGATCAAATTGCGAGAGAAAAGCCCCTGTGATATGCCTATTGTCTAGCTAAGAACTGCATTAGTGTAATGGTTCATGATGGATGATTGTTAAAGCCTTAGTCTAGTATTGTTCAGTTTGTAGTCTAACTGAATGGTATTCTGAGGTGGTATTATGTAGGTTTCAGTAAATAAGCAGGCTTTTCGTATTATTTTTAAGAGTCAATATTTTAACTAACTTTTCATTACTCATACTCCGAAAGTAGGTCTAAAGATGCCTGAAGAGCGTGTAGAAAATAAAACTTTCAGCCCTAGGGAAAATCGCTTTCACTGACAGCTATCATGTCAAATAATGGCTTCGCACGGCTTGTGCAATGTGCATGTAGCCAGTATCAGTATCATTACGTATTAGGAACTTCAAAAACCTAACCTCCTTGCTTTAAGTAACACCAAAGAATAATATAACCTCTTTGGTCCCAACCTTGGAAGAGGATCAGGTAGTATGGAGTCTTTCATTCACTCTCATTGTTAGGAAGAATTTTATGTATTATTCGTAATGAAAAGCACAGTGTTTACCTCGGGTGAAAGACTCATTAAGTCCCTCGAACTATTAGCGCCCTCGCTACGCTCGGGCGCCAAACTCCGTCTCGGGCCTTGTAATGAGTGACTTTCACACCTAGGTTAACAATGTACTATTTCATTACTCATACTCCGAAAGTAGGCCTGAAGAGCGTGTAGAAAATAAAACTTTCAGCCTTAGAGAGAATCGCTTTTACTGACAGCTGTCATGTCAAATTATGGCTTCGCACGGCTTGCGCAATGTATCAGTATCATTACGCATTTGGAACTTCAAAAATCTAACCTCTTTGCTTTAAGTAACACCAAAGAATAACACTACATAATGTATATAACCTCTTTGGTCCCAACCTTGTAAGAGGATCTGGTAGTATGGAGTCTTTCATTCACTCTTGTTATATATTAGGAAGAATTTTATGTATTATTCGTAATGAAAAGCACAGTCTTTACCTCGGGTAAAAGACTAATTAAGTCCCTCGAACAATTAGCGCCCTCACTACGCTCGGGCGCCAACTCCGACTCGGAACTCAATGAGTGACTTTCACCCCTAGGGTAACAATGTACTATTACTCAGTCTTTGTTTTTCTAATTGATTTTACTTTTAGAAGCTTTCTCGATGATTGGAAGAGTTCTTGTTAATTTTACTATTTTATCGTCTCGCTAGTTTGATAAAATAAATTGTTGCATTTCTGAAAACTGGCAAAACAATTTTAGAATTACTTTTCTCACAACAAATTTTCTAGTCGAGGAGAGCGACGCAGCTCGTTTCGTGTTACAAAACTTAAACAATCCACAAAATTATCCATCGCGTACCCTGTAGGTACCTTTCAGCACTTCACGGCAGGTTTGTTTTCTTCAAACTTACTAAATATGTTTTCGTAACAGAAAACTTGTTTTAACAAGAAACAAACTTGATAGCATCACTTTAAGTTCGAAGGAGTTGTTCTTTCTTTTGAATGGCTTCGGTAGTTTACGTACCTAACTTGTAAGCAAGGTCCGAAGTGCATGTATGGCGTCATTAGCGGTAAATACCAACAAAGGTAGTAACCAAGGTGCTTCTATTCGGAGCTTCTAACTAGCTAGGTAATTTGTTACGTTTGACACCACAAGAGACTCTACCTACGTCTTTGGCTTTGGCAATTTTGGCATTCTTGGAAGTGTCCTAGGGCCATGAAAATCTTAGTAACGTTTCTTCATCAAGCCAAATCATTTTAAATCAATTGCGGAAATTTGAATTTGAAACGGTACGAATTGCTTACGATTATTATGATTGCAATATTCTGGAGAAATACAAAAATAACATTTACTTTAAGGCAAAAAAAAACATTCAATGTTATTCTGAAAATATAGAAACACTAGCGACCCGTTCCGGCTTCGCACGGCTATATTATGCATGTATTATACATATAAACCTTCCTCTTGAATCACTCTATCTATTAAAAAAAACCGCATCAAAATCCGTTGCGTAGTTTTAAAGATCTAAGCGGTCAAAGGGAAATAGGGACAGAAAAAGCGACTTTGTTTTATACGATGTAGTGATAGCAGAGGTAGTTTGGTATTATTTTCTAATTGTGTCTCAGAATACTTTTCTTCTTGTCAGTACCTACTTAAAATCCTTTTTGAACCATTCATGTTTTTTGTACCGTGACCCATACCAGATAATGGCGCATAATTATACTTGACGTCTTAATTCTGAATATTTTCACAATTTTTTACGCCCATAAAGTCCATTATACAACATTAGCATAATTTCGTTAAATACGGATATTTTAGTTTCCACGTTGTTTATTTTTGCGTATTGAATCGTTGCGTGAAAAGGAAACATTTGTGCCTCTATTAGGCGCCGAAGTTCTGTAATCAAAATTACCCATATACGTTGAAGTAATTTCATTGTTACGGCTAAATATTCGCTTTATCTAAATAGCCTTAACGTTTAATCGGTTGCATATCAGACTAATTCAGAATCACAGGCGTATCGCTCAGTCTTCAAAGAGCCGTTCTGCAGGCCGCACGGTCTGCACAAACGTAGCTCTGCGTTTATTTCCGCGAACACGAAACTTGGCTCTTTTGGGGTGACGATGACGAGATATTATTTACCCAATACTAAACTTTGTCGAAGCCTCGTTGACATTCGAGCAGCATCTTAACGAAATGAAAGAAGCCATATATAACTGATGCTAATCTTCTAATATTTGGTGAATTTTGTAATAAGAATTAATGACTCTCTTGTGATGCATAACGTCGCCGATTGAATATTAAAATTTGATGATCGAGTGAGTATAGCTTTTTAGTTAAAGTTTCAATATTTGTTTTGTTGTTTTTCTTAAAAATTTAAATGGACTAATATTTACATTTTTGAAGAGAATATTTAAAATGTTTTACGTCTATGTTATATTAATAAATTCGAAGTTTTGTAAGTAACGTTCTACGTCCAAAATGATCTTAGGAATATATAGAATCAAATAGCTCCGGAAAAAAAAAATTAAAAAGACACAGACCTAATCTTTTACATATTTTCAAGCATGCTACATCCTAGAATTCTAGCGTTTTTAACGAAGTCCCTTTTCATTTTTTTTATTTATATGGGATACATATGTACGTATAATATATGTGGGATATTATTTTCCCGTACGGTTTTTCGTTTCATCTTTTCGTAACGCGTTCCTAACATTTTTCTCGGGTAGGTGCCATCGTCAACCCGCGATAAGGAACTTCGTTCTAAATGGTATTTCTAAATGGCACTTCAATGGTAACAATAAATCAATAAGTTAACAAAATACCGTTTGCTTTTCAATAATGTACCACTTGAACATAATATATTGTTCCCAAAATTACTCCAATATCTAGTTTAATAGTGTGGAACCTTCGTCACACAACTTTCTAGTCACTCTTTGGGGTATCTGATGATAAAACTTTTCTATTATCTACTTACGTTGTTAGAGCTAGGCTTTTATGTTGATGACATTTTTTTGTTAAAAATTGGCAAATTAGCCACTATTAGAAGAAAAGTGGCCCAGTATGTGCTAATGTCATGCTTGTCTAGAAGAACATTTTTCGCGACTTAAAGACTCTTTCTTATATTGAATTCTATATAAGTCAGGCTCTCTTTTTTTGTCAACACTTATAATACCTACCATTACCTACTCGTACTTATATTATTAATTTAGGGAGTTAGTTACATTTTTAAGCTATTGCATAGCTATTATCGCGGGCTTTGAGCGCGGCGACCGAATCAAGAAATTCCGTAACGAAAATAAAACCTAACACCCCCCACTCCGCCTACCATGTAGCTCGGCCGAGCGTTCGCTTAACGTGTATGAATATGGTACGACTGTACGAAGCTCGCACGATGCAATAGCTTTACAGCGGCGGCAGTCCCCGAGTGCCACACATGTTTTTTTTATATTTCGTTATTGTTTTAATGAATTGGCTAATTAAATGAATGGCAGAATACGTTGAAATTTTTTTACTCAAATTGTATTAAAAATATTGCAACCGCAAGATGCTGATGGGACCAAATCTTCTCTATGAGTAAATTTTCCTCTAAAATAAATCACAGACATCGAGTTTGAAAAGTTTTATCACGTACTAGCGACCCGCTCCGGCTTCGCACGGCTATATTTTGCGTGTATTATACATATTATAAACCTTCCTCTTGAATCACTCTATCTATTAAAAAAACCGCATCAAAATCCGTTGCGTAGTTTTAAAGATCTAAGCATACAAAGGGAAATAGGGACATAGGGACGGCGAAAAGTGACTTTATTTTATACTATGTAGTGATAGATTCCACCTCAGTACATACTTAAAAGCAAATAAACTTAACAGAGTTGTTAAAATAAAATAACATAAAGAAAATGAGTGAAACTCTTGTCTATATCCGGCTGGAATTGCAAATTATGTTTGTTGATTCAACACGCATTTCAGCCTTTCACTCACTTACAAAATCAGCGTTTGCAGCAAAAATCGACGCTAATGAAGTGTTGGAAATCTTTAACACAAAACATTTAAAAAAATATCCTTTTAAACTTTTATTTTTACAAGCTTTTATTTAACTTGCACTGTTCGTATGTAAGTGAGTAAGTAAGTAGTCCGTCAAAATTTGCAAATTATTCTATTGTCTTGACAGTTTATTTAACCTTTATTAAAAAAACCGCATCAAAATCCGTTGCGTAGTTTTAAAGATCTAAGCGACTTTGTTTTATACTATGTAGTGATGATAGTGATAGTGAAGTGCGTTTAGATGTTGACTGAATAATATATAAAATTTTGAGAATAAAATTAAGTATCTACACCCACACAAATACAACACTTTTATCATTTAAAACTCTCGGTAAAAAGTCGATTTACCTAGTTTAAAAGTTAGGTGAAAATTAACACCGGTCTATTTTCTTTCAAATTTTTTCGCTTCTCTAAGTATAGGGTGCTTATTGAAAATGTTTAGTCATTCCAATTACCGACAAAAGGTCAAGATCTTATCGAAAAACGATAAGATATTTATGCTCATAAAAATCGGGGAGTGTAATTTTATAAAATCGGAAAACATAATTTTCTTAGGTTAATTTAGCAGCGAAATTAATGTATTCATATTACTAATGGTTAGAGAGTAATTACTGACTTAGAAACCGGCTTTCCAAAGATCTCTTTTGGTAGTCGGTTTCAATTATACCTACTAAATTTTCTAGAGGCCGTTGTCTAACTGGAACTGAAAGAAAACAATTCTGCTATTATATCTAACTAAAATATATTATTCTTTGAAAGTTTAGTCTTTCAAGTATTATTTTATTACGCTTTATTAGGTCTTTCTTCTTAATATATATAAATCTCGTGTCACAATGTTTGTCCTCAATGGACTCCTAAACCACTTAACCGATTATAATAAAATTCGCACACCATGTGCAGTTCGATCCAACTTGAGAGATAGGATAGCTTACATCCCGATATTCCCACGGGATCGGGAGTTACGCGGGTGAAACCGCGGAGGGCAGCTAGTTTTTTTATATAATTATGTTGTTTTGCAAAACATAATTATAAAAATTACTTAGGACCTAGGAATTATCGTTGTTAAAATTCCGTTTTTTTTTTAAATAATGATGTCAAGGCAATAATTAATTAAGCATACAAAAATAGAAAAATATGATAAATTTCTCCGTTTTTCTAGATAACAATGAAATTTATAGTATTTTCGTAAACTAGATGTTAAATAGTACATTGTTACCCTAGGTGTGAAAGTCACTCATTGAGTTCCGAGACGAAGTTTGGCGCCCGAGCGTAGCGAGGGCGCTAATAGTTCGAGGGACTAAATGAGTCTTACACCCGAGGTAAACACTGTGCTTGTCATTACGAATAATACATAAAATTCTTCCTAACAACGAGAGTGAATGAGAGACTCCATACTACCTGATCCTCTTACAAGGTTGGGACCAAATTGTTATTCTTTGGTGTTACCTAAAGCAAGGAGGTTAGGTTTTTGAAGTTCCTAATGCGTAATGATACTGATACTAGCTACATGCACATTACATTAGCCGTGCTAAGCCATAATTTGACATGACAGCTGTCAGTGAAAGCGATTTTCCCTAGGGCTGGAAGTTTTTCTTTCTACACGCTCTTCAGGCACCTTTAGACCTACTTTCGGAGTATGAGTAATGAAAAATAGATATAAGCATTTAAAGTCAAGTGTTTTTCATTTTCTTCATCAGCATCTGAGGCCACTACTCTTTAAGAACCTGACCTCTTTGTAAACAAGTAATTTTTTGTTCGAAAGTTTTCCATTATTATTTGCATTTCAAATTAATAACATAACTTGTTTCAAACGTGATCCGTTGAAGAAATACTAACTCTACTTACCTGTGTCAGAAAACGTGATACACCTACGTATTTTCATGAATGCATACATCAAACTATTCATAATATGAAAGCTACATCGATTGAAAACGGTTAATAATGATTTATAGTTCCATCTTCATAAATTTTATTTGATTGACAAGTAATGTCGTTAGTAACCACCGATTCCAAAAGTGGGGTATACAACAAGATTGACGTACCTATAGGTACCTATCCCTGTATCCCCCAAGACTTTAATATGAAAAATAGATTTCTGTGTATGAAAATAAAAGAATTATTTAAATTTAAATTCGGGAAAATAAAACGCTTATTTGTTTTATTGCTCCATTTTTAAAATTCTCCGAACTCTAGGTAAATTAGGGTAATTTTCGCAATCTGAAAAAAATCCTTTTACGTATTTTTATTATTTTGGGTAAGGTTCGGGGTTACATAAATGTACCTAAGAGGGTAAGACCAATCTTTGCTAAATGAACCTACGTAGATTTATCTAAATTTAAATTTTTGACGTGAGAAGTCTTATAAATCGATGAACACCGAACTGCACTCACAAAAAAGAGTGACGTTACGGTCACATTACAGGAACGTGAGCGTTATTGACAAAGTGACCATAGCAACGTATTATCGTTGCTATGGTTACCATCAATGTTTTCCTATCACGTAAAATTATCGTCCGTACGCCGACTTTACAGACACCATTTTTTATGATTTTTGTAAAACATAAATTATGTATACGATAAAACCTTATCCGTAAATTAAAATATGGTTTTCTTATCGAAACATAAGTAAACATTACCGTCTCTCTCTACTTAGAGGGAACACCTGTTATTTTGTAATAGGTCTTTCCGTGAAATGAATCTATACAGGGTTATTGGAAATTAATTGACACTGCGTTCAGGGCTTCTTCTGTGCACCTTATCGATCAACTTTTGTTCTACGACTTTTGGAAATTCATTATAAAAATATTCCATACAAAAATAAAAAATTAAATACAACAGTTCAAATAATACTCAACTCTACGTCTACGTCACAGAATCAATCATAGTAGGTATGGTACAACCCGAACGGGTCGCACGCAGTGCGCCCCGTGCCGATCGCGCGCGCGCACTTGCCGCATAGACATAGAAAATTACCAGACAGTACGAGAAACACTTAAATATTTTTTTTGGGATATGTATTAAGTTTCGACAAAAGTCGTAGAACAAAAGTTGTTTGTTAAGGTGCACAGAAGAAGCCCTTAACGCCGTGTCAATTAATTTCCAATAACCCTGTATAATTAGGGCTATCAATACCATCTATAAATGGTATAAGTAATTAAGTAGGTACTATAGGTGTAGCTACTAAAGTCTTCCTACTTTCACTCGGATTCCGGTGTATTTAAGTCACGACCGTATTTACTGGTAAAACTGTAAAACTGTTAGGTATATCTTTGATCGCATCGTCGCTTACAATCGTATGAGATAGTGGTCAAAGACTGACCTATTTGTGTCTGTCTGTCTGTGTCTACGTTCGTGTGCGAGTCCGACTCGCACTTAGCTTTAAATCCTATTTCCTACTAATATTATAAACGTGAAAGTTTGTATGTATGGATGTCTGGATGTATGGATGTTTGTTACTCTTTAACGCAAAAACTACTGAATGGATTTTAATTAAACTTTACAATAATATAGCTTATACATCAGAATAGAACATAGGCTATAATTTATAAAGATATTGTGTGAATTGTCCAAAACATAACGATAATACAACGGCATAATGCTGAAAAAAATTGTGTGAGCGATAGGGCTCGACTTTATTTGTAGATAGCTGGAGTCCTCAGACCTAGATTAACGCAAAAACTACTTAATTTTCGTCATATATTTTCACAGGATCGGGACTAACGCGTGTGAAACCGTGGGGTGCTGCTAGTTTTATTATAATTAAAAGGGTCAGTTGACATTGTGTACTTTTGATCAAATATCAAAAGCACACTATCAATTTGAAAGAAAATATTGATAAATTCAAATTAAAAACGATAGAATTAATAATAAAAGTAGGTATTTTCGATATTGGATTATTCCCGGAAATGAAACCATTTATCGACATCTAACAAACGACACGGTGTCATCATTCTGTTGGATTTTCATTTTCCTGTAACATTAAAGGATTTTATGAAAGTAGCAAGGTAATATTTGCTACACAATAAAAGAAATTGACATAAAAGTGAATTGCGTAGTAAGAACCAAATTTTATGGGATTTGGTTCATATTAGAGATACTTTTGCAAGGATCGCCATTTTGCCATGTAATCATCATGTCGTCAAAGGTAATTGACTTACTAACCTACACTACCTGCCTACTAACTATTATCGAGTTTTTTATTCAATAAACTAGCAACCTGCCCTGGCTTCGCACGGCTATTTTATGCATGTATTATGCTTATAAACCTTCCTCTTGAACACTCTATCTATCCGTCCGTATCTATCTATCCTCACATCCGTGACCAACCGCCCCAAACCCGTTCTGTAGACAGTGTGTCATTAATATTAATGTAAATTATTCTATTTTATCAGTGTTTTAAATCTAGCTTTTTAATGTGAAATATCTCTCAAACCCTTTTAACTTCTACTTCTTAGCAACTTGTTTAAATCAGAGGTAACTTTATAAATACGTCTTCCCCATTAAACCTATAAAACTCTAACCTCTTTTTTAAAACATAGCATTTCCACTAAACTTTTTATCAAGGAGGTTGTATTAGCTACACCCTTTAAAGTTGTGTCGACTTGACGTAAGTAACATAAAATATTTCAGGCACTGCGACTGCGTCTCGGATACAGCTCATTTTTACTATCTGCTGTAAGGTTTTATTTTTAAACGAGCAGCGCTCCGCGGTTTCACCCACGCTACTCCGTGGGATCGGGAGTAGCAGAGAAAGTATTCCATGTTACTCCCTATTAATCAATGTATCCTCATACTTAATTTCATCAAAATCGGTTTAGAAGTTTTGAAGCCTATTCGTTACAAACAAAAAAACAAAAATTATTTTCTATAAATATTTGTAAGTAAGTATAGATATAGGTACTTAGGTGGTTTACTATACTACGTGCTTAACAAAATAACAAAATTATCATATAAAATATGTATTTCTATGGGCAATACATTAAATTCAAAATAAACGTTTTATTCAAAGTTGTAACTAGTTACCGAGCTTGTAGCTAGACACTGATAACTGACACACACGCATGTATCAAAGTCTCACCGCAAGGGTTCTCTTTGAACCACTGACTCTTGAAAATATCAATATTCTCAACATAAGTATTTACTTTATTTATTTCATGTTTAGGTTCAGCATCAATCATGATTACATCAGTATCCGACTTACCTTTGATATTAAGCTCTCCGTTACCGCCTCAACAGAAAATAACTTTCTCTGTAACAATATTAAATGAAACTTTTGTACCTCTCCCGAATTCTTATTAGGTGCGACACGAACCAATTCGTCCTTAAGCAAAAAGGAACAGAATTAGTATTTAGTATGAAATTAATTTAGAGAACACGCATCGTTTAAGGCAAAGTTTATTAAGTACAACGTCAAGTCTGTTCTGTTTAGGGAAATTAAATAAATTATGATTCCGGGCGTGACGACGAGTGGTTTCATCAAAGAACGTACAATTTAAAATTTAATGAAGTATGTGAGGGAATTGTATTTTATAAGCCGCTCGTTAAGGCTCGTATAGGGGCTAAACGCAGAATGACTGACGCCGATAACTCAAATAAGATAAACTTTGAAGTATGTGAGTGAAATATATTTTCTATGCAGCTCGTTAAGGCTCGTATAGGGGCTAAACGCAGAATGACTGCCGCCGATAACTCAAATAAGATAAACTTGTTTTAAGGCCTTTTTTGCAGGGGAAATGTTGCCAGCTTTCTGGGAACGATGCCTCGGGCAGATGCGTTTGAGGATGTGTTTTATTTGTTACTTTATTTTTTCTCGTGTTTTTATTGATGTTCTAATTTTAATGGTTCTATGGATGTATGATGAAAATAAAGTATACCGGTTCATTAAAAAAAATAATAAATAATAAGATAAATGGATATATAAAAGATTTATTCAGATACTTAAAGGTATTTTTGACTAAATTTGAAATGGACAGACTCATAAGTGAAGCGAAGTTTGCCAGATAGAGTCAGATGGAGAAATGGAGGGAGAAGAAAGACCAGAAAGGCAGACTCCACCATCAGATGGGATTATGCACGGAGAGAGAAAGAGAGAGACAAAATAAAATAACTTTTAGACAAATAAGAAGGTTACATAAATAAATCAAAACAAAAACAAAACGAAGAAAACATAGAATTAATTATCCATAAGTGCATGGAAAATTGGTGTTAGGTGTTGTATGTACCGTCTGTATGTTAATTAATACTTTTATTGTCTGTAGGTGAGTTCTTTTTCTATTTTTATTTAGTTGAAAGACGAAAATTCTTTAACATTCCCATTGGAAAGACAAAGATTTTCGTCTTTTCTGCATTTCTATTATTAATTTTTAAGTTAAATCCATCATTTTTCTGTCTGGATTATTTTAGAATTGTCATCATTATATTATAAAAAAAATGTAAGAAAATATTTCAATTGCTAAAGTTACAAAATAATATTTGAAAATAATTTTTCATTCAATAGTAACAATTTAATTTATCGGCGACATACATTTTGCGTTTGACACCTATACGCAGTTTAATAAAGTCGTAATATTATTCTATAGAAACATGTTACATCATATTACACTGTAAAATTTGCATACCCCTAAGATATTGTTCATATAAATAACGTAAACTTAATATAGAAATACAAAATTGTCAATGTCTAGCTACATTTAGTCCTAACGAAGGAACACTGGTTATAATTTAGAGGTTTCATAACTCTAGATACTATGAAACTACAGTGCTTCTCATATTTTTTTCTAATAATATTTAAGAAGCTATAGTTAGCAAATATGTTTGTTTATTTTGACATGCTGACAAAAGACTTTTCATCACATCTATTATCTATTCCGATGGTTTGTTCCTGAATAAGTGCAAGCAATGTAGTTCTTCGTTAGCTTATTATTTTAAATCCCTCGCTGTGTTCAGTGGGTGTAGTGCGAGTTTTTTAGTTTAGCAAACGTTACTATTACTTTATTGTAAATGAGAAAGTTGTATGGAAAGTTGAAAAGCGCCCCTAGCGGACGTAATGCGAAGCTTTAACTTTTCAAACAATTTTCTCGTTTATGCAAACACAATAATTAAATAAATAAATATCGCAGGACATTCCACACATCGCCATCTAGCCCCAAGCTAAGTAACTAGACTTGTGTTATGGGTGCTAGACATCGGATATACTACTTACTTGTATACTTTTCTTTTGTAAATATATACATTTATTACATTAAAACAACCAGACCACATACAAATATCTAAGCATAAATACTTGTCTGAAGCGGGAATCAAGCCCACAACCCTGTGTTTGGCAGTCCGGCATGGTGATCATTGTGCCAACTTGGTCGTCATTTTAATAACGTTTGCTATTCGAAAAAACTCGCACTCCACCCACAGCACTCAAAATAGACCCTAACATTAAAAGTTTTTTATTACCGTTCTGATACAATCTACTATTATATTTTTTTTATAGTATAAAAACTTCAGTAATTCAAACCATCTTCAAATGAATATTTTCCAGACTTGCAATTCGATTGTTTATTAACTTTGCTTAAAGAAAATTCTAAGCAAAACTCTTCGGTTGTTTGCAATTAATTTATTTAATCTACGAACAGCAAGAATTCAGAAGTTGGGAGATAGTATGTTTAAAGTACTTGGATAACGATGGGTCAGATAAATAGGTTCACTTTGTTTGAGTGCTTGATGTAGAAGGCAATTAAGGAGAGATTAGCCCCTCTTTACAAGAAAGGCCTAACTCATCATGAAAATTAAGTGAAAATGAATGGAGGTAATGCAGATATTTAACATTTTACGGGGATATCTGTAGGTTTTTATTGTCAGGAACAAACACGTATAGGTAATTCATCTAAACTAATACTTTTAAGAGGAAAGTTTTTTTTGTTATGTTTGTAACGAATAGGCTCCGAAACTACTGGACCGATTTTGATGAAACTTGGTATGAGGATACCTTAATTAATTGGAAATATTATAAACTACTTTTTATCTTAATATTCCCACGGGATCGGGAGTTACGCGGGTAAAACCGCGGAGCGCTACAGTAATTCATAGTACCTATACCTATTGTCTCTGATGTTAGTAGGTATTCTAAATAAAACCTAATCCTTTAACGGTAATAAATACCTATCATACATATACCCACATACAAATCACTACATAGTATAAAATAAAGTCACTTTTCGCCGTCCCTTTGTCCCTTTGTATGCTTAGATCTTTAAAACTACGCAACGGATTTTGATGCGGTTTTTTTTAATAGATAGAGTGATTCAAGAGGAAGGTTTATGTGTCTAATATATGCACAATATGGCCGTGCGAAGCCGGAGCGGGTCGCTAGTATAATAATACTGTGTAAGTAGGTATATGTATAGCTTTAATGTAGGTAAGTAGTTAATATTGGTCAAAACTTCCATTAATCTGTAGAGATAGTGGTTTTCAAACTAGAAAGCTCTCGCTTTCATCCT
The DNA here is from genome assembly GCA_907269075.1 of Idaea aversata. NCBI lineage: Eukaryota > Metazoa > Arthropoda > Insecta > Lepidoptera > Geometridae > Idaea > Idaea aversata. The sequence goes on from OU026087.1 coordinate 14,037,828, forward strand.
ACGTAGGTATTTGATATTACTCGTATATACCTACTTAGTTGAAAAACAATATAACTATTATTATCATAGAAAACTTTCATAAATCAAAGTTTTGACATTCACAATAGAGTAGACAGTGTAATTTGGTGAACAGCAAAGGCTTGTTAAGTATACGTCTGTTTTGATTTAAATGTAATAAAAAACAGGTCAAGTGCGAGTCGGACTCGCGTACGGAGGGTTCCGTAGCGTTTTGTATGGGAGCCCTACTTAAATTGTTTATAGTATTTTTTGTTATAGCGGCAATAGAAATACATAATCTGTGAATATTCAAGTGTCTAGCTATCACTGTTCATGACAGCCTGGTCACAGACAGACATACAGAGGGTCCCGTTTACGGAACCCTAATATGCAAATAAAAGTAGTAGGCGAAATAAATAATAACAGAAAATTATCCACTCAACCAAACTTATTAAGTGTTATCAAGATTTTGATTTGTGTTATCTAAGTACCAAAGTATTTATTAATAAACTAGCTGCGCCCCGCGGTTTCACCCGCGTAAGTCCGATCTTTAAATTCTCACCGTTTAAACCTTCCCTGGACTACAACAAACATTTCAAAACCGAAATCATCTAAATCGGTTCAGCCGTTCTCGAGTTTTAGCGAGACTAAGGAACAGCAATTGATTTTCTTAATATATATAAATCTCGTGTCACAATGTTTGTCCTCAATGGACTCCTAAACCACTTAACCGATTATAATAAAATTCGCACACCATGTGCAGTTCGATCCAACTTGAGAGATAGGATAGCTTACATCCCGATATTCCCACGGGATCGGGAGTTACGCGGGTGAAACCGCGGAGGGCAGCTAGTATATATATATAGATAGATTAACACACTATCAAAGAAGCTGAAATTGAATTCCAAAAACCATAAAATAAACTGTTTGGCATTGTTGGTAGGACTGGACAAAAAAATAACATCACGATCATAATATATGTATTAACCTCATGAAATATTCATGGTTATGGATTTGTCATGGATATTTACAATGTACCTACATGATCCATTGGGACGAACGTAGGGCGAATTCATAACAAATGTATTCTTTCATTAGTTATTACATTTAGTAGGTAGACCGCCTACATAATCTTTAAGCAATTGCTACAGCGACTCTAAGGACCTAGAGGTAAAATTATTACTATTATCGGAATGTTTTGATTTAACCTTTATCTAATAAATTAATGAGTTGAAAGACTTCAAACTTGAACTCGAGTAAGACTTTCGAAATCTTGCTTGAGTTGAAAACATTCTAATAATAGCAGGTTTGGAGCTCTACGGTGGGTCCAGGACCGTCTTTAACCTATTGGAGGCCCTGGGCATATTATGGGGGCCGCCCTTTTTTTCGATGGGAAAATGCATTACTGTATCCTCCCGCCACCCTGAGAGGGAGGGGGCGACGGAGGTATGTGGGGCTGCCTTCAGCCTGAGGATGGTAGGCAGCCGGAGCCTTACCCACTAAAAACCCATCGGTGTTTCGCCAACAGTCGAGGTCCGACGGAGTACAGGTATGCTTGCGCAGGACTTCTGTGACTCCATCGGCATGAACGGGGCCCCTAAGACTTTGAAAGAACAAAAGTTACTCTTTTAGCATTCACAGGCAAAAGGTTTCTCTTCAATCACGTAGATTGAAGAGGAACTTTTCTAGATTTGAGGGGTTTGTATCCACGGATATTGTGATCAGAGATGGGAAAAATTATTAATAACTACTTCAAAAATCGATGTTTCGAAAGAGTAACCTTTCTACGTTTGAGGAGGGCAAAATTATTAAAACTCCTTCAAAAAAGTGATTTGGCAGGAACAAGGGGGAACTAACCCCTATCGCTCACGGGACCCCGGGCATGTGCTTTGCGTGCCCAGTGGGAAAGAGGGGCCTGGGTGGATCTGACTCCGACCGTACATACAGCGATAAACGTACCTATACGAGTATGTTATGAAAAATTAATAAATGTAGCAAAGACAAGTTTTGTCAACCTCAAGATGTGTGTACACATAATACTGCCTACGTCTCCTATAAAATAAAAAGTCACTGAGTTACTACTCAGTGACTTTTTCACCAGTAACACAATGTCAGACAAATCTCAGCGATTTACGGCCTTCGTTATCTTCCTTTTAGTTTTTTCTTTTCAGATAAAAAATGGAAAAAAGAGATTTCCAATTTATGTACAGAGAAAAACTAAACAACGCTGCAAATTTATCAAGCTATACATTTTTCGTATCTTTTGATAAAATCATTATTTTTCGGAAGATCCTAGTACATGTTATAAAGATAGATAGATAACTTTATTTGTACAACATATAAATATACAAAGTAAAGTAATAGCTAGAAAGTAGAAGTAAAGAAATGTATACATCCATATATTTTAAGACAATAAGGCGCACAATTGATCGCTATCCACACATGGTAATAGTTCCAATTTTGCACATAAAGCATTACTCATCCTTCTAGCATCCTTTGTCGTGCTATTATCCAGGATACTACTAGGGTCTTTTAAAAAAATACTTTTATAATAATAAATAATAATAATAAATCATTTATTTCAGGTAACAGCCTTATAAATAAGTACAGACCCATATAAAATATATACCTTACAGACTAACATACATACAGATAATATTATAATAAATTAGTTTTAGGGTTTTCAATCTTCGTTCTCGCCTCCCTATAGCGTCGGTATACAATGCCTGCGGGCCAGAAATCAGCCGAGAAGAACATGTCCTTCAGCATTGCTGGAATCCGAAGCACGTAGGACTTAAAGTTAGTCTTCCTTTGGGATTCCAGTTCCACTAGTTCAAGGCTGATACCCAGCTTCTCCTGTTCCAGCCGTTTCCGGCCGTTGGTCTTGATATACTCTTGTACTCTTGTCTTGTCTTGTTGTTGTATATACTCTTGTTGTTTTGTGTTGTTCTTGTGTTGTTTATAAAACTAAACTATTTAATTAGACTTTTGAAGCAAAATACAAGATGTCTTAACTATGCCACCGCTAACAATGAACTAGCGGTTAATGAAAATTTCTCTGGTCACCTAAAGGGACTCAGCATTTTTATGGTGTCGCTGAGTAAGCAAAAGCTATAGCAATACCGGGGTATAAACAGTGCGCACTGCTAAGTGGAACTCTCTACCCGCGTCGCTGTTCCCACAAAACTACAACCTTGGAGTCTTCAAGTCTAGAGTGAATAGGTACCTTCTAGGCATGTTACATCTTCGACCTCATCTTCGCTTCCCATCAGGTGAGATAAGATGAAATGCAAACCTATTTAAAATTAAAAACACACAAATAAAAATTAAATTACACCTAAAAAACTTAAAAACAAAAACACAGATAGGTACACATTACAAATAAAAAAACCCGTCCAGAGCGAGCCTATTTTGTGTAAAAAAAATTGTTGTCTGTAAAGTCGGTTTACGGATGATAATTTTACGTGATAACGTCATAAGAAAACGATGAAATATTAAAAATTAACTTTGTTATTAATTTTTTGTTTTTTATATTTTGTGTTTTTGTCTTCTATTCGTCACTCGTCACCATAACACAACCCAGATGAGCGATATTATTATTAAATACTTTTGTTTCCTTACGGTAACGGACGCGTCATGTTACCGGAACATGACGCATGACGTCACACATCGGGAACGGGATGCATGTCGTCACACATTATTACCATGACACTTTTGTTCCATCAATTTACTAGACGTTATCACGTCAAAAAAATATTTTGCTTATATGTAAAGATCGCAGTGTAAGTACTAAAACGGGCAACATAATAGGACTTTCGATTTTATCGAGCGATTTATCGCAGCTGTCAGGAAGTACTCACTTCTGAAAGCTTTCATGTGGTCACAACTCACAAGCATTTGTTACAATCGACATCTTATGTACGAACACGAGACAGGCATAATAAAATGGCATCTTATTACACAACCGACAGAGACATTGGTACGTGTGAGCACGCTTCACGTTTTCAGAGAACCGTTATTACGATTTGATTGCCACGATCGCACAGAGATTATACTTACTGATCTAATTCCGGACAGAGAATTACATGGTTGCTAATTAAAATGGTAGCCTACATATTTAATGACGTATACAATTACACACAATTATTGATTTTTGTGTGAAACTCTATACTCTATAATTAATGATTAAACGAACTTACCTTAAGTGAAGTTCTATCGTAATTATACGAGGCTTCGTCTGAAACATTAGTGTTAACATGCAGCAACGCGGCTTGTACCCAGTCACACACACTATAGTTTAGATAATTGTATAAAAATAATATTTTTTAAATTTGACACTGGGTATATGCTATCTTGTGGCAACCCCAGTTGGTACTGACATCTTCATTTAGTTCAGAGAATAGATAATTCCTTTTTTGGTTAAACAATTTTTATGGGTTTTTTGGGTGGGAGGGACCCTAATGTTTCAGACGAAGCCTCGTATAATTACGATAGAACTTCACTTAAGGTAAGTTCGTTTAATCATTAATTATACTTGCTTCGTCCTCAACATTAGTGTTAACATGCAGATCTTTAGAGTTGTATAAAATTGTTTTATATAAGCAAAAAAGGAATTATACATACATAGGTATATGTATTAAGAAAATATGTGAACTGTAAACAAAACAAGTTCTTTTATTATAAGTAAATAAAAGATGCTGAAGGAAAGTAACGAAATAACATTACTTATTTGAAACAATGAAACTCATTGTAATTAACTTTAAATATATATATATATATATATTTTTTTTTTTTTTTTTTTTTATGTAATCTTTAGTAACTAAAACCAAAGATTCTAATATTAAATTGATATACCAAAAATAGCTTTCAATATTAGTTTGATTAACCAAAAAGTAAACAAAATCAGCAGGAGATTCTGCGGCAGGCCCAGAAGGAGATGGGGCGGGACAAGTTTGACTCGCATCATAGGGACTGTACCCAGCTGGCAGCTGGCACTAGACAGGGAACATTGGGAGGCCTTTAGCCTGCAGTGGGGCAGAATAGGCTTAAAAATAATAAAATAAATGTTTGTTGATTAAAATACCTAGTCATTCTAGGTAATCTGATTTAAAATGTGTAGCGCCAAGCTATTCTGTATATCAGTAATAACAGATTGTGATAGAATCTAGCGAATACGCAAGAGTATTTCAACCAATCAGCCGTTTTTCTAACTACTTCTAGACAAACAGCGTTCGTATATGCTTTAGAAGTGAGTAGAATGAGAATTAAATATATTTGAATCTATATAAAGTTACCACTTCAATGTAAACCCTCTTTTATCCCACGGCTTATGGACTAAGGAGAAAAGTTGTTTATTTCTTCTTATGCAATTAGTTTTTATTAGTTTTTCTTTTGACATCATTTGGGATTTTCAAGGAATAATACGAGGATGTTTTTTTTACAAATCTGTTTACTTTTTTTTTTTATTTTTTTTTATCATGATTATATTATTATGTCGTGCTCTGTAGCAGAGCTACCATAATAAATATCTAAAAAAAAAATATATCTTAAAATGATGTATTTGGAACGTATGCATGATGTACGTTGCCCATTACAGCTGTGTGTAGGTATACTAGAAAATAAGGTAATAGGAAAAAAATTTGTTTGTGGCACTGCTGTGGAGTGTTCTCTCTAGCAGAGCCACCTAGTATACACACATACACTCAGGAAAGATAAAAACTACTGTTTTTTTTTTTTGAATGAAAATTGGTGTACGTTCTCTTATTGCGTACGTGAAGGAAAATAACACTATAAGATAGTGATTTAGTTGTTTTAACCTTACTCAATTTTGTTCAAAGCATCTACAATTACTTCCCTTTATCATTTACAATGACTTCGATATTTTGAACTTTAATTTTATTTATAGTTTGCACTGTGTTGTAATAAGCGCTAATAAAGTTGCAACTTTCTTAGTATTAGTTTCATTGTAAGGATACGAAATTTTTAAGAAGTTAAGAACAATTTCAGGGTTTCATGCCACATCATATTTCCGTAAAGGTAGAGCTTATAAAAACCTTTGAAAAGTCTAATTACTCTGTCATCAGACCTTATCTTAATATTGACAATTAAGGACAATGCGGATCTTTAAGTGTAACAAACTAAATTGTGCACTACTCTGTCACATATACGGATATAGGACAAAGACTAAAAAGAGAGTATTAATCGTAGAGATTGATGCTTCTTAATAGTCAAGTTTTTGAAAAACTTGAACATCAGACAAAGACAAAGATGCACACATCATATTATCTAAAATAAAAACTTGCAGAGATACATCTTCTCAAGAGTGCCGTGCGGATAATTCGCGGCTACTAGGGTCACTTTGCCCTGAAGTTGTCTGTTAGTTACAGATAATAAAACAATTGTTTTAGTTTCTAGTATTACTAAAAACAACACACAGCTTTTGAAAATTGGCCAGAGAGGAACAACCATTTCATGTCTTTGTATTTATTCTAAGTTGCCAATAAGTCCAAAGAGTTCGGGTTGTCTAAATTGCTTACTAAAATAAAATAATATTTAAAGTCCAAAAATGTTGGGTTCTTAGTTTATTCATTATTACTCCATTTGCCGTTAACTTTCCTGCCCCCAAATACGGCCCCCCCTTTTCTGTTGTACTAGCTTCAGAGAATAGTATAAACAAGTTAGTCAACTCTCAATGGGTTAACAGATGTAACAACATTTGATTGCCGCCATTTAGCTCGTCCGGATCGTCTGTAATAGCAGCTAACGGTGCGCAAAGAGCAGGCCGGAATGTCTAAAGTTTCAGTACTGACATATTATAACTAGGTATCGTAATCGTCAGGTTTTTGAAGGCAATATATTAACAACGTTCAATATTCGGTATAAATCTAACCGTATTGAATAGCGGGACAGTAGTAGACTAGTAGTAAGCTAACTTGTCAGACGAATGAACTCTTAAACAGTGTATCATGCAATTTGTAACAAAAAAACTTGGATACTTCATGTTTAATTAGGTTTTTTTTTTTTTTTTAAGTTTAAGTATGTTTAAATCAACTTTATAGTCGATTTTAAATCTACCATTTGAAAATGATGTGGTTTTACTGACTTGTTGAGGGATTAAAGATTTATAATGAAACGTTGTCGTCATTGGGTTTTGGTATTAAAAAATACTTGTAAATAATTGAATAATTCATTCATTGTTAACATTCAATTATAGTTCTCGAGTTTTTAAGTTCATTAATTGTGAAATGAGAATAATTAAATTCCATTTTTAGAATAAATAGAAATAAAAGGTATACAAAATGTATGGTTTAAAACGGTATTTCATACCCGTCTATGATCCACGACATTTGTCATTGGTAATAAGAAGCATTTTGTTGTAAAACAAAGCTTACCTTACATGGTGGCGGCAGCGGCGGGACATACCTCATTTATCGGCATACCTGGTGTGCGCCTGCGTGAGCGCTGCGAGGACAACGCTATTTGCGACGGTCAAAGTTGACCTGTAGACGCTTGGGTCGACTGTTCTTCTTCCAACTTGCGCCGCTTGCCTTGCCAGGGGGAGCGGAGCTCTCCAGTATTAAGAACGAGACGAGACGATAGATTAAATTTTGTTAGTAGGAACGTCGTCCGTTCAGATTGCAAAATGTTTTACATCTCAGATGACTTGGCTTTTGCCGAATTTCATGCTTTGTTGAAGCTTGAAGTTGAAGCTACAAAGCTGCAGCAACACATCGACTCATCGTATTGAGAGTCGCACAACAATTTTCCTGCTCCTAATAACTTGTATCTGCATACTTGTACTGATTTGCAAAGATTTTCGTTTGCGCTTGGTCTACACCCGATAGGGCAAGAGCTAGTTGATTTGATTGCTTTCAAAAGCTTTGTTTTCTTTTACTAAAATATTCGACAATGCGGCCATAATAACTTCTTATTTATTAAAGGAATTTTGCCGAGTAGTTCTAGAAGACTCTCATGTAGAACGATATCTTGTTCGTGTGGTATAAAGTAGGTAGTTGACGGTTGTACGTACAGTAATATTTGCATATCCATGTTTGAGGGTTGGTCAGGTTTGTTTTCTTCGACGTCAACCTGAATCCTCCTCTGGTTGGTTGTCATAAACCTGTGTTTTCAATATTTTTGTAAAAGTGGCACTTTTGATAAAGTGTAATTATTTAATCTACGTTTTTCTAACCAAAATAGGTGATAGTCTCAAAGAACTATCCTCATGTTGCGTCGTGAAGGTGGCACGCTCTTTGGATGTGCACTCAACACTTTGTATTTGTTGATATAAGTATAATTTACTAGGTGATAGTCTCAAGGAACCACACACATTTTGTATTGTGAAGGTACCACTCTCATTGGATGTGAACTCAACACTTTCTATTTGTTAAATAGGTATATTTTACTAGGTGATAGTCTCAAGGAACCACACTCATTTTGTATTGTGAAGGTACCACTCTCATTGGATGTGAACTCAACACTTTCTATTTGTTAATATAGGTATATTTTACTAGGTGATACACTCATGGTGAAGGTTGCACTGTCATTGGATGTGCAACAATTTGTATTTGTTTCTTGTGTATATTTTACAAGGTGATAGACTCAAGGAACTACCCTCATGTATGGTGAAGGTGGTACTTACATGGAAGTATACTCAACTCACGTTTTACAAGGCGATAGTGAAGGTAGCATTCTCATTGGATATGCACTCAACACTTTAGTTTATTTACTTTATTTGTTTCTTGTGTATATATTACAAGGTAATAGACTCAAGGAACTAACCTCATGTATAGGGAAGGTAGTACTCTCGTGGAAGTACACTCAATCACGTTATACAAGGCGATAGACTCAGGGTACTATACTCATGTAATTGCATTGTGAAGGTAGCATTCTCATTGGATATGCACTCAACACTTTAGTTTATTTATTTTATTTGTTTCTTGTGTATATATTACAAGGTAATAGACTCAAGGAACTAACCTCGTGTATAGGGAAGGTAGTACTCTCGTGTAAGCACACTCAATCACGTTATACAAGGCGATAGTGAAGGTAGCATTCTCATTGGATATGCACTCAACACTTTAGTTTATTTACTTTATTTGTTTCTTGTGTATATATTACAAGGTAATAGACTCAAGGAACTAACCTCATGTATAGGGAAGGTAGTACTCTCGTGGAAGTACACTCAATCACGTTATACAAGGCGATAGACTCAGGGTACTATACTCATGTAATTGCATTGTGAAGGTAGCATTCTCATTGGATATGCACTCAACACTTTAGTTTATTTATTTTATTTGTTTCTTGTGTATATATTACAAGGTAATAGACTCAAGGAACTAACCTCGTGTATAGGGAAGGTAGTACTCTCGTGTAAGCACACTCAATCACGTTATACAAGGCGATAGACTCAGGGTATTATACACATGTATAATTACATTGTGAAGGTATCACTCTCTTTGGACGTGCACATAACACGTGCACATACGTAACACATAATTAATATACCTTTATTTAATAATATAACATAATAATGTAAATAGACGTGAAAGACGCTGTCACGATGTCACGATGCTGTCACACCATTTTTTCCTTGTTGTCATGACAACTTTTGATTATGGTTTTCAAAAGACAAACTGCGCGACTATTTCGACCAAGATATATTAGCTTCATTTCCAACTTCTTGATTTTTCGAAATAGGTATTCATCACTGAAAAAAACTAGATTTTTGTTTAGACATAACTATTGATGTATTTAAAATAAAATTCTAGAAAGTGATAAATATGGTGTACACTGACTGCGCACTAAAACGCGAATGAAGATGTCAGTACCAACTGGGGTTGCCACAAGATAGCATATACCCAGTGTCAAATTTAAAAAATATTATTTTTATACAATTATCTAAACTATAGTGTGTGTGACTGGGTACAAGCCGCGTTGCTGCATGTTAACACTAATGTTGAGGACGAAGCAAGTATAATAATAATATATGTTTTGTTATTTTTTAATAATTTTGCTGTAATAGCTTCTATGCTAATACCTTCAATACAAACAAAAAACGAGTGGCACTCGGGGACTGACGTGGTAAAGCTATTGCATAACATTTTTATCAACTTATGCAAATATTATTTTTTTATTTATCCAGTAATTTTGTGACATTTATTCAAGTACTTGTTCAAGTACCTATATACTTTCTCACAAACACAAACAGCTGCTTACGACGTTACATGGTAGGCGGAGTGTTAGGTTTTATTTTCGTTACGGAATTTCTTGATTCGGTCGCCGCGCTCAAAGCCCGCTATAAAAGCTATGCTATAGCTTAAAAAAACGAAATCGGGTCATCCGCTCGTTAGCTACGATGGCACAGACAGGCAGACACACAGAAAAAGTCAAACTTATAACACTCCTCTTTTTGCGTCGGGAGTTCAAAACTGAAAAGTTTTCTTTAACGCGCTTATCTCATGATATTGCCAGCCGAAACACATTTCTTTACCCGACTACGGCGAAGCCAAAAGGGAGGGTTATGTGTTTGACCTGTATGTATGTATGTTTTTGCATTTGATAGCTAAATTGTAGACGAAGGTTATGATTTTTTATTCCGATCTCGGATTTACGCGGCTGATATCGTGAGGGGCTCTATTATTTTCTTAATATATATAAATCTCGTGTCACAATGTTTGTCCTCAATGGACTCCTAAACCACTTAACCGATTATAATAAAATTCGCACACCATGTGCAGTTCGATCCAACTTGAAAGATAGGATAGCTTACATCCCGATATTCCCACGGGATCGGGAGTTACGAGGGTGAAACCGCGGAGGGCAGCTAGTAATAATGTATAAATTCTCGTATCGCGATTCTAACGTTTGCCGGGACAGCTAGTTGTAATATAAAGATTATCTTAATCAGTAATTAAGTAGTTTCAAACTTAATCAATTTGTTTCCTTTTTTATCCCTGATTTTGTTCTATGTTTTTGTTGCCTAATAGGCCCTAAAGTTTCAGCTATTACCTATCCTCTAAATACCATTTATCTTACAGCCTAGATCCAAGTTTAACTTTGTTTTTTTCTGTTTACCGAAAATACACGTGTAACATTTCATTCAACTTGGCTTATTTAATATCACAGTAAAAATGACCTTCATGAAATATCAATCATCAGAAAACACTTTTAGTCTACAAACACGATATTTTTTTCAATTCCATAGAGGACACGAGTGGACGTTTCTATCAAATATTTTATAGCAGTGTTGGCACATGGCTGTAACTACATCTATTTACCGTGTCAACTACGTGTCAATGGACCTAGAGGATCTAACAGACGGACGTCTGGGACAACAGTATATCAACTCAAGCAGCAGAAGTACACTTCTGGTGCTTGGCTGCAGAGTTACTGCCGTCTGGCGTTGGACAAACGACCTCTAATCTATGTTCAATAATGTTCATATTAAAGTATTTGTATCCGACGCATAAAACTAAGTTTTCCGACGCATAAAACTAAGTGTTTCACGTATGTATGCACATACGTGACCAACTCGAGGAATTGTGCTGTTTGACGAATTAGTAGAAAATAATTACGTCAAATACTTAACAACTAGGTACGTACAATTCCATAAACGCAAAACACCACCGTGTAATTTTTTTACTACCAAAATAGAGTGGAAACGAAAAACATCACACCTTCTAAAATTCTAAATCGGATCACCTAGTCCAAAGGAAAACCCAAGACGATCGAAAAAATAAACAAAAGACGACTTACGACTGCTTACGAGTATGTGCCATCCATGCCGTCCGTCTGTAGGTTTATGCTATCAAATAAGTTTCGGAAAGTAAATGTTACTCGCATATCTTTTTCATTACATTGTAAAGACGTCATTTTTGCACTAAAGATATATCATTTCTGTTAGTACTCACATTTGAAACTCCAATATTTGCTCGATTTAAAGACTATGGCATATATAAGTACCTAAATCACTACATAGTATAAAACAAAGTCGCTTTTTCTGTCCCTATATCCCTTTGTATGCTTAAATCTTTAAAACTACGCAACGGATTTTGATGCGGTTTTTTAATAGGTAAAGTGATTCAAGAGGAAGGTTTATATGTATAATACATGCATAATATAGCTGTGCGAAGCCGGGCGGGTCGCTAGTTTAGGTATATTTCATGTATTTTGAAGAAGGTGAAGATTAAGTAATAAAGTAATATCAGAAGGCTTGAATATTATTTTATTCTTGAAATGTAAGGTTTATCTTATAAGCCAATCCACCGACCGCTATAACAACGATTGACAACATCACACCGACACCACGCCGTTCGTTTTCAATGTTGTCAGTATTGAGTTGTCAGAATACCAGCGAGAATAATAAGAAATAGGTTTGTCTTCCGGTACGAGGTAGTTCATATTACAAGTTGCTTCAATAGTAAGTCGATAGTAAAGCTTCGTAACAGCTTAGTCCCGGCGCTATGCTTGGTCTGGTTTAGCTACACCTTTATAGTTCGTGTTCACAAATACGCAAGCGTTACAATTTGGACCAAAATTTTGATAACTTCACCCTTCTACTACGTTACATGCCCTAGATACCTACAATGATTTTAAAATTACCATTATACTGATGAAATCTGAGGCGAATAGCAATAACATTCAAAGAAGATTACTTGTGGATCCATCGGCTGTGCGGTCTGTCGAAGTTTAATTAAAATTGATCCTACACCAACTTTCTGATAGTGTAACCTCACTGATTAACCGATGAATCGTTTGGTTCACGGAAATCTTAAATTACTTCGGCCAATTCATTTCTCTTGTCGATAGACATCAAAGTGACCTTAATGTTATGCACCTACTCGTTTTTAGTTATTTTTTTCTTTTTTGGGTTTCTTATTCAAAGCACCCCCATGTGTTTCTTGCGCTTCAAAGTGATGTCACATAAATTGTATGATTCCAAATAAATATAGGTATAGAACTTTAATTTTTGAAAGGGTAAAAACGGAACCTTTTTACTAAGACTCAACTGTCTGTCTGTTAGTCTGTCTGTCATCAGACTGTATCTCATAAACCGTGACAGCTAGAGAGTTGAAATTTTTTATAGACATCTAGGGACTAGCTGCTCATTACTGTCCGCCAAAACCACTGAGCCTAAATACGAGATAATTCATTTTTTGCACAGAACTGTGTGCGAATAAAACAGAATTAAGTTCCTTAGGAATTAAACTTAAACATCTCTATACCTACCTATTGCATAAAGTGTACATTAAACTGAAACATCTGTTTATAACAATGTCGTTTTAGTAGGGCACCCTTTTTAGTAAATAAGTAACTATTGAAAAGGTATTCAGAATGATTTTAGAAAGGAAAACCTTTGAATAAATGAGCGTCCGCTAAATGTAAGTACGAAAGGTCTCACTTATAGATATACTAGCGACCCGCCCCGGCTTCGCACGGTTATATTATGCATGTATTATACATATACACCTTCCACTTTAATCACTCTATCTATTAAAAAAACCGCATCAAAATCCGTTGCGTAGTTTTAAAGATTTAAGCATACAAAGGGATATAGGGACATAGGGACAGAGAAAGCGACTTTGTTTATACTATGTAGTGATAGTGATAAGGTAGATAGACAATCTAAATTTTCTTTTAACGATTACCTACTTAAAAACATCCAGTAAAGTTTTGTCTATTGTCTATAATTATCTGCATAAAAAAAACTTTAGGTACAAGTGGAACCATATTTATATAACAAATGATGCTTGCAATCAACGCTTGTTCATTTAAAATAAATAAAATAATGTTATTAACATGACCCAGTTGTTTCCAACTGCCCCGACATGTTATTAGCGATGCTATGTTTGATGTTTCAGTCAATACAATTTCACTGCTGTTTTTATAAGCTTGTCAAAATATTTAAAAAGCTGACTTTCCCAGCCATTTGATAGTTATACCTCGTAGCATTTAATAGTACATTGTTATCCTAGGTGTGAAAGTCACTCATTACAAGTCCCGAGACGAAATTTGGCGCCCGAGCGTAGCGAGGGCGCTAATAGTTCGAGGGACTTAATGAGTCTTTCACCCGAGGTAAACACTGTGCTTTTCATTACGAATAATACATAAAATTCCTAACAACGAGAGTGAATGAGACTCCATACCACATGAGTAGGTACCTATGTGTCCATATTACCTGATCCTCTTACAATGTTGGGACCAAAGAGGTTATACGTTATGTAGTGTTTTTTTTTTGGGTTTCTGCTATTTGTATTCAATACTTAAATACGACGGTACTTACCGAAGAATTAGATATAAAAAGATATCTTGAACTAAATATACCTACTTGAATTTGATTACTGAGAAAAAAGTTACTAAGGGCCAATTTTACCAGTGCCACGCTAATCGGAGATTGATAAAACGAAGATTAAATTGATCGCGTTTTCGTATTGCGTTCGATCTCGGTTCAAGTACAAATGGATTTTACCGACTACATTTTGATCGCGTTCATGAAAACCAAACTTTCGCCAACATAATAAAGTAAACTCGCAATTGATTGAAACAATCATAGACAAAACGATGGTGAGCGAGGGCAAAATGGCTGCCACGCGATGCCAAATTTTAGAGGAAAAATAAGAATAGTTTGACAATTGCAATTTGTTACAAGGTCACAAAATTGTTCCCCTACAAAATGGAAAATTGAATTTGTGTTATAATATTTTAAATTGTATTATTTTATTACTGCACTATAAATATATTTATTATTGTTAATAATAAACTATAATATACTTAAATATTATCAAAATAATGAAATTGATTGTAAATTAATGAAATCATATGTTTGTTGTGGATATTTCTATTCATAACTGGCAATACCAACGTAGCTATTTGGGAAATTTTAATTTCTGTCATAATTGCGGACCGGTGTTGATTGTGAGTGATTGTGCTTTCGGATTTGAATTTTTACAAACGAACTGCAAAGGAAGTGAAGTGAAAATGAAACGCAAACGAGAACCAACATTTTCCGCCAGTGAGCCAAATGTTCTTCACGTTCACGGATCCATCTTGGACGGCGAACTATATTTTCATCATAGGTTTCATCAAATGCGAGCGCTAAAGCTCTTTTCATGCTATTACTTTAATAAAAATGACGATGTTTTCGAAAATACGTAATTAATGTTAGATATACCTATAACCTAACAACACGATGACAGTTCATTTGATCGTGTTCAACGCGTTAAACGTCCAAAATTGGGCGTTCAGAAATTAAACGCGTTCTAGCTCTAATCGTGATCAGTTTTCGTTGGTAAAATCCAATTTGGAGTTTTGAACGAGATGAATGCCTAAAACGGAGATTAGCTTGAAGTAATCGCGTTCAAATATGAATGGTAAAATCCAACCTAAGTACTAAACTCTGGCAGTATGCATGAGCCGTGCCAAGCCATAATTATTATTCTTTGGTGTAAAAAAAAAAGCAAGGTTAGGCTTTTGAAGTTCCTAATGCGTAATGATACTGATACTGGCTACATGCAGATTGCACAAGTCGTGCGAAGCCATAATTTGACATGACAGCTGTCAGTGAAAGCGAAAAGCCCTAGGGCTGGAAGTTTTATTTTCTACACGCTCTTCAGGCATATTTAGACCTACTTTCGGAGTATGAGTAATGAAAATGTAATTTAGATGTAAACTGGACAAGTTTTTGAGTAGGTAAATACAATCAATAGTCTCTTAGATCATAAAGTTAAAGAGCCAATAATAAATAGATTTCCAATCTAGAACAAGTCCATAAATGGAGACTTTAATTGCAATAAGTCTAGTTACTTTAACGAGGTCATTTCAATATACTCTGATAAATAGTTTAAAGTAAACTAAATACAAACCAAATTAACTTTATATTGTCTGTTTAGTTAGATCAAAGTTAGATCAAACTATTGTATCCGTAGGATTGAAATAGCAAACTTTGTTCTTATTATTTGAATAGCTAGATAATAGACAAGCGTCTTATCAAACTAAACTATTCGGGATCGGCTACGACGACCTTCTCTTCAAGTTTTGTCTAGGTGTTAGATCAATCTACATTCTACAATGGAGATAGCCATTGTAATAGGGAAGATAGCGGGATTAGCCCTTATCTTTACAAATGTATTTTGGGAAGCCGTTCGTTAGTTGGAGAGCAATTAAGCGGCAAACTCTATCAAAATCATTTTCAGATTGCCTTCAACATAGATAAATAGATAAGTTTATTTGTACAATACAGGAAGGAACATATACAGGGTTATTGGTAATCATACTAGCAAGCCGTTGAGGGCTGCTTCTGTGCACCTTAACAAACAACTTTTGTTTTATGACTTTCGGAAATTCGAAAAAAGATATGAAAATTTTGATTCAGTCTTTTTTTTCTGTTTTTTTTTCTGTTTTTTTTTTGTTAATAATTAACACTACTGTTACTCTAATACTTACGCTGTTTATGTATTTGAATTATCTATGTAATTGACTTGCCAATATTGCGAAATGTGATGACAATATGGTGAATAAATGATTTATGATTTTATGATTTAAACAAAGGTCATTCAGACTAAGATCAGTAGATAAAACTTAAAAAATTAATAAAAATTTAAGGTTAATGACCTCTCCGTGTATGGAAAAGCTGATTTCCAGGTAAACCTAACCTCAAAATAATCAAAATAATGTTTGAATTTCCAAAAGTCGTAGAACAAAAGTTGTTTGTTAAGGTGCACAGAAGTAGCCCTCAACGGCTTGCTAGTAGTATTCCCAATAATCGTGTATACAAAGCAAAGTAATAGCTAGAAACAATTAGATGTAAAAGTTATAGAGTTGTTATCTGCGAACATCGCATTCCTATAATGTGACACAATAATTTAACGTATCTTCATGCAATATTCTAAACACACGAGGGATTATGAGTCAATTGCCTTACTTTCGTGTGGTCTAGTTTATTTCGCAAAGTTTGACATATAATTAAGTATATAAGTAAGTAAGACAAATAAATAAGTAAGTAAAGTAGGTAGTTTATTTAATTAATTTAAGTTTTCGTTATTTAATTGTTATTTAGTATAGTTTAGTTACATAAAAAATTTCAAAACTGATTCATCTAATTAAATAAAAATATTTATTAAGTATAAGAATTAAGTATAAGTTGCACAAATAGGCGGCCTTATCGCAATTTCTTCCAGGCAACCTTTGGATGAAAAAGAACTGATTCAGCTTTTATGGTAGCATACATACTACAAAGGTTTTCTTACATAATAATATCAGTATTTTGTAACCGTATGTGTGTATTTACGAGACAGGGTGTCGAAATATCTTAAACCTGTTCCATATGAGGCTATAAATTGTACTAAAAAGGCACGAACTTTAGTAGGTGTGGTAAGTAGGAATATAGCACCTATGCTATGCTCTACAAAAAACACAATATATTCGAACCGATGTTTGTACCTTAGGTTTTTGCCATAAAATTATCTTATAGAGTACAGATATTATTAGCTCGGTAGGTACAGTCACATTACCAATTAGCTGAACCCCACGTGACCCAGAGCTCATTCGCATATCTCTAAAAAATATAGTAAGTATTTATCTATTTTGTTATTTTTTTATATATTGTATTGTATGGTAGGTATATAGTTTAAAAAAAACAGAATGAGGTAACATTACTTTCAACCTTACAGATTTGCGAGAGAGTTCTAGGTCACGTAGGGTTCAGCTAATTGGTAATGTGACTGTACCTACCTAAAATGAAATTTGAAATTGTTTTAGTTTGTTTAATTATCTAATACCTTTCAAAAACAGTAAGATTGCTTAACTTAATTTAAATTTGAGCACTTACAATTTTAATTTTAGTAATTTCAATAGTATTGATTGGAATATTTTTGTGCTTTTCATTTTAATTAGACATTTCATGTAATAAGCAACCTTATCATCACTAATAGGCAGTTCTAATTATAAAGCTGACGAAACTGGAGCCAACAGCCCACACATACGTAGGTATTATTATTTTTTAATCTCTTTGGACCACAAAATGTAACATGGTTTTTCATCGTCCAAAAGCAATGTTCTTTGTATAAACATTATAATTTTTTACCCATTAATGACAGTTTTAAAATGCAAAGCCTCCACGCATTTTTGTGTAATTTGTGTTCTTATAACTAAGGATTTGGTAGGTACTATAACTTTATAAAACTTAAGTTTGAAATTATTCCCTAAAGAGAAATAACTTACAGACCTACGAAATGTGGGCGTATTGTCTAGATTAAATCAAGAATTATCCAACTTCTTCTTGTTCTACTTTTCTTATCCGTATCTGGACGTTCGCCCTTTGTATATTTTCCCTGTCCTGTTGGTATTGGTGAGGCCAACACCAACCATTTCTGGTTCTCGAAAATACAGGTCATAAGGCACAATGGGCATTGAAACAGGTGCGCAATTGTTTTTGTGTCAAACCACTCTAATACCGTCTTCTTTGATGAGTCTCTGGGGTCTTGGGTTGTGGGTGGGGTCTCTGTGCTCTGGGAGGGGTCTTTGTGGGGTCTTGGAGTGAAGTATGTCATTATCCAACTACCCATAGCGCTTGGAGCTGTAAATCTACCGTAGCACTCAGCACTTACATAATTTTCCCGAAGTAAATAATTGGGCAAGGGAAATTTGATCCAAAGGACGGAGGTTCATTGAATGAGGACAAAAACGGTACCTTACAGCAACTGTGGCTGGCATTACCGAGGCTGATTAATTGATAATCGATCGAATCACTCACATACCAGTAGCTTAGCTCATCTAACAAGATTCTATACTCAAATTAATCATAATCATTAATCAAACGTAAAACCTTAACCTTCAACGTTGAATATTCTTTGAAACTATCAAATTTTTTAAAATTTAGGAATAAGTTCAAAGTTTTTTTTAAATGTTGCCATATAAATAAATAAATAATGCAGGACATTCCACACATCGCCATTTAGCCTCAAGCCTAACTAGACTACCTAACTAGACTTCAGATAAGGGTGCTAGATAACGGATATACTACTTATATACTTTTCTTTTGTAAAAATATACTTACTTATAATACATATAAATAACCAGACCACAGACAAATATCTTCTCATCTGAGACGGGAATTGAACCCGCAATCCTGCGTTTGGCAATCCGCCATGGAGACCATTGTGCCAACTGGGTCGTCAAAGCAAATGTAAGCACATATTGAGTAAAGTTTGTATACATAAAAAACATGAACATTCTTAAAACCCTGCTATCGCGATTCGATGCTAGACAAAATATTATTTGAAGGTGAATCGTTGCCCGAGCCCATATTATCAACTTGTCAGAAAAGTAACTGACGGAACAATTAGCGACGTCCCAAATGTTTGATATAAATATGTTGAAACAGGGTATCGTGGACTGTTTTAAAAGGTAAAACAAACACGTTTAAAGTTACCTGCCCTTTTAACCTTTTAAAATATTTAAACATAACGATTACCAACAATGCCTAACCATGTTTAAAGACTGTCCGTCTAGCGTCTGTTGGAAAATGATCTCCCCTCCCCACCCCTCATGAGCGACACGTCTAAAACGCAAAATTCCTAAGTAGCATAATGCCTAAAATCAATTTATAAACTGAAATTTGCATAAACAGCAAAATTCCTGAAACTCAAATTTTCTAGGATGCACAAAATCCAAAAAGTAATTGACTTAAACAGCCGAATGCCTAAAACTTAGATTACCTCAACACAACGCCTGAAATGTCATGTGTCTATCTATATACCCTACTATATATATATATATATATTTATAGTAAAAAAAAAACACCTTAAATTATAAAATCTACCACCCCCTATATTTTTTTGTATGTCACCTTCCAATCTAAGCACACTAGAACTAACGAGACAAATCTAACGATACCATAATAATTAAAGAAATCCATCGAGTAGTTTCGAAGATAATTATGAAGGAATAATGAATATTACAAACATACAAGATAGCGCGAAAAACATAACACTTTCCTCCCAGTCGGATAAAAATTATAAAAACAAAAGTAACCCTATCTGACTCTTACATTTTCACGTCTAAGCCGCTGCACCGATTTTAATGGATTTAGGTACAGAGATAGATGGATCCTAGTTTTAACACTGATGGATTTACCCAAATTTCGTTGATTTATGAAGGGGAGACTATGGCTTTACCCTCATTATTAATCAGTTGGGAAACTAAAGAGAAGCCTGTACTAAGTAGGGTTAAACATAATGTGGACTAATGACTAGTTTGAATAAACTGGATTAATTTAGCCACTTAATTACCGTGACACACGTTTTCCGGCCTTAATTACATATGGAGCGCGTGTGTGAGAATTTAAGATGTTTAAATGAAGCCATTTATGTTAGCTTACATCTGTGGTTAATATTGAGGGTTAAACAAACAGTAAGAAAAACAGATGATGAACGAAGTTTGAGTCGACCAATAAACTAGTTTATTCACTAAAGATTACCCGGTAGACAAAGTTAGGAGCTTAGGTTTAGTCTCTTTCTCGGTTTAGTTTTCCGTTCGTAATAAACCAATTAAGGCGCATATAGGGACCATACGCAAAATGCCTGTTGCCGTTAACCAAAATATATCTATACTAATATTATAAAAACTAAAGTTTTTTTAAGCTATTGCATACCTTTTACCGCGGGCTTTGAGCGCGGCGACCGATTCAAGAAATTCCGTAAATAAAACCTAACACCCCCCACTCCGCCTACCATGTAGCTCGGTCGAGTATGGTACGACTTTTCGAAGCTCGCACGATGCAATAGCTTTACCGCGGCAGTCCAAGAGTGCCACACGTTTTTGTTTTTATGTTTGTAACGAATATGCTCCGAAACTACTTGGCCGATTTTTATGAAACTTAGTTTAAGGATACATTGATTCAATGGGATTAACATAGGCTACATTTTTTACCGATATTTCCATGTTTAAAATAATAATTTGTCATTTTAACTATCGGAGCCAGGCTTTGACTATTGGTTCCTGTTGCGCCTTAGTACTGTTTGCAGATCGATTACTTTGTTGTCATCGGCTGTCGAGGGCACACCACCTCTCTAATATAATAAGTATATTGGATTTGGCTCAGCTCTTGATAAGGTTAATATACCTACTCCAATAAACTTCATAGTGTTACTTCATTTGAAGTAATAAAGAAAAAGTTGAAAATTAAGATAGATTTTGGTACTCATCTACAATTTTCGCATAAATCTAAATTTGCCCATATTTTTTTATCGTGTTTACTCAGGATCTTGATTTTTATACATGTAATAAAGACTATAGACCTCAGTATCTGGTATAAATTTTAACTTGCTTGGTCCACCCGTTCTTGCTATTTTTTGCTTAGGCAGAGCCTTTTTGGAAGTACACGGCTCCTTAGACCCTATTCTTGTTCAAATACTTTTTTGTTTATTTATTTTTTCTTTCTACTGTATTCTCTGAAATTGTCATTCTATCTTATACTTTTTGTACCTTTTATTATTTTTATTTCCTGTTTTTTTTTAACTTATTTTATTGTTTCTTATTTATATACATTCTAATGTTTTGTTTTGTCAACTACTCTCCAACTGTTCTAAATATGTTTTGTGGTGTGCTCGTCTAAATAAATGATTTTCTATCATATTCTATTCTATTATATTCTTGAGAAAATCGGTAGTGACGCACGGACACACAATTTAAGAGAGTTATCTTATAAGAGTTAATTTTTTTACCTTTTATGGTACGGAACCTTAAAAAACAGAAATTCCAAAACAAAATGCCGACAAAAAATAATTAGATCATCTATCACCACGTTTTGTAACCAATTTTTTACTAAGGTCTCAGGTGGAATTTGATACTTATTGGCTGTATAAATTTAAAAAGAAAAATATTACGGAGGTCGAGCATCTTGCTGGCTTTTTGTAGGCGTATCTGTCACGCCGATACTTATTTTAAAAATCTCCTGGGAACCGTACATAAGTAACTTATTTTAAATGTGAGGAAACACGATCCGCATTGACACCCACTGATATCAAAATTACTGCGGGAGGCAAAACGATACGAACACCGCACTAGGCTTTCCTTCTTTTTGTTTCCTTCATACCTACGTGTGACATGTTCGTCGTAAGTAACTTTGCGAGAACATTTTATATACAGGAGGAATTTTTTACATGGGCCTTCGGGCTATATACTAAACTAGCGACGCGCTCCGGCTTCGCACGGCTATATTATGCATATTATATTATACATAAAAACCTTCCTCTTGAATCACTCTATCTATTTAAAAAAAACCCATCAAAATCCGTTGCGTAGTTTTAAAGATTTAAGCATACATAGGGATATAGGGACAGAGAAAGCGACTTTGTTTTATACTATGTAGTGATGATGATGTAGTGATAGTGACTATAAGACATAAATGAGCTATTTCCTTTGATTTGCCATACTACGTTTGTTTTCAGGAAATAATCTCTTTCAGCAACACTATCGATTCGTATAAAATATTACAGGATGGCTCTAAAATACGTTGACAAACAGTTTTATGAATAATTTTAGTGTTTATATTAATACAGTGCTGTGAGTTCTAAATAATAAAAATATAGTATTTATTTTTACCGCTTTTGGCTTTGATACACAGAGTTAAACGTTTTCTGAAATTTTCAACGATTTTCCGTACCTCCTCTTCAGATATTTTATCCCACTCATGAATAAGTGTTGCCTCCAGCGCGTCTATACTTCCAATCGCCAAAATGATAGAATTTACTATTCTAGCCGCCCTGGAGCCGCAGCAGTGTCCCTCATCGCCAAAAACCGGATTCAGTTTATTTTAGAGCCACCTTGTATAATTTTTTTGCAAAATTGACAGGTTTCGGTTCCTAGCTGGGGTAGGTAATGACTTTAAAAAAAATCTAACATGCAGTTTTAGTTTTTGTCAAAATCTTCGCTATCTCTTATTGTTAAGGATATAGCCCTGAAGGCCAATGTAAAAAATTCACCCTGTGTTAGTACTTACCTATTTCCTTGTGTAAAAGCGAGAAAGGTTCAGGAAGCTGTATTATGTACCTACATTGTCGTCAAAATTAGATACACGTGCCAACTTATTTAAGGGCAAAGGAAGTTCCGTGATCGACACCGTCCCATTTAGTAAAAACAATATTGAATACTAACATTTCTGATAAAAAAATCCTTAAAAGTACGTCAATCTTGTCATTGACAGTCAAAAAGCTTTTCTCTCTCCATATTTAGAAAATACAAGGTTTTTGGTAAGGAATTACTAAAAGCTCTTAGTGGCTGTTATAGTTTTAAAATTAATATAATTTTATACGCTTCTGAAGGTAAGTAGATAGGTAACCATGAATTCCTTAAAGAATGATTGAATACTAGCTTTGCTCTGCGGTTTCACCCGCGTAAGTCCGGTTCCCGTGGTAATATTAAAATGAAAAGTAAGAATGAAAAGAAAGTTCCTCGATAAATGGACTATCCAACACAAAAATATTTTTTCAATTCGAACCAGTAGTTCCTGAGATAAGCGCATTCAAACAAACAAACTCTTCAGCTTTATAATATTACTAGCTGCGCCCCGCGGTTTCACCCGCGTAAGTCCCAATCCCTTGGGAATATCGAAATGAAAAGTAGGTATTAGCCTATAGCCTTCCTTAATTAATGGACTATACAACACAACAAGAATTTTTCAATTCGAACCAGTATTTCCTGAGATTAGCGCATTCAAACAAACAAACATTTCAGCTTTATAATATAAGTATAGAAGTATAGATGTCATACCAACTTAGGAGTAAGGTAAATACACACATCTACCTACCTACCTAAATCTGTAACGAAGAATGAAATTGGCAATTTATTTTCCATCTCATCCGTTCAAGATACTTTGTGATCAAGTTAAGCTAATACGCCTATGGTAACAAGGTAAATAAGCCAAGTAAACAAACTGTTAACAAAAATAATACAATTTAATCCTACTTCCTATGCTACTATGTATGTATATATATAAAATACTTTGTTCTGTAAGAAAGGCATCTGATAAGAAAGGATTTTACGAAATTCTACCCCTAAGGGAGTAAAAAAGGGGGGCAAAGTTTGTATGGGACAACGTGATTCCTTGGTCCAATCTACTTCTAATTTTGCATGAACTTTCTTTAACAGAATTGATAGAAGATGTGCTTCGTATATTATTGAAATTCATCCCCTAACGGGGTTAGTAAGGGGTAGAAGTTATTTTGGGGGTGATTTACTCCTTAGAGCTTTTGATTTAAATTAGGTACGTTTTATTTTGATACAGATGTTCGAAAAGTCTATCCGACTTTAGGTCAATAAAAAAATATTTACAAAACCTATTAGAACCATTTTAGACTTCTACGCGGACGAAGTCGCGGGCAAAGGCTAGTCCTACTAATATTTAATGGTGAAAGTGTGTGTGTTTTGTGTGTTTGTTACTCCTTCACACCAAAACTACTGAACCGATTGCAATGATACTCGGTATGTAGATAGTTGGAGACCTGGATTAACACATAGAGTAATTTTTATCCCGATATTCCCACAGGATCAAGACATCCACGCGGGGCGCAGCTAGTAATAAACTATGGCTTTAATTTGCTGAGTTTCATACCACTTGCGTTTATTATTCCAAGCAATGCCATCTGTCGCCCAGTTCATGAATTTTAAAGAATGAAATAAAAATATATATATTATAAATGCTTTGTTCCAGATAAATCGACTGATGATCAGTGAGCGGTGGTGGCGGGGTAACTCGTGAAGATGTCCGTGGAGGGCAGTGAAGAGGCGAGCGTGGCATACTGCGTGCCGGGCGGGCATGCCTTCCAACACGTGTACATGCGAGTGCACGGCTACATCGCTCTCTGCATCTGCCTTCTCGGCTCCGCTGCCAACTCCGTCAACATCGCCGTTCTCAGCCGCAAGGAGATGAGCTCCTCCACTAATACCATCCTCACGGGACTCGCAGTCGCCGACCTCCTCGTCATGATCGACTACATACCCTTCGCTCTGCACATGTACACTGACATCGCCTCCGAACTAAATAGAGACTCGTACGCGTGGGCAGTCTTTGTGTACTTCCATTCAATTTTTAGCCAAACTTTCCACACGATATCAATCTGGTTAACGATCACCCTTGCTGTGTGGAGGTTTATCGCAATAAAGTTTCCTCAAAAAAACAGGACGTTATGTAATCAACGTAATACAAACATAGCTATAGGTGTGGCGTACGCGGTGTGTCCGATTCTGTGTCTTCCTATTTTCTTCGCGATGAACATTCAGGAGCTTCCACCTAAGAGTCCCGACGTTAACACGACTCTCGGTGACGACGCGGGTTCCGTAAACGCATCAGTCAACAAAGAACCGGTCTATGCTATCCTCATGACGGACAATAAGGAATTACTGACTGCCATATTCTGGATATACAGTGTATTTATAAAACTAATACCCTGTGTCGTGCTATCGATACTAAGTGTTCTTTTAATATTAAAAATGAAATCGAGCGATCGGCGAAGGCAGAAACTGTTAAAGAAATCTGCAGTGTCATCGAATGAGGTGGGTGTACAATTATTAATTTCTAAATCTTTGCAAAGATGGATCGGTATTTTAATATTCAGTGTACCAAAAATGGATAGGCGAACTCGAGAACCCTTTCATTAAATATTGATGTTGGATTATAACAACGTTAAGAGCTTTCAATTTTGTTAAAAATTCACCCCTCTAACAAGGATCACAATGTTAATTTTGTAAATTCGTATTTATTTTCTTTTGCAATTTTGTTGTACCTATCCAATTCGAGTTTCCAAACTTTCATTCAAAAAATCACACAAGATTAATTTTCTTCGTTAATAAATGAATAAATCTTACATAAATAATAAAAATGAAAGAAGTCAAATTGCCAATTGCCGCTCCTGTACAATATGCAGGAGTTGATTCGTTCGAGGTAATTTGTAATGTCAAGTCTATCGGCCACACTATCACTTACACCAGCAATGTTCCGTCTTTTAACCGTGGTCCCGCCTTTATACCCTACTGGTGAGTCCACAGGGTTCAATGCTTCCAATTTATTTAAATTTGTTTTAAGATAACTATATGTTTCTCTTTACAATAAGGCCTAACTTTGACATGCGTCATGCAATACCACAATGTGATCTCGGCAGATTACGTTTAATCATGTTCTCTATGAGATTCTTTGGTTTTCTAATAATTTCCTAGTTATAAAACAATAATATTCGATCGGTCGCATGCTCTCTGCGTCCAACGACTTTCCGCGACCTTAAATAAGTCGTCTATCCATCTAGTCGGAGGCCGTAGCGCTGCGCTGTCGTTGAACGCAGCGAGAGCATGCGACCGATCGTTCTGGAAATCTTTTGGGAAGGCCTTTGTTCGGCGCGTTGTAGCTGATATGATAATAATGATGATGAATATTCGACCCAGTTGGCACAATGGTTACCATGCCGGACTGCCGAACACAGGGTTGCGGGTTCGATTCCCACCTCAGACAAGTATTTATGCTTAAATATTTGTCTGTGGTCTGGTTGTTTCTATGTATTTTAAGTAGGTATATATTTACAAATGAAAAGTATATAAGTACTAAGTAGTACATCTGTTGTCTAGCACCCATAACACAAGTCTAGTTACTTAGCTTGGGGCTAGATGGCGATGTGTGAAATGTCCTGCAATATTTATTTATGTACTCAGGGTGAAAAAGCAAGGCTGAACGAGGATGGAGGGAAGCGCTCAGGAGGAGGCCGGACGGATCGCACGACGCGGATGCTGGTAGCTCTACTCGGCCTCTTCCTCGCCACCGAACTTCCACAAGCCCTCTTTGGACTTCTAACAGCAATAGCTCCGCACTTGTTCCAGGTCTGCTACTACGCATTCGGTAAGATCTAACATTTAATTTTAAGGATCTAAGCCCACAGTACACTTAGCCGATCCCGATTGGTTTTTCTTAGCGTATTTTGGTATCTTATTTTTCCGCTAACTTTTAAACATTTTCATTTTAGTCCATTGCTGGAATAGATGTTAGTGAAAACCCTTAGGGTGAAAGGGTACCGGCGCTCTCTCCATACAAACGTAGTCGACTGTTTCCTCCCTGGATAATGACACTAGCACAAATATTTTTGTGCCATAAAACCTATAACGGCCATGACGGCCTCTATGTTTTGGTTGTTTTTTCATTTTCCAATTATAATAGAAATTAAAATTTAAAAAACAAAAACATAGGGGCATGGTCATGGCAGCTATAAGTTTTATGCATCAAAAATATTTGCTCTAGTGTCATTATCCAGGGAAAAACAGTCGACTACGTTTGTATGGAGAGAGCCCCTGGTACCCTTTCCTCTCAGAGTTGTCAATAAGCCTATAATGAAAAAATACATTGTTTACTAAACAACTCAACTTTGCCCTAACCCTGAAGCCATGGATTAACTTCCTTCAATTCAAAAGTGTACAAACAAAAATTCTTTTTCGGTCAACAAACAAAACTTTGCATATAAAGAGAAAGGTGAAGTACTTTACTGAAATTGCTGTTGTCGTCGAAGAAAAGCGAAGCGAGAGTAGGCAGGTATACAGGGTTATTGGTAATTATACTAGCAAGCCGTTGAGGGCTACCTCTGTGCACCTAAACAAACAACTTTTGTTCTACGACCTTTGTGAATTCGAACATTTTTTTGATTTTTTTTAGGTTAGGTTTACATGAAAATCAGCTGTTTCATACACGGAGAGCTCATTAACCTTAAAATTTTACTTATTTTTTAAGTTTTATCTACTATTTTCTTAGTCTGAATGACCTTTGTTTTAAAAAATCAGCTTAACCTTTTCATATTTTTTTTAGAATTTCCAAAAGTCGTAGAACAAAAGTTGTTTGTTAAGAGGAAAGGGTACCGGGTGCTGTCTCCATACAAACTATTACAAACGTAGTCGACTGTTTTCTCTATATAATGACACTAGAGCAAATATTTTTGGTGTATAAAACTTATAACTGCCATGATCGATCATGCCCTATTTTTTTTTAAATCTTAATTTCTATGATAGAAATGAAAAAAAAATAGGGGCATAGTCATGGCAGTTATACGATTTATGGCACAAAAATATTTGTGCTAGTGTTATTATCCTGGGTGGAAACAGTCGACTAGGTTTGTACGGTTGCACGAAGTAGCCCTCAACGGCTTGCTAGTATAATTATTACCAATGACCCTGTATATTCCGTATTGTTAAGTAGGTTCACGGGTCAGACACGGGGTTAACTGAATGGTCCAGAATCCGGATCTGTTAAGTAACGGATTGCGTACTGTTATACCCCTCACATGTAAGTACCTAAGCTGACTACTGCTGCCTCAGCAACAGTAGCTCGCGATTGGTAACGACGTCATACAATAGTCAGTCTCTATCCAGCCGCGACTGCCGAAAGACGGCTTTCATTATTTATCCAGATTTCTATAATTTTACTAAATCCTAATTACAATAAACCGTTCTTTATTTAGCCAAACAGAATCTTTTTTTTTAAAAAGCAAATTAGTGGCTCTCCTATAACATTGGTGGCAGCTAAAAAGGGATAGTTAAATAATCCCGGTGCGCTTCTCGAAGAAAAAAGTGTAAAGTGTTATCGTCATCGTCAGCCCAATCCTGGGCAGTTACTCCGTGCGGACATCATTAGCCCGATCCCGGGCATTACCTGACCCTGGGCTTGGAGCCTGGGCCATCACCGAAGCATCCCATTCGGGCTCCGTGACAAGGCAGCCCGAATACCTAGATCCAGCTGCGGCCCTGGTGGTCGCATTCCTGCAGTTATTTCGAAAATACCTGCGATGCAACGCTTCGTGTGCCTCGGTATCTATGCGCTTTGCGCCCACGCACTGTGAGTCCAATTTCCAAGTATTAGAGACATTAACGCAATACTAGTCTTGTCCCGTGGGTCCAGTTTAATTAATTATTTAATATTTTTGTTATATATAGGTAAATTTAAGTCGCTGAATCGATTTCAAAATTAGTTTTAATTAGTTCTGTGCTATTTCTAGTGTTTTATATTTTCAATAATGTCGCTTGAGCTCAAAGTACCTACTAAGTCAGATATGCTTTCCGACATAGAAGAATATGCCGACGCTGATGCCGAGGGGCAACGTTCAAAAAGCCCCGAACGCAAAAACAGCACACAAAAGAAAACAAAATCCAAAGTAGAAACAATCGACTACGAACTCGGTTTTGATATATTAATTAAATTCATTAAGCCCTACAACGGCAGTAGGGAATCACTAAATTCATTTTTAATTAATTGCAATAATGCATACGAATTAGCGGCGGAAAAACAAAGGCCAGTAATATTCAGATACATACTAAGCCAACTAACCGGTAAAGCGGAAGTAGCCTGTTCTATAAAAGAATTTGCGAACTGGGAACAGCTCAAAGATTTCCTTAAAGCTCAATTTAGTGAGCGGAAGCATTATGCACACCTGCTTACCGACTTACAGGAAACCAAACAACGTCCAGATGAAAATGTCAGCCAATTCTCCTTGCGCGTTGAAACTTGTCTCTCACAATTGTTGACTGAAGTCTCGATTTCTAATACCAAGGTTAAAGATTTACCAGGTCGCTGTGCGGCAATGGAGGACCTCGCACTTCATCATTTTCTCATGGGCCTCCATCCGCGCATTTCCAACATTGTCAGATGTAGATCACCTAAAAATCTTAACGAAGCTATTAACATTGCTATTTCGGAAGAACGTATACAACAAACCTTATATAGGCGCGATCAGGTTGTAGAGAATAGGCCTCGTAGAGCTCAACTACCACAGCAGAATAATAATAATGCTTCTACTTCACGGAAACCTAATTTCCAGCCTAAACCATCGAATCCAATTACTTGCCGCTACTGTAAAGCTATTGGGCACGACATTAGTAACTGTAGGAAAAGGGAATATAATAACAATCGGTTCCGAACTCAGAACCAACCATCTGGCTTTAACAATCCCCCTCGAGTTCACTTTGTCGATGACCAAACTACAACCGATTTTCCTCAAATCTCTTATACTGAATTCGACAACTCCGATATGCAACCTTCAGATCAACATTTAAACGAGTAGACGTCTCGAATAGGTGTCGTACGAGACAAGTTCGTCCTAAAATCGACACTGTATCCGCAGCACGACCTGCATCCACTGCATCCACTGTATCCGCAGCACGACCTGCATCCACTGTATCCACTATATCCGCAGCACGACCTGCATCCACTGTTTCCACTGTATCCGCAGCACGACCTGCATCCACTGTATCCACTGTATCCACTGCATCCACTGTATCCACTGTATCCGCTGTATCCGCAGCACGACCTGCATCCACTATTTCCACTGTATCCGCAGCACAACCTGCATCCACTGCATCCGCAGCATCCCCAGAAGTCCACAAGTCCTCTGCACAAGTCCTCTGCTAAAAAACAAAAATCAAAATTAATAAATGATATCATACAACCATCACTTACCCAATTGAAAACTGCAAAATCCTCGGAAACCTGTAAACAAGAATTTGTTAAAACTGATACATCTGTATATGAAATAACCGCTGATCCGATGAAAAGATTATTACCACACATTATAGTAGAAAGTCAAGTTTCAGATACTCCATTATCATTGCTCGTCGATTCTGGCTCTGCTGTAAGCCTTTTAAAGAAAACATGTATATTCTATAACCAGTCTCTTTCAGGTGATGTCATAAAATTAAAAGGCATTGATCCTAATGAAGAATCAGTTGAAACTCTAGGTCAATTTCTATTAAAAATAAAATCTTCCGAAAAGAAAACTCTGTCTCATAAATTCCACGTCACGAAAAATATAAATCTACCCTATGACGGCATCGTCGGGTCAGATTTCCTAACAGAATTTGGTGGAAATATTGATTACACCCGCGATATCCTTGCTTTAAATAAAATAAAGATCGAATTCAAACTTCATTTCTGTGAACCTACTTATATCATTCCTCCTCGGACTGAAACAATAATTGAATGTTCAGTATCGAACCCAAAAATTAAACAAGGGTTCTTACTTGATTACCAATACTCTGATAACTTACTATTTCCAAATTGCGTAGTTTCAGTTAAAGACAATAATAGAATAAACATTTCTGTCGTTAACGTTTCTGAAGAACTTGTAAAAATAAACTCTGACTTAAAATTGAATCTCACTCCTATAGATGAAAAGAGTCCTATTTTATTTAATAACGTATATTTTAATGAGACCAAACAAAATATAATAAATCAGAATTCTTATGAACGCTCACAGCGAGTCCTTGACCTTTTAAGAACATCTCACTTAAATCAAGAAGAATCCGACGCACTATGCGATTTGTGCGTTAATTATGCTGATATTTTCCATCTTCCAGACGAAAAACTGTCTTTTACAAATGCATTACAACATGATATTCCAACTACATCGACTGTCCCAATACATACTAAATCATATCGTTTCCCTGAAATCCATAAAAATGAAGTCAATGACCAAATCAGTAAAATGCTCGATCAAGGTATTATAGAACCGTCCACCTCGCCTTGGTCCTCTCCTATATGGGTCGTCCCTAAAAAGATCGATGCGTCAGGAAAACAGAAATGGCGTGTTGTCATAGACTATCGAAAATTAAATGACATAACTATAGGCGATGCATATCCAATACCACAAATAGCAGAGATATTGGACCAATTAGGATCCTGCAAATATTTTTCAACTCTTGATCTCTCTTCTGGTTTCCATCAAATCAAGGTCAATCCCGACGATAAACCTAAAACTGCATTCACAGTCCCGCAAGAACACTACGAATTTGCTCGCATGCCATTTGGCTTAAAAAATGCACCGTCAACCTTCCAAAGACTAATGAACACGGCTTTGTCTGGCCTTCAAGGTATACGATGTTTTGTATATCTTGATGATATCGTTATATATTCACACCAACTTTCTGATCACATACAAAACCTTTCCCAGGTTTTCCAAAGATTACGAGAGTTTAATTTAAAACTTCAACCAGACAAGTGTGAGTTTTTACGTCGCGAAGTCGCTTATCTAGGTCACATAATCACCGATGATGGTGTAAAACCTAATCCTGAAAAGATCAGAGCAGTCACTGAATTTCCTACGCCCAAATGTCCTAAAGATATCAAATCATTCCTAGGACTCGTCTCGTATTATCGCCGATTCATATCTGATTTTTCAAAGATAGCTAAACCCTTAACAAGCCTCCTTAAAAAGGATTCAACCTTTAAATGGGAAAATCAAGAACAAGTAGCATTCGATTATCTGAAACAAAAACTCACCACAGCACCTGTCTTATGTTATCCAGATTTTACGAAGCCATTTATATTAACTTGTGATGCTTCCAATCACGCTTTAGGTACAGTCCTCTCTCAAGGTCCATTAGGCCAAGAGAGACCAATTGCTTACGCGTCACGTACTCTAAATAAAAGTGAATGTAATTATAGCACCACTGAAAAGGAACTATTAGCAATCCTTTTCGGTTGCAAAACCTTTAGACCCTATCTATATGGCCGTAAATTTCAAATTGTAACTGACCACCGTCCTCTGAGATGGCTTTTTAATCATAGAGATCCTAGTAGTAAATTACAACGATGGCGCTTAAAATTAGAAGAGTATGATTATGAAATCACTTACCGTAAAGGCAAACTAAATTCCGCGGCCGACGCATTATCCAGATATCCAGTAAATCCAGTAAACGTAGAAAGTCCTGAAAATGAACAAGAAATGTTAGATTTGCTAGACATAGAAATATCTCCTTTGTCCAATTTCGATGATATTGACCCTGTACTCGAACAAGAACTCCTAAGAGATATTACGTCACCTTTACCAGAAATGAATCCCAGTAGAGACATAAATTCAGAAGAACCACAACCTTCAACTAGTCGTTATCCTGATCCAATACCTGAAATTCATGCAGAAAACTTACCTTTTCCAGATCTTAATTTAATTCCAACAGCCTCTGAAACAGAAACCTTACCTGTCCAACCTGATGTCCAAAACCTACCTGTACCCGATCCTCAACCGACGTTAGTCACACCTAGAAATGAAAACTTACCTTTCCAAAATGAGTCCTATTCCGATTTCCTGAAATTAAATGAAAAATCATTATCTTATAATACCATTATCGTTGAACATAATGAAAACTTACTGAAAACCACTATAAAAAATTTAGTCATTCCAACATCCATAGATCTTGATGAATCTATACCTTACGTTCAAGAAATCGTCAATAATTGTCCAAGTCGCGATGAATTCCTACAAAAAGAGAGAACTCTCTATACATGTCAAAACCTAGAGTACAATAATAAAAAACATTTTTTTCTCTATGTAAAAGTACATCATTTTGACGAGTGTCCCTATCCAGATATATATGAATCGCTGAAAGCCCTGCGTAACGAAATACGTAGCTCTCATTCAGAAATAAATGAAATAAGTATCAGTGATTTTAAAAATCCATTCGAAAAACATTCTTTCATTAAAATATATAATATTATCACCTTCCTATTTCATAATACTAATATAAAAGTTCATATATATCACAATAAAATAATTTATCCATCTCTTAGTGAAATCCCTGTAATATTAAAAGATAATCACGACTTACCTGTATCTGGGCACATAGGCTCTGTAAAAATGCTGAAAAGAATTCAGGAGAAATATTATTGGAAGGGCATGCGTTCTGACATAGAAAACTATGTTAAAAAATGCAAATTTTGTCAAGAAAACAAAGCTTTTAGAAAAATAAATAGAGCTCCTATGCAAATTACTACTACCTCCACAGTTCCATTCCAACGTTTAGCTATTGATATAGTAGGCCCCTTACCCGAGTCCGGCACCGCAAAACTAAAATATATCCTAACCCTACAAGATGACCTTACCAAATTCTCCGTCGCATATCCCATAAGATCGACATCAGCTGAAGAAACTAGCGATTGTTTAGTTCACTTTATTTCACTTTTTGGTATACCTCAAACAATTCTATCTGACCAAGGGACCAACTTTACCGCTGATTTATTTAAGAGAACATGCGAATTTTTAAAGATCAAACAACTATGGTCTACTCCATACCATCCACAAACCCAGGGCGCTCTCGAGCGTAGCCACTCGACCCTTAAAGAATATCTTAAATCATTCGTAAATGATAAACAAGATAATTGGCCCCGTTACGTATATACGGCAATGCTTGCTTATAATACGAATGTCCACTGTACTACAAATTTCACCCCTTACGAACTTCTATTCGGTCATAAACCATATCTCCCTGGTTCTATTTACAACTCTGCACCAGATGTGACGTACCCCGATTATGTAAAAATGTTGCAACATAAGTTGAAATATTCCCGCGAGAAAGCTCTCGAAAATATCGGACAATCAAAACAAAACTCTAAGACCTATTATGATAATCGCACTAGGCCTGTTACATACAAAGTGGGCGACCTTGTCTACTTAAAAAATCATTTACGTCTTAAAAAAGCCTTATCGCCAGTGTGGAAAGGCCCTTACAAAATTGTCAAGGTTCATGGTTTTAATACATTGACCTTATTAATTAATCGACGTCATGTGAAACATCATTTTGACGAAGTAAAACCCGCTACTGACCAGCCTTAATAACTATAATATAAATATTATTATGACGTAACAGTCTTATCTTAGGTTTAACTTAGGTATAGGTAACGACTAGGTATTATGTTAGTATAGTTAGTAGGTAGGTAGTATTAATACTTTTATCTTAACTTTGAAGGAAAAATAATAGATTTAACCTTCTCGTTGTTTTTATTTCAGCGCGTCAAAAGAAATTAATCAAGACTACAATCACCCCATTACTTCGAGTCCTGGTATCTATTTTGACTATGTTGGAAAATTCAAAATTAATTCGGGTTATTTAAACGTTATAACGCCATACGACATCTCGTATTTTAGTTCTCATTTAGAAAACTTAAAAACGGTATTAGATACTGTAAGACTTCTTTGTCAACAAACCAAGACAATAATTATAGGCGAATTGGAATGCCATAATAGTTTGGAACCTATTACAATTCAGTATCAAAATTTGGTTAATCAATATGCGGCTATATCTCATCTAATTGATAACAGAATTAAGCGTGGTGCATGGATAGGAGGTATAGGTACGGTCTTCAAGACAATATTCGGTACTTTGGACGAAAACGACGCAGCTCGATATGATGACGCAATTGTTACTGTACAAAATAACGAAAAAGTTCTAGCCTCATTGATAAAACAGAACATTTTGGTTACTATCTCTACAATTTCAAATTATAATAAAACTTTACATCAATTAAAATCTAATGAAGCTAGACTAACCGATGCTATCGATAAACTCTCCCAACACGTTAAAAACATTTCGGTTATATCAAATACTTTAATTGTAAAATCCAAAATAAGCTCAGTTTTAAATTGTTTAGAAACCTCGATTGTAACTTTGTCATTTCAAATGGAAGACTTAATAACCTCCATCTTATTAAGTAGACAAAACATCCTACATCCGTCAGTGATAACACCGCGTCAACTATACGGAGAGCTTACCGATAATTATCGACATCTACATAGTGATGTTGAATTGCCTGTGTCTTTAGACATAAGTAACATTCATATCATTATGCATATTTCTACAGTTATATGTTATTTTAATAGGAATAGAGTTATTTTTATTTTAAGAATACCTTTAGTATCCCCTAAGGAATTTAATCTGTTTCATAGTATAGCATTGCCAACACCACATAATATTCGGAACCCGAATACTTACAGTATGATTATACCTAACTCTAAATATGTAGCGATGGCCAGGGACAAGTCTCAGTATAGTACTATAGACAATTTGGACCAGTGCAAGGCGCTTAGTCCGAGGACATATATGTGTGACGTCCCTATTGTGTTCCCAACAAGTGTTAACCCTAATTGTGAAGTGCAACTGATAACCCAAGTGAATAGTGCATTACCAAGGAAGTGTGAAACAAAATTTATTTATGGCAGTGTCGATATTTGGAAACCACTCCAAAACAATAAGTGGCTTTACGTCCAATCGAACCCTGTGAAAGTATCTATCGACTGTACCGGCAGTGAACTATATGACTTAGAGTTACATGGTACCGGAATACTTACAATCCCCAAAAACTGTGCGGCGATCTCTAAAAACATAAAAATATTACCTAAATACAAAACATTAAACATGGAAAATGTCCACGTTAACCTAAATTTTAATTTACTTAATTATTCCTGTTGTAATTCAGAAACCATTTCAAATTATATTGATAATGTGTCTCCTTCCCCAATCAAATTACTAAATATAGATTTAGATGACTTTAATTCGAAAAATAACAAAAATATTTTAAAGTCCCTTTTGAGTAACGCTGATAAAGTTTTAGAAACTCCGCATATAGTAAGGTATGGGACACATTATTCTGTCATGACCATTATTGTAGTAACTATACTTTTAATTTGTTTTATTTTTAGATTTTATTTTTTTTGTAAATCTGGAAGCAGTCGCAAATTCTTTAAAATTAAGCAATCTAGAGTCTCGGCAGACATTGAATTGGAAGTAGAACCAGATATAAAACGTGATCAAACTCCATCTTCTTCTAAATTAGTAAACCAAGATTATGAACAAGTAAACGTAATCCCTGCTCCTTCAACAAGAAGGAAGATTTAATATATTTTCATAAACTTCGTTTTCAACCCCGAAGTTTAGTCTTCATCGGGGGAGGTGTTATACCCCTCACATGTAAGTACCTAAGCTGACTACTGCTGCCTCAGCAACAGTAGCTCGCGATTGGTAACGACGTCATACAATAGTCAGTCTCTATCCAGCCGCGACTGCCGAAAGACGGCTTTCATTATTTATCCAGATTTCTATAATTTTACTAAATCCTAATTACAATAAATCGTTCTTTATTTAGCCAAACAGAATCTTTTTTTTTAAAAAGCAAATTAGTGGCTCTCCTATAACAGTACGCTACGCTGTCAGTCTACGGCGACGCTTCAGTAAAGGTCGCCCAACATTGGTATCGTAATTAGATTCAATGTAATGTAAAAGAGAGGTTTACGTGTAAGCCGGTAAAATCTTTCTGAGAGGAATCTTAATTGAATCTCATCACGTATTTCGACACAAAAATGTAAAGCTAAGCGGTGTATCACATTAATTCAGCTGAAACAAATTGTATATAAATGGTCATTTGGAATCAATTTAAATTACGTATTTTTTTTTTAATTTACCTACAAATTATTTACTTAGGTTATTTATTTATGAATCGTTGTGCCTTTCGACGCATAAAAGCAACGATACGCGAAACTTCACCTTTACGCAAAACGTCTAACTCGGAAAATACAAACTACGCATAACTGACTTTGAATAAAGTGAAACAAAAGACGATTGAAATGGAAACAAAAGACTATCGAAATGTTAACAAAAGACGATCAAAATGTTAACAAAAGACGATCGAAAATATTGTGTACCGAATTTATAAAAAATATACATGGACCTCACTTCATCCTCATCAATGTTTCCAAACCTACGAAAAACTGTTAATGATCTCTTTCCTGAGCATAGTCTGGCTTTTCTTTTCTTAACTTCCGGATGTTAAACGATGTGACTCTAAGTGTTCTTGTTGATCTTAATGACCATTA
Source organism: Idaea aversata (assembly GCA_907269075.1). NCBI lineage: Eukaryota > Metazoa > Arthropoda > Insecta > Lepidoptera > Geometridae > Idaea > Idaea aversata. Next base: position 14,075,480 of record OU026087.1, read on the forward strand.
TCTCTCCAACTATAATGTAGGTAGGCACATATTTTATTAAATACTAGCTTTTTCCCGCGACTTCGTCTGCGTAGAAGTAAAAAAAAAGTAAATCAAAAGCACTAAGGAGTATTGATATCAACTTCGAAGCAAATTACCCCAATATAACTTTCTACTTCTTTCTTACGTTGAATTTCAGTAAAATACGAAGCGCGTATTCAATCAATTCTGTTAAAAAAATTTAAGAAGATTGGACCAAGAAATTTGAAAACTTTAACCCCTTTTTCACACGAAAAATCCTTACTTCTCGGATGCCTACATCATACAAAGAACACACCCTCCAAGTTGCATGTCTCTACGATCCATCGTCATTCTGAACAAATAATTTTTATGTATAAAACAACGTAAACTACAGAGATAATACTTACCTATAAAAAAGTCTCCATCTCAAGGTTTGCATACACGTGTCTTCCCACTCATGTACATAACCCAAAAATATTCTTGTCGAAAAAATGCAAAGAGTTTATTCAAAAGTATTAGATCTCACTGAGTATAACGAACAAAGAATTCGGATGTTTACACTCGTACCTTCTGTCCCATGTTGAAAATAATGATCTTGTGGTGGAGTAGACGGAATCAGTTATTTCTATTGTATTAAGACCAGTGTGAGGCTGTAAATCTCCGTACAAAAAGCGGTAACGTTTCCCCCCCCCCCCCCCATAAACGAAGTCTGATTTTGATAATTTTTGAAAATGTTCTAGATCAAATAGAAAATTTACAGAAATATTGCCTAAGATAAAAGTTATTAGTATCTAAATTTCTATATTTTTGACTTGAAAACTTAATCGAGCGTTTCAATTGTTTTTAAATAGACTTAACTGAATTACCAAAAAGAAAAACGTATAAACCTAGAATAAGATGCAGTGAATTAAATGAGACCAAATTTATTTCATTTTGTAAAGGATAAACGGGGTAAAAACATTACGGCCCGCAACATTATTTGAAAGCAAAATGAAGGCAATTACGTCCGAACTTAAACTGTCTCTATCGCACGATACGGGTCATTTTTAAAAATACCTACTCGCGCCGCGCATCGATAACTCATGATTCTCTTAAAAACTAGCAGTGCTCCGCGGTTTCACCCGCGTAATCCGATCCAGTGGGAATATCGGAATAAAAAGTAGCCTATGTTACTTTCAATGAATCAATGTATCCTCATACCAAGTTTCATCAAAATAGGTCCAGTAGTTTCGGAGCCTATTCGTATCAAACAAAAAAATCTTTATTTTTTATAATCTATACTTTATATATACTAATATTATAAAGCTGAAAAGTTTATTTGTTTATTCGAACGCGCTAATGTCAAGAACTACTGGTTCGAATTGAAAAAATATTTTTGTGTTGGATAGTCCATTTGTCAAGGACGGCAATAAGCTATTTTATACATCGATATTCCCACGGGATCGATAGTTACGCGGGTGAAACCGCGGGCTAGTATTAAATATAGAGGATAAATATCTACCTATGTTGAACCCATTTTATCCTTATATTATTTTAATGAACAAAATTTTACTTCAATAATAAAAATATATTATATTTTATGTACCTATTTCTTTTTTTAATAACGCTATGCTTATTGTTCTTTAGAATCGTTTAGTCGTTCATCCAGGTACGAAGTTTACATAATATACCTTTCCACTTCTAAGCTAAGCATCCGCATAAGCATTAACCCTATACATAAGTAAAAGGTTATAAATTGTCTTGGGCAATTCCACCGAAAGAAAAGCGAGAAAATTCAGCCCTTTTTTTTGTGCGGTTATACTCACTTATGTAGACTTGTAGAGGTATAATCTGATATGATCGAGCTTACAGATTTCAGAGAGGAAAATATATAAGCCCCACGCTTGCTACCGCGTCGTTTATGCATGGACGTTTTGGACATAGAAATAAATAGTCCTACGTTTGGTAGTGCTTAAATGAATTACACATGAGTTCTGTAAAAAAGAAGCGGGTGGCTGGGATAAAAAATTCAATTTTAAGCAGCGCAGCGCTACTAACTGCATTGCTTTGGGAGATTCACTCGTAAACCTCATTTGTTTAAGTAATTGGATTTTTACATTTTCTAGTTTTGAGAGATGATTTTCAAGTATATTTTAATCATGGACGTATTAATACACCTACATGATTTTAATACCTATATGGGGATTGATATCTCTTGTCAGTTTCTTTATTTGTCAATTCCATTAAAATCTTTAAGTCGTCAGTTTCTTTAATTTGCCACCATGTATTTGTATACAAGCTGTTTTTCCGCAATTAGACGTTTTTAATTGGCTCCTTTTCGCCACCTTGTATTGAAGACACTAATCAAACAAACCACCCCCTCCAAGTATCTGGTGCAAAGCTGTCTTAAATACTAGCTGCGTTAACGCAGAATAACGGACAAGTCTTAGCACAACGGTGGTCAAAATCCTGATTCCGGAGAATACCTACATTTTCTGATCTTCAAACGTTAGTCTATATTTCGCTATTCTATAATATAAGGGAAAAACGTGGCGTAGGTAGGTATATAAGCTTTAAGGCCTATTGTTAACAAACGCGTAGCTACATAGACGCTTCAAAATACGCCATTGAGCAGCCCAACGTACTGAACTCTGTCCACGAGGCGTATTACACGTGAACGTTTTCAATCATTTGCGACAATACCGTCGGCCGTTCCCGCCATTTGTACAAAAATAAACACATTCTTTCACTCGATGTACGCCATTGTACGCCCCGGCGTATGACATGCTGTACGGCAAGCGCCATGAACGACGCGAGCGTGACGTTACGCGCCGTCAACAGAGTTTAATAATGTACTAGCGACCCGCCCCGGCTTCGCACGGCTATATTATGCATGATTATACATATAAACCATCTTGAATCACTCTATCTATTAAAAAAAACCGCATCAAAATCCGTTGCGTAGTTTTAAAGATTTAAGCATACAAAGGGATATAGGGACATAGGGACAGAGAAAGCGACTTTGTTTTATACTATGTAGTGACTAGCTGTTGCCCGCGAATTTGTACGCGTTGTAGTATTTCTTTATACGAAAACCTTTCTCTTAAATTACTCTATCTATTAAAAAAACCGAATCAACATCCGTTGCGTAGTTTTAAAGATCTAAGCATACCTACATAGGGACAGACAGCGAAAAATTACTTTTTTTATACTATACAGGGTTATTGGAAATTATACTAGCAAGCCGTTAAGGGCTACTTCTGTGCACCTTAACTAACAACTTTTGTTCTACAACTTTTGGAAATTCAAACTTTATTTCGAAAATTTTGAGGTTAGATTTACCTGAAAATCAGCTGTTCCTTACACGGAGAGGTCATTAACATTAAAATTTTACTTATTTTTTAAGTTTTAACTGCTGTTCTTAGTCTGAATGACCTTTGTTTTTAAAAATCAGCTGTTTTTCGAATTTACATAACCTCAAAATTTTCATTTTTTTTTTCGAATTTCCAAAACTCGTAGAACAAAAGTTGTTTGTTTAGGTGCACAGAAGTAGCCCTCAACGGCTTGCTATTATAATTTCCAATAACCCTGTATAATGAAGCTGTGAGTACGCGTACACTAAGCATAATTATAATGACGAATGCGCGTCTAAGAAGCTACGCGTCTGTGGGCAGTAGGCCTAAGTGTTTGGTTTTGAATCCATTATGTAAACAGAAACACCCACTAATTCTGCGTCGCAATTCTAAGTACATACCTATTTGCCAATTTACTTAACTAACACATATACCTACTTAATAGAACTGTATCGAGTGTGATAATTTAATTGCTTGTATGTTAAGTACTAGCTAAGCCTACTATCCAAGTCTCTAATTAGCAGATGCTTGGCTACATCTCCTTGTTATTAGTACAGAGATGAAGCCATCGTCGTAAAACAAAACTAAATAGATATAACTAAACAAATAAACAGGTAAATAAATATTAAATATTGCAGGACAATCCACCCATCGCCATCTGGCCCCAAGCTAAGTAACTAGACTTGTGTTATAAGTGATAGACAACGAATATACTTACTACTTAAATATACTTTTATTTTGTAAATATATACTCATAATACATAGAAACAACCAGTCCACAGACAATAAATATCCAAGCATAAATACTTATCTGAGATGGGAATCAAACCCGCAACCCTGTGTTTGGCAGTCCGGCATGGTGACCGCATTGTGCCATACTATAATTTGCTAAATAAAAAAGAGTTTATTTTTAAAATTAATTCATTTATTCCGCTATTATAATATCTACTTCGGTACTTATCCGTCAGATGTAAGGTAAAGCAGTGACCCTAGCCAAAAAAGAACCATTAATCGAGTCCTTTAAACCAGAATGGCAGGTCCTAGATCGCTTATAAAAGATTTTCAGATCGTTATCTAGGCCAACTGGAATATTTTACAAGCCCGTTTTACTTTGTGGTTTCTTATTTTATATATATAGAAACATTTTTAAAGTTAGTTTGCAAAAGGCAATATCATCGTACCAGAACCTAATCAACATTACCTATACATTTACCTGTTTAGTTTGATTATAATAATGTGTCAGTAGAATCATCGATTTGTAAGTGACACAATATCGTATACGTAGCGACAATTATTTAGGATAAGTCGTACCATCATAAATATTGATGTATCGCTAGTATCATGAATGGTATATCACTACATAGTATAAAACAAAGTCGCTTTCTACAGAGAAAGCGACTTTGAGAAAGCGAATTTGGATATAGCGACATAGGGACAGCCCTATGTCGCTATATCCCTATGTATGCTTAAATCTTTAAAACTACGCAACGGATTTTGATGCGGTTTCTTTTAATAGATAGAGTGATTCAAGAGGAAGGTTTATATGTATAATACATGCATAATATAGCCGTGCGAAGCCGGGACGGGTCGCTAGTTTAGTATAAGTCGTACCATCATAAATATTGATGTATCGCTAGTACCATGAATGGTATATAAAACTAAACAAACTTGAAGTACCGTGGTATTAAGCCCTACATCGACATACACGATCGACAGTTCGTTAAACCGACCGAATTGATAAAAATCCAACAAACACAATCTTGATAACTTTTACCGTGTCATTTTAAGGAAACAATTTTAAATTGATGACAACAACAACAGCTAAATGGAAACGTGGCTGTAACAGTCACGAGTTAGATACGAATCACACAACAATGTACTGAACGGCAAATAACGCTTTTTCCATTTTGCGACGGTGAACTTCCACATCTTAACACGCTCAAAGCCAAGCATATTATGTCGTTCTTTCCTCTCCTGTGAAGTGTAGTTTTATTTTGTTCCTTTGTCAGCAACTTCTCTAAATGGCAAATTTTTCAATCTATATCTAAACTCTATACTGATATTATTAAGAAGAAAATATTTTTTTATTTGTTTGCAACGAATAAACTCCGAAACTACTAGACCGATTTAGATGAAACTTGTTATGATACATTGATTCATTTGAAGCAATAAAGTCTACTTTTGTTCCGATATTCGCAGAGGTCAGGAGCTACTCGGGTGAAATGGATAAATATTTAAATGGACAATTCTACAAAAATAATTGATCAACCGCAAGAGTTTAATTTTGCCAGTGACGGAGATTGTAAATCCTCATATTACTTAAAACTTACTTCGTACTGCAAACTATTCCCAAAATGCTTTATTATCTAGGCCGCGCCCGGTGCGTTATATTCTCTTTGAAAGTGAGTAAAGCATATTAGGGAAACATAGCACTTTCAACGCTATGTTGTATATTTTTTTATACACATCGTAGGTGCGATTTTTCTCTATAAGCATATGCATTAGGGATAGGTAGATAGCACTTTGAACGCTAAGTTTTTAGGGTAAAAAAGTAACCCCCATAAGATCACTTTCTCGTCCGTCTGTCTGTACGTCTGTGCGTGTGTGTTACCACCGATTTTTTTTATACATATCGGAATAACAAGCATGAGCAAAAAATACCTCGGCGTTGAGCGTGTTAAGAGATCTCTGAATAAAAATGTCTACGTGTCCCATTTCAAGAGTAAGACGTCTTATTGCTTTACTTGCACGAGAAATGAGAGGTAATAATGTCGAATCGTCTTCTTCGATGCATTAGGTACTTAGAGATGATAGCGTTGCTCTACAGTTTTATAATGTTATGTTTTATTTATGTAGGACTAGCGACCCGCTCCGGCTACGCACGGCTATATTATGCATGTATTATACATATAAACCTTCCTCTTGAATCACTCTATCTATTAAAAAAACCGCATCGAAATCCGTTGCGTAGTTTAAGAGATCTAAGCATACAAAGGGAAATAGGGACATAGGGACGGCGAAAAGTGACTTTATTTTATACTATGTAGTGATAGATTCTACCTCAGTACATACTTAAAAGCAAATCAAATTGACAAAGATGTTATCATTAAATAACATAAAGAAAATGAGTGAAACTCTTATATAAAACTACCTGGAATTGCAAATTATGTTTGTTGATGCAACACGCATTTCAGCCTTTCACGCACTTGCAAAATCAGCGTTTACAGCAAAAATCGACGCTAATGAAGTGTTGGAAATCTTTAGAATTAAAATCTTTCAGAACACATTAAAAAAATGTCCTTATAAACTTTTATTTTTCTATTGTTTTGACAGATTATTAAACCTTTTACTGCTTGAACTTGTAGAAATAAACTTGAAGAATAATTTTTAAATATTAAATATAGCAGGACTGAGGACATTCCAAACATCGCCATCTAGCCCCAAGCTAAGTAACTAGACTTGTGTTATGGGTGCTAGACAATGGATATATTATAGGTACTACTTATATACTTTTCTTTTGTAATATCACAACATAGTATAGAACAAAGTCGCTTTCTCTGTCCCTATAATTCCTATGTATACTTAAATCTTTAAAACTACGCAACGGATTTTGATGCGGTTTCATTTAATAGATAGAGTGATTCAATAGGTAGGTTTATGCATGTATTATACATGCATAATATAGCCGTGCGAAGCCGGGGCGGGTCGCTATATAGTATAAAACAAAGTAGCTTCCCGCTGTCTGTCCCTATGTATGCTTAGATCTTTAAAACTACGCAACGGGTTTTGTTGCGGTTTTTTGTAATAAATAGAGTGATACAAGAGGAAGGTTTGACCATTGAGCCAACTAGGTCGTCGATATTTCAAGAAACATTTTACTGTTGATCCGCCTTTGACTGTCTTATTATACCTATCGTTTCTTCGTCTGTATTGTTTATCTAGTGAAATACTAATTAATTAATTATTCAACCGTGTCTCGTACAGATAAACAGTTAATTTACTTTAATACCTATCTGATCTTGTCAGAAATGTTATAAATTAAGCATTTAGGGGAGTAATAATTTAAACGTATTTATAGTACATTGTTACCCTAGGTGTGAAAGTCACTCATTAAAAGTCCCGAGACGCTAATAGTTCGAGGGACTTAATGAGTCTTTCACCCGAGGTAAACACTGTTCTTTTCATTACGAATAATACATAAAATTCTTCCTAACAACGAGAGTGAATGAGAGACTCCATACTACGATCCTCTTACAAGGTTGGGACCTATGGTTGGGACCAAAGAGGTTATATACATATAGTGTTATTCTTTGGTGTTACTTAAAGCAAGGAGGTTAGGTTTTTGAAGTTCCTAATGCGTAATGATACTGATACTGGCTACATGCACATTGCACAAGCCGTGCGAAGCCATAATTTGACATGACAGCTGTCAGTGAAAGCGATTTTCCCTAGGGCTGAAAGTTGTATTTTCTACACGCTCTTCAGGCATCTTTAGACCTACTTTCAGAGTATTAATAATGAAAAATATATTTGCTGAAATAAAGAATTATACCTAATATTTATAGAAGCATATAAAAATCCCAGTCGTGTTAACGTGTTATAACACGACTGGGATTTTTAAATGCTTCTATTTTCTAAAATATGCATTACTTGTTTCACCCGCGTAAGTCTAGATCCCGTGGGAATATCGGGATAAAAAATAAAAAACATATAAGCCTATATGTTAATTCAGGTCTCTAGCTATCTACATACCGAGTTACATTGCAATCAATTCAGAAGTTTTTGCGTGAAGGAGTTACAAACACACACTAACTTTCACATTTATAATGTTAGTAGGATATTCTATATAAGCCGACGGTAAAGTGTTGCAGTTTTATTCATATTCTAACCTCTGACAGTGGGAAAATAGTTGTGCTATGGTTTTTTGGGAAATGAAAAAATTGAAATGAAGATACTTGGCCCAGCCGTTTAGGTCTAGTACCGCGCTAGATTGTAGTCAATGAACAGGTCGGATAATGTTATTTTTGTGCTACAAATTCCATTAAAGTTAAAAAAAAACTCTGCTAAGTGCGATAGTAGGCATCCCGCTACGAAATCGTCGGAGTTGCTTTGTGACGCAGGAATGTAAATCAACAAAATCGCTTCAAGCGCTTAACGTGTTAATACTAAATCTAACAATTGATTATTTAATTGACGAATGGTAGCAAATAATTAGGAACCTAGACATAATCTAGTACATTGTGTCACATCACTACATAGTATAAAATAAAGTCACTTTTCGCCGTCCCTATGTCCCTATAAAAATAAAATATGGCAGGACATTGCACACATCGCAATCTAGCCCTAAACTAAGTAACTAGACTTGTGTTATGGGTGCTAGGAAACGGATATACCTACTAATTAAATACTTTTCTTTTGTAAATATCACTATCACTACATAGTATAAAACAAAGTCGCTTTCTCTGTCCCTATATCCCTTTGTATGCTTAAATCTTTAAAACTACGCAACGGATTTTGATGCTGTTTTTTTTAATAGATAGAGTGATTCAAGAGGAAGGTTTATATGTCTAATACATGCATAATATAGCCGTTCGAAACCGGGGCGGGTCGCTAGTATACTTATAATACATAGAAACAACCAGACCACAGACAAAAATCTAAACATAAATACATGTCTGAGGCGGGAATCGAACCCGCAACCCTGTATTAGGCAGTCCGGCATGGTGACCATTGTGCCAACTGGGTCGTCCCATTGTGCCAACCGGGTCGACCCTATGTCCCTTTGTATGCTTAGATCTTTAAAACTACGCAACGGATTTTGATGCGGTTTTTTTTAATAGATAGAGTGATTAACGAGGAAGGTTTTTAGATATAATACATGCATAATACAGCCGTGCGAAGCCGGGGTGGGTCGCTAGTTGGGTATAAAAACATGTTTTCTAGGTGTGGATTTATTAGGTTTAGGGCCCAAAAAAAAATTTTGTTTTCGTCAAAGTAGGTACCCACGGACTAAAAACTTATCTCCGTTGACGTCTGTAACAATAATAACCCTGTCTGGACTATAAATTAACTTGAAAGAATTTAAGCTAGCTTAAACCGTTGGGTAATGTCGGTAGCCTACTTACTCTACCTGCCTAATTACTTTGCGGTTTCGTTGCCATAAAACTTGAAAGAAAAAAAACCGTAAATAATAAGCTGACAAGAATATAAAAAATACCTTTAATATAACTGCTCTTTAACTTTTTACTGTCTTCAAAGTTTTAATCAAGATAATATGTCTATGTCAGGTATACTTAGTTATAATTTTAATTTTACTATTTTTTAAACGACTTTTCTTGCATTTATTGTACTTTTATTTCATTGGCATTCATATGGTTGGTGTTGTTGTAGATGTTACAATGGGCATGCAGGTTCACATTTATTTATTTGATCGTAGGGAATTTTATGCCTTTTCAACTTCGAAGCTCGTTTAGCACCACCAAGTGGACACAGTATGAGCCCTATCGGGCATTGCATTTGCGTGCGGTGACAGACCGAGGCTTTTCTTACTATACGGACGTACAGTCGGAATACCAATTAGCTGAACCCTACGTGACCCAGAGGTTACTCGCTCATCTGTAAAAATGTAGTAAGTGTTTACCTATTTTGTTATTTTTTAACCGACTTCAAAAAAAGGAGGAGGTTCCCAATTCGGTTGTATGTATTTTTTTTTATGGATGTTCCCGCATATCTTCTTTGTTTATCAACCGATTTTGATGAATCTTTTTTTTACATTGTGTATTGAATATGTTACGTCACGGCACATAGCATGTTGCAATGAAGACCGGCCAAAAGTGCTGAATCGCTACGACCTCGATTGCAGTAGCCGCGTGCCGTCATATTTCAGCATTCCTATACCTAACATCGGATAGGTCTCACCTAAGGTTAAATATTTCTAAGTAATAATGTAAGATATTTTAAGTTTTAACTCAATAAATGAGTTATGAATAATTTTTCGGTTTCCTTTCGATCCTTCGACTGCCGCTAACGTAATTAATAGTATATAGTTTAAAAAACAAAAACAAAATCAGGTAACATTACTTTACAACCTTACAGATGTGCGAGTGAGCTCTGAGTCACGTGAGGTTCAGCTAATTGGTATTCCGACTGTACTAGATACACAAATAAAATTACGGTTAAATACTTATTAAATACTGAATTAGATAAAGAGTGACGGTAGTGTTGGTTATTAGTATTAGTTATGTTTGTCGCTCGTTCTCGCAAAAACGTTGAATTAGGTAAACAGTTTTGTCAAGTTGATGTATTTCAATAAGCGACAGAATTTCTCTCTCGTAAATACCGTGTGAGCTTTCACGATTTTCCTGCAAACTGCGTTACCAACGGTTACCAACCCATTTAATTAAAATACAAGATTTCTAAAGAATTTCGGTTCGAGTGGTTTGTTATTTAACGTTGAAACACTTACACAGATACCTTTCTCTGTAAAATGTCTAATTTACTATTCTTGTTATTGTATAAGCTGTCTTGTTTATTATAATAATATTATATAAGCTGATGTTTCTGAAAACAGTACTGAGTACCTTCGAGTGGTTATTACATTACATTAAATCGTAAGAAATCTCTAAAATTAAGTAGAATGAAGGGATTAGATTGAACTCAGAGAGCATGCTCGATTGCTCGCTCTGGAAGTGTTTGGGCCTACATTCAGCAGTGGATGCCCTATGGCTGATATGATGATGAAGAGATTAGATAAACCTAATTTACTACTATATTATTATGTAGGTTAAATATAAGGTACATCACTACATAGTATTAAACAAAGTCGCTTGCCGCTATCTGTCCCTATGTATGCTTAGATCTTTAAAACTACGCAACGGGTTTTGATGCGGTTTTTTTGTAATAGATAGAGTGATTCAAGGTTTATATGTTTAATAACACCGCGTGATGTTGGCATATAGCTGTGCGAAACCGAGGCGCGTCGCTAGTAATAGATATAGTTATTAATTGTGTAGGTACACAAACTATCAGCTGCACTGTGGTCAAAAACTTTTCCCGCAATTTTGCGTGGTTAAAAATCTTAATTTGCATCAAACCATTGTTTATTTTATCGCATAAAAATGGAATTGTTGGGATATTGTAAAAATATCTAGTATTAATTGAAGAACCAAGTGGATCTAATTTACGATTCAGTCTTTTGTAAAGACTCAAAGGATAGACACAGTTGTCTGAATAGACAAACAAACATGTTAAAGAGACCCTTATTAGACTTTCTCTTCAATAAGTAAAATATTATTACAGATTGTGTTCTAGACTCCTAAAGAGAACTTTTGTATTCAGTCCCTTAATAACTTAAGTTTAGGTACCTAGTCATAGGTACATTATGCGTCATAAGTCCACTATCAGTTTGCTACAAATTTGACTTACGAACTTCTTCTAATAGACGCTACACACAAACATAAATACTTGAGTTATTTATTTATTTATAACATACTAGCGACCCGCCCCGGCTTCGCACGGCTATATTATGCATGTATTATACATATAAACCTTCCTCTTGAATCATCTATCTATCTATTTAAAAAAACCGCATCAAAATCCGTTGCGTAGTTTTAAAGATTTAAGCATACATAGGGATATAGGGACAGAAAAAGCGACTTTATTTTATCTATGTAGTGATATAAACATATATAACACTAGCTGCGCCCCACGGTTTCATCCGCGTAAGTACTGAGTCCATGAGAATATCAAAAAAAAAGTAGCCTATAGCCTTCCTCGATAAGTGGACTATCCAACACAAAAAAAAAACAATTCGAATGTGTAGTTCCTGAGATTAATAGCACGATCAAACAAAAAAACTCTTCAGCTTTATAATGAGAGCCAAACCTACGAATTAAAAGTACCCAGTGTGTTTATTATTTTCAACACGTTAGCTATGTCTTTAGTTGGTCGAATTGTATATGCCGCCACCTGCTACACCAACCCACGTGGGTTCAATTCACAGGTTACGTTGATAATGTTCAAATAGCACAGGGTTGTAAACGTTACGGTGGCGGTGTTCTTTTGACCGTTGATTGAACATGTTTGTTGAGACTACAAAACACAATATTTCGTACCTACGTACCTAATCTTTTGAGAATAACCCGAACAAAGTAGAAATGGTAGGTTAAATGAACGTTTCTAACCCGTTTGTTTTTGACTGTTCGTGGCTTCGGGGCTCGCAAACCAATGAACCGATTCCAAATCAAATCCTTTTGTGTATAGAGTTTTATTTACGCAACTTCCCCACTGCTGAACTACATAAAGTTGAGCAGTGGGTAATACCCACTATTACCCACTGCTCAACTAATAATTGCTCAACTAAAGGTCGCTGCATACGTAACGGGATAAAACCTCGGACGGGACGGGGACGTGACGTGCATTGTTCATAAAGTGTTTGTGGACTTTAAACATACGTAACGTGATCTTTCCCGAGTCGAACGGGACGTGACAATTTATTGGCAGCGTTTCATATACAAATATCACGTTCCGTCCGGCACGGGAAAAATCCCGTGACGTATGCAACGACCTTTAATTGCTCAACTAATTGAGTAGTTGAGCAATAGGACATAGTTTGTATTACTGAACATTTTATGCCCTTCTCTCTTCAGAAAGGACGTCAATTTCGAATAATAATTTTAGTATTCTTATTGGCACATATCCTTACTAAGGTTTTAAGACACTTGAAGCTATAAGAAAATAATATTTTTTTTAAAGATTTCTTTTGAACTTTTAATTTTCTAGTTTAATTAAGACGTGTTAAAGCTATAAGACAATTTTATAGTCTTTTGCTTTTTTTTTTGTAGTTTTTATTTTCTAGATTTAGAGTTTATATTTTTAAATGAATGTTGTTTTTCTTACATAGGTGAAGTAATGGACTTGATGGCGCTGGTGGGGTCGGCGGTGAACTTCGTGTTGTACTGCAGCATGAGCCGGCAGTTCCGGAACACGTTCACGCGGCTCGCACGCAAGGTGCTACCGCTGCCAGGACCTGCAGCTGAACCCCTCACCGGGCAGAAGACGTAGCGGTCCCGTACCGCGGCCACATCATCGGTCGCAGTGTAATATAAGCTGAGGTTTCAATACAACGCATGAATTAATTTAGGTACAGACGATGTAGCTTCGACCAAATCAATAAGTATAGACTGGCCCATTCCTTACATTTTCATACCTTAAAAAGTAGACCAGTACCCACACAAATGCATTGCAATTGACGACAAGACGCACACTCATTAATTATTGAGTAAAGTGGACAAGATATACAGAACACCATGTGAAAAAAGGATCAGCTATACAATCTTTATTACCTCGCAAAAACGAAGTCACTCACCGACTACAAACGAGCGAGAGCCGGCGCTCAGTTTTGGTTGTTTTCAAAACAAACTTATGGAAGGGCCCGTCTATACTTATTGCTTTGGTAAGTATACTATAATAATGCATTTTTAACCCTAAACACAGAAACGACGTGGTGTTATAAGTTTGACGTGTCTGTGTGTGTGTTTGTCTGTGGCATCGTAGCTCCCGAACGGATTTTGATTTCGTTTCGTGTGTTTAAAAGGTGAATTAGTCAGGAGTGTTCTTAGCTATGTTTGATCGAAATCGGTTCAGCCGTCTGAAAGTTATGGGGGATAAAAATCGGGGTTTTTTAAATTCAAAAGTTTACACAGTGTTATCTAAATTAAGCAAATATTGTAAATGGAGTGTAGATTTAGACTAGATCTATTAAACTACTAGTAAAAACATATGACTAGAAGCACCATAGATGGAAAAATGTCAGTGAACAAAGTTCTTGCCACGCCACGAAACTAGAGGTCGTCGATTTAAGGTCGCTGCATAGATGACGGGATAAAACCTCGAAAGGGATGGGGATGTGTTCGTGATCTTTAAACATACGTTACGTGATTTTTCTCGTGCCGGACGGGACGTGACGATTTCTTGACATCGTTTCATATAAAAATATATCGTCCCGTCACGAGAAAAATCACGTTATATAAGCAGCAACCTTTAGAATCAGAGACGCTTCGATTCTTTGTTATGTAAACAATATGAAACATCTGTCGGTAAAACATAGAATAATAACAATGTTCAACGGATTCGTAAACAAAAACCATGGTTACATTATTAACCTAATTCAAATTCAAAATTTTAATTCTTCCACCTTCTTTGTTCTGTTGTTACGATAGTGCTGCCAACTTGCAGGTTATTTTTACGTAAAAAACGGAATTTTAAAATCTTAGGTTATTTTTAGGTAGATCTACGGATTTTCAAGATCATTACTAATTAGGACTTTAATTCTACGGATTTTTTGGAAACCAACAAATAATAATACATATATTAGACTACATAGATGTTGCCCGCGACTAATGGTGAAAACAGCATGAAAATCGGTGCAGTAGTTTTTGAGTTTATAGCGAACAGACAGACAGACAAACGCGGTGAACTTTGTTTAATAAATTATGTAGTGATTAGTTATAGTTGGCACTCCATTTTATACTTAACTAGCGACCCGCCCCGGCTTCGCACGGCTATATTATGCATGTATTATTATACATATAAACCTTCCTCTTGAATCACTCTATCTATTAAAAAAACCGCCTCAAAATCGGTTGCGTAGTTTTAAAGATCTAAGCATACAAAGGGAAATAGGGATATAGGGACGCCGAAAAGTGACTTTATTTTATACTATGTAGTGATATAGTGATACTAGCTCACGACTTCGTACGCGTGGTAGTTTTGTTTTATATACTAAAACCCTTCTCGAGAACCACTCTATCCATGAGCGAAAACAACATGAAAATCGGTACAGTAGTTTTTGAGTTTATAGCGAACAGACAGACAGACAAACGCGGTGAACTTTGTTTAATAATATGTAGTGATAGTTATAGTTGGCACTCCATTTTGTACTTTACTAATCTAATGTACTCAGTACATTTTGTAACACTATTTATTGTTCACTGACAATAGAGTCGACAAATGTGAAATTAGAGAGCTCTTGGCCCGGGCAGAGCTTCAATTAATGAATCAATTAGGTGGCAAACGAAAAGGTGCTCTTTATTCAATACGACTAGCTACGCCCTGCGGTTTCGACCGCGTAATTCCCGATCCCGTAGGAATCGGGATTAAAGCACGCGAACTTTAATCTTATTAATGTTATGGGATTAACAGTTTTTGAATAGAGTAAATTGAAGTTTTGAATAACTAAAATTAGACTAGTTTCCGAAGGTATTGTCGGTTGTTGGTCGGTCGAAGTAAGAATTGTAGACCCACCGTGTTAAAAATAGAATGATGATATATAAGGGTTCCTTTTATACCTTTTGTGGTACGGAACCCTAAAAAACAGAGTTGTAAATAATGTGTTGTAATAATGAAACAATTTGTAAATGGAAGTGAGTGCTGCTGAATGTTGACTCCCAAGTCACGCTCTGCCTTTTGTAATGGAATGAAACCCTAAAGTTAGGGCGATGAAACTAGCATTAAGGTGGGTACTGATCGACGTTACGAGGCGTAATGTATCATGTTACACGGCAACCATGCAACAGTCATTACATTCCGTAGTGTATACAGGGAAACCAGCGAGCAACGAGCCGCTCTATGCTCGCCCGGCTGGCGGTTTTTTGGCGAATCTTTTTGAGTGTTACATGGTTCAGTCCGTACATTTATTTCTTAAAGACGATGATAAACCTGATACGTCATCTCTATTTTTAAATAAGTTTGATGTCCAATAACGTTTTATTTCTTTTTCTCTAACTAGTATAAGTAGAATCAAAGATACAATCACACAATACAACCTCGTCATCGGACATCTTGATTGAGACTCAATCGAGCATGTTACGCTGATTTTAGAAGTCGGCGTAACATGCTCGATGCGTAACATGCTCGATGTGTAACACGATCGATGTGTAACACGATCGATGTGTAACACGATCGATGTGTAACACGATCGATGTGTAACACGATCGATGCGTAACAAGCTCGATGCGTAACATGCTCGATGCGTAAAGGTGGGTACTGACCTACGTTACGAGGTGTAATGTAACATTCGCATCGAGCGTGTTACGCATAGAGCATGTACGCTGTGTTCTAAAATTGGCGTAACATGCTCGTCAAACGACGTAAAGCTTAAAGCTGGGTACTGACCGGCGTTACGGGGCGTAATGTAACGTGTTACACAGCGAGCATTCGTGCAGTCAGTACGTCATGTTACGGGGAAACCAGCGAGCAACGAGCCGCTCGTTGCTCGCTTTGAGTGCTCCACTCGGCTGTCGGTTTTTTGGCGAATCCTTTGACTGTTACGCGGTTCAGTCAGTACGCTCTTGAGTCGTGACGAGCGCACGCGCGTCGCAAGTGATCACACGTCGTTCCTCTTGTATTTATTTCTTCAAACATGGAGTGGAACAAAGAAAAAACTCTGTATTTTATAGAAAAATACAGAATTCTAAAATTGCTATCAATGACAAACCAGATACACCTCTGTTTTTAAATAAGTTTGATGTCCAGAAACGTTTTTTCTTCTTCTTAATTTGGATGAAAGAATAATTAAGTAGAATCAAAGATACCAACGCGTCCTCGCTATCGGCAATCTTGAGTGAACCGGCGGCAAAAGCGGAACACAGAGTTTTGACGAGCATGCATACTCGATGCGTAACATGCTCGATGCGTAATATGCTCGCTACAAATGATACACTATACGCTCCGTAACACTGGTCGGTACCTTTAGAGGTTCATACTCTGTAATTGAAATTGGCACGGCATCTTGTAAATAAACATTTTTTCATCGATTGATAGGTATTTTTGGTGTTTCAATCTACCGTCTATAAATATAAAATTCAAAATGACTACTGATCGGGCTAGAAATCACTCAGAAGGCCAATTCTCGTAAATAACATCGTTTAAATTACATTTCAATACCATTCCGATTGCATTTCGATTGCAAAAGAGACCCTCAAAGTCAGGTCTTTTTTACAAAAAGCTAACTTTGGGGGTATTTTGAGCTACTTTGAGGGTATTATTTGTGATCGAAATGCAATCGAAACGATATCGAAATGTAATTTTTACAATGTTATTTACGAGAATTGGCCTTCAGATTGCTATTAAGCCGTAGGCAGCCGCTAACAAAATAAAATAAATAAATAAATTATAATAAATAAATATTGCAGGACATACCACACATCGCCATCTAGCCCCAAGCTAAGTAACTAGACTGAAAAACACAAAAAACAACGAACAAAGGATGAACGTGACAAAGGATGAATGTTAGTTTTATATACAGTAATTTAGAATTATATTAATCGAAAAAAATTACCTATAGTATTGATTATTTGTTTGTATAAATACTTAATTTAGATGGAATTACATTTGAATTAAGAATTTATGTACATCGTAAATTAGAACAAAGTCACGAAAAGCTCGATTTGTAGATTGTACTGATAAAATAGGCACCTAGATTAATTGTTTGGAACAATGGTTCACGACCACGTACAGTATGCGTCATAAGTCCACTGTCAGTTTACTTCAATAATAATATAAACAAGTATTGGATTTACGACCTTCTTCCACAATAACACAATAAAAACAAAAAAACCCCGTCCTCCAAGGCGTCTCCCCGACCCAAAGTCCCAAGCAAGCTGGCAGCGTTCCCCCTCTGGATTATTGAACTAATACGCTGGGAAAGTGAAACTACTAGTTTCCTTTTTCCTTTTGTCCAGTGTTTCCAGGACAGGACCGTAGGGTCCGCAGTGGCTTCGCAAAAACGCCTTTGCACTGGGACCCCAAGACCCAACGGTTTTTTTTTGTTTTTTTTTACCTTTTTTAATAGTCGTTACACACAAACATAAATACTTGAATTAAAAGTACCCAGTATGATTATTATTTTCAACATGTCAGCTATGTCTTCAGTTGGCCGAGTGGTATAAGCCGCCACCCGCTACACCAACCAACGTTGATTCGTTCCATAAATTACGTTGTTATAATGTTCAATAAGTGCTGCACAGGATTGTAAACGTTACGGTGGACAGAGACTTTTGAACGTTGATTGTACCTATAAGTAGAAGCTACACTCGTACTGTAAAACCATTGCGAAACGCGGATAGAAGTCGATCATTAATTCCAGCTTTGCATCCGGACTCCGGAGCGCTAGTGGTTTTGCAAACTAATTTCAAATCTGCATTCCTTCTGACTGTGACAGTCGACAGGACTTCAAACTTTAAGGAGGAACGTGTCGCAACTGACCAATGAGATATTGCATATTGGTATTAACGTCTGACATTACGGTAAATTTTCAACTTGCTAGGTCCACCCGTTGCTGAGAAAATCGGTGCTGACACACAGACAGACGGACAAGAGTGATTTATTAAGGTTCCTTTTTACCTTTTGAACCTTATAACCCGGCCAAAAGTCAAAAGTCAATTTTTTATTATTTCTTTGGATGCATCATCATCATCATCCGAGCGATGTTCCCGGTTGCATCCCTCTCAGGAGCCCGGGGTCCGCTTTCCTACTTTTACGCCTCCACTTCGCACGATCTTCGGCATCCTGGTTAGTAAGGCCATTTGCACGCATATCACCCTTTACGACGTCAAGCCAGCACTTCTTGGGTCTACCCAGTCTGCCACGGCCCGGCGGAGGCGCCATGGCAAGACATTTGTTCCCCACGTAACTAGCCGGTTTTCGCAAGACGTGACCGTACCAGCGTAGGCGACATTCTTGCAATTTATCTGCAATATCTCGGACATGAAGGCTGCCCCGGATGCGGGAGTTCCTGACGCGATCCTTTCGCGTCACTCCACACATCCAGCGCAACATCTTCATCTCCGTGACACGCAGTTCCTGCTTATGTCGCTCAAGTACCGGCCACGCCTCACTACCATACAAAAGGACAGGTCTAATGATGGTTTTATAGACCTGTCCCTTTAGTTTAACCGGCATTTTGGGGTCGCAAATGACACCAGTCACCTCACGCCACTTGGCCCAAGCCGCTGAAATGCGTGACTTGACGTCGCAATCGATGTCGCCGGACGCGTGAAGCACAGATCCCAAGTACTTAAACTGGTCTGTCCGCTCGAACATATGACCGTCTACGCAGACAGGTGTGGGATCTGTGGTATTGCAAGCCAAGTACTCTGTCTTCGCCACATTCAGTTGCAAACCGCCGTTCTCAAACGACTCCTTCCACGTGTGTACACGTTGGACCAGCCGCCCCTTATCCGAATCCGCCAGCGCAATATCGTCAGCGTACATGAGCAGCCATGGAGGCTGCTCGTGTGCATCCCTGATGGCAACGGACAGTGCATCCAATATTACGCTGAACAGGAACGGGCTTAGGACGGAACCCTGGTGAACTCCAACGGTAACAGGGAAGGGCTTAGTGTCGCCAACAGCAGTTCGCACCACAGAATCAGAATTTCGGTACATGTCTCTGATGATTTCAACATAAGCTTCCGGAACCCCTTTGGACCGCAGCGCCCACCAGATCATCATGCGAGGAACACAGTCGAAGGCCTTCTGCAAATCTAGGAATAGAAAATGCAGAGGCGTATTCTTCGTCCTGTATTTCTCCATAATGATCCTTAGGGCGAAAACAGGGTCCATGGTGCCATGCCCGGGGCGAAAACCATATTGACACCCAGAGACAGTGCACTCCTGTCGGATCCGAGAGTCCACTATCCGCTCGTAGAGCTTCATGGTGTGGGACATGACCTTTATACCTCGATAACTGCCACACTCCTGCACCGATCCCTTGCCCTTGAAAACTGGGGTAATAACACTTAATCTCCATTGGGCAGGGATCTCGCCGGTCTCGAGTATGCGGTTAAAGAGGTTGGTCAAGATGCCCACACCACGAGGACCCATCGCCTTCCACACTTCGATAGGGACTCCATCGGCTCCGACAGCTTTCCGATTCTTCATGCGGCGAAGAGCCTTGAGGACTTCGTCAGGCGTAATCGGTGGCACAAGTCCTTGATTCGGAGGGAGTTCCGGCGGCTGCACCTCTTTGTACTGCTTATTCAGCAGGTCGTGGAAATAAGAGCGCCATCTCTCCTTCACCGCGAGATCCTCGCAAAGCAGGTTACCATCGGGGTCATTTACACAGCGGCATTTGGATATATCCTGCGCCGCTTTTACCCTCGAACGTGCCAACTTATAAATAAGCTTCTGCCCCTCAGACGTTTCCAACTTATCGTACAGTGACTGTAAGTGGTTCTGTCTGGCTCTGGCTACTGCTCTTTTTGTGGCACGTTTGGCGGCTTTATACGAGTCGCGATCTTCAGGAGAGCTGGACGCTTGCCACTTTTTAAAGAGGGCTTTCTTCGCCTTAGTCTCCCTCTGGACTGTGTCGTCCCACCACCAAGTCTCCCTGTCACATTTGCGTCCACCTTTAGACATGCCAAGCACTGCCTTCGCCGCACCAGTGATCGATGCCTGAATCCTATCCCAGTGGTCCTGGACTAGTTCGTTTTCAGCACCAGCGCACTTGTCACCGATAGCTGAGACAAGCTTCTGGGATCTGGTTTCATCCAGCATCCACCATCTGATTTGGCGACGACATTGCTCAGGGTGTTTGTCTTTGGGTTTCACACAGAGATCCATGACAAGAAGACGGTGTTGATCAGTAAGACTCTCACCGGGTATGACTTTGCAGTTAGCTACGTTGCCGATATGATGTCTCCTGGTGATTAGAAAATCGATTTGGGTAGCGTGCCTTCCACTCTTGTAGGTGATCAAGTGGTCGGTCGGGTCGGTATTTCTTTGGATGCATAATACCTTAAAAGTATATAGACCACATAAAATCGTCTTAAAAACTAAGTTAGGATGTGTGCCTTCGGAACGCGCCCACCAATGAGAAGAAGGCACAAGAAACTCATGGGGTTTTTTATTCATGTGATCACGCTCACAAAGGTCAATATTACAAATATTTGAAAGTATTATTTGAAATGGAGCAACTAAAGTCACGTCCATGGGTTCTTATCATTAAGGTACGAAGAGGTATCATAGTATGCCTTACCGCACAATTTATGCTCTATAAAACTTTTGAACCTGTTAATGGACATGTCATATACATCTTTAGGTTATTTATTATTAAAGCACACATGTACTATTAAACGACCTGTTTATTTTCCAGAGCCTACTACCGGGCACGGTCAGTTCATCATCCTTATTTCTTAAGTTGAAATTATGAATATCGCTGTTTTTACGGAAAATATCAGGATTTTTGTGAACGTAGAGCAAGTTTTCGTAGATATATTGTGAATAGAGCGTTAATATATTTATCTCTTTATCTATTTATTAACATTATATTTTGTTTTTAGTATTTATTATTATAGCGGCAACAGAAATACATCATCATTTCAACTACAGATACCGCCGGATGACAGACAGACAGACCGACCGTGAAAGCTTAGTAAATTGTTCCCGATTTTACTCTTTGTTTACGGAACCTTAAAAATGCATTAGTAGTTGTAATTTTTGAAACTAAATTCCAATCCCACGCTGCAGCTGCCGTGTTAATTTGAAAGATAAACTGCGAGCAATTACGTAGGTAATTTTACGATTCAATTACCTAGGTATACAAATTAAAAGTAGGTAATTTTTTTTTGTGTTTATAATATTACTAGCGACCTTCCTCTTGAACTCACTCCATCTATTAAAAAAAACCGCACGCGTCTTGTCGAGGTGTCTGGTGATCGGAGGGCTGGTGGCTTTTTCGCTCAAAGGGTCAGTCTGGCCATCCAGAGGGGAAATGTTGCCAGCCTTCTCGGAACGATGCCTCGGGGAGACGCGCTTGAGGATGTTTTTTATTTGTAGTTTTATATATTTTTAGACATTGTTAAACATTATAATATTGTATCACCATATTGTACCATTTTTTTTTTTAAAAAACCGCATCAAAATCCGTTGCGTAATTTCAAAGATTTAAGCATACATAGGGACAGAGAAAGCGACTTTGTTTTATACTATGTAGTGATTATGGTGAAACTTTGCAATAACTTTTATTGTTTAACTCTAGATCTTGATAAACTTTTATATTAATCTTATTACAGTAACGTGAAAGCTTGGCAAGGCAATACTTTTGCAAATACAGATAAAATATGATAGATTTTGATGAAATTGCATTGAAATTGATACTATTTTGTGTGGAAAGATAGAATCGCACAGTCGATTGCGCATGCACACCGTACACACTACTGCATATAGACTGTATTACAAACCGCACGGTTTTACGTGCGGCTATAGATGTTTCACAAAATAATATAAGTATTTAAAGTCACGTCAAGTCATTTTCTTCATCAGCATCTGACGCCATTACACATATAGGAACTTCATTTACCTAACCTCCTTGCAAAAAGTCATTTTTGTTCAAAGTTTTGCCATTATTCTTTAAACTAACTTTTGCCCGCGGCTTCGTCCGCGTATAAGTCGAAAATTAGAAGTAGATTGAACCGAGGAATCACGTTGTCCCATACAAACTTTGCCCCCCTTTTCACCCTCCAAAGGGTAGAATTTCGGAAAATCCTTTCTCATCGGATGCCTACGTCATACAAAGAATACACCCTCCAAGTTTCAGGTATCTTCGATCAGCGGTTTAGGATGTGCGTTGATCCGGCAGTCAGTCATTCAGGACAAAGCATTTTATTTGTATAGATAACGAATTTCCTCCTAAGAAATAATCATAGGTATGTAGTCCATTGAAAAGTTACATTTGGGGGTTGCATTTGTCAGAGGACGCACTCTGACTAATGCACGCTAAGCCCAAAAAAATGTAACATTACATGGACTAATGATTGTCATGTGATAGTTTGTTGATTGTTGATTGATATAATATTTGTGTATGGTTGCCTGGAAGAGATCGCTTTTAGCATAAAGGCCGCCCATTGTGCCATATTGTTTGGTTTATATTATTTTTTGACGTGACAACGTCTTATAAATTGGTTTGCCGGGTGACACTTCAAGAAACTGCGTTACGCTCCGCTGACGTTATGCGCTCACAATGAGAGCGAGTGAGAGGCACGCGGGCATGGTTAGCCCGCCTAAGAGCGAGAGAGACAGACATAAAAAGTGAAAGGCACGCGTCCCTTCCACTCGAGCACAGTTGTTGTCACGTAAAACTTTCGCCCGTATACCGACTTTACAGGCAACCAGTTTTTTTAGTAAGAATTTATGTTAGAATTAAAGTTTAATTAATGTACAATAAAAAGTTTATCTAAATCTATGATTTTATATGTAATTTATTTTATTCTACGTAGTGAAGATAAAACAATACTATGTGTAGATATAGGTAGAGAAATGTATTACTCATAAATAGATATAGGTACTTACATATGTTGAATGTTGAGTCTTCAATAAATAAATGTCAAAACGTTAATAAAATGTAAATATCTGTTCGCAGAAATCAAAGGACATATTAGTGAAAAATGTTTTAGATATAGGAAGCCCTGTATTTATACTCATACCTACTTATATGTATATTATAAGATTGTATTTGTATTATAAGTACCTATTGGAAACCAAGTTAGAATGTGTAACTTAGTATAATATGGTAATTATGTACGGTCGGCAGCATAATTGCAGACCCACCGCATAGCTCCAAAACGACTGTTAAAAGATTTTTTTCAAAACAAGCAAGATTCTAGACACCTGCTTTAAGTGAAGTTTAAAGTCTTCTAACTCATCAATTAATCAAACAAAAATAATAAGAATGCAAACATTCTAACAATAGTAATTTTTGAACTTAATTTTAATTTTCTACCGAGGGCTACAATTATGCAGCCGACTGTACCTAGTTGGCAGTCACTATAGAGTTCTAAAATGACTATTAGGTATTAGAATGTTGTCATTCTATGAACGTTTGTCTAATAAATTAATGAGTAGAATAACTTTAAACTTCAACTCTGATCAGCCCCCTTATATAGACAAAATTGCTTTCTATTAGCGATATCGCCAATCGACAGGCATTTTATGTTTTTTTTTGTATGAAACTGACATAAGCCAACAAAAAGCCATGTAGTCTTGCGTTAGAGAAGAAAAAAAAGTTAGATAAGTTTCATCATATGCCAATTTTATAAAAGGCTTTATGTCAATTATACAATTCATTCTATCGATTGGCGATATCGCTAATAGAAAGTAATCTTGTCTAAGGGGGCAGGACTTCAAAATCTTGCTTGCGTTGAAAACATTCTAATACTAGTAGTTTGGAACTCTACGGTGGGTCTGAAATTTTGTTGTCTGATTGTATCGAACGTATAATACTTCTGAATGGAGGTGTAAGGATGTTTTTAAATAAAAATACTCTGATCTCAAACCGTATTTAGATTACTATATATTACCTACATACTTATACGAATCGAAACTATTATAAAACATAGGCGGTAAGTCTAAAAAATGTAATTATAAACGATAGGGTTAATAAAAGTTTAATAAATACATATTATGTGTTAAAGTTAGAAAACTAAGTACCTAGATATAATAATCAGAGATTGTAAATAATGGGAGAAATTTTGTAAATATACATAATACATATCCATGTGAATATTTTTTATTTGCATGCAAACCTTTCCACAATCCCACTAATATTATAAATTAGCTGCGCCCCGCGGATTCACCCGCATAAGTCCCGATCCCGTGGAAATATAAAATAAAAAGTAGCCTAAAGCCTTCCTCGATAAATGGACGATCTAACATAAAAATATTTTTTCAATTCGAACTAGTAGTTCGTGAGATTAGCGCGTTCAAACAAACAAACAAACTCTTAGTATAGAAGTGAAAGTTTGTGTGTTAGTATGTGTGTATGTTTGTTACTACTTTACACAAATATTACTGGGCCGATTGCGATGGAACTCGGTATGTAAATAGCTGGAGACCTGGATTAACACAAAGGCTACTTTTTATACCGATATTCTCGCGGGATAGGGACTTACGCGTGTGAAACCACAAGGCGCAGTTAGTTAGTAATAGTACCACAAAAGTACTACCATATCAGAATGTCGTATGATTGATCTGTGATTCCGAGAATATTACATATTCATGACGTCATTGGCTTATGCTTCAGGCATTATGCACAACTGGCTTCGCCTCCCAGGTTTCATTTGCGATACCGTGGGAATATCGGGATAAAAAGTAGGTATGTTTGAAATATTCCTCGTAGATACACTTTCCGTGTTAAATAAAATTTAGGAATATAATTACCTACCTACTATGAATAGTACAAATCGTGTGAGTTGCAATCGAATCAATAGTTTTTGCGTTATGGAGTAACAAATATACTTTACCTACAGACACACCTCTATATAAACTTTTACTTAAATATATATATATCAAAGTCCAGGCTGACTGACTGATTGACTTCACTTCACTACATACATAAAGTCGCTTTTTCTGTCCCTATTT
Source organism: Idaea aversata (assembly GCA_907269075.1). Taxonomy (NCBI): domain Eukaryota; kingdom Metazoa; phylum Arthropoda; class Insecta; order Lepidoptera; family Geometridae; genus Idaea; species Idaea aversata. The sequence continues at coordinate 14,101,228 of OU026087.1, forward strand.
CCCTTTGAACGCTTAAATCTTTAAAACTACGCAACGGATTTTGAAGCGGTTTTTTTAATAGATAGAGTGATTCAAGAGAAAGGTTTATATGTATAATACATGCATAATACAGCCGTGCGAAGCCGGGGCGGGTCGCTAGTTGTATATGAAGCTTACCGCTTAGTTCAGACACAGATGTAACTAAATATTGCCAACCATGGAGTCTTCAAGTCTAGAGTGAATAGGTACGTTTTAGGCGAGCATGCTACATCTTCGACCTCATCTTCGCTTCCCATCAGGTGAGATGAGGTCAAATGCAAGCCTATTTTGTTTAAAAAAAAACAGCGCACTCCGGGAGTGCAGGCAGAAGTGAAAACTGTATATCTGTGTAAAATCTCATATGTCGCGAGAACATACGCAAAAAGAGTTTTAGATGAAAAAAAAAAAAATAGTCGGACGACAAATAGTCGTCCGACATTTGTCGTCCGTCAATAGTCGTCCGACATTTGTCGTCCGTCAATAGTCGTCCGACATTTGTCGTCCGTCAATAGTCGTCCGTTAAAAAATACCATATGTACGTCTTAATACACTCACAGCCAAATTAAAAACAGTAGGCCCAGGCATACATTTTCGCCGCGCCGTAGAGAGGGGATAGCTGTCTACTCTCCATCCGTCTTACGCTTTTTAGATCAGGTCACGTGTCCTGACGCGAGTTTAAGATTTTATACCCATTACAGAAAAAGTGCTCAACGCCGCTAAAGAAGTTTTCACTTCAAAAAAAATGTAACTAAATTAATAATTTAGGTACCTATTGACCAAAGCACAGCTTAAACCGCTTAGATACATAAAATTTAGAGGGTGTATTCTTTGCGAGGTGTAAGTATCCACTTACAAGGGTTTTTCGACATATCACCCCTAAAAAGAGGAAAATGGCGGGCGTAGCCGCGGGTAGAAGCTGGTTAGTAATAGAGAAAGGATGTAGATTGTAGAGAAACAATCGGAAGCTAACATTTGTTTCTACTATTTTTTATCGAAACGAACGTTTGAGCATTTCATCGTTGCATATTTCCTTCGTTCAGATTTAGCCACAGCTATGTAAATCTAAACAGAGTTATTGGAAATCATTGTCGACAACGAGTAGATGTTTTTCTTGTTTCTTACTGATTTCTAAATATACTTTTTATGATCTTTATTTTCAAAATCAAACTGATTTTCCTGGTGGGTGGCTTGTTACATGATGAACAGAATTGCACCTATACAGTTTTTTTTGCAAACACGCATATATGTAACTTGGCTAATTTTATTTAAATACTATCTGCTCCCCGCGGTTTCACCCGCGTAAGTCTCGATCCCGTGGGAATATCAAAACAAAAAGTAGCCTATACCTATCCTCGACAAATCGATTATCCAATACAAAAAAAATCTATTCCAACCAGTAGTTCCTGAGATTAGCGCGTTCAAACAAACAAACGAACTCTTCAGCTGTATACCTAATATTAGTACAGATTTAAAGATATCATAAGCTTTAATATGGATATTTGGAAATATATTTACGTAAGAATCATCAAAATCTGGCGACGCGTTTGGTCTCTACTCAGCCCTCTTAGACTTGCTTTCTTTTAGCGATGTCGCCAATCGATAGATTTAATTGTATGAAATTGACGTAAGCCATTGGATAAAATTATCATAAGATGATATTTATCCACCTATTTCTTTTCTCTAATGCAAGACCACGTGACTTTTCGTTAGCTTGTGTCAATTTCATACAAAAAAAAAGTCTCTCGATTAGCGATATCGCTAATAGAAAGCCATCTTGTAAAGGGCTGGAGCGAAACAAAGATAATACATACCTAATAGGCTGATAAACACATTACTCTCCGCTGAGTCGCGCAATCGTATAAAAATAGGCTGACCAGCTAAGCTATGTTATTTACTGTGAACAACTTTCAAGCTTCATCAACGTTTATCACGGCCATCAACTCATAGAGATAAATTAATTAGCTTCATCAATCTTAATAACAACACATAAAACAGAACATAACGTTAATTTATGGAAGAGTATAATGGGACCTTCCGTTCATACGTTTTGGCAATACATAAAGTCACATGTAATTGGAAAATCATGGTAATATTATTTTCTATGTCTTCTTTTGAAACATAGTATAAGCAGGCACCAGCTGTAGTGGATTCAGCTTTAAGGGATTTTACAATATAATTACCTACTTATAGTTGACTTGCATAACAAAAAATAAATAGTATTAGGGCCTTAAACATGGCTAACTGTCGAAGTGTCAAACTGATTAAAAAATATCAACCCTGCTGAGATTTTATGCAATTCTATTGGTGGAAACAGCTCCACTCCTCTTCACTCCGCTCCTGTGGATAGGCAGCCTAAAGGTGGGTTAAATATCATTAACCGACTTCGAAAAAAGGTTATCAATTATTCGTGGCGTATATTTTATTATTATAATTTTTTGATTAACGATTTACTCGAAAACGGCTCAACCGATTGAGATGATTTTTTTGTGTTAGAAAGGGGATACCTACCTAAGGGGTGGTCCCATATAAAAATATTTAAGTATTTTACTATTGGTGTTCTATCCGATTACTAGGCACTAGTGTAAAATAAATAATTAGCTAACCCCTGACGTAACTTAGTCTATGGTGGTAAATCTAGTAAATTGGTTTGTGGCTGTAGTTAATCGATCACCATTTATACTTGATGTTACTTACACCTGCTCTTGGCAAAAGGGTTACTACACCAAGATCCCGCCAAATGCCGAACTTTTGTGATTTTATAAAAGCTGAGAATTTCTCGACGCATGCCCCCAACACATTTGTAAACGATGTGCAATTACGAAGTTCAGACGACAGTGGCTTAAAGAGTTATCAGAGAGCAAAGCCAAGAATCGACCTTGGTAATTAAAAAAATATGCCTATGTTTTGTACCAATTGATAATGTTGCTAATAGCCAGACATCACTACATAGTCATCACTACATAGTATAATACAAAGTCGCTTTCTCTGTCCCTATGTCCCCTTTGTATGCTTAAATCTTTAAAACTACGCAACGGATTTTGATACGGTTTTTTTTAATAGATAGAGTGATTCAAGAGGAAGGTTTATATGTTTAATACATGCATAATATAGCCGTGCGAAGCCGGGGCGGGTTCCCAGTTTTCTATAGTTCCAACACCTTCCAGATCACCGAAAGATGATCTACAATTAGTGTAGGTATGACTATAAAAATAAACTATTTCCTTTCATTTGCCGTACTATGTTGTTTTCCAGGAATTAATTACTATTAGCAACATTATCGATTGATACAAAAATATAGGCGATTTATTTTTTTGCGAAATTAATAGGTTTGTGTTTTGGCTTTGCTACCTGATAACTCTCCAAGCCACTATGGCCGTAACTTCATAATTGCTAATTGCACATCGTTCATAACTGTGTTGGGGACATGCGCTAAGAAATTACGTCATTCGTAAAGGGTCCTGCCGGAAGACCAGCGGCTGTGTCAGCAAAATGTTGGTGCAGCTATCATTACTGAGGCAGAACCTTTTTGGAGCACACGGCTCCTTAGATCTTATTTCTTCTTTTTTTATTTTTTTTGTATTCTGTTACCTATTTATTTTTTCATTTTTATTTATTTATTTTTATTTTAAACTTTTGTTTTAGGTTAGTGTTTTTATGTTTGTTTGTCTTTGATTGTCTTATGTAGTGTGCTTGTATGGTTTCTTTCTTTCTAAATTGTCAGCTTTTATAAAATCAGGAAAGTTCAATGGTAGGCGGGATCTTATTCTATACGATTCTTTGCTCCGTGGTTACCGAAGGTTCTTGGTTTCTAAGATAATATTCTACATCCGAATTTATATTGCTTCTATATAGGATAGCATCGATTCAAGAGTAATATTAGAGGAGATTGCTCTCTAGCTAGACTACAGGTAATAGATACAGGGTTATTGGTAACTATATTAGCAAGCGGTCGAAGGCCACTTCTGTGGACCTAAACAAACAACTTTTATTCTACGACTTTTGGAAATTCGAACATTCTTTTTAACATTTTGAGGTAATGTTTACCTGAAAATCAACTGTTACTTTTACGGAGAAGTCATTAGGTTTAGGCATACTTACTTATTTTTTTTTATTTTTATCAGCTGCTCCTGAATGCTAAAAAAAACCAGCTCATTTTCGAATTACCTCAAAAAATTCCAAATAATATTCGAAATTGAAAAAATCGTTCAACAAAAGTTTTCTAAACCGCTTCCAGACGTCTAGGCGAACAACTTTTGTTCTAAGACTTTTATAATTCGATTTTTTTTTTCGATTATTCTGAGGGAATTTTTACTTGAAAATCAGCTGTTTCATACAAAAACTTCGAACGAAATGTTCGAATTTCCAAAAGTCGTAGAACAAAAGTTGTTCGTCTAGACGTAGACGTCAAGACGAACAACTTAAAAGGTATTAATACGAAGAAAAGAAAGAAAGAAGAAGGTACCTATTAATACGAAAGGGGGTTCTAGAGAACCCCCTTTCGTATTAATACCTCTTCGCTGAAACAAATAATTGTATAACTAGCTGTTCCGGAAAACTTTGTTTTGCCATTTACAAAAAAAAGATACTGTTCGATTCTCAGACCTTAACGAATATACATACCTACACAAAACATTTATAACAAATCGGTTCAGCCGTTTAGGTGGACATAGGTTACTAACACCGCGACACGAGTTTTTAAGCTATTGCATAGCTTTTATCGCGGGCTTTGAGCGCGGCGACCGAATCAAGAAATTCCGTAACGAAAATAAAGCCTAACACCCCCCACTCCGCCTACCATGTAACTCTGACTATATTTAACCTACAAAATAGATACCAATATTGTTTTTATGAGGAGACTGCCAAGTATAATTAAATAGAAGGCACCTACTAAACACGTCAACAGTTGAGTTTGAACTCGTTCACGACTAAATACAGAGTCATAACAGTTTTATGGATACAGTAATTTGATTTTACTATCCAGATAAGCAATAACAAACAGTAATTTCTTTTTTACTGTTTCTGAGCGACCCCGGCATAATGAGATTATTTGACAAATGACGAAACTAGGTACTAAAAGTAAGTGTCTTAATCTTCACTGGTTTTGGTAACTGTCGAAATAAACGAGGCAAACGTAAACAATCCTTTGTAATAAATTGGTAAAAACCTAGGTACAGTATGCGTCATAGTCCACTATCAGTTTGCTACAAGAATACTATCAACAAATATTGGACTTACGACCTTCTTCTAATAGACATTACACACAAATATAAAAACTTGAATTAAAAGTACTCAGTGTGATTATTATTTTCAACATGTTAGCTATGTATTTAGTGTGTGAGTGGTAGAAGCCGCCATCCGCTTCACCAGCCGACGTGGGTTCGTTCCACAGGTTACGTTGTTATAATGTTCAAATAGTGCTGCACAGGTTGTAAAACGTTACGGTGGGCAGAGGCTTTTGACCGTTGATTGTACGCGATCAGCTGCATAATTGCAGACCCACCATAGAGCTCTATAACGGCTGTAATAACAATGTTTTCAACAAACATTCCAGGCAACTGCTTAAGTTGAAGTTTAAAGTCTTTTAACTCATGGTTTTTACTCGTATCAAACAAAAATTATTATAGAATGAAAACATTCCAATAATTAATACCTACTTTTAGACCTCTACGGATGGGTCTGCAATTATGCTGCCGACCGTATCTACCTTTTTTTGACTGAGAGAAATTCCTCACCGAAACCCGCCATCCCGGTGACGACAGGTTATGTCGGAGTCAAACCAACTAAGAACCCGGTGACCCTCCTCAGTGCAGCTAAGAGGCCTAGGGTCTCATTCGAACTCTCCGGAGCCTCCCTGCACCGCGTTCAACCCGGGGGACAACTTCCCCCAGTTTCAACAAAGTGTGGCGCGGGGCCACACCGCAGCCAGTCCCAGAGTCCGCTTCTTCGAACAACCAAAGTGATCGATCAGCGTGATCGAGAGCGATCAGAGCGGGGGCTCTGATCGCTCAACGGACCAGAACCCATTTGGTCGCCTTTTACGACGGTCAGGGGCTACCATATCCTTATTATAGATCGTTTAGGCGCATAATGACAAAAGCGCAAAATGATAAGTACTCGCAAAATGGTAAAAGAGCAAAATGTTAATTGAGCAAAATGGTATTAGAGCAAACTGATAAAGGAGCAAAATGGTAAAAGCGCACAAAGTTAAAAGAGCAAAATGGTAAAAGCGCAGAATGGTAAAAAATTTAGTTGTATAGTATATTAGCCGCAGGGTGACTTTTATTTAGGGTTGCGGGTCCGATTCCCGCCTCAGACAGTATTTATGTTTAGATATTTGTCTGTGGTCTGGTTGTTTCTTCTTAATATATATAAATCTCGTGTCACAATGTTTGTCCTCAATGGACTCCTAAACCACTTAACCGATTATAATAAAATTCGCACACCATGTGCAGTTCGATCCAACTTGAGAGATAGGATAGCTTACATCCCGATATTCCCACGGGATCGGGAGTTACGCGGGTGAAACCGCGGAGGGCAGCTAGTGTATTATAAGTATATATTAACAAAAAAAAGTATATACTTAAGTAGTATAAACGTTGACCAGCACCTATAACACAGTCTAGTTACTTACTTAGCTTGGGGTTAGATGGCGATGTGTAGATTCGATAGTCCAAAAAAAGTACCTACCTAGATGCTTTTATATCGAAAAGAGCCCATAACAACATCAAATTAGAATTAATAATAATATTTTATTATAATAATATTTTATTATATTATTATTATTATTATTTGTGCGTCTAATTCTACTAAAAGCCATTAGTAATAATTAACTTATTAATTATTTTACAACTTTAACAAATTTCTACAAAATAACAAAGAAGTCCAACAAGAGTTTTGAGTTGGCTCGGACCTTATAATTTATTCGGACGATTATTTCTCAGTTTTCTTCCTTATTGGAAAAGTCAAAATCATACTTATCTAAATTTTAAACTTACTTAATTGACTAAAAGAGAATTTAAAGCACAATCTTAGAAATATTAAAAAAATAAAATTACATAACTTTAAAACTAAATCTTATGGTCAGAAACAGAATATTATATTTTAAGGTGCGCAGATGTTTAGAGACCTACCGAAAGAGATAAAACAATGTAAAACAGTTTCTCGATATAAAACAAACTGAAAAAGTATATAATAGATATTTTGATTAATGATCTCCTAAAGTTCTGAAACTAACCTAACGATAAGTACTTACTTAATACTCATTGAAAGTGGACTTTGTCTTTTAGGAGTAAATGAACATTAAAAATAAACTTTATTCTTTATTTATACGAATCACTATCACTATCATCACTTCACTATCACTATCACTACATCATCACTACATAGTATAAAACAAAGTCGCTTTCTCTGTCCCTATATCCCTTTGTATGCTTAAATCTTTAAAACTACGCAACGGATTTTGATGCGGTTTTTTTTAATATATAGAGTGATTCAAGAGGAAGGTTTATATGTATAATACATGCATAATATAGCCGTGCGAAGCCGGGACGGGTCGCTAGTATTATTAAAGAGGTTTTTTTTGTATTAGGATCCGAAACTACTGGAGCGATTTTGATGAAACTTGGTAGGAAGATACATTGACTCATTAGAAATAACTTATACTACTTTTCATCCCGATATTCCCACAAAATTGGGAGTTACGCGACTGAAACCGCGGAGCGCTGCTTGTTTTTTATATACCTACGCGACGAATTGAAAAGTATTTTTTAAGTCACATAGTGTTTTTGGAAATCTAGGTAATCTAGCAACTGGACTATAAAATTTTGCATAAAGTATTGCTACACATGGAGGGGATGGTTATTTAAAATTCTAAATGAGTATGAGAAGCAAAACGTGACGCTGATTTTTAGCGTTATAAATTGCATCTCTCTCACCAACACTCACTCAAGCATAAATTGCAACACCAGTTATCAAAAAAACTATTTTAAAACTCATAGAAACGAAAGAGCTCCCAGAATAAATGCCGAGTTTTTATGAAAATAATATTTGCACTTTTGTAGCCAGACTATATTTTATTCTACGCGGGTCTGTCGCGGAAACGACTGACTCTCAGGGGACGCGGCTAAACCTATAAAACTATCCACAACACTTTTATGGTAATGAAAAAGGTATTTCAATGTTAAAGTATTTTTCTGAATAGTTTTACATATTTTGTAAAACCATTTTCATGTAAAAAAGTTGAAAAAATGGTCAACAGCAGCAGTTATGAATCCTGATTCGGGCAACTTACGACTTCTCAGATATATTTTATTTTTATTGTCTGTTGTTTGTATTTACGTTTCTCTGTAACTATCTCATTAATTTTATTTTATTTTTTTAAAGTGCATGGCCTGCACTGGGCTATCTGAAAATATTTTTAAGGAAAAATGCGAGTTCGAGTCTCGTCTCAGTTGCAATTTTTGAGGACGCATTTTTCCTTAAAAATATTTTCAGATATCTCATTAATGTTTTTTATTTGAATTACTTGTCTCTGTAACTATCTCTTACTGTTATTATTTGTATCTAAATTATGTCGTGTGTTTGTTCGAACAAATTATATTCTATTCTATTAATAGTAGGTTGTATTGTAACACGTCACCGAGTTTACACCAAGTTTTCACATAAGTATTGCACGGGCAAGATCGTCGTGCAAACCAAATACCTACAACAGTGCCTGAGCACTATAGGCACTTCTTAGCGTCAGAAATAGATTCGGATTAGGTTCTACCACCGTACTACGAACCAACCCTGCACACATATACAGGGCTATTGGTAATTATATTAACAAGCAGTTCAGGGCCACTTCGGTACACCCATGCGAACAACTTTTGTTGTTCGACTTTTGGTTTTTTTTCAATTGTAAGGTTATATTTACCTGAAAATCAGCTGTTACTTACACAGAGAGGGCATTAACCTTAAGATTATACGTATTTTTTTAAGCTTTATCTTCTGTTCTAAGTCTGAATGACTTTTGGTTTAAAAACAGCTGATTTCAAATTTACATACCTTTAAAATTTTCAATTAAATATTCGTTTTTCCAAAAGTCGTAGCACAAAAGTTGTTTGTTAAGGTGCACAGAACAGCTTGCTAATATAGTTAGCAAAAATCCTGTATCATAGTTGTAGATACTTGTCCTAGAAGCAGAGTAGGTAAAGCCATAGTAAAATAAAGAAGTTAAACCGCTAAGTAGGTAACTCTGTTGTGCTAAGTCAAGAAACCACTTAATGAGCTTTTTATTCGCAGATTTAAAAGGTTTTTTAAAGTTTCAGTAGAAGCTTTCCTGAAACGGATTTACGTAAGGTCCTACTTGACGTAAACCCGTCTTAGTAATTCAAGACATTTTACGCACTTCTAATTCGGGTGTTTAAACTAAGTGATGTTGACCCATTTTGTTAAAGAGATTTATGTAAAACACTTTAGCCTCGGCTTAAATTTTCAAAAATAAGTCTCATTTTTATTGTTATTTAAGCATGCATGAGCATTGAGCAGGTAGGTACACAGGTAAGTTACCTTACGGGACCTATCTTCGTCATACGTAGATAACTAAAAGTAGCGGCTCTCCGTGGTTTCCCGTGGGAATATCGAGATAAAAAATAGCCTATGTTACTCTCAATGAATCAATGTATCCTCATACCAAGTTTTATCAAAATCGGGCCTGTAGTTTCGGAGCCTATTCGTTACAAAATTAAAAGCAAAAAAATTTGTTCGTCGGCTGCATAATTGTAGACCCACCGTAGAGCTCCAAAACGGTTGTTATCAGAATGTTTTCAACACATTCAAGATTCTAGACACCTGCTTTAGTTGAAGTTTAAAGTCTTCTAACTCATCAATTTATCAAACAAAAATTATTAGAATGAAAACATTCCAATATAATAATTTTCGAACTCTACCGTTGGCTGCAATTATGCAGCCGACTGTTCCTATAGATTGACTAAGTGACAGTGACTACGTAACTAAATGACTAGTTTAATATGTGGCTATTTAAACTACTATATATCTTCAGAAAACATATTATTTCGTTTCATGATTACTAAGCTTTTGCCTAGACCGATGTAAAAACTACCAAATTGGTTAAGCACTTCCTTCAGTCACATTTCAGGAAATAGAAAATGTATACGATAAATAAAGTATAAACTGTGAAGCTATGTGATAGGTTTATATTGAAAGACGCCAGATGATGAATGAGTGTTTATTCAATAGCTATAAAACATAACTGATACACAGTCGTTTCACTCGTCTACCTAAGTCATATCCTGAGGGAGTTTCTAAATTTATAAAAAGGAAAAAGACTCATCACTACATAGTATAAAACAAAGTCGCTTTCTCTGTTCCTATATCCCTTTGTATGCTTAAATCTTTAAAACTACGCAACGGATTTTGATGCGGTTTTTTTAATTAGATAGAGTGATTCAAGAGGAAGGTTTATATATATAATACATGCATAATAAAGTAATTATAGATTAAGTACACGGAATAAATAACACTCGAACCAAGAACTATTGGAATGAAACTCAAAACTCAAAATTTCTTATTCATTTCAAATTATACAAATTGTACGAGATCACATAGAAGCAACTAACACTGAAAAATCTCTAGTAGCACATAAACTGTTTTGCTACTAGCACCTAAACTGTTTTGCTACTAATACCCGAACTGTTCCATCTACATAAAAACTAAGTTAGGATGTGTGCCTTCGGAACGCGCCCACCAATGTGAAGAAGGCACTATAAACTCATGAAATTTTTCTTTTTCTTTGTGATCATACTCACAAAGGTCAATATGACAAATATTTGAAGGTATTATTTGAAAGGCTATTCAAGCCACACCCATGGGTTCTCATCAAATGTATGCTTTATAAAAAATTTGAAAATGCACAAAGTTCCCTCAGAGACTTGTCTCACTGATGGATGCTTTCTGTGGGCAGCGCGAGCAGCAAGCCAAATTGAACTTTCTGAACAAAACTGTACGACATAATTTGGCATCCAATGTGACAAGTTCATTATCATAACTGACAAACGAAGATGAAACTTTGTTACCTTTTATTTTGGGAATTCGATTTTTTTAAATACAAATGATAGGTTAGCGTTTGACCACTATCACATGACGATGAAGAAGATGTAGCACGCTTTCCGAGAAGATAATATCTATTGGCTCGCGACGTTTGCCCCCAAATTGTACAGACTCAGGCAACTGGTTATGGCTACGAATAAGGAATGACGAAGCGAAACACGTAGTAATTCATATAAAAATCGTATCAGTTATTGAGATTAGAAATATATAACATCAGATTTTAAAGTCCTGACCGACTCATAAACCGTTGGCCATATAGACATGTTATTTGGATAGTGTGTTGTTTGTGAAGTGTAGGTATTTACTATAAAAGGGTTTTTCGAAATTCCACTCCTAAGAGGGTAAAATGCCGGGCAAAGCCGCAGGTAAAGCAATCCTAGATAAATACAATATTCCAAATAACGTTATTTTGGCTATGGATACATTCGTACAATATCCATGTTCGTACAATTCCACATTCGTACAATTTTTCCTAAATTGTTTTCCAAATTCGTACAAATAGGTACTATGTGAGTCTACATTACAGTTAACCAAGGATAGATAATCTTTCGTATCTAGTTCAAGGAAAACAAAAGACGATCGAAACAGAAACAAAAGACAATCTGTCAAAATGACAGATGTCAAAGTGACAGCTGTCAAACTTAAAATGGCTATATCTCAGAAACTATTGATCCTAGATTGATGGTCTCTTTGTAGAAGTAATAGATCTCATCGAGATCTTTATTTCCGGTGACAGCTGTCAAATTTAAAATGGCTATATCTCAGAAACTATTGATCCTAGATTGATGGTCTCTTTGTAGAAGTAATAGATCTCATCGAGATCTTCATTTCAGGTGACAGCTGTCAAACTTAAAACTGCTATATCTCGGAACCTATTTATCCTAAATTGATGGTATCTTTGCAGAAGTGACAGATCTTATCGAGATCTTCATTTCAGGTGACAGCTGTCAAACTTAAAACTGCTATATCTTGGAAACTATTTATCCTAGATAGGTGATCTCTTTACGGAAGTGATAGATCTCATCGAGATCTGGTGATCATTTCAGGTGACAGCTGTCAAACTTAAAACCAGACAATCAATCAAGGATCAAAAGTTTCTGAGATAAACCAGTTTTAAGTTTGTCAGCAGCTGATCATCTTTTGTTTCCGTTTAGATCGTCTTTTGTTTCCGTTTAGATCGTTTTTTGTTTTATTTTAAACCTAGGAAGTAATAAATAAATCATTTAAATTAACATTATTGATTGTTGTCATGATTGTACTGTAACCACATACTTTTATATACAGGATGTAGGTACACAACAATGGGACCACGAGAAATAGTTCTCCCTCGTGATCCCATTAATGGGACAAAATCCTGGGACCACGAGAAAACAGCCCATCGTTGATATTGTCATCTTTGAATAAAAGAGAAGGTATAAGCATTTTTACTTTCTTCTATATCTATGTGCAATCTAATCGAGTAATCTAACGTACGAATGTGGAATTTGTATGTACGAATGTGGAATTGTAAGAATGTGGAATTTGTATGTACGAATGTGGAATTGTACGAATGTGGAATTGTACGAACATGGAAATTGTACGAATGTATCCATAGCCGATTTACGGACGATAATTTTACATCATAAGAAAATGATGAAAAATTGTGATATTTTTGTTATTCCTTTATAATTCTATTTGTATCTTTTTTTTCCTTAATATTTTTTTTCTTTTATTTTTCCTTTAGACAGGGTTAATTTTTGATGTGGGCCTTCAGGGCTTTAATATCCTAAACTATGAGCTGCTATGAGACATAGCGAAAAATGCTAAAAGGAGTAGAATCGAAAAAGTCTTTACCCTAGCCGGGAATCGAACCTGTTGATTTTGCAAAAGAATAATCATCCTATATTTTTATACCAATCGATAGTGTTGCTGATAGAGATCAATTCCTGGAAACAAACATAGTATGGCAAAACAAAGGAAATGGCTAAATTTTGTAGTTTTCTGTAATTATGATGACTGTAATTATTATGGTAACAATAGCAACGATAATTCGTTGCTATGGTTAACATCAATGTTTTCTAATGACGTTATCACGTAAAAATATCGCCGACTTAACAAACAACCATTTTGTTTTTTTTTCATAATATTGTCTACATGAACGTTCAATCTAAACTAAAGTATACAAAATCCAATCTCACGGCTTAAGATACGTGAGCGTGAGTTTGTCATCCATCAGAGCTATATTGAATTGAAACAAAAGCGTACCTACCAGTACCTACCTATACAAACACCTAGGGTAAACATCACAAGGATTGTTAGAGAGCTTCGAAGTGGAGTGTCACCTTCTCTTCAAAAATCTGATTTGAATAAGAAGGCAGGTATAAGCAAAAACATCTGAGTGATGCTGTAATTACTAATCTATATATACAGGTTGTTTGGTAATGAATGGTTAAGCGGGCACCTACGGATAGAGGACATTATGCTGGTTTAGAAAAATGAACGTTATATTCTATGAAAGTCTCTTGGTTTTCGAGACATTATACGCCATTAAAAAAAAAACACTCCTTGCTCTATGTTTTTTGATGCCAAAACTGCAACTGAAGGAATTATTCGAATCTGTTCAATAGGAAGTTCTTATTAGAAAAAAAAATCGAACGCAGATTAAACTTCTGGGCGCAGCAAGTATATAATTTATAAAAGAGAAAACAAACAAACTTACTAAGAAAGGCCCAAAAACATAATCATTTCTTTGCAGTCGGGTAAGAAAGACTCATCACGATAGCTCTGAAACCACAAGAGCGAAGAGCCTAAAACTTGGCGTGGAAAGGAACCCCCTTTTAGACGTAACGGAACGATAAGAAATCATTTTGGAAATTTGTAGAGGTAAAATGGTCTGATAAAGCTGTTATTGTGGGAATCGAACACGCGTGCGCAGGAGTCGTTTAATTTAACATAAGTGTAGAAAATGAACACATTACATGCCGAATATAATCATGCAAAGTTTGCGAAATATCTATTTTCATCTTTCCACCAATTTCACAGTCAGATAAACTAAGTAACATGAACTCTTAACGCCACACAAATTGACTTTTTCTATTTCGATGGACGCAAGAAATTATTCGAATCGACAACTTGAGCTGATGTTATAGTATGTGATGGATATAATTATAGCAGTGGCATGTTTACATCGATGTTAATAACGAACCGGTCTAGTGCGTATCGGGCTATGCGCAATGTAGGGTTCCGTGGTTGTCCGTCACAATATTTAAATTTCGAAGGGACTCTTTTTAGATTAGGTATATAAGTTAAGGTCGCTGCATACGTAACGTGATTTTTCTCGTGCCTATGGTACGTTGGATGGTACGTGATATTTTTATATGAAACGATGTCAAGAAATCGTCTCGCCCTGTCCGGCACGAGTCGGGCACAAAATCACGTTACGTATGCAATCATTTAGCTGGTAGAGATGGGGACTAGACTCGTAACTAAAAAAATACACTTTAAAGCTTAATATTTTAGAAACAGATCCCAGGATGAAATTAAAGTTTCTCAATTACCCATAATATTTTCAAAAGATCTATCTAATGATATCTCACACCGTGGGTTTGGCGAGAGAGAAAAAAACATCCCCACGTCATGTGTTGGGGAGATATACTAATGTTTTTTTTTAATTTCATTTTACCATTGTATTGGCATGACTCATATATATATTCATGCCATATTAAAACTTTCTTTAATAGCTTCTGAGCTAAGCCGCGGAAGGACGGACACGGCGAAACTATAGCGATTCCTTCTTAGGAACTACGGAACCCTAAAAAGCCATAGGTATATAAAGCCACTGAGAATTCTCATTTAGGTATACATACACACATCAACACTGTCTAAATATGTAGTGTACACTGTACGTATAAATTTATGAAATATACAAATATCCATGTTCATGTGTGTATTTTACAACATCAATCACCGTACAGCCTGCAGGCTACAGTGAAATTATCGACAGGCATTTCATTTCACGCATGATAACATAGTAAAAATAAAAAAAAATCGTGGAAAATTCACTATTTTTCTCGCGATTTTAACAGAATTATTGAAAATCATTATCGGGAATTCAAATAAGAAACTTATTATCAATTTTTAAGGCTTTTTTATCAATGCAATTTGTTATGATAAATAACGCTATAAGATTACCATTGCATTAGATTAGGAGACCGATAAATATACGTATACATAGTAATATATATGGAATTGTAAGTAAGACTAGCTTTTGCAAGCGACTTCGTCCGCGTAGAAGGCGAAAATGAACCAAGGAATCACGTTGTCCTATACAAATTTTGCACCCCTTTTTCACGCTCTAAAGGGTAAAATTTTGTCAATCTTTTCTTATCGGATACCTACGTCATACAAAGAACACACCCTCCAAGGTTCAGGTCTCTACGACCAGCGGTTTAAATAGTCAGCGAATCACTCAGTCAGGACAAAGCATGTAGGTATAGGTAAGTTTTGCAATGATGTCTATTTTCAGAATCTAATAACTGAAGAACCGAGAGTTATTACTATGAATTTAGTCCGCTTTAGGCTAAAAGTGAAAATCTAACCTTTTAAAATCACTACATAGTATAAAATAAAGTCACTTTTTACCGTCCATATGTCCCTATGTCCCTATTTCCCTTTGTATGCTTAGATCTTTAAAACAACGAAACGGATTTTAATGCGGTTTTTTAATAGATAGAGTGATTTAAGAGGAAGGTTTATGTGTATAATACATGCATAATATAGCCGTGCGAAGCCGGAGCGGGTCGTAATAGATAAGTAGTAGATAGGTTTATCCCATTTATATGTCCACTTTGTTTGGAAACTATAATAATTACAAATTGTATAATTCAAACATTCAATGGTTATTTGTCCAGGGTCTACATTTGCGTAAAGAGACAATTTACGGATTTCGAATCCAATATGAACTGTTCAAATGTAAATCTGTGGGTGAATTACCCTTCAATGTAGGCAAATACATTCTTATCGCTTTGATTAACTACATGGAATTGTAAATAGTTGAAATAAAGTACGAGAATAACGGTATTTTCGCATTACGACCCATAATATTCTTAATTAAATACTAAGACCAACTTATCTAAGTATAGCCAGCTGTTGTATAATACCTAATTATTGTAGGCATAGCTGGATAGTGGTATGAATATGTACCCACTTTATGAACTAATAGTCCTTTATATTTGTAAAGAAAATATTAGGTACATTCGGCCTTCCCATCGTTCTCGTCGATCGTATTTCTGAAATTACTGTATTACCGTCAGGCCAGATTGGACATATAATATACCTACATTTCCACACAGCACTATCTAGTCCAGAGCTAAGTAACTTAGGCTATTGTTAAGCCAGGATATATAAACTTTTCTTTTATAAATAAATTATTTTAACTAGCTGTCCCGCGGCAAACGTTGTTTTGCCATATATACAAAACAAAAGGAAATTTAGGTGGACAATATACGTGTTTGACAATATGCGTTTTTGACATTTTGCGAAACTTACATGCTCTTGTCATTTTGAGTGTTTGACCTAATGCGAATTTTACCTTCTACCTACATGTGATCCATAGGTAACAAACATCGCGACACGAGAATTTATTTAAATAGGGATATAAATAAATAAATATTGCAGGACATTCCACACATCGCCATCTAGCCCAAAGCTAAGTAACTAGACTTGTGTTATGGGTGCTAGACAACGGATATACTACTTATATAATTTTCTTTTGTAAATATATACTTGTAATACATAGAAACAACCAGACCACAGACAAATATCTAAGCATAAATACTTGTCTGAGGCGGGAATCGAACCCGCAACCCTGTGTTTGGCAGCCCGGCATGGTGACCATTGTGCAAATTGGGTCGTCAAACATACACATACAGAACACCCAGACCAGAAACAAATATCTGTCATTATATACTTGTTTGAGGCGGGAATCGAACCCGCAAGCATCACGGGCCGGTCGTTTACCCGCCGCACCACAGAAGTCGTGTATCTTGAACCGTATCTAGTTACAATTTATCACAGACTATCTATTGTTGGTGAGACATAGCCGTTATGTGTAGCCAATTGCAACAAATTGTGGAAGTAAGAGAATAATGGAAGCAATGAAAGTCTCGTGTGCTTCTAAGCTCCCTATAAAAAGCCCTGAAAGCTGTAAATATCGTAGACTTAGCAACCAATTAACGATTTTACTCTCTTTTGGGATACAATGTAGATAATAGGGTACTATGGTTAACATTGATATAAGTACGAAATTTCCTCTTATAAAGGGAAAAAGAACAAGGAAGAAGACTAGCTGCGCCCCGCGGTTTCACCTGCGTAAGTCCCGATTCTGTGGGAAAATCAAAAAGTAGCCTATAGCCTTCTTGAACGAATGAACTATCCAACACAAAAATATTTTTGAAGTGAAAACTTCTTATGGCGCGTTGGGCACTTTTGTGGGTGAGCATTTTCAACCGTTCTCACGACAGATTTTGACGCGACAGATTTTGACGCGACAGAATATGAGATTTTATTTGTGTTAGTTTTTTGTTGAACTTATACTGCCATCTATTACACACATTGAGAAACTTAGTTTCTAGAAAGACCGCTATTCGAATGTAGATGGCGCTGATTTAAATTTTTTACTGCCATCTAGCGAATAAAAAATAAACTATATTTGTTTAAGTGAGTGCTAATAGATGGCAGTAGCAGATCGTTTCAAGAAATATTCTATGAGAAATAACAAGTTTATTGTTTTCACTTCTGCCTGCACTCCCGGAGTGCGCTGTTTTTTCAATTCGAACCAGTAGTTCGAGATTAGCGGGTTCAAACAAACAAACAATCAAAAAAACAAACTCTTCAGCTTTATAATTTAAGTACCTATAGATTTCCCCATACAAAATGAGATAGAGCAAGGAAGAAAAAGACTAATTCTAGATTTATCCATATAGAGTTGAAAAGAAGATGAAGACTAATCTAAAATTTCCCATAGATGATTTTGTATTAACGCGACGCGACTTTTCGCTATTATTATATCAGTAAAAAACATTATTCCACAATTTATTTAGTTTTGAAATACCACTTCCGCCACTATATCTCTTGCTGGTCCTTCAACTCGGATGAAAAATGATCTATAGAATTGTCGGCAACACTTGTTTCTTTCAAGTTGTGGCGTAAAAGCTGCACGTTTCCTTGTGACAGATTCTTATCGTCCATTTTAAGGGATAGGTGGCAGTAGCACACTGCCACATAATCAAATTTTGAAGCTCTATGATTAAATTCGAGTCACGTCCGGCGGTGACTGGCATCGTCGTCATTGTGAATTATTACCCTGAAACTTTAATACAATTAACTGAATCATCTCACCTTTACCTGACATTCATTATCCTTAACAAATGAATTTTAGGTACAATTGTTACGAGTCCAAAATACATTTAAATAGTTATCGTAATCAACCTACAGACTCTGTGGTATTTTTAATGAAAGAACGAATAAAGTTCGCCGCATACGTGACGGGATAAAACTTCGGACGAGACGGGGACATGACGTGCATCGTGCATAAAGTGTTCGTGGTCTTTAAACATCTTGATCTTTCCCGTGTGTAAACGCACCTGGTAACCTGCACCTTACCCTACGCGAGGCGTGTACGCGGGCGTGCAGTCACCAGACACATTCACCGAAAGGGGGTAAAACCTACCCCTAACACCTACCCCTACAATAACCTATCCCTAGTTTCCTAATCGTATGTATCTATATCTGGACCCCTTGTGCGTGTATCCTAGTTAGTGCGTGTGTGTATGTGTGTGTACCTAGCTTTATGTGTACCTATTGGCCCTACCCTACCTGACGTGTCCCTACTGCCCTAGCCCTAACCATAGGGTTCGAACAATATATAAATATATAGATAAGTACGGGATTGTCTGTCACCAGGCGACCTGGGGTGACGGACGGACGGTGGGTAGGAAGGGTGGTGTGTGTACGTCGTGCTATGTACACGGGATGGATTTTCTCACTGCTGGTCAAGCGGACTCACAAGACCAATCGACTGACGGCTAAGGGTTTCCTGGCCGCAGTGAGAGGATGCTAAAGAGCATGGAATAGCTGCAATAGCTCTTCTAGCGGTTGCTAGGGACCGCTCGTATCTTGCAGCTGCAATAGCTCTTCTAGCGGTTGCTAGGTACTGCTCGTTTCTTCCAGCTGCAATAGCTCTTCTAGCGGTTGCTAGGCACAGCTCGATCTTTTTGGGAGGAGGAGTGATACTCGACTCAGTTCTTGATTCCAATTAATTTATTCACAATTTTCTTAGATTATATACATTTTAGTTTTGATGACTTATTAATAATTATTATAATAGTGTGCTGTCGGTGTGCAGCCGTGTGTTACCTACCTATTGCCAAAATAATATTAATCATCAAAAATTGTGTTTACTTTGTGACCTACATTTAATTTAAACATACAGTTTGTCATGCGACTTGGCTTGTTTACATATATTATTTTAATTTAAGTATTTAGTTAAGAAATTATTATTTTAACATATTACAAATTATTATTAATCTTTAAATTTATCCTAGTGTATATTTGTATAGTTTATATTAAAATAAAATTATTGTACAATGAGTTGAACACCGTGTCGGACGGGACGTCACAATTTTTTGACAGCGTTTCATATAAAAATATCACGTCCGTCCGGCACGGGAAAAATCCCGTCACGTCAAGTTTAAAGAACGCATAAAACTGTACGTTTTGTAAAAAAAAGTTCTAATAAATTAGTAGAGTTACCTACCTAATACTTGTACCCATAATTTATTTATGAATCAATTTCAAAAAATATCGTTTGTTATTTGTTTCGTTTTACCATTATTTTCCTTCAAAGTAATCAATCCCCTTTGGCCACATATTCGTAGAAACATAATATTATTATACCCCTGAGAAGTTTTATTATAACCGGTACCTAAGTTGAATAAAATCAAGTTAAACTCAGTTAGCTGAATATTATTATGTCCATTTGAATGTAGGTATTTTAATCAGACATCTGTACCCCTACCTTGAGTTTACAGAGATCAGACTCGCTAGCGCCTGCTTAAAAAAATTCGAAAAAAATGTATGTGTGTATGCGCCTCTAGCGGTCACTAGAAGTACATTTTTTTCATAGATTTTTTTACGCAGACGCAGTCCGGTCACTGTAAACTCATTGTACTGATTGAATTGATAAATTAATAAATACTTGCGCTCCGCGGTTTCACGCGCGTAAGTCCCGTTCCCGTGGGAATATCAAAATGAAAAATAGACTATAGCCTTCCTCGATAAATGGACTATCCAACACAAAAGTATATTTCAATTCGAACCAGTAGTTCCTGAGATTAACGCGTTCAAACAAACAAAAAAACTAAATCTTCAGCTTTATAATATTACTAGCTGCGCTCCGCGGTTTCACCCGCATAAATCCCGATCCCGTGGGAATATTAAAGTGAAAAGTAGCATATAGGCTTTCTCGATAAATGGACTATCCAACACAAATAATTTTTCAATTCAAACCAGTAGTCCCTGAGATTAGCGCGTTCAAACAAAGAAAGAAACAAACTCTTCAGCTTTATAATATAAATTATAGATGTAGGAACTACAAGGGACGTAAGTACTCACAATTTTTGAACTGATAAACATATTAACGAAGAACGAAGTTTCGCGGTGTCGATGTCGTCGTGGAGTAGAAAGTTATTTCAGGACGTCTTTCTTCTTCATATTTTTCACCTGAAAGAGGTATGTAATGGCCATTAAGCTGATTATATTGTACAATTTTCATCGCCCACATAATATTATCTTTCCCAAAAGATCTTAAAAACACAACAATCTAACTCCAAACTGCTCTTCGAAATTACCTAATAAAACTTGAATTACATATTTCGCTTAAAGTTAATGGGTACTTTCGTTTATTTTGCAAAATATTCGTTTAAGTATTCCGTTTTTTTTTGGCATAGGTATTTAAAACGCAGGTACTCCAGTAATCGTTAAAAACATCCTACGTTCTAAATATCATTATCAATTTGTTAAACAGAAGGATCTGTGGGATTAGGTAGTAATGTAATAAACAGTGTTTCCTTTGAAAATGAAAGATAAATTTTTAATCAAGAAACAGCCAAGTGAAACATTAAATTTATGTGGCGAATGGAGAAGCAAGCTCGTTTTGACATGGGTCTCTAGTTACGCAGTCGAGGGCATAAGGGTCGAAGGCCGCAACGACGTGATTCACCTAACAATATTATGAGAGCCTCTTATTCAGCTGCTTTTACAACTATCTTCGTCTATACATATAAAACGCTTTGTCCTTAATGACTGACTAACAGCCTAAACCGCTGATCGTAGAGACCTGAAACTTGGAGGGTGTGTTCTGCGTATGACGTAGGCATCCGATAAGAAAGGATTTTCCGAAATTCTACCCCTAAGGGGGTGAAAAAAGGGGCTAAGTTTATATAAGACAACGTGATTCCTTGGTCCATTTTCGACTTTTACGCGGACGAAGTCACGACCAAAAGTTAGTCTTTCATATTTTTTCCGGGTAATCGCTTATTATGTACTAATAAACACATCAAGGTTTGGCATTTTTACGAGTATTTGTATCAATATAGGTCAAATTAATATATCTCCACCTTCTTTTCTTCGGTTTACCTAAATAATGTATTAGAATAGAATCAATCGTCTTAGATAGCGTTTGTAAGGTATCCTAATGGAGGCCATACACGCTAGGTTATGCTCGATGGTTATGCATGTAAGGTTATAACCATCGAGCATATACCGTGTAAGAGACAAAACTGTTCTGTTTTCTACTCATTTACGGTCGGCTGCATAATTGCAGATCCACGGCAGAGCTCCAAAACAGCTGATAGAAGAATGTTTTCAACACTAGCAAGATTCTAGACACCAGCTTTAGGTAAAGTTTAATGTCTTCTAACTTATCAATTAATCAAACAAAATTATTAGAATGCAAACATTCCAATAATAGTAATTTACGAACGCTACCGAGGGCTGCAATTATGCAGCCGACGTATATGCAACCGAGCAAATATCAAAATTGGTATTTTATGCCGCTCGGTTATGCTTGCTCGCGAGCATAACCGAGCATGTGTGGACGTCTTAACACTACTGAATAGTTCACTACGTTAGCACAGTTGTTGATTACGTGATTGTTAAACGTAAATTAGCCAAAGAAAAGTCACCCTAGCAAGCAGGTACGATCGGCTGTATAATTCCAGACCCACCGTAGAGCTCCAAAACGGCTCTTTTAAAGATGTTTTCAACACAAGCAAGATTCTAGGCACCTATTTCAGTTGAAGTTTGAAGTCTTTATACTCATGAATTTATCAAACAAACATTTCAATAATGTTAATTTTAGAACTCTACGGTGGGTCTGCAATTATGCTGCCGATCGTCATCTATGTAGGTACTTAATATTTTTTAACCGACTTCAAAAAAGGAGAGGTTCTCAATTCGGTTGTATGTTTTTTTTTTCGGTATATTGTGATATAAACCAACTAGCGACCCGTCTCGGCTTCGCACGGCTATATTATACATATAAACCTTCCTCTTGAATCACTCTATCTATTAAAAAAAACTACATCAAAATCCGTTGCGTAGTTTTAAAGATCTAAGCATACATAAGGACATAGGGACAGCGAAAAGCGACTTTGTTTTATACTATGTAGTGAAGAACAATGCAACAGATTCAATTGACTATAAATAGATAAACCTATCTAAAAATATACTTAACCACAAAATATATATCAATTTGCGTTATTTTAGTACCTCGATATCTTAACAAAGCAATTGTGTATGAGAAGCACGAGTCGAGTGGATCGGAACACCTAACCTAATGGAAAACTCGCAATAATACTGTATGAAGATCAATGACTTGAGGATAAGACCCACCTCGTTCGATGAAACAAAACAACGATAAACTTCAACAATCTTCTATCTACTAAAGGGGAAATATATATTTTAACCTATTGCGTAGCTTTAATCGCGGGCTTTGAGCGTGGCGACCGAATCAAGAAAAACTTAAACAATCTTCTATCTACTTCGTATATATCTACACTAATATTATAAAGGCGAAATATATATTTTAACCTATTGCGTAGCTTTTATCGCGGGCATTGAGCGCGGCGACCGAATCAAGAAATTCCGTAACGAAAATAAAACCTAACACCCTCCACTCCGCCTACCATGTAATGTAGCTCGGCCGAGCGTTCGCTTAACGTGTATGTATATTTTTTGGTTTTAGGGTTCCGTACTACAAAAGGTAAATAACCAGCGAACCATTGAGACGCTTCTAACGATACCTCAATCAGTAGTTTTGAAGTTAGGTGGGAACAGATGAACATACATACATATAAACGGGTCAAAAACATAAATCTCCCTTTTGTCTTCGCCGTAATTGGGTAAAAAAGGAACCCTTATAAGATCACTTGCTTATCTGTCTGTTTTTGTTTGTTTTTGTAACAAATAGGCTCCGAAACTACTGGACCGATTTTGATGAAACTTAGTATGAGGATATCAGGATACATTGATTAATTGGTAAGTAACATAGGCTTCTTTTTATCCCGATGTTCCCTATTACATATAAAATGCTTTTCTACACTCATCATCTTCCTGCCCTTATCCCAATTTATTTGGGGTTGGCGCAGTATGTCTTTTTCTTCCATTCACTCCTATTAGTCGTCATCTCATCGTTCACATTCATCTCTCTCATGTCTTGTCTCACGCAGTCCATCCACCTTTTCTTCGGTCGTCCTCTTCCTCTCCATCCCTCTACATTAGTATTCATCACTCTTCTTGTCACATGCGTCTCCTCTCTTCTCATCACAAAATGCTTTTCTACACTTATATTATAAAAAGGAAATATTTTTTTGTTAGTTTGTTTGTAACAAATAGGCTCCGAAACTACTGGATCAATTTTGATGAACATTGATATGAGGATACATTGAGTCATTGGAAGTAATATAGGGTTATTTTATCCCGATATTCCCACGAGATCGGGAGTTAAGCGAGTGAAACCGCCGAGCGCTGCTAGTGGGAGATAAAGTAGACATACCTTAGCGCTAAAGTAGGTATGTTTCTATTTACTTACTTAGTATTTGTATCTAAAGGAACAGGTACATTGAAAATTTCCCAAGCAAAACTTTCCCAATAAATGAGATTGGAGGAGATGATTTTTTTTTTCAAATCCATGAGGCTTGTCAAAGTATCTAAATAATTAAATTTTTTGCCGACCCAGTTGGCACAATGGTCACCATGCCGGACTGCCAAACACAGGGTCGCGGGTTCGATTCCCGCCTCAGACATGTATTTATGCTTAGATATTTGTCTGTGGTCTGGTTGTTTCTATGTATTATAAGTATATATTTATACAAAAGAAAAGTACCTATATAAGTAGTATATCCGTTGTCTAGCACCCATAACACAAGTCTAGTTACTTAGCTTGGGGCTAGATGGCGATGTGTGGAATGTCCTGCAATATTTATTTATTTTATTATTATTTTATTTTAATGAATGGAAAATATCCAATACAAGTTTATCAGATCAACTCGGCTGTTTGTTGTTTTACTTCAGATAAATTGGATATTTCATCTAAGCTGACACTCTTAAACATTTTCATTATTTCCATATCTGTCCCCCGATATCGGGGTACACTTTCTATTTTTTCCAACTTGAATAACTTCAAAATTTCCAAGAGCTTATCTCTTAAAACGTTAACTTTGTTCTGTTTTGTTTTTCCCGTTCTTAAAGCTTTCGTGGACGATTTTCTAAGTGTATCGAAAGCTTCTTTGTGATCATCACATATTTTATTCGGTTCTGGTTCGGTTCCAGCATCTTTTTTCTCGACAACAGCAGTTGTGCAACTGCGGTCATAATAAGGAACTTGAGGGACACTTGTTGCTTTGTTTGATTTCTCGTACAATATTGCAGAGCACTGAGTAGAAAGTGCCCGAGGCTTTCTTAATACATTCACTTGAACACACTTTGATTTACTTGGCGATTTCTCTAATTTTCTTGAACAAGTTGCCCCTTGTATGCTAATGAGTGCGTTGTTATTGCTGACGATGCTGTTGTTTTTCGACACTCTTTTAGAACTTGTTTCTGTTGTAACTATTGTATCGTTTCCAATGGCTTTCTTGAATAAGTGCTTTTGCAGTGTACTTATAAGCGTCGATGAAGGATCATTAACAACTTCACCTAAACCCCACCAAAAGTTAGACATTATGAGAAGCTATAACAAAATATTCATGAAACATATTTTTGACACACTTGACAGTGAAAAAAACATATTTTTCTTAATGCAGTGAAAGCATAGAGTTAAAGAAGAATGGACTAAACAAAACATTCCACAAAGTATTTATAATTTAAACCATTGAAACGGGGTCAACGTCTGGAATAAAACTTTAAAGAGGTAATAATAAATAATAAAAATAAATAAATATTGCAGGACATTCCACACATCGCGATCTAGCTACAAGCTAAGTAACTCGACTTGTGTTATGGGTGCTAGACAACGGATTTCAGTACTTTTCTTTTGTAAATATTTACATAAAATACATAGAAACAACCAAACCACAGACAAATATTATCTAAGCATAAATACATGTCTGAGGCGGGAATCGAACCCGCAACCCTGTGTTTGACAGTCCGGCATGGTGACCATTGTGCCAACTGGGTCGTCAAAGATATTCACAAAGTACAAAGTACCTTTTAGATGCCTTTTATATCAAAGGTAGATACTTTATGTACGATATTTATTAACTAGCGACCTGCCCCGGCTTCGCACGGCTATATACATATAAACCTTCCTCTTGAATCACTCTATCTATTAAAAAACCACACCAAAATTAGTTGCGTAGTTTTAAAGAGCCAAGCATACATAGGGACAGACAGCGGGAAGCGACTTTGTTTTATACTATGTGGTGATAAGTAAAAGATATTCGTGAGAGATATTTATGATAATAATGAGTAATCATCTTAGTAGATATGTAGTTAATTAATATGATAACAAGAAACTGAAGATACATCCACTTTACCGTTAATCTTCGCTGAAGTTCTTCAAAGTTTCGCTGGAGTTCCGTTAAATTATGTTATCCTAGTAGTCCAGAACCGGATTTGTTAGAGGATATTGGCATTCAACAGTGTTCAAGTTCTACGCTAGTTAAAGGCTGATTCCAAACAAACACTGTGTTGTCAAATATTATATTGATTGCACTTTAGAAAACTAATACACAATTCGCTATTCCTTACATTGCATTTTATATAAGTACTATATTCCTAAGAAAAGTACCTACTACTGCTCATAAATTAAAAAAGCAGTAATTTGTAGAATCAGTCAATTATTGTAAAACCGTGATTTTTAATGTAATTTAATAGAACACGAAGTAATTTTAATGTTTTTGTTGCCCGTGCCTACTTACCATTATTGTAAAATCGGTCATTTATAGAATCGGTTAATTTAAGAACCGGTCATTTGTATAATCAGACATTTTTATAATTGTACATTCCAAGAATCGGTCAATTATAGATTCTGTAGTCATTTCGAGAATGGGGTAATTCCTAGACTAAACTATCAAAATCCATAATTAGGTACAAATAAAATTAAAAACAAATAAAACTAAAAGATAATTACAATCATTATAAACAATACACACATAAATTAATACAAAAAAATAGTTTAATTTTTATTGCATTAAATCTATCAATACATAGTATAAAACAAAGTCGCTCTCTCTGTCCATATATCCCTAAAAACTACGCAACGGATTTTGATGCGGTTTTTTTTAATAGATAGAGTGAAGAGGAAGGTTTATAATGTATAATACATGCATAATATAGCCGTGCGAAGCCGGGGCCTGTCGCTAGTAGAAAATAAACCAGCTTATACCTACCTATGTAAACTGCTGGGATTAATAATTACGTATTTAAAAAAATAATAAAAGTACTAAGAAATTAGATTTTTTAACAAATCCAGACTGATCCAAATCCGAATACGTCTAGTCAGTGTTTCGATCATTTGTGGTACAATTTTGGACAACGACATTGTTTAAGGAGGAGTTAAAAGTGCCTTTGTTCAACTAAAAGCTTTCGAAATTGTAAATTGTAGACTCCAAGTTTCGCTGTTTATTTTGCAGAAACCGTTGTTAAATTTAAAAGGTGCTATGGTAAAGGGTTTGGTACCATTATTTTTGTATCTCGTCCGTGACTAATAACAGTTAAGTGATCTCTAATGTACAAATCTCAGGGAAGGTCGAGTATTTCTAGACAATGTTTCCACTTCTGAAATGGTTAAATGTAATCCCATAGTATAGGATCCCTATAGAACGACCTTCACTTCAATGGATGAAAGTATTTTATATCAAACTAGCGACCCGCTTCGGCTTCGCACGGCTATATTATGCATGTATTATACATATAAACCTTCCTCTTGAATCACTCTATCCATTAAAAAAACCGCATCAAAATCCGTTGAGTAGTTTTAAAGATTTTAGAATACAAAAGGCAATAGGGACAGATAAAACGACTTTATTTTATACTATGTAGTGATTAAATAGAACAAAATGTATTGCAAAGGGGTTGACTAAAAATTCCAGTTCAGAATGATTAATTAATTACAAAATATGTTTTTTCAACAATGCACTGGTTGGGTTATTAGACAGACAAATTCCATACAAATTCCAGTAGAAAATAGTCAACCTAACGTTTGCATATTCTGCTACATACTTTCGATTACCAGTAAATTGTTAAAAATTTTATTAACTGATTTTATTTAGGCAACCCATCATTTGCATAATATTTATTGACCTATTTAATTTGATATAAAATACTTTTCACCAGCTCGGTGAAGGTTGTTCTATACAGGGATCTTAGACTACTAGCAAATTATTTCGGTAACCCGAAGGGATTTTCGTGAAACGCTTAGTTTTTAGGGTTCTTTCGTGACGATACCTACTAAATATTTTTAGTTTTTTTTTCGATACTTACAGTTTGCCAGTATAGGTACCTATATAGGTAATAGAAATAGAGTGATTATTTTCCCGGGTTTTTTATAACTGTTAGAACTGTTTTGAAAATCGAATGTCGGTGCTCGACCTAACCTCGGTTACTTACTACCCTCAACATGAGATAACAACGCTCGCCACTACTCCAGTCTCCTCGTGACCATGACTATTGTAACATAGTCGAAACGTCGAGGTAAGAGAAATAAAAATACGCGATTTTAAGACCCGGAAAATAATTCCTATGAATACAAATTTAAAATATTTTTTTTTTTTAATTAAGAATCTGAAATTGGCAGTAAGTTTAGTTGAATAGTTTTTCGTTTATAATTTAATTTAAGTGCTGTTGATTCTATGTCCATCAATAAATAAAAATTAAATCTTATGAGTTAAAAAAGTATATAGAAATATAGTGTTTAGATACTCGAGGAGACTGGAGATAGAGGTAGGTGCTTGATCTAAAATAAATCTCTACTCAGCTTTATGAAGAAAGGGTACCGGCGCTCTCTCCATACAAACGTAGTCGACTATTCTCTCCCTGGATAATGACACTTGGACTAAAAACCTATAACTGCTATGACTATTATTGACTATGTCCCTATGTCTTTGTTTTTTCATTTTATAATTATCATAGAAAGTAAAAGTTAAAAAAACAAAATATATATAAAAAAATAAGACATATGGGCATGGTCATGGCAGATATAAGTTGTTTGCTACAAAAATATTTGCTCTAGTGTCAGGGAGGAAACAGTCGACTACGTTTGTATGGAGAGAGCGCCGGTACCCTTTCCTCTTAACAGAATGGGTTGTTTAGTGTAAAGTTTGTTTGAGGTAATTGCTGAAGTTTTTATTGTTCTCAATTAAACAATAGCGAAGGAATCAAATACATCACGACAATAAAAAAACGGTTGCACTCCGGGAGTGCCGACAGAAGTGAAAACTAATAAAAAATTTAAAAAAAAAAATTCAAAAAAAAAAATAGTCGGACGACAATTAGTCGTCCGACATTTGTCGTCCAACAAATTGTCGTCCGTCTATAGTCGTCCGACAAATAGTCGTCCGACATTTGTCGTCCGACATTTGTCGTCCGTCAATAGTCGTCCGACAAATAGTCGTCCGACATTTGTCGTCCGACAATTAGTCGTCCGACATTTGTCGTCCGTCAATAGTCGTCCGTTAAAAAATACCACATGTACGTCTTAATACACTCACAGCCAAATTAAAAACAGTAGGCAGTAATTAAAAAATGTATGCCTGGCATACATTTTCGCCGCGCCGTAGAGAGGAGATAGCTGTCTACTCTCCATCCGTCTTACGCTTTCACGTGTCCTGACGCGAGTTTAAGATTTTATACCCATTACAGAAAAAGTGCTCAACGCCGCTAAAGAAGTTTTCACTTCAAAAAAAATCTCATCTTAGCAGATAAGAATAAAAATTACTTACTGTTCATTTGTTGTCTGCAAAGTTACATTTATGATTATATTTTCACGCCTTTACGATTGAAGGGTTGTGTTAAATGTTTTCATCAATTAGAATAAATTAAGAAAAAAAAAATATGCAATAGTTTATTACGTGGTATTGCCAGCATTTAATACCAAATTTTCTATTAAAATGAGCCTGAGCATGCTTTTTGTGAAGTAAAATTTAACTACTAAAATTATATAAATACCATAATGTAGGTTCATAAAATAATAATAAAAAAAAATAAGGTAAAGAAATTTTAATTTGGAAATTTCCCGAATAAGAAAAAACGAAATAAAGACAACTCTGGCTCACTTGAATAGGAATTCATTCAGTAACAAATAAATAAATGCTGGTAATACCACGTATTATACCATTTCAAAATCTCTATGAAATAGGCAACTTTTTTTTTAATTTGACATTGGGTGACCATACATTTTTTTTACACCGGGAAAAGTTCAGTTTATAAATTAAAAAATCATGATATTTCAGTTAAATTGAAGCATAGAAAAATCATGACATTTGAGTTAAGTTGAAGCATAGGTAGGTACCTACTATATTATTTATATTACAACACACAAAAGGAAAACAACGTCTGTTTGATCTCTGCTATTGACATTCACTTCGATATTTCAATATCAGAATGGTTGCACTGTAGTGTTGAATTGTTAACGTCGAACCATTTCAAGTATCTTTCCGTTTCCAATCGGAGTTACGACTACCTACGTTCCTTTACACACTGATGCACTGGAACTTCCTTTACCAATATTCTCCGATTCTCTACAATAGGTAGGTACTTCGTTTAGACTACATTTTATGACTGATCTTTCTCCTATTATTACCTGGATGAACGAGCTTTGCTCGGATATTTTACGGGCTTTTTACCTCGCCCCCGAAACCATACTAAATCTCATGAAAATCTTGGAGCTAATTATTTTCCCGGGTCTTAATCAAAAAAAAAAAAAGTAAATAAAAAAAATTTTTTTTTTTTATAAATAAATTAAATAATTACTATGAATACAAATCGTGTGAGTTTAAAAAGTTTATCGTTGGAGCTGTTTCCGAGATCCTGATTACACATCATCACTTCACTACATAGTATAAAACAAAGTCGCTTTCTCTGTCCCTATGTCCTTATGTCCCTATATCCCTATGTATGCTTAAATCTTTAAAACTACGCAACGGATTTTGATGCGGTTTTTTTTAATAGATAGAGTGATTCAAGAGGAAGGTTTATAATATGTATAATACATGCATAATATAGCCGTGCGAAGCCGGGGCAGGTCGCTAGTATTATATACAAGAATTGCTCGTTTAAATATATTATTTAATTATAAAATTTATTTAATTCTTACATTTTGATAAACTATTTTAAAGTAAGTAAAGTAATTTCAATAGTAATAACAAAAGAATAAATATAAAATTAAATAATAATAAAAAAATAATTAAATAAACTACCCTACATAAGTTTGAACATACAGACAGGCAGACAGACGGACAAGAAAGTGATCTTATAAGGGTTCCTTTTTAACTTACCTTTTGAGGTACGGAATCCTAAAAATAAAAGATGGCGATGCTTATCCGCTGTCCGAGATAGAAGCCAGCCCTTGGTCACTCGAATCGAAGTTAAAACTAGTAAGAAGAATAAATATTATTTTACATACAAATTATGTGCGATAATAGACCTTACGGTGAAGGAAAACATCGTGATGAAACCCGCGTAATATGGTGTACACTGACTGCGCACTAAAACGCGAATTAAGATGTGAGCAGCTAGTGTTGCCACAAGATAAGTATACACCCAGTGTCAAATTTTAAAAATATTATTTTTATTACCTACTATTCTCTCAACTTTTAGTGTACTTTGGCTGGTGCAAATGTGGTGCTGCTTGTTAACTAATGTCTCAGACGAAGCCTCGTATAATTACGATAGAACTTCACTTAAGGTAAGTTAGTTCGTTTAATCATTAATTATGTGCGATATTTGACCTTACGGTGAAGGAAAACATCGTGATGAAACCCGCGTCTTAGTTGGCTCCAGACTTATTGACAAGTTCTCTCCTCTGGACATGGTTGACTAAGCTGAGAGGGGTAGTATAGTGCTGTTCAAACCTACTCCATTTCCACGCAAAAAGGACCCAACTAAGAAGGTATAGCTAAGGAAAATCAGCCCGCATACAAGCACAAGTACATATTTTATATGTAATTTTGTATGTCCTTATTCATACGCAGCGTTATAAATCGCATCTGTAAAATGAGAGGATATTAGGGTTCCGTATCACAAGAGGAAAAAATGCAACTCACAAAAGATTACTAATAATAATGTGCTTCTCACAAACATAATATGTACCTATACCTTTTACTTTCATGCTTTCTGATTAAATTTCGAGATACTTACCTACTTACTTAGTACTTATAAGTAAAATACATATAATGTGCTCTTTATGAAAATAAAATATTACCAATTATAAACTGCTGTTGATATATTCACACGTATATAGATACTAATCTATACCTATTTCTATACTAATCTATGTATAATATCTATCTATTTATCTATTTCTATCCATTTAAATAATATTAGATTCTACTAATAGTTTAAAATATTATTTTAGAGAGGACGAATAGGCTCTGAAACTACAGGACCGTTTTTGATGAAACTTGGTATGAGGAAACATTGATTAAAGGCCTATCCGCACAGCACAGTGACGACACAGTTCCGGCATGAAACTTGGAGGATACATTGATTCGTTAGGAATAACATAGGCTACTTTTTATCCCGATATTCCCACGGGATCGGAAGTCACGCGGGTGAAACCACGGAGCACTGCTAGTTACCTATGAAGCTGTCAGTTTCAGTTCAGCGTTCAACTGAAGTTTATGTAGGTAAATAACATTTCAACAAAGAATGTGAATAGGTGCCCCATATCGATAGCAAGTGTAAACATACGGTTGTGCAAATAAACAAAAAATAAACGTTAAAAAAAATCTTTTTTTCTTTTTTTTCATACGATCCGTTCCGGCTTCGCACGGCTTTATTATGCATGTATTATACATATAAACTTTCCTCTTGAATCACTCTATCTAATTAAAAAAACCGCATCAAAATCCGTTGCGTAGTTTTAAAGTATTAAGCATAATAGGGATATAGGGACATAGGGACAGAGAAAGCGACTTTGTTTTATACTGTAGTGATAGTGATTAGTAGGATAGTAGGATAGGACGTAAATTCGAAAATCGGCTGATTTTTAAAACAAAGGTCATTCAGACAGCAAAAACATAAAAATAAATATAATGTTAAGGTTAATGACCTCCTCGTAAGGAACAGCTGATTTTCAGCTAAACCTAACCTTAAAATTTTCAATAAAATGTTTGAATTTCCGAAAGAAAGAAATTAGAATGTAGAACAAACGTTATTTGTTTAGGTGCACAGAAGTGACCCTCAGCCGCTTGCTAATATAGATACTCGTACTTACCAATAACCCTGTACAACTATTTTTTTTTAAATTGGTCCACATCCCCGATTTTACTCTATCCTATAAATAGGTTTTATGTGTAGGTGGTTCTGGTTATCTACTTATGTACACCGTTCTTGACATTCTCTTTCGTTGTTTATCGGGAAATTGCCAAGTTTTTAGTGATTGCCGGAATATCCGGAAATGAGACACCATGTTTGGGAAATTGCTTGAGAGCAGAGTACTTTCTTGTCTATAATGAAGTCCTTAACGTAAAATTCCTATCTATTTTTTCATGAAGCTGTTCATTGAAAGCTATGAACTACAAAATACCTAAATTAATTTTAAACCGCACGCGCCGCAGTCTCCGTTTGTATGCACGCAGCGCCGGGTTGGTGACGTCATCAGCATCGGCCTTGGGGATTTCCTTCACTGCGGCGACTGCGGCGCGTGCGGTGCGGCTAGGTGTGCGCTCACTTTAAGAGGTCCGGTGAGAAGGCATTATTTCTTCGCCCTCTATTGATAGGTATTGGTCTCTAATTGCACCAAGCATTTTTTGAAAAATCATAGAAAAACACGTTTGGTTAAATATCCCGTTTCCAAGACGCTTTAGAAGTTTAGTGTGAAGGCATTATTTATTAGCCGTAATGGCTTCTATAGATAGGTTTGGGTCTGAAACTGCACCGTGGCATTTAAAGTTACAATACATGTTGTGTCTCTTTCTGACTTTATGACAGAGAAAAAAATACTGACTTAGACTAGACAGTGCGAAGCCGGAGTAGGTCGCTAGTATTTTAAATTGAAACAGGGAACCTAGATAGCCTTTCTTGTTAATTAATTAAGTGGTAGATACCTACCTAACTATTAATTACTAACAACTCCTACCTAATAATAATTAAGCACTTATAGTCTAAGATCCCTTGAAAAACGACCTACACCGAGCTGGTTAATGGATGAAAAGTATAGAAGTATATAAATATATGCAACATGCTGACTAAAAAAATTCAGTCTAGTCTACCTAGCATGAGCAGCACGATAAAGCGATTTATCGACAAAAACTGTCAAAATAAGCCACCATATTGAATTTTTATTGAAACGGCGAGCATGGTCCGTGTATAAAAACAAACTTAGAGAACATATTAAGTATAGATAAATAAGATATTTTGATAAATGATCTCTGAAAGTTCTGAAACTAACCTAATGATAAGTACTTACTAATACTCATTGTAAGTGGACTTATGTCTTTTATGAGTAAATAAATTATTTAGACCTATGTGACGTCACGTGTTACGGTATGTTACGATAGATAAAAGAGCGAGCACGACAGTCTCTTATTTATCGAAAGGTCGAGCATGACCGACTAATTGTCGATAAAAAACGTGAAAAGTATCGATTTTTGACATAAGGCGCGGTATTTTATGGACAACGTTTGGAGTGTGTGATAAATTTTGCAAAATTATTTAGCTTACCAAATATTCACTTAAATCCATTATTTGACTAGAATGTAAGAAATATTTTAATGATTTTTATGTTAATGTTCATAATAAATACAGAAAATGTACTTATTTTAACTAAATTAAAAAGATTCTATTCCATTCGATTTTTTTATATAAAATTAATTATAGCTTCGAAGTGTGCATATCCAGTGTCGAGTTACTATTTTCGCACTGTCACGAAATAAATTAAATAACTTACCACAATAACAAATCTTGTTTGATCGTTGTGTCAACAAAGATGTGTCCAATTCAGCCACATATTGAGATAAAAGTTGCAAAAAAAAAGAATGAATGGTTAATGTTATTACATTGGCAGTATTGAAATTCCTAAAAAGTGGATGTGACGTAATTTATCTTCTCATATTGCGTGATAATATTTTAACCTATCATATCGCTCCTTTGGTCATGCTCGCGAAATCGATAATCATGTAGGTGTGGATATAATACGTTATCTTTTATCATATCATAATATCACGAACAGTCGTGCTAAGCGGGCTGGTCTGGTTAATGAATTAAAGATAAGTTAAAATAAAGCTTATTTACTTATTTCATTGGTATAGAAATTGTCTAAGCATTAGCCGAACCAGTGAAATGTCTAAAAAACCAAATTTTAAAATAATTTAATCATTCTGAATTTTATTTTTTTAGTAAACCCACTTGCAAAATATTTATTGACCTATTTAATTTTATATAAAATACTTTTTATCCAATATATAATGTCCAATGGAAGCAACGAGTATATATTTTTTTTCTGTAGACTACCCACTGGAACGCGCGGTTATGGCCTAGTGGCAGAAACCTCGACTTTGGTTCGGTTGGGTTCTTGTTGATGTTGTAGTGCAATGCTATAACATCAGGTGGCGTTGTCAGTCCTTAGTGTAAAGGTTGGGTTCTTGTTGATGTTGTAGTGCAATGCTATAACAACAGGTGGCGTTGTCGGTCCTTAGTGTAAAGGTTGGGTTCTTGTTGATGTTGTAGTGCAATGCTATAACAACAGGTGGCGTTGTCGGTCCTTAGTGTAAAGGTTGGGTTCTTGTTGATGTTGTAGTGCAATGCTATAACAACAGGTGGCGTTGTCGGTCCTTAGTGTAAAGGTTGGGTTCTTGTTGATGTTGTAGTGCAATGCTATAACAACAGGTGGCGTTGTCGGTCCTTAGTGTAAAGGTTGGGTTCTTCTTGATGTTACAGTGCAATGCTATAACAACAGATGGCGTTGTTGGCGCTTTATCGATGACTAACTTTCGCCCGCGACATCGTCTGCGTTCTGTAAGAATTATTCAAAATTCTTTCTTATCGGATGCCTACGTCATACAAAGAACACTCCAAGTTTCAGGTCTCTACGATCAGCGGTTTAGGCTGTGCGTTGATCCGTCAGTCAGTCATTCAGGGGCCTAAGTCTGCTAACACATTTGTGTTTCAATAGAGTGTCGATAGAATCGTAATAGAAATTTAATGTCAAAAATATGACATTACATTGTCATGTCAAATTGGTATTCTCCTAATTTTAACTATTCTATCGAAACACCACTGACTCACTTTGGTATTCTGCTCTAGAATCGTGGCTCGATAGTTGTCAAAACGGTATATCGCTTAGCAACATATACCATGTTGCTAGGCAACATTACCAACGCATCTATTACCATTCCATTGGGACGCTATAGTGATTCTATTACGACGTTATTAAAACTTTAGCAGAATACCTACCAAATAAAGTCACAATGTCGATATAATATCAATAGAGTCTCGATATAATGACAATGGTAAATCCATTAATGCAAAATAGCAGAATGAGGCCCCAGGACAAAGCATTTTATATGTTTAAATTTTCAAGGGCACTCGATTCGCGATATATTTATTCGCGAATCAATTTTATTCGCGGTTTCAGGTTACACTTCAATTAAATACCTATCAAAAAATACCTAAAACACCTATCGCAATTCTAAAAACAGCAATAGCTCACTTAATAATTTACCTATAGGCTGATGTAATTTATATTTGCTGATAACTAAAGATCAAATAACATAAACAAAAAACGGCAACGTAGACATTTTTTATTTGATACAAAGTTGTATACTAATAGTGTACCCTAATGTTCTGACTATAAAGCTTAGATTCGCAAAAAACAGTTTTTGGCGCTGTCAGTTGTAACGGTCAAGTGGATGGCGGGAACTTCAACAACGATTTCTTAATTTTTTGTCTATGTATCCGAATTTTTTAGTGTTGCAATGATTAGAAAAAATATTATACCAACGTTTAGACAGAAGTTGTTCAAACAAATGTAGACTCTAAAGTAATGTAAATACGGTTTTTAATAGTCCGCGCGCGCCGGCCCGCCGGCGGGCTCCTGATTTTGAGCGCGATTTCGGTTCTGCAATAAGCGCGCCCGCCGGCGGGCTCCTGATTTTGGGAGGGAGATAAGATTTCAATTCGTTCATTGCAGCGGTGCTATTCACAGTTTGTCGGAAGGGCGTCGGTTACGGAAAAAGTCGAACCGACGACAAACTGCGATTCACAAACCCGAAACCGAAGAATTTTGACAGCTATTGTCGGGTTTTTAGGTGATTATTTTCGGAATGTTACCGACAAGTTTTTGCTGTCGGAGACTCTACCGACATTCGACATTATTGTTCAACACATATATTGCGCGAAGTTAAATCATTGATATGAATATAATTTTGGCATTGAGGTCGAGAAACAGACGCTGTGGATCGCATTAGAGGGTGCGAACCATCGAAATTCACTATTTAATCGTGAAAATTCCGTTTCCCGGGGCATAAACGAGGTTATAAGTGCCATGAATCACCCAGACATTTAATAAAATGGATTGTGTTCCCAACAAGCATATATAACCCATTATTAACAAGTAATTACAACTTATTAATTTTGCTGATGTACCAGGATGTTGAATAATGAATAAAATCAATAAAAAATATATTTATTTAACACTTAGTACTATAATTTATGTCACTGGTAAATCACAGATTTGAAGTTAAAGCTAAATTATTTCTCACACTCTCAATACTTAAACCACTAGTTAATACCTATCTTTAACCAAAATTAAATAAATGATTAATACAAATAACAAGATTTAACAATTCTTAGTACTACCTAGACCTACTCAGTCTTAGGTAACAAAGTATAAATTATTTTAGTTGCAATACCTACTTAATATACCACTAGTTTATATATTTTTGTTAATCATTTAATTAATATCTACCCCAAGACGATGCACGTTATATTGTAAAATAAATTATTGATTACAAATAAATAGCTTTTCATTAAAAATCTTTATTTTAAGAAATTAAATTAGGTAATCTATTCATAGCTTATGATATGCATAGCTGCAGCTATGCTTCTGGGGACCCTAGGGGTGGCAGTGATGTTAGGATAGGTTGATGGACTCCGAGTCCGCACTCAGGCATCATTAGGCCCACTATGTGTGATCGTTGCCCGCTACTCCTGCCAACCAGAATTGCAGAATCCTCCCGGGGTCCTCGCACGTTTCTTGGAATGTTGCCGGGTTGCCAAGTATATCAGCGCCCGGTATGCAGCCAGGTTCTCGCACTCCAGGATTACGTGAGAGATGGTCTGGCAGTCCTTGCCCTGATGTGCACCAGCTTCGCCAGATGCGTGTGTGGGTAGCCTTCTCTTCACCTCCGTTACCCTATGGAGAACCTTAAAATTGAAATAAAAACAAAATAAATAATAAGTACTTATCTCATTAAACCTTAAATAAAATTTCTAGATTGACTGGCTGACATGAAAGGAGGGTGTTCTTTGCGAGGTGTAGGCTAATCAACTAAGGGTTTTTTTAAATCCCTAAGAAGGTGAAATCGTGGGCGAAGTCACGGGCAGAATCTAGTTAAACCATGATACTTGTATTATAAATAAAATGTTCACATACCCGATGATCTGCCAATGGGTCTGGCGCATTCAATTCCTCCAACGGAGCTCGAAGTGGAGGTGTAGGGCCACCCCTTGTGCCCAGCCGAGTAGCATTAATGAACACTGCCTTGCTCCTTCCAATTCAGCCATAACTAAAATAAATTTGAACAAATAATTATTAAGAAATACATAAGTAACCTACTTACAAATTATAAAATAAATTAAATTATAATTTAAATTATAGTCCAACTATTTTATAATGTTTTGACTGAAATCAAAGAGTATTTAAATACTGAAATGTTTGTTATCTTCTTTACACAAAACCCATAGAAATTATTGCAATTAAACTTTGTAGGCACTTAAGTTGATTGGTAAAATAACACAGGCTAGATTTATTTTGATTTTTGTCTGGAACCAGGCGGAGTTTAAAATGGATAGCCTAATATAACGAAGAGGTGCGTAGGTAACATACATTAGGTCACTTATCCGGGGTCTTGGTCGCCCCAGACCCCATTGAATTTAAGATCTCTGCTAACAATGCTTTTTTTGTTCTTGCTCCGTCAGCGCCTAGGTGCAGCCATTTCCTCAGTTCGGGGTGGAGAGTTATTTGTAGTCTATCGCCTGGCGTTCTCTTATTCAACACTATTTGTCGCACCATTGTAAATAAACTTTGAAAACAAAGAGGATTTAATCACTACGTTTTTTTGAAAAGTAAATTCCAACATTTTAGAGTTGCCCATTTATCATTATATTTTTCTCTAAGAATATTTAAATTTTTGGTCAAATTTAAGAAAAAAGTGGACGATGATGCGTAATTCTATTTATCTATTCGATAATTATTAAATTATGGGAAATGTTAATAACGACAACACCATTGATCCACATGATTTGATGTAATTAAATTCAACTCCAATTAGAAGCATGGAATTTGTAGTAAAAGATTTTGTGATTTATCATGAATATTGCAACACCATTTGCACTGTAAACCACAGACCTAAAAACAACTCATTCAATTATGTCAAAAATATTGTAGATAAGAATTGTCTATGATCTTCTGTCGGTTGGGAATTTCTTCTTTCGGTTGCTGTACCGATGTTATCGGAAACGGATTTGTGAATCGCAATTTTGAATTTTTCGACTCGTTTGCCATTTTCCGACAAAGTGGCCTTACCGAACCGACTGTCGGTTCGGTAGCTGTGAATCAGGCAGAAGATTTCAATTCGTTCATTGCAGCGGTGCTATTCACAGTTTGTCGGAAGGGCGTCGGTTACGGAAAAAGTCGAACCGACGACAAACTGCGATTCACAAACCCGAAACCGAAGAATTTTGACAGCTATTGTCGGGTTTTTAGGTGATTATTTTCGGAATGTTACCGACAAGTTTTTGCTGTCGGAGACTCTACCGACATTCGACATTATTGTTCAACACATATATTGCGCGAAGTTAAATCATTGATATGAATATAATTTTGGCATTGAGGTCGAGAAACAGACGCTGTGGATCGCATTAGAGGGTGCGAACCATCGAAATTCACTATTTAATCGTGAAAATTCCGTTTCCCGGGGCATAAACGAGGTTATAAGTGCCATGAATCACCCAGACATTTAATAAAATGGATTGTGTTCCCAACAAGCATATATAACCCATTATTAACAAGTAATTACAACTTATTAATTTTGCTGATGTACCAGGATGTTGAATAATGAATAAAATCAATAAAAAATATATTTATTTAACACTTAGTACTATAATTTATGTCACTGGTAAATCACAGATTTGAAGTTAAAGCTAAATTATTTCTCACACTCTCAATACTTAAACCACTAGTTAATACCTATCTTTAACCAAAATCAAATAAATGATTAATACAAATAACAAGATTTAACAATTCTTAGTACTACCTAGACCTACTCAGTCTTAGGTAACAAAGTATAAATTATTTTAGTTGCAATACCTACTTAATATACCACTAGTTTATATATTTTTGTTAATCATTTAATTAATATCTACCCCAAGACGATGCACGTTATATTGTAAAATAAATTATTGATTACAAATAAATAGCTTTTCATTAAAAATCTTTATTTTAAGCATTTAAATTAGGTAATCTATTCATAGCTTATGATATGCATAGCTGCAGCTATGCCTCTGGGGACCCTGGGGGTGGCAGTGATGTTAGGAAAGGTTGGTAGGCTCCGAGTCCGCACTCAGGCATCATTACGCCCACTGTGTGTGATCGTTGCCCGCTACTCCTGCCAACCAGAATTGCAGAATCCTCCCGGGGTCCTCGCACGCCTCTTGGAGTGTTGCCGGGTTGCCAAGTATATCAGCGCCCGGTATGCAGCCAGGCTCTCGCACTCCAGGATTACGTGAGAGATGGTCTGGCAGTCCTGTTGCCCTGATGTGCACCAGCTTCGCCAGATGCATGTGTGGGTAGCCTTCTCTTCACCTCCGTTACCCTATGGAGAACCTTAAAATTGAAATAAAAACAAAATAAACAATAAGTATTTATCTCATTAAACCTTAAATAAAATTTCTAGATTTACTGGCTGACATAAAAGGAGGGTGTTCTTTGTGAGGTGTAGGCTAATCAACTAAGGGTTTTTTAAAATCCCTAAGAGGGTGAAATCGCGGGCGAAGTCACGGGCAGAATCTAGTTAAACCATGATACTTGTATTATAAATAAAATGTTCACATACCCGATGATCTGCCAATGGGTCTGGTGCATTCAACCCGTCAACCTTTTCTGGGCCATAGATATTTATTAAAATGTCTTTCTCCAATGGAGCTCGAAGTGGAGGTGTAGGGCCACCCTTTGTGCCCCGCCAAGTAGCATTAATGAACACTGCCTTGCTTCTTCCAATTCAGCCATAACTAGAATAAATTTGAACAAATAATTATTAAGAAATACTTAGATAACCTACAAATTATTACCAAATGAATAGGTAGTCCAACTATTTTTTGTTTTGACTGAAATCAAAGAGTATTTAAATACTGAAATGTTTGTTATCTTCTTTACACAAAACCCATAGAAATTATTGCAATTAAACTTTGTAGGCACTTATGTTGATTGGTAAAATAACACAGGCTAGATTTATCTTGATTTTTGTCTGGAACTAGGCGGAGTGTTGCGAAAACATATTTTAATCTTAAATAGGGTATCGCAATTAATCTACAATACACAAAACAATTCAATTCAACTTACTTTTTGTCGCACCATTGTAAATAAACTTTGAAAAGTAAATTCAAACATTTTTAGTTTAGAGTTGCCCATTTATCTTTATATTTTTCTCTAAGAATATTTAAATTTTTGGTCAAATTTAAGAAAAAAGTGGACGATGATGCGTAATTCTATTTATCTATGCGATAATTATTAAATTATGGGATATGTTAATAACGACAACACCATTGATCCACATAATTTGAAGTAATTAAATTCAACTCCAATTAGAAGCATGGAATTTGCAGTAAAAGATTTTGTGATTTATCATGAATATTGCAACACCATTTGCACTGTAAACCACAGACCTAAAAACAACTCATTCAATTATGTCAAAAATATTGTAGATAAGAATTGTCTATGATCTTCTGTCGGTTGGGAATTTCTTCTTTCGGTTGCTGTACCGATGTTATCGGAAACGGATTTGTGAATCGCAATTTTGAATTTTTCGGTTCGTTTGTCATTTTCCGACAAAGTGGCCTTACCGAACCGACTGTCGGTTCGGTAGCTGTGATTCAGGCAGCAGTTCAAAGATGTTTTTGTTTTTACACAATACAGTAGCAGTTTATCCTTTACGGATGTACAATAATTGGTAGAATTATAAATAGCATAGGCTAATTTATATGTTAAGCCGAAGTGATACGACCAGAAGCGCGATAGTTTTTGGGTATCAACCACTAAATCCCATAGAATTATATTCCTACTGCCGCCGCCGTAAAGGTGAAGAAATGCTTTGTATTGTTATACACTTTGAAACACGATTAGAGTGATTTTCTTCGATAGAAAAAAATCGTGAAAATCCTAATAAGTCGTCATTTCTTCAAGTTTTTTAAATTTTTCGGCGATTGTAAAGAAAATTCAAGTACTTACAAAATTTATATTTTCATGAACTTTACATCAAATCCCATAAGGTAGTACAGATGGGTTTTCACTAACATAAATGAGAGTATTTTAATTACATAAAAGGAAGGGATAGAATCAATGCGCGGCGCGCGCGTGGTAAAGGGATAGGGGTTTTCAGGTCGGTTACATATTATTATAATAACTAAGTTCATTATAACTATGTTCGAAATAACTACGTTGAACTACGTAAGAAATAACTTAAAATTAATTGAGCTAACGAATGATTGATCTAATGTACGAAACACCTACGGTACCTACCGTGTAGGTGTTTCTACCTACCTACTACGAAAAACAAGTCCAATTTTATAAAATACAACCTCCCTAACCAAGTAAAATGGGTCGAATTCGTTTCTAGCACTCGCCCCGGCCGCTGCCGCGGCAGCGGCCGGCGAGTGCTAGAAACGAATTCGACGAATCGGGAGCGTGTATTTTATAAATTTGTTTTTTTTAAACCGTAGTTGAAAACCATAGATGAATAATTAATTGTAGTTGAATAAACCGTAAGTGAATTGATTGTAGTTAAATTAACCGTAGTTGTTTCGTACATTAGGTATTTCGTTCATTAGTTATTACAAAAATATGTGAAACAAACAACCATTAGGTATTTTAAACAGTAGGTATTATGACCGTTGTTATTTCGAACATAGTTATATTGAACTTAATTATTACGATATATGTAACCTTCAGGTCCTACTTCACCTTCAGTATATGTACATATTTGTTAACTTGAGTCAACTTGAATAGGTAAGTAGGTAAATATTAAAATAAATTCTTGACCACATTCAGTCCTTACCTAAGATCCTTAATATTCATTCAGACTGTAGAATGGTTTTGTTATAAGCCATTTTTAACCCTTGACGCAAAAACTGTGTTAAAACACACAGACACGTTAAATTTATAACACCCCGTGGTGTTATAAGTTTAACGTGTCTGTGTGTTTTAAGTTTTACTTTAATACCTATATTACAGTTTAAATTTCTTAAAAGCCTGTAATCCTTGACCGTGGGAACTTCTGATAGAACACACACATTGATATTTTCTAGCCACACAGGTGCAACGCAGTATTAAAATTATGCACCCTGGAAACAATTAAATCTACTTTCGATGCATCGTACATTTTGTACAAGTTACATATTCATCAAGCGTTCGTCTTCGTAGGATGTTTATGAATATAATAGAAAACACGCAATGTATGTAGTATTTAACTTGTCACATCGCAAAACTGCAGTCCGGTAGTAAGTAGCTGGCGGGAAAGGGTGGGGTCAGAGTGTACGTTTTTTGGGTATTTTGTTTGATAACGAAATTGTCAATAAGTAAATGTTCTGTACTATAATAATTTTTATATTTTTATAATAATAATTATGCGAAATAATTATTACATCCGTCTCTATATATTGAAAATTCACACATAAACGTTCGTATGTACCTATGTGCCCTACTAAGAAACAGGTTAAAACGTGTCGGTATCGGCATCATATATTATTATATAAATATTCAGGCAAAACACCTACCAATCTTTATAATATTCGATATAGTTGGGTAAAAAGATGAGTACATTATAGTTACTGGTTTGTCTTAAATCTTCCTTTATTTTTTTGGGATTTATAGTAATTTCCTTTTACTTTTCCCATTTTTATTAACCTTGAATAAAAATAAGTTACAGTATATAGGATTAAAATATAAAAATAAGCTACAATTTGAATACATCCTACCTACCTAAATCATACCTTTTCCATATTTTTATTTAATTTTTGACAGCTCAATAAATTCCTATTTTAATTTCTTTAGAGAAAACAAAAAAAAAATATGTCCTGCAAAAGGCAGGAACGTCAAATACTAGTTGAGTTTTTCTTTCCCGCAAATTGTTTGTAAAACATATCCAATTAGAGATCGAAATGTAAAGATCTTTGGACACAACCGGCATAGTAATTTAAAATGCCGCTGTGCAGTTTGACACCCATACCTATTGATAAAAGGCATTACAATAAAAAAATAATGTCTTTACACCAAACCTCTAAAACAGCTCAGAAACGGGATATTCAAATAAAAGCATTGTGACCAAGTATTTCTACAATCCTTCGCGTCCTTTTCCGTGACACTTTTGAGGTTTGTTGTGTAGGCATAATTTTATCGCTGTAATGCCCTCTATCGAAGGGTATGGGTCTCAAAGTGCACCGCGAACTTTTATAAAATCGTAGGATAAACGTTTCTTCAAATATCCCATTGCCGAGACGCTTTAGAGGTTTGGTGTGAAGGCATTATTTGTTTGTTGTAATGCCCTATATCGAAAGGTAAAAAACCACAGTCCATGAAGTATTTAATTTTTTGTCTATGTTTGCCTGTCATAATTATGTCAAAAATTAAAATGAAATATAGAAAC
This sequence comes from Idaea aversata, assembly GCA_907269075.1. Classification (NCBI taxonomy): domain Eukaryota; kingdom Metazoa; phylum Arthropoda; class Insecta; order Lepidoptera; family Geometridae; genus Idaea; species Idaea aversata. The sequence continues at coordinate 14,146,191 of OU026087.1, forward strand.
AGTTATTTCTTAGGTTAAAATAAATAATCAATATCACATTATAACCCGCGCGCAATGAGAATGGGATGGAACCTTGTCAAAGTAAATCGAAAATGACAGAAAAGTAGCGTTAGAAAAAAAGTTCTGAATAATAATTAGGTATAAATTAGTTATTTGCACGGTCATAGTGTCGCGGATTTGAAACAGACCCATTGATTTAAAGAAAAATTTTTATTGTCTGTGGTAGATTGTCTATGGAGCAATGGCGATTTCATTTAAAAAAATGTTTTCTCCAAATTTATAAATAAAACGAGCACATAAGGACTGTGCTTATTAAAGTGATTAAATAAACAAATAATAAATTCCGACCGTGGTTTGTGTTGTTATAAATTGTGGTTTGTTTTATTATAAATGCTAGATTTATGTTATTAATTATTGTGTGATTATTTTAGTGATTTAGTGATAATGAGTGGAAAATGGGGTAAAACTTTGAATAGTCAACCACCTCAAATAGTTCTGGCAGTCGATAGATATTTCGATCAGGAACGAAGTCGGTTTTTCTAACGCATTGAAAATGATGACATAGTTCTGTGGATCACGAATCTAGTAATTCGGGAATTACATTGTCAAGAGATCTTTTTGACAAACCTATGAGTTTGTTCAAAAATACAAAAAAAAATAACCGAACGAGCAACAAGCATATCTAAAACACGGTGTCACGCATCCGAGGTGAGGGAACTTTGGCTGCATCAACTTCATTTTTTTCAGAAAGCGATACTTCTGAAGAAAGTCAAAGCTCTGATGATGATTCCCATGAAGCACATATGAGTGGCATTGGGGAATAATAATTGGAATAACTAAAAAAAATATCCCTAAACATTATTATTGAAAGGATTATAACCATGAAACATTTTTGTGTATTTTTAACAGACTTCAAAAAAAGGCGGTTCTCAGTTTGACCCGTATATGTGTCAGTATGTATGTTTGTCCGTGAAGTCTTCACATACAGTAGAAATGCCTATACTATATATGTAGCTACACTAAATATGAATAAATAAAAAATAACTAATTACAACAAAACGAATTACCCATTATTCAGAACTTTTATGCTAACGCTACTTGAAGACGACCCAGTTGGCACAATGGTCACCATGCCGGACTGCCACACAGGTACGATTCCCGCCTCAGACAAGTATTTATGCTTAAATATTTGTCTGTGGTCTGGTTATTTCTATGTATTATAAGTATATATTTACAAATTTTTATAAGTGGGTAGGTATTTGCTGATTTTTTAAAACAAAGGTCATTCAGACCAAAAACAGTACATGAAATTTAAAAAATAAGTCAAATTTTAAGGTTACTGACCTCTCCGTGTAAGGAACAGCTGATTTTCAGGTAAACCTAACCTCAAAATTTTCGAAAAAAAGTTCGAATTTCTAAAAGTCGTAGAACAAAAGTTGTTGGTTTGGGTGCACAGAAGTAGCCCTCAACGGCTTGCTAGTATAATTTCCAATAACCCAGTATATGTAGTATATCCGTTGGCTAGCACGCATAACACAAGTCTAGTTACTTAGCTTGGGGCTAGATGGCGATGTGTGGAATGTCCTGCAATATTTATTTATATATGTATTTTAGTCTTGTTTTTAGTCTTTGTCTCCAAAAAATTATCGCAAATCTGGGGTCTCCTTTGAACATTTGGTACCTCGATGACGGTACTCTTGGCGGTACCCCGGAACAGGTTCGGGATGACTTGCTTGTTTTGATTCCTCGTCTTGCGGAGATGGGGCTAAGGGTGAACTCCTCCAAATGTGAATTTTTCTCTTGTGGTCCGGAGGCGCGGGATTCTTTTGCTCTATTTAATTCTCTGCTTCCCGGGCTTAAGAATTTAACATCGGAGTCATTTTGTCTCTTGGGCTCTCCTATTCTCCAGGATGCTGTCCCTGCAGCTATCGAGCAGCGTACATCTCTTCTTCGGGGGGCTGTGGCTCGGTTGAGGGATCTGTCGGGTCACGTGGCTTTAATTCTTCTTCGAATGTGTTTTGCTGCCCCGAGGGTGATGTATTTGTTGCGTACTGCTCCCACTTGGTTGCATCCTGAAAGGGTGGCGACTTTTGATGCGGTGTTGAGGGCGTCTGTCGAAGAGATCCTGAACATAAGGCTCGATGAGGAGCAATGGGTTCAGGCATCATTGCCGATTAGGCTCGGGGGCTTGGGAGTGAGGCGTGTTGCGGATGTGGGTCTGCCAGCCTTTCTCGGGTCGGCGCATGGGGTGAGGGCCTTGGTCACTGATATTCCTTTTGTGTCCGATGCTTGTGAGGCGTGGAGGGTCCGGAATCCGGAAGCAGGGGCTCCAAGTTCCCCGGAGTTTCAGCGCTCGTGGGATGAGATCGGGGCGGAAAGGATTCACGACCGTATGTTGAAGTCTTCGGTGGCGGTCGATTTGGCCAGACTCAGGGGGGTGTCCAGGTCTGAGGCGGGCGCCTGGCTGCATGCCTTGCCTTCTCCCCATTTGGGTACTCTCCTGGATGATGATTCTTTGCGGGTGGCCGTGTCTCTCCGGTTGGGGTGTGACGTCGGCGAGCCTCACGCGTGTGTTTGTGGGGCGTTAGTGGAGGCTAATGGTCATCACGCGCTGAGTTGTGGCCGGTGTGTGGGTCGCTTTCCGCGTCATTTTGCCCTGAATGACACAATTCAGAGGGCTTTAATCTCGGCTGGCATCCCTTGCATGCTCGAGCCGCCGGGTCTGTCCCGAACTGATGGGAAGAGACCGGACGGGCTAACTCTGGTACCGTGGGAGAGGGGCAGGTGCTTAGTGTGGGACGCCACTTGTGTCAACACGTTTGCGGCGAGTCACCTGGCTCGCACTTCTAGGGTGGCTTCTGCGGCCGCTGAGGCAGCTGCGGCGTCCAAACACATTAAGTACGCTCCTCTCCAAAGTAGGTATTTGTTTGTCCCTGTGGCTGTGGAGACGTCTGGAGCGTGGGGTAGTGAGGCCATCGGGTTTATCCGGGAGATCGGGCGTCGGCTTAGGGCGCGGGGGCTGGATCATCGCTCCGGGGCATTCCTGGCTCAAAGATTAGCTATTGCCATCCAGCGGGGGAATGCAGCTTGTATTCTCGCATCTTTTGTGCCAGGAGTGTCGCGGGGCGGGTTATTTGATTAGATATAAGTTATTTATTTGTAGTTTTTTTTTTAATTTTAGGATGTTTTTTTATTTTTTTATTTATTTATTTATTTTTTGTATCGATTAAATAAAGGTATTATGACAATATGTATTTATAAACTGTCATTTTCGATTTACTTTGACAAGGTTCCATCCTATTCTCATTGTGCGCGGATTATACCTAGTTTCGACTCCTTGCTCGAAGAATAGGTACAATTACAAATTAGTTGTCGTGTGCAACACTCACACCCCACCCTTATGCCAAATTAAACAATAAATGTCGGGAAACAAATGGACGTGCTCTCACCTTGAATACTGAGATGACACTGTCAATTTTGCGCGCCGTGACATCTTAATATATATAAATCTCGTGTCACAATGTTTGTCCTCAATGGACTCCTAAACCACTTAACCGATTATAATAAAATTCGCACACCATGTGCAGTTCGATCCAACTTGAGAGATAGGATAGCTTACATCCCGATATTCCCACGGGATCGGGAGTTACGCGGGTGAAACCGCGTAGGGCAGCTAGTCTAATATAAAGCGAAATGTCGCGAGCTACTGCTTCATACTAAAATGTATGGGCAGCGAGGAATGATTTTAACCAAAAAAAATATCTATGTTTCGGCATTGATTATTATTATTTGGTTTCAATAAGTAAAAAACTGCAATGATGAATGCATACTATACTTTTGTCTCACAATTTAACCAAAAATATTTTCAAATATAACAACGAAGTAGCACAGATACTTAAAATAGAAAAGGTCGATTTCGATGTTTTTCATCAAAGTTGATAATTGTTTTTTCAAAAACTATGGATTATTTTCAAAATATCTGATAGTGAAACTGTAGACTCATCTAATAAGCTATCGAGAATTCTTTTTAGTGTCTTACAATGCAGGGAGTTCTTCAATATTTTTAAAATAGTAAATGACGTTTTTAGAGACTCGCCTCTTAAGTACATATTTTTATGACTGATACGTAGAAACTTCTGTCATAACACTATTATTGCAATAAGGTTGTTTATCGTCAATTATGTACTTGGTATTTCAAGATATCACATCTCTAACAGTAAAAACAAACCGATACCTCTGGGCTCAAAGGTCGTAAAGGACATTTGGTCGAAAATGACTTTTTGACACTGTTTTACTCAGTTTTTCATTCTCTATCGATCTGTATATTCGGTTTGTCGAAATTCGCAAAAAAAATGCCTATACGACCCACGAAATTTGACGTGTTAAACGAAGTTTACAGTGAAAATATGGTTGTAAATAACACTTAGTTATCCATTTTGGTCGTAAATCAAAGTATGAAATATTTTTTGGCCTTAAAATACATATAAATTATCAATTATCTTATACCACCTTAGATAGTTACTAAAGTCACCTTAAAAATTTGGATGTAAAGGACATCGTTTTTACAAATTGTCCTATACATCCTTACAATTTAAATTAAATAATTTAAATATCCTTTACTACCCATTTTTATTTAATAATGTGTTTTCCCTAAGGGCGTAAATAAACGTAAAAGAGGAATTTGTCCCATAAATCCCTAAAAATTTAATTTAATCTAAACTGGTTACAAAACATTACAAGATACAACTCTATAAAAATTAAATACTTTACACACAACTTTAAACTCACAATTCTGTAAAATGTATCAACTTGTCCTTTACTACCCAAATATTCTAAGAAAATTTGTTGTTAGGTCCTTTACATCCTACATGTGTAAATCAATATGAGCTCTAACCCCTTCCCAATGATTTAGTATTTACAATTTTTTAACTTAAACTATTACACACTTCACTTCACAATGGTTGTCTTTGTCTTAATCTTAATGATCTACTGTAGTTAGAGCGAGATAAAAGATTCGGCGGCATAACTTAGCTCAGTACGAATGATAGATTGCAATGAAACAGAGGCGCTTTGTTTTATTGGAAAATATGTTTTATGTTCTTAACATAAAGATCACAATACTTTAACCATTTTTGCTATTTTATATTTTGCTGTTTTGCCGGTTCGTGTCGACACGTGCGTTGAGCATGCGCCATTGTTTATAATTGAAAACAAGTAAACAAAGCGGTGTAGTGGTGTTTTATTTAATTATTAGTGTATTTATATAATTAAACTGGTGTGACACAATGGATAGCAGTGACGATGAAGACAAAAACATCCTTGAGCCTTTGCTAAAACGTCGTAATCAACTTGCTGCATTAGCTGAATATCATCGAAAAAATATGAGGAGGTAAGAAGTATACCTATTTACTTACTAATCTTTAATTCGACCGCTTTCGAGCAACACCTCCTAACTGCCATTTTTACCCAAAAGTGGATTTTAATGCCATCTGTTGTAAAATGTAAGCATCTTTCCTGTGACGAAAATTCGTAACTATCTGACGCTTAAAAGTATCAAAAAATTGCTAATAGAAATTTCTTACTTTTTCTTCTTTCTTATTTAAAAAATAAATTTAGTAGAAATATCTCCTATCTCACATTTTGACACGCAGTTTGGACTGAGAACGTGCTGGAAACTGTTCGTCTTGGCTAAAAGTAAGTAAATAACTTGTATTTTCTGCATTAAATGAATTAATTTGAAGTTAGAAGTAGAAGTAGAAGAGGTAATCTGGCAGCTGGTCTCCCAACACTTCAGTTCGCGTTGCATCGCGGCCGCCACTCGAGAACCTTTACTCCCCAGCAGTTGTCAGTTCTGCGAGCCCATTACCTGCCCATTGCCACTTCAGCTTACCAATCCTGAGAGCTATGTCGGTGACTTTGGTTCTTCTACGGATTTCCGTATTTCGGATTCTATCACGTAGAGAAACTCCGAGCATAGCTCTCTCCATAGCCCGCTGAGCGACTCTGAGCTTATGAACGAGGACTATAGTCAGCGACCACGTCTCGGATTCGTATGTCATCACTGGTAACACACATTGGTTGAAAACCTTCGTCTTGAGACTCTGTGGTATTTGTGACGAGAAGATGTTGCGAAGCTTCCCGAACGCTGCCCAACCAAGTTGGATTCGTCGGCTGACCTCTTTATCGAAGTTAGATTTACCTAGTTGGACCATTTGGCCTAGGTAGACATAGTGATCAACAACTTCGATAACATCGTCTCCAATGTGAACAGGTATGGGTATGACATGGGCGTTCGACATCATCTTTGTCTTACCCATGTTCATTTTAAGACCCACCTTTCCGGAGACGGTGTTGAGGTCTCTCAGCATCCTGCTGAGGTCCTCCAGCGATTCAGTCATGATGACTATATCGTCGGCAAACCGAAGATGAGTGATGTAATCGCCATTGATATTGATGCCATATCCGTCCCAGTCCAAGAGCTTAAATATATCCTCCAATGCAGAGGTGAACAGTTTCGGAGAGATAACGTCTCCCTGTCTCACCCCTTTTTGCAATGGGATCGGATTTGTGCTCTGGTTCTGAAGCCAGATAGACAGTAGACAGTAGCGTACAAACACTTCAGCACTTGGATATACCGATAGTCGATTTTGCACCGCTGGAAGGACTGCAGCACTACCCGGGTTTCCACTGAATTAAAGGCTTTCTCGTAGTCCAACGTAACGGCCGATTATACTCCTCAGTCTTCTGTATAATCTGCCGGAGCGTATGAATGTGGTCCACGGTACTAAAGCCTTTTCGGAACCCGGCTTGTTCGGGAGGCTGGAAGTCGTAGTAAGTAAGAAGTAAAATAAGTTTATAAGGTAATAAGATATTTACCTAAGGCTAATTGTTAATTAAATAAAAAAAAAAAGAATGACTAGTCTTATTTGTTAGTTTTTAAAAACATTACTTTGAATTACTTGCCAGATTGTGATATTAATTAATACCTTACATTTAATTAGTTAAAAAGAAGAATCATAGAAAGTTTTCGTTAATAAATGATTAAATAAATAACTCGTTTTATTTATAAGTTTAGTGACAATAAATTCTATCTCCAACATTTTCACCAACTTTTTCATACCAATAGCTCGTATCTACCATAAACTACTTTAGGGCTAAAAATTTAATACAATATTGTTATTAATCAATACTATTTACAAAATTAATAAACTTGGATTTTCAACTTTTCGCAAATCCATAAAATAAAGAAGTTATTCAGTTTTTTTGCTCTCCTGTAAAATTTACCAAAAGTCAGTTAGGAGCTGTTGCTCGAAAGCGGTCGAATTGTCATTATTATAATAGTTCCTGTCGAGCTACAACTCGCTGGTACTCCGCTTTGTAAAAAAAGTTCTTTAATATTTGGTATATTTTACCTAAATTGTATTACTTTTTGGCGGCGGAGCAGGTAGGTTCACTTACAATGGTAGGTAGGAACTTCCTTTCATAATAATTATATAACTTTAATGTTTATGTTAACTGTTGATTTGTAAACACAGCCTCTGTAGACGAGCGGTTAAACATTAGATCTTTGTTACGGAGGTTTCGAGTTCGAGTCTCGAAATGAAACTTTACTTCTCCAGTTAGGGACGTTGCAGGCTGAATCACCTTATTTTTCGATAAGAAAGATGATTTCATATTTCGGAAGGCACTTTAAGCCATGGGATCTATTACCACCTAGGATTGGTCGTAACGTGAACCACGCCAGTTGCCTTACTCTTCAATTTAATGTCAATACAAGCTCAAGCTCAATTCAATTATAATACAAGGCCAATGTTGCTGTCATTTGGTACTCTTGAAATTAATTTTGCCGGGATTGTGTTACCCTTGAGAATGTGACGGGATTGTAAATAAGACATGAAGTTAGTAACATACGTCAAAGTCACAGACGAACAAAGGCCGAATCGAACGAACGAAACTCAGACCATCTAACTAACCTCTATGGAATGAAAGAATAAAACTTACGAAAAAATAAGCAAAATACTATATTATATTAGAATTATTTATTTTAATTGCTATTTTACAATAAAAACTACCATATACTTAACATTTAAATGTATTTACACAAGAATTTAATAAAAAATGAATCATGGCACTATTGCAAATTGTACGGGGACCATCCAACAAGAAAAAAAATATTTCGTCAAAGAGACAAGCCACGTCAAAGTCCTGTCGTAAAAATTATATTGTTTGTTTTGAAATTATTTTGTGATTATTTTATTAAAATCCCTGCGAAATTGAGGTAAGAAAATCTTTTTTTACAATGTAAAATTAAATTGTGTGCATGTTAGTTAATAAATCAAGTGTTATCAAATGAAATGAAATGCCTGCTTTTCATTGTAGAAAAATGGCAAGCCCACGACCTCCCGTATACATTCCTTGAATGTAAATATTTCCTATTAAAAACCGTTCTTCGTTTTTAGATGGACGTATTACAGCCACATGCATCCCGTGAATGAAGCCTACGCAGGGATGCCAAATCTTTCAGAAAATCTGAAAATGTAAAAAATGTACTCAGCTACAGAAGTTATCAAGCAAATAATGTGTAATGCTGAGCTCGATGGCAGGTTCATAGTAAATAAAATGATTCAAAAGAATTTTACAAACCGTCTTTTATTACGTATTACTTTCTTCTTCAGTTTGTGGAAATTTTACTACAAGTAATGTGTTGAGATGGGGTAGGTGAACTGAATAGGGAACTATGGAGACTGTAGTCCTTCTGTACTCATGTGCTGTGGACTATAGGGACTGTTACGGTGGTAGGCAATGTTCAAAATACGTAAAAAATATTAATTATGTAACCTTGTATTTTGAGCTAATATCATTTGACTTGTTGTAACTGGCATCAAGGGCTCCAAATTCTTGGTACAATTCACGAAACATTACCTTGGTGATGCCATAGTTCACCATTCGTCTTCGTTCATAGTAGGTAAGGCTTTATCGGTGTAGAGGGCAATCAGACGAAAATTACGTCTTTCTCGTAAATCCATCCTTTTGGCTTCACGGAGGATAACATTGTGCAATATTAAACGAGCCATTATATGTACCTACAGTTTTACTTGAAAATTAAAACTCGCAATTTCAACAAAGTTACCTACACTTTAGTTATTGGGACTATCCGCAATACAAACACAATCAATATATGCAATATTCAGCTGTCAAACAAGCGTCAAAGAGTACCGTTTCTCAATCCCGTAATCCAATCCCAATGGCATTTAGTTCCACTAATTACCACGCAATTCAATTCCAATGTGGCGCTAGTCTTGTTTTCAAGAGTGCCATTTGACATATTTTCGCTTGAGATTGGGATTGGACATTGGGCTTGTAAGTCAAGAGTAAGGCAGCAGGTCTTAAGGCGGAAGAATAATTTTACGTACCAAACTAGAAATAATTATGTTCGTCAGACCCGTCGCGTAGTTGGTAGTATGCCTGATTTATTACCTGACTTCAAAAAAGGATGAAGTTCTCAATTCGTCGGGTAGGTATATATTTTTTTTTTACGTATGTTCGCTGATTACTCGAAAACTCCTGGGTCGATTTAGAAAATCTTTTTTTTTTTGTTGAATGGGGATAACTCACAGGTAGTCACATGAAAATCGGATGAAGATCTGATGAGGAATTTAAAAATAATTATCGAATAAATTATTATTATAATTATTTAAATTATTTACTTTTTTCATTTTTTCATTTCAGAGCTTTTATGGGGTAGTCGCCAAGAAAAAATGCTATGGAAAATATGTGTCCTGAAAAAAATAGTAAAGGAACCACCTTAGAAATAAATAATATTATGATCTCTCAAAATGATAATAATAATATAGTTCAAACAAAGCATAGTATCAGTAGTGATATTATAGAAGACACTGACGAAGAAACATCACTGAATGAAAGAAGCAGACTAAAATTGACCATTAATTCCAGTAGTGGAAACGACAGCAATATCTCTTTGTTTTCGAAAAATGACTATTATTTGATAAGCCCAGTAAAGAACCCACAACGTGACCCAAATAAAGCGATAAAAGTATTGTCATCTGTAATTGTAAAAAAGCCAGTTGACTTGGGATCTACAAGAAACAATTCAAGCACTTCTAATATGCAGCAGCAGAAAAATGAGATTAATCTCCCTTCAGTTCAAGTTACTACTAATGAAAATCAGCTGTTAACGCAACATGTAAATGAAACCATTACCCCATAAAGAGAAGTCTGAGACACACAATGACAACGCGAGTCCCACTTCTGATATCATATCTCTCCAACCAACTGCAATGACATTACCCGCGGCAGCTAACTTTGCTGACAATAGTATTAATGTGAACTCGGAACCTGAAAATCTGGAAGATAAATCTGATGCCACTTTTTGCGAGTCTCCGCAGCGTCCCTCTAACTTACTATCTACAGAAGTTCTTTGTTGTACTGATCCTACTCGTTTCGAGACACACGAAGATAATATTATATCGGATGTTACTCGAGCTAGTACTTCTTTTCAACTACCCGCAATCTTATCACCTTCGGTGGCTTTATTTACTAGCAAGATAGACTCAAATATATCCGAATGTAGTGACAATAATGCTTGTAAAATAACAACAAAAAGAAAGAGGCGCAATTTATTAACAAAGAAAGCTTATATTGACTTTTTGTCAGATGAGGAGAAAGAAGACTTTTCATCTGGTAGCTCTGACCTTTGGTCATGTAATGAATCTGAGTTGAATAGTGATGATGAGATACACGATATCAACCAGAAAAAGAAGAAGAAAAAGAAGAAAAGTGAGACTTGTAATACTGTAATATAAAAAAAGTGAAACCGATTAACAACCGCAAAGTAAATAAAAAATCAAAGGATGAAGGAAAAGCTTACGAAAATAGGAGAGGAGAAATCGTATCTGAAAAAACAATGAAAACCAATCCCTGTACACCTGGTAAGTGTGCCAGAGGATGCTATGACATTTCTGAAGAAAGGCGAACTTCTCTATTCGAATATTATTGGAGTCTAGACACTCAGCGTAGAAAAGATTGGATAGTGCACTCTGCTCATAGGACTCCTATAAAGAGGAAAAAACGAAAAATGATTTCAGCCGAAGAAGTAATACGTATGAGTATTTTATCAACAACGGTGAAGGTCACAAGCAAGTATGCCAGAAATTCTTAATCGATACTTTGGATATTACTCAAAAATTTATTATGTACACCTTAGAACATGCCAAGGAGGACATGGCCCAAAAAGATTTTCGAAAATCTAACGTACCTAACAAATATACCGAAGAAGCAAAAGTATTTGCGAAGAACTTTATTGAGAACTTGCCAGCAGTTCCATCGCACTACAATAGAAAAAAAACTAATAAAACGTATCTTCCTCAGGAAATGAAAAATATACATAATTTATATCACATGTATTTAAAACGTTGTACTGAACAGGAACAACAGGCACTAAGTGAGAACGCATTCCGAGCTATTTTTAATGAGTATAACATAAGCTTTCACGTACCAAAAAAAGATAAATGCCTAACGTGTGTAAAAGCAGAGAATAAAAAAGAACAAATGAGCGACAAGGAAAAAGAGCTACTGAACTCTCATCTAAAAGAGAAGAAAGCTACATATAAAAGATTTAAGATACATCAGACCCTTAATTCACCTAACAATGAAATTGTCACCTGCAGTTTTGACTTACAAAAAGTCTTGAATACGCCACATGGACAAAGTATGATATTATACTATTCGAGAAAATATTCGGTGTTTAATTTCAGAATTTATGAAAGTCGCACACAGGATGTTAATTGTTATACGTGGGGAGAATGTGATGCCAAAAGAGGAAGCAACGAAATTGCAACTTGCTTAATGAAATATTTCCAGGAAAAGGACGAAATGGGCGTAAAACATCTACTGATGTACTGCGATTCATGCTATGGGCAGAATAAAAATAAAACCGTATTGGCTGTCGTGAATCATTTCCTGAAATCAGCAATTAATTTGGAGGTCATTCAAATTAATTATTTACTTCCGGGTCATACATACATGCCTGTCGACACCGTTCATGCTGTAATTGAAAGGGAAGTGAGAAAAATTATTGTGTGGAGTCCATCGCAGTGGTGTACATATTTTGAATCAGCCCGTAAAAGACCGAGACCCTACAAAGTCAATGTCTTGGAATATTCTGATTTTTTTAAATTTTGATCTATTAGCTACAAATACATTCACGCCATTTGGAGGTCATTCAAATTAATTATTTACTTCCGGGTCATACATACATGCCTGTCGACACCGTTCATGCTGTAATTGAAAGGGAAGTGAGAAAAATTATTGTGTGGAGTCCATCGCAGTGGTGTACATATTTTGAATCAGCCTGCAAAAGACCGAGACCCTACAAAGTCAATGTCTTGGAATATTCTGATTTTTTAAATTTTGATCTATTAGCTACAAATACATTCACGCCAATGACATTAAAAAATATTAAATTCAAAAACATCAGAGTAGCCACATTCAAAAAAAAATATAAAGACAAAATGTTTGTCAAATACTCCATGGAAGAGGAAGCAGAGACTCATTCTGTTACATTATGCGAGAAAACCCCAGGAAAAGGGAAGGGGAAGGGGAAAGGACAGTCAAAAGGAAAAAAAAGCCAGATTAATGATGAACCAGTGATTGATACAATTATAGTGAAGCAGCTATATAATAGTAAATTACCAATAGCCGCTGCTAAATATAAAGACCTGATAAACCTATGTGAAAATGGTACAATACCAAAAAGATATACTAAAGAGTACAGAGAACTTCCATGCAATTATGGGATACGTGAGACTTTAAACGAAACAGACGAAGAGGATGAAGAAGAAAGTGAGGAGGAAAATGAATAAATAAATCATCATCATCTATTTATAAAGTTGATTTTAAAGAAAAGAAGTTAAACTAATTAAAAGAAGAGAGTGAATAAAAGGCGAGCAATTAGTAAAATAATTATGATTAAGTTTTACTTTTTTAGATTTTCGCTACTTTATTTCATAATAAAACGTTTTTAAGGGATTTAATTACATTTATTTCACTTTTTGCTAAGACGTTTCAAGACCTCCGGTCTGTCTGTGACCATGGGAGTTGCAAAACTCTTTAAAGGTTTTAACAAATTGTCAAATAAACACGATTAAATCCGTTTAATTTTTTTTTGTTTTGTTGTTCTAATTATTGTTCTAAGAACATTGATTGTTACCAAGTTCTAATAAACATTTATATTTTTTATAGATTTAATGCTTTGTTATGTTCCTAATTTTTCCTAATAAACGATCTCAATTGAATTCATAAATGTACGTTTTATTTGAATAATTATAATAGTCCCAGTTCCGTGGGAATTACGAAAAACTCTTTCTCTCAGTAGATAGTGGTGGACAAAGAACACACCCTCCAAATTTTGTGTCTCTGGGACCAGCGGTTTAGGCTGTGCGTAGATATCTAAGATAATAATTAATATTATCTATATAAATATAAAATTATTTGCCCTGAATGTCTGACTTAGATATCTACGCACAGCCTAAGCCGCTGGTCCTAGAGACGTGAAATTTGGAGGGTGTGTTCTTTGTCCACTATTATCTGCTGGGAGAAAGAGTTTTTCGAGATTCCCACGGAATTGGGACTTACGCGGGTGAAACCGTCGGCTGTCTGTAGGTAAATAAAATACAATAGTCTATACAAAATTACACAATTAATTATTATTTAATACTTCAATTTACTTATAAATTTATCCTTACACAATACCTTAGCGGGTGATAGTTAACAGCCGCACTTAGAGACGTGCCTAAAATAAAAATCTGCTAAAAATGCATTGTCATATTTACGCTGACGTTGAATATCACTCACAAGAGCGAAACAAGACTTTCCTTAGCATAAACTTCCCTTAGACACGTCCTTGAGTAACGCCCGAATACTGAAAGGCTACTTAATCTTAAGCGGCGTTTAAATTGATATTTAAGCGTACGCTTTAATAGCAAACATACACTTAACGTAAATTTAAACACCACTTAAAATTTAGCAGGCCATGCTGTTAAGTCCCACTTATTCGTTAATTTAAGTTAATTTGGTATACAGAAACGACAATTAGCGTTTGACAGCTGACTTAAATACCACTTATTTATCATAAGTGGTTGACAAATTTAAGAGTGCTTTGAAGCTATCTTAAATATAAAAATTGATGGATTATTTTCCTTGGTCACGGCATCACGCGTGAACGGCTGGATCAATTTCACTAATTTTTCTTTTGTTGTGTTTCTTATTGACAAGAGAAGGTTCTAATGAAAAAAAAAAAAGAAAATTGGGCAGAAAATTATTCCGCGGGTGAAACCGCGGGGTGCAGTTAGTCTTAAATAAATAGTACTTCGCCCTGAAGACCTCACGAGTTTTTTTTACTTATAAGCGTAATGTAACAAATACCTAATATAATTCAAACGACGAAATAGGTACCTACCTAGGTACTTACCTTTTCCAAATAGTACTAGAGGTCTATCTAGTTTATATGATAGGTGCCTATCGTTATCATCTGACCCTGGAATCAGATAATTTAGCACACCCAAGCATGATAGGCCTATCTTGTTGAGACAATGTGTTCCTAAAGCCTTCTTCCAGGTTTTATCACTAGATCCAAGATATCAGCACCGGGAGGTCAGTTATGAATACACCATATTACTCATTGATATTTAACAGAGCCCATAATGGGAGTTTTTTTAGAAACATTACTCTCACTAAACTAAATTTGTATGGAAAGTTAAAGCTTCGTATTAGGTCCGCTATGCTTTACAATGTTTGTTATATGAAAAGACTCGCTCTCTAGGTACAGAAGGCCTAATAGTCCACTGAAACCTTTGGGTTTTAAAATACTGAGGGGTCATGATTAACTAGTCTATAATAAAACAATAATCGATAAATTAAACAGGAATTTAATACAGAAATAATAATAAGTACACGTCCACAGGGCACCTTGAGGTGAGGTGTCGGAGAGTAGCGACCCCGCGGTCCCCAGTGTTCCAGGGGGAAGTCACCATTCCTCATCTCGGGCTTGCCTTCATTGATTAGTCGGAGTGAACACTGACGAGGAAGCTGTTTAAAATCAAGTGACACCTATTCATCCTTTAGCCGCTCAACACTGATCGGCAACTCTCTACCAGCACTTCCTTTTTTGTCCGTTTGTCTCCGTATTTTCCAAGATGGTCCAAAATCCAGAAGAAAATACAATATGAGTTTAACTAAGCAGATAGGCCCGTCGAGTTGATCATTGGTATAGGTTTATAAAACCTACTTATTGTGATTAAGATCCACCAATATTTGTTTTTCTGGGGCTGTGTATTTGCAGCACCTTTTTTTATTTGTAACGCTAGACATTTCACAGTAATATGCATTCACTTAAAAACACCGTTGGTCATCTCCAGCTTGCCATAATTGGTTGGTCGTAGTGAAAACTGACGGGGAAGCAGTTTAAAATCCAGTGACGTTTCTCCATCCTTTAGCTGCTCTAATACTGCTCAGCAACTCTCCACCACACTCCTTTTTTTACCGTATGTCTCCTTATTTTCCAAGATGTTCCAAAATACAGAAGAAAATACAATATGAAAATATTTATGCAGGCCCGTTGAGTATGTGTGAATAATCCACCAATATTTGTTTTTCTGGGGCTGTGTAGTTGCAGCCCCTTTTCTGTTTCGTAACGCTAGACATTTTTAATAGTTACAGTAATATTTATTCACGTAGAACAACTCGAAATCGAAAAAACTTGTAAACAATAAACAAAATAATATTTATTTTGTTGTCAAATATTTTCAATCACAGAGTGTAAAGAAACGTTTATTTTTATTAAATGTATCAACTTTTACTCCAGTTTAGTGCGTGAAACGAAACTTGTTTTTAGCAATCACGGATCAAGCAGAAAATTGTAATAGAAAACGAACTTCTTTGTTAAAATGTTGCCATTTGGTAAAAGTTTAGGCCTGCTTTGTTAAGTATAATCTTAAATCTCGTAAATAGCCTTTGTGAATACCACTAAAAATTTAAATCCAACTTAAAAATATTTAACGCTTAACGAAGTCGAAAAGATAAGTAGCCTTTCAGTATTCGGGCGTAAGACAGTTAAAACCTAAAAATTATTACACTTGTCGATTATGCCCTTATTTTGTTCAGTTTTTTGCAGTAAAGTATTTTTACGTCCTTAGGTAATAGCATAGGATGAAAATTTCAAGGGTGTAAAGGACTTTTATTCCGAAATTTTGGTCGTAAAGGAAATGTTATCTCGGTAAATACAGCACTAGGGCATTTTTTTGACACCGCCTTAGAAAATACTAAAAATTCTAAGCACTTTCTTCCTAGGTTTCAATTAAATAGCTCAAGAAACAAAAATGCTAGAGTAAAAATAATTTTATTTTTTTAGTTTTTTGCTTCTCCTGAAAAGTCGACTTTTGTCCTTTACGACCTTTGAGCCCAGAGGTATCGAAACACTGGAAACACCAAAGTCGTTTGCACCAAAATTTCCACTAGTATTGTCAAGAATTTAAACAGTTTTAGCTGTAAAACCTATGACTCACTATGATTCACATTTTAAACAGTTTTAGCTTTAAGTAAAACCTATGACTCACTATTAATTTATTTTATTTATTTATTTATTTAGGTAATTAGAACGGTCGTAACCAATTACTTACTCTACTTAATTAATTATTTAAAGATAAGTACATAACAAAAAGAGAAAGAAAAAACATTTATATTAGGTATTACAATAATTTTTAAATTGACATAATAATAATTTATTCATCTATCTCACAATATTTCAAACATACCAACATGAGTTCCTTCCATTCATCCACATATACATCACAATCAGGTTTAGCAGTGAGTAGGGGAAGCGGGGGTACAGTGAACCATGGGGCACATGGAATAAACCGTTGTAACTCAGACATGGTAGCTCACACACACATGCTTACTACGAACGATTTGACGTTCGACACCATACCCAGCCAGTCACTGCCGCGGTCCCGGACCAGGAACACGCTGGGTAGCCGAATGGCCGCATTTAAGTCGCCGTTTTATTTTTAAATGTTGATTTTACGATCTTATTATTCAGCATTGTTTAATTATTTACGTATTTGTGTTTTTATTTTAAAATAATCAACGATTAAGCTTTCTAATACGTGGTGATCCTGTTGAATTACAATTCGTTTTATAGACATTTTTTTAAATTATTTTGGTATTGACCTTGTGGGGTACAGACAGCCATTTTTCAATGGGGCAGAGTGAACTGTGATCCATTGTACCACATCAGTTTTTTATTCCGTTAATAATTAGTTTTTTAATTCATTTAGATAACAAAATGGTGCGCAACCGCCGACGTAAAAGGCATATGACGTTTTTTTTCTTTCTTAGCAATATTATATTTCAATAAAAATTAATTCGAAAATTGTAAGTTTAATTGTTGTGAGACTGACCTTGTTGATTTTTCTAAGTAATAAGATTTGTTTTAACATCTGACTATTGTGTAAATAAATATGATTATTGATTTTTTCTTTTCTTACATCGTCAATTACTTTTATCCATAGAGCCCCGTGTATGGGGTGCAGTGGATAATTTCCCTTTTTTTTTCAAATATCTCGATAACTACTGTATATATGAATAAAATCCGTATTAATTATAAGAGTCAAAATACCGCAGCATGCTATAAAATTATAACAACGGTGCTAGTTGTGATAATTTAGGTTTTGTAGAGCTCCAAACATTTAGTGGTTCACTGTACCCCCGCTTCCCCTACGTTATTATACGGCCTAACATACTTAACTACGTTGAACGAGGAAGGTCAGTGTCACTATCTGAAACTCCAAAAAACTTATAAGCTGCATCAAAACCCGGAACCCAAATACCACAACCTTAACTAAACCAACTTTTTGTAAAGACACCCAAAGCCGGCTGGTCACCGTGGGGGAAGACGACCATCACCCTCTAGCAAAAAGAACCAAAACCCTTAAAATAGCAACAATAAATGCATGGACCCTCAGAACTGAAGAAAGGCTACACGAATTGGAAAAAGCTCTAGAAGATGTAAAGTGGGATATCCTGGGTATAAGCGAAATGCGAAGACTAGGAGAAAAAATAGAGGAACGTGAAGACTATATATTATTCCACAAAGGTGCGATACCGGGCCAAAAAGGTGTAGGATTCCTAATTAAAAAAGAAATGAAAAAACACATTCAAGAACTCTTTGGAATCTCCGATCGCATAGCTCTGCTCAACATCCATATACCGGGTTATCGGAAAACATGGTCAGTTATCCAGGCATATGCCCCGACAGAGCAAGATAAAAAAGGTGAAACAAAGCCATTCTACGAAGAACTATCACAGACATTAACAAAGTATGCACACAATCACATAGTATTAATGGGCGACTTCAATGCTCAAGTCGGTGAAAAACTAAACAAGAATGAATATGTCCTAGGAAAATTTGGTCAAGGGAAAAGAAGCCCAAACGGAGAGCTGCTTGTCGAACTACTACTAGAACACAATTTATCACTTCTTAATAGTATGTACAAGAAAAACAAGAAGAAAAAGTGGACCTGGTTATCCCCTGACGGTAGCTATAAAAACGAGATTGACTACATAACAACTAATTATACGAAAGCCTTCACGGATACGTCTATACTGTCAAGATTCAACTTCCATTCAAATCATCGCATGGTAAGAAGCTCCTTAAAAATAGAACCACCAAAAATGGCCAGGCAATACATAGCTGCCTATAAAACAGAACAAAGTAAGCATGAAAATGTGAAGGTTATTGCCAAGTCCCTAATCAAAATCAAAGAAGAAATAACAAGAGAAGAAGGTAACACTGATGTCCTTGCTAAATATGAGCAGCTACAAAATAAATTAACTATGATCAAATCAGAAAAGACAAGGGATAATAAATACAAATTAACCGACACAACACTTCAACTTATAGAGAAAAGAAAAAACTTGCTTACAAATCACAACAGGAAGGTAAACTTAAGACTAGTCACCACTTTGAGTAAAGAAATTAGAAAGAGTATAAAAAAAGATAGAAGAAATAAGAGATTGCAAACACTAGAAAAGCAAATCCAAAGTACAGGGGGGCTCAAGAAGGCTTTGGGCGAGCTGAGAGAAGTGAGAAGGGAATGGATACCAAAACTAAATAAAAAGAAGTCTGTATCGACAAGTAGAAAGGGCATAAACGAAACAGCCACAGAATTTTACCAGTTTTTGTACTCTAACCCAGTAAACGAACAGGATCGATGTGAGGACTACAGCGCAAGTCACCTCAAGGAAGAAACTTACCCAAAAATACTACCTAGAGAAATTAAATAAATATAAACACTCTTGACGAACTATTACCTATACTTACATCGATCTTCAACGAGATAATGGACACGAGCAAAATACCTATGCAGTGGAAAACATCTCATATTATCCTTATATTTAAAAAAGGACAAAAACAAGACATAGCGAACTACAGACCCATAAGTCTACTGTCTAATATCTATAAGGTATTCTCCAAAGTCATCCTGGAAAGAATAAGCAAAAAACTTGATGAAAACCAACCACGGGAACAAGCCGGATTCAGACGAAATTTCGCCACCCTGGACCATATACATACGGTGAAGCAAATAATGGAGAAATATAAGGAATATAATAAACAACTATATATGGCATTCATCGACTATTCTAAAGCCTTTGACAGTGTGCACCATAAAGCGCTATGGAAGAGCCTGGAACGACAGGGGATCCCTCCAAAATACATAAGAATATTATCAAGAACATTTATTTCAATAGCGAAGCTAAGATACAACTTGAAACCCTTGTTTCAAAGTTCAAGATTTTGAGAGGCCTAAGACAAGGAGACTGTTCTCAGCTGTTCTAGAAAATATCTTCCGCAAATTGAACTGGGATACCTTCGGCCTAAACATACATGGTGTAAAACTAAACCATCTAAGATTTGCGGATGATATAATCCTGTCTGAAGAAGATCCGCTACACCTTCAAGAAATGATAAAATCACTTAGCGAAGAAAGCATGAAAGTAGGCCTCTCCATGAACTGTACTGAAACCCCTATAGAAATAGACAACCGTCCACTTGAATATGTACAGGAATACATCTACTTAGGACAAGTAATTTCCCACAAAGATCAAACCACTAAAGAAATTAACAGAAGAATGGCTAATGGATGGAGAAAGTACTGGTCTATGAAAGAAATCATCAAAGTCAAAAGAGCTAAGCATGTCAATAAAGAGAAAAGCCTTCAACACCTGCATACTTCCAATCATTACCTACGGTTGTGAAACATGGGCACTCACTAAACTACATAGAGAAAAGCTAGAGCGCTTCCAAAGGGCCATGGAAAGGAGTATGACAGGAATAAGAAAATAAGATAGGATAAGAAGTAGCGAAATAAGGGAAAAAACAAAAGTAGCTGACATTCTCACTCGAATAGACAAATTAAAGTGGAGATGGAGTGGTCACATGATCAGAGACAGGCAAGGCAAATGGAGTGCAGCAGTGAGTGACTGGTACCCCAGAGACGGCAAACGCAACAGAGGACGGCAACAAGCAAGATAGTCAGATGACTTGAGACTCACGGCCGGACACCATTGGAGAAGGGTAGCGCAAGACAGAACCCAATGGAAAATGCTAGAGGAGGCTTATGCCAAGAGGCACTCAGAATTACGCGACATTCTTTAGTAATACTTAACATTGCTATTTGTTATTATGTAACCTAAATTCTGAATAAAAGGCTATATTATTATTATTAAATTAATATTAGAATAAGTAAGTATATTATTTAAGATTGTTATTTTTATTTATTTCTATTTTTTGTTCAAATTACATAAAAACGTACTTACCTATACAATAAAATTGGTTATTTTTATTTTTTGACTGTTTCAACAATATTGCTCTCTCTAAACATCATAAAATAGGTAACCAATATCAAGAAGAAGAGAAGTGAAGTTAGAAGAAGAAGTAGGAGGCTTTTTTTTACAATTTAAGTAACTACGTTCCAAAATATTCATCGAAATCATCTAACCAATTACTTTTTTTTTTAGTTTTGAGCTTTTTCACAAGAGCATCTAATATTTCTTCATTTGTGATTTTTTCAATTTCCATCTTTTCAAAATGTAGTTTGCAAACATTTATTACATTTTTTATATAAACAACATCAACTTCTCTTATCTTGTTAAGGACATAATCAATAAGTTCAGGATGATCTATAAGCATTATTACATAGAAAAATGTTCTTTCGAGTATTTCTTCTATGAATATCTCTATATTGTCTTTTGTGAGATTACCGTCGATGCTGCGTAGTAAAAACATAGTAACGTTAAGTAATTTGATGTCTATAGATCTGTTCAAAGCAGGTGTAATTGCTCGGGTCTTAACTTCACCCGAAGAACCTACAACCTCAAGTTTCACATCTTTCCAATCTCTTTGATCCCACATAAGTTTAAAAACTACTTTCTTAACAGAGCCTCGTTCTAAAACTTCTCTTAACTTCGTCCCATCGTACTTCAGTTTTTGATTAAACATTGTCATCAAACCGGTTAAGCTTTGTCTCATAAGATAGTTAAGTATTAAGTCCATCGTAATTTCAATCAGTTCCGGTTTGCTCAAGATTATAATATCGACTAAGAATTCTACAGCGAAATATTCAGCGAAACTGAGATGAAAAAATCTCGGTACTTTATTATGAATACATTCTATAAAACCTGTTTTTTCTTTTCCATCTTTTATTTTCTGCATAGTTATTTCAATTTCTTGCCAATCCTCCTCAATTAACAATTTTTCCAAGTATTTTGAACGGCGAAACATCGAGTAGAATGCTAATTTCTTATGATCATTGACAATTCGTTTTTTTTCAGCTTCACATATCGACTTAACGGCTGGGATAGAGATAATCTTAATCATACTATTTTTATCTTCAAATCGAAGTTTAAGTTTAAGCTCGACGATTCGCTTGTAATAATTTATAGTGGTAAAGCCCAAATCCCAATCCGTTTGCGATTTCGGACTGTCACTTTTAATTTCGGCCACGAAGTAAGTTGCTGCCATGTCCATGTAAAGTGGTACTCCCACTATCTTTTCTGCAGCTGTCATATCACCTCGAGTTAATTTGTACTGTGCTATAAAATTTTTATTCGACACCCAAGAATTTATAACTTGTTCTAGTGTACGTAAAATATCACGTCGAGCCAATTCGGACTGTGTTATTTCCATCCTAAGTTCCTTATCCGACACCCCATATATTTTTGTGAAACTAGCTATATATTCTTCTGTGTCAATTTTTAAACGCGTGCACAGAATTAGGTTTTTTAAGTACTGTAGAGCCGAAATATACATTTCATACAACGGTACATCTGTAGCTAAGAAATGTTCCAGGAATTTCCCAAAGTTTTTAAGAAACTGTCCCATAAAGTCAAAAAAAGTTAGTATGTTGTTGAGTTCTACCTTGTCGACTTCTTGTATCTTAAAATGAACATTCCAATACTTCTCGTAAAAAATATTCTGTTCTGTACTCGTTAATGGCTTCATGATAAAGGATGTACCGAATTCTTTTTCTAAGTGTTGTATAATCAAATTATAAGGTCTACTAGTAATCCAAATTTGAAAATGATTTGTATCTGAAGGATAAGACAACTCCGTTAAGTGTAAAGATGAATTGTTTCTATCACCTTCTGTAAGACGATCGTAATCAATATTTTTTATGAAATTAGTCACCTGCGTTTGATAATCAGGACATATTTCGTCGAAACCGTCGAATATAAATATCATGTCGCCTTGGCTGTAACACTTCATCATTATTTTTAGAGCAATTGCTTCTCCAGGGTCATTTCCTATATATTCGACTGTTACATTACCATCGACATCTTCAATACAGAACTTACTCATAATATCTTTGAATTCAGACATTATAACGAGTTTCATAAATTTCATTTGATTCACCTCTGTTCTTAACTTATCGAATTCGTCGCTGTAATCCACTAAATTCATACGTATAATCCACTTCTGAGGATATTCTTTCTTTGTTTCTAAAGACAAATGCGTAAGCATTGTTGACTTACCCATCCCCGCTTCAGCCGTAATAATATTTATATTTCTGGGCATGTCTTTAAATGTATTCAGTTCATACACTTTGTTTTCGAAGAGTCGACTTACAAAGACACGTGGCATATAAAAATCTTCGATAGCTTCATAATTAAGATTGCTCAAACTATGTCCTATAGTGAACGCCTCATGCTTTAAAATCTTCACGACAATTTCTGAATTAATTATACTGTAATCGGTGTTTTTTAAATCTCTAAATGTAACTCTATGTCCTTGAAATTCTAATTCATATTCTAAAAGCGTATTCTGTGTTTCAGTAGCAATGTCCGACAGTGTATTGTTTTTATCCATTATTGTAGAATTGATTTCTACGCAATTATTAATGAGTTGGGATAAGGTTTTATCAGAAACAATCACTATTTTACCTTCAAATGCATCGACAATATTTTTTATGGACCACATGGCTATATCGGCCATACCTTTTTCACATTCTTGGAATTTATCACTTACTAATATCAGAACCGTATTTGTCTTAATTTTCAGTTCCTTTTTCAGCAATTCCCATTCGCTGACATGTAATCTGTAAAGATATTTGTAATCTATGAACAAACATACACCGCCGAAAAATTGCCTCAATTTCATTGTGGTAAGCATTAAAGAACATGTAATAATATTAGTAATCCGATTATTAATTGTATTAATTTGATCTAAGTAATTCATTGCTTGGTTTTGGAATTGTACGTGATACTGATCTATCTCATGTTGATAAATGAAACTGAGCATGTCTACAAAAGGTTGAGCTATTTCAAACGCCAATTTCTCCAAATAGTCGCATGTTTTTGTAAGAAAATATGATTTGCCGTCTTTTAACCACCAATTTTGTATTTTATCGTGGAACTTCAGAGCTGCAACATCTGCTCGCGTTCTAGCTGTATAAGTAGAAATATCAGAATGTTTGTGATATTGTGCTATTTCATTAACCAGTTTTACAGCTACATCTTTTTCTTGACCTTGATTCGTGTAATAGTACAATGTACCCAAGAAGTCTTTCGCAATTTTCATTTCGTTTGTAAACAATGATTTCTTTTCAATACACTTTTTTATTTCGTTGTAGTCGATTGCATTTTTTGGTATTTTAAATTGTGCAGAATTGGAATTCAGTAGTTCTTTGCCGGATACCTCAATAGCTTTATCGACCAACACCTTAGAAACTTGAACTCTTTCTAACAGTCTACTATATTCCATTACTACATTTTTATTGACTTTGACTTTGGCATTAAAAGTTAACTTGTATGATGTTTCATCAAATAAAATATATCTATAAATCAATTTGCTAAGATAAAATCCTTGACTGGATTCCTCATCGCTACTAATTAACCCCTGAAGATTATTTAGCAAGTAGTGCTCTGCATTGATTTGATCATTACTTAAAATTACTTTATAAATCTTGTTTTTCAATTTGAAAAGTATTTCGTCTGTCGCACAAAAAAACTCAGAATTCACAGACGCATCATAATAATCGCCATTTTCTGTAAGAGTTACTACATCTGGCACTAGAATATTAGCATACTTTTTAAAAGTATCATAATCCTCTTTTTCTTTTTTGTAAATGGCACTAACAAAATACTCTGCTACCGAATTTATCTCATTGTCTATTAGAAAGTTGGATAGTAAATTTACATTTTGGTCGTCATCTGCTATCTGGAATATGTCTCCTGAGGTAGAATCGTCGTCCTTGCAGCTAATTATCTGTTTCACCTTATTGAATGTGTCGTTGTTTTCTAAATCAATTTGTTTTATCTTCTCTTTGCTTATTTTATTAACAGCTGACGTGTATACGACGAAATGAAAGGTCAAATCAACAAAATCTCCATTGAATAATTTGTTATGACTATTATCGGGTTTGAAGTTTTCTTTTACTTTTAGATAACTCTCAAAACATTGAAGCAAGGTTACTTTGCTCTTCGGATTAAGCAAACTGGAATCGGCTATTCCTTTCGAAGCGTAGTCCTTGTGTTTGGCCTGTATGAACACGGCGACTTGCTTGCTCTTGTATGTGAATCTTAGACAGATGTCGTCGAGGTCTCCGACTCCGTCGACATTCGATCCCAGCAGGAAGTCTTCGACCTCATCGTCAGTGAGGCACCTGAGGAGGACCAAGCTCAGTAGTCTTGTTTCGTACAACTGTCCTGTGGCTCCGGAAGTTCCTATTCTTTTCCTGTATTTATTTCCTTGATTTCCTTGACTTGTGCTGAAGTTAGCTGTTGTGTCGTTTTTTTTATTCTTCTTCGATTTGTTTTTACCCCGACCGTCGACGTTTGCCATTTCTTAGCCTTTTATCGTCTCTAAAAAGAAATCGTTTGGTAAACGTTAAAATTGCACAGTAATTCCGATAAAGTCAATAAGTACAGTCACATTACCAATTAGCTGAACCCCACGTGACCTAGAGCTCATTCGCAGATCTGTAAAAAAATATAGTTTTTACCTATTTTGTAAATTTTTTTTATATTAAAGTAGGTATATTGTATTGTATGGTATATTGTTAAAAAAAGAATCAGTTAACATTACTTTACAACCTTACAATTTGCGAGTGAGCTCTAGGTCACGTGGGGTTCAGCTAATTGGTAATGTGACTGTACCTACCTAACGTACAAGAGTTTAACCCAGTAATATTATATGTTAAAGAATAACAAAGGTTTTTGCTTACTCTAAAACGACGTATGATCACAATTTAGAACACTGTAAGTTGTCCTCTATACCCCCAAGCGGTGCCCGGGCACCGCGCCATTTTAAAATATTGCGCCTCAGTCAAACCCCAAGCGGTGCCCGGGCACCGCGCTCGTCCACGCGACTTTGAGCTTTATTTTCAAGTAGTTAGAGTTTACTTTTGTATGAAGAAGTTTGACTATATCTGTCCTTTGATAAATTTCCTGCTCCCTGAACAAAAAATAATACGTAGTCTATGCTTTGATTTTTTCTTTTCCGCCATTGAAGTTGTCACTTGTGTCAGTCGTGTTGTGAGTGTGAGTGTGAGTGACATGGATTCTTATTGGATTTATTCTAATTGGATTTATTTGACGTAAGTAATGGCTCTAAGTAAAGAAAATTTATTATTCTCCTTATTTAGGTACTATTTAGGTAATTATTTGTTAGAAATTCGTCGTAATAACTATAAGTAAAGTCCTCTTCATCTTCTTCTTCTGCTTCCGACTTCATGCCGATTTTCGAGCTATTTATGCCGATTTCCGAGATATTTGTTAGTGAATACAAGTAAAAAGTATAGTCTTGTTACTATAAAGTAATTAGAACACGTTTCAACGATTCATCAACGTATTTATTCATTTTTAGTGAAATAATAGCAAGACAAGATTCTTGCATCGCGTTTTTTGACCACTGCCGCGCATTCCACGCCCCGCCCCTTAAATTTTTACATTTTGAAATTATTTGTGGAAGGGTTAACACTGTTTATATTTAATCTCATTAAAGATTCTAAGCAAGTTTTTTTTTCATTTACACAGTCTTGCACAAAGGTAAATTTTCATTGAAAAGGTACGTAATGCCATGGACGTATTAACTGTAACAGTATATGTCCATGCCTAATGCAAACATTTTGTCACGTCGTAGACATAAATTTTATTGCACGTATAGTTAAACGATTAATGAAGTTATATAAGATTAATGAAGTTAAATAAGATTAATAAAGTTCAACTTTAAAGAAAAATACACTTACCGAGATATTGTAATGTTCGAAATTGGATCACTTCACGTTTTTTATATTATCTGATTTTTGTGTTAACTATGCGTTTGACCTTGGTATGGGTCTATTGGCGCCAATTCAAACTAGAGCTCTATTTTTTTTATGTTCGCACCTCGTCGAACACTCGATTTCTACTGATATAATTTTGCTGTGGAATTTTTTTTGTAAAATTAAAATTCGCTATATTATGAATCGCTTGATCGTAACGAGTGTCCTTCACCACTCGTCGGTCGCCGACAGGCTCTGTGCCGACAGGTTAGTCATCTTTTAATAGAATAAACGTCACGTTGTTTAAGTTTTCGTCCATAACATATCGTCCCCGTAGTTGGAAAATTAAATAACTCTAAGATTTTGTAGTTCTGAGATAAACGGGATTCGGTTTTTCAACATTTGTTGAAAAATGAGAGACAATTTTACCGTCGGTAATTTTATATTTTGTGAAACTGATTACGTTTTATATTATGCTTTAACAAACTGAACTCTATCTTTAACTATAACAAAATAGAACATAAAAAACCAAGTTGTTTAATTTTGCCACAACCATTTTTATAACGTAACTATAATTAGCTACTTATTTTGGCTATTTATTTAGTTTTTAACCGACTTCAAAAAAGGAGGAGGTTCTCAATTAGTCTGTATGTTGTTGTTTTTTTTTTTTTTTTTTTGTATGTTACGCGATCATTTGAAGACGGCTCAACCGATTGAGATGATTCTTTTTGTGTTCGAAAGGTGATACCTCAGGGGTGGTCCCATAAAAATTTGGTGAGGATCTGATGAGAATCTTCGGAGTGATGAACAGAATTGCACCTCGAGAGTGCAGCAAATTGCTCAGTTTTCGATTTCCACCAATAAAATTGGCCCATAAACGAATAGTTACCGATAAATGGAATATTTGAAACCACCTTCTCATCAGAAAACTTTTCAATCAGTTACGATTACAGGTTACAATTTGAAGAATTTAGTCGAATTTAGTCGCCGGACTGGGTTTGAATGAATGTTGATAGAGAACCATATCTTAAATGAAGTTCTGATGAGGATCTTCGAAGTGATGAACAGAATTGCACCTCGAGAGTGCAGCAAATTGCTTAGTTTTCGATTTCCACCAGTAGAATTGGCCCATAAACGAATAGTTACCGATAAATGGAATATCAGAAACCACCTTCTCATCAGAAAACTCTTCAATCGGTTACGATTACAGGTTACAATTTGAATAAAATATTCGTTTTTGCCTCGCCGGACTGGGTTTGAATGAATTTTGATAGAGAACCCTATCCTAAATGAAGATCTGATGAGGATCTTCGGAGTGATGAATGAGATCTGCACAGCGAGATTCAACAAATTGCTCAGTTTCCCATTTCCACTAATACAAGTGGCCCATACACAAATAGGTACCGATGAATGGGGCATCTGAAAACACCTTCTTATCACCAAACTCTTCAATGGGCTACAATTAGGTACAGGTTGCAATTTGAAGAAACAGTCGCTTTCGCCTCGTGGAGTAGAATTTTCAGTGACAGTGGCACTAAAAATGGTTAAATAAAAAAAAAAATTAAAATTTAAAAAACCGACTTCAAAAAATCATGAACACAAAAATTTAAAAAAACCTGAGAAAAAACCAAAAAGTGAAAAATAATCCATTTCGGGGCACTAAGACAGCAGATAACTTAAACATAAGTACTTACTTGGAAGTCGGACTGGAGGTGACACCATGTTTTCTTTATACCTCTCAACATTCAATCTAACCTAGTCCGAATTCCAAGTAAGTACTTATGTTTAAGTTATCTGCTGTCTTAGTGCCCCGAAATGGATTATTTTTCACTTTTTGGTTGTTTCTCAGGTTTTTTTAATTTTTGTGTTCATGATTTTTTGAAGTCGGTTTTTTAAATTTTAATTTTCTTACAAGCTAAATCCTAAATAAAATCATAAAAATAATAAATTTAGTAGAATAAAATTAGGGGAAACAAATGCAGTTATTGAATTTATCAAACAAAAATATTTTTAAATGTAAAAGTTAGTTGCTTTGAAAATACATTACTTTGATATTTTTTTGAGTATTATTGGTGTCATATGAAATAAAAACCGGTATTATGATGTCATAATACCGGTTTTTATTCACAGAGACCTCATTGAATATGTGCTTGTCATGATAAAGTCTATTTCACATTTATAACCGCGTGGGCTCAGGGTGTGTCAATTTGTGGTAATATAAGCGGAATAACGACAGAACTTCTGAAAGCAGGTAGAACACCGGTACTTAAAGTCCTTCAAAGGCTGTTCAACTCCGTCGTTCTCGAGGCACAAACGCCAGAGGCGTGGAACAGGACCGTGGTGGTACTGTTCCATAAGAAGGGTGACAAAGCCCTTTTATATCATTCATTTTCGGTTTACCGACGATAACATCATCTTGGCAGAATCGCTGGAAGACCTTAGCAGGATGCTGAGAGACCTCAACACCGTCTCCGGACAGGTGGGTCTTAAAATGAATATGGGTAAGACATAAATCATATCGAACGCCCATGTCGTATCCACACCTGTTCACATTGGAGACGATGTTATCGAAGTTGTTGATCACTATGTCTACCTAGGCCTAATGGTCCAACTAGGTAAATTCAACTTCGATAAAGAGGTCAGCCGATGAAACCAACTGTTGGGCCGCGTTCCGGAAGCTTTGCAATATCTTCTCGTCACAAATACCACAAAGCCTCAAGACGAAGGTTTTTAACCAATGTGTGTTACCATACGGATCCGAGACGTGGTCGCTGACTCATATAGCTCGCAGAACTGACAACCGATCGGGAGTAAAGGTTCTCGAGCGGCAGCCGCGATGCAACGCGAAACGGAGTGTTGGGAGACCAGTTGCCAGGTGGACCGACGACATTGTGACGGTCGCGGGTAGTCGGTGGATGGAGGCGGCTCAGGACCGTGGCTCTGGTGTTTGTGGCGTCGTATGGGGGAAGCTTATATCCAGCCGTGGAAGTTATATGGGCTGATATGATGATTATCATGACATAAATCAGTCTTGGTTTAGTGGGAGATACCTACCTTGACTTTAATTATGAATGTCGTGGGTTTGAATCCCGATGCGAGCCGTGCACTGAAGGGTTTGTCTACTTAGAAACATTTTCTTAATCTATACTAATATTATAAAGCTGAAGAGTTTGTTTGTTTGTTTGAACGCGCTAATCTCAGGAACTGCTGGTTCGAATTGAAAAATTATTTTTGTATTGGATAGTCCATTTATCGAGGAAGGTTATAGGCTACTTTTTATCCCGATATTCCCACGGGATCGGGACTTACGCGGGTGAAACCGCGGAGCGCAGCTAGTGTTAAGATAAACGTATTGTAAATTAATTTCTAATACATAGTGGTAATTCTCTATTTTTATTTTTATTTAATTTGCAAAATAATTATTCAAAATTATCGTAGGTATCGGTACCGATCAGTCATTGCATAGATACAATATTTCGCGCCAAATTTTCCTAAAAATTTTTGAATTATTACTTTCCTCACGTACATTTTTTCTTATGGCAATTATAAATAACTTATATTTTTTTGCCAATTATCTTGTAATAAATCATTATCTAGTTGTGGAAGAAATTGATAACATCAAGTATTTATAAAGTAGGTAATGTAAGTTGTAACAGATTTCTAAATCCTAAAGCTTTTGATAAGGTTAACCATATGATTCTATGCAAAAAGCTGGAACATTATGGCATCCATGGACACTTGCTACGATGGGTAGAATCTTATTTGATCTTATTTGATGTCACGTGATCTCTTTCACAAACAAAAAACATAAAATACTTTATGACTATATGCTTAAAGGTCACCCACTTGAGAGAATACCAGTCGTTAAAGATCTTGGTGTTCTTTTTGACGAAACACTCTCATTTCATGATCATTATAACTACATAATAAATCGAAGTACCCAACTACTAGGTTTTCTTTGCAGAACCACTAAAGACTTCAAAAATCCTGATAGTTTTATATATTTATACATAACTTTGATTCGTAGCATACTCGAGTATTGCTCCACCATCTGGTCTCCTTTCTACGCTGTTCACAGCAATAGGATAGAGCGGGTACAAAAGAAATTTTTATATGTATTGTGTCTAAAATACGGTTTGAAAAGAATACTCCCGTCATACGAGCAAAGATTAAAGAAGTTTAACTTATTGTCCTTAGAGGTCCGCCGCAAATATCATGATCATGTAACACTTTTTAAAATTATACATTCACATCTTGATTCCCCGTACCTCCTAAGTCATATCAATTTTAATATCAAGCCCATGATTAGACAGCCACATCTTAGAATTTTTGTACTTCAAATATATATAAATAATACTTCGTTTTATAATCCCATTGTCCGCATGTGTCGCCAATACAACGATCTCATGGTTAATCATAATGACAAAATTGATGTTTTTAACAATAAACTTAATAAATTTAAAAAATGCTTATTGAATATATTATCTTCTTAGCTTCTTAGGTATCTGTTCACTACATACTAAAAAATTAATGAATAGACTCTAAATTAGGTAAGTATATACGTATGTTAACTGCTTAACAAGAAATAGCCATGCTGAGTACACATATTTTAGGATATAGTCTAGTTTTAAAATATTTGTTATATTTATCTTATGTCCTTGATATGACTGTATTCTGTTTTGTGTTCCATTAAATAAATAAATAAATAAATCGCCGAATTAAATAAATAGAGTTATTTAGTTTTCCTAGAACTTAGTTTTGTGACAGAATTTTTTTAAGTTGAAGAAAAATTCAACAACTCGTTTTATTTAATTTATTTAACATTAAATTTATTATTGACCACAGTTATTGATTTATTTATAGGGTTATTTAATTTTCCTTCAAAAAATTAGAGTTAGTTTAAAGATATTTATTTTTCCATCTGTACGATAAAAATGGGTAGGTATATTTTTGGAACGGAATAAGATATGAAAATTCCTGTAAGGCTCAAACATGCATCATGTTTTTGGTCATTTAAAAATAGGGAAAAGTCAATATCGCCAAAATCGGAGTTATTTAGTTTTCCAAATACGGGGACGATATTATATACTTAACATAAATATAAGTATGTTATCTCTACATATAATAAATTCGAAGTTTTGGAAGTAAGCGTTCTACGTCCATAATGATCTTAGCACTATAGAATTCGCTAACCTTATATAGCTCCGGTAGAAAAAAATCAAGCATGCGCGATTCAGGTTTTCTTAAATTTAGAAAATCACAAATTAGTTGATTATTCTTTTTGTTCTGCTTAAAAATTTTGTACACTTATGTATTTTAAGAATACATAGCAATATACACATTTTTTAACTAGAAAATAAAGTAATTAATTTAATAAGATATTTTTTTTAATTTCAAGTAACTAGCGCCATCTCTTCGTTTTCGCGAAACTACCATTCATCTCAGAAAATGTTGATTTTATTTGTTTACCTTTGTTTGTGCAGTCTAATTTCGGGAACTAGGAAACAGATTTTAACATAATCTTCACGAATGTGTTCAGAAAATATCAGAAGAGGTTTAGGTATTTCAAGTAGATTTATGTTACTAATTAAAATTTGATATTTCTTGGCGTAAAAAATAAACCATAATATTTTTGCATGAAAACGTACAGAACGTAGGGATGATGACAAAATTGTCAGTTTGACATACGGAAAGAAGCATCTAGCGCCATCTCTTTTTTATTTATAATTTTATTATGGCTTCGCATTATTACTATCGTGCATAAAGCCAGTGTCGCGGCAAAAGAAAATTAAATCCAATGCAGGAGCGTTTTTTGAATTTGGAACATTACAACGCTCCAGCAATTTTGTATGAACATGTGTATGAAGCGGCGTGCTGGGGTTATTAAAAACTTAAATACTCTTTGATTGGATCTCTTTTATCAAAGTACTTGCGACCCGCCCCGGCTTTGCACGGCTATATTATGCATGTATTATCTTCTTATCTATATCTTCTTCTATACATATAAAATCCTTTGTCCTGACTGACTGACGGATCATCGCACAGCCTAAACCGCTGATCGTAGAGACTTGAAACTTGGAGGGTGTGTTCTTTGTATGACGTAGGCATCCGATAAGAAAGAATTTTCCGAAATTCTACCCCTAAAGGAGTGAAAAAGGGGGGCAAAGTTTGTATTGGACAACGTGATTCCTTAGTCCAATCTATTTCATGCGTAAACATTCTTTAACAGAATTAATGGAACACGTGTTTCGTATTTTATTGAAATTCATCCCCTAACGGGGTTAAAAAGGGGAAGAAAGTTATTTTGGGAGTGATTTGCTTCGAAGTTGATATAATACTCTTTAGTGCTTTTGATTAGATTGGTAACATACTCATTAATCTATGATTGGTAAGACGTCACTTCAAGCTGACAGCGGGAGTTTTGGCGGGAACGAGCTAACAACATGTCGTGCTGCAGTTTTATTTACACGAAACTTAGTTGTAAACCGAGTTAAATTGTATAATTCTGGTGGAAAGTTATCTAATTTAGTTCTGTGAAAGTGCACAAGTGTAGTGAAAGTAAAAATCAGTGTCAAACATGGACTTTTCTCGTTGCCTCCAAAATCTCCTACAAGGTTATAGTAAAGTAGCCACCGCTTTACTATGACCCCTGACTTGACAAACTGTGACTTGACGACTTGACCATCTTGAAACACTTTGAGCCCGATTTCTGTAAATCGGGCCATAACTTGATGCAAAATATTACTTGATACTGGCTATATGCACAAACCGTGCGAAGTCATAACTGAAAAAAAAAAAAAAAAAAAGCTGACAGCGTTAACGTAAAACCTAAGAGGTTGAAAACTTCGAACATTGAACTGAAAAAAGGTGTCTTGCCATTTAGTACTGGGAACTTGACATAGTATTTTTTTTTGCGCGATACGTTTGATAATACCTGTCGATAGAGGACATTACGGCAAATGAAATATGCCTTTACACCAAATCTCATAGGCGTCTCGGAAATGGGGTATTTGACCAAACGTTATGACTAAGATTTTACAAAAGTGCGCTGTGCACAAATAATGCTTTCTAACCAAACTTCTAAACCATCTCGGAGACGGGATATTTGTTAAAACATAGAACTGTTATAGGATAGCCACTGAATCACTTAAAACTCTATATTTTTATTAGGATACGCCAAAATTACTCTCTGCGCAACTGTTCAGCCCTACCTAATAATAAAATTTTGAACAATTTGCCAAAAGTCACAGTTCCCAAAGTTAGTAGATACTAATTATTAATTAATTTAAAAGAAATATCTTTTGTTATGAATACGAAAATACCTAAACAAATGAATAGGACTTTTACACCTTTTTCATTTTTAAAATGGACAGGAAAGTGATCTTATAAGGGTTCCTTTTTTACCTTTTAAGGTACGGAACCCTAAAAACACAAAAGATGACTATGATAGATAGGTAATTACTAATTAGCACGATATGATTAAAGATTTACTCATGTGGTAATCGTAGAGTTTTGTGCATTATTGGCTCTGTGTTAGAAAGACAGAAATAGAAGAATTCATTTTTTTGGTTTAGAACTTTAGGTACTTAGACGTATAGCCCATTTTGGATCCCATCCCAAGAGAATTGGGTGCACCCGAGGTTTTCGTGTTCCAAGTTAAAATACATCTCATTCAAAAATCTATCTTCTCTATACATATAAAATTCTTTGTCCTGACTGACTGACGGATCAACGCACAGCCTAAATCGTAGAAACCTGAAACTTGTAGGGTGTGTTCTTCGTATGACGTAGGCATCCGATAAGAAAGGATTTTACGAAATTAATTACCTACCGGGTTTAAAAAAGAGTAGAAAGTTATTTTAGGCGATTTACTTCGACTGGAACTCCTTAGTGCTTTTGATTAAATTAAGTAAGTACATTTTATTTTGACACACATGTTTCAAACTCAATCTAATTTGAAATCAACAAAAAATAATCCTATTTTAACTATTTTCGACTCCTGCGCGGACGAAGTCGCGGGCAAAAGCTAGTAATATAATATAATTCATTTCTTAGCAGACTACTTGTCCATGTGTTAGTATACAAAGAGCTTACAAACTATGTTAGTAAAAGAACAGAGGTGAAATCAATAATTATTTAATATGGACCTGAATCCAATGCCCCCATATGGGACTATCAATTTTTTCCACCAATGCCTTCAGGTGCCGATTGTCGCTGCTCCTCACTCTAGCTATCATTGATGCCGCTCTCTTTCTAATAATGGCATTAATATAGCCGTCCACGTGAGCTTCTGCAAACATCAATGATGCACTGCAGAAGCGAGGCAGCCCCATCAGCAACCTGAAAGCATTGTTGTACTGGACCTGCAGGGTCTTCACAGCGCGCAGCGTGTAGTTAGCCCACAAAGAGCAGGTGTAGAACGATTAGCAGTAGGCCTTAAACAAACTTATTTTTACTGCCATCGAACATTTACCAAACTTGTGGGCCAACATATTACTTCGAACTGTCAAGGCCCTGCGCTCCCGCTCAGCATCCAAATTATCTGATAGGTGTTCGTCAACCACATGACCTAGGTACTTGAACTGAGTGACACGTTTCAGAGCGACTCCATTCAAAGTGACGGGTGGTATATTTTGAGGACATTTTCGTCCTGCCCTGAAAACCAGTAGCTCACTCTTCTGAACGTTGTATCTCAGTCCATGCACCCCGGCATACGATTCACAAACACCCACCATTTTTCTTAAAGCACTGATCGATGGGCTCAACAACACCATGTCATCAACGTAACTAATATTATTAACAGTTTGATTACCTATGGAACAGCCTACATTGGTGTTGTTGAGTTCACAAATCAGCTCATCCATATACAAATTAAATAAGGTACAAGAGCTAAGACCACCTTGCCTAACCCCACACTTAAGCTTGTAAGCTTCCGAAAGAGTACCCGCCCATTTCACATGATTAGACTGGTTATCATACCAAAATTTAAACATTGTGATTATACCTTTCGGCACACCTTTCTCCCTCAGCTTTGTCCAAAGTTTGTCATATGACACCAAATCAAATGCCTTCGAGAGATCTAAAAAGGCAGCATAAACTGGAGTTTTGCGATCTGTATAATACCTGACAGTGTGTTTAAGAACCAAAATAGCACTCTCTGTAGACAGCCCCGGCCTAAAACCAAATTGACCGTCATCTAGCGATATGTACTTTAGTAATTGGTTATTCAACACACCATCAAATACCTTGGCCACTATATTAGCCAACGCAATCGGTCTGTAGTTATCAACGCTGCTGACATCCCCTGTCTTGTTTTTAATGATGGGCACCACAATAGTCTTAACAAGATCGCCCGGCAAGTAACCATGACTAAAACACAGAGACAACAGCAACGCCAACACACGACAAAGGTGAGGTCCCGCATTCCTCAGATGCTCCACACTTAGACCGTCATGACCCGGAGACTTGCCTCTACTCATGTTCTTCAGTACTAACGATACATCCTTAGCAGAAACCAGGATCGGTTTTTCACAAGTCATAACGGTCTCATGGGGCATCCTACTCTTTACAGGTATAGGCGACTTAACCCTGAAATGATCACAGAACATATTCGCGATGTCAGCCGCATCTACCCTACCCTGAATACTAACCGGGACACTGGGCCTAGGGTTCATTTTCTTACACTGTTTCCAGAACTGTTTAAAGTTTTTAATTTCATGGTTTGAAGCTAAATTATCCAAAAGAATTCTTTCTTGATTATTTTGGCAAAATTTTAGATTTATCTTAAACATTTTCTACTCTCAGTCATTTCCTCATAAATTTGACCCGCGCGCGGTTTTTCATTTAATACCCAAGTCCGAAAACGAAGCCCAGCCTCCCGGTGAGTATCCTTTACAAATTTGTTCCAGCCTGCAATATAATTTCCTTTCCTCAACTGTCTTACTTGACAACTCTCTATAGAAGCCCTGGACAGCGCACAGATTATATCATTATATAACTTACTAGCTGACCCGTGCCCACTTCGTTGGGCATTTATTTTATTAATGGTAAAAATTAAATCTATACTAATATTATAAAGAAGTAGAGTTTGTGTGTTTGTATATTTGTTAAATTGTAGGGGGTAATCTCGGGATCTACTGAACCGATTTTAAAAATTCTTTCACCAATATAAAGCCACATTATTGCTGAGTGTCATAGGTTATATAAAAAACCAAAAAATAAAAAGGCTTTTACGTGGTAGTCCGTTTTGCAAAGTGAATCGGAGAAAAAACGGTCGAATGAAAGCGTTTCTTACGAACGCTGCCTTAACTATGAAAGATATATTTTTGAGTTCTAGAGAAAAGATGTGGAGCTTGAAAATGCCTACAATAAAGTCAACGACAGCATATGTCTAACTTTTATATTTAAGTTACAAAAAGTATTTGTTTTAATATTAGTACACATAGATAATTTAATTTATTAACATTATGCCCAACGAAGTGGGCACGGGTCAGCTAGTTATCTATAATACTAATATTAAAAAAATACATTTTGTAACTTAAATATAAAAGTTAGACGTATGCTATCGTTGACTTTTTTGTAGGCATTTTCAAGCTCCACATATTTTCTATAGAACTCAAAAATATATCTTTCATAGTTAAGGCAGCGTTCGTAAGAAACGCTTTCATTCGACAGTTTTTTTCTCCGATTCACTTTGCATAACGGAATACCACGTAAAAGCCTTTTTATTTTTCGGTTTTTTATTTGACCTATGACACTCAGCAATAATGTGGCTTTCTATTGGTGAAAGAATTTTTAAAATCGGTTCAGTAGATCCCGAGATTACCCCTTACA
This sequence comes from Idaea aversata, assembly GCA_907269075.1. Lineage (NCBI taxonomy): Eukaryota > Metazoa > Arthropoda > Insecta > Lepidoptera > Geometridae > Idaea > Idaea aversata. The sequence goes on from OU026087.1 coordinate 14,183,858, forward strand.
ATTTAACAAACTTTACTTCTTTAAAATATTAGTATAGATATAGATATAGATTTAAAATATTTCGGTGGCTAATATCATTACACATTGAGTCAGCACATAGTCTAAATTCATCAGGAAAGTCTATCAATTTCAATTTTCTGTTACAGATCGCTTAATCTGTATAACAGATACCATTTTAAAAACACTATTGCGCCATAATAAAGCCACACCTCCATAGGGTCTTCCCAACAATAACGAGCTAGCTACATCTATCGAAGATTTACCAGTATAACTAAACTCCTTATCAATTTCTCCGAGCAACGGTATATCATTCGGCAACAACCATGTTTCCTGTAAGGCTATTAGATCTACACTTTTACACAGGTTTCTAACACATTGAAAGGATCGCTTTACATTTTTACAATTAGGTAGGTAAATGAAACTAGTTTTAAAATATTATTATTAAAAGAAGCCATCACAATTAATTAATTTTTAGTTTTTCAGTACAGTTATTACTTTGTTCAGTCTGCTGAGCCTGCTTATTACGAAACATAACAAATTGCCTGAAAGACACACCTTCAGGCCATAGGTCTGCATTTAAGAATACTGACAGTTTAATTTTAGGTATAAAAAATTTATACGCTTCATACCCTTTTGGTTGCTTCATCTTTATTTTCTCGGGCACTATACATTAGTTTTTTCATAAACATAATCCGCAATATCACTCTCACGCGCCCCATTGTCAACGTTATAGATGTAAAATGGTATACGCAGATCCGCCGCCTTGAAACGACCCTCCGAAGCTGGCACTGCTTTACCCTTAACTCCTGTGAAACGATTCACCGTCTTGTTTTTTGAACCACCGCACCGACTTGAATGGACCAAGTGTTTAATTGGACATTATACATAATGCCCGGGCATTATGAATAATTACCAATATGAGAGTGCAATATGATTATAACTATTCAAATAATCATATTGCCCGGGCATTATACATAATGCCTGTCACGTATTGGGCAGGGTAATAAAAATACATGTTTTTTGTTTGTACATGTTCTATTTAAGACATTAAATCAACATTTGAAACACAAATAACACAAAAATTCTTTATTTTATAGATGCTTTGACCTCTGTGTCCTCTGTATTCGCTGTAAATTCAAAACTAAACAAAATAAATTAATAGTTTGAAAAAACTAAAAAAACACGCTTTAATAAAAAATAGTAAGCGTGTTACATTGCGATGCTACACCTTCATTATTTTTCTTTTGCAATCACAATGTAACACGCTTAATAGTTACAATATTATTAATCCAAATTTATTAAATTTTATTTTCTATTTTTTTAGTTGGATTTTTTATTAAAGCGTGTTTTTTTAGTTTTTTTAAACTATTAATTTATTTTATACATTTGGTCTTTATTACCGAAATATGTTAGATCAGACCCTGGTTACCATTGAAAGACAAACTACTCGTCAAGACGATTCTAACGAGCCCAAACTCGATATGGTGGTGTCGTTTCATTGCGAAGTTCCTATGACCACCTTCCAGTTCCATCATCAGACCCTGGTCACCATTGAAAGACAAACTACTCGTCAAGACGATTCTAACGAGCCCAAACGATGGGGTTGTGTCGTTTCATTGCGAAGTTCCTATGACCACCTTCCAGTTCCATCATCAGACCCTGGTCACCATTGAAAGCCATAGTACTCGTCAAGACGATTCTAACGAGCCCAAACTCGATGTGATTGTGTCGTTTCATTGCGAAGTTCCTATGACCACCTTCCAGTTCCATCATCAGACCCTGGTCACCATTGAAAGCCAAACTACTCGTCAAGACGATTCTAACGAGCCCAAACTCGACAGGGTTTCGTCGTTTTATTACAGAGTTCCTATGACCACCTTCCAGCTCCATCATCAGATCAGCACCATGTTATCATAATATTGCATTGTCATCGGTCTTTGACAAGTGTGCAAAGTTTGAAATAAATCTGATCATTCTAAGTAGGGCAAAATCGTGCCCAAAGGAGTCGGTTACATACATACATACATACAAACATACAGGTGAAACTAATAAAAGCGTGTTAAAAAACTAAAACAAAATGAGCGCTGTGTAGTGAACGGGTCCACTGTTTTTCCCATTCCCACTCAAAAAAAAAAATGAAATGGTAAAAAATGTAATTGGGTGCCAGAAAGTTATTAGGTTAGGTTTGTGACAAAGAACGCGCGAGCGAAGCGAGCGTTTAGATTCACATTGTTAAAAAATAGCTCTTTATACCTAAGAATCTATCTCTATTATCATATTGCCCAACGATGCAACGATCATGTAGCAATATTCATAATGCTCGGACAGTGTGATAAATATTAAAGTTTAGATAACAATTACTCACTTCGCCCAAAGTAGCTTGTCATTATTCATAATGTCAATTTTATGTATAGTGAATACAGAAATTTCGGTATCGAAATTCCCTGTATTTACTAAGGAAAAAAAAGGAAAAACAGACATCTCTGGCTCACTTTTAATAAGTGAAATTAATTTTGTATCAAATGCTCAGTCTTGCAAAAGGAAAATGACATCAAAAATATTAAAGAGATAACAACTTTGTGTCACTATGTGGTAGGTAAACTAATAATAAAGTTACATACAGTAGGTACATTCAATTATAAAGAAAAATACACTTACCGATATATAATTATGCGTTTGGCCTTGGTATGAATAGTGTACCAAAAGGCACGAATACAAACTAGTGTCCTTTTCAAAGATAGAACTGGTTTGGCAATAAGAGTCTGGCGACTCTTTCTAAATGCATATATGCACACAAGTCTTCTTTATATGACTATATACTAATGAGGAAGGTAGGTATATTATGTTACATGATACATAAAAATATTTTATTCAGTACCTAAACTACACATACATAATAATTAACGACCCAGTTGGCACAATGGTCACCATGCCGGACTGCCAAACACAGGGTCGCGGGTTCGATTCCCGCCTCAGACATGTATTTATGCTTAGATATTTGTCAGTGGTCTGGTTGTTTCTATGTATAATAAGTATATATTTACAAAAGAAAAGTATACAGGAAAAGTATTTTTGTAGTGCACATTTTTTTTCTGCTGAATATATCGCACAGCTAGATCGAAACTGTTGTAACTCAAAAATGTCGCATTTTGAGTTAACAGCATATTCGGATTCTTGATACGATTACCTACACGGCAATAAAACCGAAGTAATTCAGTTTACTTTAGTGTCCAAGAGATGGCGAGACGAATCAGTTTTGTCTACACCCACTCGTGCAACTAGGGTGTTGTATTTTGAGTTGCGACAACTTTGGTGAGTAACCTATTGGAAATCTTACAAAGTATTTTGACTTAATACAGTTTTGCTGGTTTTAATACACTTTGTTTTGTGATGTATTTTGAGTTAAGTCAGTTTTCTTACTTATTGCTTAACTGATTTGAATTTTTATTTCATTTTACTACAGTTTTAATGAGCATTTTTTAAATTAGTCGTTTTCTCATTATCTAAGGCTTAATTTATTACCTGATTAATATCATAATGGTTTATTTTCTAATACATTTCAAAATCTTTTTACAAAATTTTGCTATTGTGCATAGTTTTCATAATATCAGTTTTTTGCCATTTCCCAAAAATCATGTTTTTTGAGTTACAACAGTTTCGATCTAGGTGTGCGATATGTCGGCAGTGGAGTACATTTACGCAAAAAAACTGTGTATATAATATAAATTAATTCAAAAAATTAATATAGCTGCATGCAAAGACTACCGACTGAGTGAGGCCATACAGCCACATCGTTGTTACAAACTTTACCTCGACCATTTCAAATTTAGTCGATTTTGTATTGGTCATCTTTTAGTTTTTTACATTCTATATAAAATATGATGTATAATTATTATGCGGAAGTAATTATCTATACTAATATTATAAAGCTGAAGAGTTTGTTTGTTTGTTTGTTTGAACGCGCTAATCTCAGGAACTGCTAGTTCGAATTGAAAAATTCTTTTTGTGTTGGATAGTCCATTTATCGAGGAAGGTTATAGGCTACTTTTTATCCCGATATTCCCACGGGATCGGGAGTTACGCGGGTGAAACCGCGGAGCGCAGCTAGTTAATTAATAATTCATCTCTGGCTCGAGTTCACCAGCCGTTCAGAGTGGAGTCGTGAGAGCAAAAATGTTCGAAGAATGGATGCCAAACGTCAGAGTTGGCCCGATCGCTTGGACTACCAGTGATGTTTTAATATCCAGTGAGGTCTTTTCAACTTGTTCTTATAAAAGGCCTCTACGTGTTAGCTTCGGCTCCACGCACGCCTTCCAAAGATTCGGAGCTCCATTCCATAGCCCCGTGATATGGGATATTTAAAATTATTCCTTTTTCGCCTTCCAAAGATCCGGAGCTCCATTCCATAGTCTCTTGGTATGGGATATTTAAAATCATTCCTTTTTCGCAAGCCAAATTCCATAGATATAGGTACAATTACTTTCTCAAATAAAATACCTTAACACTAGGTTAACACACACTACTTGATAACGGGCAGGTAGATAGGTTTCGATTAAACATTGACTGATATTCCTCATGTTTATCAAAGGAAGAGTGCGGTACGAATAGAACGACTTACCCTAACAAAACGAATATTACCGTCTTCACAATACCGCATTACTTGTACAGTGTGGGATAAGTGATCTTCATTAACATTATCTATTATCTCTTTATTTGTGATATTTTTAACATTCGATTTATCCAATCCATAGATTTGGCAAACATCAATGACATTTTTTATATAAAGAACATCAACTTGTCTTATCTTATTAAGGTATGGTAGTGTCCGACAAACGCGAGTTTAGTGACTGGGCAACGGTCGGTATTCACCGCAGTAGACATAAACTATATGAGTTATACGCGGAAAGACAGAGTAATACATCAGGGGAGTTTGGAGCCTACGTTAAAAACTATTCAAGGATATTTAAAAGAGTATGTATTTTGGCAAAATCTCTCTTCATTAAATCTGTGATTAAATCTAGTGATAATAAAATAAAAGCTACATGGAAAGTAATTAACGCTGAAACAGGGAGAGTCGCAGCCAAAAACACCGAGTTTAAATTGAGTATTAATGGAAATATAACTAATAATGATCAAGATATCGCAAACGAATTTGAGATTTTTTTCAGTAATGTAGCTATTACTTTGACGAAGGCTTTAAATTCTTCTACCCCCATTGCAGAAGCATTGCTAAAAACGAATGTACCAAATTGTAATAAAACATTTAAATTCCAATATGTTAAAAATCATGACATTATTGTAGTGCTTAAGCAAATAAATCTCAAGAAAACTAAAGATCTATGGGGGATGTCTGTCCCGATTGTTAAATCAATTATATATATATATATATATATATATAGCCTTTTATTTATCCTTTGAATTTTAAAATTACTTATAAAACATGCATCTTAATAAACTAACTAACTAATTGTCATGGATATGTCTTGGTTTACTTATTTGAAAACAAAAGCCTTCATTTTATGTTATTGAACCGTGTTTATTATATATTTAAAATTCACATTTTGTATCAATTAACAAGAGCTCTCTTATTTTCTACATTATAGCCGTAGCCATCTTTAATTCCGTCTGGTGTTGCCAGTGTACAACACTTAAAAACTACTGTCGGGGAGTTGCCTGTTACTTAAATTTAAAAGGTACATATTCTACTCACGACATCCTCCCCACACGGAAAATAGTTAACATATTTTCAATAATACATTTTAATGTCAAGATCAAAACGTTCTGATACCTTTACAGAACGGTCTTTATAAAATTACATAGTCTAGCTACATTATTGTAGCACATCAATATTAAATATTCTTACTTAGTATAATAATTAGTTATTTACTATAAAAACTGACTTAACAGAATGTTAAGCTATGTTCTATACGTTACAATGTGTAAACCTGTCAATTACTTCTAAATTAAATAAGTTTTAAACATATTTCATACGAATTATCTGTCCTAGTCAATTAATAAATATCAAATCTTAAGTTATCAAATTCAAAACAATTGTTATTTCAATATCATATGGTTTACAAAAATACAAGTATATATAGAATACCATAATGCAATTCAAATTTTAATTACTGTCACTTTAGTTACCTACTTATAATCTAAAGACGAAAATTATGGTTGGCTCTTAAACTTACATAAAGAATTCGATTTTACACATAACTGACGTTAACCAAATTAGTCTAGAAAACGATGCGGCATTTTAACAAGTCTACCATGTCTAGTAGTCACAGGAGGGATCTGTGCATCGTCGTATCGGTCCGATTCCACACATGTGTCTGTACCAGTGTCCCTGGTCAAATTAGAATCAGACTTACCTTTATCTTTATGTAGTCTATGCCACTCATCGGTGACTGTGGTCAACTCTAAAGGATATAGCCTTTGTACCGCTCTTACCAATTCTCCAGTAGCTGTCTGCAGTTTCGCAACTCTGCTGTGACCGTCAGCACCTGTAAACAGTTCTCTAATAATACCTAAAGGCCAGAATAACCGACTAGACTCGGTCTCAATAAGAACTATGTCATTTACTTTAGGAAACCTTGATTTACATCTGTCTTTACTACATATTAAAGCTAAATATTCGTTTCTAAAACGCTGTCTAAAGTCATTACGTAATTTCTGCAAATAGTTCAAACGTACATTTAGATTTGTAGTATCTATTTGGTCTAAATCAGGTGTATCTGTACTTGTCAAAGGTTGCAAAAACATCATTGGCGTGAGAGGTTTCAAAGAATCGTCGGCTGTCACCACATACGTCAAGGGGCGGTTATTAATGACTGCTTCGCAATCACACAGCAGTGTAGACAACTCTATATATGTAACAGATTGTTTACCTAAAATTCTGCGCAACATTTCCTTCACTACCTTGATGAGTCTCTCCCACCATCCTCCCCACCACGGAGCTCGAGGCGGAATCAGCCTCCATATTATAGGCGGAAGGGCGGCGGCTGTCGCTGCTTCTATTTCTGTCCAATTGACTTCCTTGAGATAATTTGAGCAGCCTTGAAAATTACCTCCGTTATCTGTATAGATGACATTAATTCGACCTCTTCGAGCAATGAAACGACGTAGAGCCATCAGCATGCTGCTAGTTCCAAGCGATTCCACTAGTTCCAGGTGTACTGCTCTATAGGTCGCACATGTGAACAGTACTATCCAGCATTTACTCTGGTCTCGAAGATAGAGCGGTCCGGCTAGATCTATTCCTGTTACCTGGAATGCTGCTGTTGCTTCAATTCTGCCAGTAGGTAATGGAGCTTCTGGGACTTCGTAGTGCTTGCTCTTGCTTCTTTTACAAATGACACATCTCAAAACAACACCCTTGACGAGACGTCTTATGTTCAAAACCCAGAAATCATTTCTGATATTTGACAATAAGAACTGTGTCCCGGCATGACTGAGTCTCTCGTGTCTCTGTCTTACGAGTCTCTGCACTATCTCGTTTTTCCCAGACAACAATATTGGCTTCACAAAGTTCTTATCTTCTTGGCTTAGCTCTAGTCTTGTATTCACCCTGAGTATCCCTTCATCATCTATGCTTGTGTTTAAATTATTTGGTATTTTTCCTTGTATGAAATTCTCTCTCTGTAGTAATTTAAATAATGACTTTTCTGCATTGATATATTCATCATTTGTTATGTCATTCTGTTGTACATTAAATTTCTTTCTAACTTTACTATTAAAACGTAAAATCCATGCTACGAGTCTAACAATTTTGTTATATTTAGAAAAATACATTAATCTTCTACTGAATGGCTCTACTGTGACATCTGTATTAACTACGACGCTACGACTTTGCTCTTCCAGCACCAATTCTTCATTGCAATCTCCTACCTTTGATTTTGGCCAATCTTCTATGTTGCATTTTAGCCAATCTGGCCCTTCATGCCATTTACTCTCCAGTAGCTTTGCTGCAGAGCATCCTCGTGATGGTAGGTCTGCCGGGTTGCTTTCGCCAGGTAAATGGTGCCAATCGTTGCGATCTGTAGTTGAACATATCTCTTTGACTCTATTTGAGACAAAAGTTTTCCACTGTGTTTGTCTCTTTATCCATGCCAGTGTCACAGCCGAATCAGTCCAAAAATATACTCTGTAATACTTACAGTTCGCTAGCAATCCAGATTCTATAACTTCTTTGTATAACCGAGAAGCAATCAGTGCCCCCATGAGCTCTAATCTCGGTAGTGACATCTTCTTATTAGCTGGAGCTACTCTGTTCTTTGCTAAAACTAGCTGCACATAAACTTTTTCATTATGTTCTACTCTCAAATAAATACAGCTTGCATATGAATTTTGACTTGCATCACAAAATACATGAAGACTGGTTTCACATTTCTCCACTGGAACAGGTGTCATACATCTTGGTACACAATATTTGTTGATCATATGTGCTGTCTTTAACCACTTTTTAAATTCCTGGGTGAGTTCAATGGGTATTTCTTTATCCCAGTTTATTTTTTGTTCCCATACCTTCTGCATAATAAGTTTAGGTATTAATGTTACTGGGCAAACAAATCCAAGTGGGTCAAACACATGTTGTACTATTGACATCACATTTCTTTTCGTTATTTTCTCTGGTATAGTCTCATTTATGTTCATGTTGCAATGAAGATTGTCCTCCAACATGTTCCAAGTCAATCCCAGCACGGAGACTGTAACTGTATTATCTATTCTATGCGGCGCTGTCACCCATCCTCGCAAATCAAATTTACCATTACTCATGATGGCTTTTGATTCTGTAATAAAGGTCTTTAGCTCATTAATTGTGTCAAAACTAGTCACACAATTATCGACATAGAATGATTCTTTTAATTTATCTGCAGTTTTCTTACAGGCCCCTGTGCATTTTTCCAAGTGATGCTTTATGGTTGCACTCAACAAAAATGGGCTACATGTAATTCCAAAAACTACCCTTTTGTGTCTTAATGTCACTATCTTATCGCACATCTCTATATTTTCATACCATAAAAATTTCAAATAGTCTCTGTCTCTCTCTGTGATGGATATTTGCAAAAATGCTTGCCTAATGTCAGAGACCACCCCAAAAGTACCTTTCCTAAACTGTATTAATAACTTTGGTAGCAATTCTATCATATTGACACCTTTATTAATACAGTCATTCAGTGACCATCCATTCCTGTCTTTAGTAGATGCGTCGAAGACTGGACGTACTTTGGTCGTTGTACTAGAGGGTTTAATGACGATCTGATGTGGTAAATAGTGACCCATATCTGTTCTGTTCTCAGTAACCTCCTCAATGATTCCATCCTTCTTCCAATCTTGAAGGACCTTATTATAACTATTGAGGTTACCTGTCGACTTCAATTTTCTTGTAGTCGTCTCCAGCCTTTTACATGCAACTTCATAGTTTGTGTGTAGCTCTGGACGCCCTTCTTTCCATACCAGCGGGACTTCGTAACGGCCTTGCGCATTCACTGAAATGTTATTATTGAACACACTTAAAATTTCTGTTTCCATTTCTCTATTAATCCGCTTTTCATAGGGTTCCTTTATTCCTAATAGCTCCACACTCCACAAATCAGAAAGATTTGCTTTTGAAAAGCATGAAACATTCATAGTGCTGGTCGTGGTTTGTATTTCTATTGGGCCCTGTATAGTCCATCCTAAATTGGTGTTAACAGCCATCAAGTTGTTATCTAAATATACCAATCTATCTGTAATGATGGACCCTAGGTAATCTGACCCAATCAAGAGACCTATTTCAGTGTCTGCAAAATTATTATCACTGATCTTTATATTCATGTCTCGCAATTTTTCTAATATAGTCACATTCTGAAGTTTTGGTAGGTGTCCACACAAATTATCCTGCTGCAATGCATTGATCTTAATAAAAAATGAGTTGTCTACACTACTCACCGGTAACTCAAAGCATTCATATACCTCAACAGGTCTTCTTTCACCTCCAAATAATATGTGACTCATACTCTCTGTGCCAGTCGACTGCAGCCCCAATTTCTTGACAACTGCAGCTTTAACATATGACCTCTGTGATCCGCTGTCTAGCAGTGCTCTCACTGCCTCAACCTTACCTCCATGGGCAATGTTGACAATCAGCGTCTGTAAAAGAGTCATAGTATTATTTCTGGCACAAACTAAAACATTTTCAGACGTCTTACAGCTCTGTTTCTTATGAATTTCAGGACACATTATAACTAAATGTTTCTTCTGACAATTTAAACACTTAATGAAAGATCTGCACTTAGCAGCAGTGTGGCCAGGTCTTAAACATAAATAGCAACAACCTTGCCTTTTAATTGCTTTTGTTTTCTCCTCCAATGACATTTTATTACCCTTACTACATTCAAAATTACTGTGGCCAATTTGATTACAAAAACAACAGCGAATCTGAAAATCCTTACCAGTTCTTTCCTTGTTGTTGTGCGGTTTCATATTAGAAACGAGGGCGGCTGCTGTAGGCAAACTGCTCTCTGGTTTGTTGCTGTTGAGAGAGGGATTAGTACCTACACAGTTGAAATCGGACCGAGCCAACCTAATGCGTTCCTCCATTTCTACTTCAGATTTTAAAAACTGAACCAATTTGGTCAACTGATCTTTTGTTTGGTTACAACTCCTATTAAAAGCAAGCAAAATTGTTTCAGGAATGGCAGATTCTACAAGTGGGTACAATATAACCTCATACTTTTGTTTAACAACACCTAAGGATTCTAATGACATTAAGTAGCTAGATAATTTGTCATACAAAGATTTTACAGATACCTGTTCCTTATTGTGATTAAGTACGAGTTTTAATAGTTGTCTTATATAAACTTGTATGAGTAGATCTTCTCGACCAAACCTGTCTTGCAGTTGTTCCAGCGCTTTGTTGTAGTTGTCTGCTGACGGCGGGAAACTTTCTACCAAATTTCTTGCACTGCTCCCTTCTTTTGTCGCCTGAATGAGATACTGAAATTTATCTTCACTGGATAGTGTGTCATCGTCATGAATTTTCTGAAATTGTCCCCAGAATCCTAGCCAATTCAGTGGTTCGTCGTCGAATTGTTTGAAGACTATCTGTGGCAGTTTGAAATTTCGATTTGTAGTCTTCCCTTTTTGCTCAGGACTTCCTGCTGTTAACTTCGAAGGACTCGTCTGTATTAAGTTCTTGATAACACATAATTTATGTTTGTATACTTCGGCAGTTTCCACTTCAGTTTGATACTGTGCCTCATCGAATTCCTCGGCCTCCAGCATGCGGCTTTGAATGCGTTCATCTAATATTTCCAATCGGGTAAATTTCTCCATGATATAGTTAAATTCAATTGTAGCTTGCGTAAATTCTTTTTTCTTCACATATTCTTCTGTTTGATTTGTGGATCTTGTAAATAGTCTTCGTAATTGGTCGCGTTCTCTAACTTCTTTTAATTCCTTCGCAGCCATCTTGTACAGTCTTGCGATCTCACGTTAGTTCCAAATTTTAGGTTACTTCTCGAAGAAAAGATCTTCGTCTATGAACTTGACGCTAAAACGGTGTGATCTTCATAATATATTATTCACAGCGCTAATTCGCAAGACGATAACTACGTATTAGTTAGATTATACGAACGCTCCATCTTCCCGAAGCATCTTCCACAAAAGAAACGTGTCCGCAGCTTTACATTTTCTTCAATAAAGGTTCTTCAAGTTTCGGTCGCCATAATGTCATGGATATGTCTTGGTTTACTTATTTGAAAACAAAAGCCTTCATTTTATGTTATTGAACCGTGTTTATTATATATTTAAAATTCACATTTTGTATCAATTAACAAGAGCTCTCTTATTTTCTACATTATAGCCGTAGCCATCTTTAATTCCGTCTGGTGTTGCCAGTGTACAACACTTAAAAACTACTGTCGGGGAGTTGCCTGTTACTTAAATTTAAAAGGTACATATTCTACTCACGACACTAATTACTATGAGAATATTGAAAAGAAAATATACTTAATCTACTGTGGTTATTCAAGGATCTCTTTTTGAGTAAAGGCCTCCTCCATGGCTTTCCAATTGTCTCTATTCTGTGCTGTAGTTATCCAATCTTTTCCCGCTATTGTTTTTATTTCGTCTTCCCATCTCTCTGCCGGTCTACCTCTGTTCCTTTTTCCTAATGGTCCTCTCCAAATCGTTATAGTTTTTGTCCACTTTTTGTTTGTCATTCTGGCTACATGCCCTGCCCAGTTCCATTTTAATTTTTTACAGTGATGTAGAGCATCAATAACTTTAGTTTTTTTTCTAATTTTTGTGTTTCTTATTCTATGTTTTCTCTTTATATTGAGTAAACTCCTTTCCATCGCTCTTTGAGTTGTTCGTATTTTGTTGGATGTATATTCGTTTAAAATCCACGTTTGACAACCATACGAAAGACAGGGCAGAAGACATGTGTCCATTATTTTTTTCTTAAAATATATACTTGTGTCAGACTTTAATACTTCTTTATAGGACCAGAATTTGTTCCATGTTAATTGGACTCTTCTCTCGATTTCATCCCGATGTCTAGATTGCTTGAATGACATTTGTTTTCCGAGGTATATATAGTTCTCAACATATTCTATAATAGTTCCTTGTATTGTTATGGCCTTTTTTATATGGTTTGTCATTATTTTTGTCTTATTGGTATTAAGTTCTAGACCTATGTTTTTGCTACAGTTGTTTAGCTCGGTTATCATTTGTTCAAGTTGTTTTGCAGTCTCAGAGAACAGTATAATGTCATCTGCAAATCTCAAGTTGCTTAAGTAGGAGCCGTTAACTAATATTCCTTTCTTATTCCACGGCAAGTCTTTCATTATGTATTGAAGTACCAGTATAAATATTCTCGGCGAGAGAGGGTCACCCTGTCTGACCCCTCGGTTAATTTTTATTTCAGTTCCGCTTCGATCCAGTTTGACTCTACTAACACTTTTAGAGTAAATATCTTGAATTAATTGTATTAAATCCGACGGTGCCCCATACTCTAGTAGAGCCGCCCACATACTGTCATGCGATATAGAATCGAACGCTTTTGCGTAGTCAATAAACGCTAAGTATAGAGGCCTGTTGTGTTCTTTATATTTTTCTATGATCTGATCAAGTACATGTATGTGGTCGGTCGTTGAATATCCTTTCCTAAAGCCCGCCTGCTCGAATGGTTGGTGCTGGTCAGTTATTATCGAGAGTCGTCGTTCAAGGCAGGTAGCCATCATTTTATACAAACACGGTTGCAAACTGATGGGTCTATAGTTTCCAATATTAGTAGGATCTCCTTTTTTATAGAGTAGTATAATATCTGATTCGGCCCATTCATGAGGGATTTTTCTCTCTTCTAATATCTTGTTGAACAATATTGTTAGCGGCACAGTAAGCAGGGCTTTTGCAACTTTTAATATTTGATTGGTAATCTTATCTGGTCCACTACTTTTATCTTCTTTCAACTTTTCTAACTCTTTTAAAATTTCGAACTCTGTGAATTTCTCTACGTTGTCGTTATTATACTGAGTTAAGGTATTTATTGTAGGTAATGAACTGTTTCTTTCATATAGGTTTTTGTAAAATTCTGTTGTCGTTTGTATTATTTCTTGTCTAGAGTATGTGGGCTTATTTTTTCTTGTTAAACATGGGATCCAATCTTTCGATATATTTAGTTCTTTGTGTGCTTTTTTTAGACTTCCTGATTGTGATAAGTGTTTTTCAAATTTATGTAATCTATATTCTTGACGTTCTTTTTTAATTTCTTTGTAGATCGACTTGTATAGGTTGTTTAGTTCTATTTTTTCTTCTTTATTTAAGTACTTTTGTATTTTTAGTTCATTTCTTCTTTTTATTTTCTTTTTGATCGTGTCTGATAGAGTAGTAGATTCTTTGTGAGTATATTTTTGATTGTGTGGTATACTATTAATAATACCAGATTTAATTTTTTTGTAACCAGACTCTACATCATCCATTTCAGTCGGACAGATGTCATTGAATTTTTGTTCTAAACTTACTAGAAACGAAATTTCGTCTTGTTTTGTCTTGAGTCGATGTTCTGTTTTTGTATATTTTGATCTATTCTGTTTTGTTCTTATTATGTTAAATGTACTTCTTATTAATCTGTGATCGCTGGGAAAAGCAAACTGACTCAGTATTTCTATGTTGGTGAATTTATGTTTTACATTTGATAATATGTAGTCTATTTGACTTTTGCGTTTCTTTGGTGATAACCAGGTCCATAGATTGTTTGGTTTCTTTATGAATATGCTGTTTATTATTGACAGATTATTTTCTAGACAGAGTTGGATGAGTCTCTCTCCCCTCTTGTCTCTTGTACCGAAACATGTAGGTCCCATTACTGTCTGTTCGTTTCGTTTGCGTTGACCGATGCGAGCGTTGAAGTCTCCCATTATAATGAAGTGTTTTTCAGATTTATTATCTATCGTATCTTGCAGTGTTTTGTAGAAGATTTCTATGTCGTGATTTGACGCATCGCAGGTTGGTAGGTGAACTTGAATTAAAGATAGACTAGACTCATCGAATTTTAAATTTAAAACTCCTATTCGATCTGTTATTCCAATAAAACTCTCAATATATTTTTTAAGTCCTTTTTTTATTAAGAAACCCACACCTAGTTGTCCTTTTCTTTCACCATAATAACAGAATATGTGCTCAGTTTCTTCTATTACATTGTATCCGATTTTTCTGACTTCGCAGAGTCCTATTATGTCGTATTTGATGTCACAAATTGCTTGTTTGAATTCCAGTAATCTTTCAACTGTTGAGAGTGATCTTGCATTGTAGGTACAGATGTAGAGTGCGGTTGAGTGTTTCGGAGAGCTTTCTTTATGTTCAGAGATTATTTTCGGGTTTGTTAAATCTATTTGTTTTCTTATTTTTTTCTTACATGGAGGGTTTTGGTCTTGAACTCCCGCGGCGACCACCCGTGTTGGGAGCGGAGGAAGTGGAAGGGCCTTTTTTCTTAGTTTTTTGGATTGTCGTTTCTTGAGCAAGTCGGTTGTTGTTTATTAGGTTCGGTATTATAAAGATACGAAGTAATAGTGCCTGTCTTATTTTTTTTTTTTTTTTTGAATTTGTTTTACGTTCGAGATGGTTGTGTTTTCAGGAGATTCTGATAGATGTCTCTTCTGTATACGCATTGAGTCTTCTTCAGTAAGTTGGTTGGTATTGTTTTCAAATGTAATTAGTTTGTCATAACGAAGATAAACCTTTTTTCCAGCCTCTCTTTGGCGTTTCAGTTCTTCCTGTAATTCTTTACGTTTTTCCAGTACTCTTTTAGGGAAATCTTCTTTTATATAAATTGTAGAACCTTGTAGTAACTTTTTTTTCTTTATGATTTCTATTTTGCGGCCGACACTGGTAAGTGTCACGACTACTGGTCTCACTTTGCCCGTTTTCTGTCCTTTTCTTTTTACTTCATCTATTTCTTCATGTTGGCATTGAATTTTTAGGGGTCCAGTGATGATATCATGCACCGTTTTTGTCAGCTCGCTGTAGCTTCTTTCTGTCTCTTCTATTCCAAAAAATAAAACATTTTTCTTTCTCATTTGTCTCTCCAGTTGCTCTATTACTTCTTGCTGTTGATCTATTTTGCTCTCAAGTTCCTGTGTTTTTTCCTCGATCTGCGCAAATTTTCCGTTTATGTTGTTATTTATTGACACTTCTATGTTTTTCATTTCCCTTTTTTGTTCTTTTAGGTCGTTTTGTATCTGTTTTAAAATCTCCATCATAGCCTCCATTGTTGATTTGTATAACTGCCTTCTAGCATCAAACAGCAGTGCCGTGTGAAAAACGAATAGCAATCTTGAATTTGATATTTTGCTATTCAAATATTCAAAGGCGTTATTCTCACTATTGGGGAATAGATCGATTATGATGAATCATTGTATAGGTTATATTACAATACGAGTAATTTAATTTGTCAATTAATAACTTTCCGCTTAAAATTGTAAGTTTTCACTGTATTAAGCCTGCAAAACGTCTGTATAAGAAGTTTATGTGGGAATTAACCAAGATATTAGTCACTGTTTAGCAATATTGGTACAATCACATATATTTGTCTTTTACTTCACTATTACCAGGATTTGTCCGATACCAACACTTTCACAGGTTCTATGCGATTTATTTCACAAAACTTTCACGTTTTCTTGCCGTATAATGCACTGTTTATATTTTTATTTTCGAAAATACTACGCAGCCAAAGTAAACAAAAACACAGTAGCGCCTACCCTTCAATTATTGAACTGATTATACCAGAACTAGTCATTATATTTAATCGATGTATAGATTGTGGTGTGTTTCCTGATTTAATGAAATTGAGTAAAGTAGTTCCACTGTTTAAATCTGGTAGTACCTCAGACCCCTCCAATTTTAGACCAATATCAGTACTACCCACGTTAAGTAAAATTTTTGAAAAACTTATTTTAAAGCAACTACTGAAACATTTCCATGATAATAATATTTTACATAATAAACAGTTCGGTTTTAGTAAGGGGCGCTCGACTACTGATGCGGGTATAGCGTTAATTAAAAACATATTTGATGCTTGGGAGGAGTCACATGATGCGTATGGCATATTCTGTGACTTATCCAAGGCATTTGATTGCGTTCAACATAATACATTGATCATGAAACTACACCACTACGGTATTAGGGACGGCGCCCTGGATCTTATCTCTTCTTATTTGAGCGGTAGGGTCCAGAGTGTTGATGTTAACGGGAAACGATCCCCCGGATCTGCGATAGCAATGGGGGTTCCTCAAGGATCCATATTAGGACCTTTCCTGTTTTTAGTTTATATAAATGACTTACCTTACCTTGTAAGGGACAACCATGGGATAGTGTTGTTCGCAGATGACACCTCCTTGGTGTTCAAGGTTAAAAGGCGTCAGTCCAACGTTGACGATGTGAACAATGCTCTCTCTAGAATAGTTGATTGGTTCAATTCCAATAATTTATTACTGAATGAATCCAAAACTAAATTAATTCGGTTTACACTTCCAAATGTAAAACAAGTAAAAACTGTTGTAAAGATTAATGATGAGGAAGTTGAATTAGTCAGTAAGGCTGTCTTTCTAGGTATAACTTTAGATCCTAAGCTTCAGTGGGGCCCGCATGTGGAAGCATTGTCCAATAGACTTAGTTTTGCCGCTTACGCCGTTAAGAAAATTCGCGAATACACGGACATTGAGACTGCTCGTCTTGTCTATTTCAGCTACTTCCACAGTGTCATGTCGTATGGCATCCTGCTGTGGGGGTGTGCTGCAGATATTGATGCTATTTTTATATTACAAAAAAGAGCTGTCCGAGCTATCTATAAGATGGGCCCCAGGGAATCACTTAGAGAAAAAATTAAAGAGATAAATATATTAACGCTCTATTCACAATATATTTACGAAAACTTGCTCTACGTTCACAAAAATCCTGATATTTTTCGCAAAAATAGCGATATTCATAATTTCAACTTAAGAAACAGGGATGAGCTGACCTTGCCCGGTAGTAGGCTCCGGAAAATAAGCAGGTCGTTTAATAGTACATGTGTGCTCTATTACAATAAATTACCTAAAGATGTATATGACATGTCCATTAACAAATTCAAAACTTTTATAAAGCATAAATTGTGCGGTAAGGCATACTATGATACCTCTTCGTACCTTAATGATAAGAATCCATGGATGTGACTTTAATTGCTCCATTTCAAATAATACCTTCAAATATTTGTAATATTGACCTTTGTGAGCGTGATCACATAAAAAAAAAACCCCATGAGTTTCTTGTGCCTTCTTCTCATTGGTGGGCGCGTTCCGAAGGCACACATCCTAACTTAGTTTTTAAGACGTTTTCAAGTGGTCTATTATACTTTTAAGGTATTATACATCCAAGGAAATAAAAAAAAAATAAAAAAAAAATAAAAAAAAAAAAAAAAAAAGGACATAATCTATTAGGTCAGAGTGATTTGTGCGTATCGCTGCAACAAAAAAACCTATACCGAGTACTTCTTTTATAAATGTCTCTATATTGTCTTTAGTGAGATTACCGTCTATACTGCGTAGTAAAAACATGGCAACGTTAGGTAAATTGTTGTCGATAGATATATCTAAAGCAGTTTCAATATTTCGTGTCTCAGCTTCATTCAAATCAAAAGCAACAACCATTCTTCGCGAATCTTTCTTATTCCACATAATATTCAAAAACTATTTTCTTAACACAATCTTGTTCTAAAACTTCTTTCAACTTTGTCCCATCGTATTTCAGTTTTTGATCAAACATTGTCATTAAACCAACTGAGCTTTTTCCTATCACAAAGTTTACTAATAAGTCCATTGTAGTGTTAATCAGTTGAGGTTTGTTCAAGATTATATCGACGATGAATTCTATAGTGAAAAATTCAGCGAAACTAAGATGAATAAATCTTGGTACTCTGTTATGAACACGTTCTATCAAACCCGATTTTTCTTTTCCATCTTTTATTTTCTGGATAGTTATTTCAATATCTTGCCGATCCTGTTTAGTTAACAATTTTTTAGAGTGTTTTGTATGACGAAACATCGAGTAGAATGCTAATTTCTTATGGATACTGACGAATCGTGCTTGTTCATCGTTAAATATTGACTTTACATCTGGTCTAGAGATTTTCATACCATTCTTATCTTCAAACCGAACTTTTAGTATAAGCTCTATGAATTGCTTGTAATATTTTAAAGTGGTAAAACCCAAATCCCAATCAGTTGGCGATCCCGGACTGTCACTTTTTATTTTGGCTACAAAGTAATTCGCCGCCATGTTCATGTAAAGAGGTACTCCTACGATGTCATCTGCAGCTGTATATTGATTACCTCGATTTAATTCAAATTGTGCTAGTTTCATCCCGAGTTCTTTATCCGACACCCAACAATCTATAACTCTTTCTTTGTCAATATTTAATGACATGTAAAGAATTTGGTTTCTAAAGTACCGTACAGCCGACATATACATTTGATACAACGGTACATCAGTAGCTAAAAAATGTTCCACAAATCTACCGAAGTTTGTTACAAACTGTCTCATAAAGTCAAAAAAAGTTTGTATGTTGTTAAATTGTACCATGTTGACTTCATGTATCTGAAAATTAACATTCCAATACTTGTCGAAAAAATTATTCTGTTCTCTACTCGTTAACGGCTTCATAATAAAGGATGTACCAAATTCTTTTTCTAAGTGTTGTATAATCAAATTATAAGGTCTACTGGTAATCCAAATTTGAAAACGATTTGTTTCTGAAGGATAAAACAACTCCGTTAAGTGTAAAGACGATTTGTATTTATCATCTTCTATGAGACGATTGTAATCAATATTTTTAATGAAATTAGTCACCTGCGTTTGATAATCAGGACATATTTCGTCGAAACCATCGAACATGAATATCATGTCGCCTTTGCTATAACACTTCATCATTATTTTTAGAACAATAGCTTCTCCAGGGTCATTTCCTATATATTCAACGATTACATACCCATCGACATCTACAATAGAAAACTTACTAATATCTTTGAATTCAGACAGTATAACGAGTTTCATAAATTCCATTCGATTCACTTCTGTTCCTAACTTTTCGAATTCGTCGCAGTAGTCCAGTAAATTCATACGTATAATCCACTTCTGAAGATACTGTTTCTTTGTTTCTAAAGACAAATGCGTAAGGATTGTTGACTTGCCCGTCCCTGCTTCGCTCGTAATAATATTTATATTTTTGGGCATATCCTGACACGTATCCAGTTTATACTCTGAATATGTTGCATCAACATCATCGTAATTCATTTTGTTTTCGAAGACTCTACTTACAAAGACACGTGGCATATACAAATCTTTGATTGCTTCATAATTGAAATTGCTCAAACTATGTCCTATAGTGATAACCTCATTCTTTAAAATCTTAAGGACCAATTCTGAGTTAATTATAGTGTAATCAGTGTCGATTATATCTCTTAATTTAACTTTATGTCCTTGAAAGTCTACCTCATGTTCCAAAAGCTTATTCTGCGTTTCATTAGCCATGTCCGACAATGTATTGTTTTTATCAACTATCGTGTGATTGATTTCTACGCGATGATTATTGATTTGGGAAAAGTTTTCATCAGAAACTATCACAATCTTACCTTCAAATGCATCGACAATATTTCCTATTAACCACATGGCCATACCTTTTTCGTATTCTTGGAATTTATCACATACTAGTATCAAAACCGTATTTGTCTTATTTTTCAGTTCTTCCTTCAGCAATTCCCATTCGTTTTCACGTAAGTTGTACAGATATTTGTAATCTATAAACACACAAACACCGCCGAAAAATTGCTTCAATTTGAGTGTGGTAAGCAGTAAAGAACTTGTAATTATATTTGTAATCTTATTATCAAAAATTTGATTTAAGTAATTCAATGCTTGGTGTTCGAATTGTACGTGATAGTGATCTGTCTCATGTTGATAATTAAAACTGAGCATATCTACAAAAGGTTGAGATATTTCAAATGCCAACTTCTCCAAATAGTCGCATGTTTTTGTCAGAAAATAAGACTTACCGTCTAACAACCACCATTTTTGTATTTTATCGTGGAACTTCAAAGATGCAACATCTGCTCGTGTTCTGGACTTGTAAGTAGAGTTTTGAGATTGTTTGTGATATTGTGCTATTTCAAGAACCAGTTTTTCAGCTACATCCTTTTCTTGACCTTGATTCGTGTATAAGTACAATGTACTCAAGAAGTCTTTCGCAATGTTCATTTCACCGGCAAACAATGATTTCTTATCATTACACTCTTTTATTTCGTTGATGTCTATTGCATTTTTTGGTAATTTAAATTGTGCGGTATCAGAATTCAGTAGTTCTCTGCCGGCTTCCTCAAAAGCTTCATTGACAAACACCTTAGAAACTTGAAGTTGTTCCAACCTTTTACTATATTCCTTTACTACATTTTCCTTGACTTTGGCATTAAAAGTTAACTTGTTTGATCTTTCATTAAATACAATATATCTATAAATCAATTTGCTAAGATAAATTCGTTGACTGGATTCCTCCTCGCTACTGAATAGCAACTGAAGATTCGTTAGCAGGTACTGTGCATCGACTTGAGCTTTACTTAAAACTTCAACATATATTTTATATTTCAATTTGATAAGTATTTCGTCTGCCGCGTAAAATAGCTTAGAATTTACAGATCCATCGTAATAATCGTCAGTTTCTGTAAGAGTTATTACATCTGGCAATAGAATATTAGCATACTTTTTAAAAATACCATAGTCCTTCTTTCCTTTTTTGTCAATGACACTAACAAAACACTTTGCTATCAAATCTATCTCCTGGTCTATTAGAACGTTGGACAGTAAATCTACATCGTGGTCGTCATATGCTATCTGGAATATGTCTCCTGACGTAGGATCGTCGTCCTTGCAGCTAATTATCTGTTTTACCTTTTTGAATGAATCATTATTTTCTAAATCAATTTGTTTTATCTTCTCTTTGCTTATTTTATTAACAGCTGACGTGTATACGACGAAATGAAAGTTCAAATCTTTAAAATCTCCATTGAATATATGACTATTATCGGTTTCGAATTTATTTAGTACTTGTAAATCGCTGTCGAAACATTTGAGCAGGTTTACTTTGCTCTTAGGACTGTACAAACTGGAATCGGCGATTCCTTTCGAAGCGTCGTCCTTGTGTTTGGACTGTATGAACGCAGCGACTTGTTTGCTCTTGTATGTGAATCTTAGACAGATGTCGTCGAGGTCTCCGACTCCGTCGACATTTGATCCCAGCAGGAAGTCTTCGACCTCATCGTCAGTGAGACACCTGAGGAGGACCAAGCTCAGTAGTCTTGATTCGTATAACTGTCCTGTGGCTCCGGTAGTTCCTTTTCTTTTCTTGTATTTAACTCTTGGTTCTCTGTGTTCTTTCACATGACCTGGGTTGCATTGACTAGTGTTTGAGTTGTGTTGTTCCATTTTTTTCGATTTTGTTCTTTTTTTACTTATTCATGACTCTATTTTCGACATTTGTCATTTCGTAGATTTTCAATCATATCTGAAAAAATAGAATAATTTGATAAACAAAAAAAATCACCGTTCACACTGAATTCAACCTACTCTACATCGTGGTATACCACATGGCTGCAACTCCTTACATGTCGGTCAGAGTGTTCCAGATATGTTAGGGGAAAATAAAAAAGTAAGGTTAGGTTTTTAGGACATTTTTAAGAGGAAGTTTTAAATGTACCTACTACTTAAACAGATATTCCTCTGCAACTTTCCATACTTTGCGTGAAGGTTATGATTAGAACCAAACCCTCATGCCATCCTATAACTTCTGCATAACGCTGTTAGATTAAGAAGTAGCTCTAGCTACGATCGGCTGCATAATTGCAGACCCACCGTAGAGCTCCAAAACGACTGTTATAAGAATGTTTTCAACACAAGCAAGATTCTAGGCACCTGCTTTAGTTATAGTTCTAACTCTTGAATTTATTAAACAAAAATATTAGAATGAAAACAAGCCAATAATATTATTTTTTTAACTCTACTGCAATAATTATGTAGCCGACTGTACCTCCAAAAGGAAAATCTTCCACCGGATAGTTTTTATACTTACCTGGCATCCTACCACTGCCCCAGCGATGTATTGTAGCAACTAATAACTAAGTAGGTAACTAATAACTTGTAAATGAGCTAATCCTTTATAATATTTCGTTTCCGCAATTAAATATTTCTCAGCGCCATCTTTCGGTGGCCAGGCAAAGTTTCGGCACTATAAATAAAATCATTTTACCACAATTATTTGTTCCACGAATTTGGCTATCGATAACTGGATAATCTTATCAGATATAACCCTACTTACAATATTACGCTGTTGAATATTTTCTACAGGACAGAAAGTTAACATCTAAATTAATTTCTGTTTACCTACATTGTATTCAAAGATATTTTGTGCTTGTAAATTAAAAGTACTTTATAATAAAACTATGATTTTGTGCAACAAAAAGTGTTGATATGAGACACTGAATGAAAAACTCACCAAAATTTCTTCACAAAAACGTGACGCTATTGCAAATGCGAGCGAATTTTGACTACTGTTACTGCTTTTTATTACGTTGGCGACGGAAGTCAACCAGAGTTAAAGTACGTGGTCATTTTAATAATCGTAGGCAGGGACCATGTGTCCCCCTTAATCTGAGAAATATAAATATAAAAACATTTAAAAAAAAAAAAAAATTGCAGGACGTTCTACGCATGGCCATTTAGCCCCAAGCCACATGAGTAGCATGTGCCTAAGCTAAGTATAACTAGACTTGTGTTATGGGTGCTAGACAACGGATATACTACTTTATATACTTTATTTTGTAAATATAACTAGCTGTCCCGGCAAACGTTGTTATGTGGAAAATTCAGAATATGAATAAAGTCTATTTTGAAAAGAACCAATGCGGAAAATATCTGCAATTGGATAGTTTATAATAAGAAATAAAACGCCGACACCGTTGTTTTGCCATTTACAAAAAAAAAACTGAAAGAAACAAAATAAAAAATAGATGTTGGCCGATTCTCAGACCTACTGAATATGCTCACAAAATTTCATGAGAATCGGTCAAGCCGTTTCGGAGGAGTTCAACTTCGAACCCCGTGACACGAGAATTTTATATATATAGGGATATACTTGTAATACATAGAAACAACCAGACCACAGAAAAATATCTAAGCATAAATACTTGTCTGAGGCGGGAATCGAACCCGCAACCCTGTGTTTGGCAATAAAAAATATAACTGGGTTGAATTGGACGCCAATGAAAGAACATAAAAATTAACACTTTCGTCTAAAATTACTTAACTTAATACCTATTATGATTATTGAGGTTTGCTAGACATGTAGGTACATAATAAAGTTAATACCAAAAAACACAATAACAGTTAACTTACAGTAAGGGCAGTTTGTTAGGTATCGAACAATACAAAAATCTTTCCATATGCGTAAGTTTGAAAAATAATTAATATCATAGTTAAATAACACTACATAAAACTTAAAAATAAATGTTACTACTAGCTGGAAAGAGGATCATTTTATTCACAACCTTTCAAATAACAATGATTGCAATCAATCGTCAATATTATTTATAAGTCATAGAATAATAATGACATGCAATAAAATTAAACAAACTTATTATAAGCAAACAACATTTTATTATAGTAGGTAAATGTCAAAATAAATACAAAATGAGTATTACCTATTAGGAGGATAACTAACTTAACTAATAATAACGAATACTAAAGAGTTAAAATTAGTTTAGCAAGGTAGCTACTTATAAATAAATTCATGTTCTAAAGATATTTATAAACCCCTTATAAACCTAAAGCCTACCTAAAGCCTTAGTTTTTTTTAAATATGCTTCCATGTCTACCTACACACTTTTTGTCCTTGCGTCCATTATTTTTTACACACATTAAGTACTTATAGATTTGCATAACTTGCATAAATTAATCTTAATATTCATTATTTGCAAATCAATCTTTCTGAAAGAGAAATACGATCAAGCAGTGCTAATAAAGTTGGTTTAAAACTCTTGTATTATTATCACAATAATTACTTACCTACTTATTATGAAGGTAGGTAATTAGAATTATTATACTGAATTAACTGAATTACAATATCTACTTTGCTTTAGATAGACGCTTCGGATTACAATTCTATATAAAACTAGCTGTCCCATATATAAAAATATGTTGTTCGATTCCCAAACCTAACGAATATACGAGTTCAAACTACAAGTTCGTGTCGCGGTGTTAGTTTGGCAACTAACACCGCGACACGATCGACATCAATATTTATACGATACTAACGTCACTCAATTGTTTTGCCTTCCCGGAACCTCTGCACTAAAACTAGAACTGTATCGTATTAAAGTTCAAATTGACTTTTTAAGTAGGTACGTCTTACTATTAATTGACAAAAAAACTTCATCGAAATCATCGATCATATCATCGAATATGGAGGAGTCATCATGTGTTCGACTTCTTTCACAAGAGCATGTAATATTTCTTCATTAGTGATTTTTTCAATTTCCGTCATTTCAAAATTTAGTTTGCAAACATCAATTACCTTTTTTATATAAACAACATCAACTTCTCGTATCTTATTAAGGACATAATCAACAAGTTCAGGGTGATTTGTGAGCATTGTTCTAACAAAAAATCCTCGTTCGAGTATTTCTTTTATGAATATTTCTATATTGTCTTTATTAAGATTACCGTCTATACTGCGTAGTAAAAACATAGTAACGTTAAGTAATTTGATGTCTATAGATCTGTTCAAAGCAGGTGTAATTGCTCGGGTCTCAAATCCACTCGAAGAACCTACAACTTCAAGTTTCACATCTTTCCAAACTCTTTGATCCCACATAAGTTTAAAAACTACTTTCTTAACAGAGCCTCGTTCTAAAACTTCTCTTAACTTCGTCCCATCATACTTCAGTTTTTGATCAAATATTGACATTAAACCAACTGAGCTTTGTTCCATAAGAAAGTTTAGTATTAAGTCCATCGTAATTTCAATCAGTTCCGGTTTGCTCAAGATTATATCGACGATGAATTCTACAGTGAAAAATTCAGCAAAAGTGAGATGAATAAATCTTGGTACTTCATTATGAATACGTTCTATCAAACCTGATTTTTCTTTTCCATCTTTTATTTTCTGCATAGTTATTTCAATATCTTGCCGATCCTGTTTAGTTAACAACTTTCTCAAGTATTTTGAACGGCGAAACATCGAGTAGAATGCTAATTTCTTATGGATATTGACAAATCGTGCTTGTTCCTCGTTAAATATGGACTTAACGTCTGGTATGGAAATTTTCATACCATTTTTATCTTCAAATCGAAGTTTTAGTTTAAGCTCGACAAACCGCTTATAATAATTTAAAGTAGTATAGCCCAAATCAAAATCCGTTTGCGATTTCGGAATGTCACTTTTAATTTCGGCTACAAAGTAACTTGCCGCCATGTCCATGTAAAGTGGTACTCCCACTATCTCTTCTGCAGCTGAATATAAATCACCTCGAGTTAATTCGGACCGTGCTAGTTTCATCCTGAGTTCCTTATGCGACACCCAACTATCAATAACTTTTTCTTTGTAATTTTTTAAGGGCATGTACAGATTTTGGTTTTTAAAGTAACGTACAGCCGAAACATACATTTGATACAACGGTACATTAGGATCTAAGAAATGTTCCATGAATTTGCCAAAGTTTTTAACTAACTGTCCCATAAAGTCACAAAAAGTTTGTATGTTGTTGAACTGTACCATGTCGAATTCTTGTGTCTTAAAATTCACATTCCAATACTTGTCGTAAAAATTATTTTGCTCTCTGCTCGTCAATGGCTTCAAAATTAAGGATGCACCAAATTCCTTTTCTAAGTGTTGTAAAATAAAGTCATAAGGTCTACTTGTAATCCAAATTTGAAAACGATTTGTTTCTGAAGGATAAAACAACTCCGTTAAGTTTAAAGACGATTCGTATCTATCACCTTCTATAAGACTGTCATAATCAATATTTTTTATGAAATTAGTCACCTGCGTTTGATAATCAGGACATATTTCGTCGAAACCATCGAATATAAATATCATGTCGCCTTTGCTATAACACTTCATCATTATTTTTAGAGCAATTGATTCTCCAGGGTCATTTCCTATATATTCAACTGTAACATTACCATCGACATCTTCAATACAGAACTTACTAATATCTTTGAATTCAGACATTACAACGAGTTTCATAAACTCCATTCGATTCACTTCTGTTCCTAACTTTTTGAATTCGTCGCAGTAGTCCAGTAAATTCATACGTATAATCCACTTCTGAGGATATTCTTTC
Organism: Idaea aversata; assembly: GCA_907269075.1. Taxonomy (NCBI): domain Eukaryota; kingdom Metazoa; phylum Arthropoda; class Insecta; order Lepidoptera; family Geometridae; genus Idaea; species Idaea aversata. The sequence goes on from OU026087.1 coordinate 14,210,761, forward strand.
TTTGTTTCTAAAGACAAATGCGTAATGATTGTTGACTTACCCATCCCCGCTTCAGCCGTAATAATATTTATATTTCTGGGCATGTCTTTAAATGTATTCAGTTCATACACTTTGTTTTCGAAGAGTCGACTTACAAAGACACGTGGCATATAAAAATCTTCGATAGCTTCATAATTAAGATTGCTCAAACTATGTCCTATAGTGAACGCCTCATGCTTTAAAATCTTCACGACAATTTCTGAATTAATTATACTGTAATCGGTGTTTATTAAATCTCTAAATGTAACTCTATGTCCTTGAAATTCTAATTCATATTCTAAAAGCGTATTCTGTGTTTCAGTAGCAATGTCCGACAGTGTATTGTTTTTATCCATTATTGTAGAATTGATTTCTACGCAATTATTAATGAGTTGGGATAAGGTTTTATCAGAAACAATCACTATTTTACCTTCAAATGCATCGACAATATTTTTTATGGACAACGTGGCCATATCGGCCATACCTTTTTCACATTCTTGGAATTTATCACTTACTAATATCAGAACCGTATTTGTCTTAATTTTCAGTTCCTTTTTCAGCAATTCCCATTCGCTGACATGTAATCTGTAAAGATATTTGTAATCTATGAACAAACATACACCGCCGAAAAATTGCCTCAATTTCATTGTGGTAAGCATTAAAGAACATGTAATAATATTAGTAATCCGATTATTAATTGTATTAATTTGATCTAAGTAATTCATTGCTTGGTTTTGGAATTGTACGTGATACTGATCTATCTCATGTTGATAAATGAAACTGAGCATGTCTACAAAAGGTTGAGCTATTTCAAACGCCAATTTCTCCACATAGTCGCATGTTTTTGTAAGAAAATATGATTTGCCGTCTTTTAACCACCAATTTTGTATTTTATCGTGGAACTTCAGAGCTGCAACATCTGCTCGCGTTCTAGCTGTATAAGTAGAAATATCAGAATGTTTGTGATATTGTGCTATTTCATTAACCAGTTTTACAGCTACATCTTTTTCTTGACCTTGATTCGTGTAATAGTACAATGTACCCAAGAAGTCTTTCGCAATTTTCATTTCGTTTGTAAACAATGATTTCTTTTCATTACACTTTTTTATTTCGTTGATGTCTATTGCATTTTTTGGTAATTTAAATTGTGCGGTATCAGAATTCAGTAGTTTTCTGCCGGATACTTCGATAGCTTCATCGACCAACAACTTAGAAACTTGAACTTTTTCCAACTTTCTTCTATATTCCATTCTTACATATTCCTTGACTTTGGCATCAAAAGTTAACTTGTTTAATCTTTCATCAAATACAATATATCTATAAATCAATTTGCTAAGATAAATTCGTTGACTGGATTCCTCATCGCTACTAATTAACCCCTGAAGATTAATTAGCAAGTAGTGCTCTGTATTGATTTGATCACTACTTAAAATTTCTTTATAAATCTTGTTTTTCAATTTGAAAAGTATTTCGTCTGTCGTACAAAAAAACTCAGGATTCACAGACCCATCATAATAATCGCCATTTTTTTTAAGAATTACTACATCTGGCACTAGAATATTAGCATACTTTTTAAAAGTATCATAATCCTCTTTTCCTTTTTTGTAAATGGCACTAACAAAATACTTTGCTACCGAATCTATCACCTTGTCTATTAGAAAGTTGGATAGTAAATTTACATTCTGGTCGTCATTTGCTATCTGGAATATGTCTCCTGAGGTAGAATCGTCGTCCTTGCAGCTAATTATCTGTTTCACCTTATTGAATGTGTCGTTGTTTTCTAAATCAATTTGTTTTATCTTCTCTTTGCTTATTTTATTAACAGATGACGTGTATACGACGAAATGAAAGGTCAAATCAACAAAATCTCCATTGAATAATTTGTTATGACTATTATCGGGTTTGAAGTTTTCTTTTACTTTTAGATAACTGTCAAAACATTGAAACATTGAGGGTACTTTACTCTTCGGATTAAGCAAACTGGAATCGGTTATTCCTTTCGAAGTGTCGTCCTTGTGTTTGGACTGTATGAACACGGCGACTTGCTTGCTCTTGTATGTGAATCTTAGACAGATGTCGTCGAGGTCTCCGACTCCGTCGACATTCGATCCCAGCAGGAAGTCTTCGACCTCATCGTCAGTGAGACACCTGAGGAGGACCAAGCTCAGTAGTCTTGATTCGTACAACTGTCCTGTGGCTCCGGAAGTTCCTTTTCTTTTCCTGTATTTATTTCCTTGATTTCCTTGACTTGTGCTGAAGTTAGCTGTTGTGTCGTTTTTTTTATTCTTCTTCGATTTGTCTTTACCCCGACCGTCGACGTTTGCCATTTCTTAGCCTTTTATCGTCTCTAAAAAGAAATCGTTTGGTAAACGTTAAAATTGCACAGTAATTCCGATAAAATCAATAAGTACAGTCACATTACCAATTAGCTGAACCCCACGTGACCTAGAGCTCATTCGCAGATCTGTAAAAAATATAGTTTTTACCTATTTTGTAAATTTTTTTATATTGTAAGTATATTTTAAATATCAAGTTACTTAGCTTGGGGCTAGATGGCGATGTGTGGAATGTCCTGCAATATTTATTATTTATTATTATACACAGATGTATGTGTTATTCTATCTATTGTCTGGTCACTTCGACGACCCAGTTGGCACAATGGTCACCATGCCGGACTGCCAAACGCAGGGTTGCGGGTTCGATTCCCGCCTCAGACAAGTATTAATGCTTAGATATTTGTCTGTGGTCTGGTTGTTTCTATGTATTATAAGTATATATTTACAAAAGAAAAGTATTTATGTAGTATATCCGTTGTCTAGCACCCATAACACAAGTCTAGTTACTTAGCTTGGGGCTAGATGGAAATGTGTGAAATGTTCTGCAATATTTATTATTTTTTTATTTATATTGTATTGTATAGTATATTGTTAAAAAAAAGAATCAGGTAACATTACTTTACAACCTTACAATTTGCGAGTGAGCTCTAGGTCACGTGGGGTTCAGCTAATTGGTAATGTGACTGTACCTACCTAACGTACAAGAGTTTAACCCAGTAATATTATATGTTATAGAATAACAAAGGTTTTTGCTTACTCTAAAACGACGTATGATCACAATTTAGAACACTGTAAGTTGTATTAACACTGTTTATATTTAATCTCATTAAAGATTCTAAGCAAGTTTTTATTTTCATTTACACAGTCTTGCACAAAGGTAAATTTTCAATGAAAAGGTACGTAATGCCATGGACGTATTAACTGTAACAGTATACGTCCATGCCTTGCAAACATTTTGTCACGTAGACATAAATTTTATTGCACGAAGTTATTTATGATTAATGAAGTTAAATAAGATACAGTTAAACTTTAAAGAAAAATACACTTACCGAGATATTATAATGTTTGAAATTGGATCACTTCACGTTTTTTATATTATTTTAAGATTTTTGTGTCAAATATGCGTTTGACCTTGGTATGAGTCTATCAATTGGCGCCAATTCAAACTAGAGCTCAATTTTTTTTTATATTCGCCCCTCGTCGAACTCTCGATTTCTACTGATACATTTTGCTGTGGAATTTTGTTGTAGAATTAAAATTAGCTATTTTTGAATCGCTTGATCGTAACGAGTGGTCTCCACCACTCGTCGGTCGCCGACAGGCACTGTGCCGACAGGTTAGTCATCTTTTAATAGAATAAACGTCACGTCATAGTTGCTTAAGTTTTCGTCCAAAAAAAATATATATATACAGGGTTATTGGAAATTATACTAGCAAGCCGTTGAGGGCTATACTTCTGTGCACCTAAACAAACAACTTTTGTTCTACGACTTTTGGAAATTCGAACATTTTTTCGATGTCGATGACGATGCACACCTGTCAAAGACGATGACAATGCAATAGTGGGAGGTAGTGCTGTGGTAGTGCCCCCGCCAAGTCGAGCAAAAAAGCGGCACGGCCATACCATCCTTTTCTCGAAACAGTTCAGGCCATTTTCGACCCCCTATAACTTCGTTGTGCATAAAACTAAAAGCTTAATTTTCAATAACCAAGCAGGCATTGTATATTAGTACATTGCGATACAAGTGTGGAAAGTTGATCATTCCATAGAGGCGGTTTATGACGCGCGAGCGGAACGCGAGCGTGGCAAAAGCCGAGATGGAATGATCAATTCACACGTGTATCGTACGACGTTTTTTATCACAGTTGCGAATAAAAAAAAAGACTTGTTAAAATTTTAATAATAAAAAGTTTTTAAGAATTTTAGGTTATGTTTACTATTTTTTGTTAATTACACTACCGAAAGGCTAGGCAAAATACTTTTAACCTATTCAGCGTCTGACATACAATATTTTTGAAGTTATACTTCTTTAGGCGCGTTATGAAAAAATGATGAGAGTGAAATTTTACAAAAGCGAGACACAAAATTCTCACGTCACACAAAATTCTCACGGGAGAAGTTGTTTAAATCTAAATTGAACTTTATTGATTGTGTTGACAATCCTTTTCCAGTCCAGAGTTTTTTGTCGGACGAGTATTTTGCCCGACGAGTTTTTTGTCGGACGAGTTTTTTGTCGGACGAGTTTTTTGTCGGACGAGTTTTTTGCCGGACGAGTTTTTTGTCGGACGAGTGTTTTTTTTTTTTTTAAGGGCGCGCGTACATAAGTACACGCACCCTTTTTTTTTTAGGGTTTTTTTTTCATTTGTTTTTGCGTCGGTGGTAAGGAAAAAATATATTTATGTACATACCTAAGGAAAAAACAAAATAAAAACAAAACTCAATTTTTGATTATTTTCAAAGACGTCATCACGTACCTAATATTATCGTTCGTTAACAGACTTTAGAGACAACCTTTTGAAAAGAAGAAAAAAGGTACCAACAAAGAGTTTTAAGCCAGCAAGGCTTAAAAACTCTTTGGATGGTACCTTTTTCTATACATCAAAACAGTATAACCCAGATAAAGGAGATCATTCATGTTTCTAACAAAAAATACCCACAAAAAAAATGCCTGCCTGTAATAAAAATTGTTTCTATCTTGTAGAGAATAACATTTTAAACAATGTTTACTAAGGCAACAAAGAGCTACGATCAAAAATCGTTGAGTTACTTTACATTGAAAACCCAAAAAATGCATTTTATAGAGATCCGTTTGACCACTTTTAAATTAATTCAAAAAATTAATATAGCTGCATGCAAAGACTACCGACTGAGTGAGGCCATACAGCCACATCGTTGTTACAAACTTTACCTCGACCATTTCAAATTTAGTCGATTTTGTATTGGTCATCTTTTAGTTTTTTACATTCTTTATAAAATATGATGTATAATTATGCGGATGTAATTATCTATACTAATATTATAAAGCTGAAGAGTTTGTTTGTTTGTTTGTTTGAACGCGCTAATCTCAGGAACTGCTAGTTCGAATTGAAAAATTCTTTTTGTGTTGGATAGTCCATTTATCGAGGAAGGTTATAGGCTACTTTTTATCCCGATATTCCCATGGGATCGAGAGTTACGCGGGTGAAACCGCGGAGCGCAGCTAGTTAATTAATAATTCATCTCCGGCTCGAGTTCACCAGCCGTTCAGAGTGGAGTCGTGAGAGCAAAAATGTTCGAAGAATGGATGCCAAACGTCAGAGTTGGCCCGATCGCTTGGACTACCAGTGATGTTTTAATATCCAGTGAGGTCTTTTCAACTTGTTCTTATAAAAGGCCTCTACGTGTTAGCTTCGGCTCCACGCACGCCTTCCAAAGATTCAGAGCTCCATTCCATAGCCCCGTGATATGGGATATTTAAAATTATTCCTTTTTCGCCTTCCAAAGATCCGGAGCTCCATTCCATAGTCTCTTGGTATGGGATATTTAAAATCATTCCTTTTTCGCAAGCCAAATTCCATAGATATAGATACAATTACTTTCTCAAATAAAATACCTTAACACTAGGTTAACACACACTACTTGATAACGGGCAGGTAGATAGGTTTCGACTAAACATTGACTGATATTCCTCATGTTTATCAAAGGAAGAGTGCGGTACGAATAGAACGACTTACCCTAACAAAACGAATGTTACCGTCTTCACAATACCGCATTACTTGTACAGCGTGGGATAAGTGATCTTCATTAACATTATCTATTATCTCTTTATTTGTGATATTTTTAACATTCGATTTATCCAATCCATAGATTTGGCAAACATCAATGACATTTTTTATATAAAGAACATCAACTTGTCTTATCTTATTAAGGACATAATCTATTAGGTCAGAGTGATTTGTGCGTATCGCTCCAACAAAAAAATCTATACCGAGTACTTCTTTTATAAATGTCTCTATATTGTCTTTAGTGAGATTACCGTCTATACTGCGTAGTAAAAACATGGCAACGTTAGGTAAATTGTTGTCGATAGATATATCTAAAGCAGTTTCAATATTTCGTGTCTCAGCTTCATTCAAATCAAAAGCAACAACCCTTCTTCGCGAATCTTTCTTATTCCACATAAATTCAAAAACTATTTTCTTAACACAATCTTGTTCTAAAACTTCTTTTAACTTTGTCCCATCGTATTTCAGTTTTTGATCAAACATTGTCATTAAACCAACTGAGCTTTTTCCCATCACAAAGTTTACTAATAAGTCCATTGTAGTGTTAATCAGTTGAGGTTTGCTCAAGATTATATCGACGATGAATTCTATAGTGAAAAATTCAGCGAAACTAAGATGAATAAATCTTGGTACTCTGTTATGAACACGTTCTATCAAACCCGATTTTTCTTTTCCATCTTTTATTTTCTGGATAGTTATTGCAATATCTTGCCGATCCTGTTTAGTTAACATTTTTTTAGAGTGTTTTGTATGACAAAACATCGAGTAGAATGCTAATTTCTTATGGATACTGACGAATCGTGCTTGTTCATCGTTAAATAGTGACTTTACGTCTGGTCTAGAGATTTTCATACCATTCTTATCTTCAAACCGAACTTTTAGTATAAGCTCTATGAATTGCTTGTAATATTTTAAAGTGGTAAAACCCAAATCCCAATCCGTTGGCGATCCCGGACTGTCACTTTTTATTTTGGCTACAAAGTAATTCGCCGCCATGTTCATGTAAAGAGGTACTCCTACGATGTCATCTGCAGCTGTATATTGATTACCTCGATTTAATTCAAATTGTGCTAGTTTCATCCCGAGTTCTTTATCCGACACCCAACAATCTATAACTCTTTCTTTGTCAATATTTAATGACATGTAAAGAATTTGGTTTCTAAAGTACCGTACAGCCGACATATACATTTGATACAACGGTACATCAGTAGCTAAAAAATGTTCCACAAATCTACCGAAGTTTGTTACAAACTGTCTCATAAAGTCAAAAAAAGTTTGTATGTTGTTAAATTGTACCATGTTGACTTCATGTATCTGAAAATTAACATTCCAATACTTGTCGAAAAAATTATTCTGTTCTCTACTCGTTAACGGCTTCATAATAAAGGATGTACCAAATTCTTTTTCTAAGTGTTGTATAATCAAATTATAAGGTCTACTGGTAATCCAAATTTGAAAACGATTTGTTTCTGAAGGATAAAACAACTCCGTTAAGTGTAAAGACGATTTGTATTTATCATCTTCTATGAGACGATTGTAATCAATATTTTTAATGAAATTAGTCACCTGCGTTTGATAATCAGGACATATTTCGTCGAAACCATCGAATATGAATATCATGTCGCATTTGCTATAACACTTTATCATTATTTTTAGAGCAATAGCTTCTCCAGGGTCATTTCCTATATATTCAACGATTACATACCCATCGACATCTACAATAGAAAACTTACTAATATCTTTGAATTCAGACAGTATAACGAGTTTCATAAATTCCATTCGATTCACTTCTGTTCCTAACTTTTCGAATTCGTCGCAGTAGTCCAGTAAATTCATACGTATAATCCACTTCCGAAGATACTGTTTCTTTGTTTCTAAAGACAAATGCGTAAGGATTGTTGACTTGCCCGTCCCTGCTTCGCCCGTAATAATATTTATATTTCTGGGCATATCCTGATACGTATCCAGTTTATACTCGTAATATGTTGCATTAACATCATCGTAATTCATTTTGTTTTCGAAGACTCTACTTACAAAGACACGTGGCATATAAAAATCTTCGATTGCTTCATAATTGAAATTGCTCAAACTATGTCCTATAGTGATAACCTCATTCTTTATAATCTTAAGGACCAATTCTGAGTTAATTATAGTGTAATGAGTGTCGATTATATCTCTTAATTTAACTTTATGTCCTTGAAAGTCTACCTCATGTTCCAAAAGCTTATTCTGCGTTTCATTAGCCATGTCCGACAATGTATTGTTTTTATCAACTATCGTGTGATTGATTTCTACGCGATGATTATTGATTTGGGAAAAGTTTTCATCAGAAACTATCACAATCTTACCTTCAAATGCATCGACAATATTTCCTATTAACCACATGGCCATACCTTTTTCGTATTCTTGGAATTTATCACATACTAGTATCAAAACCGTATTTGTCTTATTTTTCAGTTCTTCCTTCAGCAATTCCCATTCATTTTCACGTAAGTTGTAAAGATATTTGTAATCTATAAACACACAAACACCGCTGAAAAATTGCTTCAATTTGAGTGTGGTAAGCAGTAAAAAACTTGTAATTATATTTGTAATCTTATTATCAAAAATTTGATTTAAGTAATTCAATGCTTGGTGTTGGAATTGTACATGATAGTGATCTGTCTCATGTTGATAATTAAAACTGAGCATGTCTACAAAAGGTTGAGATATTTCAAATGCCAACTTCTCCAAATAGTCGCATGTTTTTGTCAGAAAATAAGACTTACCGTCTAACAACCACCATTTTTGTATTTTATCGTGGAACTTCAAAGATGCAACATCTGCTCGTGTTCTGGACTTGTAAGTACAGTTTTCAGATTGTTTGTGATATTGTGCTATTTCAAGAACCAGTTTTTCAGCTACATCCTTTTCTTGACCTTGATTCGTGTATAAGTACAATGTACTCAAGAAGTCTTTCGCAATGTTCATTTCACCGGCAAACAATGATTTCTTATCATTACACTCTTTTATTTCGTTGATGTCTATTGCATTTTTTGGTAATTTAAATTGTGCGGTATCAGAATTCAGTAGTTCTCTGCCGGCTTCCTCAAAAGCTTCATTGACAAACACCTTAGAAACTTGAAGTTGTTCCAACTGTTTACTATATTCCTTTACTACATTTTCCTTGACTTTGGCATTAAAAGTTAACTTGTTTGATCTTTCATCAAATACAATATATCTATAAATCAATTTGCTAAGATAAATTCGTTGACTGGATTCCTCATCGCTACTGAATAGCAACTGAAGATTCGTTAGCAGGTACTGTGCATCGACTTGAGCTTTACTTAAAACTTCAACATATATTTTATACTTCAATTTGATAAGTATTTCGTCTGCCGCGTAAAAAAGCTTAGAATTTACAGATCCATCGTAATAATCGTCAGCTTCTGTAAGAGTTAATACATCTGGCAATAGAATATTAGCATACTTTTTAAAAATACCATAGTCTTTCTTTCCTTTTTTGTCAATGACACTAACAAAACACTTTGCTATCAAATCTATCTCCTGGTCTATTAGAACGTTGGACAGTAAATCTACATCCTGGTCGTCATATGCTATCTGGAATATGTCTCCTGACGTAGGATCGTCGTCCTTGCAGCTAATTATCTGTTTTACCTTTTTGAATGAATCATTATTTTCTAAATCAATTTGTTTTATCTTCTCTTTGCTTATTTTATTAACAGCTGACGTGTATACGACGAAATGAAAGTTCAAATCTTTAAAATCTCCATTGAATATATGACTATTATCGGTTTCGAATTTATTTAGTACTTGTAAATAGCTGTCGAAACATTTGAGCAGGTTTACTTTGCTCTTGGGACTGTACAAACTGGAATCGGCGATGCCTTTCGAAGCGTCGTCCTTGTGTTTGGACTGTATGAACGCAGCGACTTGTTTACTCTTGTATGTGAATCTTAGACAGATGTCGTCGAGGTCTCCGACTCCGTCGACATTTGATCCCAGCAGGAAGTCTTCGACCTCATCGTCAGTGAGACACCTGAGGAGGACCAAGCTCAGTAGTCTTGATTCGTACAACTGTCCTGTGGCTCCGGAAGTTCCTTTTCTTTTCTTGTATTTAACTCTTGGTTCTCTGTGTTCTTTCACATGACCTTGGTTGCATTGACTAGTATTTGAGTTGGGTGTTGTTCCATTTTTTTCGTTTTTGTTCTTTTTTGATTTATTCATGACTTTATTTTCGACATTTGCCATTTCGTAGATTTTCAATCATATCTGAAAAAAATTAGAATAATTTGATAAACAAAAAAATACACCGTTTACACTGAATTCAACCTACTCCACATCGTGGTAAACCACATGGCTGCAATTCTTACATGTCTTTAACACAGTCGGTCAGAGTGTTCCGGATATGTTAGAGGAAAATAAAAAAATATGGTTAGGTTTTTAGGACATTTTTAAGAGGAAGTTTTAAATGTACATACTACCTAAACAGATGTTCCTCTGCAATTTTCCATACGTTGCGTGAAGGTTATGATTAGAACCAAACCCTTATGCCATCCTATAACTTCTGCATAACGCTGTTAGATTAAGAAGTAGCTCTAGGTACGGTCGGCTGCATAATTTCAGACCCACCCAGAGACTAGTCATTTTTCATTTCATTCATTTCAAAAGTTCTTTATTATCATAAATATTAATATTAAACAAAAACAATACAATAAGAAAGTATTGATATGACGTAATATTAATTTGCTTTGTCAGGCTAGAGGCGCCTATAAAAGCTTAAAATACCTAAGTATAACAATTATTAAAACTCTTAACAACATGAATTTAAATTTAGTATGATACATTGAATAAAATAAGAATGCGAGATTTTTTGTAAATAAACTACGCTTGTTAACAAAAGGGGGTAGGAAAACTGTTTGCACCGAGACAAAGTACTCATCGAGTAGTTTGTGGTGCGACCAGGATTGGAGAACCGCCCCGTCTCCCGCGCACGTACGCTCACTGGGCAATTGAGGGGAAAGTGCAGCGGTATGCAGCGTGCAGAGAGAGTAGTATTAATAGTTCAATGGACCCACCGTAGAGCTCCAAAACGACTGATAAAAGAATGTTTTCAACACAAGCAAGATTCTAGGCACCTGCTTGAGTTATAGTTCTAACTCTTGAATTTATTAAACAAAAATATTAGAATGAAAACAAGCCAATAATATTATTATCTACTGCAATAATTATGTAGCCGACTGTACCTCCAAAAGGAAAATCTTCCACCGGATAGTTTTTATACTTACCTGGCATCCTACCACTGCCCCAGCGATGTATTGTAGCAACTAATAACTAAGTAGGTAACTAATAACTTGTAAATGAGCTAATCATTAAATTAAATACTGCTCAGCGCCATCTTTCGCTGGCCAGGCGCAGTATCGCCACTATAAATAAAATAATTTTACCACAATTATTTGTTCCACGAATTTGACTATCGATAACTAGATAATCATATCAGATATAACCCTACTTACAATATTACGCTGTTGAATATTTTCTACAGGACAGAAAGTTAACATCTAACAAACATAATTAATTTCTGTTTACCTAGATTAGTATTCAAAGATATTTTGTGCGTGTAAATTAAAAGTAATAATAAAACTATGATTTTGTGCAACAAAAAGTGTTGCTAAGAGACACTGAATGAAAAACTCACCAAAATGTCTTCACAAAAACGTGACGCTATTGCAAATGCGAGCGAATTTTGACTACTGTTGCTTTTTATTACGTTGGCGACGGAAGTCAACCAGAGTTAAAGCACATGTTAAAGTACGTGGTAATTTTAAGAATCGTAGGCAGGGACCATGTGTCATCAGTCTCCCTTAATCTGAAAAATATATATATTGAAAATTTAATAAAATAAATACATATTGCAGGACATTCCAATAGAATAGAATAGAATAGAATATCATTTATTGTTTTATCTGTGTACATAAAGGTCTTAAAAATAATAAAGTGCCAACAGATTACTCATTTCGAGCATACAATATTAAACATAGGTAGAACTTAAACTAAATTAGTAGGTAAGTACATACTGTGTTTTTATTTTTCGTCATCTTCCAAAAATTCTGTTAAATTATAAAAAACTTTGGAAATCAACCAAGATTTTAGTTTTTTTTGGAAAAGGACACCATTTAGTTGTTTCAGATGCAACGGTAAATGATTATATATTTTTATAGCTGTATAGTATGAACTCTTATAAAATAAACCATTATTTACTTGTGGTATACAGATATTATATTTATGTTTATTTCTTTGACTTTCGGACCTAGTTGAAACAATGTTAAAAAAGTAACCTTGATTGTTTTTAACAAATAAACATATTTCCAAAATGTAAATGCTTGTCAAAGTAAGAAAATTTTCATTTTTGAAGACATGTCGTAGTGTATCAGTGTCTCTTAGATTATACATTATTCGCAAACACCTTTTTTGTAGTTTAAAGGTTGACTCTATTTCAACAGAATTACCCCAAAAGATAATTCCATAACTCAAATGAGGATAAACATACCCATAGTACGCGGTTTTTGCTACATTCCTAGAAGATATATTAACTATTACAGATAAGCTGTAGCAATATTTAGATAACGTGTTATTTACTTTTTTTATTTGTGACTTCCAACATAAATGACAATCAATAATAACACCAAGAAATTTTGTTTCTGAAACTTCTACTATATTTGAATGATCATGTACAACATTCACTTTTTGAGGATTAGCTCTATAACTTTTAAATTGCATAAACATAGTTTTATCAATATTAACTTTCAAATTTAGATTGCTTAACCAACTTATTACTAATTTTAATGTTTTATTTATTTCTGTTTCGAATTCTAAGTGGGACATATTATTGTTTTTTGAGATAAAGATGGTCGCGTCATCTGCGAACATAACTGTAAGGTGCTTTGTAACCGATGGTAGTTCATTTATATATATTAGAAACAAAAGTGGCCCAAGGACGCTTCCTTGTGGGACCCCCAGTATAATTTTATTAGAATTTGACGAGATTTTTTCAACAGTTTTGATATTCTTATTATAAACGTCAAGTAGTGTAATTTGTGTTCTATCTTTTAAATAAGACGCTACTAAATCAAGAGCATTTCCCCGTATACCCACTTGTTCCAACTTTTCCAGCAGTAAACTGTGAACAACACAATCAAACGCCTTTGATAAATCTAAATATAAAGCTATACCTGTTTTCTTTCTATTAATATCGTCCCAAGCTTGTTTAAGCATTTTGAAAATCGCTAGAGTCGTATTTTTACCCTTTTGAAATCCGAACTGTAAATTATTAATGGTATTATTAGCCATAAAGAAATCCATGAATCTATTATAAATTACTTTCTCAAACAATTTGGAAAAACTTGATAGCAAAGCTATTGGTCTATAATTGTTTATATTAGACTTTGAACCTTTCTTAAAAAGTGGTTTAACAATAGCTATTTTCATTTCGTCAGGAAAAATGCCCGATGACATACATAAGTTAATAATATGGACTAAAGGTCCAACAATGTGGTTAATAGTGTATTTTATGACTTGTATTGGAATTTGATCATGTCCTGAACTCTTTTTGTTTTTTAGGCAGCTAACAATATTTATTAATTCGGTATTTGTAACTGGTTTCAGAAATATACTTTTACAGCTTTTATTATAGATGGGTTTTTGTGATTTAGTGTTATTAGTAAAATTATTATTCAAAAAATAATTATTTAATTTTTCAGAAATTACAATAGGATCATGTATTTCAACATCATCTATTTCTAATTTGTCGATAGTTGTACGTATGTAGTTAGCAGGGGTAGTGTGTTGTTTTATTATACCCCACGTGGCTTTACTCTTATTCGTGCTTCTGTTAATGTACCTTATATTCGATATTTTTTTGGAGTGTTTAATTACTTTTTTCATCAAACGGCAATAATTCTGATATTTATTTTTATCCTCTATATTATTAGTTTTTATACTTTTTATATATAATCTACGTTTTTCTTTACTAGTTCTTACTATGCCTTTAGTTTTCCAGTTTGGCTTTTTTCTAAAGGTAATTTTACATTTCTCAATAGGGAAACATAAATCAAATAATAATTTATATAAATCAATGAATTCTGAGTAGGCTTTATTAGGGTCGACCTGGCTGTAAATAGAAGAGAAATTTATCTGTTTTAAATATGACGAAAATAGTTCGAGGTTTGTATCAATATTACGTTTCTCTACGTACCAATGTTTTTCAAAGAAACTCCTGTTTACTGATAAACTTATAATTTGAGCAGTGTGGTCGGATATTCCTAGATCTAATACGTGTGCACTGTATCGATTTATATTTGTGATAATATTATCTATACAAGTCTTAGAATAATTTGTAATTCTTGTAGGATTAGTTATTGTTAGAGTCATGCCGAAAGTAGTCAATGTATTAATGAACATTTCACTATTTTTAGTTTTTTCTAAAATATTTATGTTAAAATCTCCTACCAAAAACACTTTCTTTTTATTATGTCTACTTCTCAGAGCAAGTTTGTTAAGAATATTCTCCAAAGTTTGAATAAATAAGTTAAAATTGCTATTTGGCACCCTATACACACAAATAACTATAAAATTAAGATCTGGTAACAAGACTCCACAACATTCAAAATGTCGTTCAATAGATAATTCAATCAACCAGTCCAACTTTCTATGGTTAATAGAATTTTTTAAATAGATACACACGCCACCTCTTGCTCTTTTTTTTCTTGAAAAATGGGCAGCTTTTACATAACCATCCAACTGTAGAATATCAGCCTGATCATCACGAAGAAAGGTTTCACTTAGGCAACAAACATCTATTTTATTTTGACTAGTAAATATTTCAAGTTGGTCTTGCTTAGCTTTAAGACTTTGTATGTTGAGATGCATTATATTTACACAATTATTATTTTTATTGCTTTTCAAGAAAAAACTCACCTGTGGCAGCGAGATCTTCAGACTGAATTAAGTTTCTAGAGTGTTCTTGATTAATTTTCCTAAAATAAAATGGTATGGTACCTGGTTTAGGTCCTGTTGTTACTATTTTTGGACCTAAAGGAGTGTTCACCTGAGCGCTTTCTGGAGTGGTTAAAATATTTAAGTGTGGTGTAAATAATTGCCGACTTTTTTTCTCGATATATTTTTTAAACAAATCTGGTATAGTACTAAATCTTTTTGTAAAACGAGCAGTTTGTTGATGATAAGTTTTTTGGTTACGAGTACTTTTTAAAATATTAACTCCTAAATAACAATTTTTATAATCTATTGTATTTATGGTGTCATTTATTAATTTACTTAGTATGTAGATCGAATGAGATTTTAATATTGGAAGAAGGAACTTGCAGTATGGAAAATTGTTAGTTAAAAGCTTTAAGGACTGGTTAAGTTTATCCTCATTAAGATACAAATTTTTGGTAACACCTACTAGTATCACATTTGTACAGCTTAAAGTCTTAAGGAAAGCAGTTAATTCAACATTAAACATAAGTGGATTTTTATCATTAGATCCTAAACTAATAATCAACCAATCATCATTTCTAAGTGTTTTACATTTTGTTTTCATTTGAGATAATATGTATTCAGTAGGAGCATCCGGATAACAATAGTTAGTAACATTATAATTTCGTGAATTGCGATATTTAATACGCTGTCGTATCAATAATGAAGCAAGATTTTTAGTACTCTGATCGCCAATAATTAAAAGTCTGTTTACATTTCCTTGAGGGTATGTTGTTATATGCGGTGTAGACACTGCAGACTGCGATGAGGTTCTGAAGCTATTTGTTGACTGTGGTGGCGTTACCGAAACATTTGTTGACTCTGGTGACGTTTTCGAGACATCTGAAGACTGAAGGAGCGCTCTCGAAATATAAGCAGACTCCAGTGTAGATCTTGAGACGTCTGTAGGCTGAGGCTGCATTCTCGATTTATAAATAGACTC
The DNA here is from genome assembly GCA_907269075.1 of Idaea aversata. Taxonomy (NCBI): domain Eukaryota; kingdom Metazoa; phylum Arthropoda; class Insecta; order Lepidoptera; family Geometridae; genus Idaea; species Idaea aversata. Next base: position 14,226,859 of record OU026087.1, read on the forward strand.
TGGTGTAGATCTCGAGACTTCTGTAGACGGAGGTGGCGTTCTCGAACTATTAGTTGACTCTGGTGTAGATCTCGAGACATCTGCAGGCTGAGGTGGCATTCTCGAAGTATTAGTAGACTCCGGTAAAGATCTCGAGACATTTGCAGACTGAGGTGGTGTTCTCGAAATATTAGTGGACATCGGTGAAGTTTTCGAAACATTGTCTAATGTATTGTGTATGTTTCGGCGTCCGTTGAGAAGTATTATCTGTCCTTTTAGATAAGTGTTTTCATGATATAGATCATTAATCTGCTTTCTGGCTTCTGTGAGTTGTTTTGTCATTTCTTCCAGTTCTATCTTTAGGATGTCACAGGAATCTTCACCATTTTCTGCCTCAACGGTACTTCTGTTTAAAGTGTCCGACAAATTCAAGTTCTCAAGGGATAGTTGTCTGATAACCCTTGGTTTCCTTATTGTAATGTTATCGATATCACTTTGAGACAAGTTGATCAGTTGGGTTTTCTCGATGTTTATTGGTACATCAGTGACTTCTACAGGCGTTTTAGTGTTTGTGTCTATTTGAGGGATTTTAAAGCGGCAATTTGGACATTTCCATTTCAATCTGTGATCCTCTGTCATTAAGTAGAATCTTTTATCCGATAAATTTGCACACATTGTGTCGTATGTCAGTTTACAATCACAACACGTAAGATAAAGTCTATCAAAAATCTGTCGCATACATCTGCTGCAATTTAATACTTTGTTCTCCATATTGACTTTTATTACTGGAAGCGACATCTTTGTTAAATTTTTAAAGTTTACTTTCTTGGTACTCGTAGCGCTATCTAGTGGCGGGCGGACGAACGAAGCTGGCCGTACATTATAGTTGTGAGTGTATGTAAGGTTCAATAGTTCAAGGTCAAGCGATTTGCGCAGATGCGGGCGGGCAGCGTTGGCGGTTTAGAATTCAAATTTTGAAACAAGCGTCTATTTTTTATAATTATATTTTAGTTTAGCGGTTTAATGAAATAATCACACCATGCAGTAAAGTTAGTCTGTTAATATTGTTAGTAGTTCGATTATGCAATGTTTTAGTTACGAAAAGCACAGATAGTTTTTAATACTTCGATTTACTCACAAATCACAGTTTTAAAGAAAAGTCAATTTTTTACTGCAACCACATAGAAATTCACTTCACCAACACCAATCCAAATTAATTGTTTACTGTTCTTTCTATTTTAAAACTTTTAATTACTCAAAACCACGAATTTATAATTTTATTTAATTATTTAACACAGAGCCGGCCTTTATTGACGGCCAGCGCCATCTTCCCAAATATAATTTCCAATAATTCCCAATCATAATATTCCACGCATCGCCATTTAGCCCCAAGCCACATGAGTAGCATGTGCCCAAGCTAAGTATAACTAGACTTGTGTTATGGGTGCTAGACAACGGATATACTACATTAGGTATATCCTTTCTTTTGTAAATATAATATACTTGTAATAGCATAGAAACAACCAGACCACATAAAAATATCTAAGCATAAATACAAGTCTGAGGCGGCAATCGAACCCGCTACCCTGTGTTAGGTAGTCCGGCAGTGACCATTGTGCCAACTGGGTCGTCTGGGTAATTATTAAACTTACTTAGGTATACCTACTCATTTAATAAAAAAAAGGGTGCGTGTACTTATGTACGCGCGTGAGAAGTTATATATAAAAAAAACAAAAAAAAAAAAAAAAAAAACTCGTCCGACAAAAAACTCGTCCGACGTGAGAATTTTGTGTGACGTGAGAATTTTGTGTGACGCTTTTGTAAAATTTCACTCTCATCATTTTTTCATAACGCGCCTAAAGAAGTATAACTTCAAAAAAAAATATAACAGGGTAGAATTAGACGCCAATGAAAGAACATAAAAATTAACACTTTCGTCTAAAATTACATAACTTAGTTACAGTTTTTATTAATGTTCCACATTTTACATTATTAAAATTAATTTTAAGACAAATTTTGAACCAACTAGTTTGACCAGAAAGTTTCATTAGCAGGAACGTACCGATTCTACATTGGATGGCGTCCGATAGTTTACGTGCGTGTGAGGCTTATTTCGAACAGACAGACAAGAAAGTGATTTTAAAGGGTTCCTTTTTTTACCTTTTGAGGTACGGAACCCTAAAAAATACCGCATTTCGATGTACAGGATTGCCGTTTGATACTATGGTATTATGGTATCATAAGCCAAGCGTCTCATAATGTTATGCAGTTTGTTAGGTATCGAACAATACAAAAATCTTTCCATATTCGTAAGTTTGAAAAATAAAAATATCATGGTTAAAATAACACTACAAAAAAAAATGTTACACTAGCTGGAAAGAGGATCATTTTATTCACAACCTTTCAAATAACAATGATTGCAATCAATCGTCAATATTAATATTAAGTACTAGCTGTCCCGGCAAACGTTGTTTTGCCATATATAAAAAAACTAAATTAAAATCGGTTCAGCCGTTCGGGAGCTACGATGCCACAGACAGACACATACACACAGACACGTCAAACTTATAACACCCCGTCGTTTTTGCGTCGAGGGTTAAAAATCATACAAATCGGTTCAGCCGTTTAGGTGTAGTTTGGCAACTAACACCGCGACACGATTGACATCAATATTTATACGTCACTCAATTGTTTTGCCTTCCCGGAACCTCTCCATTAAAACTTGAACTTTATGTTATGGTATTAAAGTTCTTATTGACTTGTATTATTACGAATCGTTTGTATGGTATGGAGTATAGAAAAGTATTGTTTTTAGACATTTTCAGGCAATTTTTTAAATTTTTCTCTCCGTAAGAACCATCCTCGTACCTTATGAAATATTCTAAAAAAAGAATTGGCCAAATTGGTTCAGGCGTTGTTGAGTTATGCGCTTACCAACACATTTTGCGATTCATTTTTATATTATAGATATATAAGTCATAGAATAATAATGATAATATGCAATAAAATAAAATAAAACTTATTATAATCAAACAACATTTTATTATAGTAGGTAAATGTCAAAATTATGAGTATTATTAGGAGTATAACTAAATTAACTAATAATAACTAATACTAAAGAGTTAAAGTTAGTATAAATTCATGTTCTAAAGATATTAAAACCATTAAAAAACCTAAAACCTTCCTAAAGCCTTAGTTTTTTTATTTGCTTACATGTCTACCTACACACTTTTTGTCCTTTATGTTTTTAACACATTAAGTGGGTATAGATTTTAGTAATTATGTACTTGTACTTGTATAAGGGCTGTTTTCCGCGATTAGACCCTTTTAAATTGGAGCCTTTTTGCGTGAAGATGGAGTAGGCTTGCCCAGCACCTACTACCCTCTCAGCTTAGTCAACTATGTCCAGAGGAGAGAACTTGTCAATACTTCTGGAGCCAACTAAGCCGCGGGTTTCATCACGATGTTTTCCTTTACCGTAAGAGCAATGTCAATTAGCGCACATAAATTTTTCTTAAGAAAAATACATTGGTGCACGGCCGGCCTGGATTCGAACCCACGACCTTCAGAATGAAAGTCGAGGTATCTACCACTAAGCCAACACCGCTCGTAATTATGTACTTACCTACTTAGTAACTCGTATAAAATTAATCTAAATCTTCATTATTTGCAAATCAATCTTTCTGAAAGAGAAATACGATCAAGCAGTGCTAATAAAGTTGGTTTAAAACTCTTGTATTATTATCACAATAATTACTTACTTATTATGTAGGTAGGTCATTTAGAATAAATATACTGCATTAAAATAATAACTTTGCTTTAGATTAGACACTTATTCGGATTACAATTCTATGTAAAAATAGCTGTGCCGGCAAACGTTGTTTTGCGATATAAAAATCTGGTTGCCTGTAAAGTCGGTATACGGGCGAAAGTTTTACGTGACAACAACTGTGCTCGAGTGGAAGGGACGCGTGCCTTTCACTTTTTATGTCTGTCTCTCTCGCTCTTAGGCGGGCTAACCATGCCCGCGTGCCTCTCACTCGCTCTCATTGTGAGCGCATAACGTCAGCGGAGCGTAACGCAGTTTCTTGAAGTGTCACCCGGCAAACCAATTTATAAAACGTTGTCACGTCAAAAATATATAATAATTTAAAGGAAAAAAATGTGTGTTGTTCGATTCTTAGACCTAACGAATATACACAAAAAATTTTATACAAATCGGTTTAGCCGTTTAGGTGGAGTTTGGCAACTAACACCGCGACACGATTGACATCAATATTTATACGATACTAGCTGTTCCGGAAAACTATGTTTTGCCATATAAAACAATGTGATAAATGAAGAACCGCTCGACCGATTTTGTGCAAACTAATAAACCATCTACTAAATAATCCGAACAGAGCTTTGGTTTGGATAGGTGAGCCCGTTCTTGAGTTATAAAATTACAACGAAAAGTGGCATTGATTTTTATATACCTAATACTAGCGACCCGCCCCGACCGGCTTCGCACGGCTATATTATGCATGTATTATACATATAAACCTTTCTCTTGAATCACTCTATCTATTAAAAAAAACCGCATCAAAATCCGTTGCGTAGTTTTCAAGATTTAAGCATACATATGGATATAGGGACATAGGGACGTAGGGACAGAGAAAGTGACTTTGTTTTATACTATGTATTGATGTAGACTAACGTCACTCAATTGTTTTGCTTCGCGGAACCTCTCCACTAAAACTTGAACTTTATAATATGGTATTAATGTCAAATTGACTTTATAAGTACCTACGCATTACTATTGACTAAAAAGCTTCATCGAAATCATCAAACGAATATTGAGGATTCATCATGTGTTCGACTTCTTTCACAAGAGCATCTAATATTTCTTCATTAGTGATTTTTTCAATTTCCGTCTTTTCAAAATTTAGTTTGCAAACATTAATTACATTTTTTATATAAACAACATCAACTTCTCGTATCTTATTAAGGACATAATCAACAAGTTCAGGGTGATTTAAGAGCATTGTTCCAACAAAAAATCCTCTTTCGAGTATTTCTTTTATGAATATCTCTATGTTGTCTTTATTAAGATTACCGTCTATACTGCGTAGCAAAAACATAGTAACGTTAGGTAAATCAAAGTCTATAGATCTGCCCAAAGCAGGTTCAATAGTTCGAGTCTCAACTTCATCCGAATCACCTACAACCTCAAGTTCCACATCTTTCCAATCTTTATGACTCCACATAAGTTTAAAAACTAGTTTCTTAACAGAGTCTTGTTCTAAAACTTCTCTTAACTTCGTCCCATCATACTTCAGTTTTTGATCAAATATTGACATTAAACCAACTGAGCTTTGTCTCATAAGAAAGTTTAGTATTAAGTCCATCGTAGTTTTAATCAGTTGAGGTTTGCTCAAGATTATATCGACGATGAATTCTACAGTGAAAAATTCAGCAAAAGTGAGATGAATAAATCTTGGTACTTCATTATGAATACGTTCTATCAAACCTGATTTTTCTTTTCCATCTTTTATTTTCTGCATAGTTATTTCAATATCTTGCCGATCCTGTTTAGTTAACAACTTTCTCAAGTATTTTGAACGGCGAAACATCGAGTAGAATGCTAATTTCTTATGGATATTGACAAATCGTGCTTGTTCCTCGTTAAATATGGACTTAACGTCTGGTCTGGAAATTTTCATACCATTTTTATCTTCAAATCGAAGTTTTAGTTTAAGCTCGACAAACCGCTTATAATAATTTAAAGTAGTATAGCCCAAATCCCAATCCGTTTGCGATTTCGGAATGTCACTTTTAATTTCGGCTACAAAGTAACTTGCCGCCATGTCCATGTAAAGTGGTACTCCCACTATCTCTTCTGCAGCTGAATATAAATCACCTCGAGTTAATTCGGACCGTGCTAGTTTCATCCTGAGTTCCTTATCCGACACCCAACTATCACTAACTTTTTCTTTGTCAATTTTTAAGGGCATGTACAGAATTTGGTTTTTAAAGTAACGTACAGCCGAAACATACATTTGATACAACGGTACATTAGTAGCTAAGAAATGTTCCATGAATTTGCCAAAGTTTTTAACAAACTGTCCCATAAAGTCAAAAAAAGTTTGTATGTTGTTGAACTGTACCATGTCGAATTCTTGTGTCTTAAAATTCACATTCCAATACTTGTCGTAAAAATTATTTTGCTCTCTGCTCGTCAATGGCTTCAAAATTAAGGATGCACCAAATTCCTTTTCTAAGTGTTGTAAAATAAAGTCATAAGGTCTACTTGTAATCCAAATTTGAAAACGATTTGTTTCTGAAGGATAAAACAACTCCGTTAAGTTTAAAGACGATTCGTATCTATCACCTTCTATAAGACTGTCATAATCAATATTTTTTATGAAATTAGTCACCTGCGTTTGATAATTAGGACATATTTCGTCGAAACCATCGAATATAAATATCATGTCGCCTTTGCTATAACACTTCATCATTATTTTTAGAGCAATTGATTCTCCAGGGTCATTTCCTATATATTCAACTGTAACATTACCATCGACATCTTCAATACAGAACTTACTAATATCTTTGAATTCAGACATTACAACGAGTTTCATAAATTCCATTTGATTCACTTCTGTTCCTAACTTTTCGAATTCGTCGCAGTAGTCCAGTAAATTCATACGTATAATCCACTTCTGAGGATATTCTTTCTTCGTTTCTAAAGACAAATGCGTGAGGATTGTGGACTTGCCCATCCCTGCGTCGCCCGTGATAATATTAATATTTCTGGGCATATCCTGAAATGTATCCAGTTTATACTCGTAATATGTTGCATAAACATCGTGATATTCATCGTAAGTCACTTCGTTATCAAAGAATCGACTTATAAAGGCACGTGGCATATAGAAATCTTTGATATCTTCATAATTGAAATTGCTCAAACTATGTCCTATAGTGATAGTCTCATTCTTTAAAATCTTAAGGACAATATCTGAATTCATCAGACTGTAATCGGTGTTTATTAAATCTCTAAATGTAACTTTCTGTCCTTGAAAGTCTACTTCATATTTCAAAAGTTTATTCTGAGTTCCAGTAGCCATGTTCGACAGTGTATTGTTTTCATCCATTATTGTATAATTGATTTCTACGCGATTATTATTGATCTGGGATAAGGTTTCATCAGAAACTATCACAATTTTACCTTCATATGCATCGACAATATTTCCTATTAACCACATGGCCATACCTTTTTCACAATCTTGGAATTTATCACATACTAGTATCAAAACCGTATTTGTCTTATTTTTCAGTTCTTCCTTCAGCAATTCCCATTCATTTTCACGTAAGTTGTAAAGATATTTGTAATCTATAAACACACAAACACCGCTGAAAAATTGCTTCAATTTGAGTGTGGTAAGCAGTAAAGAACTTGTAATAATATTTGTAATCTTATTATCAAAAATTTGATTTAAGTAATTCAATGCTTGGTGTTCGAATTGTACGTGATAGTGATCTGTCTCATGTTGATAATTAAAACTGAGCATATCTACAAAAGGTTGAGATATTTCAAATGCCAACTTCTCCAAATAGTCGCATGTTTTTGTCAGAAAATAAGACTTACCGTCTAACAACCACCATTTTTGTATTTTATCATGGAACTTCAAAGATGCAACATCTGCTCGTGTTCTGGACTTGTAAGTAGAGTTTTGAGATTGTTTGTGATATTGTGCTATTTCAAGAACCAGTTTTTCAGCTACATCCTTTTCTTGACCTTGATTCGTGTATAAGTACAATGTACTCAAGAAGTCTTTCGCAATGTTCATTTCATTGGCAAACAATGATTTCTTATCATTACACTCTTTTATTTCGTTGATGTCTATTAAATTTTTTGGTAATTTAAATTGTGCGGTATCAGAATTCAGTAGTTCTCTGCCGGCTTCCTCAAAAGCTTCATTGACAAACACCTTAGAAACTTGAAGTTGTTCCAACCGTTTACTATATTCCTTTACTACATTTTCCTTGACTTTGGCATTAAAAGTTAACTTGTTTGATCTTTCATCAAATACAATATATCTATAAATCAATTTGCTAAGATAAATTCGTTGACTGGATTCCTCATCGCTACTGAATAGCAACTGAAGATTCGTTAGCAGGTACTGTGCATCGACTTGAGCTTTACTTAAAACTTCAACATATATTTTATACTTCAATTTGATAAGTATTTCGTCTGCCGCGTAAAAAAGCTTAGAATTTACAGATCCATCGTAATAATCGTCAGTTTCTGTAAGAATTATTACATCTGGCAATAGAATATTAGCATACTTTTTAAAAATATCATAGTCCTTCTTTCCTTTTTTGTCAATGACACTAACAAAACACTTTGCTATCAAATCTATCTCCTGGTCTATTAGAACGTTGGACAGTAAATCTACATCCTGGTTATCATATGCTATCTGGAATATGTCTCCTGAGGTAAGATCGTCGTCCTTGCAGCTAATTATCTGTTTCACTTTATTGAATGTATCGTTATTTTTTAAATCAATTTGTTTTATCTTCTCTTTGCTTATTTTATTAACAGCTGACGTGTATACGACGAAATGAAAGGTCAAATCTTTAAAATTTCCATTGAATATATGACTATTATCAGTTTCAAATTTATTTAGTACTTGTAAATAGCTATCAAAACATTTGAGCAGGTTTACTTTGCTCTTGGGACTGTACAAACTGGAATCGGCGATTCCTTTCGAAGCGTCGTCCTTGTGTTTGGACTGTATGAACGCGGCGACTTGTTTACTCTTGTATGTGAATCTTAGACAGATGTCGTCGAGGTCTCCGACTCCGTCGACATTCGATCCCAGCAGGAAGTCTTCGACCTCATTGTCAGTGAGACACCTGAGGAGGACCAAGCTTAGTAGTCTTGATTCGTACAACTGTCCTGTGGCTCCGGAAGTTCCTTTTCTTTTCTTGTATTTAACTCTTGGTTCTCTGTGTTCTTTCACATGACTTTGGTTGCCTTGACTTGTGCTGGACTTAGCTATTGTTTCGTTTTTTTTATTCTTCTTCGATTTGTTTTTACCCCGATCGTCGACGTTCGCCATTTCTTAGCTTTTAATCGTCTCTAAAATAGAAATCATTCGGTAAACGTTAAAATTGTAAAATGAAATTAACAGCTTCACTGAATTAAACACACCCAATATGAGTCAATACCTAACGAACAAGAGTTTAACCAAGTAAAATTAGATATTATAGAATAAACAAAGGTTTGGGCTACTTACTACTAAAACGACGTAAGATCACACTGTAAGTTGTATCAACACCGGTTTTAATTAATCTCATTATTCAGTAACACAGTCTTGTACGAGGATGAATAAATGTGATAGAAAAGGTAGGTAAGTAGGTACCTAATGAATAATAGAGATAACAACATTTCGTCACGTAGACATAAATTGCACGAAGGTTAACGAATAATAAAGTTAAATAAGATTAATAAAGTTAAATCATAAAGAAAAATACACTTACCGAGTTATTATAATGTTAACTAGTGTTTCACTTCACGTTTTTTATATTATTTTTACATTTTTGTGTCGACTATGCGTTTGACCTTGGTATGAGTAGCGTACCAATGATGGCGCCAATACAAAGTTTAATATAAATGTTTCGTTAAACAAATTGCTTATCGTTTTTAGTACCACAGACATCCGCTAGGTAAACAGTGGGCGCTGCTCGTTCGTTTGTTTACTTATCTCATGCGTTTTGTGCGAGTTCGGAATCCATATTATCTAGATACAATCTTATGTAGGTTAGTATATATTTGTGTCTTTATTAAAATAAACTGAGCATGCTTAATTAGACCGCGATAAAGCTCTTACAACCGAAAGAATTCTAAAATCTTTCATTGGTGCTTAAAAAATTGTTCAAAAATAAATCATATTTAATGGACTAACCGATTGATCCAGGGTTCCATTTTTACCTCTTGAATTATGGAACCCTAAAGACAATAATTGGGTATCAGTGTTTTAGAGAGACATAGTTCTATTTGTAAAACGTCAAAACTCTCATCCCACTTCAAAAATAGGTGTAGCTAATCGCGAGCTAATCCAATCTCCTTGATAAGGGAAGCGAAGCGGAACTCCTTGTTACCTTAGGTTAAATTAGCTACATCATCTTATAACCGTTACAAATATTTTGTATTTATGACGTATTATAATAGGCTTGCCGCGGAGCGGTGTTGGCTTAGTGGTAGATACCTCGACCTTCATTCTGAAAAATTTATGTGCGCTAATTAACATTGCTCTTACGTTGAAGGAAAACATCGTGATGAAACCCGCGGCTTGGTTTGCTCCAGAAGTATTGACAAGTTCTGTCCTCTGGACATGGTCGACTAAGCCGAGAGGGTAGTAAGTAGGTGCTAGGCAAGCCTACTCCATCCTCACGCAAAAAAGAACTCAATTAAAAAAGGTCCAATTGCGTGTGCAAGTACAAGTAATAAGCTTGCCCTTCACCTATATCATCCTCTCAACTTACTCGACCGTATCATAACATTGTTAGTCAATCAGTCAGGACTTTGAATTTTATATTTATAGATACTAAATGACTGATTGACTGACTATCTGACTGATATGAAATTAGAGGGCGTGTTCTTTGTGAACTTACTAAGAAATGGTTTTTAAAAATTTAGCCCGAGGAGTGAAATGGCGGTCAAAGCCGCGGGCAGAAGCTATTTATAATTATGGATCACTAACTTATCGCTATTTATTGACGTTTTGACTAAAAGTAAAAGTTTTAGTAGTATGACAAAAAAGCAGAATTCCCGGGCGAGAGTCAACTCAGCTAGACGACATAGCTTAGCAACAGAATTTCTGTAGACTGTAGTTTTAAGTTATTAAACACAGTTTTAAGTTTTCACTCCTGTCGGCAGTCCCTCATGACTGCTTATGTTTTTTTATTTGTCATCAAAGGCCGATTTTCGATTGGAACTAGGTCACACGAGCCAACAAAGGCAAGGTTTTTGGCATTAAGGGTATAATTGAGGCCCATTCTGACAAGTTAATGTATCATTTACTTAATTAATTTTAAGGCAATTTAAATAGATTACTAGATGTCCCGGCAAACGTTGTTTTGCCATATACAAAAAAGGGAAAAAAAAAGATGTTGTTCTATTCTCAGACCTGACGATTATACCGAAAAATTTCATACAAATCGGTTCAGCCGTTTAGGTGGAGATTGGCAATAACATTGCGACACGAGAATCTTATTTATAAGTAGGTACGGTCGGCTGCATAATTGCTGACCCACCGTAGAGTTCCAAAACGGCTGTTATAAGAATGTTTTCAACACGTGCAAGATTCTAGACACCTGCTTTAGATGAAGTTTAATGTCTTCTAACTCATCAATTAATTAAACAAAAATTATAGAATGCAAACATTCCAATAATAGTAATTTTAGAACTCTACTGAGGGCTGCAATAATGCAGCCGACTGTACCTATACTAGCTATTCCGGCAAACGTTGTTCTGCCATTTACAAAAAAAAACTAAAGGAAACAAAATAAAAATAGATACCTAGTAGCCGATTCTCAGACCTACTGAAATTTCATAAAAATCAGAGTTTCAGAGGAGTATCGTAACTAACACAGGTAACTCACATTGTGACTTGAGATTTTTATCTAATAGATATATTGAGGGAAGAAAAGAGCTGTTATACGTGGTATATAATTAACTAGCGACCCGTCCCGGCTTCGCACGGCTATATTATGCATGTTTTATACAATTAAACCTTCCTCTTGAATCACTCTATCTATTAAACCGCATCAAAATCCGTTGGGTAGGTAGTTTTAAAGATTTAAGCATACAAAGGGAAATAGGGACAGAGAAAGCGACTTTATTTTTAACCGACTTCAAAAAAAGGAGGAGGTTCTCAATTCGGTTGTATGTATTTTTATACTATGTAGTGATTAGCCTTTGTCGCTGTATACCTACCTATACGTAAATCACATTATGCCTAATAATACTACTTATAAGTATATGTTTTTGTTGGAACTAAGATGCTACTCTCATTGTTGCTGGGTATTAGTCTATTTCTTAGATACGTACCTACTGTGTTTAATTTATGAAAGAGACGTTTAAACTTTGTCTAGTTATTGTATGATAGGTATCAGATTGATTACCCCTGAAGGTCGGTGGATCGATGTAGTGGTAGTACCTACGTAATGATGGTCATTATCCGCTGGCCACCACCCTCCCGAGCACACGACCCTCAGTCACGGGGGGGGGAGGTATCCATCGACAAACAATAACCCACACCATTCAAACATTATATTTACAATCACACATTCAAACACCCGTCGAAATAAAATTTAATGTTATCTATTCAAGGCTTCTTTAATGGTGGCTATTGGGAAACTATTTTCGCAATCGTTTCGCCCGTCCCGTATTTAAAATGAGGTTTGACTAATGCAACAAAACTTTTTTTGATTCAATCAAGAGGGCACAATGTTGACAGAATCAATCGTGGTGATATTGAAAACGATGTAGGTAGGTATGACATGTTTACGAAAATAAATATAATCAATGGATAAATTAATAGACATTGAAGGACGAAAGTTGATAAAAGTTTTGGTGGAGTGAGTTCGATAAGCGTTACGCACGTCGCGCCGTACATACCTGGAGTGGAACGGTGTGTGGTGGTGTCTCGAGGAAGGACCACGAGGCGGACAGGCAAGGGCGACGGCGGGTATCGGCCCTCGGCCGCCGCCTCAGCCGCACGCCCCATGCTGCCGACACCACTCGCGCCTCTCGACCCGCACAAAACGCGCGCTCTTACCACCATATACGCGCCGAGGAAACTAAAAACAAGAAAGAATAAAACAGCACAAACTAGGATGTTAGAAAGTAATATACCTCACAAACCGACGTCGCTGTCTCCGTTCAACCCGCTCCCAGCCATCGGACAGAAGCTTGAGAGATCTAAAACGAAAGTGATCGTGTTCGACTTGAATAAAGACGAGGAACCTGTTAAAATACACAACGTCTTGGAACCTCTGACACCGCTCCGGATACACGGGTTCACAAGGACATCGTCGTTGGATCTTAAAGAGAGCAGTAAGCCTCAGCAGTTGATTAGAGAGAACACATACGATGTCCTGGAGCCGCTATATCTGCGTAAGGACGATGGAAAAACAGATACAAGTGAGAAAGCTATGGATACGGATATTAAAGTGTCTCCAAAGACGAGATTTAAGAAGGCTGCGATACAAGTAGCTAAACTGAGTTCGATGCCGGAGACGGGCAAGCTTCTTTGTATGAGAGAAAGGCAGACTTTTAACTTGTGTATGGAAGGTGATAAGACTTGCAGGCTAGAACAGCTACCTCGGACTCCCACGCAGAAATTAAATAAACTTACGGAAATATTCCAAAGTCTCGAAATGAAGGGACACCACAGGGACAGGATGAAGAAGGAAAACAGTTGGTTTTAATACTTAGACGTAGGGAGAGTTTTAAAATGTTTAAGATTTGTCAAAAGGAGAATTTTAAGTGTACTTTATGTAATTTAAGGAATTATTTTTGTTATTGTGTAGGTGTACGAGAGTCTATGATATATTGATATTGCTCAAAAAGTGTCGTGTTGTTAAGTGTCTCAATTATTTAATAAAATGTGTGTTTTCTAATACAAATATTTTTGTACCATCATAAAAAATCCGGCCAAATGTGAATCACGACTTGGTCACCGAAGGTTGCGAAGTCAGTAGTTCCGTACCTACATCTAAACTCTAAACTAATCATCACTACATAGTATAAAACAAAGTCGCTTTTTCTGTCCCTATTTCCCTTTGACCGCTTAGATCTTTAAAACTACGCAACGGATTTTGATGCGGTTTTTTTTAATAGATAGAGTGATTCAAGAGGAAGGTTTATATGTATAATACATGCATAATATAGCCGTGCGAAGCCGGAGCGGGTCGCTAGTACTATTATAAAGAAGAAAGGTTTTTTCTGTTTGTAACGAATAGGCTCCGAAACTACTGGACCTCTTTGATGAAACTTGGTATAAGGATACATTGATTTATTGGTAGTAACATATAGGCTTTTTATCCCAATATTCCTACGGGATCAGGAGTTCTGGGGGTGAAACCGCGGAGCGCTGAGTTGTAATTGTAACTTTGTTAATTTGTTTCTGAAATCAGCGTTCACACGATTCATTAAAACATGAACATCGAATGACGTATAAATTGAAATACTATTCAAACATCTTTATGGGATTTCAAGCCAACGACCTTCGCCATTTAAAATATTGTGGTGAAGAAAACTATTTTGGTTGCTTTTTGGCAAAGCGAATATTCTGAGACATAATAATATGACACATCCATATACTTAAAGGGTATTTTTCCAAACAAAAAGAAATAGTTCTTTTCTTCTTCTTCTTCCCTTAATATTGTTCTATTTCGGTTTTGGACAATTTCGGTTTCTTTTTAGGGATTCGTACCCAGAGGAACCCTATTACAAAGACTCCACTGTCCGTCTGCCCATCTGTCTCATGATGCATGAACCGTGTTTTGTGTTATTCCAATAAAAATAAAAACAAGACATGTAGTACTTACATATTTATTATTTTTAAATTACTGAAAAGTTTTAAGTAAGTTAAAGTTACGCTTTTTTATATACAGGGTGAATTTTTTATGTGGGCCTTCAGGGCTATATCCTAAAGTATGAGAGATAGCGAAAAATGCTGAAAGGAGTTGCGTGCCCGATTTTGACAAAAACTAAAACTGCATCATTAGATTTTTGAAAAAGTCATTAGCCTAGCCGGGAATCGAACCTGTTGATTTTGCAAAAAAATAATCATCCTATATTTTTATACCAATCGATAGTGTTGCTGATAGAGATCAATTCCTGGAAATAAACATAATATGGCAAAACAAAGGAAACAGCTAATTTTAGTAATCTTCTGTAATTTTCATACTCTAGTAATCTTCTGTAATTTTCATACCATCTCTGAAAAAAATGCAGTGAGGAGGTATGGGCAATGACGTAAAAAACTGCTGCACTAAAAATATGAACTGTTTTTACAAATTTTATGTAAAGAACTTCATTTAGAACTTATTTTACATTATTTAGAATAATATCACTTGTCCTCTATGTCTCACCCTATTGTTTTGCCAGAGACAGAAAGGTGAAAATTACAGTAAACTACAAAATTCAGCCATTTCCTTTGATTTGCCATACTATGTTTGTTTCCAGGAATTGATCTCTATCAGCAACACTATCGATTGGTATAAAAATATAGGATGATTATTTTTTTGCAAAATCAACAGGTTCGATTCCCGGCTAGGCTAATGACTTTTTCAAAAATCTAATGATGCAGTTTTAGTTTTTGTCAAAATCGGGCACGCAACTCCTTTCAGCATTTTTCGCTATCTCTCATACTTTAGGATATAGCCCTGAAGGCCCACATAAAAAATTCACCTGTATATGTAGGTATATTATAAGGAAATCGATGGCACGATGGCGTGCTGGTTCGACACCTTGGCGGCGAAGAGGCGCAAGCATGGACGTAATATATTATAGTGGTATGGGCGCAAGAGACATGCAGGCGTGGACAATGTCCAAGGCGGTTCCTTTCGTTGTGCAAATTGCGGTCGCATCTGTCGATCGCGAATTGGTTTACTGAGCCACGAAAGAGCGTGTAGGCGCTGAGACGTAAATCGTTTGAAATAGACGAAAAGACCAGAGAGAGAGATATTAAAACATGTACTAACCTAAGCCTGGAATACAAGCTATTCTGACTTAACATTTTGTTGCAATTCAAGGCATGAAAACTGGTAGGTACTTATGCAATAAAAATGGCCTGGATCCTATTAAGAAACAGACCTTCTGGAATTATTAAGAAAGCACCAGGTGCCCGTGATTTCAGCCGCGTAAGTCCTGATCCTGTGGGAATATTGGGATATAAAAAATCCCTGTGTTAGTAGTTTCTGCGTGAAATAGTAACAAACATACAAACAATCACACAAACTTTCACAATTTATAATATAAGTAGAAGTAGGATGCTTGGTTACGTATGACACATCCACCTGGTGATTTCTTAATGGATTGGTAATGAAATGTCACCAAGGTTACGATAACGTCTGAACCTCAACGTCCACATTGGTCGTCATACAACAATCATACTGTATTATTATTGAAATCGATTAGTTAACTACGCGTTCGGCCTTTAACTTCTATCTACTAGGTTTCCAACCTAACATAGACCTTTAAGGTGAAAGGGTACCTGCGCGGTCTCCATACAATCGTAGTCGACTGTTTCCCCTGGATAATGACACTAACACAAATATTTTTGTGCCATAAAACCTATAACTGCCATGACTATGCCCCTATGTTTTGGTTTTTTTCATTTTCTAATTATCATAGAAATTAAAATTACAAAAATTAAAAAATTAAAAAAAAAACAAAAAATAGGGGCATGGTTATGGCTGTTATAAGTTTTATGCACCAAAAATATTTGCTCTAGTGTCATTATCCAGGGAGAAAACAGTCGACTACGTTTGTAATAGTTTGTATGGA
Source organism: Idaea aversata (assembly GCA_907269075.1). Classification (NCBI taxonomy): domain Eukaryota; kingdom Metazoa; phylum Arthropoda; class Insecta; order Lepidoptera; family Geometridae; genus Idaea; species Idaea aversata. The sequence continues at coordinate 14,243,402 of OU026087.1, forward strand.
GAAAGCCCCCGGTACCCTTTCCTCTTAAATACTTAGATACAGCCTCATGTCACGATTGTACTCTAGAAGTAAATCCCGATTCCGTGAGAATATCAGGATAACCACTTTAAATAAATAAATAAATAAATAATAAACATTGCAGGACATTCCACACATCGCCATCTAGCCCCAAGCTAAGTAACTAGACTTGTGATAAAGGTGCTAGACAACGGATATACTACTTATATACATTTCTTTTGTAAATATATACTTATAATACATAGAAACAACCAGACCACAGACAAATATCTAAGCATAAATACTTGTCTGTGGCGGGAATCGAACCCGCAACCCTGTGTTTCGCAGTCCGGCATGGTAACCATTGTGCCAACTGGGTCGTCAACTTTAAAATCAGATTAACGCCGCATCGCGAGGCGACGCAGTTTTCGCGTTTCAATTTTTAGTTTTAGAGTTCAGTAGAGTAGAGAATCAGGATTCCTCCGGCGAGAACGAAGATGGTCTCACGAATTGACGATGGAAAACCACAGACTCAAAAATTAAACTGAAATAAAAAGGGTTTGAATACAAATGGAAGTAGAGCAAAGCCTTCGACCACCAGGATAATAGAATAATTACTCCAAAAGTCCAAATTTTTATGGGACCGCCCTTGAGGTAGACCCATTCCAACAGAAAAAGATTCATCAAAATCGGTTGATAAACAAAAAAGAAATGCGGTCGTGCATTTCATAAATCCAAATCCATAAAAAAAAACTCCATACAACCAAATTTAGAACCTCTTTTTTTGAAGTCGGTTAAAAGGTGACAAGTTAGTGGCCTTAAGCCACCCCGAACTTTTAATTAACAGGTAAAAAAGGAAATCCACATCTGAACACAGGCGTCCCCCAAATACTTCCAGAGCGATGTTTTGAAGTTTAGATCGTTTAGTTCAACATTTTGCGTCTTAGGTACAGTCACATTACCAATTAGCTGAACCCCACGTGACCCAGAGCTCACTCTCAAATCTGTAAAAAATATAGTATTTACCTATTTTGTTATTTTTTTTACATTGTATTTTGTATTGTACTTATAGTATATTGTTTAATAAAAACAGAATCGTGTAACATTACTTTACAACCTTACAGATTTGCGAGAAAGGTCTAGGTCACGTGGGGTTCAGCTAATTGGTAATGTGACTGCGTATACGTAGCTACGTATTGAACATTCTACGTCGCGCCGGTCAATGAAGGTTTTATATTTTGTCTGACTAATAACTCGTTAGCATATAGCAAAAGATTCTTGTCAGGCTGTAAGGGGTAGTTTTCCACTACCACCATCTTGACCTTGGGTATGTTTGTCAACAAGTGGGCTTGCGTCGGTCGCGTGCTAGCTTACTTCCGTTATTACAGGACTGCCGAGAAGGTAATGTATTTTTAACACTATGTTGGATAACTTAAGTAGGTAGCTGGGACAGGTTAAGCTTTTAGAAGGTGAGAAATTAATGTTATAGGGTCATCACTTCACTATCATCATCACTACATAGTATAAAACAAAGTCTTCTATAGTCTATAGCGCGGTCGGAGTCCAATCCTGATGATACGTCGTGTAGACGCGAAACACGTGTCGTGGTTTATGAATGGTGTCACTAATACTAACTTTTGCTTGTCCTCATTGCATGCCTCTTCAAGTGGGCGGGAGGGCGGTGCTCATTGCATTTTGTGTTTTGGCACTAGGCTCGGAACTAAAAACTAAATATTAATACTTCCATTACAGATATTATGGAGTTCCGAAAAGTAACGCCGGATTCAATCAATACTTATAATACATAGAAACAACCAGACCACAGACAAATAAGCATAAATACATGTCTGAGGCGGGAATCGAACCCGCGACCCTGTGTTTGGCAGTCCGGTATGGTGACCATTGTGCCAACTGGGTCGTCAAATTAAAATAATGTCTTATAATTTTATTTAAGAGTGTATTTAAAAATATAAGGCTTAATATTAGTAGGTATAGTTAGAAAAATTATGTTCTAGATGCGTTACACAAAATAAAGTCAGTTTTTTAATTTCTAATTAGATATTCATATTAAAAGAACAAAAATTACACGGGCATCCGGCTAAACAGCCAGTCGAACTACAAATATTTTAAAATTCGTGCCAAATAAACAATGTTAAAATTTAAACAGTGTCCACTGGCGTGTATCAACTGGTTAGGCATGCACGCTATGTATCGATACCATGGCTTTGTTTAACCCAGATAATATAGTTATAGATAGGTACAGTCGGCTGCATAATTGCAGCCCCCAGTAGAGTTAAAAAAATACTATTATTGGCATGTTTTCATACTAATATTTTTGTTTGATAAATTCATGAGTTAGAAGACTTTAAACTTCAACTACTACGGACAGTTTGATTTGCCCGTGGTTCGATTGATAGAACTACGGACAGTTTGAGTTGCCCGTGGTTCGTTTGATAGAACTACGGACAGTTTTATTTGCCCGTGGTTCGTTTGATAGAACTACGGTTCGATTGATAGAACTCCGGCAGTCGGACCACGACCGATAAACGAACTAAAGCAGGTGCCTAGAATCTTGCTTGTGTTGAAAACATTCATAATTTAAAACAGCCGTTTGGAGCTCTACGATGCGTCTGAAATTATGCAGTCGATCGTACTTGTAGGAAGTATAGATAGGCAAAAGGTTGTGGGTTCGAATTCCGGCCGTGCACAAACGGATTTTTCTTCATTACGTAGTATAAAACAAAGTCACTTTCCGCTGTCTGTCCCTATGCTTAGATCTTTTTTTTAATAGATAGAGTAGGTACCTAATTCAAGAGGAGGGTTTATATCACTATCACTACATAGTACAAGTATAAAATAAAGTCTGTCCTCTAGAGGGCGCCATATTTAATTTATTGTAACGTCACACAGCCTATAAACCAGCAGACCATTGAGACGCTTCTAACGATAAGTACCTCATTTGTTGAATTATAATAAGTAGTTTTGAAGTTACGTGGGAACAGATGAACATACACATACATACATACATACCTACAGGTCAAATACATAGCCCTCCCTTTTGGCTTCGCCGTAGTCGGGTAAAAACTACATTGCGTACGAAGTCGCGGGCAACAGGCTCAACAGATAGTTATGTGTAGCTAGATAGCTAACTTAACGAGACAGTGACCGCAGGTCAATACTGTGTCATTGAATAGGAAAATATAACTATAGATCGGCCAACGAATCATGGCCCCCAGCGGAAATTGGTGGAGATGGTTTGCGCATGTACTTTCGGCTGCATAATTGCAGACCCACCATAGAGCTCCAAAACGGCTGTTATAAGAATGTTTTCAACACGAGCAAGATTCTAGAGACCTGCTTTAGGTGAAGTTTAAAGTCTCCTAACTCATCAATTATTATTAGAATGCAAACATTCCAATAATAGTAATTTTCGAACTCTACCGAGGGCTGCAATAATGCAGGCGACTGTACAATCGCGCACAGAATTTCTACAGCCTAATCGTCATACTTTACCCTCGTTTAATACTTTTCCGAACCCGAAAAACATTCATTTCAATTAGAAAATTGGATAATGTATTGCACCGGAACTAAAATGACATTGAATTTTAATGCATTAGGTTATTCAACTTTACAATTAGGCTTAGACAAAGTTGGGTGTGTGTGGGTTTTATGTGCGCGACAGTACTTAGACGACTAAAGACGTGCGGGAGCGGGATGGAGCGCGGATAGAGACGTGTGTGCGGAACAGAGAGCGATGATGTGAGCAACTGACCCTCCCCTCACTCCTGTCCCCCCGCCAAACGGACCTAAATATTTAGTTCTGCGCATACCCCTTCAACTTTCCGCCAGGGGCCATCATTCGCTGTTTTACCTATACCTAAATATGTATCTTCTAATCTACTGGCTGCGCCTCACGGTTTCACCCGCGCAAGTCCTGATGACGTGAAATGAATAGTAGCTTATGTTAATCCAGGTCTTCATCGCAATGGGTTCGGCAGTTTTTGCTTGAAGGTACGTAGCACTAGTAAGACATTCTTTATGTTCACTTGCAGTTAAATTGCTTTCGATTTTACTTTTAGTACATCCATTTTTGATGGAAATCAAAAATCTGTGTTAGAAATATATGACACAATGTTTTAGGACAAGTTAAAATTTAAAACCAAAGACTGTGTAGTCAATTCCGACTAGGCAACCGTGGCGTTCTCTCTCTGGGAGGAGGAGTGTTAAGCTAATTTTATATCTATAAGTACCTACTGCTATGTTAATATTAAAAAAAATGGGAAAGATTTTTTGTTTTTTTTATTGTTTGTAACGAATAGGCTCCGAAACTGTGCCGAAACTACAGGGCCGATTTTGATCAAACTTGGCATGAGGATACATTGATTCATTGGAAGTGACATAGGCCGATATTCTTACAGGATCGAGAGTTACGAGGGTGAAACCGCGGAGCACTGCTAGTCACTTCTACAAACATCACGAAAACGCTTTAGCCATTGGCGCAGTATGAGTGTTATACAAAAGAAAGTATGGTTATATATCTACCTATGCTTACTTAATTTTCGCCTCTGACTAATCCTACCTTTTGCTGGAATTTATTAGTAACTCCATCATCAATCAGAAAGGTGAATCATTTAGGGTCACTAAAAAGCTTAGGTAGGTACCTACACTTAATTGTTTTTCTTTATACCTTACAAACTTTTCTGTAAAACGAAACGCAATAGGCCGTAGAAGAAAATAGTAGCCTATTCGCATTTTCGGATTTATTAGATAAGACGTTTCGGCTATCAAATAATTTACTGTATCAGATAAGGGGCAATGTTGTGTTAGTAGGTTTTAACAAAACAAATTGTTCACACATATTCGATATCCAATAAAGTCAAAGTGATTAATAAAACTTGGTTTTGAAGTATTTTACCATGGAAAATTCGGTAAGTGTTTTCTTCCAATACAAAATATATTTCCGGATTTCAAAAATGTATTTACTATTTGGGCAAATATTTCAATTTCAGATAACGTACAGATAACCTAATAAAGCATTAAAATGGTCAATTTACGCAAGGTAAAAGAAAGAAAGGAAGAAAGTCAAAGTAAAACTCAACACAGTAACAAAGTCTCTGTTGAAGAACATCGCGAACCAAGAGTTAAATACAAGAAAAGAAAAGGAACTTCCGGAGCCACAGGACAGTTGTACGAATCAAGGCTATTGAGCTTGGTCCTCCTCAGGTGCCTCACTGACGATGAGGTCGAAGACTTCCTGCTGGGATCGAATGTCGACGGAGTCGGAGACCTCGACGACATCTGTCTACGATTCACATACAAGAGCAAACAAGTCGCCGCGTTCATACAGTCCAAACACAAGGACGACGCTTCAAAAGGCATCGCCGATCCCAGTTTGTACAGTCCCAAGAGCAAAGTAAACCTGCTTAAATGTTTCGACAGCTATTTACAAGTACTAAATAAATTCGGAACCGATAATAGTCATATATTTAATGGAGTCTTTAAAGACTTAACATTTCATTTCGTCGTATACACGTCGGCGGTTAATAAAATAAGCAAAACGAAGATTAAACAAATTGACGAAGAAAACGATACATTCAATAAGGTAAAACAGATAATATGCTGTAATAAAGTGAAACACATAGTAAGCTGCAAGGGCGACGATCCTACCTCACGAGACATATTCCAGATAGCTTATGACGATCAGGATGTAGATTTACTGTCCAACTTTCTAGTAGATATGGTAGCAAAGTATTTTGTTAGTGTCATTGATAAAAAAGATGATTTCATAAATTATGCTAACATTGTAGTGCCAGATGTAATAACTCTTACAGAAAATGACGATTACTATGATGGATCTGTGAATCCTAATGTTTTTTACGCTTCAGATAAAATACTCGTGAAATTTAAATACAAGATATATGAAGAAATTTTAAGTAAAACTCAAGTGAATACACATGACTTACACACATATTTACGGCTGCTACTCATTAGCGGTGATGAATTCAGTCAACGAATGTATCTTAGTAGATTAATTGTAAAATATATTAAATTTGATGAAAGTTCAAACAAGTTAACTTTTAACGCCAAAGTCACGGAAAATGTAGTAAAGGAATATAGTGAACGATTGGAACAACTTAAAGTTTCTAAGATGTTAGTAAATGAAGCGTTTGAGGAAGCTGGCAGGGAACTACTAAAATCAGTTCAATTTAAAATACCAAAACAAGCTATAGATATCAAAGAATGTACCGATATCAAACCATTGTTTGCAAACGAAATCAACAAAATTGCGAAAAACTTTTTGAGTAAATTGTACTTTTATACAAGTCAAGGTCAGGCAAAAGACGTAGCCGAAAGAGTAACTGAAGAAATAGCGCAATATCTATCTAAAAGCTCTTCCTTCAAATTTACAACACAAACAGATGTTGCATTTTTAAAGTTTCACGATAAAATACAAAAGTGGTGGTTGTTGGACGATAAATCTTATTTTCTTACTAAAACTTGTGACTATTTAGAGAATTTAGCGTCTGAAATAGCTGAGCCTTTTGTAGATATGCGTAATTTAAGTAACAAATACCACATGGATAATTATCCTGTATTTAATCCTCAATTCCATTATTCATTTTTATTAATAATTGCCGTATGGTTAATAGGAAACATTGTAGACACTTATACAAGTAATATCGTAGTATTATCTAACCAATCCTACAAAAACTGTTCTAAATCAATATTTGAAAACATAAGTGATTATTGTGTAGAATTTAATGATATTATGATGTTAGATGAAAACGTAACGCTGTCTGACATGGACGATGAAATACGAAACAAAATTTTGGAATACACGGTAGAGTTTCAAGGATACAGAATTAAGCTTCAGAACTTGTTAAAAAACGACTATAATGTCATTACAACCGGTATTCTCTACAAAATTTTTAGGAATGAAGCTATAATTATAGGTCATAAATTGAGCAATTCTAGGTACGAGGACATTAAATACGTCTATGTACAACGCACTTTTACGTATCGAATTACAAGCAAGGCTTTTAGTCGCCAAAACACTGCAAGAAAATATAAATTAAACACATTTAAAGGTATGCCCAGAAATATAAATATAATCACAGCCGAAGCAGGGATGGGCAAGTCCACAATACTTACACATTTGTCTATAGAAACCAAGAAAGAGTATCCTGAAAAGTGGATTGTACGTATGAATTTACTAGACTACTGTGATGAATTCGAAGAGTTAGGAACAGATGTGAATCAGATGGAATTTATAAAAATCCTTTTGAAATCTGAATTTGACGATATTAGTAAGTTCTCTATTGAAGTAATCGGTGGTAATATAGCTGTAGAATATGTGGGAAATGACGATGTTGAAGCATTTTCTCTAAGAATAATGATGGACTGTTACAGCAAGGGCGACATGATAATCTTATTCGATGGCTTTGACGAAATATGTCCTGATTATGTAACCCCAGCAACTAATTTTATAAAATACTTTATTAAATTAGAAGAACAATTTGATCCTCTTAAAATAATGACAAGTAGATTCCAAATATGGATAACGAGTCGACCATACAACATGATTGTACGACACTTAGAACAACATTTTGGTGCGATATTGACATTGGAGCCCCTAACGAGTGATGAGCAACATATATTTTTCGAAAAGTATTGGAATCTCAATTTTGAGATACAGGACATAACTATGAAGCAATTCAATAACATTGAAATTTTTTTTGAGTTCATGACAAAATTTCTGGAAAATGCTACAGACTTGTTCATGATACCAGTTACGGACTTCCCAATAATCAAGATGTATGAAACAGCGGTCCAATATTTCAGAAATCAAATTCCCAACATGCCTGCGTACATTGACAAGGATGAAGTTCATGAGAAATGGATTTCTGCGCCTAACTTCTTTCCGATGTTTCGCGATGGGAAAAATCTTTACAAACATTCGATATCATATGCGGAACAAACGGTTGGAGTCCCGCTCTATATGAATATGGCAGCCAGTTACTTTGTCGACGAAATTAAAACTAACGACGCCAAATTGCCGAAGGATTGGGATTTGAGTTTTGCCACATTTAATTACTACAAGAGATTCGTTGAGCTACAATTTAAAGTTCGGTTTGAGGAGAAAAACGAGATGAAACTGTCTAAACCTGACGTTAAGTTTATGTACAACAACGAAAAGCAACGGTTCATGACAATGCACAAAAAATTGGCATTCTACGCCTTGTTTCATCGTTCCAAATATTACGAAAAATTGCTTACAAAAACAGATCGGCAAGATATTGAAAGTACTATTCAAGATATCGTGGAAGGCAAAGAAAAAACGGGACTAATAGGACGTATTCAAAATAAAGTGCCTAGATTCATACATTTTAGTTTCGCTGAATACTTCGCAGTGGAATTCATAGTCGATCTGATAATAAATCAACACAGAAATATAAAAATATGTTTAGATTTTAATTCAAAATTGGATGTATGGTTAGATTTTGTTGTAAATTATGTATTGAGACATGGATCACACGGTTTACTGATAATACTCGATCAAAAATTAGAACATGATGGCGCAGAGCTAAATGAGATTCTAGAACAGGAAGTAGTCGTCTTTAAGGTCCTAGAGTTGATTCTAGATCAATCAGAAGAGACTGAGTCGGTGGTAGGCCCTGACGGGGAAGTGAAGACGGTAAAAATTGAAAAGTCACTGAACCGAGTTATGAGTAGTGAACTTGCAAATATTGCGATGTTTCTAATTCGTAGTATCGATGATGACGTTACAAAGGAACAGACAAAAGCTTACATAGGGTTATATAAAGCGGGGTTCTTTACTGAAATGATATGGGTCAATTGATTGTTACGGTATTTTAGTCCATCTTATGTAATACAAGTATAACCTAAGTTGGAAAACTGGAAAAATATGACCTTTCCCGCTTTGGTGGGTTGGCTGGAGTGGAGTAGGGAAGAAATACCCGAATAAATCATTAAACTTTTTCACCGTTTTGTTTATTTTAAAAGTAACCTTATAAATACTTAGTTTTTAGGGTTCCTTCCGTACCTCTAAAAGGTAAAAAAGGAACCCTTATAAGATCACTTTCTTGTCCGTCACCACCGATGTTCTCAGGAACGGGTGGACCAGCAAGTTGAAATATATACAAGATATACTGAGGTCATTTTCTACTTTTTTCATATTTCAGAATTTTCCCTTTACTTGTGCTGTAAGACTTTGCTTTTAACAAAAATTGACAATTCCAGGTCAACCGGAAGTGCCCTATAGGTTTTGGGTCGAAAACCTATATGGTAGTTCTCGGTGATCTAGAAACACGAAATTTGGCAAAAAGCAAAGAAAGAGAGTTGAGACTAACGTATGGAATCAATCGTAAAAGATCAATAAAAATCTTACATTTGTTTCTGAACTTTATAGTTTACCAGCTTTTCTGTAAAACGAAACGCAAGAAGCCACAGAATACATACTAGTGTATTCGCATATTTTTGGCATTATTAGATAAGACGTTTTTGCTATCAAATCATTTACTGTATCCGATAAAGGGCACTGTTGTGTTCGTAGCTTTTAACAATACAAATTGTACACACAAATCTGATAGGTATCTAATTAAAATCAAAGTGAATAAATAAATTAGGTTAAGGTACCTTACTATGGAAAATTCAGTAAGTGTTTTCTTTCAATACAAAGTATTTTTCCGGACAATAAGAATGTATTCACTATTTAGGCAAATAATTTATTTTCAGATAACGCACAGATAACCTTAAAAAAACAAAAATGGCCAATGTAACAGAAAGAAAGGAAGAAAGCTACGTTGAAGAACATAGGGAACCAAGAGTTACATACAAGAAAAAAAAAGGAACTTCCGGAATCACAGGACAGTTGTACGAATCAAGGCTATTGAGCTTGGTGTTCCTCAGGTGTCTCACTGACGATGAGGTCGACAACTTCCTGCTGGGATCGAATGTCGACGGAGTCGGAAACCTCGACGACATCTGTCTACGATTCACATACAAGAGCAAACAAGTCGCCGCGTTCATACAGTGCAAACACAGGGACAATACTTCGAAAGAATTCACCGATTTCAATTTGTACAATCCCAAGAGCAAAGTAAACCTGCTCCAATGTTTCGACAGCTATTTACAAGTACTAAACAAATTCGGAACGAATAATGATAACATATTCAATGGAGATTTTAAAAAAATAACCTTTCATTTCGTCGTATACACGTCGGCTGTTAAAAAACTAAAGGAAACGAAGATTCAACAAATTACCAAAGAAAACGATACATTCAATAAGGTAAAACAAATAATATGCTGTAATAAAGTGAAACACATAATAAGCTGCAAGGGCGACGATCCTACCTCAGCAGACATATTTCAGATAGCATATGACGACCAGCATGTAGCTTCTCTGTCCAACTTACTAGTAGATATGATAGCAAAGTATTTTGTTAGTGTCATTAACAAAAACGATGTTTTCATAAATTATGCTAACATTTTAGTGCCAGATGTAATAACTCTTACAGAAAATGACGATTACTATGATGGATCTGTGAATCCTAATGTTTTTTACGCATCAGATAAAATACTCATAAAATTAAAAAACAAGATATATGCAGAAATTTTAAGTAAACCTCAAGTGGATACATATGACTTGGACACAAATATTGAGTCACTACTCAGTAGCGATGACAAATCTGATCAACGGAAGTTTCTTAGTAGATTGATTGTTAAATATATTATATTTGATGAAAGTTCAAACAAGTTAACTTTTAACGCCAATGTCAAGCCAAAGGTAGCAGATAAATATGGTGGACTATTGGAAAACCTTGAAGTCTCCAAGGTATTGGTAGATGAAGCGTTTGAGGAAGCTGGTTGGGAACTACTTAAATCCGTTCGATTTAAAATACCAAAACATGCTATAGATATTATAGGATGTACCGATATCAAACCATTGTTTACAAACAAAATTAACGAAATTGCAAAAGACTTCTTGGGTAAATTGTACTTTTATACAAATCAAGGTCAGGCAAGAGACGTAGCCAAAAGAGTAACAGAAGAAATAACGCAACATCTATCTGAAAGCTCTTCCTTCAAATTTACAACACAAACAAATGTTGTCTATTTGAAGTTTCACGAAACCATACAAGAGTGGTGGTTGTCGAAAAAAAAACCTTATTTTCTGACTAAAACTCGTGACTATTTAGAAAATTTAGCGTCTGAAATAGCTGAGCCTTTTGTAGATACGCGTAATTTAAGTAACAAATACCAGATGGATCCTGTAGTTAAACCTGAATTCCATCATTCATTTTTATTAGTATTTGCCATGTGGTTAATATTTACACAAATTGTAGACACAAATAAAGGTAATATCGCAGTAGTATCAAACCAATGCTTAGCAAATGATTCTAAATCAATTTTCGGAAACATAACCGATCGTGTACAATTTAATGATAAATTAGGTGAAAACGTAACGCTCGCACTGTCTGACATGGACCATGAAATACGGAACAAAATTTTGAAATACAATGTTGAATTTCAAGGACACATGATTCAGATTCACAACTTGTTAAACGACTATAGTGTCATTGCAACCGGTATTCTTCAAAAAATTATTAGGAACGAAGCTATTTCTATTAGTCATAGATTGAGCAATTCTAAGTACGAGGCCATTAAATACGTCTATGTACAGCGTACTTTTACGAATCGAATAACGAGCGAGGCTTCTAGTCGCCAAATCACTGCAAGAAAATATAAATTAAACACCTTCACAGATATGCCCAGAAATATAAATATAATCACAGCCGAAGCAGGGATGGGAAAGTCTACAATACTCACACATTTGTCTATAGAAACCAAGAAAGAGTATCCTGACAAGTGGATTGTACGTATGAATTTACTAGACTACTGTGATGAATTCGAAGAGTTAGGAACAGATGTGAATCAGACGGAATTTATGAAAATCCTTTTAAAATCTGAATTTGACAATATTAGTAAGTTCTCTATTAAAGTAATCGGTGGTAATGTAGCTGTAGAATATGTGGGGAATGACGATGTTGAAGCATTTTCTCTAAGAATAATGATGGACTGTTACAGCAAGGGCGACATGATATTCTTATTCGATGATTTTGACGAAATATGCCCTGATTATATAACCCCAGCAACTAATTTTATAAAATACTTTGTTAACTTAAAAGAGCAATTTGATAATCCTAAAGTAATAACAAGTAGATTCCAAATATGGATAACGAGCCGACCATACAATATGATTGTACGGCACTTGGAACAACATTTTGGTGAGATATTGACATTGGAGCCCCTAACGAGTGATGAGCAACATATATTTTTTGAAAAGTATTGGAGTCTCAATTTTGTGATACAGGACATAACTATGGAGCAATTCAATAACATTGATATTTTTTTTGAGTTTATGTCGCAATTTTCGAAAAATGCTACAGACTTGTTCATGATACCTATTACGGACTTCCCATTATACAAGATGTATGAAACAGCGGTTCGATATTTCAGAAATCAAATTCCCAACATGCCTGCTTACAAGGACGAAATTTTAGACAAATGGATTCAGTTGTTTGAAAACAATCTTAACAAACCGTCGATATCATATGCGGAACAAACGGTTGGAGTCCCACTATATATGAATATGGCAGCCAGTTACTTTGTCGACGAAATTAAAACGAACGACGCCAAATTGCCGGAGGATTGGGATTTGAGTGTCACCACATTTAATTCCTATAAGAGATTCGTTGAACTTCAATTTAAAGTTCGGTTTGAAAAGAAAAACGGGATGAAGCTGTCTATACCTGACGTTAAGTCTATGTACAACAAAGAAAGGCAACGGTTCATCACAATGCACAAAAAATTGGCATTCTACGCCTTGTTCCATCGTTCCAAATATTACGAAAAATTGCTTACAAAAACAGATCGGCAAGATATTGAAAGTAATATACAAGATATCGTGGAAGGCAAAGAAAAAACTGGACTAATAGGACGTATTGAAAATAAAGTGCCTAGATTCATACATTTTAGTTTCGCTGAATACTTCGCTGTGGAATTCATTGTTGATCAGATGATTGATCTACAAGTAAATGTAAAAAAATGTAAAGATGTAACTATAATGGGATTAATAATTGATCTGTTCACAGATCAAAGCACTATTAGTTTATGTTATGATTTTATGCCAAAAATAAATTTATGGTTAGAATTTATTGTAAACTATGTATTGAGACGAGGATCACTGGGTTTGCTAACAATACTTGATCAGAAATTGGAACATGATAGCGTAGAGATAAATGAGTTTCTAAATGAGGAATACTTTCATTATATAGTGTTAGAGTTGCTTACGTATCAATCAGATGAGATTGCGTCGGTAGTAGGCCCTGACGGGAAAGAAAAGATGGTAATCATTGAAAAGTCACTGAACCGCGTTATGAGTAGTGAACTCCCAAATATTGTAATGTTTCTACTTCGTTGGTTCGATAAACTCTTAACTAAAGATGATGCAAAATCTTACATAGCGTTATATAAAACGGGGCTCTTAACTAATACTGCAGTTCAAAAAACGGATAGTGAAGTCGAGCGTTTGTACGCCAGACTTAAGTACAAACTTCTAACATTTTGGTTAAGTCCACTTAAATTGTAAGATTTTGCTGACATTCATTTATTCCTGGAAACAAACATAATATGGCAAATGAAAGGAAATAACTAATTTTTATAGTACGAGTATACTAGCGACCCGCCTCGGCTTCGCACGGCTATATTATGCATGTATTATACATATAAACCTTCCTCTTGAATCACTCTATCTATTAAAAAAACCGCATCAAAATCCGTTGCGTAGTTTTAAAGATCTAAGCATACAAAGGGAAATAGGGACGGCGAAAAGTGACTTTATTTTATACTATGTAGTGATAGTGATGATAGTTATACCTACACCTTTGTGGATCTTCCGTGGGAAGGTGTTGGAACCATTGAAACTGTCTGGTTTTTGGGGAAATACTTTCTAATAATTATAAGTTTTTTTTTTCGGTTTGATTCTTAGCTTTGCTACCTGATCTTTCCAAGCCACTATGGTTTGAACTTCATAATTATTGCACATCGTTTATAACTGTGTTGAGGGCATGCACTGAGTAATTCTCAGCTTTTATGAAATAAGAAAGGTATGGTAGTCAGCGGGATATATTTAAATAGTTATTCAAGCTATAATTAACTGAAAAATGTATATTTTATGTTATATTATCTTAATTTAATTTTTCAAGGTGGCCCTTATTAAACCACCACCATTTATCGATGACTAAATAGTACTTACACAAACAATTGTACCGTTTTTTTGGTTTGTAAATAAAGCAAATATTTTTCAAACGACCTGTTTTTGAGTAATTTTTCCTAGTAGTTTTTAGGTCAAAATTCTTTTTTCAATAGGAATCATGCAATGCATTATACATTACTTTGAAGCGTCTTAAAAATTAAGTTGGGATGTGTGCCTTCGGAACGCACCCATGCACCAATGAGAAGAAGGCACAAGAAACTCATACCTCCTTATTCCACAACGAGGTTTAACCTATGTAGGTACATTAAATTTGTATATATACTCGAGACGAGTAAATCTGTGTCAAAATCTAAGGTTTACTTAATTAAATCCACATCTCGGACTATCCTTAAACCTCGTTTTGGATTAAAGGCCTATCCGCACAGCTCAGTGACGACACAGTGCTGGCACAGTGCCGTACCGTGATTTTCCATCAGTGTCAGTGAAAAATGATATTGTTTCATACTTTTTGTACTAGACTATCCGTACTGGTCAGTGACAGTGATGTTCAGTGATGTCAGTGCTGCTCCGACGACGCTCGCCGTGATCCGGCGTGAATTTGTAGCGGACAATATTTTGCCTGTCACGGTCGCAGTGTTTCAAGATGGCCAACGAAAAGTAAATTGAATTGGTCCGTGTATTGCCAGTATTTATCTTGTTTGGTTGATCGACCCCTATGTACATTCATTTTCCTTATAACCGCAGTCAAAATATCGGAAATTTTGCGGTCGTTATCTTTGCTCGCTCTCGTTTTTTTACTTAATATAGATACTTAATTGTAAAAAACCGGCCATGTGCGAGTTGGACTCGCGCGCAAAAGTTATGGTAACCCTTGCAATAGAGTACTAAAAATCACTGCGCCGTGTCGGTACTGTCACTGACATGTACGAAACTGTCGTCACTGTGCCGCCACTGAGCTGTGCGGATAGGCCTTAAGGGGGATAGTTTTTTTTTGTGATCAGGCTCACAAAGGTCAAGATAACAAATAAGTGTTATTAGGTAGTCCATGTAACTAGCAATTAGGTACTTTAAGATATGGATCAATTATCACTATTGTTAGTTAGGGTAGTTTAGTTCATCTTACGTAATACAAGTAACTTATGTTGAGATACTAGAAAAAATATCACTTGTCTCGGGTTGGCTGGAGTGGAGAAGAGAAGAAATAGCCAAATAAATATGAACTTTTTAACCCTTTCGTTTATTTGTAAAGTAAATTAATAATAATATATACTTACTTAAGCTAAGAATTATTTTACAAACATTATCTTAATGAGCAAAATGCTGTTCCATATACCTAAATCAAAAAGCTCTTCCATTATGCAGCCACCATCTATTTGATCGAACACCTGCATTCACAAAAAAAGATGACGTCATGCGTCCCGCTCCGGGAACGGGACGCGTCATGTTATTGGCAAGGTAACCATGGCAACGTATTATCGTTGCTGTTGCCACATGATTAAACAAGGACCAGGATTGTAAGGTTTCATACAACGCTCTGTGATAAGTACACTACTACAAGTTTGACGCGCATGTGTGCGTGACTAGGCTTGTGTTTGGTGACGAATGACGAATAGAAGAGTTATATAAAGGACAATAAAAGCATTCTGGGTCTGTCTGGACTTCTAAAAATATAACCGCTCGCTTCGTTCGCACGTGTTTGCTACTCCATCTGCGACGGTTCCGTGTCAGAAAAGCATTCTGGGTCTGTCTGGACTCCTTAAAATATAATATACGGGGAGTTTTTCTGCCAGCTGAGAGGTCTCAGCTGCTCTTTTTCTGCCTCTCAACTAGCAGAGAAAAACCTTATTACACACTAAAAAAAACAGACGATGGCTGCTGGATAATACCTATACAATTTGAGTTGAAAAACTTTTCGGGCAAATACGTAAAACAATAATACTTAGTAGATTATGCACCAGTGGAGCAAAAAAAATGTCTTACGTTTTATTACTAAGACTTATTGGAGGGAGAAATTTTAACTAAAAAAAAATTGTCACCTTAACCATAGACAAAATCAATTTTTTTTTAGGTTTTTTGTAAAAATGACCTAGTAGGATTTCGAAGTTTAACGGTATTTTGTAAGCTAATATCTGTAATTTTGTAAAAACTGAAGCAAAAAAATTTTATTCGCGTTTTTTTAAATAACTATTTAGAAAAAGCACCTGAAGGCTACGTTACAATCATATGTCCATTCCCGTTTTGAAGTTTAGCTATCTCATCTTTGAACTTGGCTATAGTTTCTTTAGCCAGGTGAAGTTTCTCTTTCAATTCAGATATCTCGCCTCGCACTTTGGTCTGGGCTACTATTATCTTTTCCAGCGTCTTCTCTTTCTTGTCTTCGACTGAAAAATATGAACGGTTAAGTTATATTTTTGTATCAACTGACTAGCTGCGCCCCACGGGTTTACTCGCGTAAATAGGGAATGCAATCTCGTTCTCGAAAGATTTCGTTCACGCGAGATCTCGGCCTTTTTAGCGATATTGATCTCGGACAAAAAAGGGTCATAGTTTACTACTTGCATTAAAAAATACAGTCGTACCATATACATACACGTTAAGCGAACGCTCGGCCGAGCTACATGGTAGGCGGAGTGGGGGGTGTTAGGTTTTATTTTCGTTACGGAATTTCTTGATTCGGTCGCCGCGCTCAAAGCCCGCGATAAAAGCTATGCAATAGCTTAAAAACGTGTGGCACTCGGGGACTGCCGCGGTAAAGCTATTGCATAGCGAACGCTCGGCCGAGCTACATGGTAGGCGGAGTTGGGGGTGTTAGGTTTTATTTTCGTTACGGAATTTCTTGATTCGGTCGCCGCGCTCAAAGCCAGCGATAAAAGCTATGCAATAGCTTAAAAATATAGACAGATACGTCGAACAATGTTTGATGCATTCGTGAAAAAATTCGTGAAAATAAATGTTTATCTTCTAATACTTATAATTTATATTTTTTTTCCTAATTTATTCAAATATTGTGATTTTTTTTGCAAAAAAAACACACACAACGCATAAACTCGCGGGATCTCGCTTGAGCCCCAATCTCACGAGATTTGCATTCCCTACGCGAAGTGTCGATCCCGTGGGACTATCATAATAAAATGTAGCGTACGTTACTCACAATGAATCAATATATCCTCATGCCAAGATTCATCAGAATCGATCCAGTAGTTTCAGAGTCAATTCTTTACAAATAAAAAATCTTTTCCCTGTATATTAAATTACCACTATGCCAATTTTCATCCAAACCTGTCCAGTCCTTTGACTGTTAAGAGAGAACAAACCAACAAATAAATAAAAAATAATATAATATTATTAAGGAAGTAAGTATAATTAGTATAAATAAATATTGTAAGACATTGTTTGTACACAGGGCCAATTAGTCTCAAACTAGGCTTGTTATATAGTAATAATATAATAATATTGCAGGACATTCTACACATCGCCATCTAGCCCCAAGCTAAGTAACTAGACTTGTGTTATGGGTGCTAGACAACGGATATACTACTTATATACTTTTTCTTTTGTAAATATATACCTTACTAGCGACCCGCCCCGGCTTCGCACGGCTATATTATGCATGTATTATACATATAAACCTTCCTCTTGAATCACTCTATCTATTAAAAAAAACCCATCAAAATCCGTTGCGTAGTTTTAAAGATTTTAGCAGTCAAAGGGAAATAGGGACAGAAAAAGCGACTTTGTTTTATACTATGTAGTGATAATACATAGAAACAACTAGACCACAGACAAATATCTAAGCATAAATACTTGTCTGAGGCGGGAATCGAACCCGCAACCCTGTGCTTGGCAGTCGGGCATGGTGACCATTGTGCCAACTGGGTCGTCGAAGTGACCAGACAATAGATAGAATAACACATACATCTGTGTATGAAAGTACTTTATATGTGTAGGAAAAAGGAGTCTTACAATCACTATCATGTTTCCACATTCCATTGGTGATTGGCTTCACGTTGTTGAGCAGGTGCTGCATCAGTTGCGTTGGCTCTTGGAACACTATCTCCTCATAGGACTCGCTGACCAGCACTCGGCCCACTGTTGGCGGAGCACCTTCTGTCATCGGTGATTGGAATAGCTTGAGGATGTGGTATAGGGTCACCTGGGAAAGGATTTGATTTTATTGTTTTATTAAGTGGTTCTTTAAATCAGCATTTAGGGTTGCATATAACATTTCATTGATAAATGTTATTTTTTTATAGAAAATATGATTTTTAAAAACATATTATTATAGATAAAATCTTTAATCGAACTAAAACCACACATACATTAACCCAAAAAATAGAGTCAGAAATAGCCAATTCATGTATAAAAAAAAATTCGGTGGTATAGCAGTTCAAATAGGTCACATTATGGGCTAATAGTTAAAATTTCTTGGTAACTATACCAAAAAGAAATATCTCTAAATTTTTTCTTGTAGCTACAGCAGTTCTAGGGCCTGCCTCTACTAACCCACTCAAATTACCCACCTATATATTAACTAAAAAAACCATGGTCTTAAAAAATTTGAAGAGAGCAGCATTAGACAGAGAAGGATGAAAGAAGGCACTGAAGGAGGCTCGGCCCCATAGAGGGCTGTTTAGCCATTGATGATGATGATATTAAGTTTAAGTAGTAGGATTATTAATTTCTATAAATACTTACAGGCCTCTCATTAGGATCAAGAAAGTAAATTTTTATTACAATTTCAAACTCTCCCCACCCAGTTTCAGTGAGTTCGTACGGTGGCTTCGTTACTATTCGGTTAGGGTTTGTGTAACTCTCATGTAATTTGAAGTGGACCTTCTTGATGTATGCAGACATATCCTCATTTGCATACGGTTTGACGTAGACTGTCCACTGGTGAGTGTGGCCGTCTTCCTCGCGTTTCTTGCCAAAGTATCTCGCAATGTTACCGTAAACTATAGGCTTTACTATCACTAGGCCCTGGAATACATCGAAAATTCTAATTTATAGTAATCAGTCACCAAGTGTTGTCTTGAAAAAACTCAAATTACAAAACTTATTTTGTTGAATGCATGGCAGCAAGTGTAGTTGAGTGGACAGATGTATTAAATTCAACCCGGTAGGTAGCGTTTCAGGGCAACATCACTATCACTACATAGTATAAAACAAAGTCGCTTTCTCTGTCCCTATATCCCTATGTATGCTTAAATCTTTAAAACTACGCAACGGATTTTGATGCGGTTTTTTTAAATAGATAGAGTAATTCAAGAGGAAGGTTTATATTATGTATAATACATGCATAGTATACCCCGTGCGAAGTCAGGGCGGGTCGATATTTAATAATAATCGTGATTTTTATCACTCACACGCCGCACTTTGTTTGAAAGTTAGTGGTAAATAATGTAAGATCTAGTAATTTTATCTCTAAAATACGAGGTATATTGTAATCCTGAACTTTCAGACATTAAATAATTTGAATTGTTGTTAAAATAATAAGAAAATGCAGTCAAATCAAAATAATGGTTCAACATACCTTAACTCTACCTCCAGAATCCGGACCAAAATCAGTTGGTAAACTCATTTTTTATGTTAGTTTCCTTTAATTTTAGAGGTTTTGGGATAATTGCTTATTTTTATTTGATTTTCCCAGGATTTTTTGCGTGTTTTACGACAAGTAAACAAAAAGAATCTTGTTTACATCTAATTTACTGCCATTATTATAGATCTGTCAGTGTCAAAAAAGTAAATTACGATTTTGTCATTCATTCAATGCTGCCAGAACATTGTCATTATTTTCTACCATAATACCGTCTTTAATTTAACAATAAGTTCCCAATAATTAAGCCACATTACATTTCTTCTGAATTAATGGTTTAAAGTGGTTTAAGGTATTGTGTAATTACATAGTAGTTAGAAATGCACGCCTTTTTTTTTTCAAAAGGAAATTAGGTTAATAATTTTTAATATTACCTAACGAATTATTTTGTTATATGTACCTACCTAACAAATGAAGTAAATGCGAGACTCACAATATAATAATTTATTTTACAATCAATAAAAGGCATGTGAACAAATGTTCAGCAAGCTCTTTCTTACAATTTTCAGTTAAATACATTTAATTGGAATACGATTAAATTATCTAAATACTTACCTATTACGACTTCTTAAATCCAAAGGCTACTATAAACTGAGCATCAGACCAAAATCACAACGTATCGAGATTTAAAATGTTGTTAACTTGACACGAAGGCATCATGACTCCCTATTAATTAGGCCGACTGGCTTACAACCGTTAATAAGTCTATTCTAGTCTATTACATTGACGTGGTTTCATTGAAGTAAATAGCAAAATTAAATAAAACACTAAAACTTGTGATCAGGACATGCCTGCTCTGGGTCTGTCAAAAGCGGATCATATTCTTCTTCGAGCCTCGAAGATCGGGAATTGTTTCTAGAGGCGGATACGCGGTGTGTGAAGTTGAGTAGATTAGGCACGAGATTACTGCAGGGCGTGGCTGGCGCTGACCTGGAAGACGCTCGTGTTCCTGGCGATATCCTGGAAGGCCTAACAGGATGAGCGGTCAATGGCATGTATAAACTCGATTTCCTTATATTACGTTTGATACTATCGAGTCGACGTGGTCGCCTGTCTTCGCTCGGTCTGCGACTTGAGTCTCTCGAAGTCTGGGTAGGACTAGTCGGTTGTGGTGGCGACTCGCAGGCTGCTGCTGGTGAATGGAACATATTATGCCTCACTCCAAACGCCTCGTGCTCATACGTAACGCTCTCCATGTTCGATGGTGACTGGTGGATTGTTGGGGATGTCCCAACACGAGGCTTGCAACCACCGTCGCAATACATCTCGCAGTCTAATAGTTCCAGTGAGAGATCGTAGGATGGGTTCTGTCAAATATAATATAATATTAATAAAAATGTTGAATCAACGGTGTTAATCCAAATCGTAATAAAAGCTGATGTAATCTGACCATGGGTTGCACAGGTGAATTGAGTAAGTTCTCTCTAAAAGCGGCCGAGGAGCTACGATGTGCTGGCGTATGTGGAGCGGGCGCAGTGCGTGGGCGGGCAGGAGGTGGCGCACGCGTATCCATCAGCGAGGACATGGAGCGTAACATGGTACGTCCGCACACGCCGTACTCCTCATAGTTCGAATACGGTGGTGGGATAATCGAATTTGCCTGGAAAAAATTAGACAATGGGGTAAAATAGATGTTTAGGGTATAATTAAAGTTTGGAGGTGTAGGTAGGTTTGTATAGATAGGCATTCACTGTGCAGCTTATTTTTTTTGTGACATAGGTACCTCATTTGCAGCGTTGCAAATGAAACTAGAGTTGAGAGATTCTGCAGTACTCGTCGCTGATAGAGAACCTAAAACAGAAAAAACAAAACATCTGTGTTATATACTGCGAAATAACTCTATTCTGACCTTTTACAGGTCCGTCTTTTAATTTAATTATAGACGTTATCGGTTCGCTCTATAAGCTGATTAGGCGGCTTTATTAAATTGATAAATTTTTAATTTTTAAGAATATTTGCTGACAATGTATAATATTGTTTCAGGATCCACTTACTTACATTGTTCTACTTAATTTACCTACTAACTAGTGATTTTACCTGGAGCTGGCCTTATGACGTAGTTTCTGAAGTAATGGACCATTAGATAGTTTCCACCCGCTTTTCCTTCACCTTCGGCACAAGTTATTACTAGGGGGTATAGATCCGGTTTTGATTGAACCTGTAAAAACCGAACATTATCCTTGGTTTTCTTACATACCTAATAACTATTAAATTAATGAACTTGGTATTGTGCGTTTAAAGCTTATAAGTACCCAAAAATAATTGAAAATAATTTGGATTTTTTAATTTTTTAATTTATATAAATTTACCTCAGAATATGGTGGTGGTGCTTGATGGAAAGAGCCGCATCTGCTATAATGAGGTGGCAGGTAAAGTGAACCGGCAGAATCGATCTCTGTGTTCCGAGCCGGCATGCAGCAAGAGCAGACGATGGCATGTATACCCTGAGGAGACGGGTACCGCTTGCAGATGCAGAACCACATGCAGCATATCAGGATACCGCCCAGGATACCGAGTAGAAATAATACTGGCCTGGAATTATACGAAAAAAAAAACAATGGTTTTCTGTAAAGTAACCATAGAAACGATAATACGTTACTATGATTACCTTGTCAACAACGCTCACTCATGTTCCCGTGACAATTTTTGTGAGTGCAGTACCATAGAAATCATAAAGTTCGTGGCACGAACGTGGAATTCTAAGTGCAGTACGGTGTTCATCGATTTATAAGACATTATCACGTCAAAAAATCTATAGGTAGTTACTAATAATTATTATGAAAATTTATTACGATGTTCCCACGGTATTAGGACTTACGTGTTGTGAAACTGCGAGCGCTGCTACTAATTTAATAATATAAAAACTCATTGATATTTTTATTGCAACAACATGAATCACCCACGGATCAATTTTGTATTTCATTCTATTCGATCTACTTATTTGTCTATGACGTTAATAGGTATCATCAATCAAAATTATTTATTGTTTTTTGACGTGATAGCATCTAGTAAATTGATGAAACACCTGCATTCACAAAAAAGTTGACATCATTGTCACGTTCCGGTGACGTCATGTCACCAATGACGTCACACAGTACGCAGCAATATAAAACGTGTTTGATTTATATTGACTAATAATAATATGGATTATTAATAGACTTATATAAAGGGAAAAAAAGGTTTTAAATGAAAAAAAAAAGAAATATAAAAAAATAATAAAAATGAGGTTATCACGTAAAATTATCGTTCGTAAACTGACTTTACAGACAACCATTTTTTAACCAACACTTTTGTTGGTTTTTAATCATGAATCAAAATTACTAATCATAATTTCATTTTTAAAATACTTACCATTGAGCATACCAGGGATGATCATAAGAGTGATCCCTAATAGTATCATTTGATCGTGGACGTGCGGTGGTGGGCGCGCAACAACCTTGTTCACAGCACGACCAGCTTGACGGACATAGTCTGCCGTCAGGGCATGTGGTTTCAGCGCACTGGAACAACGGAGTAAGCTGTTTATAGGAGTAACTGGGTTAACAGGCTGAGTTAACAGGGCTTAGGTACTGTTATTCATAACTAACTACCCGCCCCGGTTTCGCACGGCTGTATTATGCATGTATAATATCTAAAAACATTTCTCTTTAATCACTCTATCTATTAAAAAAACCGCATCAAAATCCGTTGCGTAGTTTTAGAGATACATAGGGACTAGGGACAAACGAACATAGGGACGGCGAAAAGTGACTTTATTTTATACCTTATAGTGAAATGTCATTTTACATCATACTGCTCGGTAAGTAGGATTTACTAGTATGGTAAGAGGCTGTGTAAGTTGTCATTTACAAAACAGTGCATTGTTTAGATGGGACGTTCCATTTTCAAATCACTTTACCATTCAAGCACAGGGTGAATGCTTGAACTGTAAAGTTCACTTTACCATTCAAGCTATGTCAAACTCCTTGGTTATCCAATCTCTTTTCTTATAAAATGACGAAACTTTTTACTTAAAAAAAACCATAAAAATGGCGGCATTTTATTTCAGTTCAAGCTATGCAAAACTCGTTAGTCAATTTTTTTTTTTTTCATACAATGATTTTTATTGTAAAAAAAAAAAGAAAATGGCGGCATTTCATTTGAACTAAATGTTTGTTCACTTGCGACGACTGTATTAAAATTTAAAAAAAGAACATACAAGTTTATGCTAGTTCATCATGTCAAGTATTCGTCTGATGAATAAGTGGTCGGCACGCCTGATTTCTGTCATCTTGAAGCCGAAGATGTCGTACAAAAATGTTATATTTACCTCGCATGAATGATGTAAAGTAGTATACCTACCTCGGTTGTAAGTAGCTATTACACCCTCGAACTATATTCGTCTAAATATCTCGGGTGCACTCGATCCATAGCGCCCTTTGCGAGCTGCGCTCGCACGGGCGCCATATTGGATCTTGTTCGCTTACATACCTTGTGTGGTAAACTACTATTAAAGCATTTGATTAGTGACGTCCTTTAAAATTAGTTTACCTATTTTGCAATAAATGCTTTCGTATTATCGCTATTTAATTGAATAATTAGCTATTAAAAATGTTATGAATATTCCTGCATTTCTGCATCTCTAGGTTCCCCTTTCAATACAATTTAGATTATTTATCCAGCTATTAAAATCTAGGTAGGTACTTCTTTAGCAGAATTTCAGTCAAATGCCAAAAGTTCATGAAATCCCAGCATTTCTGGATGAAAGGTTCCCCTTTCACTTTGTAAAATAGGTGTATGCGACAGAAGAGCTCACTTGATATTCATTGCTTTCTATTTACGGATTGGGTACGTACGTACCTATCTAAGCATGTCTGAGATATGAAAGATTTCAAATCCAGCTATTTAAACCTAACTAAAGTAGATTGAATGATTGTGAATTATATCCAACTTATATTATAAATGCAAAATTTTTGTGTTGTTGTGTTTTTTGCGATGGAACTCGGAAGGAAACTGAATCGTACAATATAGTTGTTTATCTGCGAAGCTGAATACCTGGATTAACACGCACTTTTTTATCCCGTATGATGGAGACTTACTAAGGTGGAAACGCGGGGCGTAGCTAGTAGGACCACAATATTCTCTTCTTATCTTGTATAAGTCAATTAGTTTAAAGGCAGCATTCTGCAATTTTGTGTAACTAGACAAATACAAAAATCGCGGGAAATAGGGATAGGGATCCAGTTGCGCATGTCGCGAATCGATCTTCTATGAAACAGACAATGGCACAACTTCTTTATTCTTTCTGAATTATCTACCTTTAATTTCTTTACTATTATTTGAAAATATGAAAGAAAATATCAACATTATTATACAACTAAGTATATTTTTTATAGAAATTAACTGTCAAGTCGAAAATTGTAGAAATATTGTATTAAAATGCGCCATTTGTTGTTTTACTTCATATTATCTTTAATGATTAGGATTTATAATTTCATAAAATGATTAGCAATTGCAACAATCTAAGAATGAATGTTCTTATAAAAAAAATGTCTTCAATACGAAAAATAAATCTTTTAATAGACTTCTATGTAAATGACCTAAATACCTAATTAAAATCAATGAATCTGTTCCATTTGTAAATGTAATATACTTACTGCAGAGTGTTGCAAAGCAAAATAAATGAGAACAAGCAAAACTGCTGTCGCAATTGTCATCGTAACTGTTTTGATAACGTTTGCCCACGACGTCACGCAAATAATGCACATAATTTAGAGGTTTGAGATATAGTGCTTGCCGCACTGTGTTGGCGTCACGTTGGACATCGAGGTACTGTGAGAGGGAGACATTCTCGCGTTCTGCGCGCTCGACGCGGGCCCGCTCTCGACTGACTGACTACCCCTATTATAGCTAAGACCACCCCCTTACCTCCCTGTCATAATTTCGGGAGCTGGGAGACGTGAAAAGCTTCTACTACCTATTGCTATCGTAGGTATTTGTTTGTAGATCTTCAATGGTATTTAGTTTCATTTAGTTTCACAGAAAACAACTTAAAAGTTAACGTAAATAAAACAAAATTCCTTCAGTTTTACAACAGGAAGCGGAAGAGTAATAAAATTCGAGTTGTTTACAATAATGAAGAGATCCATGAAAGTAATAACATAACTTTCTTAGGGATTAGACTTGACAGTAATTGTTCATGGAAGCTTCATATAGATCATGTAAATGGTAGACTCAACAGTTTTGTTTTTGCCCTGTGGAAATTAGCGCGTATCACTGACTCTAAGACAGCTCTTATAGCTTATCACGGACACGTTGCGTCACTGCTACGCTATGGTGTAGTATTGTGGGGTAATGCTGTTGATGCTAAAAAGCTTTTTATTACACAAAAAAAATGTGTGCGGGCTATTTTTAATGAGCCTCCTTGGAATTCCTGCAGACCATACTTTCGAAAATATAGACTCCTGACATTACCTTGTTTATATATATTGGAATTATGCAAATTTGTTAAGAACCATAAGCACCTATTTATTAAGTTTGATGAATACTTTAAATATGGAGAGAGACATTTTGATAAATTAGTGATACCGAAACATGTAAAATCTGCTTTGCAACGTCGCAATTCCTATATAACAGCCATAAATGTGTATAATAAGCTACCGACGACTATAAAGGACTTGAATGGCAATCTGTTCAGCAAAAAATTATGTAATCTATTAATTGACAAATGTTTTTACTCTCTCCAAGAATATCTAGATCATAAGTTTTAGCTTTTAAGTAACTGACATTGTAATAAATTAATAAAATAAACTTGGGTCATGTATGACATTCAATCAAAATAACGAAATTATTTTATATTGAAATCAATCTGACATTATAATACAGTAGATTTTTTATTATATTTAAATACTTAATTATTCAATTATTTCAAATATTTGCATGCCAAGAAAAGTTCTGGTGAATTATGTTGAACTATAATATTTTTTTATGTAACATCTTTGTAAGTACCATATTTCTTGCAAATAAATGACATACAGACATTCATTCATTCATTCATGGCTGAAACATTTTGCGGTTTATCCATTATAATCCAAGAAAACACAATTTATACTGTAGATAAACTACAATATGTGTTTTAAATGGTCGTTGTTTAAACATATTTTGGCTATGCGTAACAATTTTTAGCTATCGTAGTTATTGGAAGCTAAATAGTCTGTTTAACTTTATATACTTATTCGTTATTTTTGAAATAGACACCGTGAACAAGCACTCATACTTAATTAAATATCATCAAATACTAATAATTTATATTTATCGTTTTAAAGCTCAAATATAAAAGTCTTTATTATTAGATACTAGCGACCCGTTTCGGCTTCGCACGGCTAATGCATGTATTAGGTATACCTTCCTCTTGAATCACTCTATCTATTATAATGTTTTTGCTGTATTTTTGCCTACTTTAAAAAGAAGGTTCTGAACTCATCCTGTTATTGGGTGACTTATAAATTATATCTAATCATCACTATCACTATCCTAAAGTACCTTTAGAACAACAAACAAACAAAGTCGCTTTCTCTGTCCCTATATCCTTATGTATGCTTAAATCTTTAAAACTACCTAGCTACGCAACGAATTTTAATGCGTTTAAAATTACTTAATAGGTCAAACAGAAAGTTAAACAAATTAAATAGGTATTATGAATGAAGGCGTCCCTAAACATTGTGTCTGATTCTGTATCCAGTCACATATCGTATCAAGTTAATGTTCTTTTTATTGGTTGTTTCTCTTATTGTATCCTCAATAGAACCGTATGAACAATAAATCAATCGTAAAATTCTTATTAACCTACCTACTAACTTGAATTTTACCTTCATGTACCAATTACTAAGCACTCAAATAAATTAAATTAAGTTACGTGTTTCCCTAGTATTACTTTATGTGATTTAAAATAGAGTCACGCACTTTAGTTTACTTTGTGCGTAGGTACCTAAATACCCAAAGCCTTCTTATTTAGTAGGTAAGTACCGACTTTAATAATAATAATTAGAATGACTTAAATTTATTTGTTACTAGGTATGGATAATTAAAACTAGGACGGAGATTTCAAAGAATGAATGTAGGTAGGTACGTTCTACTTACTTACTTACAAAGTTTTATCAAAAACGCTTTTCAATAAAATATTAAATGTTTTCAATATTGACTTAAACGTCCATAGAAACAGTAGAAAGAGACAAAAGGGGTCACATCAAAAACGAATGTTATGAATGTATTGTTATAAATTTTATGCGTCATAGCGTGTAACGGATAAAATATGAAAAAGAGGTTAAATTAGCTACATCTCTCATAGTTTAGATATGGCTTGACATACGACGTACGTGGCTTTTCATCGTTATTATATTTTAGTACCTGCTAGCCTAGCATGACGACCAAAACACGATACGATAAAGCTATATCACGCGATATAACTACATCAACTCTCAAAATATGATAGATAAAGCAGCCATGTTGAATTTTTATCATAATTTTTGTCGCAATTTATAATAAAAATTCAACATGGCGGCTTTATGTATCATATTTTGAGAGTTGATGTAGTTATATCGCGTGATATAGCTTTATCGTATCGTGTTTTGGTCGTCATGCTAGGCAGGCTGTATGTACTGTGCCTGTACCTATACAAATTATGACAATCAAAGTTTATTGATTATTCTAAAAATAGATTTCTGGATTGTCGTCGGGTTGCTATGATGACGTCACTAGTAGAACAATATTATGAATCGACTGGTAGCATTATGCTAACAAAAAATAACGACCTTTGATATTATATCTACCAACTTAAGAAATGTTGTACGACATTACGCACAGCGTCATCTAGCCCCAAACTAAGGAACTAGGCTTGTAGGTGAAACGTTGACTAGAAAACGGATAGGATAGGTTGGTAGCTACATCCGAACTCCCATTCCGAACAACTCCTTAAATTTCTTCTAATATGGTAGAAATTCAATGTTACTGACAACACTAGGCATTTTTTTTATTCATTGATTTTGCCACAGAGTATTCATGGAGAATTGAGTACATACCTATTTCTATTTACCGTCAATGTCTTTAAAACAACAAGTTGATTTTATTGTCAATGTCAAAATATTTCGTGTTGGATTGTCGGATGGTCGTCGTGTGATTTTTCCATTTTTCTGATTTGTTTACGAAATAAATTAAAGAAAATTGCGTTATTTTTAATGAAAAATGGTCTATTTCAATTAAATTCCTACTTCAGAATTATTTAAAATGCGCGTTGTTGTTTTATTTGTGGTATCGTTAGCAGCCGCGGTTTCGGCATGGGACGATGGAGATTTCGAAGTTTTCGACGTTGTGGAAGAAGTTAACCAGAATTTCTATGAGTTGATGGGTGTAACGCAGGTTTGTAAATTTATTTAGGTCCTGGACTCTCTTTTTCTTTGGTTGATACAGTGATAAAATGTAGAGTTATCCCATTCAATATGTTTCACTGCAGAGCATGGACACAACTTAAAAACTAGTCCTCCACGCCTCCTGGCAAGGATAGAAAATAGCCCTAGAAACCTCTCAAACGCCATAGGAATACCTACTTTGATACAGCTTCAGCTGTAAGAAGCCACAGGTGAAGATTGTCCCATGCCTTCGAACTGTGAGGAATGGTGGTTTTCTCACGATGTTTTCTTTCACCGTTGCGGCATCTATTTAATTTGCATATAAATTTTTCAAGACTGTGACCTTCACTCTTCAATTAAAATAGCGAGGTAAGTGTCCCTCACTAATACTGCACTGAACAAATGATGCAAGCAAAAAGAAAAAGAAACCATGAACAAGCCATTGTTAACCAATTGCTATTTCATGGTTTCATGATGCTCACTTTTTGTGTTGAATAAATTTGGCAATTTATTTTGCAACAAAGATTGGATATTTGTCACACCTTTACTATCACTTGATTGCATATTTTGATTGCTACAGTTTTATTATGAAATCAGAGTGATAGACTCCTAACAGTTGAAACCTTCTTTAGGGTTCTAGTTTATATCAATCAACCATTTTATTTGCGAATAAAGGTATACAATAGATGTCAAGTAATAATATAAATAATAATGTCCTCTCTATTCTACCCCTATGGTGTGCAAATATATAACTTGTCTTCTTCTCTTGTCTGTCTGTATCACCACACCACCAATTTTCTCAGGAGCGGGTGGTCCTAACAAGTTGAAATTTATACCAGATACTGAGGTCTATAATCCCTATTAGGTGTATAAACATCAAGGTCCTGAGTCCATATGATAAAAAGATATGGGCAAATTAAGTTTTTTTTAATTATACTACTTTTATCCCGACATTCCCTCCAAATCTGGACTTACGTGGATAAAGCTACAGGGTACAGCTAGTAAAATGAAATTTTTATAATTGTTTGCAGGAAGCAACACCAGCAGAAATCAAGAGTGCATTCAAGAAGTTGACCTTGAAACTACATCCAGATAAGAATGATTCTCCGGATGCAGATGTACAGTTTAGAAATCTTGTCTCTGTTCATAATATTCTTAAAGACCCGGGAAAGAGGGAGAAGTATGAAATTTTCCATAATATAATTAAGTGTTCACTGCTATCACACCTCCTTGATGGTTGGTGACAACATGGTCTAACTAAGGTGTAGCATGCTTCCCTAGAAGACACCTATACACTCAGGACTTGAAGAACCCCTAAATATCCAGGGGTTGGAATTGGAAGACGACTGTATCTTTTGAATTTACATGAATATACTGCTACTGTCGCTGATGAAACACAAAACCTATTTTAAAATAATTTAAAGATAAATTAAATCTAAAATGACTAAATACTTAAGTGGAACAATTAACAAATAAAAAAACAACACAATGAACCTAAAAATAAATACAAAATAATAATAACAAATTTTACTATCAAATATATATAAATTACGTGTCATGTTGTTCGTGCACGATGGACTCCTAAACTACTTAACCGATTTTAATCAAATTTGCATACTGTGTGCAGTTCGATCCAACTTGAAAGATAGGATAGCTTACATCTTAATTTATCCCGATATTCCCACGGGATCGGGAGTTACGCGGGTGAAACCGCGGAGCGCTACTAGTTTCCACATTTTTTTTTAATAACGGAAAATGGCAGTGAGAGAGAACTTTTCCGACCAGTCCTCCTTTTCTGGCTGCCCCTAGATTTATTAGATTTTTAAACCAAAGTAATGGTCAATAACAAAAATAAAATATTAAATTAGTATTTATAATTTTATTCCAGATACAATGAAGTCTTAAAGAATGGTCTCCCGAACTGGCGTTCAGCGGTGTACTACTACAGACATGTTCGCAAGATGGGTCTCGCTGAAGGCTCCATTATACTATTTATTATTATTACATTTGGACAGTATGCAGTCGGCTGGGCTGCGTACGCTGAGAAGAGATTCACTGCTGTGAGTTCTTTTAGATATATTTAACTATCTTTCTTATATAATACTAGCTGTTGCCCGCGACTTCGTACGCGTGGTAGTTTTGGTTTATGTACTAAAACCTTCCTCTTGAATCACTATTAAAAAAACCGCATCAAAATCCGTAGCGTAGTTTTAAATACTATTATACTATGGAGTACTTAGACTAAGCATTTCGCTGCTTTATTTCTTATTCATATAGCAGGAGAATAGAATTGCCTGCATCTGTCTTTCCTAATAATATACATAATTTTGGAGTGAACAGGTATCTTCTAGGAAACCTTGCTACATCTTAGACGGTATCTTCCCTACCATCAGGCAGGTGTGATAGTTTTCAAACGCTAACCCATCATATTATGTATGAATTACCAGTGTTTACTCGCAAATTATTAGATTTGAGTTTTCCCAAAATTCTTTCTTAGCAGATGCCTACATCATAATAGCTATATGTATGCCAAATTTAAGCCCAATCTGTCCATTGGTTTGACCTGTGCGTTGATTTATCAGTCAGTCAGTCAGTTACAGGGTTGCCATCTCAAAAATCAGTGAACCAGGACGATAAGCGTGAAAACCCCGGATTTCGGAGCTTAAACCCGGAAAAAACCAAATTTTTACTTAATCGACACTTTTATTTATTTTAAACATAACCTGTAAAAACGATTAAAGTAGTCAGCCTTACATTTTTATACAATTAATATAAATCATAAACTCAAACTCAAAAAGTGACTTGAAAATTTTAGTCTATCAAACAACACCCCAACGTAATTTTTAGTTTTTTATGTCCCAGCAGTCCGGGTCTCATTTGTCCCGGTTTTACCCTGTGGCAACCCTAGTCAGTTAGGACTTAGAATTTATATTTATAGATTTGTTTCACGACCGGAATCAAATACGCGACCTTCGGAGTCAATTTTAGAATACAATTTTTAATAATGAATTAATTTGACCTTTAAAACGGCTTAGATTTATAAGAAAAAAAATAATCTAGTAACTTACAAATATTTAAATTATTCTATCCATTTTCTGGCATTCATATTACGAGCCTAATTGCTTAGTTTGGCTTCCTGCAAAATTTTGCTATTTTCATCCCCAGGAACAAATCTTAAACAGCCGTGGCAAGAAGCACTCCAAAAAGTCAGGCTTCGATGCCGGCCTCGCTGAGATCTTGGACCAGCTGCCCCGTCCCAGCATCAGGGATACCCTGCCGTTCCAGATACCGAGGTTCCTTTGGTGGACAATCACTGCTTTGCCGAGGACTGTAGCGGAGGTGAAGAGAAGATTGAAGGAGAAAGAAGAGGAAGCCAAGAGGCAGAAGAAGCAGTGAGTCATTTTTCATGAAATTAAAAGACATGCGCAAGCGCCATCTAGCCCCCTATATATACAAAATTATAAATAATAATAATTTACCTACACAACAAAATGTGTAATTTTTTTGTTTTTATATTGTTGGAATTTTATTGTAGCCTGCTTTGTAAGTGGTTTCTAAGAAAAAACTACGTTTTATTTTTCAAATTTGTAAGTAAGATTTTAAATAATAAATCCAATAATTGTATCATATGTTAAAATGAGTTAATGACTCGAAAAAATATTCTTAGTGTAAGATCCAATATATTATTTTAGGGAAGAGGAAGAAAGACTCCGTAGTGAGGCTGCAGCTGAAGCCGCCGCGGCCGCGAAGGAGGCTCGCAGTACGACCCGACGACGCCGAGCGTTCGTCCCGCCAGCCGCCTCGGCCTCCGCCCCGCCGTGTCCGCTCGACCCTGTTGACAGTCCGGTGGCTACACCAACCGTAAATATATATAATTATTTATTTATTATTTATTTAAGTTACTGTTGGGCTGCTGAGAAAAAGCTAATTAGTTTATTGGTTTAGAATCAACTCAACAAGTCAAAATTCTTTAATCATTTGGAATCATACAATTTTCATAACATCACTTTAAAGCGTCTTAAAAATTAAGTTAGGATGTGTGCCTAAGAAACGCGCCTATCATTGAAAAGAAACGCAACAAACTGAACGGGGTTTTTTTCTTTTTTTTGTGATAATGCCCATATATTAGGATATTATATTTGAAATGGAGCAATTAAAGTCATCTCCATGTTTCCTTTTAATTAAGGTACGACGAAGTATCATAGTACGCCTTACCAAGTAAATATCAATTATTCATACAAATTATTCCAACTTAATGATCGACTTCATACCGCAGGCGCCCCCAGTGATATCAGGCGGTCTATGGACAGACGACGACCTGATCGAGCTGGTCCGGCTTGTGAAGAAGTACCCGGGAGGCACGGCGGAGCGCTGGGAACGTATAGCGGAGGCCATGTGCCGGCCCGTGCCGGAGGTGACACATATGGCGCACAAGATGAAGGAGAACTGCTATCGGGTGCCCGGGCAGGAGCAAGAGGAACATAAACCTGTTGAGGTTCCTAAGAAGGTGAGCTCGTTACTTTATGCTGTTGTTGTACCCTGTAGTAAGGCTTTATTGCAGTATGTTCTGCCTAGCCCTGCCTATATTTAATAAAAAGGAATTCACATAACACAAGTCTAGTTACTTAGCTTGGGGGCTAGATGACGATGTGTGGAATGTCCTGCAATACTTATTTATTTATTCCATTCTACTTTCATTTATACATATCAATTTTTTTTCCGTTTTGTCACACACAGACAATACTTATCGATACATACATAAAAAAACAGTTTACATAATAGTGTTGTCTAAAATATCTAATAGCTAATTTAATGTGTTCCAGGTGAAGACCCGCGCGGCAGAGGAGACGTCCGGCGGGGTGTGGTCGCAGAGCCAGCAGGCGGCGCTGGAGGCCGCGCTCGCGAGGCATCCCAAGGCAGGAGGGGGCGATCGGTGGCAGAAGATTGCCAATAACGTGCCGGGGAAGACCAAAGTAACGCATCTACTACTTACTTAGTGTAGGCTTGATGATTAACACCCGTATTTACAATCAACCCTATGACATTGCATAGACCCGTAATAAGACGCTAATACGCTAGAGTAAAGAGAAGCACAAAGTTGACCAATCATATGGCCGCATTGAGCGCAGTGCGTTCATTTATCCAAGAGCAACTTAAGTACTATTTTGTGAACACAGGCGTATGTCCGCTCGCTGGGCGAGCTGAGAACAAAGAGACAGTAGTATTGTGACAAATGAATGATAGTCTATGACAATCGGTTTTTTGACCCATTTATTACAACGCCATCTATTAGAGATTAGCTCACAGTAACCTCACCATCATATTGATTTCGGCTTACCTCTATCCGCGAGATGGCGCTGTGTAACACTTAGCACGAACTTCTTCCTATTTTGCGTCTCAAAGTACATTTTATTAGTTAGTTTTCTATTGTTGAAGCCTACTTAGCCTTAATAGTTTTCCTATTAAATTCGTTATACAAAAACGATCATACAGCTGGAAGCAACCATTTAGCTGGTAGAGGACACTTTTGACTTTTAGCAGGTACTTAAAAAATTGCATAATTTGATCAGAAAAGAATTGGTTCACTTGCAAAATTCAAATGACTGCTGTAACGATATGTAACGATCAATTTGTAACGTATGTTGCTAATCCAGATCGGTGTTGGCTAAGTGGTAGATACCTTGACTTTCATTCTGGAGGTCGTGGGTTCGAATCCAGGCCGGCCGTGCACCAATGTAGTTTTCTTAAGAAAAATTTATGTGCGCTAATTGACATTGCTCTTACGGTAAAGGAAAACATCGTGATGAAACCCGCGGCTTAGTTGGCTCCAGAAGTATTGACAAGTTCTCTCCTCTGGACATGGTTGACTAAGCCGAGAGGTAGTAGGTGCTGGACAAGCCAACTCCATCTTCACGCAAAAAGAACCCAAACAAAAAGGGTCTAATCGCGGAAAAACAGCCTGTATACAAGTACATGTTGCTAATCCAACCTCTTTTAGGTTATTTAGTTTGTGTTTTGTTTGTTTGTAGGAGGAATGCATGCA
The DNA here is from genome assembly GCA_907269075.1 of Idaea aversata. Lineage (NCBI taxonomy): Eukaryota > Metazoa > Arthropoda > Insecta > Lepidoptera > Geometridae > Idaea > Idaea aversata. The sequence continues at coordinate 14,278,717 of OU026087.1, forward strand.
TCGATGTAAATATCTTTCGGAACTTGTGAGGAAACAGAAGCAGAAAGAAGAAGAAGAGAAGCAGAACGAAATGGAAGATATCACAGAGAACGTGGAAAGCGAATCGTAACTAATTTGTTAACTAGCCGCTCCCCGCGGTTTCACCCGATCCCGTAAAATAATCGGGATATAAAATAGCTTATGTTACTACCAATGAAATTTTGTACCTTCATAACAAGTTTCAACAAAATCGGTCTAGTAGTTTTGGATTCGTTACAAACAAAAATATATTTCTTCTTTATAATATTAAAGTTATTAAAATAGTATATTTACCACGTCTATTATTTTGAGCGTGTTTAATCCAGTCTCGTGAATATGACGCTTGCAACTGTGCCGAAATGTAGATATCTTCTTTAGTGAATCTTTTTGAAAATGTCTTCTTTTTATGGTAAATATTCTGTTATAAATAACTTATAATTTGAAATTGTAAATAATATTTATATATTTATAATAAGTATTTATATTATGGCAATCTGTAAGGTCCTGACTTACATTTTCAATGCCTTTGATAATTGCGCGTAGTATGAGAGCTATAGATTTTGTCAGACTTGCATCCAGTGATGTTCATATATACGTATTTATTTTGTCTCTCTTATTAGTGTTGTGTTTTAGCTTTTTAAAATAGTATGTATTCATTCATAGTACTTACTTAATTATTTTTCTGGGTCATAAATGTTGTAAGTGTTTTTTTATCTGAACACATTACAATAATTATCAATTACTTATAACTCTCCAAAAATGAAATCCTATCTGTTACTATCTAACTAAAACATCGTCTATTAAATTAATTGAATCTACTATATTGACTTCTTCATTAATAATTTTTTAATAGCAAAACTTGTTCAGATAAGGGCCTTTTGTCTGTAAAACGGGAGTTTCTAATTTGTAAAACAAGTTGGCGGACAAAAGTCTCTCGACTGCAAGGCGTTAAGGGTATTACTATGCCAAAGATGTATCGCAAATCGACATCGCACAAATAGATACGAAGCAGTGCGGCGCGGTGTCTTTTACCAATCACGAGCCAGAGCACAGTAATGAACTTCATCACTACATAGTATAAAATAAAGTCACTTTTCGCCGTCCCTAGGTCGCTATGTATGCTTAGATCTTTAAAACTACGCAACGGATTTTGATGCAGTTTTTTGACGTGATAACGTTTTATAAATTGGTGAACACCTGCAATCTCAAAAAAGTGTGACGTCATGCGTCGTTACTGGAACGCCTCATGTTATTGACAAGGTAACTATAGCAACGTTTTATCGTTGCTATGGTTACCATTAATGTTTTCTTATGACGTTATCACGTAAAATTATAGTCCGTAAACCGACTTTATAGACAACCATTTTTTTTTATAGATAGAGTGATTAAAGAGGAAGGTTTTTAGATATAATACATGCATAATACACCCGTGCAAAGCCGGGGCGGTCGCTAGTATTATATATTTCGCAGTGATGATTTAACATGATCAAGCAAGCAACATAAGTGCAAACCCACTGTAGAGCTCCAAAACAACTCAAGCAAGATTCTAAGGTCCTAGCTTGAGATGAAGGTTAGTCTTTTGACGACCCAGTTGGCACAATGGTCACCATGCCGGACTGCCAAACACAGCCGGCATGGTGGTCGCGGGTTCGATTCCCGCCTCAGACATGTATTTATGCTTAGATATTTGTCTGTGGTCTGGTTGTTTCTATGTATTATAAGTATATATTTACAAAAGAAAAGTATAAAAGTAGTATATCCGTTGTCTAGCACCCATAACACAAGTCTAGTTACTTAGCTTGAGGCTAGATGGCAATTTGTGGATTGTCTTGCAATATTTATTTTATTTTTTATTAACTCATGAATTCATTAGACAAACAATATTAGTATGAAAACATTACAATAATAGTTATTTTAAAAGTCTATAGTGGGTCTGCATTTCTGTTGCCGACTGTACGTGCGCTTCTTTTTCTATACATTTGTTTAATCGATGTGCGACAAGCTATGTGTGATGTGCAATGCATCTTCGGCATAGTCGTACCCTTAAGACTTTTTTATATATTTTATACGTACTAGGAAGTATTTTAATTAGACATAAATTAATATTTTATTTATAAAACTTATGTATTATACTACTTGTACTTCTTCATCACAAAGTTAAAATTCAAAATGAAAAACCTAATTCATGTAAAAACCATGTATTTTTAATCATTACGTATATAACATTATCTACAAGATAAAAAATTACGTTGCAAATGCATTTTGTTTTATTTCTAACTCAGAAAGAAACATAAAAAGAAAACATAGATTATTTCTTTGAAACTACATGAAAAACAACTTTTGGGAGTCGTAGAAAGATTCATGCATACTTAAGGAAAAAAAGTTTCATGACTCTTATGAAAGTTTTAATACTTAAATCGTTTTAAGTTGGCCGATCGGAAGTTGCATTAAAATGTGTCACATTAGCGAATCAATACGAATCAGAAATAAAAATAATTTGTTTGATGAGTTATACGCTAAAAGACAAACAGACAAATGTTTCATGTGCATCTGGATAAAGGGTATTTTTAACCAACTTCAAAAAAAGAGGCGAAGTTCTAAATTCGATTGTATATTATTTATTTGTGCAATCATTTAAAGACTGCTATACCAATTGAGATTAGTCGTTTTTTCTAGCAGAATCAATTGACACTTTATAGGAAAAAATACCTGATGATGATTCTTCTTCGAAGTCTGTTTAAAATTGTAAAAACTAGTATAGTAAGTCCTTAGGTACATTTGTGTTTTAAAACTTTTAAGACCAAACTGTCTTGGGATTCAATCCAAATGTCCGAAAATTATGAATCTCAAAAATTTAGATGCACATAGTTCAATTATTAATTAATTTGTGAATTTAATTATATTTATTTTTGACGTGACAACGTCTTATAATTCGAAAGAGCCGGCTGCACGCACGAAAAAACATGACTCATGCGGCGTTATTTAAAATACATTTAGTACCTACCCTTAAATTACAGTACAATAGCCTTTTCACTACAAAGCAATGATTTTTCTTCAAACTCACTTATTTTGAGGAGTAAAGAATGAGGGTAGTTTTCACTTTTCTCCCTTATTTATAACATCTACAACTTTAGATCGATCAACTTATTTTGCGCGTACTTTACTCGAGGTTTGTTTTGTTGTCGGTCCTTTAGTCGTAGAATTCCCCCAGTCTCTGGTATATTTTGGGTACAAATTCATCAAGCTCGTCTTGTGCCACCGTTGTTTTTGTAGTCTGTTTCGTTTTTATTCCTGAATAACCTGGAAAACGAAAAAGAATATTTTTCGTTACACGTGCTCGGAAAGAGTCGTTTTAGACAACGTAGTATATTTTGATTGGACTTCTAACTTCCCATCCGCTAAAGAACGGTTTTGATTGGTCATTAAAGAGATGGGTATGGATAATTCAAATAATTATTATTGGCTTCTTCCCACGGCTGCCTGCCATTTAATACCCTTAGAAGTGTAGGTAATTTCAAAAGCCTTTGAGGATACCTACACAAAGAACACACCCTCCAAACATGTCTCCTAGGACTAGCGGTTACAGCTCTGCCTATAAATATTAGTCAGTCAGGACTTTGACTTTTATCACTATCACTACATAGTACCTATAAAACAAAGTCGCTTTCTCTGTCCCTATGTAAGTATGCTTAAATCTTCAAAACTACGCAACGGATTTTGATGCGGTTTTTTTAATAGATAGAGTGATTCAAGAGGAAGGTTTATATGTATAATACATGCGTAATATAGCCGTGCGAAGCCGGGGCGGGTCGCTAGTATATTATATAAAAGACTAGCTGTGCCCCGCGATTTCACCCGCGTAACTCCCGATCCCTCGGGATAAAAAATAGCTTATGACCACTCAGTAATCCCCAAACTCTCCATGCAAAAGAATAATGGCAAAACTTCGAACAAAAATTACTTGTTTGTAAGGTTAGGTTCTTGAAGTTCCTATATGTGTACCTACTCGTAATGGCGTCATAATATGTTGATGAAGAAAATGAAAAACATGTGACTTTAAATGCTTATATCTTTTTGCCACATCTAGTTCAGACAATACGAAGAATTTTATCATATTTTTTTTCTATTTGTGTATATACTTAAGTATTCTCATGCCATCATTCTTTCATCCAAATCGTTTGACACTGACATGTTCACTTAGTGACATAGTTAAGTTCCAAATATTTAAATAGATTAATAAAAAAATCGTTTCGGAGATTACAACCTCACAAACTTTACCTCTTTTTTTTATCATAAGTAAGTAAGTAAGTATTATAAATAAATAAATAAATATTTCAGGACATATTACACATCGCCATCCAGCCCCAAGCTAAGCAACTTAATGCTTGTGTTATGGGTGCCAGATTACGGATAAACTACTTATATACTTTTTTTTTTTTGTAAATATATACATATTATACATATAGGAAACACCCAGAACCAGAAACAAGAATTTATGGTCAGCATAAATACTTGTTCCCGGCGGGAATCGAACCCGCAACCTTCTGCGTCGCAGTCGGGTGTTCGCCCGACGCGCCACAGAGGTCGTCATATAAAACTTACCAGTTTTAGTAAAGATCGGTTTGTCGAGTTGTTCCCCGCACCGTGCGCAGGCGCACCTCGACGGCACGGCGACGCGGTGCGGCTGACGCGTGCCGTCTTCACACTCCAACTCCACCTCGAGTGGGGAGAACTTTGTCGCCGAACAACATTCGCATATTGATGAGTGGATACCGAGATCTGAGGGGGATAAACAGACGGTTGGTTTTTGGGGTTCCGTCCGTACGCAAATGGTAATAAGACGGCTAAACCGATTTCGATCAAACATAGCTAAGAACACTTCCGACTAATTTGCCTTTGAAACAACAAAATCAAAATCGGTTCATCCGTTCGGGAGCTACGATGCCACAGACAGACACACACACAGACACGTCAAACTTATCAAACAACCCGTCGTTTTTGAGTCGGGGGTAAAACGTCTGTCTGTAACCAGGCTGTATCTTACTAACCGTGATAACCAGATAGTTGAAATTTTGACAGAACTGTTGCTAAAAACATAATACTAAAAACAGAAAAAAGTAAATATTTGTTTGGTAAGTTTTTAATAATTTCAGGTTATTTTCAATAATTTTAGGTTTTTACAATTTTAAGGCAATATTTTTTTTGTTATTATACCTACTCCCCAAAAGGGCAGGCAACAGACTTTCAACCTATACAGCCTCGTCTAACATACATACATATTTTTTGGGGTTTTTTGCTCGATATGTGATCGATCGTAATGGTACAGACAGACGGAACACTTCGTGCGCGAGTCCGACTCACACTTGGCCGGTTTTAATTGTTTTATACCTAGTATGTTGTTGCTACAAACCTCTGATTGGCTCTCAGTTTTCATTTTTTTAAAGCTGTTGGTTCTTCTAAAAATGAATAAATAAACTTACTAGTATCATATAAGGCGCCCGAGTCGCAAGTACCGCGGCACTCCTTGAACCCTTTGATTGCCTTCTTGTTGACGCACAGCCCGTGCGGACCGAGGTGCTTGTGGACGACGCCCACTGTCTCGTTTGCTGACATCGATGTAGGGACGCACGTACCTACACGGAAAATAATAATTTATATACAGGGTGTCCCGTAATGAATGGCCAAGCGGGCCCCTACGGATAGAGGACACTGTGCCGGATCAGAAAATCGAAAGTTATGGTCTATGAAAGTCTCTTAGTTTCAGAGATATCCGCCATTTTAAAAAATTTAAAAATTTCACTCCTTTTTCTATGTTATGCCAAAACTGCAAATGAAGGAATTATCCCAATCTGTTTTTTGGATAGTATTTCAGGATAAATGTGCTATCGAATGCAAACAATATTTTTTATGACACATTGAAAGTTTTTTTTTAAACTAAGGTTTAACTCAAACTTCATTGTTTTTTAATTATTTAACCTGAACTTTAACCTTTCCTGGTGTAAAAAAAAATTATGGTCACCCTGGTGCCAAATTAAAAAAAAAGTTGCCTATTTCATTGAGATTCTGAAAAGGTATAATATGTGGTATTGCCAGCATTTAATACTAAAGAAATTTCTAATAAAATGAGCAAGAGCATGCTTTTTGTGAAGTAAAAGTAGTACCAAAATTTACTTTATTGTACTTAAAATAATTCAAGAAATTTTAATTCTGAAATTCCCCGAATTCACTATGGAAAAAAAGGAAAAAAGACAGCTCTGGCTCACTTTAATAGGAATTAATTTTGTATTGAATGCTGGCAATAAAACGTATTATATCATTTTAGAATCTCAGTGAAATAGGCAACTTTTTTTAAATTTGGCACCAGGGTGACCATACATTTTTTTACACCAAGAAAGGTTAAAGCTCAGGTTGAAAAAATAAAAAACCTTGAAGTTTGAGTTAAACCTTAGTTTCAAAAAAAACTTTCAATGTGTCATAAAAAATATTGTTTGCATTCGATAGCACATTTATCCTGGAATACTAACCAAAAACAGATTGGGATAATTCCTTCATTTGCAGTTTTGGCATAACAAAACATGGAGAAAGGAGTGAAATTTAAAAAAAAAATTAAAATGGCGGATATCTCTGAAACTAAGAGACTTTCATAGAACATAACTTTCGTTTTTCTGATCCGGCACAGTGTCCTCTATCCGTAGGTGCCCGCTTGGCCATTCATTACGGGGCACCCTGTATATAAACACTTTATTTGTATAATAATACGCGTAAGAATATTAACCGTTATACGTGTAATAATATTACAGTTTATACCAACCTCTTTCTTTGATTTTATTTTTCTTTTTTATGCAATTTTCGGCTATTTGCAGCCACAGAGGTATCATATGGTTGAAGTTTGCAGCCACTATCATGTTCTACTTCAAGATTAATAAAACCTCATTATTGCATAGTACATCGACCTATTCCAAACTCGACCTTTTATATATTTATTTTTTCGCGCCTACGGTGGGAAAATAGTAATTTAAGCATGTTTTTTTAACTTACGGAGCGCCTGCTTTGGGAAAAATGATGATATATGCTTGTTTTTTTAACTTACGGAGCGCCTGCTTTGGGAAAAATGATGATATATGCTTGTTTTTTTAACTTACGGAGCGCCTGCTTTGGGAAAAATGATGATATATGCTTGTTTTTTTAACTTACGGAGCGCCTGCTTTGGGAAAAATTGTGATAAATGCTTGTTTTTTTAACTTAAGGAGCGCGTAAAAATTGTGATATATGCTTGTTTTTTTAACTTACGGAGCGCTTGCTTTGGGAAAAATGGTGCTATATGTGTAGCGCGCGAACCGGCGGATTATTTAAATTCCCCGCCAATACCCGGTCCGCGTCGATGCACATCGCCGCGAGAGACGCGCTCTACCAAACCAAGCGCCGTTGCTAAGCAACTGCCGCCACCCAGAGAGAGACGGCTGCCCGCGCGTTACCGCGACTAGAGTACGAGCCGAGCAGGTAGTCAGTAGCCTTTTTGTTTTAACGCTAGAGAGTTCGGTTGTTTGAGAAAATTGTTTATTTAGTGTTTGTGCGATAATTAAAAGTTTAAACAAGTCATAGTTGTGTTATTTTTACCAAGCGTTCCCCTAGTATAGTAGGAGCTGAGCCAGCCGGGCGCTAAATATGCTTGTTTTTTTACCTACTGAGCGCTAGCGGTGGAAAAAATGATGCTATATGCTTGTTTTTTAAACTTACGGAGCGCCTGCTTTGGGAAAAATGGTGATACATGCTTGTTTTTTATTACGGAGCGCCCGGGTTGGAATAAATAGCGCTAAGTGCTTGTTTTTTACCTACTGAGCGCTAGCGGTAGAAAAAAGGTGCTATATGTTGGAGAAAAGTTTAACTTTAAAATCTAAATAATTAATTAGGGGTTCAATAGTAATCATACACTTTTTAAATTAATAATAAATTATTTCAAAATAATCGCTATCAATCGCTGCTTTTAAGACGTTTTCAAGTGGTCTATTATACTTTTAAGGTATTATGCATCCAAAGAAATAAAAATTTTTGATTTTTGATTTTTTTTTGTTTTTTAACCGACTTCAAAAAGAGGAGGAGGTTCTCAATTCGGTTATGTATTTTTTTATGGATTTTCGCGCATATCTTCTTTGTTTATCTTACCTACGGAGCGCCTGCGGTGGGAAAATTGGCTCTAAATGCTTGTTTTTTCAACTTACTGAGCGACTGCGGTGGTTCCTGACAGACTGGGCAGCAGGAATCGTTCCTGAGGTACTCGAGTTCACAGCCCGACACGTCGACGCATGCCTCCCGCGCTGACGTCACGAACACCTCGCTACCGGCGCGCGAGCACCAGAACTGAGTGCAGTTGTCATCAGAATGCCACGTCGTGTCTGGTAAATATACAGATAATATTTAAAAACTATGAAAACCTCAATAAGATCGAATTCCAGTTAAATTAAAATCGGTTCAAGGTTCCATTTTAATTTCACTTCTTTCGTTCCGTTTCTACTTAGCAATAAAAAATAATCTTCAAAACATTACAAAGATTTACAGAAACATATACCCGAAACATACATAAATACATTTCCTATGATTTGCCATACTACGAATTACATTTCGATAAGCAACACTATCGATTGATGCTAAAAATATAGGGTGATTATTTTTTTTGGAAAAGAATGAATGCCTAGCTAAGTTCTTATGATGTAGTTTTAATATGCGTCAAAATTGGGCATGATTTCTTTTTTCTATCTCTTAGAATAGTTTAGGAAATGGTCCTGAAGGTCTATTCAATAAATTCACCCTGTATTGTCCTACTTCTTAGGGTTCCGTACCCAAAGGGTAAAAACGGGACCTTTTTTAAGATTCTACTGTCTGTCTGCTGTATCTCATGAACCGTGATAACTAAACAGTTGAAATTTTCACAGATTATTTCTGTTGCCGCTACAAATACTATTAAAAAACAGAATATAAAGGTATAATATAGTCGGACTCACGCACGAGGGGTTCCTCTTGGCCTTGGTCAAACTCGCCCTTGGCCGTTTTTTTAATAGTTTAAATCACTAACCAGTCTCATGCAGTTCCCCGTTGACAACACAAGCGTGTTGCACACAATGGCCACAGCATTGCACAGCTGTAGGCTCCTCGTACCTCCAGCCGGGCTTGCAATCTCTATTGCAGGTCTCTATGCTGTCGGAGAGGGAGAGACGGTTGGTACTGTCCCGGAGGCAGGTCGTGTTCTTGCAGGGATCTGGAGATGGCCAGGTCTGACCTTCCTGGAAACCAAACGTAGGATAATTACCTAACCTCTTCGCAAATAAGTAATTTTTGTTCGAATTTCGAACTAAGCTATTTTCTTCGATTTTCCATACTATGTTTGTTTTCAAGAATTAATCTCTATCGATTGGTAATATATAAATATAGATTTTTTTTATATAAAATCAACAGGTTCTATTCCTGGCTAAGGTAATAACTTTTTTTAAAATCGAATGATGCCGCTTTAGTTTTTGTCAAAATCGGGCACGCAACTCCTTTCAGCATATAAAAAATTCACCCTGTATACAGAAACATCTACACAGAAATAAATAAAGTACAAAAACATTGGCTCTACGCGACGGCGGGAAACCAACCCACACCTTTCTGCGTCGCAATCAAAATCAAAGTTCATTTCTTTTATTCATTTGAATGCATGCATAGGCATAGTTTGAACAAAGATCACAAAGAAACAGGCGAGAGTTCTCCCATATCGCGCGTCAACGGTCGTCTCCTTACCTGATAGATTTTATCCCCGACCCTGCAAGCCACCGGTTCCCGATTATGACAGCATTTCCCAGGAACAGCCTCGTCGTTCAACACGTACTGTTTCCGAACTGCTTCGGGTATTTCCGGACATGATTCGTTCATACTTTGAACTTGGAGCTGAAAGACATCAATAAAAAAAAACATACATACAACCGAATTGAGAACCTCCTCCTTTTTTTGAAGTCGGTTAAAAAGGATTAAATACGAACTGAAAAGGGTGCGTTAATTTAAGTTTTGGTTTTTATGTTTCATTTAATAAATATTATTTTCTTTTTTCACGATTATTATAGTTTGACGAAACACCCCTTAGGCTAAACGTTAGTTTGACTAAATACACCCATGACAGAACGAAGTTTTGACGAAATACTCCTTTGGCCAAACGTGCACTTTGACCAAACACGCTTGATCAACCGCCCAAAACCCTCGAGATCAGGTCTTATCGCAGTGTTTTTTTGAAAAAAGACAGCATAGTTTAAATTTATATTTTGACTAAAAACGCACATTTGTGACGATATAACGCACATTTGTGCCGCTGTAGTACACATTCATGACGATACAACGCACATTCATGACACTACAACGCATGACGCTATAATGCACATTTTCCAAACAGTTAGTATGATAATACTCACAGTTCCGTCGACATTGACACAGGTGTAGTTGACGCAGTGGTCGGACGAGATCCAGCGCGCGCCAATCTCGCGCACTTCACCCTCCACTATACATGCGTAAGGTTCACATTTACCGCAACATTCCGTTGGTGAAGTCGCTGGTTTATAGCGCCAACCCTGACAATTGGAGACATACATTAAAACTTTAAAATGGGGTGAAAATATTGACACAAGAAACATAAGGCCGGTGCAGTTACAGAAGGAGGACGGGTATCTTTTTAGCTGGCGGCGCTTGGTGCCCTCCTAACTTGGCAAAATCGCAAAAAAAATGGCCGCCTGAGGAGAACTTCTCGTTCCACCGCCGGCTTCCTTCCTATACTCGCGTCTCTTCAAGGTCGCTTATTTGGTCTTCAAGTCAAGAGTAAACAGGTATCTTCTAAGGGTAGGTATGATTAGGCTGGCTTAGGTCCACGTTTGACCACTATCGTAACTTGATAGTAACTGACGATGATGTCTATGATGTAGCACTTTTACCTAGAGTATGCCTCGTGGCCTATAATATAATAATAATAAATCATTTATTTCAGGCTACGAAGGCCCATAGATACATACCTTATAGACTAACATACATATTTTATAATATAAATTAAAAGTGTTAATAGATAACTTAAAACTATGTTAGTAGCACTTCCAGGACACTACACTTTAGTCTTAGTGTTCGCGATTACGTTGTTGTATTTAAATACATCAATTTATGTAGCGTATATCAGAACGCGGCTCGAGTTAAGCCTTTAAGCCTTTTGCCTACCCCTTTAGAAGTATAAAAAAAAATATTACCTAAAAATAGTAAACATGAAAATAACCTAAATTTCTCAAAAACATAAGAAAACGTAGTGATTATATCCTCTTTGAACATAAGTACGTACTAAAAATATTTACTTATTTATGTTTTTAGTAGGTTTACGTAATATGTTGTTAAAATCTGTGAAAATTTCAACTCTCTTGCTATCACGGTTCTTGAGATAGAGCTTGGTGACGGACAGAAGACGGACGGATAGCGAAGTCTTAGTAAGAGGGCCCCGTTTTTACCCTTTGGGTATGGTACCCTAAAAAGGAGCGAGAATTGGAGTAACGAGTAAAAGGTGAACGTCAGAATTTAATTTTTTGAGGTTAGAAACTTCGTACTAAGTTAGTTAAAAGCTCGGCAGTTTAACTTTGACAGGACAGACAAACCTGGTTTTAGCGGTAAACTTCTTTTTGTAATAACGTTTATCTAAGTCCATGGTTTTAATCTCACTAAAACGTAGTTTAATTTTTAGACTTCGTTTTGGAATAAGGGGGAGTAGGTTCGCGTGGAATTTGTCCGCGGAAGCGACGGAACACCACGTCCTTCGGCCAGAAGCTTTCATCCATAACGCGAGGCAGATAGCGGTTCGGTACTCGCACCACAAACGCCTTGAAATTGACGTTCCGATGCGACTCCAGCATATGCACCCTCAGCGTATAGCCCAGCTTCCGGCGTACGTACTCGACGATGTCCTTCTCCCCGACGGTGTAGTGCAGGCGGGAGATGTACACCGGAGTGTCCGGCATCGCAGCACGAACTCCCAGACTAGCATCAGTCGGGGCTGTACCGCAGTGATTCGTGATGATAGGTCTTGTTCGCCGTTTCTTTTGCACCTTGATAAAACCTTCATCGTCGTCGTTGGGATCCTTTGGCTTCGTATCAGAAACCATACGGGCGCTCGCGGTGATTGGGGCCGCAGGCACAGGCGGCGGGACGGGGAGCGAAGGTCGTGCGGCGGCACGTGGAGGTGCCGCAGCGGTGCGGGACGCGCGGGGTACGCTGTCTACAAGCGGCGCACGAGGCGACGGCGACTGCGACAAAACTGCTGACGCGAAGCTATTATCTAGGACAGCTCCGCGCGGTGAGTTGACGTTTGTCACCGACACTGGTGACCTCGTTACCGCTCCGTTCTTGCGCAACTCGTCCACTTCTTTGCGTAGTTCGGAAACGGTATTTTGAGATGCATCCAGCTTCTCGTGCACTTCCTTGAGACTCTTTTTCAGAAGGACGATGTCCTTCAGGAGGCTCGTAGCATCGACGTGGTCGAAAGTGACGGGAGGGAGCTTATTTAGGTCCCTCACCACAAACGTAGGCACGTCGTCCGGGTCGGTCTCTTTGAAAAGCGTGATAATGTCCTGTACGCTTTTCTTAGTCCCGTCGCGACGACGAGACACCATTTGGTCACGCTTATTCAGCACCTCGAATAGCAACAGCTTGGCCGCCGCTATGTCCTCCTCACTGAAGTTCGATGTGCAGATCTGTAGTGCAGACAACTCGTCCATCACGTCCAGCTTCTGCTGCAGGAACGCCAGCAACTCGTTCACCACAATGTTGTTACTCATTGTGATGAAATACGAACGGCAGCTTACGCTGCGCTATTCGTCACAAATACGCATATAAACTATTAGGTATTATGTGTCACGTCTGCATCGTTGTGCGCTGCACACGAGACTGATATATAAACCCCAACTTGGTGCTATTTAAGAATGACGAAGGCGATGACGAATGGAAGGGACTATTCCACTTTAAGAACCTGGGCGATATGCCCAATATCCTTACAGGCAACACTTTAGTGTCTTTAAAAATTTGAAAATATAAGCACCCTCAAAATTATAATTTCGGTATTATTTATTCACCTGTACATGTCAGCGAATTCCTCCATAACCGCTGAACCGAATTTTGATAAAAAAATTAAGTATGTGTGAATTTGATAAAATTATACTCCAGATTTGTCGCATAGTCCCCGAAAAACGATCTTAAGACATATCCGATAAAAGACAAACAAGCTCAAGTAGCAAGTCTTCCTATTAAATGTAGTAGTAACAAACCGGTTGACAATCCTCGTCACAGTGCTGCACATTGGTGACCTTCTCAAGTTGTCCATCTGATAGCTCTACGCATTGGTATCTCTTGCATACGTCCTCGTCAGAAGTCCAGTTTTGTCCAGGCTGGGAAATAAAAAATAAGGAAAAATACAGTACTATCATTAAATAATACTAAGAAAGAACCGATTTGAGGCAGCTTAACAAATAATTAACTGTTGTACAAATAATGTTATCTATCGACCCAGTTAACTTGACGACCCAGTTGGTACAGTGGTTACCATGCCAGACTGCCAAAAACAGGGTTGCAGGTTCGATTCCCGCCTCAGACAAGCCTAAATACTTTGTCTGAGGCTAAGATATTTGGCTGGGATCTGGTTGTTTCTATGTATTATAAGTATATATTTACAAAAGAAAAGTAAATAAGTAGTATATCCGTTGTATACCACCCATAACACAAGTCTAGTTACTTAGCTTAAGGCTAGATGGCGATGTGTGGAATGTATTGCAATATTTATTTACTGTACCCATGTTCATTAATAAAACAAAGTCACTTTCCGCTGTTTGTCCCTATGTATGTTTAGATCTTTAAAACTACGCAACGGATTTTGATGCGTTTTTTTTTAATAGATAGAATGATTCAAGAGGAAGGTTTATATGTATAATACATGCATTATATAACCGTACGAAGCCGGAGCGGGTCACTAGTGAATGAATAAATGTATTATGAATCACCTTGTGAACAGTATCACCGTCTCTACAAGCGACTTGTACGTAGTTAGGGCAGCACGCGTAGGGCACCTGCCTCGGTTCCAGCACGTGGTGTGTGGAGGATGGGACGGGACATGACGTCACACGGCACCGTGCCGCCGGTGGGGAGCCCGACGTGCCAGGCGGCGAGCACGTGCACGACCGGCACGGACCGTCTGACCATTCCGCATCTATCTAAAAATAATAAAATACGAACTCATTACTTTAAAACAATCACAAAATAGGTAAGTAAATAAAACAATATCACAAAAAAAAACAAAAAATTAAAACTAAACCTCATCCTACTCATCACTACATAGTATAAAACAAAGTCGCTTTCCGCTGTCTGTCCATATGTATGCTTAGATCTTTAAAACTACGCAACGGATTTTCATGCGGTTTTTTTAAATAGATAGAGTGATTAAAGAGGAAGGTTTATATGTATAATACATGCATAATATAGCCGTGCGAAGCCGGGGCGGGTCGCTAGTTAGTATATAAAATAAAGTGCTGAGCGTACGAAGTCGCGGGCAACAGCTAGTTTATCTATAAACTAGCTGCGGCTCGCGGTGTCACCCGGTTAAGCCCCGATTCCGCGAAAATTTCTGGATCACAATGGTATGTCCTTCTCCATCGCATAAACCTACCACTATGCGGATTTTCATCTAAATCGGTCCAGTCGTTTGATCGTGAAGAGGAAACAAACAAACAAATACATAAACAGTTATGTTTTTCTAAAAAGTTTTTTAATTGAGAAATAAAAATAAATAAATAAATTATTGCCTTCCCTCTGCAACTACTGACATTATTTGTTTATGTCTCAATATTTAAAAAAAAATCTAAATAGGAAATTTAATTCTGAATGCAGAAAGGTATCAATGTTATGAATAAGTTAAACCAAAATTAGAATAAATGGTATTAAAGGGAATTGCCCCCCTCAGACAGCCATTTTGTTTTTATACCTTCGCAAGCCTGTTGTATAGGGGGCGCCAAGCGCTACAGCTGAAAAGTTATTAGTTCAGACCAGCTGCGCCACGCGGAAAACCGCGGCTAAAGGCAACACGTATAAAAAACGTGTTGCCTTTAACTTTATCAGCCCCTTTTTACCCCCTTTCGAATTCCAAAAATCCTTTCTTAGTGCTTAAAAGGAACTCCCAAAGTTAAGGGCTAGAGTTTTGGAAAATCCCTTCTTATCGGATGCCTACGTCATACAAAGAACACACCCTCCAAGTTTCAGGTCTCTACGATCAGCGGTTTAGGTTGTGCGTTGATCCGTCAGTCAGTCAGGACAAAGCATTATATATGTGTAAAGAAGACAAACCTCTTTAAACAGTACTTCAGGTATATCTTTCTGTTGTTCGCCGCCTTTGGCCGCGGCTTCCCACTCCAATCTCACTAGGCATTTGTCTTTAGGTAACACTGAAAAGAAAAAGACATTAAATTATTAAAATCGCACATAACTTAATCAAATACATCTAACAAATAAGTAATAACATAACTGTGGGATACGTTTTTTATTCTGTGAACGTGAGGTCCAATGTGTTTCTAAAAAAGCAGGTACACTTTGAGACCCATATCGTTTCCGAGACGCTATAGAGGTTTGGTGTTAAGGCATTATTTGTTAGTCATAGTGCCTTCTGCACTACGGCCAACAAATAATGCCTAGCGTATTTTGAGACCCATATCGATAAGTATGGGTATCAAAATGCGCTAGGCAAAAAACCGTGGTTTGCGTGTGTTGATTTATTATGAATCAGCGCTTTAATTTATATGTATAGACTAGATAACGCTCCGCGGTTTCACCCGCGTAACTTCCAATCCCGTAGGGATATCGGGATAAAAAGTAGCCTATGTTATTTTCAATGAATCAATGTTTCCTTATACAAAGTTTCATCTAAATCAGTTCAGTAGTTTCGGAGCCTATTCAATACAAAAAAACAATCAAATCTTTGATCTTAATAATTTTGTTTATTCATTCTAAGTCAAAGTACGGTCGGCAGCATAATTGCAGACCTACCGTAAAACAAAAGTTATTAGAATTAAAACATTACAATAATCGTCATTTTAGAACTCTACCGGGGGCTGCAATTATGCAGCCGACTGTACATCAAAACTTATTATTATTACATGACAATAAAGGACAAACAAATAACCCGCCCCTCATCGTTCCCGACGCAAAGGTTCCCATAATGCTAGAAGCATTGCCATGGGCAATGGCGATGGGGTAACTCTGCTTCGATTAGTATACTAGCTGCACTACGCGGTTTCACCCGCGTAAGTCCCGATCCCGTGGGAATATCAAAATGAAAAGTAGTCTATAGCCTTCCTCGATAAATGGACTATCTAACACAAAAATATTTTTTTTAATTCGAACCAGTAGTTCCTAAGATTAACGCGTTCAAACAAACAAACTATTCAGTTTTATAATATTAGTATAGATAAAGATGATTCAACTAACCACAATCGTATTCCGGACAGCACTGTCCCGTCACATCCTTGGTGACCAAGTCGTGGAACTGCGGACAGGTTCGGTCCTTCGGGCATCTGTCTCTCTCACACACGAGCGAGACGCGCGGGCAGCACCCGTCCTTGTCTATCACACGGCGCATGCCTGGCTCTAGGGGGGACGTCGTGTCTATGGCCTCGCATTCGCTGGCTGGTTTACATTCTATAACGAAAAAAAATTTAACCTTAAATTATGAAATATACCACCCCTGTATTTTTATGTCACCTATCTAACACTTGAACTAATGAGACGAATGTAACGATACCTTAATTAAATCAATTCATCGAATAGTTTGGAACATATAAGGGAATAAAGAATATTACAAACATACAAGATAGGCACTTAAAACATAACCCTTTCCTTGCAGTCGAGTAAAAATAGAAACATAAAAAACGCAAATTATTGGGTTCTGAAAATCTAGGCTAAGATTCTCTCAAAAGCCAACTCTATGGACATGAATTAGTTATTTCTAGAAATATTTTTAAGGAACAACGCATCTCTAAAAATTTTCACCGCGGCGAGATTTGAACTTGCGACCTTCCGCTTACCGTGCGGGTACGATAACCACAACGCTACGACAGCCAATTAACTATTATACAAGTGATTTTTGTTAGTAGGAAGTTGCTAGAGTTATATAAAACGAGATATGTACCATGTTTTTTTTATTTTATTTTGTGGAGCACGATATTTCGATGTTGATACAAGCACCATTTTTACGAGACTGGAGTTATTGGGGGGATAGTTCCGACCGTACACTTAATAGTAGTTAAAATAACCATGTTACTTTTAAATCTTGCAAAATCTTGCTTCTGAAATGGATTATTGACATCATAAATTCTATTTTAGAATATTCCCTAAGTACGAGAATGGTTCTTACGAAGAGATTTTTTTTTTAAATTGCCTGAAAATGTCTAAAAGCAACACTTTTCTATTCTACCAATTCCCATACAAACGATTCGTAATAATACTTAAAAGTCAATTGAACTTTAATACCATAACTTAAAGTTTAAGTTTCAATGGAGAGCTTCCGGAAAGGAAAAACAATTGAGTGTTTGATTGATTGTTTTGTGTATAAATATATTGGCAACTGATATTCCTTTTCGGAGCTAGATATGATAATATCAGATATACAGGCATATGGGCAACACCTACACCCTTATTTTTGTAATTAGCTGATAATAATTAATCAGGTCATATGGCTAAAACAACTCATTAATAACTTGGGAATACAAAACAGTGCCGAAAGTACTACGTATTTAAGTTGAACAAAAACGTTACTAGATGGCGCCACTGTGCCGGCCTCTAGATCGCGCTATCGTTGTCGCGCGCCGAGCCATGGGGTCGGCCGCTCGCGATGGCATGCGTTAACTCTGGTTTCCCTTCAAAACGTATAAATCTTTCGCCTTTTACTAAAGATTTCCGTGGAGGGGGACACTCAAATGAGTCTATACAAGTTTTTGGAGCCTTGCTTTACTGCAAGGTTTAAAATACCTAGATAAATTTTATTTAGTAACTAGCTGTTGCCCGCGACTTCGTTCGCGATGTGGTTTTGGTTTATATAGAATGCCTAGCATTTTCCCGCATAGATACTATTTAACGTTCGGTGTAAGTTATAATAACAAAATAGATACATTGTTTTTAAGCTATATTTTTTGATTGATTTGGCAAAGGCACTTATGTAGGTAAGTAATATTTATATTTATTTATTTCACTCAAATAGAACATAATACACAACAATATAATAAGCTAAAATTAAGTCCAATTCATATTCGCACAAAACTTTCAACATCTTAGTCTTCCTCATCATCTCATCTTTGGTTTTTTGTAAATTAAAGTAAAAAAGAATTATTAACTACCGTTGTCCCTCTATCCATATTTTTGTATTCATAATATAAGGGGTTATAGTATTTATAAACACCAACATCATGCAAATAATAATCTATTTTGGTGCAAATAAAATTTTGTTTTTTATTTTCAAATATTAGCCATTGGACAGAACAGATACCTATACATAAAATAACGTCCTTACCTATTGATAGCGGGCATTACGTTGAACAAAAAATGCTTTCACACCAAACATCTAAAACGTCTCGGAAACGGGGTATTTGAAGGAACGTGATGTCCTATGATTTTACAAAAGTGCACGATGCCCTTAGAGACCTATACCTATGGATAGAAGACATCGAAGAAAACAAATAATGCCTTCACACTAAACTTCTAAAGCGTATTGGATACAGGGTTTTTGAAGAAACGTGATGTTCCATGATTTTCCAAAAGTGCGCGGTGACTTTATGCCAATAATAATTGTGTAAAATTACGGTATGCCTAGGGTTATTTTATTATGCTAGAACGTTTATGCCAAACTACAAAAGGACATTTTGTTTATGCCAAAAGTGTGGTTCCCATCTAAAACCTCTAAGCCAACCTCCAACTACTAAAGCGTCTGGGAAATTGAATATTTAAAGAAAAATGATGTCCTATGATTTTTCAAAAGTGTGCGGTTCACTTTGAGACCCATACCCACCTAAATGAACAAAAAATGCCCTCATACAATACCTATAAAGCGTAAGGGCATTATTTATCCATCGGGTCTAAAATCACAGCGCAAAAAACATAACACTGCCACGCTCCCATACTGAATGTCCGGACCCTTTTTGCAATTTTCTGAATTCTAGACCAAATTGCCCAGATTTTTTTTATTAGGTAGCTAGGGCTAAGTAATTTTGGGGAAAACAAAATAAAAAAGTAGCTGTGACATACGGCAGACAGACAGACATGACGAATCTATAAGGGTTCCGTTTTTTGCCATTTGGCTACGGAACCCTAAAAATTGATTTTTACAAACTTATCTTATCTATTATTCACTTCAAAAACTTCAAAAAAGGAGGAGGTTCTCAATTATTATTCGTCGCGTATATTTTTTTATGTATTTTCGCCGATTACTTACTCGAAAACGCTTGAACCGATTTGGAAAATTCTTTTTAGGGTTTCGTACCTCAAAAGGTAACAAAGGAACCCTTATAATATCACTTTCTTGTCTGTCTGTCTGTCTGTCCGTGTGTCACCACCGATTATCTCAGGAACGGTTGGACTTAGCAAGTTGAATTGAAATTACTGAAGTCTATGGTCCCTATTAGGTGTATAAAAATCAAGGTGTATATAAACTTAATGTACGGAACCCTCGGCGCGCGAGTACGACTCTCACTTGGCCGGTTTTTTTTATTTTGTTTTTATTTTCTAAGGTGTCCGCGACTTGAACTCATAATTCAAACTATTTAAATAAATTAGTTGAGCGCGATATAAGTGCAACATCGAGAAGGAGATCCGTAATTTTATGTAGTAGTACCTCTTTGTACTAACCTCATTTTTAGTTTCACGTAGGTAGTAGATATATGCAAACTATTTGGTTTTATGACAACTGTCATCTTGAGCGGAGGCATGTACCTGTACGCCTAGTATGACTTGTTCAAGCACTCGAAAATAAGGAACCCTTATAAGGTCACTCTCTTGTCCGTCTGTCTGTCGGTGTGTCACTACCGATATTCTCAGAGACGGATGGATCTAGTAAGTTGATTTTTAGGAAGTTTCATAGTAAATACGCAATATAGTATGTTTGATCGAATACGTAAAAAAGTAGTGCTAAGCGTACTGTTCCTTTTTGACGTTTGATTACGTTTTACACGGAAAAATATTTCGATTTCACATTTTTTAAATGTTTTTTTATCAAATATCAAAATTATTGTATTAAAGTTAAATTGAAAAATACCCTAAATGTTAATCTGGTATTTTCTGAACATATTGGTGTGGACCTCGTTGAAATCTGTTCTCTAGTTTATGAGATTACCTGGTTCAAACAAACAGACAAACAGACAAACAGACAAACAGACAAACAGACAAACAAAAATTCTAAAAACTACCCTATCGTGTTCAGCTAACGATTCTAAGACGACCTGTGTATTTTTTTTCTGGATATTTTACAATTACAGATTTTTTTATGTCTACAGATTTATTATATGTATAGATTCGTTGTTCCAGTCACGGAATGCTACGACGGATTTGAATAATTCTGTCACATCTGTTGCGTACATGAGACCAATTTAGAGCTTACAATTACGAGTATTTTTATTGAAATTTAGTAGAAATAACTTTCTGGACCGTTATGAGAAAAAGGTACCATATAAACGTAGTCGACTCTTTCTTCCCTGGATTGGATAATAATGCAAATATTTTTTTAGCATAAAACTTATAACTGCCATGACAAATCCATGCCCCTATGTTTATTTTATGTTTTTTAACTCTTAATTTTTATGATAATTAGAAAATGAAAAAACCAAGACATACGGGGCAGTATGATAACATTTTATACTGAGGAATATACATATTTAGTGCTTCTTTGACATAAAGTTTACAAAGGTCGAACAGATATTTTATTTGATTATTTTACCATTGTCTTTAATTGGTTATTATTCACAATTATTAAACTTAACTAGATTTTTTACGAATAATTGTAATAAATATTATGTGAAACATCACACAGAGCCATCTAGCCCCCAAGCTAAGCACCTAGGCTTATGTTATGGGTGCCAGATACCGGATATAATAATCATATACCTGCAATCTGCATATTAGGTATACCGATCGTTAATGCTTTCTTTTGTAAATATACATAAGATGTAAATTTCCTTTGATTTGCAACCCTATGTTTGTTTCCAGGAATTGATCTCGACTATTTTTTTTGCAAAATCAACAGGCTCGATTCCTGGTAATGACTTTATCAAAAATCGAATGTAGTCAGTTTAATTTTTTTTTGGGAAATTTTCAAGAATTTTCTCTTTTATAGTTTAGGATATAGCCCTGAAGACCTATGTAAAAAAACGGTAATGTGCGAGTCGTAATCGCGCGGCGAGAGTTCCTTACATATGTTTAAAAACTCTCTTTCTCTACCTTTGCAGTGGTATGGTAGGTACTAATTTAACTTGACCCCTGTTTCGTTTAGGCGGCCATACAATGTAAGGGTAAAGTTAAATTGGTTTAAGTATGCACCCTTTAATTTTCAACTTTTTATAATTTTTGGAATTTTTCGTGTGCTGATAGACCTTGCTTTTTGCCAAATTTCGTGATTCTAGATCAACAGGAACTACCATATAGGTTTTTAGCCCAAACCTATAGGGTACTTTCGGTTGAATTTTGGTTAAAAGCTATGTCTTACAGCACAAGTAAAGGGAAAAGTCCGAAATATAAGGAAAACTTGAAAATTAAGGTAAATGTTGGTCCACCTATTCCTGAGAAAATCGGTGGTGACAGACATACAGACAGACAGACGGACAAGAAAGTGATCTTATAAGGGTTCCTTACAATAATAAATTATACATAAAATAATTTACCGCAAGTGAATTCCAAACAACCATCATGTGTAGTCTTATGTTTGAGTACTTGACCGAAACCGCAATCCATTTTCTTCGGTTCGACGCATTCCTCCTTAGTTTTAGGTACTGAAAGTTACAAAATTATACATTTTTAATTTGAATAATGTTAAAATTACTGCATGGTATTTCACCATGTACAGATCTGCCCCCCTACCGCGGTAAGTGCGTCGGCTTCAAGCCGACGTCGATATCCCAAACCGCGTCTCACAATGGGCAAATTTTTGAGCTTGCTTTTCATAGAAATTTTGAATAATTAAGTAGTGTTTTCGTGTGTTTTAAGTATGCAGGATTGCCGGGGACATCAAAACATTAAAAAATACGTGATTATGGTTTTATTATTTAAAAAAAAAACAAAGTCATATTTTGTAGTGTTTTTTTAGAAATAACAAAACCAGAATTACTTATTTTTAAATGTTTTGATGTCCTCAACAATCCTGCATACTTAAAACACATGACAAAAACCACTTAATTTTTCAAAACTCCTATGAAAGACACGCTCAAAATTTCGCCCAGTGTGGGGCGCGGGTGGGCGTAAACCGACGCGTTGGTTTGAAGCCGATGCACTTACCGCGGTAGGCCCCCTGTTCCCTCACGAAGGCGCGCCCTTCCACACCTTATGAATGTTGATGTAAACATAATCTGTATATAATTCTATCTCTGCTGTATGCTGTCTCTACTGATAGTCTTCACACACACATTAAGACATCTTGTTAGCACGTGCGACACTCATATTCTTCGCGCGCCTTCGTGAGTGAACAGATCTGTATATACCTACCTACTAAGATATTTATAATTTATTTATTATTTGTATAATTTTTTACTTCTAAAAAGACAATATAACAAATCAATTCATCCATAGATAAATAGATATTATTCTTAATTTCAAACAACATTTGAAAGTTACTTATAGTTAAAAAATAAAGCTTAAATCTAAGTGTTACAAGGGGCGGCCTTTATCGCTGAAATCTATCTCTTCGCAGGCAACATGTGGATGGAAAGTGAAGATTAAAATTTAAGATTTGTTGTTAAGTTTAATAATTTTTAGGTCTAGACCTATTTTGATTAAACTCTGTATACTGTATAAATAACACTGTATTAATACAGTGAATTTTTAGTAGTCATTTCGGGCACTTCTCCCAAAATTCGGGGGTAGTTTTATATACTTAAAGATATTTTAACCAACCACATCTATAATTCGGGCAACAATCCAAAGGTCCAGGTTTCTCAGTGTGTAGCTCTTCATGCGTGCTGCACACGGGCTCCGTGCACGCGCGCGTCGTGCACGACACGTGCGCCGCGCTGCTCCCGGTCTTCGTGCACGTGCAACTCGTGCACGCGTCCTCCTGCCATTCGTCGCCAGCGTAATGTTCCTTCTTCGCGTCACAGGGGAAGCACTTGCTCGGTTCTATGCAAGTATTGTTTACTCGAACCTGGGAAATATATCATAGGGGTCACTCTCGGAATGTTCATAGGGGTCACTCTCGGAATGTTCATAGGGTCAATCTCGGAATGTTCATAGGGGTCACTCTCGGAATGTTCATAGGGGTCACGCTCGGAATGTTCATAGGGTCAATCTCGGAATGTTCATAGGGTCAATCTCGGAATGTTCATAGGGGTCACTCTCGGAATGTTCATAGGGGTCACTCTCTATTCATAGGGGTCACTCTCTGAATATTCATAGGGGTCACACTCTTGGAATGACCTTTTCAAATGACAGTTTCAATTAGGCATCAAATACGACATAAATTCATCTATCTAGGTAAGAAGGGTACCGGACGCTCTCTCCATACAAACGTAGTCGACTGTTTCCTCCCTGTATAATGACACTAACACAAATATTTTTGTGCCATAAAACCTATAACTGCCATGACTATGCCCCTATTTTTTCTTTTTTTTTCTTTTCTAATTATCATAGAAATTAAGATTTAAAAAATAAACAAAAACAAAAAATATGGTCATGTCAGTTATAACTTTTGTGCACCAAAAAATATTTGCTCTAGTGTCATTATCCAGGGAGAAAACAGTCGACTATGTTTGTAATAGTTTGTATGGAGAAAGGCCCCGGTACCCTTTCCTCTTAAAGAAATAAAACTTCCAAAGCCAACAATGTGGCATCTGACTTACTTTCCCATCAGGACAGAAGCATCCTTCAGAAGGTTTCTTGTCACATGTATCAGGGTTGGCAGCCAGCTCGGCGTGGTTGTCGCATGTACGCTCGCAGTCGACGCAGGAGTGGTATACCAGAGGTGATTCACTGGGGATATTGTATTAAAATTATATAAAATAACTAGCTGTCCCGGCAAACGTTGTTTTGCCATTTACAAAAAAAAAAACTGAAAGAAACAAAATAAAAAATAGATGTTGGCCGATTCTCAGACCTACTGAATATGCTCACAAAATTTCATGAGAATCGGTCGAGCCGTTTCGGAGGAGTTCAACTTCGAACCCCGTGACACGAGAATTTTATATATATAGAGAAGAAGGTTTTAGTTTAAGTTAAGTTCTCAAAACATCGAGACGATTCCTTTTCCGATCGAGCTTTGCGAAATAAAAAGAAAATGGTTGACAAAAATTGTAACTACAATAGTAGATTATGCATCAGGGGCATAAAGCAATGTCTTATGTTGTGGGTGGCATATTGAACCCCGAGTGTAACGAGGGACTCCCGGGTTAACTCCTGAGCGAAGCGAGGGAGTTAAGTAGAATCCTGAGTGAAGCGAGGGGTTCAAGCCGCCCAAGACGAAGACATGCTTTATCCCGAGGTGCATACTCTACTTTTCATACCGTCAGTCCAATATTTTTTTTTTAATTCTTGTGGTGGATTTGAAAAAAAAACCACTTTTAAAAAAAATGGGGCAATTGCAATGAGATGGTAGCATGATGGTAAATATTTGCTAGGTATTATAGGCAAAACCTATTTGCTTAGACCTAACGTAACAATCAAAATAAAAACATAAATTGTGGCCTTCTAGATTTTTGTAGACCAATCAAATGACTTATTATAAATAAAACCAATTTGCCTTCAAAATTAAAACCAAGAGTCTCACCAAGATTAAAACCAAGAAAACCAAGAGAATTAAAATCACACGAATTTGAACGTTCCAAATTCAAATCACTTTATTCCCTTGGGAGTTTCATACAACATTATCTCCCTTGGGATTAAAGTCTTGCTTTAAGTTGAGGTTAATAGGGCTTAAATCTGTGATTAAAGTGCTGCAGGTGTGAAAAATAATTATTGCTTTCAAAAGCGATTATTTGTCTGTTGATTACAAGAAACGAATAAAGTGGCCAAGACATTTTACAATACATTTTCCAACGCGTTCCAATGTTCCAACGCGGCACATACTGTACTACTGTTGGTGCAGAGGTCACCTTCGCAGGACTCTATGTATGTGTGTGGTATTGTATGGTATATATTATACTTGTACTAACCATTGATAAGGACACAGTTCTGCCCTCCAGTTGTGTAGACAGACGCCCTGGTGTGCGCAGTCGGCCGCGTACCGTTCCAACGCGGCACATACTGTACTGCTGTTGGTGCAGAGGTCACCTTCGCAGGACTCTATGTATTTGTGGGGGTCTAGTAGCGCGTGGCACTGGAATATTCACACACAATCAGGATTTATTTGGAAAAATTGTTTAAAAAGCCTAGAAATCTCATGTTGAGGATTTGATATTTTGTTGACTTTTTTTTAGCACGCTTTCCTTGAAGATACCTATCTATATGCTCGTGACTCAAAGACTTTCAAATAAACAGAGGTCTTCGAGAAATGGGAGTCAAGATAGGAAGACGGCATTGGAACAAAACCTTTAACGACTCATCCTCCATTTGTGGCTGCACCAAGCTACGTACCAGAACACGGGCAAGTCCGCTTGGCGATACGACTTAGGCCGATGGGTGGTAACAAGTCGTGACCGAAGCCTTCTACCAGGAGATTAGAAGTAAAGGCCTATATTATTATAATAGCTGTGCCCCGCGGTTTCACCCGCGTAAGTCCCGATCCCGTGGAAATAAAATAAATAAATAAATAAATATTTCAAGACATATTACACATCGCCATCCAGCCCCAAGCTAAGCAACTTAATGCTTGTGTTATGGGTGCCAGATAACGGATAAACTACTTATATACTTTTTTTTTGTAAATATATACATATTATACATATAGGAAACACCCAAAACCAGAAACAAGAATTTATGGTCAGCATAAATACTTGTTCCCGGCGGGAATCGAACCCGCAACCTTCTGCGTCGCAGTCGGGTGTTCGCCCGACGCGCCACAGAGGTCGTCAAATATCGGGATAAAGAGCATATGTGTTCATTTAGGCCTCCAGCTATCTACATACCCAGTTTTATCGCAATCGGTCCAGTACTTTTTGCGTGAAGAAGTAACAAACATACTAACACACAAACTTTCACATCACTTCACTACATAATATAAAACAAAGCCGCTTCAAGCTGTCTGTCTCTATGTGGGCTTAGATCTTTAACACTACGCAACGGATTTTGATGCGGTTTCTTCTAATAGATACAGTGATTCAAGAGGCAGGTTATAGTTCAAAAAACAAAACTACCACGCATAAGAAGTCGCAGGAAACAGCTAGTTTATTATTAGTTTCTGCTGATCGTAATGAATGACTTACCGCACCAAACTTGTCCGGGTTAAGCATCATATTGCAAGGGTTGTCTTCAGGCAGCGGTGTAATACACTTGTCAATCGGCGGTGGCTGATCGCATAGCTGGTCTGACTGTATACCGAGCGAGGTTAGAGCTGTCGGTGTCGCTTGCCAGCTCGAGCCATACTGTCGGAGATTTTTTCATTAAGAATTGGTGTTTGGGTGCTTTGTTGCTTGGTGACTATAAGGTCATTTGGAATTTTAGTCTATGGCCCGTATTAATAAATCGCTCTCAATATCGATCTTGAGTGCGTATCAATTGAGTGAGTCTTGAGATGCGGTCACTATCTTAAATTAGGCGTTAATTAATAGATAAAACTCAAGTTTTAACCAGGCTGATATCGCTCTTGAGATTTGAAACTGATCTTGAGAGCGACATTGAATGACAGTAACGCTTTGTTCTTACCTTGAATGGTATGTTTTTACCATATGGTAGGTAGTGTCGTCATATTTTGCTGTCAACTTGTTTTTAATGTGAATTTTTTTACAAAATGTAAGATTTTACTACTAAATAATTATTTAAATGCGAATGATTTGTTCAAAAAGTCATTAGCATAAAATATCATCATAATAATTGATTTCTGACAAAATTTGTTCTAGCTCCATGTTCCTGAACTACAAAACTAACGAAACAGCTAACTTATGTCATGTATGACCCGCAATCAGACTTGAGTTCACGAAACTACATCTTGAGACATATCTTGAGAGCTGAGTTTGATTTATTAATACGATATTACTCAAGTGATACGTCGCTCTTTAATCGCGTCTTAAGATAGGTTTATTAATCAGCGCAACAACTCAAGAGCAAACTCAAGATTGAAATCGATATTGAGTTCGGTTTATTAATACGGAACTATGAATAACTTGTCCCTTAATTATCATGGGTAAGGTTATTCACAGCTTAACTTGAATTATGAGTTTTGCTTCTAAATAAAGAAATGGCGTCGTCGTAGGATTTTTTTGTTCACAGGTTTTGTTTTTATGTAAATAAATAAATAAATATTGCAGGACATTCCACACATCGCCATCTAGCCCCAAGCTAAGTAACTAGACTTGTGTTATGGGTGCTAGACAACGGATATACTACTTCTATAATTTTCTTTTGTAAATATACTTATTATACATAGAAACAACCAGACCACAGACAAAAATCCAAGCATAAACCCTATGTTTAGCAGTCCGGCATGGTGACCATTGTGCCAACTGGGTCGTCAAACCCAATAACTGATCCCATAATTATTCTGGTTACAGGTCATTCATATCATAACTTTGGTTATAGGTTTTTGCCGCCAAATCACTATCACTAAATACTATAAAACAGCCGCTTCCCGCTGTCTGTCCTTTTGTATGCTTAGATCTTTAAAACTACGCAACGGATTTTGATGCGGTTTTTTGAAGTGAAAACTTCTTATGGCGCGTTGGGCACTTTTGTGGGTGAGCATTTTCAACCGATCTCGCGACAGATTTTGACGCGACAGATTTTGACGCGACAGATGAGATTTTATTTGTGTTAGTCTTTTTGTTTAACTTATACTGCGTGAGTGCTAATAGATGGCAGTAGCAGATCGTTTCAAGAAATATTCTATGAGAAATAACAAGTTTATTGTTTTCACTTCTGCCTGCACTCCCGGAGTGCGCTGTTTTTTATTTATTTTATAGATAGAGCGATTCAAGAGGAAGGTTTATTTATGTATAATACATGCATAATATAGTCGTGCGAAGCCGAGGATCGCTAGTAAAGAAGTAAATAATCTCACATAGGAAATACACCATGGAAAAAATAGTAGGTAAGTACCTACAGTTCATCAATTAATAATTTCTGATTCTAATTCTGTCAATAAATGTGGCATTTTTTATGTTTGGACATTGTGTTGCTAGGCGACGACAAGGGCAAGGTTATTCGTAGAATTACTCTAATAATTTATAAGCTAGGAGAAAAAGTCTCAATGCGTGCTTTGAATAAACCACTGAAATATTTATAAAACAATTTGGTATTTACGCTAGTTATATAGTACGTATATTGTATCACTAAGGACTAAAACATGGCATTTCTGACGGGCTTCAATAAGTGCGCCGCAAAGTACTACTTTGTTTGCACTTATTGAAGAACAATCGGTTTTCGAATACATGGGATGAAATAGTAGACTAAGCACTAAAAGAGTAAACCAATGCCTTAGGGCCTAAACTGTCATACGTGGGCCCCGCGACGGGAGACGGGTCAATTTTGTATATGCTGGCTCCACATACACGCCGTGAATTCACGCGCGAGTTCACGCCGTGAATTAGAGTTCATGCCGACTATGATCGGGGAACAGGCGCGAACGCGCGTGAACCCCGCGAAAACCATCCACATTCACGTTCACACCTGTTCGCGGAGATTCACGGCGCGTATGTGGAGCCGCCAATAGACCCGCCGCGGGGCCCGCGTAACGCAGTTTAGGCCGTTACGTCATGGGTGTCAAAACACTTTAATCCTTCGGAAGTTTTATACAACATTATATCCCTTGGGATTAAATGACTTGCTTTACGTCAAGAGCTGAAAGTGTGTGTCAATATGTTTACCTCATCGACGTCATCAGTCAACGTCCCGTTACTAGTAACAAGCGCCTCCTGCGTGCCCGCACACACCCCGCACAGACCCTCGGTCACCTTCGCGTACAACGACGATGGCACACGTACGTTGAACTCTAACTTCGACTGCAGAACTGTCACCTGAACAATACAAATTAGTTTAAGACTACGTAATGCACATGTTCTTCTCTGAAGATTTCTGGCCCGCCGGCATTGTATAGGTACCGACAAAGTTACATATAAAATGCTTTGTTCTGACTGACTGAATGACTGACTGACGGATCAAAGAACAGCCGAAACGCGCAAATTTCAAGGTAAAAATTGGCAAGAAATTGCGCAGAACAGGAAGCGATGGAAGATTGTTGCTAATCTGTACAGTTGCTAATCTGTACAGCTGCTAATCTGTACAGTACAGTCGCTAATCTGTTCCCTTGTTACTCGTACATTACCAAGTTACATTACTAGCAATTTACAAGGGAAAAAAATCTTCCAGTTGGTACTGAGCCAGAGTTTCGCGATGCTAGCTGTAATTACCTCTACATGTATATCCGGTATGGTAACAATGACATCCTGACCGTTAATCAAGTCGATGGTGCCCCAATCTTTCTTCAATGGATACTTGAATATCGGCGTCTCATCTAACAATGTTGTCAACTGAAAAAACAAAATAAATTGAAGACAATCTAGACAATAGGATCCAGGACTTACAAGAGTAGGCAAGATATACTTGGGGCTAAATGGCGCTGTGTGCAGATTATTTATTTTTTTGTAATAAATAAGCTCTACTGAACCGAAACAGACGAAAAGTATGAGGATATAATTACCCAGCAAGGTTGGCTACTTTTGACGTGACAACGTTTTATAAATTGGTTTGCCGGGTGACACTTCAAGAAACTGCGTTACGCTCCGCTGACGTTATGCGCTCACAATGAGAGCGAGTGAGAGGCACGCGGGCATGGTTAGCCCGCCTAAGAGCGAGAGAGACAGACATAAAAAGTGAAAGGCACGCGTCCCTTCCACTCGAGCACAGTTGTTGTCACGTAAAACTTTCGCCCGTATACCGACTTTATTTCTTAAAATATTCACACGGACTAACGCGGGTAAAATCGCGGGGCGTTATTAGTGATAAGTACCTTAATAAAATAACTAAAAGTAATAATTTTATTTGTGAAATATAACGGTGCACCCGTAAGGACGGAGAAGCAGCCGGCTCAGATGAAAGAAGCGAGTTCGATTCCCACCGCATTAATACATACTTAATTAGCATACTTAATTAGTGCATACATAATTACATAATTAGTGCATAATTTGTGCTTATTAGTGCATACTTAATTAGTGTTATTATGCATACTTAATTATTGCCTTACCTTTTTAGTGTTCTGGTCTTTATAGATATGTATAACGTTTTTATCGTAAATAATATGCACAGTTTTGGTACAAGTTGATGATAGATTATCTTCACATGGACCGTTCGTAGCGTACACCTGTTAAAATAAATAACAAATATTAATGTTAATTATAAATTAATAATATTTTAAAATTTAAAAATATATTTGTAATTGTCATTATACCATAGAAAAAAAATTATACACCAAAATATAACACTTAATAGACAAATACCGCCCCATAGAACATAGCCTTAACGGCATTTACAAATCTAATGAAATCTACAAACTTTAAAAAAAAAGTAACACAGATGGCGTTAATATAGTAAAGGTTCATTAGTCATGCATATTTTTCTATAAACAACCTCAAAATTTAAACAAAACAACTTTTGAATTTTCAACGTCTACAACAACCTCTTTCATTTATAAAAATTTCGTCGAATTACATTGTATATTATTAAAGCTACGTTGTTAGTGACCTAAAACGTGTTCTAACCTCATACTTATGTGTCCCAGTATCGTTCTTATCTCTAGAAGCGAGATACGTGCAGTTCCCGAGGAAGGGCAGCTCGTCACCTTCGAATGTGACGTACTTCGCTGGAGCACCCACACCGGTACACATGCCTGTAAACATTAGTCAGTGTGTTATTAGTCCGCAACGAGCCATCGAGGTACGAACAAGGGGGGGGGGGGGTTTGGCGGTCACAGTGTAGAAAAGAAGACTCCGAAATTATCCATCGTCTTTCAAATATGGATCTCTGGCTAAATTCTCCTGTCTCTCTTAAAGACAACGTCAAGGGACTACTCAAATTCTTGTCCTTACTATAAGATGGCATGGCAATATTGGAGCATATACACAATAGAAACAATATGTTAAAATTCTCCGTATTTCTAGATTACAATTAAATCGATGGTATTCCGTGAACTACACGAGTCACGTGTCTAAATTTTCTTCATCAGCATCTGACGCCATTACATATTATAGCAAACAAGTAATTTTGATCGAAGTTTTGCCATTATTCTTTTGCATATAGATAGCCAAAGGTGAACGAAGGTGGTCGAAGGTGGCGAGACGATATGGACAAAATGACAGATTGGCAATCTGTCGCACAAGATCGCGATCAGTGGAAGGGGAGTAGAGAGGCCTTTTAATAATATTAATACAGATACCGATTGTGTCATAAGCATCCGTTAGTAAGGATTTAAGAAAAATCAACCTCTACACGGACGAAGTCACGGGTAAAAGCTAGTTTATAATAATAAAAATTATAGAATTTAAAAAATTACGAAGGCGTATTTTATACTTCTTTACTTACAATCATTGCACTCGTTAGGTGTAACACAATCGCTGCCCTTTCTAAGCGTGCCAGCAGGACAGTAGCACCCCGGGAAGCAAGCACCCCCTTCGCCTCCAGCCCCCGCCCCCGTGCCGCAGCCTCCACCCCCCTGTCGCACCCCACCTTCGATGCAGGACGGCTCACAGCGGCGCCGGTAGCAGTCGTAGTGGACCAACGGTGCTGGACATTCCGCCGCTAGAAGAAATAATAATTTATTTAGACAAATACACGACACAATGTTCCGGAAATTAGATGGTATAGACGGACGGACGGATGGATGGTATAGATGGTGGACTGATATATCAACGCACATCTCAAACCAATAGATGGATGGGGCTAAAATTTGGCGTACATATAGCCTCAGACTTAGCTTAGATATTTGTCTGTCTGTGGTCTGGTTGTTTCTACGTATTATGAGTAATTATTTACAAAAGAAAAGTATGAAAAAGTATGAAAGAAAAGTATGAAATATCCGTTGTCTAGCACCCATAACACAAGTCTAGTTACTTAACTTGGGGCTAGATGGCAATGTGTGGAATGTCCTGCAATTATTTTTTTAGTTAACGCATAGCTTAAAGCAATAGACGGATCAGGCTAAAATTGGCATACATATAGCTATAATGTAGACAGACATCGGCTGAAAATGATTTTGGAAAATTCAACAACAAAGTCGCGTTTAGAAGCTAGTAATAGTCATAATACTCACGGCAATGCGCCTGTATTCTCCAGTCCTGTAGATCCAGGTCCGAAGCAGCGAGACACTCCGCCACCAGCTGCTCCAGCAACAAACACCTGCATTGCTCCAGGCTCCGTTTACTACCGTTTATTGCTAGCTCGTTGCATGCACACACTTTCTCGAGACAGATGCTACGCCATTTGTGAAGGTTTAACACCGAGCCGCAGCGGGAGAATGGTTCCTCTCTGTTAAAAACAGTATTAAATCCTCAGAAAGCATTCGAGATTGTATTCTTCGTCAAATCCAAGGTGTTTCAAATCTTTTATGTTTAGTTTTAATATAATAAGTTACATTTTAAGTTAGTTTAGTCGGAAATAATGGACAAAAATCAAACAAGTACAAACATAATTTTGAAAATATGATTACATTTGGAGTACCTCAAGGGACTATGCTAGTGCTTATATTATTTCATACATACATAGTATACAATATTTAATACTGGATCAACGCCTAACTGAGACTGTTAAGACTACAAACTATTTTGTAACTACGCTTAGGGTGATATAGCAAAGGGGGATCTCTTTAACGATTCATAATTCGTGTTTTTTATAAGCTTGAGACATCTGTTTTGGAGGAATATGGCCATTTTTATCCGACTTCAAAAAAAGGAGGAGGTTCTCAATTCGGATGTATGTATGTTTTTTTTTCTAGGTATATTTAACTCACGTGATAATATTACAAAGTTCCCAAGCTCTCTCCTGCGTATGCTCCGGTATGGCCCGTGGATGGCAGGCTTCCTGCCCTGGCCGGGCCCAGCCGCGGCCGAACTGCTCGATGGAGGTGGCCAGCGCGCCGCCTGGTAGCCGTCGCTCGTTGCGTGCGTCTCCGTCGTACGTACCACATAGACCGTCTACGCTGCCTAGGTGCAATTTCATTACCTGTGAACCAGATTTTAATAAGAATTTCATAATTTTTGTTTGAAACTTTATTTAGACCCGAGACTTTTTTTAATAAACACAAAATCAAAGATGGTTGTAAAAATGCAGAAGCACTTATTTCTTGACTTGGGTTTTGGAGCACCCTCTCCAAGGTAATCAAAACCTCAATCAACTTACAAAACCTGTGATGAAACCAGAAAGGTTACACTAAACATATAGGTATAATACCTAAAGATTGTATACGTCATATAGCTTGAAGAGCGATAGGATGCCTAAAAAATAATTGCGTTAAGGAGGATGAATGAGAGGAACGTGAAGGCAAAATCAATGGAAAATAGAGTGGGATGAAGACATATGACATGTTGTACCGATCTCATATATAGTTGGACTAGCTTTTGCCCGCGACTACATCCGCGTAGAAGTCAAAAATTGGAGTAGATGGACCAAGAAATCACGTTATCCCATACAAACTTTGTCCCTCTTTTTCTCCCTCTAAGGCTAAGGGGTAGAATTATGGAAAATCTTTGCTTATCGGATGCCTACGTCATACAAAGAACACACTCTACAAGTTTCAGGTCTCTACGATCAGAGGTTTAGGCTGTGCGTTGATCCGTCAGTCAGTCATTCAGGACAAAGCATTTTATATGTATATGTATAAGATATCACTATCACTACATAGTATAAAATAAAGTCACTTTTCGCCGTCCCTATGTCCCTTTGTATGCTTAGATCTTTAAAACTACGCAACGGATTTTGATGCGGTTTTTTTAATAGATGCATAATACAGCCGTGCGTAGCCGGGGCGGGTATATCGCTAGTATAGAATAAGAATAAGTAAGAAGATGACAAGTTCTAACTCACCCCAATCTTAACATCTCCTTCACTATTATAGAAGACAGTGAAGTTATATCTCCTACTCTTAATAACGACTCCGTTCCCAAGCCTGGCAACATCGAAGCTGTTCTTTTGGAAGCATATCTTGCTGGTCTGTTCCACTGTGTACTGGTAGTTGTTGTATTCGATCATGAGGTTCGGTTTCACTATGATAAGCTGGTCGTCTTGGTGGATTAGGAGCTCGTTCCAGCAGCCTTCGTCACGGCATTTCTTGCGGACTGTATTAATCAGTGAGAGATTGGCATACGTAATTAATAATGATGAAGGCTATACTCAATTAATTATATTTAAATACATTAAAAATATATGGAAAAGCATAAGATCAGCATATGCTGTGTGATGGACATTTTGGAAAAGTTGGATTCTAAGAATTCATAAATTTTGTAAATGATCAAATAATAAATAGGTTAGTGAATATGATAGAAATATTTTACATTAAGACTGACATTTCAACCAGTTCAGTCAGGAATTCTATGAGAAGGTATGAGTCTGCTAAGAGTACACTAAGTTTGTGGTCATTATTTTCCTATACCTCGATACTTCTTCATTTAATACGTTCTTGATTCGAAAGACATTAGAGATTCTTGCACTGAGTTAATGAAATCATTAGCATCTAACTTACCCAGTACAGTCCAGGAGTCGAAGCGGTTCTCTCTAGCCAGTATGTGGAAGCATACGTCGTATTTGTATTCTACGCCGTCGAAGGTGTTGAACGTGCGACCTGTCATGTTGCAGAACGTCGGCAGTTCCGGTGGTGGGACGCATTCGTATCTGTTAAAGAAATAAAACCGGTCAAGTGAGAATTGGACTTGGGCGTCCCGAACAGTAGCAAATAACAGATATTTTTTTAAGTTCCTTACTGTAACACGCTCATTCGATTATTTTTTAGCCGAATCTGCAGTAGGTACAGATGTTTTATTCTACGGGTCGCAGAAGTCATCATACAGTTCTAACAGACTAAGGACTCAGATTGGTCGCTGCAGGGCGAACCTGGGAAGATGGGGCATGATCGATCCGTGCCGGGTTCGGTGCGACTGCGGGGCGCCCGAGCAAACTATGGCTCACCTCTTGACCTGCCCCTCCAATAGCTCTACATTGGCTGACCTGATGTCAGCTAATAACAACGCCAGGGACCTGGCAGCTCACTGGAGTGGGCGGATCTGACCCTGCCTTATCAATTCCCCCCCTTTAATCTGTGCTACCGATACGAAGAAGAAGAAGTTCTAACTTATTCGATCGTCTTTAGTTTTTGTTTCAATCGTCTTTTGTTTATGTTCAGATGGTTTTTGAACAAAGCTAAGAGAAAAAATATACTTGCTATGTTTCCTTTCCAGAACTAGTAAAAAAAATACCCACTAGTTGCATGAAACTAATGATAACATGAAATGTACTTACTGCGGACACTTAGTGAACCCAATCTTAACTGTCTCCAGCTTCAATGTGTACCCCTGTGGGCAGGATACGACGGAACAAACGACCGGGGCTGCCGTGGCATCGTTAGGGAACTTCGGTATACGTGGCATACACTTGAACTGGGGACATTCTTCCTCTTTTGTTGGAGCAGGGGTTGGGGTGATGGCTGGCTTGTCCAGTGTGAAAGATTGGCTTGGGAACGATGGGAGTCCTGAAACATTAATACCTTGCTATTTATTATAACTGATATCATAAATGCAAAAGTAAGTCAGATCTTTTTTACCCGGCAGACCCCGTCGAAGATGGCGTGACGATATCGACAAATTTATGACAGATTGGCAATCCGTCGCACAAGATCGCGATCAGTGGAAGGGGAGTAGAGAGGCCTTTGCCCTGCAGTGGGACACTACAGGCTATTAATATATAATAATATATAATATATAAGTCAGATCATCTTTTGTTTTTGTCAAATGTTCTTTTATTTGATTGCGAGTCAAAATACATTTTGTTAAAGTAAATTGCACTCGGATCTCTTACTAGGGCCGTGCTCCAAATATATTTTTTTGTTTGACCACGGGCCTTTTCAAAATGTTGTGGTCGAATTAGTTAATCCATCTTGTACTCAATTTATGTTTGTTACTCCTCCACGCAAAATTTACTGAACCGATTGCAAGGTTTGTAAATAATTAGCTGTAATAACACATAAGGTACTTTTTATCCTGATATTCCTATGGGATCGGGACTTACGCGGGTAAAACAGCAGCAGTGCGTAACTCTGAAAGATTCTATCCTCATACCAGGTTTTATCAAAATATGTTCATTATTTGACAACCCAGTTGCCACAATGGTCACCACGCCGGACTGCCAAACACAGGGTCGCGGGTTCGATTCCCGCCTCAGACATGTATTTATGCTTGGTTGGATATTTGTCTGTGGTCTGGTTGTTTCTATGTATTATAAGTAAATATATTTACAAAAAGTATATAGGTAGTATATCCGTTGTCTAGCACCCATAACACAAGTCTAGTTACTTAGCTTGGGGCTAGATGGCGATGTGTGGAATTTCCTGCAACATTGATTTATTTATTTTAATTATTTATTAGCTTCAGAGGATCAAAATGAACTTACCTCCACCTCCATAACCTCCTTTAGAAAAGCCTCCTTTCGAAAAGCCTCCCTTCGAAAAGCCTCCTTTCGAAAAGCCTCCCTTCGAAAAGCCTCCTTTATATCCCGAATACCCAGTCTTCGTAGGTCCTCCTTTATAGTATCTCTGGTAAGAGTACCGAGGTCTCGGAGGTGGCAGGTCGGAGGAGTACCACGTGGTACGGGGCTTCGGTGTCGTGTAGATCACTTGGTACCCGGGTGGACATTCTACCACGGGGCAGGATACAGCTAGAAAATAAAAAAGCCATAAGCATCGACTTATTATGGAGAAAGAGTTTTTATAGAGAGCACGAAATGTTTCTTGCACATAAAAAATTTTTTACAGTTCTTGTGTTTTTGAGCATACTCAGAAAGTGTCACACGCGATGCGCCATAATTGAATGGGACTCGTGGTGGACTGTTGCCTCGAGTTCATTGACCCGCGCAAAGAAATAACGCAGCACGCCGCAACAGAATACTTATAGGTAGGTACTGCGCTGCACAATAGATCTAGAACTCACCGTTAGCAGTAGTCAGTGTAATTCCTTGCGTGACAGCAGTCTGTGTCACGACCGCAGACTCTGTAGTGGTCGTGGTGACAGCCGTGGTCGTACAGTCGACCTCGTCGTCGGAGCAGTCGGCGCGACCGTCGCACCACATCGTTTCGTTGAGGCATATACCGCTGGAGCAGGCGTATTATATATAGAACTCACGGTTAGCAGTAGTCAGCGTAACTCCTTGCGTGACAGCAGTCTGTGTCACGACCGCTGACTCCGTAGTGGTCGTAGTGACAGTCGTGGTCGTAGTGACAGTCGTGGTCGTACAGTCGACCTCGTCGTCGGAGCAGTCGGCGCGACCGTCGCACCACATCGTCTCGTTGAGGCATATACCGCTGGAGCAGGCGTATTATATATAGAACTCACGGTTAGCAGTAGTCAGCGTAACTCCTTGCGTGACAGCAGTCTGTGTCACGACCGCTGACTCTGTAGTGGTCGTGGTGACAGCCGTGGTCGTACAGTCGACCTCGTCGTCGGAGCAGTCGGCGCGACCGTCGCACCACATCGTCTCGTTGAGGCATATACCGCTGGAGCAGGCGTATTATATATAGAACTCACGGTTAGCAGTAGTCAGCGTAACTCCTTGCGTGACAGCAGTCTGTGTCACGACCGCTGACTCCGTAGTGGTCGTAGTGACAGTCGTGGTCGTACAGTCGACCTCGTCGTCGGAGCAGTCGGCGCGACCGTCACACCACATCGTCTCGTTGAGGCATATACCGCTGGAGCAGGCACGCGTGTTCGGAGGGCAAGGTTCGCAGATACATTCGCACGTTGTCTTTAGGAGTTTCGGTGCATGGTTTGGTTTCGCCTAGTTTGAGATAAGAATATATTATGGTTACATCTCACAGTTGCAAGATTTGAACACATATTGTGTAGGTAATACAAGACTGAGGCTGTCTGTTCACAGGAGTGAGCGAGGCAGAGGAGTGGCATTTTCACCAATATAATTCTAAGAAAACAATGCGTCCGGAGTTTTTATGCAATTTTATAGGTGGAAACGTCGCTCCAAAACCTCGCGCCGCGCCGCTTCGGTGAACAGGCAGCCTTAAACATAGGCTTGACCTTATTGATAAAGGTTGCCAGTTTTAACTGGACATGCTGCTGCTGCAACTTGACAGTTCAAAACTTTTTAATTTACGTGAAAGGGGGATAATGCTTTGAATTAAGAACTTACTTTAAGGTCACACTTGCATTCCTTGACAGGGTTGCAGTCAGTGATACCACCAAGCTTGCACATACACTCGTCGCAGTTTTCCCCGCGGAATGACGATCCCACGGGATATCTGGCGAATAGGGGAAAGGTAAACAATTCAGTTAAAATTCATCAATACAGGATATTATTGTTAGAGTTATTGCATGTATTTTTAGTACGGTTCTTTCTTAGTAATGAAATCAATCTGGTTTTCAATATTGGATAGCTCTATTTTCTGAGAAGGGCCTGGCATCTATCTATAGGTAAGTATATATAAAAATTAATCCTTATTTCCCTTGGTCACGACATCACGCGTGAACGGCTGGACCGATTTCGATAAATTTTTTTTGTTGTGTTTGTTATTGTCAAGAGAAGGATTTACCGAAAGAAAAAAATAAGAAAGTCACCCAGAAAATTATTACGCGGGTGAAACCGCGGGGCGCAGCTAGTACTTTATAATATCCATCAAGTAGGTACGAGTAGAACTTTAATTAGGTATTTCAATGTAACACTAACGCGCGTAAAAACGCAGGGCGCAGCTAGTGTTAATGTATATTTTTGTAATTTGCATCACAATGAAATATGTACTTACCTACTATATGTTGGTAGGTAAGTACGTAAATTAAATGTTTGTGACCTATTTGTGACCTTTGCATGCGAACATTTTGTAACAAAAAATGATAGATAGAAAGAAAGAAAGAAAGAAAGAAAGAAAGAAAACATTTATTTGGACAAGCACACGACATAAGACAATCAGAAAAGTAGTACAAACATAAAAGCACTAGAACAAAAGTTTAAAATAAAATAAAAATAATAATAATAAAAACAAAAAATTAAAAGGAAAAAAGAAATATACAAAGAAGAAATAAGATCTAAGGAGCCGTGTGCCTCCAAAAAGGTTCTGCCTCAGCAATGATAGCTGCACCAACATTTAGCTGACACAGCCGCTGGTCTTCCGGCAGGACCCTTTACGGATGACGTTTCGCAAATAAAAGAAAACCACTGTGCAGATATAACGTGTTATGAAAACATTAAACTACTGCAGATTTTTGGTGTTTACAAATCTTCTGATTTAGTCACTACTTATCTAGTACTGCGATCAGTCGCCCGTGTAAATATAATTGCTTATTACGACCATATTCGATAAAAAATCAAAGATAAGTACAAAGTTTCATTGGAAATTTTTGAGCTAATCACAATAACCTTTATGTAATCAAAATGTTACTTTAATGTCTGGCTCTTATTAGTTACTACGGTGCATTTAGAAAGGACTGCATATTGTGATAAAAGCTAAAGCAATGATCTATGTTTTGTCAATTTTTGTGGCCTGTGTGCTGTGGTATTGGTATATAACGAGAAATTATGACTACTGGGAGAAGAGGAATGTCGCATTCGAAAAACCAGTTCCATTTTTCGGTAACTACCTCCGTGTTCTGAAGCTAGAATGTACTGTTCCAGAACTCTGCACGGATCTGTATCAAAAGTACAAGAATGAGAAGGTAGTTGGATTCTTCAAGGGTTCCACTCCAGCCCTTGTTATCAGAGACCCGGCGTTGATCAATAAAATCTTCTCGGATACGAAACATTTTCCTGGACGGGGGATCAGGTATGATCCAAGAAAGGATCCTCTGTTGCACAACATGGTGACCATGGCCGGCGATGAATGGAAAGAAACACGGCAGCACGTGTCGCCTGCATTCAGCGTGGCCAAACTACGAGGAATGTTCTCATTACTGTTGCAATGTACGGACAAACTTCAGAAATACGTCACTAAACTCGCGGAGGAAGGTCAAGAAGTGAAGGTTTACGACATAACGTCTCGGTACACGCAAGATGTACTCGGAACTTGCGGTTTCGGTATAGAACTCAACGACAAAAACTTCGAACAGTCAGAATTCGCGAAACTCTCCCACGACTTCTTTACAAGATCAAAATTCCAGATATTCTGTTTATATTTGTCTGAAATAATTCCACAGGTGTGTACATTTTATTTACCTAAAGCAGTCGATAAAGTCTTGGAAGATACGGTTATCGATTTGACTCGAAGAATTCAAGAGGAACGAGGGTTTAAGCCATGCGGACGAAATGATTTTATGGATATACTTTTAGCGATACAAGCTGAGACCGGTTCGGATATCAATACGCAGAGCGATAAGAATATCATGTCAGCCGCTGCTCAAATGTTCAACATGCTAATCGGAGGATATGAGACTACAGCAACATCTATAAGCGCAACGTTGCATTACCTAGCGTATCATCCCGATATTCAACATGATATCCAAAAAGAAATCGACTCAGTCTTATCCAATCAGAAAGAATTATCCTATGATAACTTAAAGGACTTTATCAAACTGAACAATGCATATAAAGAGGCCTTAAGGTTAATACCTCCTTTTCCGGCTATGAAAAGAATTTGTAGACAGCCATATACCATCCCCAGCACTAATATCACAATAGACTCAGGGGTTCAAGTTTATGAGCCAATAGAAGGGTTGCATTATGACCCTGAATACTTTGAAGATCCTAAAGAATTTCGTCCAGAACGGTTTGCCTCAGATGTAGCGAAGGAACAGTTTAATTACAAGTATATTCCTTTTGGAGAAGGTCCTAGAAAATGCATTGGTAAGTTAACTCTGTTTTTTTTTAGATTTCCAAATTATTATTAACCTATATACGAATATAATTAATGATCTTTTATGAGTCTTATCAATATTTACAGTGCATAAGCAACCCTTAGACATTTTATTCCGTACTAGTTTGAATAGATACTCGTAACTTGGAAAGCTAATGGTCAACAAACTACGCCTCATGGCTAAAGATAAATTCAA
This sequence comes from Idaea aversata, assembly GCA_907269075.1. Lineage (NCBI taxonomy): Eukaryota > Metazoa > Arthropoda > Insecta > Lepidoptera > Geometridae > Idaea > Idaea aversata. Next base: position 14,320,329 of record OU026087.1, read on the forward strand.
GGCTATGGATTATTATTATATTTAAGAGAACTTCGTCGTACATTTCGACTTGTATTAAGAGTTGTGTTTATGTTCTAAGTAAAAATATTTAACAGCAATCGAAAAACAAGAGAACTAAGTAAGTAACTGAGGAGTGTTCTAAGTTTGTTTTTTCCGTATGTTTTCAGGTCAACGTCTAGCTGAAATGAAGGCTATATCTGCACTTGTCGTGATATTGCAGCGCTGCAGCGTGACACCCTCACAGTCTTCAAAGAAAGAACTTTCGATAAAGAAAACCTCATTCTTAGTGCATGTTGTTGAAGGCGGATTCCCATTGAAGTTTATGCTTAGATTAAAATAAGATTAGGTATTTATATTCGGAGATCCCTTTAAAAACGACCTTTACCGAGCTGATTAATAGATTAAAAGTATTTTATATATAACTAGCTGCGCGCCGCGGTTTCACCCGCGTAAGTCCCGATCTCGTGGGAATATCAAAATAAAAAGTAGCCTATAGCCTTCCTCGATAAATAGACTATCCAACACAAAAATAATTTTTCAATTCGAACCAGTAGTTCCTGAGATTAGCGCGTTCAAACAAACAAACAAACTCTTCAGCTTTATAATATTAATATGTTTGCACATTCTGCTACCTACCTACATTACATTTCGATTCATGGAATGGAATTGGATATGGAATTTGTCTATCAACCAAACCAGTGAAAGGTTTATAAGAAGAAAAAGAGTTGTTAAGTTATCATATGCTGGACTTACATTTTTAGTTAACCCATTTGCAATATATTTGTTGACCTATTTATATAGGTCAACAAATATATCCAAAAGTCTGTAAACAAAAGTTGTTTGTTACGGTGCACAGAAGTAGCCCTCAACGGCTTGCTAGTATAATTACCAATAACCCTGTATTTATTGACCTATTTATAGTTTGATTTAAAAAGCTTTTCATCCAATAACTAACTCGGTAAAGGTCGTTCCTAAAGGGATCCCATACAAAGACAAAGTTAATTTTGAAATTAAACTGATAAAATGAAATTTAATGTGCAAACCTAAACATGTGCCTAAACCACATGAGTAAAGTTACCTACATGTGCCTAAACTTCTTAATTGTTTAGATAGTAGAGTAGGTGATAACATAAATATAAAAGAATGTAGGTACAATTAATTAAATTAATTGTACATTTTTAGGCCTGCATACCTACCTTTTGTATTCTTTCTTATCTCATATGCATTTTAATCTTTTCTGAATTTTAATTTCATCAATATTTTACTTTTATGATTTTGTTTATTCCTTTGTAATAAAATAATTGCACGTATTCAGATTAAAAAGTTGTAATACCTATAAGTCTACAAGATGCTCGCGGTAGGTATTCGTCGTTGTGTTTTTAATCGTGCTCTATTTGTATTCGACAAAGAACCATGACTACTGGGCAAAGAGACGACCTCTGTGGCGCGTCGGGCGAACACCCGACTTCGACGCAGAAGGTTGCGGGTTCGATTCCCGCGGGGAACAAGTATTTGTGCTGACCATAAATTCTTGTTTTTGGTTCTGGGTGTTTCCTATATGTATAATATGTATATATTTACAAAATATATATATATATATATATATATAAGTAGTTTATCCGTTATCTGGCACCCATAACACAAGCATTAAGTTGCTTAGCTTGGGGCTGGATGGCGATGTGTAATATGTCCTGAAATATTTATTTTATTTATTTTTAAGAGAGGTGTCAAACACGACATACCATTGCCGTTTTTCGGGAATCACCTTCTCAACGTCATCGTTAAACGAAACATGGTCGGAGTTGCCCAACAATTCTATAACAAGTATCCTACGGAGAAAATTGTCGGCTACTACAGAGGGAGGACGCCAGAACTGATCATCAGAGATGCGGAAATCATCAGGCACATACTCAACACAGACTTCTCTTATTTCTATGCTCGAGGAGGCTTAGAAACTCCAGACAAGGAGCCGCTGGCTCATAACTTGTTCCTCATGAGCAGTGGACAATGGAAAATACTACGACAGTATGCGTCTGCTGCTTTCTCAACTGGCAGGTTAAAAGCAATGTTTCCTTTGATACAGAAATGCGTAGAGAAACTACAAGAAACCGCAGCGACGATGGTACAAAACAGCAGTGAACGGAACAAAACAGGCAGAAGTGAAAACTGTAAAGCGAACTGCGTACGGCAGCTCGCTGCGAACCTGCACCATCCACCGAGAGATGTCGCTGTTAACACTGTTGTACAGAAGTGAGTATCGTAGTTCGGCCGTTTGCACAGAGATGGCGCTGTTTTCAATATTGCATAGTAGTAGAAGCACAATAACTGTTAAAATCTCATCTGTCGCGAGAACGGCTGAAAATGCTCACCTATAAAAGTGCCCAACGCGCCATAAGAAGTTTTCACTTCAAAAACAATGAAATCGACGCATACGATTTGATGGCGCGGTATACTATGGTATGTATAGCGTCCTGTGGTTTTGGACTTGATCTCGATATCATTAGCACTAAATATTTAGGTTTTTTAGTGGCAGCTAAGAATGTTTTCGACAAGAGCAAATGGCAAATGTTTCGTCTCGTTCTGGAGGAGTTGTATCCAGAATAGAAGATGCTTCACACCGCAGAATTGGTTGAGAAAAACGTTAGTAGCACCATTGTTGAGATGACTAAGCGTGTGCGGGAGGAAAGGGGTTTGAAACCGAGCGGTCGGAATGACTACATGGACATCCTGTTGGAGTTGGGAATGAAAAGACAGGTTACAATGGAGTCACCCTACGAGCAGAACGAAGACGGAACACCGATGGAGGTTACATTAGACATGGACCTCAACTGCACAGCAGCACAAGTGTTCGTCTTTCTTTTAGGAGGATTTGAGACTTGTGCGACCGTCACTAGCTTCACCCTGCACCAACTCGCTTTCAAACCAGATTTACAAGTCCAAATCCAGCACGAAATAGACACAGTGTTAGCAAATCACAAGGGAAAGCTCACGTATGACGGTATCGGAGACTTGAAGTTATTAGAGATGACTTTTAAGGAATCTTTAAGGATGTTGCCGCCGGCTGGTACGCTTAGACGACTTTGTATGAAGACGTATACAATTCCTGGCACTGACGTAACTATAGATCCAGGGGTGAGGATCCTGATCCCGCTGCAAGGGCTGCACATGGACCCGGAAGTCTTCGACAACCCTACAGAATATAGCCCAAAGAGATTTGCACCGGGTGCTGACATAAGACATAAATATGCATATTTGCCATTTGGTGAAGGACCTAGAACATGTCCAGAATATGGCAACGTTATATTTTATGATTGAGTTACTCGAATTGAAATATAAGCAAATACTTTCTACGACCATGTTTTTTTTAATAGTACCTATAATAGAGAAACATGTATACCTACCTACCAAACGAAATAAATATTTTTAATAGTATCTTACTCGTCTCGTTGATATACGGACTAAGCAGATCCGCTGGATCTGGAAATATTAAATTTTGCACTTTTTGATCTGGCAAATGCCAGATCAAAAAGTGCAAAATCGCTTTGCTTTGGCTTTCGCATTGTCTTTAGCAAGGCCCGGTATAGTAAAAGGATGAACGTTAAAAAGTCGTATTATTTTACAGCTCGTCGCCTAGCCTACATCCAGTCGTTAGCTGGCTTAGCAACGATTCTGCACGAGTTCTAAGTCCAGCACCTACTTCGAAACCAGAACTCACGATGAAGAAAACGTCGTATTTAACACAAGTTGCTGACGGCGGTGTACCACTATTTTTGAAACGAAGAACTTCGGTGTTTCTGTTAAGAAACATATTTATTAGAATAGGGGACAACTAGGAGAGCAAGAGCTCTTTGGAGTTGAGTTGGGAATCTATAGAATTTGGAATTCTGTAAAGTTGGGAATCTTTAGAATTATGAATTTGTAGGGTTGGTAATCTGTTGAGGTGGGAATCTGTTAAATTAGGCATCTCTAGAGTTGGGAATCTGTAGAATTGGGAACAAACCATCTGATGATGAGTAGTGATAAATCTGATGACGATCCACAAATGTAATATATGATAAGTCAAATAATGAATAAGTATTGGTCGAGTTTTATTGCACCGCCTTTTGAATGATAAGTAACTCAGCAGATTAGAGGAATAGATACACATACCTAATCCATGGCAAGGCTAGGGGTCGGCAACATTACAATTAACAAAATTTCAAAGTTTTTAAAGAGCCACATTTTTTTTTCTTTCCAACAATTATAGTCCTTGCGTAAATATTTTTTTTTGAAAATAGTCAGCACTCTAAATGAGAAGTTGGCATTTAGAGTGCTGACTATTTTCAAAAAAAAATATTACCTCACTGTAGCAATCGGGAAGACTGTTCCTTGCGTCGAATATAAGTGCCTCATCTCGCGGTATTTCTTTAAAATACGTAATACTAACTGCGCCCCGCGGTTTCACCCGCGTAAGTTCCGATGCCGTGAGAATATCGGGAAAGGTAGCCTTTATGTTAATCTAGGTCTCCAGCTATCTACATACCGAATTACATTGCAATCGGTTAAGTAGTTTTAGCGTGAAGGAGTAACAAACACACACACAAACTTACACATTTATAATATTTGTAGGATTTGTATATGGAACTAAAGAGCTTCACATCCAAAGAGCCGCAAATGGCTCGTGAGCCGCAATTTGCCGACCCCTGGACTATCCCAGCGGCCGGCAGTATGCACACCAGAACAAAGCTGTTTAAATCTTCCAATATAGATATAATATATGTATAATATATATATATATAATAGAATATAATATAGAACTAGATATATTTTGTATTTTGCAATTCTTGAAACAATCAATTAATCATATATTATGTTGTAGCTAGCCTAAATACTTGTCTGAGGCAGGAATCGAACTCGCATCCCTATGTTTAGCAGTCCCTTGGTTTTGTTTACTTCTATAATGAGAAAATAAATAAACACAAGACCTCAAAACATACAATTAACTAGAAATACAGTGAGGGGTTCGAATGTTAATTCTGCGTGTGAACGCGATATCTATACATCTGATTTGTTAAACTATGACGGATATACAGCAGCGACCATAACATGACAGTGAATGTATTGTTTTACTGTTGTGCATTGAGCCCAAACCATCAGTCAACGGGTAATACCGCGGGGCGCAGCTATAATGTAAGTAGGCCAGTTTGCTAAGAAAAATATTTAAACTTCTTCTGATACTTTGGTTTGTTTTTACAAGACAATTAATAATTAATTTATCGTAAATAAATATACCTATCGTCTTCGACCTATCGTGAATTATAATAAACCCGCAGTCATGCGTCGGCAACTTCACAGAACGGATTAACACAATAAAATTCTGTGATGATTTGGTGCTTGTTTTTTTGCATTGTATTAAATACCAAACAGTGTCCATATACACAGCTACACAACTAGTATTATTTACAAGATGTTAACGGTGATAGTAATTCTTTTTTTAATTCTGCTCTACTTGTATTCGACAAAGAACCATGACTACTGGGCGAAGAGAGGTGTTAAGCACGATAGACCTTTGCCATTCTTCGGGAACCACTTCCTCAATGTCATCGTTAAACGGACCATTGTCGGAATTGGCGAAGAATTGTATAATAAGTACCCCACGGAGAAAATTGTCGGTTACTACAGAGGCATTACACCAGAACTCATCATCAGAGATCCGGAAATCATCAGGCACATACTCAACACAGATTTTTCTTACTTTTACGCTCGAGGAGGCTTAGAAAACCCGGACAAGGAACCACTTTTACATAACTTACTTTTTATGAGCGGGGGACAATGGAAAATACTGCGACAACACGTGACTGCAACTTTCTCGACTGGCAGAATGAAAGCCATGTTTCCTCTGATACAGAAATGCGCAGAAGATCTAGAAAAGACCCTAGCGACAACAGTGCATAAAAGAATTGAAATTGATGGGTACAATTTGATGGCGCGATACACCATGGCATGTATAGCGTCCTCTGGTTTTGGACTAGATTTCGACATGATTAGCACAGAACATTCAGAATTTTTAGAGGCAGCTATAAATTTCTTTCATAAAAGCAAATGGAAAGTGTTTCGTATCGCACTGCAGGAATGTTACCCAGAATGGAAGATGCTCCACACCGCAAAGGTGGTCGACGATAAATTTACGAGCACCATAATTGACATTACCAAGCAAGTCAGGGAAAAGAGAGGTTTGAAACCAAGCGGTCGGAATGACTACATGGACATCCTGTTGGAGTTGGGAATGAAAGGTCAGGTTACAATGGAGTCACCCTACGAGCAGAACAAAGACGGAACACCGATGGAGGTAAAGTTAGATATGAATCTCAACTGCACAGCAGCACAAGTGTTTATTTTCATAACGGCAGGATTCGAGTCATCTGCGACGGCGACGAGCTTCACCCTGCATGAGCTCGCGTTTAATCCAGATATACAAGTCAAGATCCAAAAGGAAATAGACACAGCCCTAGCAAATCACAACGGAAAGCTCATTTATGATACTGTCGGAGACCTAAAATTTCTAGAAATGGCTTTTAAGGAATCTTTAAGGATGTTGCCACCGGCTGGTTCGATCAGACGCCTATGTATGAAAAAGTATACTATTCCTGGCACCGACGTGACTATAGATCCAGGGGTGAGGATCCTGATCCCGCTGCAAGGGCTGCACATGGACCCGGAAGTCTTTGACAACCCTACAGAGTATCGCCCAGAGAGATTTGCATCTGATGCGGAATCAAGACATAAATATGCGTATTTGCCATTTGGTGAAGGACCTAGAACATGTCCAGCTAAGAAATTGGCTTACATGCAGTCTCTAGCCGGTTTAGCAATGATTTTGCACAAGTTCTCAGTTAGTCCAGCTCCGAGTTCGAAGCGACAACACGTTGTCAAGACGACGTCGCACTTTATACAAATCGTAGAAGGCGGTGTACCGCTTATTTTGAAACCGAGAATCCAGTAGTCATTATTTAAAGATTTAAAATTGTGTGTTTTATTGAAACTATAAGATAATTATTATATTGAATGTTTCAGTAATGATTTTGATGATAAATAATCGAATAAATTAATAGGTATGTTATTTTATTGTCATAATACTATGATTCCTCTATGATATTATTATTCAAATTTGTTGCTGTGCCGTTGTTGTGGTGTTGTGGTTGTGAGGCTTTTTTAATTAAATTACATTTGTTTTAATTAGGCATTTAAATTAAAGATAAGTTGAAGTTTTTTATCGTGTCCGTATTAAATTGTTTGTATAACAAGTGTCGCTGAGTGGACAGGGTAGTGTTTGAAGTTCCCCAAATACGAAACGACAACGACGAAGTCGTTTTTATACAAGTCGTTGAACGCGGTGTACCTTTTATTTTGAAACCGAGGATTTAGCAGTTTTTGGTGTCTCCCAACGATTATATAATTAGGAAATAAGTTTTTGTATTCATGAAATAAACTGATTAAGTATTGATTATTTAAAGTATAGTAGTAGATGTACCCTATTACTATTTATATTATTGCTATTTTACTATCACTATTTTTATTTATTTAACTATTTATACAGTCGAAATATGATGGTAATGGTTCTGATGGATCCGTAGGTTATGATAATTCATTTAGTTACATTGTGAGAACAAAAACGCTCACTGAGCCACAATATATTTCACGTATTGTGGCTCTTCAATCCGTGTTATAGCTCTTAAATAGGATTGGCTACAGAGTTTTGTTAACGCATTTTAGTTAAGCCTGGCCAGAGTATTTTTTGGTGGGATAAAAATAAAAGCTAGATTTTTAAAGAAAATAGTCAATTAAGGAGTGTAATTTAACATTTTTTTGTAGACTATTTGTAAAGAGCATCATTGCCATCATCATAATAGCATAAAATAATATTTTTTTATATTATTTCGTAGCTGAAAAAAATACTATCGGCGGCGCCACCACATATCATGCTGTGTGCCCTTTTATCCCTGTTAATGATAATTCACTCGCGACTTGAACACCCCCAAATTGTACGTACATGTCAGGAAAGACAGACGCAGGTAACTGATTCCATTCCCGTGCGATACGAATAAGGAACGACCATGAATTTCCACCATGAATCGGTTCCGCATATCAGTTTGCGTAGTTGTATGACGAAAAATTGGAAATGGCAAAATTTGTTCGTGTAGGTAGTTCTGTTGCACACTCCCCGATATGCATCTGATAAAATACTGACAAGCTCGCCACCTTGCGACGATGTTCAAGAGAAGCCCTTTATTGGCAGTCTCAACGCCTCCAGCTGGTATTTCGCTGAACCGTCCCAAAGGTGAGAACAGTACTCCATTCACGATCGGACTTGTATTTTTTCTTAATTTTACCTTTTTTTAAATAAAATTTTGGGTAAGGTCCGTGTGTACCTACATGTACCTCATAGATATTGCGGGGTTTTAGTATACACTGTTTATATAATAAAGTAGGTAATATTATAAATGCGAAGGTAACTATGTCCCTCGCCTGTCTGTTACATTTTCAGGGTAACGTTATGAACGTTATTTTGTTTTTGATGGTTTTGGTATAGAAAACAACTGGACCATGGAGATAAACTAGGTTCTATTTATACTGATTTTGGACTAACGCGGGTGAAACTGCGAGGCGCAGCTAGTTATAAGTAGGCTAGTTTGCTCTGAAGAATGTCTAAACTTCTTTAATACTTGGTTTTTTTTTCACAAGACAACAAAGAACAATAAATCTATTGTACACAAAAAAATAATATTTATTTATACAAAAAAAATATAATAAACCCGATGCAGCCATGCGTTTAACACAATATAATAATGTGATAAAAGATCTTTTCTTGCATTGTATTAGATATTAACCAAAGTGCATACACGCATACTCGAAATTTGTGTTATCTACAAGATGTTGGCGGTGTTCGTAATTGTTTTTTTAATTCTGCTCTACTTGTATTCGACAAAGAACCATGACTACTGGGCGAAAAGAGGTGTGAAGCACGATAGACCTTTGCCATTCTTCGGGAACCACCTCCTCAATGTTATCGTCAAACGAATCATGGTCGGAGTTGGCGAAGAATTCTATAACAAGTACCCCAAGGAAAAAATTGTCGGCTACTACAGAGGCACGACGCCAGAATTGATCATCAGAGACCCGGAGATCATCAGGCACATTCTCACCACAGATTTCTCTTACTTCTACGCTCGAGGAGGCTTAGAAAACCCGGACAATGAACCACTTATACATAACTTATTCTTCATGAACGGGGGACAATGGAAAATACTGCGACAACACGTGACTGCAACCTTCTCGACTGGCAGAATGAAAGCCATGTTCCCTCTGATACAGAAATGCGCAGAGGAACTGCAAAATACCACAGCGACGACGGTGCAAAAAAATTATGAAATTGACGGTTACAATATGATGGCGCGATACACCATGGCATGTATAGCGTCCTGTTGCTTAGGTCTAGATATTGACATTATTAGCACTGAATATTCAGAATTTCTGGTGGCGGCTAAACAATTTTTCAACAAAAGCAAATGGAAAACGTTTCATGCCGCTTTGCAGGAGTGTTATCCAGAATGGAAGATGCTCCACACCGCAAAGGTAATTGAGACGAACATAACGAGCACCATTGTTGAGATAACTAAGCGTGTGCGGGAGGAAAGAGGTTTAAAACCGAGCGGTCGGAATGACTACATGGATATCCTGTTGGAGTTGGGAATGAAAGGTCAGGTTACAATGGAGTCACCCTATGAGCAGAACATAGACGGAACACCGATGGAGGTAAAGTTAGAGATGGATCTCAATTGCACAGCAGCACAAGTGTTCATTTTCCTACTGGCAGGATTCGAGTCTTCTGCGACCTCGACGAGCTTTACCTTGCACCAGCTCGCGTTCAAACCAGATCTTCAAGTCAAGATCCAAAAAGAAATAGACACAGTCCTAGAAAATCACAATGGAAAGCTGACCTACGACACAATCGGAGACCTGAAATTACTAGACATGGCTTTTAAGGAATCTCTAAGGATGTTGCCGCCGGCTGGTACGCTTAGACGACTTTGTATGAAGAAGTATACAATTCCTGGCACCGACGTGACTATTGATCGTGGGGTGAAGATTCTGATCCCGCTGCAAGGGCTGCACATGGACCCAAAAGTCTTTGAAAACCCTACAGAGTACCGCCCCGAGAGATTTGCATCTGATGCGGAATCAAGACATAAATATGCATATTTGCCATTTGGTGAAGGGCCTAGAACATGCCCAGCTAAGAGATTGGCTTACATGCAATCGCTAGCTGGTTTAGCAATGATTTTGCACAAATTCTCAGTGAGTCCAGCTCCGAGTTCGAAGCGACAACACGTTGTCAAGACGACGTCGTATTTAATACAAATCGTTGAAGGCGGTGTACCGCTCATTTTGAAACCGAGAACTCGGTAATTTAATTTAGTACCAGGCTTTAGCTTACGATTTAATCAAGTAAGGTTAATAATAAAGTTATTGTAACGATTCCGATGGTGAGTGGGTATTATGATAATTAGTTTAGCTACTTTTTGTATTATTTTTTTTAAATGGCAACGGTATTGAACTCTACGGCTAAAAAACCAAAACGCTTATTGAGCCACAATCCATTTCACACCGTGTTGTGGCTCTTGATATCGTGTTGTGGCTCTCAAATAAAGTTGGCTTCAAAGTTTTATTAATTAATTTTAGTAAAGACTGTACCCATTTAGAGTTTGAGATGTAAAATTTCCTTACAGACTATTTGTTATTTCCAACCTCATAATAGCCTAATGTATATTTTTACAGAAGTGTTTTTTTAATTTCGTTGCCGCATAAATTATGTTCGGCGGCGCCACTAAAACTGAATGTTATATTACACTGGAAAGCAAAACAGGTGCAGTTGTATCTACCAACTAGGAGTCCCGGGTTACGCCTCAAGTTCGTGGGCATGGCATGATAATGATTAATATGTAACCAACCTATTCCTATTAATATTATAAATGCAAAAATAACTGTCTGTCTGTATGTCTATTTGTTCCGTTTTCAACCCTGCCCCTGTTAATTACTTTCGGTACAGAAGTAGAATCTTAGACACGAACATAGGCTACTTTTTATACTGATCCCAAACGAGTGAAACCGCGGGGCACAGTTAGTTATAATATAAATAGGCTAGTTTGCTGAGTTAATATTCAAACTTCACTGATACTTTGGTTTGTTTTTGACAACAATACACAATTTGATCGTAAATAAATAATAAATAGTTCATCATAAATTATAAGTAGGTACCTAACCCGCCGTTCATGTGACGGCTAAGCATTTTAGAGACCGAATAGCACAATAAAATAAAGTGATAAGCTTGTTTATTGTACTGTGGTATTAAATTATTAACCAGAGTGCATACACGCGGATTCAAGCTCGTGTTAACCTACAAGATGTTTGCAGTGTTCGTGCTTGTAATTTTAATTGTGCTCTACTTGTATTCGACAAAGAACCATGACTACTGGGCGAAGAGAGGTGTTAAGCACGATAGACCTTTGCCATTCTTCGGGAACCACCTCCCCAATGTTATCGTCAAACGGACCATAGTCGGAATTGGCGAAGAATACTATAACAAGTACCCCATGAAGAAAATTGTCTTGTCTCGGAGAAAAAGGCTTAGAAAACCCTAACAAGGAACCACTTGCAACTTATGCATAACTTATTTTTTTATGAGCGGGGGACAATGGAAAATACTGCGACTACACGTGACTGCCAGCCACTTTCTCGACTGGCAGAATGAAAGCCATGTTTCCTCTGAAACAGAAATACGCAGACGAACTGCAAAACATTGCAGCGACGACGGTGCTGAAAAATTATAAAATTGATGGGTACAATTTGATGGCACGGTACACCATGGCATGTAAAGCGTCCTGTTGTTGAGCACTAGATATCGTCAGGTTACAATGGAGTCACCCTACGAGCATAACAAAGACGGAACACCGATGGAGTTAAAAGTCTTTTGCCTAGCCTTTCGGGAGTGTAATTAACAAAAAATAGTAAACATAACCTAAAATTCTTAAAAACTTTTTATTATTTTAACAAGTCTTTTTTTAATCGCAACTGTGATAAAAAAACGTCGTACGATACACGTGTGGATTGATCATTCCATCTCGGCTTTTGCCACGCTCGCGTTCCGCTCGCGCGTCATAAACCGCCTCTATGGAATGATAAACTTTCCACACTTGTATCGCAATGTACTATATTAGAATATGTGAAATGAGTGTCATCAGGGACAACTGGGAGAGCAAGAGCTTTTTGGAGTTGAGTTGGGAATCTATAGAATTTGGGATTCTGTAAAGTTGGGAATCTTTAGAATTATGAATCTGTAGGGTTGGTAATCTGTTGAGGTGGGAATCTGTAGAATTGGGAACAAACCATCTGATGATGAGTACTTAGTGATAAATCTGATGACGACCCATAAATGAAATATATGATAAGTCAAATAATGAATAAGTGTTGGTCGAGTTTTATTGCACCGCCTTTTGAATGATAAGTAACTCAGCAGATTAGAGGAATAGATACACATACCTAATCCATGGCAAGGCTAGAAACTTTGAAATTTTGTTAATTGTAATGTTGCCGACCAACATTACAATTAACAAAATTTCAAAGTTTTTAAAGAGCTACATTTTTTTTTCTTCCCAACAATAGTCCTTGCGTAAATATTTTTTTTTGAAAATAGTCAGCACTCTAAATGCCAACTTCTTCACCTCACTGTAGCAATCGGAAAGACTGTTCCTTGCGTCGAATATAAGTGACTCAACTCGCGGTATTTCTTTAAAATACGTAATACTAACTGCGCCCCGCGGTTTCACCCGCGTAAGTTCCGATGCCGTGAGAATATCGGGCTAAAAAGTAATCTAGGTCTCCAGCTATCTACATACCGAATTTCATTGCAATCGGTTTAGTAGTTTTAGCGTGAATGAGTAACAAACACACACACAAACTTGCACATTTATAATATTAGTAGGATTTGCTTAAGGAACTAAAGTGCCACAGCTTCACATCCAAAGAGCCGCATGTGGCTCGTGAGCCGCAGATTGCCGACCCCTGGACTATCCCAGCGGCCGGCAGTATGCACACCAGAACAAAGCTGTTTGAATCTTCCAATATTTTCTAGATGTATTTTGCAATTCTTGAAACAATCAATTAATCATATATTATGTTGTAGCTAGCCATAGAAAGTATTGTATAGAAAACAGTTGTGTAAAACAGCAATAACATTACAATATAATTGTTCCTTTACGGAGACAAAAAAAAAATTACAGGATATTCCACATATCGCCATCTAGCCCCAAGTTTGACTAGTGATATGGGTGCTAGACAAAGGATAAGTATACTACTTATAGACTTTTCTTTTGTAAATATATACTTATAATACATAGAAACAATCAGACCACAGACAAATATCTAAGCATAAATACTTACTTGTCTGAGGCGGGAATCGAACCCATATGTTTAGCAGTCCGGCATGGTGACCATTGAGCCAACTGGGTCGTCAAATGTATTATTATTAGTGTCAACTCTCCTATGGATAACGCGATGCAGACCTGAATCCATTGTTATCAATTTACTTGTTTGACAATTAAAGATTGTATTGTGCCATTAACTTGGTTTTGTTTACTTCTATAATGAGAAAATAAATAAACACAAGACCTCATAACATACAATTAACTAGAAATACAGTGAGGGGTTCGAATGTTAAGTCTGCGTGTGAACGAGATATCTACATCTGATTTGTTAAACTATGACGGATATACAGCAGCGACCGTAACATGACAGTGAATGTATTGTTTTGTTTTATGAAGTGAGCCCAAACCATCAGTCAACGGGTGATACCGCGGGGCGCAGCTATAATGTACGAGTAAGTAGGCCAGTTTGCTAAGAAAAATATTTAAACTTCTCTGACACTTTGGTTTGTTTTTACAAGACAACAATGAATAATTAATTTATCGTAAATAAATATAACTATCGTCTTCGACCTATCGTGAATTATAATAAACCCGCAGTCATGTGTCGGCCAATTCACAGAACGGATTAACACAATAAAATTCTGTGCTGCTTGTTTCTTGCATTGTATTAAATACCAAACGGAGTACATATACACAGCTACAAAACTCGTATTATTTACAAGATGTTCGCGGTGATCGTAATTCTTTTTTTATTTATGCTCTACTTGTATTCGACGAAGAACCATGACTACTGGGCGAATAGAGGTGTTAAGCACGATAGACCTTTGCCATTCTTCGGGAACCACTTCCCCAATGTCATCGTCAAACGGACCATTGTCGGACTTGGCGAAGAATTGTATAATAAGTACCCTACGGAGAAAATTGTCGGTTACTACAGAGGCATTACACCAGAACTCATCATCAGAGATCCGGAAATCATCAGGCACATACTCAACACAGATTTTTCTTACTTCTACGCTCGAGGAGGCTTAGAAAACCCGGACAAGGAACCACTTTTTCATAACTTACTTTTTATGAGCGGGGGACAATGGAAAATACTGCGACAACACGTGACTGCAACTTTCTCGACTGGCAGAATGAAAGCCATGTTTCCTCTGATACAGAAATGCGCAGAAGAACTACAAAAGACCCTAGCGACAACAGTGCATGAAAGAATTGAAATTGATGGGTACAATTTGATGGCGCGGTACACCATGGCATGTATAGCGTCCTGTTGTTTAGGACTAGATATTGACATTATTAGCACAGAATATTCAGAATTTCTGGTGGCGGCTAAACAATTTTTCAGCAAAAGCAAATGGAAAACGTTTCATGTCGCTTTGCAGGAGTGTTATCCAGAATGGAAGATGTTCCACACCGCAAAGGTAATTGAGACGAACATAACGAGCACCATTGTTGAGATAACTAAGCGTGTGCGGGAGGAAAGAGGTTTAAAACCGAGCGGTCGGAATGACTACATGGATATCCTGTTGGAGTTGGGAATGAAAGGTCAGGTTACAATGGAGTCACCCTACGAGCAGAACAAAGACGGAACACCGATGGAGGTAAAGTTAGAGATGGATCTCAATTGCACAGCAGCACAAGTGTTCATTTTCCTACTGGGAGGATTTGAGTCGTCTGCGACCTCGACGAGTTTCATCCTGCATCAGCTCGCGTTCCAACCAGATCTTCAAGTCAAGATCCAAAAAGAAATAGACACAGTCCTAGAAAATCACAATGGAAAGCTGACCTACGACACAATCGGAGACCTGAAATTACTAGACATGGCTTTTAAGGAATCTCTAAGGATGTTGCCGCCGGTTGGTACGCTTAGACGACTTTGTATGAAGAAGTATACTATTCCTGGCACCGATGTGACTATTGATCGTGGGGTGAAGATTCTGATCCCGCTGCAAGGGCTGCACATGGACCCAAAAGTCTTCGAAAACCCTACAGAGTATCGCCCAGAGCGATTTGAATCTGATGCGGAAACAAGACATAAATATGCGTATTTACCATTTGGTGAAGGGCCTAGAACATGCCCAGCTAAGAGATTGGCTTTCATGCAGTCTCTAGCCGGTTTAGCAATGATTTTGCACAAGTTCTCAGTGAGTCCAGCTCCGAGTTCGAAGCGACAACACGTTGTCAAGACGACTTCGTATTTAATACAAGTCGTTGAAGGGGGTGTACCGCTTATTTTGAAACCGAGAACTCAGTAATTTAGTTTCGTAGCAGACTTTAGCTTACGTATGATTTAGTCAAGTAAGGTAAATAATAAAGTTATTGTAATGATTCCGATCCGATGATGAGTGGGTAATGATTCATTAGTTTAGAAAATTAGTTTAGCTACTTTTTGTATTATTAATTTTTAAATAGCAACGATATTGAACTCTACGGCTAAAAAACCAAAACGCTTATTGAGCCATAATCCATTGCACACCGTGTTGTGGCTCTCAAATAAAGTTGGCTTCAAAGTTTTATTAATTAATTTTAGTAAAGACTGTACCCATTTAGAGTTTGAGATGTAAAATTTCCTTACAGACTATTTGTTTTTTCCAACCGCATAATAGCCTAATGTATATTTTTCCAAAAGTGTTTTTTATTTCGTTGCCGCATAAATAACGTTCGGCGGCACCACTAAAACTGAATGATATATTACACTGTAAAGCAAAAGAGGTGCAAAGTTTGCGTCAGGAAAATGCGCCCTTATGCATTTCCCGCCACTCCCGGGGGGGAGCAGCGGGGTATGTGCTGGCCTAAGATGGTGGGCGGCCAGAGGTTTACCCACTAAAAACCTGACGGTGTTCCTTCTCTCCACCATGAGCCGAGTGCAGAGGGATTCGGTGCAGTCATATTTACCAACTAGGAGTCCCGGGTCACGCCTCAAGTTCGTGGGCATGGCATGATAATGATTAATATGTAACCAACCTATTCCTATTAATATTATAAATGCAAAAATAACTGACTGTCTGTCTGTCTGTCTATTTGTTCCGTTTTCAACCCTGCCCCTGTTAATTACTTTCGGTAAAGAAGTAGAATCTTAGACACGAACTTATGCTACTTTTTATACTGATCCCAAACGAGTGAAACCGCGGGGCACAGTTAGTTATAATATAAATAGGCTAGTTTGCTGAGATAATATTCAAACTTCACTGATACTTTGGTTTGTTTTTGACAACAATACACAAATTTATCGTAAATCACTACATAGTATAAAATAAAGTCACTTTTAGCCGTCCCTTTAAAATCTTCGATCTTTAAAACTACGTAACGGATTTTGATGCGGTTTTTTTAATAGATAGAGTGATTCAAGAGGAAGGTTTATATGTATAATACATGCATAATATAGCCGTGCGAAGCCGGAGCGGGTCGCTAGTAAATCTATACTAATATTATAAAGCTGAAGAGATTGTTTGTTTGAACGCGCTAATCTCAGGAACTACTGGTTCGAATTGAAAAATTATTTTTGTGTTGGATTGTCCATTTATCGAGGAAGGCTATAGGCTACTTTTCATTTTGATATTCCCACGGGATCGGGACTTACGCGGGTGAAACCGCGGAGTGCTGCTAGTAATAAATATAGTTCATCATAAATTATAAGTAGGTACCTAACCCGCCGTTCATGTGACGGCTAAGCATTTTAGAGAACGTATAGCACAATAAAATAAAGTGATAAGCTTGTTTATTGTACTGTGGTATTAAATTATTACCCAGAGTGCATACACGCGGATTCCAGCTCATGTTAACCTACAAGATGTTTGCAGTGTTCGTGCTTGTCATTTTAATTGTGCTCTACTTGTATTCGACAAAGAACCATGACTACTGGGCGAAGAGAGGTGTTAAGCACGATAGACCTATAACATTCTTCGGGAACCACCTCCCCAATGTTATCGTCAAACGGACCATAGTCGGAATTGGCGAAGAATACTATAACAAGTACGTTACGGATAAAATTGTCGGCTACTACAGAAGCAGGACGCCAGAACTGATTAGAGAGGATCTGATCAGATCGAGGAGGCTTAGAAAACCCTAACAAGGAACCACTTGCCACTTTTACATAACTTCTTTATCATGAGCGGGGGATAATGGAAAATACTGCGACAACACGTGACTGCCACTTTCTCGACTGGCAGAATGAAAGCTATGTTTGCTCTGATACGGAAATGCGCAGAGGAGGAACTGTAACATACCACAGCGACGACGGTGCTAAAAATTATAAAATTGATGGTTACAATTTGATAGCGCGGTACACTATGGCATGTATAGCGTCCTGTTGTTTAGGACTAGATATCGACATTATTAGCACTAAATATTCAGAAATCTTGGTGGCAACTAAAATTGTTACAATGCACAATTAATTAAATTTTTGAATAAAATAACACATTAATTGGTTGGTGGGAGTAATTTTCCCACTACGTACTAAGCGGTATTTACATTTAAAAATTTATGACGAACGTTTACGGTAAAATTAATAATTAGTAGGTACCTAAAAAATGGATGCTGTGACGGAATTTTCTATACCTATCGAAGTATTTCTTCGTACAATTTTTTTTACATGGGCCGTCAAGGCTATATCCTAAACTATAAGAGATAGCGAAAAATGCTGAAAGGAGTTGCGTGCCCGATTTAAAAAAAATACCGCATCAATACATTTTCGAAAAAGTCATTACCCTGCCAAGGAACCTCTTAATTTTCAAAAATAGTAATTCCCATATTTTTGTATCAACGATAGTGTTGCTAATAAAGATCATTTATTATTCCTAGAAATAAACATAGTATAGCAAATAAAAGAAAAAAACCTCTTTTTGTACTTTTCTGCAATTTTCACCTTTCTGTCTCTGGGAAAACAATAGTGTATGAAGCATTATCGACTAGGGCAAGTGATATTTTTCTACAGTTAATACTTTTTGTAACGTCTTAGCCAGGTATTGCTAATGACGAAAGAAACTAACCCACACTGAAGAATGTAAACTTGTTTGGCAATAAATTATTTCTTTTTACAACTTACCTACATATTATAATAAATAAAAGACAATGACGCAGATAAATGATAATAGAAATTAAGTACCAGTAGCAGAAAAAAAAGCCTAGGCGAGTTTGCTAATATAATAGGTTAAAACTTCTTAGATTACTCAGTTTGGTTTCACAAGACTACAAAACACAATAAATTTATCGCAAAACAAAAATTTACTCGCAGTCATGAGTCGTTATAGCATTTTATAAGACGGATTAATGCTATAAAAATCTGAGATAAGTTTTTTTTCTTGCCACAGGCTTAGAGAGTGTTCCTGTGCTTAAATATTAACCAGAAAGGATACACACACCTTCAATACTCGTGTTATCTACAAGATGTTCGCGGTGTTCGTAATTGTTTTTTTAATTCTGCTCTACTTGTATTTGACAAAGAACCATGACTACTGGGCGAAAAGAGGTGTGAAGCACGATAGACCTTTGCCATTCTTCGGGAACCACCTCCTCAATGTTATCGTCAAACGAATCATGGTCGGAGTTGGCAAAGAATTTTATAACAATTACCCCACGGAGAAAATTGTCGGCTACTACAGAGGCACGACGCCAGAACTGATCATCAGAGACCCGGAAATCATCAGGCACATACTCACCACAGATTTCTCTTACTTCTACGCTCGAGGAGGCTTAGAAAACCCGGACAAGGAACCACTTTTACATAACTTATTCTTCATGAGCGGGGGACAATGGAAAATACTGCGACAACACGTGACTGCAACCTTTTCGACTGGCAGAATGAAAGCCATGTTCCCTCTAATACAGAAATGCGCAGAGGAACTGCAAAATACGACGGTGCAAAAAATATATGAAATTGATGGTTACAATATGATGGCGCGGTACACCATGGCATGTATAGCGTCCTGTTGTTTAGGACTAGATATTGACATTATTAGCACTGAATATTCAGAATTTCTGGTGGCGGCTAAACAATTTTTCAACAAAAGCAAATGGAAAACGTTTTATGCCGCTTTGCAGGAGTGTTATCCAGAATGGAAGATGCTCCACACCGCAAATGTGGTCGAGAAGAACATTACGAGCACCATTGTTGAGATAACTAAGCGTGTGCGGGAGGAAAGAGGTTTAAAACCGAGCGGTCGGAATGACTACATGGATATCCTGTTGGAGTTGGGAATGAAAGGACAGGTTACAATGGAGTCACCCTACGAGCAGAACGAAGACGGAACACCGATGGAGGTTAAGTTAGAGATGAATCTCAACTGCACAGCAGCACAAGTGTTCGTTTTCCTACTGGCAGGATTCGAGTCTTCTGCGACCTCGATGAGCTTCACCTTGCATCAGCTCGCGTTTAATCCAGATATACAAGTCAAGATCCAAAAGGAAATAGACACAGTCCTAGCAAATTACAATGGAAAGCTGACCTACGACACAATTGGAAACCTGAAATTACTAGATATGGCTTTTAAGGAATCTTTAAGGATCTTGCCACCGGCTGGTACGATCAGACGACTATGTATGAAGAAGTATAAGATCCCTGGCACCGACGTGACTATAGATCCAGGGGTGAGGATCCTGATCCCGCTGCAAGGGCTGCACATGGACCCGGAAGTCTTTGACAACCCTACAGAGTACCGCCCAGAGAGATTTGCACCCGGTGCAGAAACAAGACATAAATATGCATATTTGCCATTTGGTGAAGGACCTAGAACATGTCCAGCTAAGAGATTGGCTTACATGCAGTCTCTAGCCGGTTTAGCAATGGTTTTGCACAAGTTCTCAGTGAGTCCAGCTCCGAGTTCGAAGCGACAACACGTTGTCAAGACGACGTCGCACTTTATACAAAGCGTTGAAGGCGGTGTACCGCTTATTTTGAAACCGAGAATCAAGTAGTAATTTTTTAAAGGTTTTATTTTGTATGTTTTACTGAAATTATTAGATAATTAATATAATGTTTTAGGAATTATTCTGAAGATAATTTTAATAAGTTAATGTTATTTTATTGTCATAATTATATCATGGCTATGCATGTTAATGAAAGATAGAAGTGTTTTCATTGTGTCCGTATCAAATTATTTGTATTAAAAGAATAGCTGGGTAGTGGGTAATGGGGCAGAGAGGGTAGTGTAGCCTAGCACAAAACTGCCCAAAGAATGGCTAATTAAGTAGGCCTCTAATACTCAGAAGCTGACACGAAAAACATTGAATGTTTTTAGGAACTCTTTATAAACACTCAATTTTACTAGCTTTCTTACCGGGGCCTTTAAATGATCGTTGCTAAAGTAAAATAAAAACAATAAACATTCAGTGGTACTCACGTCATGAAGCCCAGCATACAAGGACATTGTTGTCGCGGCACGCAGCTCTCTCCATCGTAGTACAGGGGCGGAGCGCAGTCGCACGCCTCCACTATCGTTCCCGGACACATCTCGCATGGCGGCGGGGTCGTTGGGGTAGTCGATGGGGTAGGTATTGGGGTAGCTGGGGAAGATTACATATGTTCTGTGTACTGTACTTGTATACAGGCTGTTTTCCGCGATTAGACTCTTTTTAATTGGGTCCTTTTTGCGTGAAGATGGAGCAGGCTTGGCCAGCACCTACTACCCTCTCAGCTTAGTCGACCATGTCCAGAGGAGATAACTTGTCAATACTTCTGGAGGCAACTAAGCCGCGGGTTTCATCACGATGTTTTCCTTCACCGTAAGAGCAATGTCAATTAGCGCACATAAATTTTTCTTAAGAAAAATACATTGGTGCACGGCCGGCCTGAATTCGAACCCACGACCTTCAGAATGAAAGTCGAGGTATCTACCACTAAGCCAACACCGCTCTCATATATTCTGTGTTTTGATACTCTTAAGCCTAGTTCGCATTAGGTTAGTATTTTAGTCGAGAAGCGAGTAATTTAGTTGCTAAACGTGTCCGAACACCAAAAATTTGGTCGAATTAGTTAGTAAGTAATTTAGTCGAGTCGATCCATTTTATTCTATTTTATTAGGCGAGTGGCGAGTAGCACCCCTTCCCTCACGCGTCCCTACTCACTGGCTCACAGGCTAAACAAGTCCGAACCTGTCGAATTACTCGAGTTGATTAGTTGCAGCCTCATCGTAGCATTGTTTTGTAGGTTGTTCATCTTGCAATACACCACTCACTTGTAAACTCTACTCGAATAAAGTGCGAACGGTTTTTGGGCAGTAGCGAGTATTTTAGCTACTAAATTACTCGCTACTCGACTAAAATACTAACTTAACTAGGCTTTAGAGAAAAGCTAATATGTAGAGAGGTTGTAACGGATTATGAGTAGGTAAGCTAGAAGGTAGACTGATAAGTAGGTATGTTTTACTATGCGACTAGGGAGGTAAGTCGGTAGGTAGGTTCAGTTCAGTTCTGTGGGGATGTTTCCACACTAAGCCACTTCATACAATGGCTCAAATCATCATCATCCGAGCGATGTTCCCGGTTGCATCCCTCTCGGGAGCCCGGGGTCCGCTTTCCTACTTTTACGCCTCCACTTCGCACGATCTTCGGCATCCTGGTTAATAAGGCCATTTGCACGCATATCACCCTTTACGACGTCAAGCCAGCACTTCTTGGGTCTACCCAGTCTGCCACGACCCGGCGGAGACGCCATGGCAAGACATTTGTTCCCCACGTAATTAGCCGGTTTTCGCAAGACGTGGCCGTACCAGCGTAAGCGACATTCTTGCAATTTATCTGCAATGTCTCGGACATGAAGGCTGCCCCGGATGCGGGAGTTCCTGACGCGATCCTTTCACGTCACTCCACTCCACATCCAGCGCAACATCTTCATCTCCGTGACACGCAGCTCCTGCTTATGTCGCTCAAGCACCGGCCACGCCCCACTACCATATAAAAGGACAGGTCTAATGATATACACCCCATACAATGGCCCAAATGATGACGCTAAGTGCAGAATAAACTAAGCTTCTTCATTTGGGCCATAGTGCGTGCTAGTAGGTTAACGTAAGGTAGGTTAGGTTAGTAGTAGTACTTACGATAAGGCTCGAAACATCCAATGGGCTCGATTCTCATCTCAACCTCATCATTCCATGTAATAGGTAAGATCTTTAGATACTGCGCGCGTAGCGGAGGTCTGAATTCCGACGTAACAATAGACTCGTGGTCGAAATTCGCTGGGAAGATCCTGAATTAATAGAATTCAGTAAATTCATTTGATAGAAAAGTTAAATTACATTAAAGAATAATGATATTGAAGTTACATTTAAATTAAAATTATTCGATATTTAAACACATGATTGAGACCCGGGAATATAATCACTAATGGTCTCATTAAAAAAATGGTGTAGATCTGATGAGCTTCTTCAGAGTGAAGAGTAAAATAAGTTCGTATTCGAGAGTTTAACTATTCGCAAAATACTAGTGTTTTTAGTTAAATTCATTACATTTAGTGCATTTAGTCGAATGCACTTAAAAAAAAACAGCGCACTCCGGGAGTGCAGGCAGAAGTGAAAACTGTATATCTGTGTAAAATCTCATATGTCGCGAGAACATACGCAAAAAGAGTTTTAGATGAAAAAAAAAAAAATAGTCGTCCGACATTTGTCGTCCAACAAATAGTCGTCCGACATTTGTCGTCCAACAAATTGTCGTCCGACATTTGTCGTCCGTCAATAGTCGTCCGACAAATAGTCGTCCGACATTTGTCGTCCGTCAATAGTCGTCCGTTAAAAAATACCATATGTACGTCTTAATACACTCACAGCCAAATTAAAAACAGTAGGCCCAGGCATACATTTTCGCCGCGCCGTAGAGAGGGGATAGCTGTCTACTCTCCATCCGTCTTACGCTTTTTCGATCAGGTCACGTGTCCTGACGCGAGTTTAAGATTTTATACCCATTACAGAAAAAGTGCTCAACGCCGCTAAAGAAGTTTTCACTTCAAAAAACAAATCTCATGCCTTGACCTTTCGACTATGTTACAATAGTCATGCTCCTGAGAAGACCTCGATACGCGATAGAGACCCGGCAAAATAATTACTATGATAGTCAATTTCTAAGTCAGTCTACAATGTAAAGTATTCATTTTTCTTGGAGTTTCGGTCAAAATTTGTTTACCTTTCTTCCCCATTGGCCAGGATCTGGTTGAAGGCACTCAGGTCACAGGTGTAGAGCACCTTGTATGACGTCACCCATCCCTTTTTACCTCCCTTCGTTTTAATACCGGTTATATTCCTTGGTGACGTAAAGTTAAACTGAAAAAAGGATTTTTTTTAACCAGAATCAGAATCTTTATTTGTTAAGACACATACCATACAAAGGCATGCAATTGGGATTGTCCAAATTTCCTGACCTAAGGTTTTTATCACATATTTTTCGCAAATATAGACTAAATTAAGATAAGTAGTAAGTACTAATTTTAATATTTGTGACTAGTTCTTTTTAATATTTTTTTGAATATTTCTTTACTTTTAAACAAGATGACGTCACCAACGGCGTAATATCAATGTCTTCCATTGCTATAATTGTGTAAAAAAAAAGTGTGTCCATATCATGGACGTAATAATCATCATTTGATTTTTTATTTATTAGGGCACATGTCGATTTCGTCATAATGCCGATTGTGACGTCATCAGAGTGCAAGTGAAGATCAAACATATTTATTCGAAAATATGCTACATCAACGTTTATTTTTGATCTATAAAGTAGAAGTCTATTTCTCGAAATCGATTTGTAATTTCAATTAAAAAAAAATGAACAATCTCAATTGTTTATAAAATCAAAATATTTATTATTCAATGTCAAAATATATTTTAAACTCAGCTAGGTCCCTCACCAACCCGAGATAAGAAAATTCGTTCCAAAAAGCTAATTTGAGTGAAAGCCATTAGAAACGAGTGTTACCTATTTACTTTTCTAAAGTTTCAATTAAACTCCCTTACCATGATCCATTCTCCGGGAGTGCTATAGAGTGGTCTCCAGCCGCGATCTCCATCTAATTGGAAGTACTTCCTATCTTCAAGGTTGGAACTGGTGGTGATGCTGTCCAGGGGCAGATCGGCAGCGATCCCGAGAGGTTCAGTACATTGAAGCGGAGGTAACTGGTGGTAACAAGTATTGGTTATAAACACAGATGGCGCAGCTGTAGCGTAAGTTTTAATTTAAGATCTTGGTTACTAAAATTTTATTAAAAATATTGTGTGTACTAAAAATTTTAATATTTTTTTTTTAAAGATCTTGTTTCCTAAAATTTTTAATAAAATTTTATTAAAAAAGATCTGAATTAGGTCTGAAATAGAATTATTATAAAAGAAACATCGGTAGTGCTGGTGACACATGGACAGAGAGTGTTTTTAAAGGAGTTCTTTTTTTACCTTTTGAGGTACGGAACCCTGAAAATTAAAAAAAGATCTGTGTTCATTTGGGAAAACTGATATTTAGAATCTGTTATAATTTTTTTTAACGTCCATTTTTCACTGATTACTAAAGTTATTTGAAATCGTAAAATAACCATGTTTTGTATTTTTGTTTTGGGCTGTTTATTATGATAAGAAAAACAGTAAAAATATTGACATGGAAAGCAAAAAAAAAAATGGTTGTCTGTAAAGACGATAATTTTACGTGATAACGTCATAAGAAATCATTGATGTCAGTAACGCTCAAGTTACCGTAACGTGACATGACGTCACACTTTTTGTGAGTGCAGTACGGTGTTCATCGTTTTATAAGACGTTATCACGTTAAAAAAACACAAACAAAGAGTAACCAAACCAATCATCTACATTAAAACACCTCTTTCCTCATTGGTTAAAATAAAAACACTTACACTAGTAACCGGCGCTGTGGTTGGTTCAACCGTAGAAGACGGCAGCCAACACCCAATCAGCTCCATTCTGACGGCAACTTCATCGTGCCACGTGAGTGGTCGAATGCGGACTATCTTCGCTTCTATTGGTGGAGAGATCATCTGCGTGTGAGCTGTCACGTGATCTATTGGCCCGCGGAATACCTGTAGAATATTAAGACAAAGGTAAGTTTGCCGTCATATCAAAAAAGGCAGTTTTACGTTAAGTTTAACGTATCGGTCAGAAGAGTGGGAGGCCACTTGCACAGACCAAATGTAACAGGTGTAACGTTACAAATGATGGAGTAGTAGGCTAACTCGGCACCTATACTACTCTCTCAGCTTAGTCGACCTTTTCCAGAGGAAAGAACTTGTCAGTTGATACGCCTGGAGACAAATAAGCCTCGGGTTTCATCACGATGTTCTTCACCCCTCAATATCAATGAGCTATCATACTTTTTTTCTTTCAAGATTCATTGGTGCATGGCACGGGATTCGAACCCACAACCTTCCAGAATGAGAGTCGATGTATCAGAGTCGAGTACTTGGAATGGTAGTTTACTGATCGAATACCTACGTAAAAAAGAGACGCAGTTATGCCCTTATTCTATACATATAAAATCCTTTGTCCTGACTGACTGACGGATCAACGCACAGCCTAAACCGCTGATCGTAGAGACCTGAAACTTGGAGGGTGTGTTTTTTGTATGACGTAGGCATCCGATAAGAAAGGATTTTTCGAAATTCTACCCCTAAGGGGGTAAAAAGGGGGACAAAGTTTGTATGGGACACCGTGATTCCTTAGTCCATTTTCAACATCTACCTACGCGGACGAAGTTGCGGGCAATAGCTAGTAGCCTTCCCTTTATATTACTTAAAAATACCGCTACTGTCGCTGATGTAGCACTAAAGCCCACTTTAAAAACACTACATAGTATAAAACAAAGTCGCTTTTTCGGTCCCTATTTCCCTTTGACTGCTTAAATCTTTAAAATTACGCAACGGATTTTGATGGGGTTTTTTTTAATAGATAGAGTGATTCAAGAGGAAGGTTTATACGTATAATACATGCATAATATAGCCGTGCGAAGCCGGGGCGGGTCGCTAGTAACCTTATAACTAAAATCTAAAAACTGAATAAAAAACATCAATAACGCATTTATACTTACACATATAAACAAACAACAGCACAATGAACTAGTTGTAATTTTTTATTTTATCCTTTTTTTTTATGCTTCAGTCTCTTTAATTTTAAGCTATTGTATAGCTTTTATCGCGGGCTTTGAGCGCGGCGACTGAATTAAGAAATTCCGTAACGAAAATAAAACCTAACACTCCCCACTCCGCCTGCCATATAGCTCGGCCGTGCGTTCCCTATGCAATAGCTTTACCGCGGCAGTCCCCGAGTGCCACACGTTTTTAAGTTATTGCATAGCTTTTATCGCGGGCTTTGAGCGCGGCGACCGAATCAAGAAATTATGTAACGAAAATAAAACCTAACACCCCCAATCCGCCTACCATGTAGCTCGGCCGAGCGTTCGCTTAACGTATGTATATGGTACGACTGTACGTAAGTTGATAAAAATGCTATTTTATTTTAATTATAACTTACCTTCGGTTTCCCATCATCGCCTTCAACAGGATGGAACACAACCCCATCATCTCCGTACATAACCTCATAACTCGTGACGTACTGATCGAACAGTGGTGACCCTTGCATTATTACACCATAGATAGGGGTGCGTTCGGGGAACTCTACTTGTATGTACGGTTTCTTGTCCCCGTGGGATGGGTTCCAGCTGCCAGCTAGAACAAATAAGGTGTAACTCAAACTCAATTTTTTTAATAGGTGTCATGCAGTGCATTACATCACTTTGAAACATCTTAAAAATCAAGTTAGGATGTGTGCCTTCGGAACGCGCCCACTAATGAGAAGAAGGCGCAAGAAACTCATTGGTTTTTTTTTCTTTTTTGTGACATGATCCCATGAGTCATGAGTCACAAAGGTCAAGATAACAAATATTTTTGAAAATATATTTTAAATGGAGCAATTAAAGCTATGCCCATGGGTCCTTAACATTTAGGTACGACGAAGTATCATAATTCGCCTTACCGCAGAATTTCTGCTTTATAAAAAATTTAAACCTGTTAATGGACATGTCATATACATACATCTTCAGGTAATTTATTATAATAGAGCACACATTTGTGTTATTAAACGACCTGTTTATTTTCCGGAGCCTACTACCGGGCACGGTCAGAAGGCCAATTCTCGTAACTAACGTTGTTCAAATTACATTTCAATATCATTTCGATTGCATTTCGATCACAAATAATACCTTCAAAGTAGCTTAAAATACCCTCAAAGTTAGCTTTTTATAAAAAAAATTGATACCGATTGCATTTCGATTGCATTTTTTTTTACAAAAAGCTAACTTTGAGGATATTTTTAGCTACTTTGTGGGTAATATTTTGTGATTGAAATGCAATCGAAATGATATTGAAATGTAATTTGAACAATGTTATTTACGAGAATTGGCCTTCAGATCATCCGTAGAAATCATGAATGTCGCTATTTTTGCGAAAAATATAAGGATTTTTGTGAACGTAGAGCAAGCTTTCGTAAATAAATTATGTCTAGGTACCTTTTTTTTTTCATACCTATTTGTTTTCTTGTCCGTGTGCTTTTCTAATAAATGTTTATTATATTCTATTATTTTTTAAATATATTGTGAATAGAGCGTTAAAATATTTATGATGTTCCTCACCTCACCTGATGGGAAGCGAAGTAGCATGCTCGCATGCTCGCCTAGAAGGTTCCTATTCACTCTAAACTTGAAGACTCCAAGGTTTTTGGGAACAGCGTTTAAGGTGAGATGAGACAATTTGACTCGCAGTTCTCCAATCTCACTGTGACCACGATTGATGTAACTTGATCGAAACGTCGCGGTCGGGTAAATTTTAAAACTAGTAATTATAACGCGCCTGCGACCCGTTTTATCTTCTGTATTATATAAAATGAATCCCTATTTTCCTTGGGACGGCATCACGCTTGAACGGCTGGACCGATTTCTCAAATTCTTTTCTTGTTGTGTTTGTTATTGTCAGGAAAAGGTTCTAATATAAGAAAGTTGCGTAGAAAATTATCACGCGGGTGAAATCGCGGGGTGCAGCTAGTAGTAATATAGATTTGACCTCGTCCGCGTAGGGGTTTGGTTTAAAATGTCGTTTTCTACACTTAATCTTTAGACAAGCGTATCTTGACCCTTACCACTAGTGTCCAAGGGACCAGCATTGAGCTCAGCATGCCCTGGTACATACATGTCGTTGAGGAAGGAACTAGCTGTGACAGTCGCGAGGTCGCGGGTCCACATCAGGTTCACATAACTGAAAGTTGACACAAACACCATATTTAGAGGAAAGAGTACCGGGCGCTCCCTCCATACAAACGTAGTCGACTGTTTCCTCCCTGAATAATGACACTATAGCAAATATATTTGTTGCACCAAACTTGACCATGTTATGTTTTTTTTTAATCTTAATTTCTATGATAATTAGAAAATGAAAAAAAACCAAGACATGGGCATAGTCATAGCAGTTATTTATTTATTTATTTCTTAGGAAAACAAACTGCTCTTAAAAAAATGGTAAGAAATTACAATAGTAACAAAAAGCAAATTAAATGTTTCCACTACTATGACTTATAATAAAAAAAAAATGGGTGCGTGTACTTATGTACGCGCGTGAGAAGTTATACTTCTTTGGCATTATTAAAAAAAAAAAAAAAAAAAAAAACTCGTCCGGCAAAAAACTCGTCCGACAAAAAACTCGTCCGACAAAAAACTCGTCCGGCAAAAAACTCGTCCGACAAAAAACTCGCCCGACAAAAGACTCGTCCGACAAAAAACTCGTCCGACAAAAAACTCGT
Organism: Idaea aversata; assembly: GCA_907269075.1. NCBI lineage: Eukaryota > Metazoa > Arthropoda > Insecta > Lepidoptera > Geometridae > Idaea > Idaea aversata. The sequence continues at coordinate 14,349,562 of OU026087.1, forward strand.
CCGACAAAAAACTCGTCCGGCAAAAAACTCGTCCGACAAAAAACTCGTCCGACAAAAAACTCGTCCGACAAAAAACTCGTCCGACGAAAAACTCGTCCGACAAAATACTCGTCCGACAAATATAAATAATTAATTACATTCAAATAATTATGTAGTAGTAGTACCGCAGATGACAGCTGTCATCTTGCGGTTTGCGGACAACTTCAGCATGGTTTTATGACAGCTGTCATCTTGCGGTTTGCGGACAACTTCATGGTGAGAATTTTGTGTGACGCTTTTGTAAAATTTCACTCTCATCATTTTTTCATAACGCGCATATAGAAGTATAACTTCAAAAATTTGCGCTATGAATAAAACCGTCAAACGTGACGATACCTTAACCCATAAGGAAAAACAAAAACCAAAATATATTTTTTTAAACAAAACAAAAATGTAACTTTTTTTTTTTTTTTATAGGTTTTATGCAAAATAATATTTGTGCTAGTGTCATTATCCAAGGAGGAAACAGTCGACTACGTTTGTATGGACAGAGCGCCGCGCCGGTACCCTTTCGCCTTAAACGCCATTTTTGAAGCGATAATGCGAATAAATCCTTATGAATAAAACACTCGTTAGGGTTCCGTAGGTTAAAAACGTGATCCTTTTACTAAGATCCAATCTATCTATCTGTCACCAGGCTGTATCTCATGAACTGTGATAGCTAGACAGTTGAAATTTTCACAGATAATGTATTTCTGTTGCCGCTTTAACAACAAACTAAAACCATAATATAATGGTACGGCGTAGAACCATTCATGCGCGAGTCCGATTCGCACTTGGCCGGTTTTATTTATAAAACAAGGCTCCAACTCACTCATCCGGATGACAAAGCGGCGGTGGAGTCGAGGTACTCTTGGCAATAATAACAGTAACTCCAGTCGTCTTCGTAGCTTCTGTCTCAATCAATCTAGGTTCCTTCTCAATCGGGACAGTAATTTCAGTCCACTTTGGCGTGACTGTAGTGAATATAGACGTAAAGACAGGCGATCGAGTAGTAGGTGTTCCAGTAGTAGCAGCAGTTGTTTCAGTAGTAGAAATACGTGTTCCAGTAGTCCCAGGTGTTCGAGTAGTCCCAGGTGTTCGAGTAATCCCAGGTGTTCTAGTAGTCCCAGGTGTTCTAGTAGTAATTACAGGTCTTCTGGTAGTGGAGGTAGTTCTGATGGTAGGTTCTGAGGAAGCTTTAACATGGGGTTGTATGTAGGGCTGGTGCGTGGCGCCTTGGTCGGGGATCACAACGGAAATGCATGAGCTGGAGTCGCAGTGCAATTCGTTGTCTAAACATTGGCAGTGGATGCAGCCTTCCACTGTGAACACTCCACCGGGCTGGAATAAAGAAAGAGCTTGAAAATATTTTTAGAAAATAAGATAGGATGGGATGGTCTGGAACTCTTAGTCCTACCTCCATGGTCTCGAAAAATAACCATTCTTTTTTTAATGTTTTAAGCAGATTTGTGTAAAACGTCTTAATTTTCAAAACCAAGTAAAATTTTGAGAATCACAGATATTTGGGGGACGTCCATTGGGTATATTTGGATACCTGGATACGTTAGGGGTACAATTTTTTTTCCTTTTGACGTCACTGTTTGGACCCATATGTGTTTTCTTTTTCAGAAAATACTGTGTGTCAGTAGTTCAGTTACTGGATTGTTGCAACTTTTTAGTGTCAGTAGTTCACAGTCGTAGTTACCGGATTGTTGCAACTTTTAAGTGTCAGTAATTTTAGTTACCGGATTGTTGAAACTTTTTAGTATCAGTAATTTTAGGTACCGGATTGTTGCAACTTTTTAGTGTCAGTAGTTCGTTTGACAGTCCGGTTACCGAACTACTGCAATTTTTCAGTGTTAATGGTACGGTTGGAATAAAAAAGTGAGTGTTTGTTACCTTTATTATCTTCCCTTCAGAGAAACAAGTGCAATCCTTTTTGGGTACACAAGTTCGTTCGTCGCGCCAATACGATCCGTACTCGCATTTTATGTTAGCCACGTCTAGGTCCATACAACTATCTACACATTTCTGTAATACAAACAAAATTACTTAAAAACATAGATACAAAACGTTGAAGGTGCCACAGAGGTCAAATAGGCTGTGTGGTGTCATTCACTAGCACATAAATAAAATAATTTACTTGCAAGCCATTCCACACAGTCTTATTACCGAGCGACGAAAATATGTACTATATTTTCGTCGCTCGGTAATATTTTGTCTACAACTATACAACTATAGCAAAAAGTGTCGTTACAACTTTTGGTCTTAATTTTTTCCGTCTAGCCCCATTTGCAACGCGCGATAAGGAACTATCATTACAATAAAAATAAAAATAGGTTCTTACTTCTAGACCACATCGTCCTTTATCCAAAAGCGTCTTCTTGAAATGATCGCAGAGTTTGTCGCAATGGTACGCGCAGTCGCGGTACACCTGCCCGGGCGGACAGCGCGGGGGTGTTGTGGCGGGCTGAGTGGCTTCCGTTACGGGATGGGTAACATTCCTGATGGATTTCGTTGCCTCGGTCACTCGGTCTGTTTGTGTCGTTGTTTCTGAGAAAAAAGATGTTTTGATAAGGTTTTTGTGTTTATATACAAGACAATTAAATCTTTTTCTAACAAATATCTCTAATAGTTTCTAATGCAGAGCGCCGGAACTACCCGTAAATTGATCTTTGAGTTGGACTATACATATTATGTACACACGTGGAAGTGGGAGGGGAAAGCGTGTTCACAGGCGCGCTCTTATTTTCCACTAATCCGACAAACCGTTGCAACTTCGGACGTCAGTTGTCAAGTTAAGAAGAGTCCTAGGACCATAAGTTTTCATAGCAGGTTCGTCGGGACCACATTGTGCAACGGTGTTTGCTAACGAGCATGACGCCAAGTAGGATGAGACAGTAGGCGGATAAGCAGAAGCACCTCACTTACCATCCAGTCTTTTTATTAAATTACCTGTTGCAATATGAGTGGTAGATCCACACTCAGGCCTGACAGCATAGACGGCAAGTGGCCAATCACAGACGTCTGTGGTCGGATTGAACAGAGTTCCAGGACCACAGGTCTTCACAACAGGGCCGTCGGCACCGCATTCTATGAACTTAGCGCAGTCTTCTGGATGTTGTATCGGCGATTTCGTCATATTTATGCAAGGATTCGGTGGTTCTAAGGCAAAGATACAGATTTTAATGAGTCTATGTTAGATTTCTTCATGCATACAAAAGCCAAAGATGGCCGACTGAGTAAGATTGGGATAAAAAGTAGCCTATGCGTTAATTAAGAGCCTCAGCTATTCACATCATTTTTATTTTTTTGACGACCCAGCTGGCACTATGGTCACCATGCCGTACTAACAAACACTGGGTTGCGGGTTCGATTCCCGTCTCAGACAAGAATTTATGCTTTGATATTTGTCTGTGGGCTGGTTGTTTCTATGTATTATAAGTATATATTTACAAAAGAAAAGTATATAAGTAGTATATCCGTTGTCTAGCACTCATAACACAAGTCTAGTTACTTAGCTTGGGGCTAGATGGAGATGTGTGGAATGTCCTGCAATATTTATTTATTACGACACCCGCCCCGGCTTCGCACGGCTGTATTATGAATGTAATCTATCTAAAAACCTTCCTTTTTAATCACTCTATCTATTTAAAAAAACCCCATCAAAATCCGTTACGTAGTATTAAGGATTTAATCATACATAAGGATATAGGGACAGGGAAAGCGACTTTGTTTTATACTATGTAGTAATTTTATTTATAACTCACCATCTCCGCACTGACAGAAGACTCTAATCTGAAAGTCAGGACACTTGGCCTTCTCCTCTTTACAAACTAGTCCCCGCTCCAGGCTGCACTCGACATTCAGTCCCGTTTCCTTCGCTGTCTTGTGACCGTCGACAGTTCGACATTCAATGTTCGTCATTTTATCGAATTTGCACATTGGTGAGCCGATTATCTATGAAAAATGTATAAATGATTAGCTGCACCCCGTGGTTTTACTCGCTATGTGCTATTCAAGGACTCAAGCTATCTACATACCAAGTTTCATACCAATCGGTTAAGTAATTCTCCGCGACTAACAAATATACATACAATCCTAAGTTTCGATTTGAAGGACAATTTTTTACACATAATAATAAACATGGAAAAAGCATGATATAATTAAGCTACTTATACAAGTAATTCCTCACCAATTCCTTAGATTTGGGCAGAGGTTCGTGTTCAATATTAGTGCCGGCTTCTGTTTCCGGTTCAAATCTATTGATCCAAGGTGTCCATCCGGTGACGCACTTCATGGGCTCGTCGTGAGGCTTGGGACTGAACCCTGGTGGTACCTAGGGTTGATACATAAGTTTAAACATATTTATAAGCAGCACCAAAAATACCACCTTAGGTAGGCAGGTAAATAGGCTAGATTGGTAAATTCGGCACTGCCTTTGTGCTAAGGCACCAGCTATCTACGTTATGCCTGCCGAAGTAAATGATATCCTGATCTGTCCGTGTGATTAGTTCATTATTATTTTCATCAAACTGTATTAGCCAACTTCTGGAAACAGGCTTTCCTAACGAGCGCCAAAGCGCCCTTAAGTTTGCCACGCCCAGCTTCAGTCTTTCGCAGATTCCACCAACCCGGAGGCCATTTATGCGGTTTGCCCTCAAAAACACATTTAACCCAGCAGTTGTCAGTTCTCTGGCAGATAACTTACCGGTGTCGAACAAGGCTGTCCCGTACAAACGCTGGTATGCTTTGAGCAACGACAGATGTGACATTCGTCCTCCTCTATCACACCGCCCTCGTGTATCTCCGTCCCGTTCTCTAGCCGCATACAAACCGGCTTGCATTTAGCGCGAGGAACGCATTCTGTGGTAGTACTGTTCTTGTAAACTGTACCTTCTGGGCATGACTTCTTGGGTTTACAACCTGAGGACAAATATGACAGTTATATAAATGTACTAGTAACGCCTCGCGGATTCTGCTGCTGTATTAATATGGCTAATTTGCAACCGGACGGAATACAAAAAAAAGCGCGAAACTTTGTAATACACAAAGCTGAGTAATCTGCCGGCAGTTCACAATCATTAACATACCTTCCACACAAATCTCCTTGGAGCAAGTAGTCTTTACGTCTTCGTAATAAAGTGTGTTTTCGCATGATTCCGGCGGACACGGCGATATACAAGCGTCGTAGTTTGAACATTCTTCGTCGCATTGCATTGCTGGGGAGGAGAAATTGGTCTTTTAGTTAAGATTTTGTCAATATACACGAAATTCTCCCAAAAACAAAGATTTCGTTTATGGTTACATATACATTTGTATTTTTGATAGTAATTGCGAACATAGACTTTAAAATCCTTTATCGTTTGCCCTTTAGAGCTCGAATTTCCAAAAATCCTTTCTTAGTGCGCAGATACGTCTTAAAAGGAACTCCTATACGAAGTTTCGAACTTGTAGCTCTTGTAGTTTTAGAGATTTAAATCCGTGATGAATCTTTTTATCATTTATATAGGTCACCGTCTGCCGTATGTTAAATGAACCCTAGGTCAAACTGGCAACTTGCTGTAACCTAAGTAACTGCTGACGCGCCCAGCCTGCCTAGCATAAAGATCAAAACACGAGTAGTTATATCATGTAACCTAACTGCTGACGCGCCCAGCCTACATTTGTTTTGTAGGCTGGGCGCGTTGACTATATGACTATAACTACATGTGAATTGACTATAACTACATGTGTTTTGATCTTCATGCTAAGCGCATGAAGATCAAAACACATGTAGTTATATCGCTTTATCGTATCGTGTTTTGGTCTTTATGCTAGGCAGGCAGGGTAGAGGCAAATGACGACGACCTGCATGGTTGTCCATAACACATGACCGTGATAGGTGGAAGAGGTTGGAAAGGCATTTACCCAGTGGGACATCATAATATGGGTATACATTCGCTTATGATATTAGTTAGGAAATAGGATGTAATAATTGGGTTGTCATTTATAGAATTAGAGTATCTCAAACTAACGGCACAGATCTTGCGTCCTCCATTTAAACGCCACCCCCCTCTCGAGACACTGGTGCGCGTAGTGCGCGATGGCTGCGCACGCGCACGCGCAGTCTCCGCCAGCGTCGCACGCGCACGCGTCTCGTGCGCACCTCTCCACGTATGACGTCACGGGCACCTCGCCGTGGCAGAGCGTGAACGGGTACTCCTTTAGGACGCTACAGGTCGATTCGGCCCAATCTTTGCGTTCGGACCTTTGGGCGCAGTGATCCTGTTTCAAACAAATAGTAAATATTGTACCATAGTTGAACCCCACGATTTCAACCTTATAAAGAGTAGGCAGCCTTTTCTTCCCATAGGAGCAATCTACCCGCACACTCCAGTCTCGTGAAAATGGTGCTTGAAACAGCATCCAAATATCGAGCTCCACTAAATAAAACATGGCAAATGGCACGTTTTAAATAACTTTAGTATTTAAATTAACCATGGTAATTTAAATTCCTAATTTGAGCTACTTACTTTATAGTTTTCAATATAGCATATCTCTCCGTCCGTTGAGATGTGAGAGTCGAACCAAATAATCAGAAAATAAAAAAGAAAGCTAAAAAAGACTAAGAATATAAAAGATACCAGAAATAATAATAGATAACAGGTCATATGACAGTGAGCAGAAAACCATAAATAAATAATTACATTTATAAGGCCAATTTTACATAAAAATAATTAATAAATAAGTTTGTATGTTACCGTAACTGGCTGTGCCTTCGGACAGGTCGGCTTCAGCTTCCACGAGTCAGCGAAGATGAGAGGAGACGCCTCAGCCAGTCCGCCACCGGTCGGCGTTTGGAAGTCATCACGGGAATCATCGTTGAAGTTACCGCATAGACCTTTCACCTGGTTATTTTACATGATGATTAGTTTGTACACAATGCGTTGTTCTAAATTACGACTACTAGATTTTTTGTTCTACGACTTTTGAAAATTGAAACTTTTTTATTAATTTCAGAGTAAGTAGGTACCACAAGTTTGGGACTCAGTACTACATTTGGTCGAGAATAAAGACTTGTAAGACTAAAGACCTCATGACCACGATTTCTGCAAAGTTCTCGAAACGTCAGATATTATAAGAAACAAAATAAAGGCGTTGCAAACGAAAATAATTTCATTGAGTTAAAGTCTCGAAAACCTCAGAAAAATAATTTTTAATTTGTTGTTTTTTTTGTAATTTGGTTTATTTCAGTTTAAGTGTACTTTTAGTAAGAAACTATGGTTTTACGACAAATTAAAACTAAAAGTATGTTCCTTACCCGTCCCCTCCACATAGGATCAACTTTGACATACAATCTCAGGCCACGGTCCCATTGCAAGCTCATGCCAAGTGAAGGTACGTCTAGGAACACGTAAGCTCCAGCTACGCGAAGCTTTATTCTGGAATTTAAACAATATTTACTTACAAACTTACAATCCCTAGGAAGTGTGCCCATTTGGCCTTTTAATTTTTATTGAAGTTTTTATTTTTTATTATTAGGTATTTAATTGTTATATTTAATTCATGTGTATAGCAATAATAAATACTAATTAAAATGTATATAAAGTTATGTAAGTATGTTACATAACAAAAAACCTTATAGGTACCTCCAGGACATTCCTAAAAAAATACATTTGCTTGAAATAATATATTATTTAATTATTTACAGGCCAATAATTAATAATAAGGTACCTACGGGTACTAAGGGCCACTTAAAGGTTTTTTTAAAACCTTGATAATAGTGACAAAATAAAGAGAAACTAAACAATTAAGTAATGAATTGTTTTTCAGATTGACAAAGCAAAAACAATAAACAAATAAACTATATATTTAAAAGAAACATAAAACACGAAGCGAACATTCGGCCGAGCTACATGGTAGGCGGAATGGGAGATGTTAGGTTTAATTTTCGTTACGGAATTTTTTGATTCGGTCGCCGCGCCCAAAGCCCGCGATAAAAGCTATGCAATAGCTTAAAACTACAATTCAAGAACTAACATCTAATCAAATAAACCGCCCGGCGACACTCCCGGCACAAAATATGCGAAAATGCAAACGGCATTCCCCGCGCCCGCTGGATGGCAATATTTAGACAAAGCAAATATTTATCCTTATGGCCCTTATTCCCTGCAGGTACCTTATAACGTATACACGCGTTATTTTTTTAAAGGACGGGGACTTTTTATTTTTCTTTGATATAATTTACAATTAAAAACAGTTTTAATTGGTAGCAAAGTAAATCAAGATATGTAACCTCTTAAGTTTAGAGATGTCAGGTAGTGGTACATCCCTGGTGAGAGAGACGATCTCCTCGTCTCCGTTGCCGCCAACCTTCAGGGTCACAGACTTGGAGCAGGTGGCGCCAGTTGTACCGCATGGGACATTCTAGTCAATATAAAAACAAAACAATTTAATAAACAATGCGTTGGACTAAAGGTTACAAAATAATTAATAGACAGTGTTTTAAACGAGAGGAGGGTGTTCTTGACGTCTAAGCGAACAAAATTTGTTTTACAACTTTTGGAAATTCTAACTATTTTTCGGGTATTCTGAGGCTATGTTTACTCAAATTGTAATTTTGAAATGTTTAATAATTATGTACAATTTACCTAGTACTAGTACATTGGATAATTTAATTGTAAGACACGAGGGCATTGTTTGTTGCTATTATTAATATGCCATTGCATACGATTTATCTGACTCATCATCATGGCGTATGGCATTCATCCTGCGTGGATCAAACCTCTATATCCAAGTTTTTCAGCCAGCTTGCGGCGGCAGTTGTAAGTTTACCAGGGTCAGGTTTGGTCAGTGCCATATGACCAAACCCTTTCCCATGTGGTAAACGAATGCCCACTTCGCCGTTTTCCCGGTGGAATGTCAGAAGTTCATAAACTTATCTGACTGTAAGTACCAAATAACCTCAAGACTTTGACATTTGCATACTTTACTGGCATAAATACATTTTTAAGACCTTATGTTATATCTACTGCCCACTGTATTTAGTAAATAAATTATCTGAATCTGAATCTTAATCAAAAACCGAGTGTGAGTCGGACTCCGTCACGAATTATATTCTGTTTTTAGTATTTGATGTTATAGCGGCAACAGAAATACATCATCTGTGAAAATTTTAACTGTCTAGCTATCATGGTTCAAGATACAGCTTGGTAACGGACAGACTGACAGACAGTAAAGTTTTAGTAAAAGCGTCCTGCTTTTTTACGGAACTCTAAAAATCAGCTGATACACAAAAACCTATCAAAACCAGAATACATACTGTTGCACAGTATTCCGCATCCGATAAAAAATAACGACCCGGTTTACAGGTCCGATTTTCCTGTTTTCCTTCACTGTAACAGCAATGTTAATTAGCGAATATAATTTTTTAATTAAGGAAAATTCATTGTTACACAGCCGGCCTTCGATATGAAAGTCGAGGTATCCACCACTAGGCCAACACCGCACATATAGTGCGGTATTCCTGTAAATATGGATGCTTTGTGTGTATGAGCCCTTATACAGCGAGGCGCAAACACAAACTTCATGCAGAAACTAGATGGCGCTACTGACTAAACGTTGAAGTGAGCCTGAATCGCGCAAGCGTTGCGTTTTACATTTTACTAGGCTACAGGCGACAACTTGGTGGAAGAATATTAGATGCTTAAGATTTCTCAAATTTTTGAAAGTAGAATTTTGCTACTAGTAAAATGTATCTACTTTAGACGATAAAAAATATACGTGTCAGCTTGGACGTGCGACTGGAGTTTACTCAGGTTAGTGCCGGAGCAACCTGGTCTCCGAGCGACCCGTCCGCGTCCCTGAGAATCCCAATTTCTAAATCGAACAAAGAAGATATGCGCGAATGGCGAACATCCATAAAAAAAAACATACATAAATCCGACATGAGAACCTCCTCCTTTTTTTGAAGTCGGTTAAAAATGACGATTAAGAATAAATTTTGAATGAAATTACCGTCAGCAAGAAAGTGCTTAATTAAATTAGTTCGGAGGTGACATGACACGAAAAGAAAAATATAACACAACTTTAAATTTAATTGACTCCTAATTTTTTTTTTATTGTAATAACCTTTACGTCCATTTTCATAACTAGCTGCGTGAACAAAGATTTATCTCTTTACTGATTTATAATCTACTAGCGACCCGCCCCGGCTTCGCACGGCTATATTATATCTAAAAACCTTCCTCTTTAATCACTCTATCTATTTAAAAAAACCGGATCAAAATCCGTTGCGTAGTTTTAAAGATCTAAGCATACATAGGGACATAGGGACGGCGAAAAGTGACTTTATTTTATACTATGTAGTGACTAGCGACCCGTCCCGGCTTCGCACGGCTATATTATGCATGTATTATACATATAAACCTTCCTCTTGAATCACTCTATCTATTAAAAAAACCGCATCAAAATCCGTTGCGTAGTTTTAAAGATTTAAGCATACAAAGGGATATAGGGATAGAGAAAGCGACTTTATTTTATACTATGTAGTGATTTATTAAAAAATCGAATAAGATGGAATGTGTAAAAAACGATGTACACACAGCAACGAAAGATTTGGTCTACCGTAGAGTTCTAATATTGCTATTTCCCTTTAAGTTTCTTGTGCCTTCTTTTCATTTGTAGGCGCGTTCCTAAGGCACACATTACTTAGATAATAAGACGTGTCAATGTGATTTCATGCTAATTAATCCAAATCAATAAATAAGTTTTGATTTTAAGAGGAAAGGGTACCGGCGCTCTCTCCATACAAACGAAGTTGACTGTTTCACTTTTCACAAATTCACAAATATTTTTGTTGCATAAAACCTATAACTGCCATGACTATGCCCCTATGTCTTGGTTTTTTTCATTTTCAAATTATCATAGAAATTAAGATTTTAAAAACAAAACATAGGGGCATGGTCATGGCAGTTATAGGTAAGTTTTTTATCACAGTTGCTCATAAAGTGGATCTTATTAAACCGCTTTTAGGCTCATAATGCAACGTATTATACACGCGTGCGATAAAAAAAATCCAACTAGTGGTAAAATAATACGTTATCTCGTTAAATACGTATCTTACTGCTAATTACATATTATGTAGATGAAACATTCTTAATTTGTCTGGGTTATAATGTTTTGATGTATAGAAAAAAGGTACCATCAAAGAGTTTTTAAGCCTTGCTGGCTTTTTATTTTTTATTGGTACCTTTTTTCTTCTTTTCAAAAGGTTGTCTCTAAAGTCTGATAACGAACGATAATTTTACGTGATAACGTCTTTGAAAACAATTAAAAATTGAGTTTTGTTTTTATTTTGTTTTTTCTTTAGGTACATAAATATATTTTTTTCTTACCATTATATTGTTTTTAACCGCCCCGACGCAAAAACAAATGAATAAAACCCTAAAAAAATATTGTATGTCAGACGACGCTGTATAGGTTAAAAGTCTTTTGTCTAGCCTTTCGGGAGTGTAATTAACAAAAAATAGTAAACATAACCTAAAATTCTTAAAAACTTTTTATTATTTTAACAAGTCTTTTTTTATTCGCAACTGTGATAAAAAACGTGGTACGATACAGGTGTGGATTGATCATTCCATCTCGGCTTTTGCCACGCTCGCGTTCCGCTCACGTTCCGCTCGCGCGTCATAGACCGCCTCTATGGAGTGATCAACTTTCCACACTTGTATCGCAATGTACTATTATAGAACAAAAATATTTGCTCTAGTGTCATTATCCAAGGAGGAAACAGTCGACTACATTTGTATGGAAATAGCGCCCGGTCCCTTTCCTCTTAACAGCTCTTTGCCAATAAACTTATTGTTATTGTAAAGGGCCTCTACGTGTTGGCTTCTGCCCCATAATACCTGTATTTCAACATCGAATCCATCCCTCCCATCCATGTTCCCTTTAGCCAGCAAGTATGTGCAGACGCCTTCGAAGTCGTATTGTTTATCGTCGAAGGACACGATGTGGGAGTCACCCCACGCGGAGCAAACACCGTCGCATTGCTTCGTCGTACAAGACCAGTTGCCGCTTTTGCATTCACTGTGGAATTCAATAGTAGTCTATATTACTATTTATACTTATAAAATGCTTTGTCCTGACTGACTGACGGATGACGACCCACTTGGCACAATGGTCACCTTGCCGGTCTGCCAAACATAGGGTTGCGGGTTCGATTCCCGCCTCAGACATGTATTTATGCTTAGATATTTGTCTGTGGTCTGGTTGTTTCTATGTATTATAAGTATATACTTATTTACAAAAAAAAAAGTATGTAAGTAGTAAATCCGTTGTCTAGCACCCATAACACAAGTCTAGTTACTTAGCTTGGGGCCAGATGGCGATGTGTGGAATGTCCTGAAATATTTATTTAATATTTATTTCTTTATCAACGCACAGCCTAAACCGCTGGTCGTAGAGACCTGAAACTTGGAGGGTGTGTTCTGTGTATGACGTAGGCATCCGATAAGAAAGGAAATTCTACTCCTAAGGGGGTGAAAAGGGGGCAAAGTTTGTATGGTACACCGTGATTCCTTGGTCCATTTTCAACTTTCGCGAGGACGAAGTCGCTGGCAAAAGCTAGTCTATACATAAGAGCGGTGTTGGCCTAGTGGTAGATACCTCGACTTTCATTCTGAAGGTCGTGGGTTCGAATCCAGGCCGGCCGTGCACCAATGTATTTTTCTTAAGAAAAATGTATGTGCGCTAATTGACATTGCTCTTACGGTGAAGGAAAACATCGTGATGAAACCCGCGGCTTAGTTGGCTCCAGAAGTATTGACAAGTTCTCTCCTCTGGACATGGTCGACTGAGCTGAGAGGGTAGTAGGTGCTGGGTAAGCCTACTCCATCTTCACGCAAAAGGGACCCAATTAAAAAGGGTCTAATCGCGGAAAACAGCCCGTATACAAGTACAAGTACAGCTAGTCTATACATATAAGATGCTTCGTCCTGACTGACCGACGGATTAACGCACAGCCTAAACCGCTGATCGTAGAGACCTGAAACTTGGAGGGTGTGTTCTTTGTATGACATAGGTCTCCGAAAGAATTTTGAAGAATTTAAAGCCTACGCGGGCGAAAGCTAGTATATTATAAAGAGGAATGTATTGATTGTTTGCATTGAATATGCTTCGAAACTATTGAACCGATTCAGATGAATCTTGGTATGAGGATAGATTAATTCATTGACAATAACATAGGCTACACAGGGCGTAGCTAATTCATATAGATATCCTAAGTGTGACTCTACTCAACAGGAACACCTGTTCTTTTGTAATAGGTATTTTCGTGAAATGAATCTGTATAATTTGGTTTTGGACACATCCGTCAGAGTTTTCTTTCGTCAGTAAGTGCTTTATTGACTATTTTAGTTCAGTTTCGTAATGGAATGCAAAATTCAAATAATGCAAAATTGAATAGACCCTATACATTAATTAGGGCTGCCAATGGGGACGAAACTGGAATTTGTTCCGTATCAGTCCTAACTTAAATATTTTGAATTTGAAAGTATCTTTATTTAATTGTCGTTATTCTCACGGTTAGACGACTGGACCGAATTGGATAAAAATCGGCATAGTGGTAGCTTAGGGGATGGACAAGAATATAGGATACTTTTGATCCCGATACCCTGGGGGCTCGGGACTTACACGGGTGAAATCGCGCGGCGTTGCAAATACGTGATAAATTGAAATTTTTGGCCGAATGCCAAGGGCACGGAACTAGTTCAACTGATCAACATTAAAGTGAAAGGTTGGCACGAACTGTATCGTTTATTTGTGCATACAGACATCGGGGGCGTAGCTCAGATGGTAGAGCGCTCGCTTAGCATGCGAGAGGTACCGGGATCGATACCCGGCGCCTCCAACCCTATACTCATCATTTCGTTTTGAAATTTTTAAAGATAATTTATTGCTTGCTCATTTTTTTTTAAATTGATATAAGCCAACATATAGTCACGTGGTATTAGAGAAAAAACCAAATGTTAGCCAAGTTTCATCTTATATCAATTTCATACAAATAAATCTTTCTATTGGCGATATAGCTAATGGAAAATAAAAACTTGAGAGGTGTCAAGGGACACCCGGATAGATCGAAGTTCCTTTCGATTAATTAGTGAAGGAATTGTAATATTTTATTTATGTAAATAATCGTCGCGACACCACACTGTTCAATGCGAAATAGAAAGACGCAACGAAAATAACTGGCTTGCTTTCAATGAGAGCAAAAAGTGTCGTTACAACTTTTGCAGGGTTGAATTCTCACCAAGTGTTGCATGCTTCTTGCATAACATGTCCATCAGGATAGCTAGCACCTCCGTGGTGGCATGGACACGCGGTAGGCGACACACACTTGCCGCTGGACTTCTCTAGGACCAAACCCTTGCGGCAACGGCAGCCGGGACGACATTCGCCTAACACTTGTTGTGGCGGCAGGTGCATATTCTGTTTGGGAAAAGAAAAATATATGATAAAATATTTATTTCTTACTCATTGATATAGTAACACTCTTCGATCAAATATACAGAATGATCCTTTGATTTGTCATACTTACTATGTTTGTTTCCAAAAATTAATTTCTATCGGCAACACTATCGATTGGTATTTTTTTTTGCTAAATCTACAGGTTCGATTCCTGGCGAGGGTAATGAATTTAAAAAAATAGTCGTCCGACATTTGTCGTCCGTCAATAGTCGTCCGTTAAAAAATACCATATGTACGTCTTAATACACTCACAGCCAAATTAAAAACAGTAGGCCCAGGCATACATTTTCGCCGCGCCGTAGAGAGGGGATAGCTGTCTACTCTCCATCCGTCTTACGCTTTTTCGATCAGGTCACGTGTCCTGACGCGAGTTTAAGATTTTATACCCATTACAGAAAAAGTGCTCAACGCCGCTAAAGAAGTTTTCACTTCAAAAAATCTAATGATGCAGTTTTAGTTTTTGTCAAAATCGGACACGCAACTTTTTCAGCATTTTTCGCTTACTCTTATAGTTTAGGATATAGCCCTGAAGGCGCACGTTCAAAATTCACCCTGTATAGGGTTACACTGTATAAATTACGTTGTTTCTGGTCATGAACAGATGACTCGATCAACGTCAGAAAATGATTTATACAAGTATAATTTATTTTACCAGGTCCAGGGAAGGCAAAAATGTCCCATACAGCTTCGTCTTAATAAACAACATCGATTTTTACTGGTCATAGACATAATAATAGTCATAATAAGTCCCATTTTAGGGATCCGTACCTCAAAAGGCAAAAAAGGAACCCATATAAGATCAAAGTCATTTTTTTTATTAATTTAGAATCATACAGTTGCGTGGGTTCACTTTAAATAGTCTTAAAAACTAAATCAGGCCTTGTGCCTTCGGAACGCGCCCACCAATGAGAAGAAGGCACAAGACACTCATGGGGTTTTTTTTGTGATAATTCTCACAAAGCTAATCCAAATACTTTTGGATATTTGAACTAACTAAAGTCACGTCCCGTGGCTTTCTTATCATTAAGCTAAGACGAAGTATCATAGTACACCTTACTGCACAATTTATGCTTTAGGTATAAGAATTTTGACCCTGTCGCTCTCTTATCCGTCTGTCTGTCCGTGTGTCACCACTGATATTTTTACCACATAACCGTGCTGTGGCCGCGATAGTACAGGGAATGTGATGAAAACAAACCCACCTTGCATGTAAGCGGTTCGCTCATGGCACAAGTGGTGAACTCCATACCGGCCGCAGCACTGCAGTTGGTGCGCAGGTCCTCAGCTGGTGGGTAGTTCTGCACGTCTTCGGGGGTAGCGGGTTCACAACCCCACCGAGCACCCACGCATGTACTGTAACAACGTATAATTACTAATTAATCTTCTCTATATCTGTTTCTACCTACACTAATATTATAATGAGGAAAGATTCACAAAAAAGTTGACGTTATTGTTACGTTCCCATTGTGTGACGTCATTGTCACGTTCCGATGACGTCATATCAACAATGACGAGACGCGTGCCGTGTTTGTTTTATATTGTTTAATAAAATATATCGCTCATCTGGGCTTGTGTTATGGTGACGAGTGACGAATAGAAGACTTATATAAAGGAAAAAATATATATACTTAAATGAAAAAATAAAAGACAAAAAAAATAATTCAATATTACATCGGTAAACAAACTTTACAGACAACCATTTTTTTTTGTTTGTTTGTAACGAATAGGTTCCGAAACTACTAAACCTATTTAGGTGAAACTTGGTATGATGATACATTGATTAATAATCAATGTATCATCAGGTAACATAGTCTTTTTATACCGATATTCACGGGATCAGGAGTTACGCGGGTGAAAATTATTCCAATCTGTTTTTGAATAGTATTCCAGGATAAATGTGCAAACTATCAACAACTAACCAATTAACTATGTGTGTTTCTACTATTATATAACTATTCATGTTTTTTTACCTGATTTTTAACCTTTCGCGGTGTAAAAAAATGTATGGTCACACTAGTCCCGAAAACAGTTGCCTATTTCATTGAAATTCTGAAATGGCATAATCATGGCATAATAAATGCTTAATACCAATTTAAATTCTATTCAAATGGGCCAGAGCATGATTTTTATTCTGGAAAAGTGGTACTAAAAAATATTAGTTTGAAAATAACCCAAATTCACTGATAAAATAAAACGAAAAAAAGACAGCTTTGACTCATTTTAATAGGAATTAATTTTTTAATAAATGCTGGCAATACCACGTTTTATACCATTTCAGGATCTCAATGAATATGCAGTATGCAAATCTTTTTTCGATTTGGACTACGGTGACCATACATTTTTTTACAACGCGAAAAGTTAAAGTTCAAAATCTTGGTTAAAAAAAAAACAAAAAAAACCTATGCAATTGAACCTACTAAACCGATTTGAATACGATTTTCATTATAGGATAGCTTTATTTTCTGGAACGGCTGTGGTATTACATCAAAATCTACTAGGTAAACACTAAATCATCAACTGAAACTTGCGCCCCTAAAAAAAATACCCTCTGCGGCTATTATTTATCATGAATATCCCACAAGATCGGGACCAACACGGGATCCAGTTGGATCTCAATAACTGAATAAATGTAGCACAACAAAGCGTGTGCCACTTCAAAAATTTAACTTCACCTTTTTAAGGTAAGTAAGTTCGTTTAATCATAAGTAATAGCTACTTAGACGTCCATTGCCTATAACTAAGAAAAACGTAACGCTTGCGCGATTCAGAGCGGCTGCCACTAGCGCCATCTAGTTTTCAATCGGGGAACTTTCCTAACCAAAGTTGTAGCATGCAAGGCAACTTGCGTCATTTTCGACAAAAACAGACAGAAACACAAACGAATCTATATATTATAAAGATTCGGTTGTGTTTCTGATACCCTACTTCACTATCACTATCACTTCATCATCACTACATAGTATAAAATAAAGTCGCTTTCTCTGTCCCTATTTCCCTTTGAATGCTTAAATCTTTAAAACTACGCAACGGATTTTGATGCGGTTTTTTTAAATAGATAGAGTGATTCAAGAGGAAGGTTTATATGTATAATACAGGCATAATATAACCGTGCGAAGCCGGGGCGGTTCGCTAGTATAATATAAATGTAAAAGTTTGTGTATTAGTGATGTCTGTTTGTTACTCCTTCGCGAAAAAACTACTAAACCGATTGCGATATAACTTGGTATGTAAATAGCTGAAGACCTGGATTAACACAAAGCCTACTTTTTATCCTGAATCCCGAGGGATCGGGACTTACGCAAGTGAAACCGCCGGGCGCAGTTAGTGATCACATAAGCTTTCGTTTTTGCCTCTAGATAAAGAACCCTAAAAATAGGTCAGTGACGAAATGCGGGAACCAAATAATTAATTTAACTATGATTTTTTTTCTGATAAATTTTATTTTATGTTGAAATATACAAACAATTAACTACCTAAAATAATATTCATAAGTCACAACTGCGACATTTATAATTTACTAGCGACCCGCCCCGGCTTAGCACGGCTATATTATGCATGTATTATAATATCTAAAAACCTTCCTCTTGAATCACTCTATCTATTAAAAAAAACCGCATCAAAATCCGTTGCGTAGTTTTAAAGATCTAAGCATACATAGGGACATAGGGAAGGCGAAAAGTGACTTTATTTCATACTAGCGACCCGCTCCGGCTTCGCATGGCTGTATTATGCATGTATTATACATATAAACCTTCCTCTTGAATCACTCTATCTATTAAAAAAAACCGCATCAAAAACCGTTGCGTAGTTTTAAAGATCTAAGCATACATAGGGACAGGGACGGCGAAAAGTGACTTTATTACATACTAGCGACCCGCCCCGGCTTCGCACGGCTGTATTATGCATGTATTATATCTAAAAACCTTCCTCTTTAATCACTCTATCTATTAAAAAAAAACGCATCAAAAACCGTTGCGTATAGTTTTAAAGATCTAAGCATACATAGGGCCATAGCGATGGCGAAAAGTGATTTTATTTTATACTATGTAGTGACTAGTACCATATTTTGAAGACAATATCAGTTCTACCCTATTTTAAACGATGCTTAGCGAATAATTAATTAAGGCCGTGAGTAACGTCAACAGTCTATAATTAAAACTGTCAATTGCATGAATAATATTGTATGGAAAATTGTTTGTTATCCTTTCTATACAATTTGTAAGCGAGATCTTCACAGATATTTTGGTAAAATTTTGGTTAAAATTATGTCTGTCTGTTTTCCTCTCTTACGCAATTGAAACCACTAAACCGATTTGACTACGATTATCAATAGGTATACATCAAAATCTACTAGATAGACAACTGAGTTGCTACTGTTTATGAATTTCCAACAAGATCGGGACTAACACAGGATCTAGTATTAGCTTAACGATCCAGAAGGGGAAGGCTGCCAGCTTGCTTGGGACTTTGGGTCGGGGAGACAGCTTGGAAGACGGGGTTTTTTGTTTTTAAATTTTGAATGTTTTGGATTATTATTGTTATCATTTATTTATTTTTACTATTATTATTATTATTTTTTTATTTGTGCCGGTGTGTTGAAAGTGAGTATGACATTTGTATGGTTTTTTTTTGATAATTTTGTTTTTTGTAATTAGATCAAAGATTTTAGTATAAAAAATCTTTGAATTAGATATATCCTTTTGTAATTTTGAAATTTTATTTTAAATAGGATCTAGTTGGATCTCATATTATTTGATTAATTGTAGCACAACAAAGCGTGTGCCACTTTAAAATTTTTATATTATTTTAGACAGATGACATTTGACGTTGACGTCGTTACAAAAATATGGTTTGACGTCCAATGCTTTTAGCTAAGAAAAACGCAACGCTTGCGCGATTCAGAGCGGCTGCACACTAGCGCCATCTAGGTTTGAATCGGTGAACTTTTGCCAAAGTTACAGACACACAACCTAATGATCACATTAATGTCCCGTTTTTCCTCTAAAAGTAACGGACTCTAAAAAATTAAAAAAAGTTTGAAGAATACCATTGCAGGAATCAAATAATTAATCACTATCACTTCACTACATAGTATAAAACAAAGTCGCTTTCTCTGTCCCTATATCCCTTTGTATGCTTAAATCTTTAAAACTACGCAACGGATTTCGATGCGGGTTTTTTAATAGATAGAGTGATTCAAGAGGAAGGTTTATATGTATAATACATGCATAATATAGCCGTGCGAAGCCAGGGCGGGTCGCTAGTTTGATTATGATTTAATTTACTTTTTTTATGATTTATTAATTGGCTAAAATAATATTTAAATTCGTAAATTATAACTAGTAAATTTTATGATTTACCTTCTAGCACCATTTTTGTAGACAATGACAAAGGTTACCTGGAAGAAATCGCTAAGGCCGTCCATTTGAGCAACTTGTACTTTCTAGCTATTACATTGCTTTGTGTATACCAGTGTTCTATGTTCCTTAGTGTACAAATAAAGTTATCTATCTATGTATGACATGTCACATGATCTTAAAGTCAAAGTCAAAAAATTTTATTCCTTTGGATGCCTAAAAACTAAGTTAGGACGTATGCCTTGGAAACGCGCCCACCAATGAGAAGAAGGCACAAGAAACTCATTGGGTTTTTTTTAATGTGATGACGCTCACAAAGATCAATATTACAAATATTTGAAAGTATTTTATTAATAAATCATAAAAAAAAGTAAATTAAATCATAATCAAACTAGCGACCCGCCCCGGCTTCGCACGGCTATATTATGCATGTATTATACATATAAACCTTCCTCTTGAATCACTCTATCTATTAAAAAAACCGCATCGAAATCCGTTGCGTAGTTTTAAAGATTTAAGCATACAAAGGGATATAGGGACATAGGGACAGAGAAAGCGACTTTGTTTTATACTATGTAGTGAAGTGATAGTGATAAACATATTTGTACTTAGATTCGATGATTAATATTATTAACTCTGTTTACCAATACATAAACATGCATTTTTATACATACAATTTTCGTGTCTAATAATAAATGGTCATTTTTAGTTTTAATTTAAATTATCAGCACATGTCGCCTGAAACACAGGATCACCTAGTTCAGGCACACGTGGACATAGATTTAAGCTAAATTTTGTACCTATGTTTAATATTGTACTGTATTTCTGAATAAAAATTATCTTATCTTATCTTATTACAGGGAACATACCAGAGTTCCTTCTCTCGCCTTCCAGCTCTGACCTCCCGATATCCTGCCGGGAACTGGAGCCCCTTGTGGTAGCACGGACACAACGCCACAGGGACGCAGACGTGCTTATCATCTAGTAACTGTAATATAAATATACAGAGTTCATTATACAGGGTTATTGGAAATTATAGTAGCAAGCCGTTGAGGGCTACTTCTGTGCACCTTAACAAACAACTTTTGTTCTACGACTTTTGGAAATTCGAAAATAAATATTAAAATTTTGAGGTTATGTAAATTCGAAAAACAGCTGATTTTTTAAAACAAAGGTCAATCAGACTAAGAACAGTAGATAAAACTTTAAAAATAAATAAAAATTTAAGGTTAATGACCTCTCCGTGTATGGAACAGCTGATTTTCAGGTAAACCTAACCTCAAAATTTTCGAAAAAAAAATCGAATTTCCAAAACTCGTAGAACAAAAGTTGTTTGTTAAGGTGCACAGAAGTAGCCCTCAACGGCTTGCTACTATAATTTCCAATATCCCTGTATAATGGACCATCAAAACTTTTACCTAAACTATACAAGATAGCTTGGTTGGTTGGTCGAACGGTCGTTCTATGACTTTGATGAATTTTTTAAGTACGAAGTAATATTGTTTTGACATTGTATTTTAGTTATTTTATTGCTCTAAGTAATTGAGTATACTTTTTATTTAATTAATTTATTATACTGGACATGTAATGATTATTTACCAATAAATGAGTATTGAGTAGCAAATCAAAATTTACAGAAGTAAAGGTAGGTTCTTATGTTAAATATTTTTTTTTATTCGGTTTTAGTTTTGTAAAATATTTTGTAAGTACTTATATAAAATAAAAAATATGACCTGCGATCGGGCCCTTCTAGCCATAATCAAATTAGATTTTCATGGGTTCTGAATTTATCTTTAACTAACAGCGCTCCGCGGTTTCACCCGCGTAACTCCCGATCCCATGGGACTATCGGGATAAAAAGTAGCCTATGTCACTCCTAATAAATCAATGTATCCTCATACTAAGTTTCATCGAACCGATCTAGTAGTTTCGGAGCCTATTCAATTCAAACAATCAAATCTTTCGTCTTTATAATATTAAGGTGAATGGGTACCCGCGCTCTCTCCATACAAACGTAGTCGACTGTTTCCACCCTGGATAATGACACTAGAGCAAATATTTTTGTTGCATAAAACCAATAACTCCCATGACTATGCCCCTATGTCTTGGTTTTTTCATTTTCTAATTATCATAGAAATTAAGATTTAAAAAAAGAAAATAAGCAAAACATGGTCATGGTCAGTTATAAGTTTTATGCAACAAAAGTATTAGCTCTAGTGTCATTATCCAGGGAGGAAACAGTCGACTACGTTTGTATGGAGAGAGTGCCCGGAGTATAGACAATGTGTAATGTCGATACGGACCTGTCCCGGAGGACACGCGCAACCTTCGACGCAGCTCGGCTTGCACGACGTCAGCGCCATGTCGGTGCAGCTCCGAGCGCAGCTGTCTGCGCACACCGTGTACTGCTGTCCACCGGTACATGATACCTCTGTACACACATTATATATCTATGGTTGATTTACGATAAACACAATTACAAGTATGTCACATCAGAGAAAACTCTGCCCCCTAAACGAGAAGGAAGAACATCGTCGTGCTCGTGAAGAAAAACTCCAAGAAATATTGAGAGAAAAATCTTTAAAGTTTATTTTTTCACTTTTCGCATAACGCATAACATTTTTTCTCGGCTAGGTTCAAAAACTTCTATCGTCGAACCAGACAACTCCAAGAGGCGTTGAGAAGTTCCAACGCCAAAACCCAGACCCATCTGTATCCTAGTTTGAACCATAACGCTAGAGTGACGTACCCGACGGCACAATTTCTGGTCGCGACATGATATGCACCGCATTAATTATTTCAGATGCAGATGTTTAAAACAATGCGAAAGCTCCGCAGTTGCGGATGTGAATATTCACAACATATCTCGTTGTGGTCAGCGATATGAAAAGCAGAGTCTTTAATACGAAATAAACTTGACCACACGAAAGTAAGGCAATTGACTCATAATCGGGTGTTCTCGCATATTGTATGAAGACACGTCAAATTATTGTCACAATAAAGAAATGCGAAGTTTGGAGATAATGTAGATAAGTTATTTATGGGTATTCTTGGATAGTCACCTAGGCAACTAGTCAACAAAAGATGTCAAGTCAGGTCGAAACAGCAAAAACCCATCAAAAACCTTTTCATATTTGTGAAATTAATTGGAGGCAATCGCAAGGCAACATCACTGTATACGGCTTGTTACTGTTATAGTGTTTATTCTTCTTTAGCGCCTTTTATTTATGTATATTCTTGGATATTGAGGAAATTAAACTTTCATATCATATTTTAGATTATTTTACCACCTACATCTCAACAACAAGAATACATCCCACTGGTTAAAGTCAGGGAAAGTGAGAGGACAGTATCTACGTGTAGACGCACTAACCGCACTCCTTGACGTTGTACCGCCACTGTATCTCGACGCCTTGCTTGGCGCACGCCATGGCGTAGTCGCCCAGCAGCGGGCACAGACACCGCGACATGTCCCCTACGTGTAGACTAAACTAGACGCACTAACCGCACTCCTTGACGTTGTACCGCCACTGTATCTCGAAGCCTTGCTTGGCGCACGCCATGGCGTAGTCGCCCAGCAGCGGGCACAGACACCGCGACACGTCCCCTACGTGTAGACTAAACTAGACGCACTAACCGCACTCCTTGACGTTGTACCGCCACTGTATCTCGACGCCTTGCTTGGCGCACGCCATGGCGTAGTCGCCCAGCAGCGGGCACAGACACCGCGACATGTCCCCTACGTGTAGACTAAACTAGACGCACTAACCGCACTCCTTGACGTTGTACCGCCACTGTATCTCGACGCCTTGCTTGGCGCACGCCATGGCGTAGTCGCCCAGCAGCGGGCACAGACACCGCGACACGTCCCCTCCCGCTCCACACGCGCACATGTCGTACACACACCACTCGTAGAACGATTCCACGTCCACGTGCCAGTGGCAAGCTAAGAAATAATAATAAAAAATAAAGTATAAATCGACTGTGGTGTGGCTGAATAGCAATAAAAGAATCGATGAGTTATTGTCACCAAGCAAAGAAATTGGATTGGTAACATTTCATATAATTTGATTAATTATACAAGTACGTAAAAGTGAAATGAGTACAAACTTTACGATAATAAAAATGGATTAGCCCAAAAGACCAAATCCTCTGGACTGGACATGTTAACTGATTAGCGGCGTTGAGGGTGGCGTCATCTAGCGTCAAAAGAAATAACTCACATTGAAAGACCTTCCCCTTCAATATGCTGCAGTATTTTTCAGCTGCTTCCTTGTTCTCAACATTAGCCTGGCACGGGTGCTGCGGCTCTTCTGTCGCTTCGTCACTGCAGAACTCCCTGTAAACATACATTATTATTTTTAGAAGATTAGAAAGATATCTCTTGAGAGATTTAAAATGAAACTAACGATCTGATGCCTACTATACCTACTGTTAGTTAAACAATAAAATTATTTGAATCTGATAGATACATTGACCTATTTCTTCTTTTCGCGTAACGGTACAGCCTTTTAATTTTGCCTGATCAATATTGCACCACAGCAACGGCAGCATCATTGGCCTTATTTAAGTAGTCCAACGTTGGCGCACAGTGGACATGTGATCCATCGATTGTGTTGGGGCCCCCAAATACAGCGCTCCGCTGAAGTGAAACCCCACCGTTTTATATTTTGTCTTGAATAAAGTCGGTTAAGTGACTTCCACATAGGCCACTGCAGGTCGTGGCCTGGGGGAAGTTTCTCGTTAGGTAATAATGGTCAATTTTCAATACAGTACCTGGTTTTCCACTTGTTGGCGAAGGCGTGGGTCGATTGTTCCACGTCACCTTCCGGTGTCAAGAAATCATCATTTTGATTCAAATTGAATGTTCCGCAAAGACCCTGGACAAAGTCAAATGATTATTAGATCATGTTTTATTTTGCTCGGTAAATTCATATCGCAGGACACAGCAGACCGCGCCATCTAGCTCCAAGAGCAGGCGTCTAGGCTTTTTAGAGTCAGAAAATAATCTCAATAAATACCTTAGTTTTTCCTTGAAACTCTGCTGGCACGTCAACAAAGACCCTGGTGTTGCCATCCCACCATATGTCAACCTTATTCGGTAATTGCACTGAAAACAAACAGTCGCCCTTTGTAATAGCTGTTAGCGTTAGTCCTAGTTCAGATATAAAGTGTCTATTCCAATTTAAGGATCTGGGTAATATAATTAGTAGAATGTTACCTATAAGGAAGAGTGATGATGCAGCCCTGATCATGACGTCTCCAGCAGTGACTGGCAGGTCTGTGACCTCCCTCCCGTTAACCGTGATAATTCCTCCTTGAGACAAGTGAGCGGTCACTCCTCCGTACTCAACTGTCACCGCTTTTGTACAGGATGGCTTGCCTTTGCCTTTGTATGGGGTTAGGTTCATTGCCTAGAGAGAAATACAATAATAATTAAGTTAATTTTCAAATTAGCCAGCTGTATCCCACTGCTAGTCAACCCTGTTATTTTTGGTCACTGTATTCAGATTGTCGCGGCACTATTGGGTGTACGTCTAAGACATTTGCCTTTTTGAAGAAACCAGTCGATGACTCAGTGGCCACTGGCTAGCCCATTGTCACTTGACCCGGGCATAAGTCTCAGCGCCATATTCTGGCAACAGCCGGCTGCAATCTGTTAACATCGGGACTTACGCGTGTATAACGGGGCACTATTAGTAATTATATAGAAAATAATAGTAAGTACTAGTAGTTACCTCAGTAATAGCACCGCTGCAAGCAACATTCTCAACTTCGAGGCGAGTGTCTGGCGCCTGTAGCATGGTGTAAGAGCATCGGCCCATGAAGTCGAAGCTGCGACCGTCGAAGGAGGTGTAGTGAGGGTCGCCGACCGCGCGGCATCTCGCGCCGCACGCTTGTGTTGTACACACCCATGTACCAGAGGAACATGTGCTGGAAGCATGGACGAAGAATTAACAAATAAGAGAGTAGTTGGGTGCGAACATAATACATGGTTTTGTTTTCATTTGAAGCCCTTAGCAGTTTCCCGGTTGAAGCCCCTCATTCTTGAGTCTACAGGGACACTGTTCCTTGGTAATACACTTACATTCCCCAGGAACAGACCCCGGGGCAAAAGCATTCCTCCACAGAAGAACCGTTGTCAGAAGACAATTATTGCCAACTTACCAAGTGTTACAATCCTTTTTAATGACCTTCCCCGGTTGGAAGCTCTTGTTCCTCAGTCTACATGGGCATTGTTCCTTAGTGACACACTTTCCTGCCTCCAGCAACAGACCCTCAGGGCAGAAGCATCCTTCCACACAGGAACCGTTCTCGGATTTGGTCGTGAGAGGAAATGCACAGCTCGGTTGAACGTCGGGACCGCACGCTTGATAGAGTTTGCCGTCCGGACATTTCATTGCTAAAAAATTAACAAAGTAAACAATCTGAAGCGTCTCGGAAACGCGATGTATGAAAAATTGTGATGGCCTTTGCTTTTCCCAAAAGTCAACGCTGCACGCTGTACATTGAGACGTATATAATATTTGTTCCCCTCGAAGCTATTATCAAGGGGAACCAATAACGAAAGCAAAAACGAGTTCTAGTTACACTTGTGCAAAAATGATTGATATAAAAAAATGTGTAAGTAAATACTCACGGCAAGTATCTTCGTCTCTCCAGTTTTTCATATCATCAACACCATGTCGGAGACACTCCTTAGCATAAACGGAGATCGCGCGACATGCACACTCTTCGCCATCTATAATACATAAGACAAGCATTACTACTTGACCATTGGCTGTTAAGTGCCCTGTGACAGGACCTTTTAAAGGGAGCTGTCGGCGCGTTATGTAGAGGCTACTAGCCATTCCAGAGCAGACGGCTTCTTGTCCCAGCCAGTCAGTCAGCTGCGATTCAGCGAGGAAATGCTGCCAGCATCTTGGGATCAATGCTTCGAGAGGGTGCCGCGCATTAGTTAGATTAAAATGTAAAGTATACCACGACCTTTCCAAAAATAGAGCTTATATTGAAAAACGTCAATAGGTCAAAATCGGGCACGCAACTCCTTTCAGCATTTTTCAAAGTCAAAGTCAAATTTATTTATTTCTTATGCTTGCTTAATACATTAGTATAAAGACCACATGAAAACGTCTTAAAAACTAAGTTAGGATGTGTGCCTTCGGAACGCGCCCACCAATGAGAAGAAGGCACAAGAAACTCATGGGGGTTGTTTTTTTTTTCACCCTGTATACTTACTGAGTGTCTTAGTACAGGCACAGTAATCCCATTTGCAAGCTTCCAAGAACTGCACCACATCCATGACCTTCGAGCACTTTCTAAACTTCTTGGAGCTGATCATTTCGTTGCAGAACTTGGCAGCGCGCGTTACGTCGGCCGCTGAATCTGTCGCACATGCTGCTGTTTCGGTGGGGCTTGTCTCGCATATGTCTGGTAATAAGAAAAATTAAGTTCACTATTAGTTTATTTAAAGGAGAATGTAAACTTTTTGACGAGATAGGTTTTCAATGCAGCAGCCACGTGGATCTTAGCAACATCTTGAGCATCGATGGGTAACCAATGAAAAGTGTGGCAAAGTTATTTTTAAGAAATGTGACATGCCCACGAGAGAAATCTTACGTATTAATGAGAGAAATCTAATACGTGAATGATAGAAATCAGACGTGTCCATAGACTTCTAAAAGTTTTGGAGGAGATCATAAAGTATTGACTCTTGTAAGGTTAAATTTGTGGCCTGCGAGACGACATGAAAACTTTAACACCAGGCGAATTTTTCAAAACTAAAAATTTCTGACGATCTTAATGCATTTGACACAGACTGGCTAAACCTAGCTCAGGACCGAAATGCTTGGAAAGATGTTAGGGAGGCGTTTGCCCAGCAGTGGGACAATATAGGCTAACAAAAAATATATATATCACCTCCAATGATATTCATCTGCCAAGAGGAAGCGAGCAATGTATTCGTATGAGCGAGTTGTCCGTCTTTAGTGGTCAGGTCGTTGGCCGGGTTGCCATCCAGAATACCGCACAGACCCTCGGTCTTGTTCCACACCAGGACTGAGCCTTCGATCTGGATTAGATTCTGTCAAAAAAAGGTGAAGCTGAAGGTGGAATAATGGAGTTTTGAGGGAAATGTTAAACACATTATTTATTGTACAATCAACGGTCAAAAGCCCATCGTAACGTTTACAATCCTATGCAGCACTATTTGAACATTATAACAACGTAACCTGTGGAACGAACCCACGTCGGTTGGTGTAGCGGGCGGTAACTTATACCACTCACACAACTAAATATTATACATAGCTAACATGTTGAGAAAAATTATCACAACGAGTACTTTTAATTCAAGTATTTGTGTGTAACGTCTATTAGAAGAAGGTCGTAAGTACAATACTTGTTGATAGTATATTGTAGCAAACTGATAATTTACTTATGACCCACATTGTGATAAATTGAGTGAAGTTGCACGAATACAGCAAGTAAAACACAATATGCAATTATGTTTTTCACAGCCCCAGGACTCATTTTAGGTAATTCCATAACATTACTTAAAGCCTGGATATGACTAACGGTTGGATAAGAAACCAACTTTACTTAACTCTTAAGATAATCATTGTAATACGTTCTTCGAAAACTTGCAACATGCCAATTCTCGAATCGTATTAAGACTTACATTAGTATCCCATTTGATAGTAACACCGTGAGCGTCAAGGTTAACAACGACGTAGTCTCCAGGCATCGAGACTCGGAGTCCTGGTAACGAAGCCGGGATCGGGATCAAACGCTTCGTGTTACGGAATATTACGGAACCGTCCTCTAAAATAATAAAAAATAGATTAATAAAACGCTGCAAGATAAATCTGTCATGTCCATTAAAATAGATAAATTCTCTATTGTAAACACCATTTTTTGGGTTCCGTAAAGGGTCAAAACGGGACCCTTTTACTAAGACAGCACTGTCCGTCTGTCTGTAGACAGATAGACAGCTGTAGGTATCTCATGAACCATGATAGCTAGATAGTTGAAATTTTCACAGATGATTTTATTATATTTCTGTTGCAAATACTTAAAACAAAATATAATAATACGGAACCCTTCGTACACAAGTCCGACACGCACTTAGCCGGTCTTTTTGATTATATAAAAAATGGTTGTCTGTAAAGTCGATAATAGATATATAGATAACTTTATTTGTACAACACAAGAGTAAACAGAACACGATATACACAAAGTAAAGTAATAGCTAGAAAGTATAAGTTGCACAAATCGGCGGCCTTATCGCTGAAAGCGATTACTTCCAGGCAACCTTTGGAAGGAAAAGAACTGATTTAGCTTTGGTGGAAGGTTGTGAATTTGCACAAGTAAGATACCAAACATAATCTTATAATAAGTGATAAGTAGTATAAAGTAAATACATCATTTTACGTGATAACGTCATAAGAACTCTTTTGTATCGTTGATATTACCTACCATTTTGCATACTTCAATACGTTGTTATGGTTACTTATCAATAACGTTGATATGGAACGGTCCTAGTCAATAACATGACGTTGCTATGGAACGCGATGACGTTTCATTTTTTTGTGAGTGCTGCCGGTCTTCATCAATTTATTAGACATTATCACGTCAAAATAAAAACTGAAGCTTAAGTCTAAGTGTTACAAGTGGCACATTCAGAATTTTTATGTCTGTCTGTAAGTCAGTAACAATAGATATAAAATAAATAACATAACATACCACCAACAGCAAGTATGTATGGTTTCTCTTCCAAATAAACAGTAATTTCACTGG
This sequence comes from Idaea aversata, assembly GCA_907269075.1. Taxonomy (NCBI): domain Eukaryota; kingdom Metazoa; phylum Arthropoda; class Insecta; order Lepidoptera; family Geometridae; genus Idaea; species Idaea aversata. Next base: position 14,379,246 of record OU026087.1, read on the forward strand.
GACAGTACGCAAGATGACTGCATTCCTTCTGCTTCACTGCGATTGTGTATTTATGCTCTTTTGGTTCCCGCAGCAAAATGTGCTGGCAAGGTGATTGGAAACTGCAAGTAAATAAATATTAGAAAATGGCTTTGACTCAAACTATATACTTAACACGATACGTAACACAAACTATCAACGTTAGAATCTCTTTAAAAGTGATATTGATATCCTACAGACAGAATCATTACATAGTATAAAACAAAGTCACTTTCTGCTGTCTGTGCATAGGTATGCTTAGATCTTTAAAAATACGCAACGGATTTTGATGCGTTTTTTTAATAGATAGGGTGATTCAAGAGGAAGGTTTTATGTATAATACATGCATAATAAAGCCGTGTGGAGCCGGAGCGGGTCGCTAGTATTATAATAGTTACTTTCTAGTAACTATTATAATATTTAGTTAGTAGTTCTCTACAAACTTTATCAGCCCTTTAGACGTCGAATTTGTCCTAAAAAGAACCACAACGCGTAGTATAAAACTCGTAGCTCTTGAATTTTCAGAGCTTTCTCATTAAGTCTTTTTGCTTTTAAATATCGAAATAAAATAAACTTACGTATACACAGCTCCGTCGAAGGTCTTATAATGAGCACCTGCCCAAGTGAGACACACCCCTCCCTTGGGCGTCAAGTCCTGCACCACCACAGAGTATGATCCACCTCCGTAGTGCCCGTGTCCTTGCCCATGCCCATGCCCGTATCCGTGAAACGAGTAGCCACCGCCAAAACTACTGTTATGGCCCCCACTCGTGTGTACTTCGTAATATGACTACAAAATAAAATAAATTAGGTACTTATAAAATATTTTTTGAAGATACTTACTTACTTCTTTAGGCGAGTTATGAAAAATGATGAGTGAAATTTTAAGATGCGCAAAAGTCACAAGTTGCAGCTTCGTAATTCAAAAAAAAAGAGGTCGAAGCTTCGAGAGTGAAATTAAGACGCGAGCGCAGCATTGTAACACTAAAGTAACAGGTTCAAGCTGCCCGCAAAATAAATATCGGACGAACGGACGGACAGTCAAACAGACGGACGTATAACTTCTCACACGCGTACATAAATACACGCAGCCATTTTAATTTTTATAGTACGTGGCCTGTACGTCTTCATAAATTGCAACTGAGATGAAACTCGAACTCGCACCTCCTGAATACCGTCCAGTACCAATTAACTAGATGGTTATTCGTTAAAAACTTACCGTATTGATTTGATGGTTGGTTGGAGATATAACGACCACTTCAGCTGAAATAAAATGTCAGTAAAGTTAGATAAAAAGGTTTCAAAGCCTCGAATATCATGGAAAGGTGACAAGGTTTGTCAGTCTTTTATCGCTTTTATTTCAGGGAGTGTCCAACAGAACTGCACAATATGATTTGCCATCTCCCTTCTCTCAGGTGACAAGCCAGTTGGCACAATGGTCACCATGCCGGACTGCCAAACACAGGGTTGCGGGTTCAATTTCCGCCTCAGACAAGTATTTATGCTTAGATATTTGTCTGTGGTCTGGTTGTTTCTATGTATTTTATGTATATATTTACAAAAGAAAAGTATATAAGTAGTATATCCGTTGTCTAGCACCCATAACACAAGTCTAGTTACTTAGCTTGGGGCTAGATGGCGATGTGTGGAATGTCCTGCAATATTTATTTATTTGTTCTATCGTCGGACAAACATGCAAGCTGATCTGCGACACCGGTTCTCAGTAGAAATCCTTGTTTCTGACACCCGTACTAATCACTTCGCTTGGTTCTTCAAAGGTTGCATCGCTTCGGTTCCAGTCGCCAGCCAGCCATCCCTAGGCTAGAAGAAGCCCCATATACCTTCGGCACCCCTCCCCCAGATGGAGGTATAATAAAACTAGTATAGATCTGTTCACTCACGAAGGCGCGCCCCTCCAGGGCAAATTTTCTCGGTGTGCATTAATATGAGTGTCGCACGTGCTAACAAGATGTCTTAATGTGTGTGTGAAGACTATCAGTAGAGACAGCATACAACTGAGATAGAATTATATACAGATTATGTTTACAACAACATTCATAAAGTGTGGAAGGGCGCGCCTTCTTGAGTGAACAGATCTGTATAAACATGTAATACTAACGGTATTCGCAGCGTGGTATCGGCTGCGGTTCGAACACGCCAGTACTGTATAGACAGGTGTACGCGTCGGCTGCGCGTGCGCTGAACGTAGCACCCGCGGCGCAGGACAACTTGCACGTGAACTTCTCACCGTCGCCTGCGCACTTATACGCACCGTTGAAACCGAGATTTTTCACGTCACACGCACTTATTGCTGGACAAAACAAAGAAAAAAAACATTAGATTTAATTATTTTAATGTAAGCGATCCTTAATATAAACATGGGGGACGATCACATCTCGCGTCCGCAGTAGAGTCCAACCAGTGCCCTGCACGTGTCCCCTGGGTTCTGCTAAACAAGCTTAAAAAAATGAGATCATAATCTATAAATATAAAATTCGAAGTCCTGACTGACTGATAGGTATCACAGATCAAGCCAATGCATCGATCGGTCTTTGGCACACAGATATATGACGCGGGCATCCGCACCGGAATGGAGAAAAATACGTGGTGGTAACACTTACATCTCCGTTGCATGCAATCTTCTTTCATCCTTCATCACGGTCCGGCATTCCAATCCATTCAAGACGACAATAGGTTAAGCTACGAGTATACTCACAATATTGGCACTGTGGTCCTCTATAATCGGTGGGACAGCTGCACGTGTTGATCCCGAGACAGACTCCCCCGTTCAAACACGGCGGGTTACACTCTGGCTCGCAGTCCGGTATGGTGGTCAGGTCAGCCCTCGATGGAGTCCATTGTCCGTCTACGCACAGCATGTTGGCCACTGACGAGCCGTCGATGAACTTGTGACCTTCCATGCAGGTTATTGTGCAATGTCTGGGAAGGTCAGGATTGCATTAAGGTTAAGGAGATACTTGTGAAAAAGATACTAACTAGCCACATTTTAAGGTGACAGGGTACCTGCGCTCTCTCCATACAAACGTAGTCAACTGTTTCCTCCCTGGACACTAGCACAAATATTTTTGTGCCATAAAACCTATAACTTCCATGACTATGCCCCTATTTTTGTTCTTTTTTCATTTTCTAATTATCATAGAAATTAAGATTAAAAAAAAATTAGGGGCATATAGTCATGGCAGTTATAAGTTTTATGCACCAAAAATATTTGCTCTAGTGTCATTATTCAGGGAGAAAACAGTCGACTACGTTTGTAATAGTTTGTATGGAGAGAGCCCCCGGTACCCTTTCCTCTGAAGTCACGTTTGTGGCTTTAATTAAATCTTTCCTAGTGCAAGTAGGGCATGATGATCGAAACAACAGTGCAATTGGAGCCCCGCAGTATTTTTTTTTAAATAATTCTTCAAACTAACGTGGTTTTATTCCACTCAGTAACTAAAGTTATAAGTTCTATAAACATAAAATTTAGAGTCTAGCAAACAGCACAAGCCAATGGACGGATCAGGCTATATGGCACAACTATTATAGCGTACCTAACTATCCCCTAAGAAGCGGGTCGAATAAAGAGGAAAGATTCTTTTTGTTTATAACGAATAGGCTCTCAAACTACTAGACCGATTTTGATAAAACTTGGTAAGAGGAAACATTGATTTATTGGTATATCAAAGGCTTAATTACATCCCAATATTACCACGGGATTAGTACTTACGCGGGTGAAACCGCGGTGAGCTGCTGGTTAGTCTATATGTATCTATACTAATAGATTTCAATGTTGTTTGCTGGAATTGATAGACTCCGAAACTACTAGACCGATTTTGATAAAATTTGGTGGATGGATACATTGATTCATTGGGTGTGTCATAGGCTACTTTTTATCAAGATATTCCTACGGAATCGGGAGTTACACGGGTGAACCGCGGTGTGCTACTGGTTAGTAATAAAATAACTTACTCAGAAGTGCACTGCCTCTTAGAGTTCATGGGTAGCGGAGGGTAGTTGAGGCACGGCTTCTTCTCGAACTCGCAGTACTTGCCGTGGAAGTTGGAGGGACACTCGCAGGTGTTCGTGTCCACGCAGATGCCTGAGTTCTTGCATTCTGGCTCGCATTTCGCTAAACAAGTAAGACAAATTGTTGTTACAAACTAAATATTAAAATAAAACAAAAAGTTATTAAGTGCGTATGCCTGCACTCGGTGGCATATGATTCCTAAAAATATTTTCCTATGGCGGTGCTGTTTCTGCATATGCAGTTTTATTAGAAAAAAAATCTGGGAAAAGGTTTAGGTACTTACCTTCTTAGACAAAAGAAAGATCAGATTAAATAAAAGAGTTCTTCAGAAGTTGCTTCTAAACGGCTGTACAGATTTAAAAAAAACTAGTGAACCTATTTTCATACGGTTTTCACCTATGAACTCATTGATTCAAGAGGATATTTAGAATGAACTGAAAAACGACCCTTGCAAAGCCAGGACAGATCGCTAGTTTTAAATAATATAATAAAACTGAAAGTTAAGGGCAGTTAAGTAAACCTTAAACCTTGACACAATAATTTATATATTTATAATGCATTTTATCAATGGCATTGACTATAAAATGGGTCGAATAAAATGCTCGTTTTTAGCAAATCTGCAAACGCCGGGATAACACTTCCGCCGTTTGTGATAGCGCCGATAGCGCCTACGCGATACGATAAAAATATTACTTCTAGTTATTTTTGTTAGAATAATTTAGGATTTTGGATCTTATCGCCTAAATTGTTGGTTTAGGTACCTAAGTTGTTTTGTCAAAATGTATTAGGTACTTACCTAGTGTTTTAATATTTTTATTACTTTAGTAAGTACTACTATATCTATACTATACCTACATAAAAATGAATCCCTATATACCTTGGTCACGCCAAAACTTGAAAACAGCTCAACAGATTTGGCAAATTTTGGTTGGCAAATATTTGTGGGAGTCCAGGAAAAGTTTAAATGGTAAAATATGAACACAAATTAAGATCGGGACTTAAGCGGGTCATACAGCAGGGCGCAGCTTGCAATAAAATAAAGAGGTAATATTTTTTTGTTTGTAACTACTGGATCAATTTTGTTGAAACTGGACATTGAATCCTTTGGAATAACATAGGCTCATAGAATTTGACGTTCGTATCCATAGGCTACTGTTTATCCCGATATTAGAGAGAAAAATGAGACTTGTAAATTACTCTTGTTCCCTTTCTCACCAGCAACGACCACAGGCAACTTGTCAAAAATCTGCCAGTCACTACTAGTGAGTTCAAATGGCACTGAACATTTCCAATAGTCGACTATTCCCAGTCGTAATGCTACTAAATAGCTTTTGGAAATACAAAACTAAAACTAACGTGACGTAACTTTAACGTATTGAACAGAGTTTGATGTCAGAAAGGATAAGCGTAGCCGGATTAGATTATAGTTAAATCATTAACTATACTTACGTTGGAAAACTTGATTGGCGTTGCTGTAAAACTCCTTGTATGTGGGCCTGTAAAAACAAAATGTTTATTTCTTTACGTGTTTTTCTCTTCTTGTTTGGAACCACGAACGTTATGCCATTTTTAAGTAATATTTTGTATCAAATTATGGCTCGATTTTCACAAATTGGGCTCAAAGTGTCTCATAATACTTAATCAAAGTCGTCTAGGTCCGTCAAGTCGGGGGCTATAGTAAAGAGTTACTGCCATACCAAAACCTTGAAGCAGGAAAACACTACACTTGCGCACTGTCACGAAATTAAATTGAATTAATAACCGATGGAATTATGCAATTTAACTCAATTTTCCACAATTTTTGCGAAAATATAAATCAGCGCGCCATGTTGCTATCGCGTTACCGCCAAATAAAGCTCTTTACTTTTTCAAAACGAGTCCTCTATGTCGCTGTCGCGTTCCCGCCAAAAATAATGCTTGAAACTATTCGATTCGTTGTAGTTTTAATAAAAAAGGAACTCAATTTGGCTGTATAAGTTTAATTCATAGTAGTTAATTAAAAAAAACGGACTATTTCCTTTAATTTTTCGGCAAAGCACGAATTGAGTATGACGTCATACGAATAAATTGGATATTATTACTATTTTAATTGTACTTACGCCTCTCCCGAACTAGAAAACCATTGCTTCGAGGAACTGTATCCACCACCGCCAGTCTTCGTGCCGTGGTAAGTCTTAGTTCCTCCAGTCTTGGTTCCGGAGTAGCTATGGTAGGTTTTAGTAAACTGCTGGTTCTTCAAATAGGATGGCATGTAAGCTGGGGCTTCCACGTCCGATTGGCTAAATAATAAATATTTAGCGATATATTTATAAAAAACTAAACCTATTACGATGAAACTTTGATTGATCCCTAAGTTATTTCAATGACCAGGTAAAATTATGTGATAATATGACCCAGTTGGCACAATGGTCACCATGCCGGACTGCCAAACACAGGGTCGCGGGTTCGATTCCCGCCTCAGACAAGTATTTATGCTTAGATATTTGTCTGTGGTCTGGTTGTTTCTATGTATTATAAGTATACCTAAGTATATATTTACAAAAGAAAAGTATATAAGTAGTATATCCGTTGTCTAGCACCCATAACACAAGTCTAGTTACTTAGCTTGGGGCTAGATGGCGATGTGTGGAATGTCCTGCAATATTTTTTTATTTTTATTTTAATACTAGGATAATGCGTATCAGAATTCAGACTTGGCTGTATGAGGTTTAGTAACATTCGCCTGGCCTGGGACAACTATGTCTGTAGTCAAATCAAGGAACTTTAATAATAAACTAAAGTTCTTGGAGTCAAATATTTAATTTATAGTAAAAAAAAAAAACTTACGCTTCCGGTGTAGAATAGACGAATCCGGAGTAACCCGAAGGGCTGACGAAGCTAGCGCTTCCATAACCAGATCCTCCAGATCCAGAATGTGAACTTTGGTAACTAAAACTGCCGCCGGTACCGGACGAACTGCCTCCGTAACTGATCGGAGCACCGCCGTAACCCAACGAAGCCCCGGTTCCTGAAGAACTGCTGCCGTAACTTAAAGAACCGCCGCCGTAACCTGACGAACCAGCAGTTCCTGAAGAACTGCTTCCGTAACTTAAAGAACCGCCGCCGTAACTTAACGAACCCCCGGTTCCTGAAGAACTTGCGAAACCTCCGCCGTAACCAGAAGAACCACCTCCGTAACCCGAAGAACCGCCGTATCCACCTCCATAGCCAGCATCAATTGCACAAACCCCTAATATTAACAATAAAGTTCTTAGTAAAATCATTTTAATCACTTAATTTATTTTACTCCATTAAAAATATAAGTTGTTGTCTCCAGGAATGGTAGACACAAACTGAATTAAAACAATATTATGTCGCATTATGTTATCTCATTTAATATTAAAGACGAACAGGATATAGATAGGTCTTTAGCTAAATAATAATTTTCATCCTGATACCTAAAAAATTATCTGCGAATGCAGGATTTGTTAGAAAACTGCAAGTACTTGTATAATAAACAGGCAGTTGTGATTATTATTTTGAGTTAAATTAAATTATTTTATATATTCTACACAAAGTAGATATTAGATAGCGCTAAAACTCCACTTGGGTACTTACATTTATAATATTATTTTTTTGATTCTTTTAATTAATGGCATAATAAGCAGCAGTTCTTTGCCATTTTTTTTATTTTTTTTTTTATTAATTAAAAGTTGGCGGGATATTTTTACCATTATTTAGGTACTCATAAAGTAACGAAAAACTTAACATTTTATTAAAGAAGACATTTAATTTAGTTTCTTAGCAAGTATTTACGTTAAAATACTTACATAAAGTTCTTCCCTACTCGTGTGCTTAAAGAAGCTAAAATGCCGCCACGGAAGAAAGATTGTGAAAGTGTAATCGCAATGAAAAAGGTTAGTACCAACAACTTATATTAACTTGAACTTTGCTTCGTGAACAGCAAACCTTGGTTTTATGAAAAACTAGCGACCCGCTCCGGCTTCGCACGGCTATATTATGCATATATTATACATAAAAACCTTCCTCTTGAATCACTTTATCTATTAAAAGAAACCGCAACAAAATCCGTTGCGTAGTTTTAAAGATTTAAGCATACTTAGGGATATAGGAACATAGGGACATGGGGACAGAGAAAGCGACTTTGTTAACTATGTAGTATAGTAAGTATGTAGTGATAGTGAAGTGGCATTATTCATGAAGTAAAAAGGGGAATACATTTCTAAATCGCTGCTAGAATAACTTCTTAACTTTAAGCTCACAATTTCATTTATTGATTTATAGCAGAAAAAGCTAATAGACAACCGTCTATTAGAAATAAGTATATTAGTAGAAGATTACATTTACGAAGATAAGCCTATAAAGAGACATGAAGCAGAAATGTACGCTAAGGAAGTAGCTTCATATGTGGACAAGTGTTTGGGCGATAAACGATCACTACAAGTTAGTAAAAATTAATATTTATCTATGTATCCTTCTATGCAAGTTACTTATTGTGGCGTAGTGGCCGAAAACCAACCTACGACGCAGAAGGGGACGGATTCGATTCCCGCCTCAAAAAAGTATTTATGTAAGTAAGTACTTACAGATTTTTTTTTTCTGATCTGGTGTTTCTGTATCTATATTATGTTTGTATTTAAGTTAAAGAAAAGTATTTAAGTATTCTATCCGTTGTCTGGTCACCATAACACAAGCCTAGTAGCATAGTTCTTAGGTCTTTTGGGTCAGGAGCGATGCGGGCGATCAAGCGGTCAATCTTTTAGAAAAATTGATTTTGAATTTTGTAATTTTTAGGTTAGGTATTTTATTTTGAATTTTGAATTTTTTTATTGTGATTGACATTGAATTACATATTCTTTTCGCTGGCTAATATCCAAGTAACAAGCCTAGTTGCTTAATTTGGGTCTAGATGGCATTACAGACCAAACTAAAGTTTTACTTAGGAAAGTTTCTAAACGCGGTCGTAATTAAAATTAAGAATCCTAATATTTTTCGTGAACACCCCTTGTAAGTTAGTACTAATTATGTGGAAATAACCTAATAACATAGATTCACAATTCCTTCCTATGACCTAGAGATCTAGTGCTGACAAGCGGACATCCTACGATACTGCTACTATGCAGTTTGGTTTGTTTGAGTGGAACTGTAATGGCAAATCCTTTTTTTTAAATTGCTCTTTTCCCAGTTACCAAAAGCCGAAATTTAAAAAAAATAAGGGCCAAGTGCGAGTCGGTCTCGGGCTCCGTGTTGTACCTATGTTGTATGGGACTTCAATGTTTTTTCTGTATCTATGATTTGTTGAGAAATAAATCATTTGTAAAAATTTCAACTGTCTAGCTATAACGGTTCATTAGATACTTAGTAATAGGGTCTCGTTTTTGCCCTTTGAGTACGAAACCCTGAAAACTAGTACCAAATTAAAAAAAAGTTAAATGCAGTTCATTTCAAATATAATATAAAATCTCATAGGAACGTTATCTCGTAGGTTCAGCGGTTCTAGGACCTGCCCTTACTGACCCATTCATATTAACCACCCTGTATACATCTTACGAGTACACTCGTACAAAGTCAACTCAGACTCTTTTCATAACTTATGTTATCTGAGCGCACTTGGACGTGAGACCTCCTTGGTTTAAATAAAGCTGTTTCATGTCCCTACTGCGGCTGACTCAAAAATACGAGTACAGTCGAATTTTTTTGTAAGAAAATTCCTTTCCTCTCAAAAAAAAAAAACAACTATACTGACCTCAAGGACTCTATTAAAAAAATATTGGCATTGAAATTTGTTGTCAGTTTCCTAATTAATAAAAAATCTACTTGTTAATTTTCAGGTGATTGAAAAGCTAATACGTCACATGAGAGGTATAGTCGCTGAACTAGGTGAGCCTGTCGACGAAGATATATTTGCTCAACCTCTACCAGGTACTACTCCAGTACTAGACGATAGTTTGGCACAATGCGCACAACATATAGATGTCAAAGACCTTACTCAAGGATTCAATAGTCCAAATGGTGTTAAAAAACCTGTTAAAAAAGCTAGAAATAAACGAAAGGCTACTCTCAAACGTAATAGACAAGTCAGTTCTGAGCTAGACGATGATTTAACACAATGCACACAGGTTATAGAATTCGAAGACTTAAATGAAGAATTAAGTAGTCTTAATTCTACTCAAACACCTAATAAAAAAGTTAGTAACAAAATAAATGCTGTAAAACGTAATATGAGAAAAATGTGTTCACTAGACGACGAAATGACCCAATGTACACAGGGAGACATAGATATTCAGGAAATAAATAGCCTAGATTCTGTCAAGAAACCAAATACTACAGCAAGAAACAAAAGAAATGCTATTGTTAAAAGTAATATACGAAAAACTAAAGTTAAAAGGAATGATTCAAGAAATTATAATTCTGATTTCGATGTAATAGATCTCTGTGAAGACAATGATGATAAAGCAACAGTAAATAACAGTCCACAAGACTCAATATCAAGTCTTTATATTCCAAATACACCTGCTCTCTTTTCGGTATGTTCTCCAAGCATTCTTAATAGCTTTGATGCAGTGCCACGGATACCAAAATCTAAAGAAGATTCCAAGAAGCCAAACCTGGGTGGAAATGTTATAGATACAGCTAAAAATGTAGATCAATCTATACTTACGAAAGATAACATTGGACTGATAAAGGAATTTACTAACATAAATATACCAGAAGAGAAAAATATACCATTCCCTATCAAAGATACTAATATTGAAAAGATGAAAATAAACCAAATTAACAGTCAAGTCAATAACAATACGAATAAAAAAAACCACGTTTTAAACGCTCAAAAAACATCAGTAAATCTGATAGAAATATCTAAAAATAAAGTCAATAAGGCACTAAATACATATTCAAAAGTGAATACAATTAAAAAAGGCTCTATTTATAGTGAAAAAGTAATTAATGATTTTTCTTGGATCGAAAATATAAGATATGTTAGAGAAATAGCTAAAGAGGAATATGAAACGGTTTTAATTCCGGATAATTTTTGGGATAATTTTATGTTGCCTGAAAAATGGAATGATGATGATTTTTTGTACACATAATTTTTTTTAAAGCATTTATGAAAAAATGAGAGTTACACTCTTTATCTCGAGGCTTAGATTTTATTTTTAACTAGCGACCCGTCCCGGCTTCGCACGGCTATATTATGCTTGTATTATACATATAAACCTTCCTCTTGAATCACTCTATCTATTAAAAAAAAACCGCATCAAAATCCGTTGCGTAGTTTTAAAGATTTAAGCATACATAGGGATATAGGGACAGAAAAAGCGACTTTGTTTTATACTATGTAGTGATTTCTTAAAAAGTATTTTTTTCTCTTCTTTACATATCTTCTTTAAATAGTATAAAACAAAGTCGCTTTTTTGTCTGTCCCTATATGTATGCTTATATCTTTAAAACTATGCAACGGATTTTGATGCCTTTTTTTGGGCGTGTCGCTAGTTTAGTTACAAGATGGATAAGTGATTCAGGATGCTCATAGAGTTAATTTAACTTTAAAAAAAACTTCTCTCAAGTCAATAATTTAATAAATATTAGATAAATAGAAGTAATTAGACAGACATAGAACAATAATTACAAAACAAGTATTACACATAAAGCAATAACAATATTATTGATAAGGGTACATTTTTTTATTATTTCCTATGAATTAAAAGATAAATGAGGTTTTTCCAAACAGATATAGGAAAAAACAGATTTCGTATTAAGAGGGTCACATATCGCGTATTTTTTCATACTAAAAGAATTGGCTCTTTTCTCCCCTTAATTTTTGTGTAATTAGTATAAACTAGGCTTGTATTTCTTCCTTATTAGTTATACTTTTATTTGAAATAATAAACATGTTAGCCTAGAATACAAACTATTTAGGCAATTGGCATCAATAACATAACATATTGTTGCAATTTAAAAGAATTTAAGGGATGAAAACAGGCTTGCCCCGTATTTAAAAGTCCATCAAAAAATGACATTCGTATGTGATGTAATTGTCTTAAAATAGTTTGGATTCTAGAGTATGAAAAAATACACGATAGTTAACGTCCTTGGAAAAATGGCCAAATATCCACACTACAAATTAAGAATACTAAATTAAAAGAGTTTGTAAAACGAAAGGGGTCTTAAAATCTAGGCAAACAACTTTTGTTCTGCGACTTTTGAAAATATGTACTTTTTTTTTATTATGAAGTTTTGTATAAGTACTAAAAATCTGCTGTTTTCAGCAATAAATACCATTAATGTTTAAAATAGTAGTCGGACCTAATAAACAAATAAAAGTTAAAGGTCAATGACCTCTAACTCTAAGAAACAGCTGATTTTAAGTAAACATAACCTCAAAATTTTCGAAAAAAAAAAACGTGCTTACGAATTTTCTAAAGTTGTAGACCAAAAGTTGTTCGCGTAGACATCTAGAACAATCCCCTTCACGGAGTCACGTGGTATACCGCATTATAATTATTTAAGAATAATTATATAAGTATTTTTAATTAATAAACAAGTAGGCCTATAAATTAGATACCTATAAACTTATTACTAAGTAAATATTAACATCACATTATTTTGTAATTTTCTTTTAAAACTAATTATAAAATATAAAAATATAACATTTAGACTATTGCATCTATCCCATTATTGCAACTTAAATTAAAATACAATAAAAAAATTATTAAATTACACAATAAAACGTACGGTCATTTGAAAAATGCATATAAATGCCCACTATATTAAATTTTTAACCGACTTCAAAAAACAAAGGAGGTTCTAAATTCGTCGCGTATATATTTTTTTATCTTATAATAGCTGTCCCGGCAAACGTTGTTTTGCCATATAAAAAAATTGTGATAAACTTCACATAAACCATCTACTAAATAGTCCGAACAAAGCTTAAACATTTGGTTTGGATAGGTGAGCCCGTTCTTGAGTTATAAAACAGCAAATAAAAAAAAAAGGGTCTGTTGTCTGTCTGTTTGTTTGTTACATAATCTACAATTAAAAACGCCTAAACCAAGTGAAATCTGAGGAAAGTCGTGGTATACTTTACATCAAAATCCAATTAGTAGGTGCTGAGTAATCAACAAAAAAACTGCAGCCGCTCGAGAAAACCCCCCGGTCGAACGCCTTACAACGAAGACGAACGTCACAGATAGTGTATATCCCGATATTCCCACGGGATCGGGACTTATGCGGGTTTGAATATGGAATAATTCGTATATTTAATTTCACCCGCGTAAGTCCCGATCTCGTTTGAATATCGAAAAAAAAAAGAATATTTCGTATATTTTATTTCACCCGCGTAAGTCCCGATCTCGTTTGAATATCAAAATAAAAAGAATATTTCGTACGTATATTTAATTTCATCCGCGTAAATCCCGATCTCGTTTGAATATCGAAAAAAAAAAAGTTTCCTATGTCCTTCTCCTGGTTCTAAGCTACCTCTCCATCAATTTTCAGCCAAATCGGTTCAGCCGTTCTCGAGTTATAAATAGTGTAACTAACACAACTTTCTTTTATATATATAAGATGAGGTGTAGAGGGAAAGACTTTCATTAGGATTATGATTTTCAGCAATAAAAAACGTCACTACAGTAAAATGCAAGATTAACAACAAAATCCAAGAAATGCGAAAATATAAGATAGATAGATAGATAGATAGAACGCTTTTTTGCACACACAAGTTACAGAAAATGACAACACAATTATTATTCGTTTAAATTTAAAAAAAAACAGTGGCACAATAGGCGGCCTTACCGCTGAAAGCGGATTGATTAAGATTGATTTTACGATTTAATTTATATTTCTAACCACCAATCAAAGCGCCGTACCTAGTTCACGTGGTGGAACTAACAATGCGCTCACGATCTACGCCTTTTAAATATCGATTTGTCATGGAAATTAAACCTCATATTTAGTCAGTGCTAGAATGTCTTCACTAGGGATACCAAATCACCCAGAAAAAAAGAGCTGACCTAATAACCCCGTATTATTAGTAAATGGATTCATGTAAAAGCTACACTAGCTATATTATTTAATAATCTCATTCAATGATTCAACTAGCAAATTTTAACAATAACGTTTATCATTGACTGACAATTACATGCACTGCTACTCTAAAACAATAAGCCACACAAATAACTTCGTTACATCTAGATGGCGCCCTGCAATTTTTTGACCTTATACTTTACGAGTTTCATTTGATAATTTCGAGCATAAAATAATGTTCAGCTCCTGCCCAAATAAATATTAATTTAAACTTAGAAAAAACGTTTCTAATTAGTAAAAAAGTATATCTTAAAATTTCCCAACTCTTTATTACAATTCCATCTGTGTTACTCATTTTCAAAAGTTTATAGGATTCATAACTTTGTAACAGGTGGCGTCACTAAAATGCGCGTATGCTATATAATGGTGGTCGCACATTGATACGCGCCGAACGAATCGAATTTTTGCCATCCACGGAAAAAGGTACCTTATAATAATAGAGATAAGGTACATTTATTCATTTATTTATTTCAGAGTCGGCCGCCTCTGACGATGCGGACGACTCTGATGACGTCATCGGAAATATAAATGTAGATACCTTATCTCTATTAGGTATATAAGGTACCTTTTTCCGTGGACGGTAAAAATTCGATTCGTTCGGCGCGTATCAATGTGCGACCACCTTTAGGCGGTGGTTGTCTAAATACAGTAATTGTCAGTCAATGCTTTAATAAAATACTATCATTATTATTAGTTTATCTTATTATAACCATTCACTTTTATCTAGATTGACCGGTAGATTTAACCTAGCGGTCTCATTAATATTGGTAATTATTAGTACTGACCGGTGCATGAACTATAGACGACTCAAAGCGTAAGCGACAAACGCAAATGCATGTCGCCAATAACTAATATTATTATGTTTATGAAAAAGATCAACAATCTGCAAGGTTTATTGATAGGTACGTGGTTTTTTTTTTTAATTTTCAAGTCATAGAACGTATTTTTTTGTAAAATGTATTGAATTACCCCTAAACTGGTTGTTATAGCTGGGTTATCAACAACCCTATATCACTATATAGTATAAAACAAAGTCGCTTTTTCTGTCCCTATTTCCCTTTGACTGCTTAAATCTTTAAAATTACGCAACGGATTTTGATGGGGTTTTTTTTAATAGATAGAGTGATTCAAGAGGAAGGTTTATATGTATAATACATGCATAATATATTTTTAATCAAATTTTTCCTAACTACAATTTCACAATCTTATTTCAATAGGCAACTTAAATGAACGTACAGTCAGGCATCAAAAGTGCAGATCCATTCCACTCAATACTGAATACATTTCAATAATATTGGCTATTACATCTAATCTATTTAGGACGCTGTTGTGCCTGAGACATGTATTAGAAGGAGTAGGCTTGCCCAGCACCTCAGCTTAGTCGACCGATAGTAACATCCTCGTGAATACGCCAACTATACTCTATTTGTAAATCTTAGATCAATAATGTAAACAATGGTGTTATCAGAATAAAAAATACATCAAGCTTTGGTAATTTTTTTTAGGGAACTGGAAATTAGGTAAAAAAAAACAACTATGACCTCAATCTCTAAAAAATATGATTGCAGATAAAATCAATATGAAATATGATTGTTTATTTTATATAAAATATTCTTTTTACCAAAGTTATTACAATGTTCAAATTTGAATGGTAGTTTTTTTTACACACTGGCAACAATTACAGCGGCTTTAAACCTTTACAAAATGGCGTTTCTGTCAATATTTGACATTTCTTTGTTTACATTTTTGATCTAAGTTTTACAAATAGAGTATAACTAAATCAATTTTACACTGCAACTGCACTTTTGTTGCAGACTGTACAATGCAAATACAATAGACTTTAAAAATCTAGCTTTTAGCAACTTTTGCAATACTTTAATAATGTTTTGGGCAAATGCATTTGGTCATTCCTAGGTTTGACCCAGTCATTTCAGTTAAACCAAGATTAAACCGGGCAGATTTGCACTTCGGTTATGCCCACAACATAATAAGGTACCTGCAGATAAAAGGGCAGCAATAGGTTATTTTAAAAACGTTGATATTAGTGAAAAAAAGTATGACAAATCGGTTGAAAGTTAGTAAAGCTTGTACAGTTACAGTAAAGCTTGTATGTATTCAAATACATTCGTTTTTGTTGTAGTCAAAAATACCAATTAGTTTTGATTTTACAGGCGATTAAATTTACGATAAATTTCGAGTCCCGCTAAAGGTGGACGCAGATTGATACGCGCCGAATTTTTGCCGTCCACGGAAAAAGGTACCTTATAATAATAGAGATAAGGTATCTACATTTATATTTCTGATGACGTCATCAGAGTCGTCCGCATCGTCAGAGGCGGTCGACTCTGAAATAAATAAATGAATAAATGTACCTTATCTCTATTATTATAAGATACCTTTTTCCGTGGACGGCAAAAATTCGGCGCGCTCGGCGCGTATCAAGGTGCGGGCACCATAACAGTCAGGTGACCGCGTGTGACGTCATTTTACATCGATCCGCTTAGTTTATTTCTATAAATCGGAAACTAATTGACGTATCGAAATAATTATTTCACTTGTATTTTTTATTTTTGGCATAATTTAAAATTAGTTTACATTCTTCATTGTTTTTCAGATTGACAATAAAGCAAAGCGATATCTAGTGACCTGTTTTAATAGTTTTTCTTATTTTTACGAAATATTTAGTGTTTAATTGAGGTGGCAGGTTGCCCTAATTACCCGCAAGTAACTTATACATAAACCAGATACTTATACTCGTATATTTATAATATAAAAAATGAGCAAATAAGAGATCCAATAACATTAAATTTCACCAACACCGAAATGCGTTTCACAAAACAGTTATTTTTAGTTATTATCATAAATATTTCCCCTTCTCATTTTATGCAGTATGTAACAAAAACTTTGTAACCCCTCTTGTAGGTACCCTCAGGACATTACTAAAAAACATTATTTTAATTTAAAGTTTGGGTAAATTACCCTAATTAACTGGAATTTTGAAAAATATTCTTAAACTGGCAACACTATTATTGGCATTAGTGTGTTTGACAGAAATTGTCAAAATTACCCCAAACTCTGAGTAAATTAGTGTAAGTTTCCCAAACTTTATTTTTCCCATATCTTCGAATTTTTGTACCTACATGTACAATCAGGCAACAAAATTGCAGATTCACCGTAGAGCTTTAAAACTGCTATAATTAGAATAACTCTTTTAAATTTTAAATTTTGATGACGATTTTGATTGACAAATTTTAAAATCTTGCTTGAGTTTAAGTTTAAAATGGTGAAAATAAATTTCTAAAGAAAAAATATTTGAATAAAACATTTCAATAGTAGTAATTTTTTAACTCTACGTTTGGTCTACAATTTTGTTGTCGACTGTTCATGAAGTGATTTGGAATAGGGATTACATCTCTTTACACAACGCATAAAATGTTCAACCTCTTTTGACTCTTAATCACGCTTAGTCAATAACTAATTAACAATATCTTACAGATTTTAGTATAGTTACCGGCAAACATGTTGAAAAATAAAGCTATTTTACACGGAATATTTATCATATTGGCAACATAAAAATGTTATAATTTGTCTAGTGCCTAGTAGCAACACTGAGAGCCTTAATTATTATGTTTATTGTTATTGGCAACACTCGACATTGCCGCAGCTAATAATTTTCTCTCTAATGTGCAAAAGTTCAATAAAAACAGAGTTTTCTACTACTGCCCAAAAACCTCTATCCTATGCAATTACAGTCGCTCCAACCATGTTTCTTGTTTGGCCACTTCTGTCAAGATCTACCCGCAAATCTATTAGTCCACGGCCGGCCGGGATTCCAACACACGAATTACGGGACGACAGTCAAGGTACTAACCACTAGGCCAACATAACCCTACGAATACCAGAGGCCAGAATGTTATTAAACAATGTTAATTACGGCTTATTCTCATAATATCACTCATAAAAATGCACACCGATTGCATTTTTATTACAAAAAATACACTCAAAGTAGCTCAAAATACCTAATATTTTTTTTGTAATCGAAATGATATTGCACTGTTATTTGAACAATTTTATTTACGAGAATTGGCCTTCTAAAGTCAATTACAAAAAATATTCTTGAGAATACCACTGACTTTGAGGGTATTTTGAGCTATTATGAGGGTATTTTTGTAATCGTAATGCAATGGGCATGATATTACAATTTGCAATGTAATTTGAACAAAGTTATTTACGGGAATTGGCCTTCAGGTCAACATCACAGAAAAGTGGATAAGTGTCCTTCTCTAAAATCTGACCATTAAGTAATCACTAAACTTATTCCATTGACATGAAGTAGAAGAGAAACAAGATGTCTGCCAATAACTATACCTATAAGTCAACCGTTAACCGTACGAACTTCACACGTATCTCTCCCTAAAAGCTAAACTTCCCTCTGACCTTAAAGAATCCCATACTAGTCTTGTTATGCAACATGGAAGCAACTCCGACGTAACTCTGTATGACTATTGAGTCGTGGTGTATGCAGCAACCTGAAGTTGGCATCGCTTCGATCGCTCGCTGCAACTTCACTGCGAACGTTTCCATGTCGTATATTGAACGTTCTTCTGGGCCGCCGTCTGAAATATAATAAACTAAATCATAGAATTTATCTAATTAACTAATTTAACTACATAGTATAAAACAAAGTCGCTTCTCGCTGTCTGTCTATGTATGCTTGGATCTTTAAAATTACGCAACGGATTTTGATGCGGTTTTTTTAATAGAGTGATTCAAGAGGAAGGTTTTAGTATAAAAAACATAACTACCACGCGTACGAAGTCGCGGGCAACAGCTAGTAATATTATAAAGAGGAAAGCATTAAGGTGAAAGGGTACCGGCGCTCTCTCCATACAAGGGGCATGGTCATGGCAGTTATAAGTTTTATGCAACAAAAATATTTGCTCTAGTGTCATTATACAGAGAGGAAACAGTCGACTACGTTTGTATGGAGAGAGACTTCGAAATTAACAAGATTTTGATGAAACTTGGTATGAGGATACATTGATTCATTAACAATAACATAGGCT
The DNA here is from genome assembly GCA_907269075.1 of Idaea aversata. NCBI lineage: Eukaryota > Metazoa > Arthropoda > Insecta > Lepidoptera > Geometridae > Idaea > Idaea aversata. Next base: position 14,398,443 of record OU026087.1, read on the forward strand.
TCTTTTTATTCCGATATTCCTACGGGATTGTGAGTTACGCGTGTGAAACCGCGTAGCGCTGCTAGTATGTTATAATTGAGAGGAGAATTGTAAATCCACAAGTCACGTGGCGTAAAAATAAGTAGAATCGGAATTGAGGAAACATTTACTACGTTCAGTCTATTCCGCAGGCATTGAATCTTTATGACTGACAAATGACAGTTATGTAATTTGACTAAAATAATGAGCTATATCCTTTGAGTTGCCAAACTATGTTTGTTTCCAGAAATTGATATCTATCAGCAACACTATTGATTGACACAAAAATATAGAATGATTATTTTGTTGCCAAACTTTTCCAAAAATCTAATGATTTTGTCAAAACTATGCCATCTATAACTCGAGAACGGCTGGACCGATTGCGATGAAACAAAGCTGATAGCAGAAGTCCTAGGATACCGCACAGACTTTAAGATTTTGTTAAGCGGGACTTACGCGAATGTAACCGCGGCGCTCAGCAAGTTGTTAATAAATGCAGGGGTAAATATAAAACAAAAAAAGGCAGTAACACAAAAGCAAATACTTTACTTACCATATTAAGAAGCAATCATACTCATTTTTTTTTCATGCGTAAGCTTGCACTTAGCCGATAGCCAAAAATTTGCGGTAAAATATAAAAGCAACAAGAAAAATTTTCTTTCGCTCATTTTCCATATTTTTTAATAAGGTCTGGGTAGCCCTACAAGTTCCTAGAAGGAATTACAGAGTTGTTTTCTCCACACTGTATAAGAAATTAAAATAATACCCTTATGATGGAGTTACCTTAAAGTTAGATGCCAATGAAGCTTAATGAAGGCATGCCTAAATGCAAGGTTTGCCTAGAAAGCTTTTCGCCCTAAGCGAGACATGCCACTGAAGCAGAATCATGCCTAAAATGCGATATGAATAGAATAGAAAAAACATTTTATTTGGACAAGCACACGACAAAAATAAATATTTAGAACAGTTGAGAGATGTTGACAAACAAACATAAGAACACTGACATGTACAGAGAATAAATAATAAGAACAAAGGTATAAGATAAAAAAAGACAGAAAGTTAAAAGACAATAGAAAAAAGTGTAAACTGAAAATTCATATGAATTCTGTCTTTTTATATTATACATGTAGAAAAAAAATAAAAATAGCAGAAGAAATATGAGAAAATCTCCCTTACCTTTATACCAGTAAATGGGATGTGAAGCGAACGTGACGTAAGGTACGTCTTGACTGAACGGGTTCCATACAGTCTTCAACGGTACAGGCTCGCCTTTATTCCACATAAGACGTACACCACGGAGGTTCCGTTCTCTGAAATATTATAAGTAGTTTTGGCTTGGATATTTGGGCAAGGAAGAGATTGCTTTTTGAGACCACTCTGCCCTCGTAATTTAGGACACACAAGTTACATTTTTATTTTTATTACTTAGAAAAAACTATGTAAAAAGTAAAAAAAATATCAATGTATTTATACATAATTTTAATACAATAAAAAAAACTTTAACAGTGTTTATCTGAAATTTCCATTTCGAATTTACTGTGTTCTTAATTACGAGGGCAACACTGTGCTATACTGTAATTTTTCTACTAAATATTTATATTATAAAATGAGGTTGCTACTAGTTACTATTCTTTATTGTACCAATAAAGAATTATATGTTCAATGAGTTTGGTAATATTTTTTAAATATCTTACGTCAGTGATAGTATTTCACTTTAAGTATAGAGATATTATATTTTCTAAGATCGAAAGAATCTTAGACTGCTTAAATACCCTAAATTAAAAATAGAGGATAGCTCGGTGTATCAAAAGCGTGCAGGAATATTTAAAAAATTGCATTTTAAACTACTATGGCTATATTGCACTACATTTTTTTAACGAGATATTTACCATGGCTTTTGTTTTTATTTTATTTTTTATTTTTATTCTGTTTCAAACACCATTTTCACGAGACAAAACAAAAAGCATGACAAATTTTCCGTTTGAAGTAGCTTTAGTAGTAGCTAGTAGAAAAATTGCATTTAAACAACTAAATATTTACTCTACATAATAGTAACATTGAAGCAAATAATTTCACTAAGATTTACACACTTCAAAATTGTCTATGGCACATAGATAGCTAAAGAAACACATTTATTTTGATCTCAGAGCAACAAAATACTAGAGAGGGATCAAGCCGCTTGCGTTGGGTACGAACCACAGAGTACGTTTTTATTCCTAAATGCCAACTTGTCCAAAAGCTATTAGTTATCCCACAAACCTCTCTGGTCATTAAAAATTAGGCACCATATATGCAAATATACACAATATGTGATCTCGATATTCCAATGGGATTAAGACTTACATAAGATACTAGCTTTTACCCGATACTTCGACCTCTAAGAAAGGATTTTGGAACTATCCAAAATAGTTTCTTAATAGCTTTGTATTTTATTATTAATATTATTTGAAATTGGTGTTTACAATAAAGAATTTATCTATTAATCTATCTTTCTTAGTAGCGTTAATATCTTTCTTAGCAGATGCCTACGATCTGTGTGCCAAATTTTAAATCAATCCGTTCCGATCAATTGGTTTGATCTGTGCATTGGTATTATCAGTCAGTCAACCTTGAGTAACTGCTAAATCTACATAAACAGAACAACAATAAGAAGCGTCTGACACAAGCACGATGTATGTAACAACAGCATACTACAGCAACAGAAGAGGGTACCTAGGCTGGAAATACTTGGGATCGAACAATGTAGGCCGGTCAGGTGGTTCCTCCGCGTTGGGCCGGCGACAGAGCCGGTCGAGGACGACGTCTTTCATTACTGTGCTCACTCCGGTTGCGATGCCGTTTAGCCGGCTGCGTTATTACAATATTACCTTTATATGTACTGTGTTATCCGATAATATTTATTAAGTTATTGATAATTATAAATATATTTGAACGGATATATTCGCGTTTTTATTTTTATTTTAAACCTGACGTTTCGGACGTTACTTTGCAGATCCCATGGTCACAGGCAGACTGAGATGACATTCGTCTTACAAAAAAAGTTATTAAAAAAAAGTTATTGACACAAAAAATCGCTTTTTGTTACTTTAATATTGTCAGATTTCGGTATTTCTTTTTTTGTGTCATTGTTTATATCGGTATTTCTTTTTTTGTGTCATGCTTGTTATTTATTCTTTTTTTTTAAATGTTTCAAAAAATATTTCGAGACTTTATAACTTTAAGAAAACTTGTATCAAGCAATCAAGTTTTTTATATATATAAGGTTAGCGAACTCTAGATTGCTAAGATCATTATGGACGCTCACTTCCAAAACATCAATTTTTTATTATATGTATGGACTAGCCCGCGACTTCGTCCGCGTAGAGGTCAAAAATGGTGCAAGTAAGTTATACAAAGAACACACCTCCAAGTTCAAGGTCTCTAATCAGAGGTTTAGGCTGAGCGTTGATCCGTCAGTCATTCAGGACAAAGCATTTTATTTTTGTTCATAAATTTTTTTAAGCAGAATAATTAGTAGTGCTGTTAATATCCACAAACGTGATAATTAATTGCCCACACACCACATTGATAACAATACAAATCTGACAAGTACATTGTGTTAAATTTCACATACAAACATATGAATATTATAAATATATGTGAATTTAAACTGATAAAATCAAGTTTTATTTATAAAAATGACACAGTAGAAAATCAAACTACATTATTATGTAATCCGCGGATCTATACCATAATTTTCTAAATACTAAAAGCTTAACTAGACCTTAAAACTGTCCTAAAAATCCCTTTACTCAGATTAGCTCCTTTTTTTCTGAGCAGTTCCTGAATCAAACCTTTACTTTCTATTGTCTTGTCCATACACATAGGTTTATTTATTAGCCATTTATTAGCCTTATACCTCGTTACACACTTTCAATTTTTACTGGCCATAGACATTTCAGTTTTTTGATCCTGTAGGAAACTGGGTTTGCCATCTAACTAGGTATTTGAAACTTCTTTATTGCAATACAATAAATAACTGTTTTCTAAATAATACTATATTTAATTTTGGAATAGTGCAAAGCCTAATTAATTAAGGTTTTACTAGTTGAGAAATTATGTTATAAATTCGCGGGTTACATAGTAACGTCACATTTAGATTTGTTACTTGATAATTTTTATAAAAAAAACTAATTATTTTAGTGCTCCCTTCCCAAAGGATAAAAAAGGGACTCTTTTACTAAGACTCCAGTGTCCGTCTGTCACCAGGCTGTATCTCACAACCCGTGATAGCTAGACAGTTGAAATTTTTACAAATTATGTATTTCTGTTGTCGCTATAACAAACATAAAAACAGAATATAGTCGTACGGAACCATTCGTGCGCAAGTCCGACTCGCACTTGGCCGACGTTTTTTTCGCATTCAAAATAATAAATAATAATACTTACGGCACTAAAGACGAGGGTGGATAAACCAGTTCCCCGATAACAATGGTGTCCAGATCATCAAGGTATGTCTTCTTAAACTCCAACTGCTTCATGGCTATGAAGTCATATTTTATGGTCATAACGAGACGGGATGTTAGGATCACTATCCTTTCCTTTTCATTATCCCAGAGTGTTATCCTGTAATATTATACATAACTTTTACTGATTTACACTTATGACAACAACCATAATATCAATTAATAATTTAAAGCATAAAAGCAGTATCAAGCCCCAAGCTCAGCAGCTAGGCTTGTGTCATGTTAGCCAGGCAATGGATAGAATACGAGTATATGATCTAATATACATATATATATATATAATTTTTTAAATATGTCTTTACTAATATTGTAAATCTGAAAGTTTGTTTGTTCCTTCTTCAAACGACTGGACTGGATTTGGATGAAAATTGGCAGTGGTAGTTTAGGGGATAAAAAAGAACATTGATCCCTCGCAGGATCGAGACTAACACGTGTAAAACCGCAGGGCGCAACTAGTATTTATATTTATTTATTTATATAACTACATCAACTCTCAAAATATGATAGATAAAGCCGCCGTGTTGAATTTTTATCATAATTTTTATCGCAATTTATAATAAAAATTCAACATGGCGGCTTTATCAATCATATTTTGAGAGTTGATGTAGTTATATCGCTTTATCGTATCGTGTTTTGGTCTTCATGCTAGGCAGGCTGAAAGGAGGGTGTGTTCTTTGTATGACGTAAGCATCCGAAAAGAAAAGATTCTCCGAAATTCTACTATAAAGGGTTTTTCAAAGGGCTATTGTCAAAGTTTGTATGGGACAATTGTGATTCCTTGGTCCATTTTCGACTTCTACGCGGACGAAGTCGCGGATAAAAGATAATCAGTGCAAAAATAATTATTTATAATAATAATAATAATTTTTTGAAGCGGGAATTGAACCATCTACCTCGCAGGCGGGGGTTCACGGTTCGGCCATAAATTAAAAAATGAATACAGTTGTTAACTTACTCAGTAAGCAGCCAGCAGCCCAAATATTCCCCGTCCTCAGGGAACAGCAACGCCGTGATGCAATCTTGCATAGCATTCTCAACCACACCCTTGCGGAAAGTGAAGAAGTCTTTGATGTTCTCACGGTGGAACGGCACATCGTATCGAGGGTATACCGTCCTTGCTTCTTCATCTTTAGGGCCTTCAGGTTGTTCTCCTGGTGGTCTGGCATCTGGAAGACCATTGTAAAGGACATTACTACCTACAACTGTTTTTGTAAGGAAATCCTACTTAAATACTTACTTACCTATCTTAATTACTTTTATCAAATCTTTTATCTTATCTATCTATATTTATTATAAAACAAAGTCCCCTTCGCCGCGTCTGTATGCCTGATTGCGATATCCAAATGTATTATATAATAACTTTTTTTCGGTTCTTAATAACCAATTTCAGTCTATCTTTACATCCAGATCTATGGTAGTCTCCGACAAACGCGAGTTTAGTGACTGGGCAACGGTTGGTATTCACCGCAGTAGACATAAACTATATGAGTTATACGCGGAAAGACAGAGTAATACATCAGAGGAGTTTGGAGCCTACGTTAGAAACTATTCAAGGATATTTAAAAGAGTGTGTATTTTGGCAAAATCTCTCTTCATTAAATCTGTGATTAAAACTAGTGATGATAAAATAAAAGCTACATGGAAAGTAATTAACGCTGAAACAGGGAGAGTCGCAGCCAAAAACACCGAGTTTAAATTGAGTATTAATGGAAATATAACTAATAATGATCAAGATATCGCAAACGAATTTGAGATTTTTTTCGGTAATGTAGCTATTACTTTGACGAAGGCTTTAAATTCTTCTACCCCCATTGCAGAAGCTTTGCTAAAAACGAATGTACCAAATTGTAATAAAACATTTAAATTCCAATATGTTAAAAATCATGACATTATTGTAGTGCTTAAGCAAATAAATCTCAAGAAAACTAAAGATCTATGGGGGATGTCTGTCCCGATTGTTAAATCAATTATTGAACTGATTATACCAGAACTAGTCATTATATTTAATCGATGTATAGATTGTGGTGTGTTTCCTGATTTAATGAAATTGAGTAAAGTAGTTCCACTGTTTAAATCTGGTAGTACCTCAGACCCCTCCAATTTTAGACCAATATCAGTACTACCCACGTTAAGTAAAATTTTTGAAAAACTTATTTTAAAGCAACTACTGAAACATTTCCATGATAATAATATCTTACATAATAAACAGTTCGGGTTTAGTAAGGGGCGCTCGACTACTGATGCGGGTATAGCGTTAATTAAAAACATATTTGATGCTTGGGAGGAGTCACATGATGCGTATGGCATATTCTGTGACTTATCCAAGGCATTTGATTGCGTTCAACATAATACATTGATCATGAAACTACACCACTACGGTATTAGGGACGGCGCCCTGGATCTTATCTCTTCTTATTTGAGCGGTAGGATCCAGAGTGTTGATGTTAACGGGAAACGATCCCCCGGATCTGCGATAGCAATGGGGGTTCCTCAAGGATCCATATTAGGACCTTTCCTGTTTTTAGTTTATATAAATGACTTGCCTTACCTTGTAAGGGACAACCATGGGATAGTGTTGTTCGCAGATGACACCTCCTTGGTGTTCAAGGTTAAAAGGCGTCAGTCCAACGTTGACGATGTGAACAATGCTCTCTCTAGAATAGTTGATTGGTTCAATTCCAATAATTTATTACTGAATGGATCCAAAACTAAATTAATTCGGTTCACACTTCCAAATGTAAAACAAGTAAAAACTGTTGTAAAAATTAATGATGAGGAAGTTGAATTAGTCAGTAAGGCTGTCTTTCTAGGTATAACTTTAGATCCTAAGCTTCAGTGGGGCCCACATGTGGAAGCATTGTCCAATAGACTTAGTTCTGCCGCTTACGCCGTTAAGAAAATTCGCGAATACACGGACATTGAGACTGCTCGCCTAGTCTATTTCGGCTACTTCCACAGTGTCATGTCGTACGGCATCCTACTGTGGGGGCGCGCTGCAGATATTGATGCTATTTTCATATTGCAAAAGAGAGCTGTCCGAGCTATCTACAAAATGGGCCCCAGGGAATCACTTAGAGAAAAATTTAAAGAGATAAATATATTAACGCTCTATTCACAATATATCTACGAAAACTTGCTCTACGTTCACAAAAATCCTGATATTTTCCGTAAAAACAGCGATATTCATAATTTCAATTTAAGAAATAAGGGTGAACTTACCGTGCCCGGTAGCAGGCTCCGGAAAATAAACAGGTCGTTTAATAGTACATGTGTGCTTTTAAACGACCTGTATTATAATAAATTACCTAAAGATGTATATGACATGTCCATTAACAGGTTCAAAACTTTTATAAAGCATAGATTGTGCAGTAAGGCATACTATGATACTTCGTCTTATCTTAATGATAAGAACCCATGGACATGACTTTAGTTGCTCCATTTCAAATAATACTTTCAAATACTGTAATATTGACCTTTGTGAGCGTGACCACATGAAAAAAAAAACCCCATGAGTTTCTTGTGCCTTCTTCTCATTGGTGGGCGCGTTCCGAAGGCACACATCCTAACTTAGTTTTTAAGACGTTTTTATGTGGTCCTGTATACTTTTAAGTATTAAGTATCCAAAGAAAATAAAGATATTTGATTTGATTTGATTTGATTTGACAAGGTAGGTAAGTAAATATTGGAAGCCAATACCTATTTGAGGATCATGAGCTATGCCGGCGCAGATTTATTTGGAGTGATATTTTTGGTTTGAAACACAACTAGATTCCAATGAGAATAAATACCATTTAATCATTAGGTATTTACATAGACAACTAATCAATTTTCTAAATAAAGGTAGACACTTTTTATTCGTTCAATATTTCGAGGTCACTGCAGAAAATGTTATCGAATCGCCATCGTATGCGCGGCATGCACGAAACAACAAAAAAAGATGTTTTACTAGGTTTAACTTACCGGCAAATGACGAAGACGATGATGTCAAAGAATCAGCACCAGATAAAACCGAAGGGTTTGCGTTTCTTTGTGGAGTTCTCCCGTCTGCTGCATCATGTCTTTCCGCAGTCTCCACACCTTCGGTGGACAGCTGCAAGGTCCCGCCGCGGAACTCCAGCTCCTCGTCTAGTAAATCACTCATTATAGTAGCCCGTTGTTTGTTTTCGCTAATAGGTCTTTGTTTTTGCGTAAATAAATAATCTATCGCTGATAACCTTGCTGTGTTATCGAAACGAATAGTGTTGCCAGAAATAAAGCTTCAACAGTTACAAAAAAAAAACAAAAAAAAAAAACTGCTCCAATTTTTTGTTACGAGAATTTTTTTAAATAAAATTCCTTATAATGTTTGTATTTATTAAAATGTGAACAAAAAAAGAAAAAGAAGAGAACGAAATTAACGAAGTTTGAAAATAATTAAATACTTGTGTACCTATTTTCATATTTTACAGATTTTACATTAATGATCTAATATTTTTTACATGTAACCCCGTAAGAACCCCATAGACTAAAGTCTTTCAATAAATCATGACAGTGACGTTCAAAAACTGCTGTCATTCTTTAAAGCGGGAATTTTTTAATTTTTATTTTACATTTTTTTTGGAATTTCATGCAGGATTCGAATCAATAAGGAATTAATGGAAACCACCTTGATATTTCTGTAAGAACTTTATTTTCTTCGAAATTGTTTAGATTAATACACAAAAAAAATAACAGCGGAAGCTCGAAACGTTTTGTGAACCTATCTAAATCTTGAAATATTGATCATACATTTCAATTGGGTTTATTTACTTAGGTCAAAAATGTTTACCACTGTAACTTCCTTTATCCTACTTGAAAAAATATTAAGCTTTAAACAAAACGACATTGCTTTTCATAATGTAATCGCGCGAAAAAATATACGAGCTTTATGTATTACTAGCGACCCGCTTCGCACGGCTGTATTATGCATGTATTATTTATCTAAAAACCTTTCTCTTTAATCACTCTTTCTATTTAAAAAGACCGCATCAAAATCCGTTGCGTAGTTTTAAAGATCTAAGCATACATAGGGACATAGAGACGGGATGGCGAAAAGTGACTTTATTTTATACTATGTAGTGAAGTGAAGTGACGTTGAAACTGTTTGCTCAGTACTTTTAAACAGGTGCATAAAACATACCGTATAAATAAGATCATAAACGCTTATATGGCAAAAAAAAAAAAAAACTTACAGCTAGGTAGGTACTTAGAAATAAATTGCTTATTTTGTACAAAAATTTACATTGTTCAGAGATATTTCAATAAAAGTATAGGTATTTTTAAATAGTGCAGCTCCCAGACAACATTTCGTATGTATTCTGATTTATGGAATGTGCTAGTGATGCCAGGCTTTAAGATGGTCGGTGTTGCCACACAGTCACTAGATATTTGTAGGTATTTTATACACATTTGCAAAATTATTTGAACTGACTGGCAGGTATATAAATTAGATTAGGTGTGTTTATTTCAAGTTTCTGAGTCAATGAAAAATTATTTATTTTCCGTGATTGACCATATTCAGCTGTCGACATTCGTTAACTGACTATTTCTTTTTTAAAGGGGGCTACACTAACTAAATTTTATAATATACTTACATTAATAGTACCTAATCTATTTACGAAAAATAGTCATAATTTTTATACATATAATTAAAAAATGTACAAAATTCTTCTATTAAAAAATACACCTAAATACAATTCCCACTATAAGCTTTGCACAGACCACTCGACTTTTAGTTGCTCGATTTCTTTTTTTACACACAACTCGTGTCGCTTGAATGTCGCGAAACGCATGTTACTGGTTTGTACTTAGCTTAAAAGATGCATTCACACGCTTACGGTGACTTGCCTAGCAAACAATATGGCAAGCGAGTGAACGAACTAGTTTAGCGAAAATTGGTACACTTCTTTATTTGAAATTAAAATTATAGATGGCGCTATAGGTAACTAAACATTTATACGATTCATTAAAAAAAAAAGCGAAAGTTTACAACGCACAGTTGAAATTGCTATGCACGAAAAAATAGGTTTCTTGGGGCAAGAAATAATCCTCTCCTTACGACACGCCAGAGAATAATTTCTTGGTTTCAGTAATTGTTCTTGAAAATAATAACAAGTATTCTTAATTTTCTAAAAAGAAATTCTTAACATCTTAAGATTTTTTACTAAAACCAAGAAATTATTCTTTGGCGTCATAATAAGGATTTCTTGCTAAGAAACCTTTATTTCTGGATTCTTCTTATCTTTTTGTTTCGCTAATGCCAATATCACCGAACTTATTAAATTTTACTCAATATAAAACACGAGGACGACCGCCATATTTGTTTGTTATGTAGTTAGTAGCAGCGACACCTGTCGGCGGGACAACGAGGCGGGTAAACTATACATTGATCCATGCAGTAGATATCGGCGCCTTCGCGGCCCTCCAGCTCGCCTATCGCTTCACATACTTGACTGAAATAAAAAATAAAAAATATTCTTAACACACTATTTTGGTAATGTAGGTAGCTACCGTTTTATCTAAAATATGACAGTACTACTTTTTAGGTACAAGTAATTTTAAACCTAGGAATCACTATCACTACATAGTATAAAACAAAGTCGCTTTCGCTGTCCCTATTCCCTTTGTATGCTTAAATCTTTAAAATACGCAACGGATTTTGATGCGGTTTTTTAATAGATAGAGTGGTTCAAGAGGAAGGTTTATAAACTATAAAGAAATACTAAGTTTCAAAAAATATTGATTTATGTTGTCTTCATAAGATGCTTTAGCATAGTATTTTAGCACAAGTAGTGCAATTCGACGACCTTTGTGGCGCATGGCGTGGCGTGATGGGCAGCTGATTTTCAAGTAAAAATTCCCTCAGAATTATAGAAAAAAAGTTTGAATTTTCAAAAGTCAAGTAGAACAAAAGTTGTTCGCCTAGACGTCTAGAACAACCCTCTTTCGTATTTATACTGGTGTTTCTTAAATTATAACTAGCGTCCCGCCCCGGCTTCGCACGGCTATATTATGCATGTATTATACATATAAACGTTCCTCTTGGATCACACTATGTATTAAAAAAAACCGCATCAAAATCCGTTGCGTAGTTTTAAAGATTTAAGCATACAAAGGAAAATAGGAACAGAGAAAGCGACTTTATTTTATACTATGTAATGGTATTTACAAAAGAAAAGCGTACAAGTATTCTATCCATTTGGTACCCATAACACTAGTCTATAGTTGCTTATAGCTTAGGGCTAAATGGCACTCGCTGTGTAAATTTTCTCACAGTATTTTGTAGGTATTTATTTATTTAAATTTTAACCCCTTTTTGTTGAAGTTGCTCCGTTGAGGAGCGCCTTTTGCCAATTACTTGCTATATTATTTTGATAAAATAAAAAAGAATATAGTACTTACGGGCAAGAACACAATGCGTCAGGACAGTTAGGTGGATACCGGAGACAGTTGGTCTGACACCAGTTCTGCATGCCTGGTATCCTCAGGTAGCCACGTGTCGGTACGCACACTTGGTCTCTGCGAAACGTTATTAAAGATATTCTTAAAATACTTATTTACACTGTTTCATGGAGAAAATGCATAAGTTAGCGTCAACTGATCACTGATTTGTCAGTCCTACGGGGGACGCGGTGTGAGTTAGACGTGCGTGCGCCTACGCTCGGAGCTGGATATCTACATGAGACAGTAATATTGGGATGAACTTTGCAGGATACAGACAGGGTGATTGATTTCCGAATAAAAAAAAGTCGTAGAACAATAAAGTTAACCGTTATGATGTGGAGAATTACCTCCTGCACGGTTGTGGATCCCACCATTGAAAACCAATCACCCTGTATAATACCTTGAGTCAGCACCCCCGAAAACCTACGAAACGATACCCCAATCTAATATCAGAGTGTCATTTGACAGCTGTCAATTTTCGTCTTTTGTTTGTTTTCGATTGCATTTTTTTATGATATTAACTTTTGTTATTTTTATCGTTTTTTCTTTTCTGTTCTAGCCGGACAAGTAAGAAAAGTAAAATTGTACTAGTTGGGTAGAAACCAGGGGTAAAATTAGTTTCATTTTCATCTGTAGGTACAAACGAGAAAAAAATCTCACTAGATCAGTTAATTGAACTGGTCAACTGAACTAATGGGAATAAACGTATCAGATCTGTCTTCTGTTACCCAAAAGCTACTACTAGAGAAGTTAATAAATCAGGTAAAATAAGGAGTAAGTGAATTATACAAGCTGAATACGATAAAATTTAGGCACTTATTATAAAACAGTTTCATGCCAATTAGAATTTACATTATATTAGAAATTTACACAGAAATTAAACATTAAAATTTGTTAGTTACCATAACATTCTCGTACTTATTGTAAAGTGAGTAGGTGTATAGGTTTAGGTAAGTATATAAGTTATGTTATCTACGTTTATTTACACAATTTTTATACAAAATAACTAAGGACGCATTCAAGGGCAAGGGTAGGATTTTTTACTCTTGCAGTTTAGGAATTACACATTTTTTGCAGGCGTTTAATTACAAACTTGCACAAAACATAAAAGTAGTATTCACAAAAACATCGGGCCGTTCATAGTAAACATTTTGATTAATATTATTATCTAAGCTAATGTAAACAACTTATATTTATCAACCGCTTGCCATGACTATACTTTATGACTTAAATAGTCTAACACAAGCCTTCTCCAAAATGTTGATCCATCTTAGGTTAAGATCTAAGGTTTGACTACTTTAACTAAATACCTACTCGTAGGGAAGTTTACTTAAAAAAAAGTAGCAGAAAACAACAGCAACGCTAGGGAAAAGATCTGTGATCAAGTGAATGAATGAACCAGATGAATGTAACAATATTGAATTTGTAAGAACAAACTACGATATCATCGAATCCAAATATGATAGAGAGGTGAAGATTGGATAGACTTTTAAATGTTTGAAAGAGATAATCTTCGGAACTACTTGACCTATTTTAATATCTTTTACAGATAAAAACCTGCATTATCTAGACGTGATATAGGCTACTCCATTTATCTTAGAATCCTACGTGGTCGGAACTGACGCTGGTGAAACCGCAAGGTGCTGCTGGTAGCTAAATGTCTATATATTTTGTGTAAGATTTTAACACTGGAACATTTAGTTACTGATGCATTTTTCTCACAGTGATCTTGTACTTACTTATTAACAGTTGATCATTAATATACATCATGACTTTTGTACATTTTGACTATGATACCTATTGACATCTTAACATCGAAACATTTATACAAAACCGAACGGCCCGACACGAAAACCACAGTCATTACACAGAGAACGCCGTCACCGCCCACTGTACACAGACAAAAAATACCTAAACTATACCTAATTACTCGATCATCCTTCTCCCTCGTTCCTTCGTCTAAATCGTTGCTGAAATATAATTAACAAGTTACACATAGGAACAATGTTATTGACAGAAACATTTAGGTATTATGAACCAGTTTACCTAACTACGTAACGTTGCATTTCTGGTTGGTATTGGGAGTCCCCTCTGAAATGTTAATCATGGTGTATAAATAAACAGGTGAAATATATAATATATTTGTATAGATATTTAAATATAATTAAGTAATTCATATGGAAATATAAGTAAACGAACATAATCTTTACACATGTCCCAAAGACTACATTATTTTCAGTTAATTACTAATAAATCTAATTAACTTGACTGGCAAAACCTAGCCTAGGACATAATATATTCTGTGCCTAGGACAGAACTACTTGGAAAAATGTTAGGGAGTTCTTTGCCCAGCAGTTGGACGATTTATAAATATCAATATCAAGGCTAACAAAAAATGTAGCTGTTAATAATAATGTGTCTGAGAAATAAATAGCTGTAAAAATATACCTATGTAAGTAATAGACAATTATAGATTCTAGATAAGGTGCGATAAGGTGTGTATTAATACTGGCGCCCATTAATAATGGCGCCCAACAAGGTACACAAATACAAAACAACAGAATAACACACACATTTATACAAACACACAACAAAGATACAACACACAGATACAACACATACAAATCGTAAAACACACAGTCGATAATAAAATACCTGACAACAAGAGGATAGACGGTCCTGGGCATGTTATAATCCCTGTAGTATAGCAGGAAGGGATAGTCCTGCCTGAGGTCACCGGCGAAGGCAGGTGGTAGACCTCCGGTGCTGGTGATGACGCTGACGTCGGCGCAGTTGCGGAAGGTCTCTGACCTACCGCAGCCCACTGCTTCGGTACCGTTCGGGCATATACCCCACATGTTCCCTGGAATATGGAGGCGAGACGAGAATTTTAATAGTTCTTATACAATGGACATTGTCTATAAGTCGTAAAGCTTGATCATTTCTAACGAAGTGTGAATAAAATACAGGCATTGGGCCTATTTCGTACAGCAGCGTCCCACAATAATTTGTAACATACACAGAAAAAATGTTTCTTGAAGCAAAAAATTATCTTCTACTTAGATACCTACGCTAGCGAATAATTTCTAAGTTTTAGTCAAAAATCTTAAAATGATAAGCAGTATTCTTAAATATCTCTGGTGTCTACGGAGAGAGGATTATTTTTTTGCTTCAAAAAACCTTTTTATTCTGTGTAGTGGGTATACTTACATAAGTGGGTACACAGTAATTTAAGCTGCTTTCTGTATGTATGATGAAATAAACTTTGTTTTATTTTATTTTATTATTTGCAGGAGGAATCCAATAAAGTATAGATAGATATTGATTGATGAACTGTTAAAATCTAGCGTTTTACATAATTAACAACAACTTATTAAAATGCTAATAGGAGAGTAAAACTTGAAAAAGTATGAGAAATTAATTCCAAAACATTTAGGCACAGGTGGGGTAACTTAATGGCCAGTAATAAATCATAAATAATTTTATAGATTTCCAATATCATGTATCAGATTTAACAGTTTTAGAGTTGGTAACAATGAACTTTAATGCAAATTTTATTACTATTAAGATATAAATATGGAGAATTTGTTAATTCAGAGATAGATTTGGCAGCTTTATGGAAGGTGGATTTCACTTGTAAACTAATTCTCATTAAGTATCAAATTTCTTGTGATGTCATTGATTAATAACAGGTTTATCGGAAGGTTCTACTTTCTATAGGATCTATTGACGAAGTTGAAAGGTCAATCAATTTAAATTAATAATGATTTGTATGACATCAGAGGGTATTTTGTGTTGTGTTTTCGTGAGCCCCTCCGTGCTTTGGAAGGCACGTTAAGCCGTTGGTCCCGGTTGCTACCTCTAGTAGCAGTCGTTAGGTCAAGTTAGAGGCCTTAAGGCGATCTGAAAACTCTAACAATAGGTGGCCACACCACTATACGAGAAGAAGAAGAAGAGGGTATTTTAACTCCCCAATCTAATGTAGTGCATAAAAAGATCTTGTTTTGTTATGTAGCAGAATTGCCTACATATCAGCCCTACGAATTATGTTTACCTGTATAATAAGTCCACTGCAGCACACACTGCGTGCAAGTGACGTAAGCCGGAAGACGGACGCGGTACCGGAAGATCTCCTTCTTTGCCGTGTCCAGGGGAATCAGGAACCTGTCTTCTCGCGTCTCCGATATGTATAGAGGATACCTGGTAAACAATTACCCTTAGTAACTTAGTACCTGCAATTCGAATAACTTGAACCAGATCATCGTTACTGTATAGATAAAATAGAATGGGACCTAAACATTGAACCTTGGGGGACTCCCCAAAGTAAAGCGTTATATGTTTAGGAGAAGTCCCTATTTAGGGAAATTGAAAACTATTATAAATGCGTTTTCAAAACATTGTAGATTGTAGTAAATAGATAAAAGAACAGGTTGGCGAGGGTGATCTTTGCTATAAAGATTAAATAGTATGGGGCCTAAAATTGAACCTTGAGATACACCCCTATTGAACGACATTTAATCAACTTTAAACTCAAACTTGAACAATGTTCATCAATCGGCGAGCGAGACCCGGCTTGTCGCATTATTTATTTCAATGCCGCGTGCATGGGAAGTTAAGTCAAAAAAGATTGAAGTACCTACCTGTCAAAGCATTCCTGCGTAGCTTCCTGTTTAGGATTATTATTAGGACATAACTTCATGACGAATGTTCCTAAATGATTCGCTGTCAGCTCTACTTCTACTTCTATTTCCTGAAAGTGAAAGCAGGACAGTATTTAAATATAGTTTTAAAGCTCTCCACCAACTATATCGTATCATAAGAACCGTAACCAAATCGACAGCCAAACACGGACTAAACAAAATTCCCTAACTTAATCAAAGGGTAGCATTTTTCGCCGTACTCTGTCGATCTTCTTTTGTTTTTGACAGGTGATGACTGAGGTATAAATGCATGTTCTAAACCTTAAGAAGCACCAATATACTGAATTACTGACCTGTCCCACGCTATAATGCCTGGTGACGATTCCCTTCCCATACATTCCACCAGCCTCGTGCGGCCGCGGAATGTTCAAATGATGCGCGTCTCCGCAGACACCGCACTTTCCTTCGTTTTGTTCCCACTGAACTGAATAACAGAGATAAAACAATCTAGAATTAGGGATAAATAGTTCCACAACCCGAGGGTTGTGCGTGATAGATGGTCAAAGGTTTTCCAAACTTGAGTGAGGCCATGAGTCAAATGTCAAATTCAAAGAAGTCTTTGTTAAGATTTTGGACAAAAATAAAAAGGAACCTAAGGTAGGACGGAGTTCTTTGTTTCGTTTTCAGAGATTTCCCTTTAAATCGTAAAGTTAAAACAAAGTTAAATTGATCTTTATTTCCAGTCTTCTTTTAATTTAATTCCTATTCCAAGCACCATTCAAGGCATGAGGAACTAATTTTCTTTATTTTTATTTACTTACTCAGAAATTCTTTAGAAGTTTATAATACTGCCACTGGCTGGACATAATATTCGAGTTTTAAAAATCTAAGAAAAAAACCCTATAAATCACTTGCTTTTCCGAACAAAAACGTTTTTTTTTGCTCCTCAATGATAAAATTAGATGTCTATTATGAATCAATTTGGCGATGTTTTTTACAAACACAATAGGATTCATTAGTACTTAGTTCATTGAACTGCGATGATGAGCATTGAGTTCACGGATCATTATGAAATCAATAGGTTTGTAAAAAACATTGGTATTTTTGACTTGGCTAAATTTAGTGCGATAATGACTTGTAGGACTCGAACGATCTTTAAAAGTCTATAGTAGTTATAGCCCTCTTTTTCAATCACTTTTTGTTTTTGTTTTAATCATCATTTGTTTGGGTTAGTTTCATTATTCCCCAGTTGCATTTTCAGAAAAATAAAGTTTACGTTTTAGTTTTTTTATCGTCTTTCTTCTCTTGTTCATTTTCTTCTCTTACCTTTTTCAATTACACTTACTTAATTGTTTTGTGTTTTGTCAAATATACGTTTTCTTTTTTCTCTCTCTTTACCAAGTATGACTTGGTCTTAGATCACAATGCTTTGTTCCCTTTATTCTAAAACTTGACTTAAAGAAATTCATAAGTGACTCACTCACCTGCATATCCCCCGCAGAACAGCTCATTATCATTATAGTTGACGGGATTTGGGAAACCGAACCTCCACATGGAGTTCCGAGCTGGTGGGTCCATCAGCCTCCCGTGACCTTCCGCTCCTCGACGGGCACTGCCTAACATCTAGAACAAATGTTCCTACATTACCTTCGGTCTCCACCTATAGATACCTATTAGATCTTATTGCTATTAGATCTCTTTGCAACCTTCTATAAAACAGCAAATTAAAAAGTATTTTTCAATAAAACGATGATAGAATTGAGGTTAATCATAAACTAAGTGGGTAGTCAATTTTATCCTTTAGACAGTTTTAAGTTTTTAAGCTATTGCATAGCTTTTATCGCGGGCTTTGAGCACGGCGACCGAATCAAGAAATTCCGTAACGAAAATAAAACCTAACACCCCCCACTCCGCCTGCCATGTAGCTCGGCCGAGCGTTCGTTTAGCGTTTATGTATATGGTACGACTGTGAGAAGCTCGCACGATGCAATAACTTTACCGCGGCAGTCCCCGAGTGCCATTTGTTTGTTATATTTTACTTACTTGTAGTAAAAATATCCAGAATGTTAGAAACGAGGTTCCACTTGTCTTGAACCTTCTCATCGCCATCTGTGAATAGAAAAATACACATTTATCATATTTTATATATTTCAGTTTCAAACGCGTATATACGGGACCTATGCCCTCTTCTAACGTCCCATCTATCTCTACAATTATAATCATCTAAATTGGTTCAACGATTTTGCTCAGAATTAAGACGGAGTTACTTTCAAATTTGTTAGGTACAGAATTCGAACCTACTACATTGCGACTGCCTGCACCAATCCGTGTCTTCACAAACTACAGACTACAAGGCGCCAAGCCACAGCATTCCAAAAGACTACACATTTAACATAAAAATATATCGAATTTCACTAAAACTCTTCGAAATGTATCGTAAGTAGGTAACAACCTTTTTACGATAGGGACCTACTCAAAAGACATTGGTGTAAAAAAATCAAGCTCATAAAGTACTTCGAAAGCTAATGATAATACCCGAGCAAGTTTTTTACAATAAATACAATAAACATGGATGTTATCGGAAGACATAAACGTCACCGTAACGATTCTCGATCTCTTGATATGTTTTATTTATTAGTTATTCAACCGTGCAAATATTGTGAAGATCCACCCATACCTACTGGCAATTAATATGTATGTTATCGTTTATAATGAGCCAGTAAATAATAATATCATGTTTTTTAATTAATTTTTGGAACTTACTCCTAACGAATCGATTACATTTCAAGCTCCCAGGTATATGATTTGATGAGTAGTATTTTTTTAAATCGAATTGATATCTTCATATGATCTATAGTTCATATTTAGATCTTATTAAAACTATTTGTAACAAAAAGTATTTCCCCTTTTCAAGTTGAGCTTAACAAAAAGTTTCAAAAACATTCCAACCTCTTTCGCATCAGCTCCGGGGCAAGCTAGAGCTATCGCGTCGGAGCTGACATGCACAATTTTTTATTAAGCTATTGCATAGCTTTTATCGCGGTATCGAATCAAGAAATTCCGTAACGAAAAATTTAATAATCAAGTTATACCCCGCACAGCGACTGATGAGCTCTGACGGAAAGTAGAAAGGGTATGCGCAGAACTCAATTTTCATATAAATTTCGAGTTCTGCGCATACCCCTTCCACTTACTCCAGCGCTCATCATTCGCTGCGCGGAGTATACCTAGGTACTAATATTTTTGTCAAATAAGTATATAATCCTAACTTTCTCTCACCCAAGTAGGTATCATATTATAGTTATCTTACAAGTAGAGGTACCTATGGTACAACATACCTGCGCCCGCGCATCTATCTGTCAAGGCCGCGAGGGTCTTGACCTAGACGCCTACAAACAAATTAGTACCTATTTGTTTGGCTGTCAACGGCCGATGTCATCAAATTAAAGCTCGAGCACGATCGAGTTCCTTTTAAATTAGCGTTTGGTGATGGAACAGGACTCAAGTAATGATCTTCGATCATTGGCCTGTTTCATCTGTCGAATTGCATTAGTTTGGTTGCTAATCCGGTTAGCGGACTACTAAAACTTTCTAGTTTCAGTAGTCCGGTTGGGGGAGGGCACCAAACTATTTGTATCTCAATACTCTTTATCAGGACAATACCTACTTACTTATTAGGTACTTACACCCGTATAGCTCCAGAGTCTTTAAAACCATGTCCAAAATTATGGTTTAATAAATTAAAGTAGAGTAGGGCTGAGCTGCGAGCTACTACCGGGGTCCATAGGTGGCGGAAAAAGCTGAAAAACCACGAATGTAATATTGTCATGGGTGATTTTAATGCTAAAATCGCCGAGGGTGTCGTCAGTGGGACAGTAGGAAGTTTTGGGTTGGGGGATAGAAATGAGCGCGGTGATCGCTTAGTTCAATTTTGCCAAGAAGAAAAGCTGGTAGTCACAAACACTTTTTTCAAATTACCGCCTCGACGTCTGTACACATGGACATCTTCAGCTCATACCCCAGAACACATAATAAGAAATCAGATTGATTTTATACTCGTAAACAAGCGTTTAAGGAACAGTTTTAAGTCTGCCAAAACTTATCCAGGTGCAGATATATACTCGGATCATAACCCAGTAGTTGCGACAGTCTCTATAAAAATGAAGAAGCTCCAAGCTCCAAAAAAGAGACCGAAAATAGATGTTACAAAACTACGGCAAGAGGATATTAGACTGAAACTTCACGCTAACCTCAATCATCGGGTTAATGAGTTACAACAGCAGGAGATGATTTTATCAATGGACCCAACTCGAACTTGGGATAGTCTCAAGGCGGTCATAGTCAACACCTCAACGGACATATTAACTGCGACACAAACAGTTGGGAAAAAGAAGTGGATGACAGATGATATTCTCAAACTGATGACTGAGAGACGAGAGATGAAAAATGTTGATATAAATAAATACAAAGCTTTGCATAAGGAAATTGGACAGCGATGCAAAGAGGTCAAAGATAAAGAGATCAATGATGAATGTCGAGTAATAGATCAATTGCAGGGGAAACATGACTACTTTAATATGTTTAAAAGAATCAAAGATTTTGTGGGTATAAAGAAGCCGAATGTGTCACAGACTCTTTTGGACGAAAATGGCCAAATGGCAATGTCAATGGAAGAGAAGTTGCGGACGTGGGAGATTTATGTGGAGCAGTTGTTTAGCGATAATAGAAGTCATCAATGGTTGAATAGCTCGGACCTATACGGCCCAGACATAACAAAGGAAGAGGTGATGCATGCAATAAAATCGGCAAAATCGGGTAAGGCTGTTGGATCTGACGGCATTCCAAGTGAAGTTTTGAAACTGTTGATGGATGATAATATACCAATCGTTGTTCGTTTATTTAAAGGGATTTACAAAAGTGGTTTAATTCCTAACGACTGGCTGCATTCTACCTTCGTAACTATTCCAAAAACTAGTAACGCCAAACGATGCAGCGAATACAGAACAATATCATTGATGAGTCATGTTTTGAAAATTTACCTGAAAATAATCCATAACCGAATCTATAAAAAGGTGGAAGAAAATATTTCAAATACTCAATTTGGCTTCAGAAGTGGTTTTGGAACTCGTGATGCTCTATTTGGGTATCAGGTATTATTGCAACGTTGCTGGGATATGAGTCGATCAGTATACATATGTTTCATCGACTATGAGAAAGCTTTCGACAGAGTACAGCATGACAAGCTTATGAAAATTCTCGGTGACATCGGCCTCGATCCTGCAGACCTGAGAATCATTAGGAACTTATATTGGCAGCAAAAGGCGCGAGTGAGAGTTGATCAAACATTAACACAGGAAGTGGACATTAAGCGAGGTGTACGACAAGGGTGTATACTGTCTCCTTTGCTATTTAATGTATATGCTGAAGCAATTTTCACAGAAGCCTTAGAAAATGCAGAAGAAGGTATCATAGTCAATGGCCACGCAATCAATAATATCAGATATGCGGATGATACCATTTTACTGGCGGCCACTTTTGAGGGTTTACAAAGTTTGCTTCAGCGGGTGGATAGCATAAGCTCAAGTTACGGCCTTAACATAAACTTGAAGAAGACGAAGGTCATGATTGTCGGAAGATCGAAACCGTCTACTACTGCAAACCTGGTTGTAAGAAACCAGATAGTACAAAGGGTCCACTCTTACAAGTACCTGGGCTGCATCGTGAATGACCAAAGAGATCACAGCGTAGAGATAAAGTGTCGGATAGAGCAAGCGCGTAACGCATTTATAAAACTCAGCCATCTACTCTGCAATCGGTCACTGAAAATATCTACCAGGGTGCGTCTGGCACGTTGTTACGTGTTCTCGGTTCTTCTGTACGGGGTTGAATCATGGACCTTGACTCAGAATATGAGCAAACGCTTAGAAGCATTTGAAATGTGGGTATACAGAAGAATCTTGAGGATTTCTTGGATAGATAAAGTTTCTAATGAAAGAGTTTTACAGTTGGTGAATAAGAAAGTGGAGGTTCTAAGTACTGTAAAGAAACGTAAGCTACAGTATTTTGGTCATATCATGCGCAATGATAAATACGAACTGCTCCAACTACTGATGCAAGGAAAAATCCAAGGGAAGAGACCACCCGGAAGGAGGCGCACGTCATGGCTTAAGAACCTCCGGACATGGTTTAAGCAAAGCACTAGATCCCTTTTCCGTGCAGCAGCATCAAAAGTAAAAAATAGCCTTAATGATAGCCGACCTCCGGTAAGAGATGGCACCTCAAGAAGAAGAATAAATTAAAATATTACTTTACCCTTGAACTCGTCTCATTTTCTTTTTTATGGTTTCGTACCTCAAGAGGAAAAAACGGGACCCTTATGGGATCACTCGATCGTTCGTCTGTTGGGTATGGACAGCACCTAAAAAGTGCATAGTAGGGGAACACCAGTACAATTCACTGACTGGTGCAACAAAGTGGAACACCAGTACAACAAAGTGTTGACACATCCCTATTTCTTCGAACCACAAATATTCCTTCTCCCAAATTCCTTATAATTTACACCAAATCACCAGTTACTGTTTTTTAATCAATTTACCAATTAAACTAAACCATATTTTCAACGCATTAGAATCTAAAATCGCAAAGTAACATCTATAATGCTCAATTCTATAGAATTTAATCATCCATTGAATGCAAATGATTCGCGATAGTCCACAAAACGTTCTCATGTATGATTCAATTTTGGTGTTTGTCATCGCAAAAAGTGTCTGAATTTATAACTTAATCTTGGATCTACTGTATTTTTTTCACGCGGATAACAAAGTTGTCTAATTTAAAACAGTTCTTATAAATTGATCTGCAGGTCTAAAATACTGACTTTCAAAGATAAATCGTATCCGAAAAGTAATACGAATTTGATTTTTATTATGTTAGATATTTTTATTTATGTATCTATTAATAATAAATGGTAAAAATGTATTGTAAGACGGTACTTTGGATAAGTATCGTTCAATTCTGCAATTTGACACAATTTTCCATAGAAATTGTTTAAGATGGTGGCCCGTTAGCCACCATCTGGATTTGTATCACCACACAAATCGCGATTGTCGCAGCGATTAGTAATGTCATAAAATGCTCGATAGGTAAAATCGAATTCATATTACGATTCGGCGAAAGTAGTCATTTTAGACCTGCAGGTAAGTAGGGGGGGTAAGACGCAAGTCTCCTCTTGACTCTGCGATAGAGCATAACGCTGGAAAAACCCTTTTAATTTTATCGTTTTTTTTCCTCAAAATAATGAAGAACTCACTCACCCCGCAGTGCAATTAACTAGGTACGTACTACCATATTTGTTTACAAACCAATCAGTATTACAATAAAGTTGTAATTTGTCAAGATTACCATCAATACTACACAATTACTCGTAACGTGAACGATGAGCCTGCTGGGGCTGCGTCTGCGCAATTATTATGACAATTTCGATGGTTCGCTCGACGTGTGGCTATTATTCTGTCTTGCAGATTATATCGGTAGTGGAAAGCAGGACAGTTAAAAATATATAATAATTAAGTAAATTTTATACCTACTTTTTTAAATTACTTTGTTGTATTCCACTGACATGTTTTTCAACGGTATTGGCCTAGGTGGTAGATACCTCGACTTTTATTCCGAAGGTTGTGAGTTTGAATTCGGGCCGACCGCGGCCGTACACCAATGGATTTTACCTTATGAAAAATTTGCGCTAATTAAGAAAACATCATGATAAAACCAGCGGCTCTGTCGGCTCTAGACGTATTGACGAGTTCTTTCTCCTAGACACGGTTAAGCTTAAAGGGTGGTATAGGTAATGGGCAAGCCTACTCCATCTAATACATATTATGTCTTATACACTACAGCAGCGCCCTGAAAAGCATGGATTAGAAGTTGCTATTGCTGTGTATACAGCACGAAAAAATAATGATTTTAAGCTAAAAAAATAATAAAATTAAAATGAATTAGGTACTTAATATTAAAAATAATTCAAGCGAAAAATTTCATCGTTAAAAAACATTATTCAATGGGGTTTTACCCATTAAACAATAAGTATCTATATGTCACGTATACTTGGAACTGCACCAAAGGTTATAAGAATATTTTCTTTAGGATTTATCCTGCTTTAACCATAATATGTGTCAACACATCACTCGCAACTGATTTGAGGGTCGCATAATTACAGTCCTAGTCAAATTGTAGGTACTTACGATCTCCAGGCAACTTGATGCTGTTAATGTTCATATGGTTTTACGGTTACGGATTACCGATTCATACGGTTTTCACCAACGGACAGACTTATTTATGAGAAATCAATATAAAAAGGGTCGAAAAAGATTCCTTTCCCTCAAGTATCATTATGGTATTAAAATAATTCGTAGCTATGCGATGCTGGCGCGGCTTAAACACTGGAAATTATTTAAATAATGCGGCACATCATAACTAATTGCCCTTATGACATGTCGTTAAAGATAATGTGTTATAATAACTTGAATAAAATGATGGTATTTTTATTATTTTGTAAACACAACCCCCCTTGGGACGGGTAGCAGACTATTACAAGCCTGCATTTTTCCTGTAATGTTTCAGCCAATTATACAAACGAACCCTAAACTATGCATCTAAATAGATCTTATTTAAGTAGGTGTGCCTATTTAGATTCTGGCGTCTCGACTCATAGCAGTCGACTTTTTTCTGACAAGTGCTCGTTTTTTGCCACTGATTTACCAATAGAAATCATACTACTTTTTTGTTTTAGCCTGGATTGTCCCACTGCTAGGCAAAGGCCTCCCCCATTTCTTTCCGTCCATTGATTAAGATTTTTTTCTTTTCATAATAATGGAACAAGTTCATGATTAGTTTTTTGATACCTCAAAGTCATCCTACTTAGGCCGTGTATAGGTATGTAGGACGAACGACCCCATTACGTCGCATATCATGTATTATAATTATGAGCTAATAAACTTTTTAAACTCACACGATTTGTATTCATAGTTATTATTTTCCCGGGTATTATTCGCGTTTTTTGTATTTTTATTTCTCTTACCTCGACGTTTCGACTATGTTCCAATAGTCGTGGTCGCGAGGAGACATCGACCGACACCTTCAATTTTAATTGGCCAAAAAAACAGACGAACGACACGCCTCCGCGATATTCCACTATATAATGATGACAGTATCGCATTACCCTTATTGGCTTATCTCATTACATTCGTACAAAAGTAATTGGGAACTCTATTCCCGGATATCAGTTGCCTATCAAACGGAATACGATATGAAACGACAGCTAGATTGCATCCAAATGTCACGGCCGTTGCGTAAAACGAGGGCCTGTTGTCGGAAACTGCACAATGCGTCCGCGCAGCTTTTTGTTCACGCTTCACAAAATAAATGAGATCGAAATGTTTGAATGGATCCGAAAAAGGATAGTTATTAATACGTACAGGGTGTTGTGTTGAGTATCAAGTTGACAGACATTTTACCTACTCGTTGATCGGTTAAAGTTCTTGCAACTGGCTGGCTTTCAGCGTTTTTTTTAAATCTATTTATGCGTTTTTGTTTACTTTTGACTTTGAGAAACAAATACCGGAGCTCCTTTAAAACCAATAAAAACGCTGGGGAGTTAGACCTGCTCGGAAAACAAATCCTACCAAACAAAGACATTATCTTTTTTCTCCCCTGATTAGTGTCGATCATGAACTTTTCTTAACTCTAAATCTCCTAAAAGGTTATGAGCCACCGTGTTACCTTTGATTTGGTGGACTATGACGACTTTGACTATGTTGAAACAACGATATCTGGAAAATCTAGTTAAAATGTGATGCAAAATATAATCTGCCACTGATGTGCAAGAGCACAATAAAATTATATTCTAAAAAAACATCCTATACCTGTACTGTATTTTTCAGTCGGTATTTAAGTGTATCTTTAACGGTCAGTTAATTATGTCAATTATATGGATGTTTATGGCTATTTATGACAGATGGGACGTCGAGTATGATTGATTATACCCCGGAAGGTATGCGGACGTTCGGTTGCCAAGTTATGAATGGGGTTGCTGTTGGAGTTGTCAATGAAAGTCGAATCATTGACGAGACGTAATTAATCATGAGAACAATGGGTGTTATTGGCGCCGCTACTTTGAGGTTTCTGTCAATCAATTAGGTGTAATCACTGAACTCCATAAATATTACGCTGGACGCAAAACGCCTCCATTTTTACACCATTTTACGCTAAGAACTGTAATGAAGGGTGGTATCTGCTTGGAACAAATACCTTCTAATACATGTGCAACAGTGGACTTTTGTTTTTAAAAATGTCAGAATAGTTTTTCAAAACACAAACAAATCCTTCGTTGAAATTTTCCATAGAATACCAAATTTAGCGTAACTTACCTACTTTGTTTTTTATTATATCTATAGATACAGATAAGTCTATATTATTTTGAGCGAAAATATAAGTACCTATCTTTGGAAGCTGCGCGGACGCTATTTTAAGTTCTAGGTACAGATAAAACGCCGTCTTTGATCAACTATGTAAATTAACCAGCTATAATAATTGCACTTATCTTTCAATAAAGTGTCTCTATTTGCCAGTTCAACCAGTCCACCGAGACATTGATCCAACCGCTGCATTTTGTGCGACGCGAGCATTTTATTAAAACGATCCGAAAATACCTAGTTGCCTAATTGTTGTACAGCTCAAGTTACAGGCGAAAGCAGATGATATTACAAAGGCGGTTCCACTTTGTAAAACGGTAAAAGTTGTCCAGTTTTCAGGTGTAAGACATTATGGAAGGAGCACCTTCCATAATGTCTGTGGAGCAACAGAGTGTATTCAGGCCCTACGGTCACATTACTCAGCCGAACGCGAACTGAAACCCAACTTATATATTTTGTCTGCAGCGGCCTACTTGAGCCCACCGCAAACGACTTTCACAGCGAACTATTTATTATTTCAGACACTTTTTTCTATCCCTTGTACCACATTTATCTAGATCTGCTACTGCATATTTGTTGATATAATTATCGCGTGTTTATGTCGTTCCCCCTCCGACCTTGACATTCACACCGACCGCGGCGCTTGCGCAGACGGGATCCCTACTCGTCTCTCCTTTTACGATTCTTATCGATGTTCTCATTAACCAATGGAATATCAATTAAAACGATACGCTTTGTCAAAATATATAAATACAAAAAATATCCCGAAATATTAAAATTTAAAGTAACCATTGTGTAAATTCCTTTTTCTGCTGCTCTTGCGCACTGTCTTTCGACAATAGCTTGCTGTTTTCGGAATTTAATGCTCTCCGTGGCTATTATTTATCAATTGAGACTTTTCGGGACAGCACGGGTGATTGCCTGAGGCACACCTGTCGTTCTTAGTACGTTTTTCTTTTGCTAGAAAGGAAATCATCACGGATACCCAGCGTCTTGGGGTAGAGCCAGAGTCAAACCGACCAAAACTCTCCGTTGACCGTCCTGCTTGCAAATCGGAGTCTGATTCGAACTCTGCGGGGCTTTGGGCCAGGGGCTACCGTAGCCTTATTTTATCACACTACGGGGTCTATCTTAGTACGTACTGCAACGAAATTTACTGTTAGAAGAGCTTTTACTATGAAATTAACCGAAAATATGTTCTCAAAACAAATTATATTGACACCTCAGTTAGCATAAATAATTAATATTAAATAACCACTAATAGGTAGACCATAAAAACATTAAGGTTGCTAACTGTTCCGATAATAAAAGTATAAAATGAAATGCATATTCTCAGACACCGTTACGTATAAATAGTTTCTGCATTTGGTCACGCTGCACGACATTTGAATAAAGATTGAGGTAAATAAGTTTTTCATTTGGAATCCAGAAATAAAATAATTTTATTTGTAAAAATTGGCCTAAAATGGTTTGGTTTAAATTCTATAAACACGGGAATAATTAAATATTGGCCTTTACTTTAATCTCAATGATCAGCACCAGCAACGCCATACTATTCGGGGCGATGTATTACGCTAACGACATGGTCTTGCTGAGTCCATCAATACGTGCTTTCAATACATTTGGAGCCAACTAACCCGCGGGTTTCACGAAACAACCTAATCAAAATACAATTTATTATTTGTGTTGTAATGTCGGAATTTGCATACAAAAGACTTCAACGCGCTCGGCCGCTTTAAAACTGACCCATTTGTGTTCCTAAATAAAATTTGACTTTATCAATTTAATCTAAGGGTTGTTTATGTTCTAAGCAAGCCACTAATATATGTCTCAGGCACTACAACGCCCTTAGTAGCATGAATTGAAGTTACTAGCGCTGTATAAATAGTCAAGATTAGATTGCGACGACATCTGAAAAGTAGAGAATATAAAACCAAAAACATATTTTAGATCAATTTAAACTTTGATAATTTAAACTTTTTCATACTTCTACTGTTTTTCTTTTTTCCCATTATCTCTTCATTATCATTACATAGTATATAAAACAAAGTCACTTTCCACTGTCTGTCCCTATGTACGAGATCTTTAAAACTACGCAACGGATTTGATGCGATTTTTGAAGTGAAAACTTCTTATGGCGCGTTGGGCACTTTTGTGGGTGAGCATTTTCAGCCGTTCTCGCGACAGATGAGATTTTACACAGATATACAGTTTTCACTTCTGCCTGCACTCCCGGAGTGCGCTGTTTTTTTATTTTAAATAGATAGAGTGATTCAAGAGGAAGGTTTATAAATATGAGAGTATAAGAATATAAATAAGCGAATCTGGGGCGGGTCGCTAGTAAATAATAAATAAATAAATAATAATCATTATAAATTAATTATATTTTCGTATTCATTAAATATTTCATCAGAGAAAATATTTACTTACCTATACCTACTCCACAATTAGAATAAAAAAGGTTACAATAATTACGACAACTAAAATATCTTGTTATTTATGTAACATTCGTCTAATTAAACAATTAAATACCAGAATGCGGAAGTCAAACACAACTTTCCGAACATTTTTTATGAACTTGACATTTCCATTGAGTATAAAAACTGGAGCAGTTGAGACATAGCATTAACTGAACGGGTTCAGTTTGTAATAAATAGCTATATTTATGTCACTCTTCTTGCTTTATTTAGATTCCAAAGTTTCTTGGTGGTCATTTCTTACTTGAAAACGGTAGATTTTTTTCAGTTTATTTTAAAAAGTATTTATTCACAAATTATGGGACTATAAACACTATTAAGCGGGTAATATGCAGTTCACCCATACAATCAAGTTTTCTTTTTTAAAAACCAAAATGATTTGGAAGAGTTTTTGTGCACAAATAGTGGGTTTTATTTTAAACACTATGAAGCGGTTATCCCAGCAGCACTTTACCCATACAATTTTTCACCTTTTTTCTTCCTGAACAATGTCTTTTTAATAGCTATTATATTTTTTATAAGACCTAAGTTTGTTGTACACTTGCCCATGTCATTAATTATTTTTTCTAAGAACTAATTACCAAGGAATTATGACCTTAAAACATGCAAAACCTCAAAAAAATAATGTATAAAGTACAGCAAACCTTGGTTTTAAAATAAAAAAAGAATGATTGCTATCTGAAGTAAAAAAAATCGCGCCCAAAAGAGTCGGTTACATAACTTACATACATACAAACAAGCAAGCAAACATACAGGTGAAACTAATAAAAGCGTGTTAAAAAGAGGAATACGAAAGAAAAGAAAAAAGCACCTTTTGGTGCTTAAAGAAAGCACTGCTAAGATACCTACGATTGTGGCATATTGTCTTTGTTTGAAAACAAAAGTTACATATCCATTTATTGTCAGGCCATCGATCTCATAAAATAGTCATAAATATTAATAGGTATAGGTAACCAGAGACAATAGCACGAACTTTTGATTTGATGTTATGATAGCGAAACTCCCACGTTACGAATTTAAAGTCGAATCACATCATCCAATTATCATACCTAAACATAATATTATTTTCGAATAAATCTATTGATTTTTCTCAGTGATCGTTTTCAAAAGGAACTCACAGATTGTCCCTACAAAACTAAGTACCTATATATACTTAATACTAAGTATACTAAAGTACTTCAATTAAGGAGTCTTAAAATTTCTTAATATTACATCTAATCTAATGCCTTTCAGGGTACTGTTAGTGCCTGGGACTTGTATATAATGGAGTAGGCTTGCTCAGCACCTATATCACCCTCTCAGCTTAGTCGGCGTGTCCAGAGGAAAGAGCTAGTCAGCTCTATAGAAAATATTAGTTAGTATTAAATCATCGAATCAAACCAGAAAAAAATATAATTAAGCGTTTTAAAAGAAAAAACATCTTACTTCCAAAAGCTTTTATCTACCTACAGTTATTTTTAGAAAAATCTTCCTATTATTTTTTTGCTGTTAAACAAATAGTTCGTAAATTTGCTTTTGTCCATACCGCACGGTTATTAACCTCAATTATTATGGTTTTATTTTTTCGCCAACTAGCTTAGTCCCTTGGTTTCACCAGCGTTAGTCGAAGATCGGGATATCTACATCAATAATACTTATTAGTTGTTAGAGATTTATAACAGTTTACGAGTTGATTAAACCTAAGCGACAAAACCCTGGACGACCCAGTTGGGACAATGGTCACCATACCGGACTGCCAAACACAGGGTTGCGGGTTCTATTTCCGCCTCAGACGTATGCTTAGATATTTGTCTGTGGTCTGGTTGTTTCTAAGTATTATAAGTAAGTATATAGGTATTGTAAGTAAAGTACAAAAGAAAAGTATTGTAAGTAGTATTTCCGTTGTCTAACACCTATAACACAAGTCTAGTTATATAGCTTGGGGCTGGATGGCGATGTGTGGAATGTCCTGCAATATTTATATAAAAAACGTCTTAGAAATGCAGTAAAATATCTGGTAAAGAAATCGCTACAGATGACTTTATACCAAAATCAAATAGTGATAGAGTAGACACTAGAGAATCAGATGATGATAAATGCAAGGATACCAGGATCTCTATCATAGAGCATTTATTTATTAACATCCAGTAGATATGTTTATATTAAGTAAATATTGATATTTCGAGCAAAGTATGAGAGAAGTAAAAAATATTTTCTGGACACTTTATATATATTTTTTTGTAAAATGTAACTTATTCATGGACTGGAATTTACTTATTTTTAAAAGAAAAATAAAAATCCTTTTGTAATGTGCGCACCAACTTTGAGAAATTACACAAAAAATGTTACCAAAAATATGGATCGTGGACATCCTGAATAGAGTAACCCATGGACTCGACAATTTCGTGGAGTCCAACAATTAAATAACTCGATTATTGAACTCTTCCCATATTATTTTTATATGGAGTTAAACAATCAAGTACAGTCATCAAGAAAAACGTTTATTCTAATTTAATTCACCGAATTAATATTTAATATTTGATTGGCCGTCGCCTCCGGGATTCCTGGTGCAAAGGCTGTCGATTGCGATCCAGGGGGTAATGATGCCAGCATATTGTCCAGCTTTGTACCGGGAAAGTTGGGGAGGGCTCTGTTTGATTAGGGTTAGTTTATTTTTGTGTTTAATTTAATTTTATGTTTAGATTTAAGTACATAAGTAGGTACTTAGTTTTTTTTTATTAAGTATTTTTTTAATATATTATTTTTACGATTTAATTAAGTATGTAACATGTACATTTAATAACTGAGAAAATATTCTAAGGGATAAATTATTAAAAAAAGGCTTTTTTATTTATTTTGTTCCCTGACTAATATTTTTATTCCAAATCAATTTAAAACCAAGTGCATCGAAACATTTAATAGTACATTGTTATCCTAGGTGTGAAAGTCACTCATTACAAGTCCCGAGACGTAGTTTGGCGCCCGAGCGTAGCGAGGGCGCTAATAGTTCGAGGGACTTAATGAGTCTTTCACCCGAGGTAAACACTGTGCTTTTCATTACGAATAATACATAAAGTTCTTCCTAACAACGAGAGTGAATGAGAGACTCCATACTACCTGATCCTCTTACAAGGTTGGGACCAAAGAGGTTATATACATGTAGTGTTATTCTTTGGTGTTACTTAAAGCAAGGAGGTTAGGTTTTTAAAGTTCCTTATGCGTAATGTTACTGATACTGGCTACATGCACATTGCACAAGTCGTGCTAAGCCATAATTTGACATGACAGCTGTCAGTGAAAGAGAAAAGCCCTAGGGCTGGAAATTTTATTTTCTACACGCTCTTCATGCATCTTTAGACCTACTTTCGGAGTATGAGTAATGAAAAATAAATTTTAAATCGCGTTTCCTTTACTTTGTCGCGTATCTCATTTAAATTCTTTAAATATTCGTGTTTGAAAATTTTAAGCGTATTTTTGCAGACTAAATACGAGATTGAGGTCAATAACTGTTTTTAAAATAAATAATCAACGCCATTTTATTCTTGTCTTTGACATTTTTATGGTTAAAAAGTAAATTCTCAAATTGCATTGAAAATTACACATTTATTTTAACATTTTTTATAATGTACAGAGGATTGTTACGGGACGGGATGGAAAATGATACGATTCAAACAATTTTTTGTCTTAAATTATTTGGTAAATGATACTCCGATCAGAGCAATTCAATTTAACTTCCCACTTCAGAGAAGGATTATGGCCTCGTAAAAAAGGATAAAGGAGAGAATTTAATTGAATCGAAAAACTTTTATTTTATGTGCTAATGTTTGGATGGGATATTCGCCAAATTGTGGCGTCTTAAGGTCTCTTCCATCTCGCTGGCTTTGGAGACAAAATAAATAGTTAACTTGAGTGCTTCCTGTTTGCCCCACTAAGCCGCCCCACAGTGGGGCAAAGTGGAATCGTAAAAAATTTGCACAGTCTGGGATTTTTTCTTTACAGTTAGTAGTAAAAGTGACTAATTATTATTGTGTGTTGAGATTGGCAAAGATTTTATTTGTAACGAGTCGTGTAATTTATTTAGTGATTTATAACCAGATTCCTTCAGAAGTAAACATTTCAAATAATCATTTTGTACTTATATCGTGATAGTTCATAACTTTGGAGATGATACAAAAATTCTCAAACTCTCAACAGGGTGCCAAACCTGAGACGGGCCGAATCATATTAGTGGGGGCAAACGACACTGCAAAATTTTAACAATTCCACTTTGCCCCACTGTGGGTCGGCTTAGTGGGGCAAACAGGAAGTACTCGTTAACTTTTAAGCCAAAAGTTCCGTAAAAATTATCTTATGATTATTTTTCCTGAACTTTTTATTATGTACTTACCTACTTAATCCAAAAATCTTCTATGTATCAATATTTTGTATTAAGATATCAATTAACATTTCCTGAACATTGTTTTCACGCGTTAAAGGACCACTTCCACTACCGCGACTTGGAGGTGAATCAAGTCACGCATAAGAAGAACGCAAGAGACGGCTCGTTTGACAAGGAACAACAATCTATAACATGAAACTTGGTGAAGACTACTATAATACAATGTTGGACACGACAAGTAAATACGAAAACAAAACAAAAATGATAGATAGATAAATTAATTAAATTATTGTAAATACTATATTTTTAAATTACATAAAATCTATATATCTATTTTATTATATAAAAGAAAGTCGTGTTAGTTACACTATTTATAACTCGAGAACGGCTGAACCGATTTGGCTGAAAATTGATGGAGAGGTAGCTTAGAACCAGGAGAAGGACATAGGATACTTTTTTTTTTACTTCTTACGCGTTTTTCTTACGCGGGTGAAATTAAATATACGAATTTTAAAAGGCATATAAGCCCGCATAAGTCCCGATCCCGTGGGAATATTGGGATAAAAGTATGCTACACTATTGTGTATTCTGTGACGTTCGTCTTTGTTCTAAGGCGTTCGACCGGGGGGTTTTCTCGAGCGGTATTTTATTTTCTTCATTTATAACATTTTTTTTACATGGCAAAACGACGTTTGCCGGGACAGCTAGTAATATATAAACTTCAGCAAGGACAGCCTTGTTACTCGAACCGATCTTTGAAAAAATGTTGGTCAAAAGAATATAGGTAAGTATTAAAAACCGACGATTTTCTACGAACTAAAAAAACATTCGATTATTTTATTTTAGATACTTAGTAGATATTATTTAGAAAATTAGTTTTCCTATATAGGTAAAAGAACGTCTGCATTGGCTGGCAATGCGGCCAAAGCAACAGCCAGCCCTTTGGGACTGCCAATATAAATTATTTTATAATGTTTATGTTAGTATTTTCTAAGGTTTTCGCGACTTGAACTCATAAATATAAATATATTAAAACGGATATATCCGAATATATCCGTTTTAATCTCTATATATATAAAATTCTCGTGTCACGGGGTTCGAACTTGAACTCCTCCGAAACGGCTCGACCGATTCTCATGAAATTTTGTGAGCATATTCAGTAGGTCTGAGAATTGGCCAACATCTATTTTTTTTTTTGTTTTTTTTTGTAAATAGCAAAACAACGTTTGCCGGGACAGCTAGTATATTTATATTTATGTTTATGTTATTTGAAACAAAAATCATAGATCGATAACGAAATGTCAAATTATTGATATTTAGCATTTTATGATTATTGTATCGATCATGAATTGTAATTTAGATTAGGTTACATTCTTGATTCGATTTTTATTTTCTTGTTGATTTAAATGTATAAATTGTTTCAATCACCATTATATAGCTATTAGATTGATAAAATGTCATCGAATTTAAAGATTCAAGGTATCTTTACATTTAATTAACAGTTTGTTAAATCTCCACGTAAAAACTACTGAACCGATTGCTATGGAACTTGGTAACACTCAATATTATTGGCTCATTAACGTGGCTTATTAAGGGGGGTCCATACGTCAACGACCTTGCTACACAGCGTACTAAATAGTTACTACTGGCACCGGTCGCCTTCGTTGGTAAAAATTGTTGGTGTAGGTGAGATTTTTACCGACATTTTGGTGTGATTTTGAGCCAAAAACTTCATATAGTTTTGAAGCTATCCTAAAATTAAGAATTAAAACTAGTCTAGCTTTGAAATGACATAGAATTTTCGCCTCAAAATTACCCCAAAATATCGGTAAAAATCTCACCTACAATTATTCCATCTCAGCACTTTTGAGAAAAACAAAACACATTCGTAACAATCAACAATTTTCACCAACGAAGGCGACCGGTGCCAGTAGTAGTAAGCGACGGGTATTTCTGGCGCGTTGCGTTTGGCAACATAAGCAGCCTTAACAGAAGGCTTATTAACAGAAACACTCATTAGTATTGGCTTATTTTTTTCTAATAAGCGCTTCTTAACGTTGCTCTTACGGTGAAAGAAAACATCGTGATGAAACCCGCGGCTTAGTTTGCTTCTTTCCTGTAGTCATGGTCGACTGAGCTAAGAGGGTGGTATAAAGAACGGCTAATATTATAATTATACTTAAAACAATACATGTAGATACAAGACAAGCTCACGCCACAGGATTTAAGGTAGGTATTCTTAGATTTAGATGACGGAAGTGTTCATAGTAATGTCAGGGACATTGGAATATCACTCAGCTGACATTTCTACATCATGTGGGAGTTACAAGTATATCATTGTAAGTACATCAAGTGGGAGAAGTGTTGCCGTTTTAACGAATTTGTTACTACATCTAGCGGGTTTAATTTTACTAACTACCGTACCTTCTCCATCTTAAGGTGGATGTTTGTACAATTTCGTAGCTGTTAATAAGCTTTCTCGTCCTTTTTGTTATTTTTCAATGTTTTGTGTGTTGTACAAATAAAGTGTTTATTTATCTATCTATCTATCTACCTGCGGCTTAAGGATCACTAAAGATTGGTTTAAAACCTTGCTCTTAGTGATACTATAACAAGAAAATAAATACATTCTTTTTCAAGTTATAATGAAGCAAATATTTATCTAATGGCCTGTTTTTAAGTAGTTTCTCCTATTTTTACGAAATATTTAGTTTTTAATTAAGGTGGCCCTTGTTACCAACAAGTACCTTAGATATTGATTGCATTGATAGTATCTAGGCTTTTATTTTTTTCGGACATAATATCATTCTTTCAAACATAGTGGTTTTTGGACATTTTGGGATTCCAACAGTGAAATTAACATTAACATACTCAGAGATTTTGATTCTGAAGTAAATCGAACGATTGCAATAAAAGTGATCGAAACTAAAAGATAGGAGTATTACGTAAACATGATTGCGAACTTCACTGCTCATTGTAATACAAGATGCATGAGGTTGTGGTGATTGTGATCGGTTTACTAATCAGTATGGACCTCTGATTGACTTATGGGTGTTTACCTAAATATAGTTCGTATAATAATATTTGAAAGGAAAAATGCGTTCATAGTTGAATTTAAGAATCGCATCAACCTCTTCGAAGTAAGTTTTCCATTAAAATATTTTCTGATAGCCCAGTGTAGGCCACGCACTATGTAAATAAAAAATAAAATCATACAGTACTTATAGATTTTTTTACACAAAAAATGCATTTGACCACATCTCACGCACACTATGGGAAGCGACGATGGAGGTCCTGGATCTAGCATGTTTGCCTATTCACTCTAGACTTGAAGACTCCAATGTTGTAGTATTTGTTGACCTTCCATACAACATTTTATAAGACAAAAATCGGTAAGAGCGGTGATGACCCAGTGGTAGATACCTCGACATTCATTCCGAAGTTCATATACCAATAGAATTAAGTACCGGTGCTTTAATGAAGTCTCGGGAATTTCAAGACTACTTAATCAAGGAACCAAATTTCCCGGGATTTTCGGGAATTATGAGTTTCTTACTAGAGTCACACTAGAGTGTTAATTCATTTAGATATTTAATAACGCTTTTTGGGGTTTATCTAGGTATTATCAAAGTAGCATTTATAATAATAAGTTTATTATCATTTTTCGCACGGTCAACCCGCGAAGTTCCAGACTTTACCCCTCTTTTTCGGTCGGGGTTTAAAAGAATATACGTTTGCTTTTGCTAAATACTAATATTAAAATACCTACCTATAGATTAATTAGGTAGCAACTTGAATTAGTTCGGGTCTGAATTAAATGACCAAATTCCAACCTTTTCAAATTGAAATGTCTAACATGACAGCTACAAGTTGATTACATTTAATAATACTTTGCAATAAATATTTCAATTCTATTCCTATACCTACGCTACAACAATAAAATGAATTAAGATAAAAATATTTTTTAAAGTTCATGCCATTTTAGCAAAACATTTGAGATCTTTAAAATAACTTCAAACATAAATAGTAGGTAAACAAAAGTTAGTTCAGATCACATCGTCTTTTGTTTCTCTTTAAATCTCTTTTGTTTTACTGCAGATCGTCTTTTGTTTCAATTTCGATCGCCTTTTTTTTACTTCGGATCGTCTTTTGTTTTAGTTCAGATCGACTTTGGTTTCCGTTTCGATCGTCTTTTGTTTCTGTTTCGAAAATTAAATGCACCTACAACCGTTCGGCTTATGTCAGATATTTTAGTCCCAAAGCCATTTTACCATTCTAATTTTCAATGGATATCGATCATTAGCAAAGGATATTGCCTCATTTAGTATGGACGCTGTCCCAAACAAATCGCAGCGATGTGTCGTGCCTCATTTGAAAGGCCTTAATGTGTACTCCATTTTATATTAAGGCAGCAAAAAAAATCCACCCAGTGGAACCGAGATATTTCGTCAACAATACAACGTCTCGTAATATGAAAGTTATAGAACTCGCATAGCCATTACTGTTTAATTAAACATGTAACACCTTCATGTGGTAGCTCAAATGAAAGACCTTAACTAGGACTACATTTTTGTTCTACATTACAAAAAAATCCCCTCAGGAGGAACAGATATATTTCGTCTTCAATACAACATCTCGTACTATGAAAGTTATAGAACACTGTTTAATAAAATGTGTAAGTAACACCTTCATGTGGGGTAGCTCAAATGAAAGAACTTAACTAGGACTACATTTTTGTTCTACATCACAAAAAAAATCCATCAGAAGGAACCAAGATATTTCGTCTTCAATACTACGTCTCGTAGTAAGAAAGTTATGAATCTCGCATAGCCATTACTATTTAAACGTTAAACACCTTCTTTAGGTACCTCAAATGAAATGTCTTAAATAGGACTACATTTTTGTTCTACATTACAAAAACCCACCAGATGGAACCCAGATAAATAATAGTATTTTAGCTTTAAAAAGGTAATTGTTTTTTTATCACTGTTGCTCATAAAGTGGATCTTATTAAACCGCTTTAAGGCTCATAAAGCAATGTATTATACACGCGTGCGATAAAAAAAAATCCAACAAGTGCTAAAATAATATTATATTATCCCGATAAGTTAAATTACATCTTACTGCTAATTACATGTTAGGTAGATGAAACACTCTTAATTTATCTGGGTTATACTGTTTTGATGTATAGAATAAAGGTACCAACAAAGAGTTTTTAAGCCTTGCTGGCCTCAAAACTCTTTTTTGGTACCTTTTTTCTTCTTTTCAAAAGGATGCCTCAATCAAAGTCTGATAGCGAACGATAATTTTACGTGATAACGTCTTTGAAAACAATTAAAAATTGAGTTTTGTTTCTATTTTGTTTTTCTTTAGGTACATAAATATATTTTGTTCATTACCATTATATTCTGTTTTTAACCTCAGAAGCAATAACAAATGGAAAAAACCCTAAAAAAATATTGTATGTCAGACGAGCTGTATAGGTTAAGTCTTTTGCCTAGCCTTTGTGGAGTGTAATTAACAAAAAATAGTAAACATAACCTAAAATTGTTAAAAAGTTTTTATTATTTTAACAAGTTTTTTTTTAATTCGCAACTATGTTAAAAAACGTCGTACGATACACGTGTGGATTGATCTTTGTATCTCGGCTTTTTAAACGCCTCTATGCAAGGATCAATTTTCCACACTTGTATCGCAATGAATTATAATAATCGACTTCCAACAATTTCATCTTGTGGAACCTTATTTGTTACCTTACTGGTCTAGTTGCGGATAATAGCTATATCATAATTATAACTATTATTTTAAGTGTTCAAAATCCCACCAAATGGATGCTACACAGGTGCAGGTGCAGGTTGACCAGCGCTGTAACTGCGTCATTGCAGTGGTAGCTAATGGTGAGGCAGATCCTGGTTAGCGGCACACGACTCTTAAGACTACCTACCTTAATAGGTTTTTTGTGTTACTGATTATTATTATTTTTTTGTTTTATGTTGTTCATTGTTTTTCTCGGTATAACGTCGTGTGCTTATACAGGGTTATTGGAAATTAATTGACACGGCGTTAAGGGCTTCTTCTGTGCACCTTAACGATCAACTTTTGTTCTACGGCTTTTGGAAATTCAGTATAAAAATATTCCATACAAAAATAAAAAATTAAATCCAACAGTTCAATTAATACTCAACTCTACGTCTACGTCACAGAATCAATCATAGTAGGTATGGTACAACCTGATCGGGACGCACGCAGTGCGCCCCGTGCCGATCGCGCGCGCGCACTTGCCGCATAGACATAGAAAATTACCAGACAGTACGAGAAACACTTAAATATTTTTTTTGGGATATGTATTAAGTTTCCACAAAAGTCGTAGAACAAAAGTTGTTTGTTAAGGTGCACAGAAGAAGCCCTTAACGCCGTGTCAATTAATTTCCAATAACCCTGTATAATAAGCGTTTTCTTTTTTTTTCTACTAACAAATTATTTAATACTAGCTGCGCCCCGCGGTTTCACCCGCGTAATAATGTTCTACGCAATTTTCTTTCATAAGAACCTTCTCCTGACAATAACAAACACAACAAAAAGAGAATTGGTCGCACGAAAATTATTAGACTTCGCGCACGACCGCTGCGTAGGGAGCCGACCTCGCGACTGAGCCGCGCGGGTACCTTACTCATAGATCTAAACTCCCCTCCCGCACGCGCACCCCCCTCTTGGTGACGCCCACTTCGCAACGGGCCGTGCAGCAGAAATCGTAATATTTTAATTTCGCCATAACTTCAAAACCAAACGTCCAATTTTAATCATTCAAAGACCAAATATTATCTCCATAAACTGTTCTTAGTGATGAAATTTATTATTTATTTTGATAAGGATTAATAGCATGAGTAAAATAAACGCGTTTAAATGTAGTCCAAAAAAAAATCAAGATTTTTAAATAAAAAAATGGTTGCTGTGCCTCACTCGACATAGATGGGTATAGTGTGTCGCGGACTTTTTGTAGATATTTATAAGATCTACAATTAATTAGAACATTTTATGGTTCTATCTTTTATAGTTTAGGCAGCGTACGCAAAATAAGTAACTTTTCTGGTTGATTTTTTACACCTTGTGTCCGAAAAACCCAAATATCTTACGGAACCCTATTTTTTTCCAAAATAAAATATAGCCTATGTTACTCGTGGATAATGTAGCTTTCGAATGGTGAAAGAATTTTTAAAATCGGTCCAGTAGTTTTTGAGCCTATTCAATACAAACAAACAAACATACAAACAAAGTTTTCCTCTTTATAATATTAGTGTAGATGAAATCGATTAGGCCAAAGCTTTATTTATAACATCGCGCGTCTTGTGCAAGAAGACGACATACTCGTATGTTTTTAAATTATTTTTATCACAGTTGCTCTTATAGTAAATCTTATTAAACCGATATTAGGCTCATAATCAGAGCTCGTTTAACCCGATACTATACCGAAGATATCCCGGACGTCAGCCTGTACGAGATATGGTCGGCTCTCAAACAGTTTAGAAACAATAAGGCACCGGGTGATGACGGAATAACGACAGAACTTCTGAAGGCAGGTGGATCACCGGTACTTAAAGTCCTTCAGAGGCTGTTCAACTCCATCATCCTCGAGGGACAAACGCCAGAGGCGTGGAACAGGAGCGTGGTGGTGCTGTTCTATAAGAAGGGTGACAAAGCCCTTCTAAAGAACTATAGGCCCATCTCACTGTTGAGCCACGTCTATAAGCTGTTTTCGAGAGTTATCACCAACCGTCTTTCTCGAAGGTTTGATGACTTCCAGCCTCCCGAACAAGCCGGGTTCCGAAAAGGCTTTAGTACCGTAGACCACATTCATACGCTCCGGCAGATTATACAGAAGACAGAGGAGTATAATCGGCCGTTATGTCTTGCGTTTGTGGACTACGAGAAAGCCTTTGATTCAGTCGAAACCTGGGCAGTGCTGCAGTCCCTCCAGCGGTGCCAAATTGACTATCGGTATATCCAAGTGCTGAAGTGTTTGTATAGCAACGCCACTATGTCTATCCGGCTTCAGAACCAGAGCACAAATCCGATCCCATTGCAAAAAGGGGTGAGACAGGGAGATGTTATCTCTCCGAAACTGTTCACCTCTGCATTGGAGGATATATTTAAGCTCTTGGACTGGAACGGATATGGCATCAATATCAATGGCGATTACATCACTCATCTTCGGTTTGCCGACGATATAGTCATCATGGCAGAATCGCTGGAGGACCTCAGCAGGATGCTGAGAGACCTCAACACCGTCTCCGGTCAGGTGGGTCTTAAAATGAACATGGGTAAGACAAAGATCATGTCGAACGCCCACGTCGTACCCATACCTGTTCACATTGGAGACGATGTTATCGAAGTTGTTGATCACTATGTCTACCTAGGCCAAATGGTCCAACTAAGTAAATCCAACTTCGATAAAGAGGTCAGCCGACGAATCCAACTCGGTTGGGCAGCGTTCGGGAAGCTTCGCAATATCTTCTCGTCACAAATACCACAGAGCCTCAAGACGAAAGTTTTTCAACCAATGTGTGTTACCAGTGATGACATACGGATCCGAGACGTGGTCGCTGACTATAGGCCTCGTTCATAAGCTCAGAGTCGCTCAGCGGGCTATGGAGAGAGCTATGCTCGGAGTTTCTCTACATGATAGAATCCGAAATACGGAAATCCGTAGAAGAACCAAAGTCACCGACATAGCTCTCAGGATTGGTAAGCTGAAGTGGCAATGGGCAGGTCATATAGCTCGCAGAACTGACAACCGCTGGGGAGTAAAGGTTCTCGAGTGGCGGCTACGATGCAACGCGAAACGGAGTGTTGGAAGACCAGCTGCCCGGTGGACCGACGACATTGTGGCGGTCGCGGGTAGTCGGTGGATGGAGGCAGCTCAGGATCGCAGTTTGTGGCGTCGTATGGGGGAGACCTATGTCCAGCAGTGGACGTGTATGGGCTGACATGATGATGATGATGATGAGGCTCATAATACAACGTATTACGCACGCGTGCGTTTTAC
The DNA here is from genome assembly GCA_907269075.1 of Idaea aversata. Classification (NCBI taxonomy): domain Eukaryota; kingdom Metazoa; phylum Arthropoda; class Insecta; order Lepidoptera; family Geometridae; genus Idaea; species Idaea aversata. Next base: position 14,441,413 of record OU026087.1, read on the forward strand.
TTTACGCACAAGTGCTGTAAAGTTATCCCGATAATTTAAATTAGTATCTTATTGCTAAATTCATGTTATGTAGATCAGATGTAGCTAATCCTACCTCTCTGTTAGAACCTTCTACACAGTTCTGGCGGATGTGGCTAATTGAACCTATCTATTAGAATAGAACCTTCCACACCATTCTGACCGATGTAGCTAATCCAACCTGTTAGAATTATACAGACAGTTTTAACAGAGAGGTTGGATTAGCTACATCCGTCGTCATTTGAGGTACCACATGAAGGTGTTAAACGTTTAAATAGTAATGGCTATGCGAGATTCATTACTTTCTTACTACGAGATGTAGTATTGAAGACGAAATATCTTGGTTCCTCCTGGTGGGATTTTTTTGTAATGTAGAACAAAAATGTAGTCCTAGTTAAGTTCTTTCATTTGAGCTACCCTACATGAAGGTGTTACTTACACATTTTATTAAACAGTAATGGCTATGCGTGTTCTATAACTTTCATAGTACGAGACGTTGTATTGAAGACGAAATATATCTGTTCCTGATGGGATTTTTTTGTAATGTAGAACAAAAATGTAGTCCTAGTTAAGGCCTTTCATTTGAGCTACCACATGAAGGTGTTACATGTTTAATTAAACAGTAATGGCTATGCGAGTTCTATAACTTTCATAGTACGAGACGTTGTATTGATGACGAAATATCTCGGTTCCACTGGGTGGGATTTTTTTGCTGCCATAATATAAAATTAAGTACACATTAAGTCCTTTCAAATGAGGTATGACACATCGTAGCGATTTGTTTGGGACGCTAAGCGGCATTATCCTTTAAACGACTAAATATTTCCAATGAAATCTCATTTTTTGATAGAGATAAATTTGTCCATCTAAATGAAATGGTTATAATATAATTTATTTTAACTTTTCTATGACATGATGGCCTAAAGTGTCACATTTCGTAAATCACTCTGAAACTTTGTTAGTCATGTTAGTCAAATTTCACCAGCCTGTTCCTTCATCTTTGGTAATACATTTAAAATTTAAAAAACCTTCAAGTAGCAATATTTTATAAACGACAAAACATTAAAACAATAATGAACACAATCAATACACAACGAATAAGTACGGATCACTGAACACGATTCCTTACAAGCTTTTATAAATTTCAAACAAAATTACATTTACCGTTCCAAAAAACCCTTTACGTAAAATTACGATGAAATAAAGGTGAAATTTGATAACGTCTGTGAAGTTATAAACTTGTATTGGATAAGCTTCTCGGATAAGTCGAGCGTTATCAAGTGTAATGTATTGGCATACAAGTGCCGCGAATGGACTGTGATATTTTATTGACTACTGAACTTGGCCTTCGATAAAGGTCTTGGGTAAAATGATTTTCGTGTAGCGAGTTGGTTTATCGTGTTAATTTGTGAGGTTAGATTGTAATTGTGGAGAAAATGACTCATCAATGTCCGAAACTGTAAGAGCTACGTGTCTGAAACCTTTCATTGAAGTTCTTTTTACGCCGTAGTGCTCCCAGTTCCACTAAGGGGTTTTTGAAAAATTTGCCTTCAAAGGGGTTAAAGAAATCATATAGTTCATAGTAAATCGTGGTCCTAAAGGAATTTATTTTTTGTTGTGCAAGTCAACCAAAATCTTCAAAAAAGCTACCAAAAAGTCTGACTAAAATATTAATACCGTAATTTTAGTCAGACTTTTTGGTAGCTTTTTTGAAGATTTTGGTTGACTTGCACAACAAAAAATAAATTCCGGACCACGATTGAATCAACTGTCAAAGTGATGAATTTGATTTTAAATTACCCGTTAACAAAAATGTATTTAGCTAGAATTTGGTACAATGTAACGCAAGTCAATATAAAAAAATATATATAATTATATATCAATACAAAAAAAGTTTACAAGGCAGTTTGCCTACCAAAACTTGCAGCGGTTTTACCCTCGTAAATTCCGATTCCGTAGGAATAATAAAAAATAGCAGACAGACAGACGCGGTGGCAGACTATGTTATTTATAAGTTTGGATACTTAGATGTATAATATCTATTTACTTCTATAAATGAAAATATACTTAAGAGAGAACTCATATATTGGTAGGCACCTACAATTTAGAAAATTAGGTAAATTATAAAGACAATTAACTTTTAGATAAGCTAACTTATCTATGACTGCCTTAATTCGAAATTAATCTGCTTGCATCAAATCTGTGTCTTATTAATTTAATATACTCATTTATTGAATTCTCAAATTATATTTAACTAGCTGCCCCCGCGGTTTTACCCGTGTTAGTGTCAATCCCGTGGAAAATTAGAATAAAAGTAGCCATAGAGCGCTTTCGCGTAGCGCGTGCTCGGAAGAACGCTAATTTTAAATTGGTGATACGTGGTATTGAGTTTCTACAAACACATAATACATTAATTACTACCTATAGCACTCCTTTTTACTTCTTTAGGGGGTGAATTAAAAAAACCCTTTCCTAGCGTTCGCCTTCGTTCTATAAGGAACCCCTATGAGAAATTTTAGGCTCGTAGTTCTTGTAGTTTCAAAGATTTCGTGATAATTCTTTTTCTCTTTTTTATTTAAAGATTCCGTTTTAAACTTGATTTAACTTACAAAAATATTGAGATCTCTAATAAATTATTCACGATACTTAAACAAAATTAACGGTGCATTGACCTCTGGCAAGTTTTCACAGATGTGTAATACCTAAATTTAGAATTAGGCACGAAGCAAATCTAGCAGGCTAAAATGCAGAAAACATATTAGAAAAAAATACAAAAGAAAATTCTTCGAATATCTATAAATTAAACTCCACGACGAGGTTTCTTTAACATATTGTTACTGGCTTTACCGAAACAGCATCATGAATGATAGTTATAGGAAATGATAAGCTGAGGGTATTTCATACCGGGCGCCCGCCAAATTTAAATTCGAAAAGAGGAAAGTAAAGTCGCTGTTTTAATTACCCAACTAAAAACCTTTTTTAAAGACACTAAAACCATCCTAAAATTACGATTTATTCATAAACGCCACTTTAATTAGCTGTAAGATTATGTTCTGGAGTCGCGGAAACACCGGAAAAAAAAAATTGCCGGTGAAAACTTAACACTGGATATTTCACAAATCACAAAGGGCCAAAATAAAATAAATACTAACCTCAAAATGAAATTCAGAAGACAGCTCAATCTATTTAAAATCCTCACAATGTTATCTCTACAAAACATTTTGTCGCCATTCACGGAACAATCGAATAATGGATTACAAAGGATGAATAAATAAAATATTAACAAAAACTATAGACAAGATAACACTGACAATCGTTTAGTACAATGTCTCGTCGACTTATTATCATCATTTATCATTTTAAATTGAGAACGCTAACTTTTTCTTACAAACAATAACCATGGAGTTTTCATGCGATGCTAATTTTGAAGTTAAAATATTCAGAAAAAGTTTTTAAGTGAAGAGTTAAGGATACTTTGCATTTTAAACACCGTGAAAATGTATTTATTTTTGCTCATTACTATTCTGTATAGCTTAATTTATACCAAAGAAGAACTTCGCATGTAAATATCAAGGCGAACATGCGAATTATATTTGATTGATTTAAGAAAATAAAATATTATTGTTGCGATTATTTTTTATTGTTGTAACTTGATTATTTACATTATAATTTTGTATTTATTATTACTAAAAATTAAGTTTTTAACCGACTCCAAAAAAGTAGAAAGTTCTGATTCGACGTGTATGATTTAATTATTAAATTACTTACATAAAGAAAATTAGAAAATACAATGTTCATCTTTTTTTTTTTCAAAAACGCTTACTAAAGCTATGACCTATTCCACTATACCTCGATAGGTGGCAGACCCAGTTTGCTACAGGATCAGAAAAACTGAAAGATATCTGTGGCCAGTAACAATCAACGTGTGTAACGAGGCTGTATCTATATAGGGCTAATAATAAACCTTTTGCCTTCCAAGAAAAGGCAATAAAAAATGGTTATTTGAACCTGGAATCTCAGCCGTCTATCACGTACTAGTTTAGAATAAAAGCTTTTAGAAAAAAGCGAATCTGAGTGAAGGCAATTTTTAAATTATGCCAATAATATTGTGACAAACAAGTGCGTAAACCCAAAATAAAATCCCTCTACGCATCCATCAACATTATTTTAATAAGGTCAGTGCGCAAGCGCAGCCTCAATGTAAGGAAATTGGATAAAAAAGCAAGTAAAGTGATCGTAGTACCATCGGTAATGGTCGATAGCGGGTTAATTTATGTCTTGTTAACCTTTCTGCTTGTAAATAAGGATTAACCGATACCTAACAGTATGTAGGTAGTAGGTACCTATATTTGTTGCTTAATTTTTCGTAGCTGTATGAGACCAGAGGTCTAAAATGGAGACTTACGACGAATCGTGTTGCGAATTGAATTTGACCTATTTTGTGTGTGATTTTATATTAATACCGGCTTAGTGGTTGGGTTGCTACTTCGATTACCAGATTGTTGCAACTTTCTAACTGAAAAAAAACAGGGATGAGGTTTTTAAGTCGATGCGTATATATTTTTTATGTATGATCAGCAATTACTCGAAGACGGCTCAACCGAGTACGATGGCGACTGAGGTAAGTATTCCCTTTCTAACACAAAAAGGTTAGAAAGGGGATAGCTCAGGGATGGTCCCATAAATGATAAGTGTCAGTAGTCCGCTTGTCGAAGAAGTCTGAACTGTTGAAAACTAAGTTTCAGTAGTTCGGTTTGCAGTCCGTGTGGAGTGCGATTCAGTGCAATGTATCGTCGACATAGTCGTACCCTTATTGCAATACGGAACATTTTGCTTCAAACAGTGCCTTCCAATTTCTACCTAGCTATGTACCTATGATAAAAATCTCACAAGGAATTTCATCAACATAACTTACCAGATAATTATTACTTATTTTTTCTTTTTATTATTTCCGAAAAGGTCAACATAAGTTTGTTGATAAAATGGGGCAAGTCTTTATGTACCTATACAGTGTGTAACAAAAACTCTAAAATCCCTCGTAGGTACCTAAACTATTTGTTATAGTCTAGGGGTGCAAGAGTGCACACAATCGTAGATAGAGTTCTAAAATTGCAAATAATATGATTCCATTATGTTTTCTAGTAAATTTATGAGTTTAAGGGCTTTAACGATAATAGCAATTTTGTAGTTTTGTTGTGGGTCTGCAAGTATGTAGACTAGTGTACTACTCCCTACCAGCGTATCCTGGTGGGGAAGTATTTTGCCTGATTGTTATGTACTCCTAACAGGGATAACAGAGTTTTTGACGTGATAACGCCTTTTAAATTGGTAAACACCTGCACTCAAAAAAGTGTGACGTCTAGCGTTATTGACAATGAACCATAGAAACGTTATTGACTATTAATCATAGCGTATTGAAGTACTTAAACAAAATGGTAATGTCAACGATACAAAAGAGTTCGATGTTATCGTCCGTAAACTGACTATGTACAGACAACCGTTTTTAATACACACTGTATTACCTACTGGATATAAAGTAAAGTGGACAAAACCTAGACTTAATCCAGTTTCCACCTATCTATATCCAGTTGGACATGTCTTCGAATAACTACCTACCTATTGATTTTTTCATCGTTTTAAAACTATGTAAATGAGGAGCGAACTTTATTTATCAATAAAATATTGGGACCTTGCTTTTGTGTTTTTGATTCAACTCGCAGAGAAAAATAAGAGATTTGAATTGCGATGAAAATTGATATGGAAGTAAATATAGCTGGATTCTTGGGTAAACATATTCTCATTCCTTAAAAAATCTCGATTTTACCCTAGATTTTATCCATACATTTTCGAAAGAACACAGCAGTGGGACGGAATAGGCTTAAAATAATAGTAGATTATGCATCAAGGGCATAAAGCAATGTCTTATGTTGTGGGTGGCATATTGAATCCCGAGTGTAACGAGGGACTCACGGGTTAACTCCCGAGCGCAGCGAGGGAGTTTAAAGTTAACTCCTAAGCGAAGCGAGGGAGTTAAGTAGAGTCCTGAGTGAAGCGAGGGGTTCAAGCCGCCCAAGACGAAGACATGCTTTATCCCGAGGTGCATAATCTACTTTTCATACCGTCAGTCCAATTTTTTTCAAATTCTTGTGGTGGCCAGTTCCCTAGCTACTTTAAAAAAATCCACTTTAAAAAAAATGGGGCAATTGCAATGATATGGTAGCATGATGGTAAAAATTTGGTAGGTATTATAGGCAAAACCGATTTGCTTAGATCTAACGTAACAATCAAATTAAAAAACATAAATCGTGGCGTGCTAGATTTTTGTAGACCAATCAAATTACTTATTATAATAAAACCTATTTGCTGAGACCTTCAAAATTAAAACCAAGAATTTTCACACAAATTTCAACGTTCCAAATTCAAATCACTTTATTCCCTTGGGAGTTTCATACACCATTATCTCCCTTGGGAATAAAGTCTTGCTTTAAGTTGAGGTTAATAGGGCTTTAATCTGTGATTAAAATGCTGCAGGATTAATATTTTTTGAAAGAAAGCTAAAAAATAACTAGACGAAAAAGTATAGACAAGTCTAGATTTAATAAGATCATGGTTTCATTTGTGATTTTGCTACAAGTGGCGCTTAGATATAATATCTAAAAATTAAATAAAATCTTAATTTCCGACCTTTAGTTAACTTTTACGATTGCCATTTGTTTTTCCGATCTTCATTCGTTTTTCCGATTATGGTGAACTGGTCTGACTATTTTAGGTTGTCGATTTATCAATTTAAAGCTTATCATTCTTAGACTTTTTATTTTATGACTGTAGGTAAATTGTAGTTATTTTAAGACTTTGTCTTTAAACTAAAAATTCTGAAGGTCCCAACATCTTTGCAAATCAATTCATTCTACTTTCAAAAACAAACAAATCAAAGACAGGCTGAAAACCAAACCGCATCATTTTATATTACAACCAGAGAACACACCTGGCCAATTTGAATCTTTATTTGCAAAAATTAGCATTTTCGACCAAATATTTACAATAATTATAACTGTTAAGGTGATGCGGAACCAGCGAAGCACGAAATAAAAAATATTACCTAGTTTTTCTTAAAACGATTCAATTAGAAATATAATTTTAAGGTTATTTTGTTATTCGTGACTATAGGACATAACTTTTTGACTACTAAAATCATTATTAAGATTTGAAACCATCCTCAATTATTTTTATTAGCTGTTTATAATGCGTTATCCAGCACTTGGCATTCTTATTTTTCTAGGAAATTTTATTTTCTAGGAAAATTACATGTCCGAAATTTTGAAACACCGCGCGCCGCAAGGTTTTAACCCGCAATCTCCTGCTTACCGTAATAATAACCACTAATAGCTGGCAAAATATCCTAAAATTAATAATTTTGCAGTCGATTATTAATACAAATACAAATATATTTATTTTTTAATTATTCTTTAGTTTTTAATGGAACATTTGGGATAGCTTTAAAGCCTATAAAAGGTTTAAATAGTTGGAAATCATGTTGTAGAGTCGTGGATTACAAAGTTATTTCAAAACAAAACGATTTCTGAGTCTTTTATTAAAAAACTTATAAAAAGTTATTTTCGCGGGCCTCCGGTTTATATTCACCTAAATACAGGATTTTAATGGTGGTTCATTCAGAAGTGTGTCCCACGAAATCTTACAGTTAATAAGCTAATAAGATGCAGATTTGTGATACGTTCACATGCAATTTTGATTTCCTTTAATAATATTACATTTCTTGATATTCGCAGTTATTTTTGAATCAGATAAAGGGTGTTATTCTGAGGAAGGTACCAAAATTACCAGTCATCAAAATCATGATTATTTTGAAATGGAAGCGTAATCATATTATCTTTATTATAATAATTACGATTCATAAAAAAAATCAAATAATGTTACTAAACTTATCAAGTAAGTATTTGGACAAAACAGTATTTATGTTTCGTATGTTTAATCAATATTGCGGAGCACCTGACCAAACCCTTTCCCATGTGGTAAACGAATGCCCACTACGCCGTTTTCCCGGTGGAATGTCGGAAGTTCAGAAATTAACAACTGCCGACGCAAAAAACTTAGATATAGAGGTTTGATCCACGCAGGATGAATGCCATACGCCATGATAAATATTTTTTGGGCGTCGGTGCGTGTTAGAACTTCTATAACAGTTCTAAAAACACTTTTCTATTGTGTTTTGGAGTTTACTCCTCTAAAATAGACTCATTGAAAGCCCCCGTATAATGATGAAGAAATTAGCTAATCTAAATGTTTTGCAACACGGTTAAGCCTTTACTTTCCAACAAAAAGTTTCGGTTGGCTACTTCTTCCAGAATTTTGTCGATTTGGCGTAAGATGTGGCTCTTCGGTAGACTCACCCTACGAGAACTTATCCTATAGGGTCAGTTTACGAAGAATTCCAGGAGTAAAATAGTATGAGTCTACTAAAGAACCAAGATATGACGTTCGCAAGGCTGACATGCATATTTCATTAACTCTTAAACCACAATATCTATCTATAATATAAAAATCAATTGCTGTTCGTCAGTCTGGCTAAAACTCGAGAACGGCTGGACCGATTTGGCCAATTCTTTTTTTGTTGTGTTTGTTGTAGTCCAGGGAAGGTTTAAACGGTGAGAATTTAAAGATCGGACTTACGCGGGTGAAACCGCGGGGCGCAGCTAGTTAGTTGATAATTTGAATTAGTTCAGCTAAGTATTTCAATATTTTATATTTTAAATAAGAAACACGAATGCTATGATAAATAGCAGCTTAGCACCACGACCCGGAGATATTTCATTTCTAATTTGAATAAGCGATCATTATAAAGGTCAACAGTCAACACCCATTAAATTAAAGCAAAATACATAGAAATATTCTAAAGAAATAGGTACTAATAGTTCTGCGAGTAGTAGACCTAGCAAGCACAAACTTTGAAGAGTTTTGTGTGAGAAGGTGGTTCCAAGTGTTCCATCCATCCCTACACAGGCAAAAAGTTCTTTTTTTACGCAAAATAGGCTTGCAGTTGACTTTATTTCACCTTATAGGAAGCTACGATGAGGTCGAGGATGTAGCATGCTCACCTAGAAAGAGAATGCATGCCTGGACAACATGGAACGCGAAGAGTCACTTGACACCATGACATTGTCCAGAAGGTGGTGTTAGAAGCTGATTTCTTGAAGTGAGCAATAATCCTCTACTTATAGACGCTAGAGAATAAGTAGATGTTCTTGAAAATAGTAAGCAGTATTCTTAAATTTAGAACATTGCTTTGAAACTAAGAATAGTGCTTCTCATTTTAAGATTATTTTTACTTAAACCAAGAAATTATTCGCTTGCGACTCTTGGGAGAGAATCATTTCTCGCTTAAAGAAATCATTTTTCAGTGTATCTAGTATTAATGACCGACTAATGACGGACGGATGGAAATTTTTGGATTTTTTTTTACCGTCAGTACGTCAAATAATACCGAGGCTTACAGAATTAAGGCCCAGAACTTTTGTCTTATGTGGATCTGCATTTCTGTTGCCCGTATTAGTGAGCTCTACATTGAGGTGTCAATCTTTTCGAAATATTCAAAAGACAAGTAAGTAAGTAATATAATAAAAAAATATGGACGCGGTAATATGAGGCCGCGTGAAGCGTGAAATGTTAAATGTCAATCTGTTTTCATATGAAATAAATGAGCCATATTTATTGTTGACTTTCAGTTTGTAAATATTCATAATGACATTTCATGTGCAGCCACTAAACTTTGTATTTTTTTTTAAATAATTATATTTAACTACCTACCTAGTTACCTTTCTATTATATTTTATTCAAAAAAGCAAAAGTAAAAACAGAATAATTATGTTCCTAGGTAAGACTGCCATGAATCACTAGAACATTCTCGTCGTCGAAAAAACTGACGTCACATCCGTTACATTATTTCTTTTAGGTTTTTAAGCTAAGAAGGACTCTCCTGACCGATTTAAAGATCTTCACCTGCAGTTAATACGTCAAAATAACACTCAATCTTCGAAACAGCTTCATTGCATTAAAATCTAACTTGCTAAGTCGTGGGAAGCCTTAATTAATTGAAAAGGGAAATACTATACACTATAGGAAACGCGCGATAAACTCGGGTTTTTGGTGGGATCGTGAAAAAGAAACCAATCTCTCTGTATGCCTAGCATGAAGACCAAAACACGATACGATAAAGCGATATAACTACATTAACTCTCAAAATATGATAGATAAAGCCGCGATGTAGATATATCGCTTTATCGTATCGTGTTTTAGTCTTCATGCTAGGCAGGCTGGACTAAGTACATCTTGACGCAAGTATTTTGGTAAGCCATTTTTTTTAAAGAAAATAAGGATAAAGCCACCTAACGTTGTGATCCAAAAATTATCACTCAATTTAGTTAGGTTGCCGATCTTTGCCAGCCCTAATATGTAATGTAAAGCAAAAAACAACGATCCGAACATAATCTTATTTTAAACCAAATGTCAGCCACTATACAACTTTGTTCCAATATTTCTGGTTTCAGTTTGTCTATTTTATTTTTGTTTCTTTTGTTTGTACTTTCAATTGTTTTTTTTAAATAACCTGTGACATTGGATCGTTAAGTTGACTTTGTTTACTTTTAATATGCCATTTTATTAGGTGTTAGTTTTAGAAAAAAATATCATTGTATTTGGAAACATTACGACAAAACATGTTTTAATACAATAAGCGTAGGTATACTAATAAAAATGAGGAACTTCGTTTCAAAAAGGACCAGAGTGCTTTTTATGAAAGTAATAGTTCCTATTCCGTCATGTTAGCAGACGGGGAGTCCAGGAATTCAAGGTATACTACATTCAAGATATTAGGGCAATACTTATTTGCATTGCTGCTAACATAACAGCATAGGAACTATTTGATGAAACGCACTCAAGTTCCAGATGCCTCGATAGATATTATGGCAGACCCACTTTGCTACAATTTGCAGTCGCAAAATATTTTCATGTATTTTTCTTTTTTTTTTTACATTTTTCAGATAGCCGAGGCTTGAACATACCCAGAGGAGTTCAAATCCTACAAAGGGTTGTAGAAGAAGTAAAGTGAAATTATTTCTTTTACCTACTTACTTACTTACTAAAAAAATGGTTGTCTGTAAAGTCGGTTCACCGACGATTATTTTACGTGATAACTTCATAAGAACTCTTTTGTATAGTTGACATTACCATTTTGCATACTTTAATAATGTTGCTATGGTTACCTTGTCAATAACGGTAACGTGACATGACGTCACACTTTTTTGTGGGTGCAGTGCAGGTGTACATCTTATAAGACGTTATCAAGTAATTTTTTTTTATCATTGATTTATATTTTGTATGGTTTCCATCCATATTTTCTTAAATAAACGCATTTGCTAAAGTCGTTTTTCGTCGACGACATTATTAATAGGTAGGTACCTATACCTACGGAATACTAGTCCTGCCTGCCTAGCATGAAGACCAAAACACGATACGATAAAGCTATATCACGCGATATAACTACATCAACTCTCAAAATATGATAGATAAAGCCGCCATGTTGAATTTTTATTATAAATTGCGATAAAAACTATGATAAAAATTCAACATGGCGGCTTTATCTATCATATTTTGAGAGTTGATGTAGTTATATCGCTTTATCGTATCGTGTTTTGGCCTTCATGCTAGGCTAGCTGGAGTAGGTAATGGCTAATGAGAATGAGCATTATACAGCCTACGCCAAAATTAAGACACAACATCGGGACGCAACCCAGAGCGGATCACAATACAGTATAATACAATACCTAATTACGCTCTTAACATATCTTCAGCTTTATCATAAGTCGAAGACAACATGTTAAACCGGTAATGTAGCGATAAATCGGAAAATTATACCTTTCAAGACGGTTTCAATTTAAGAAATCACATAGGCACTGTAATAAGCTTGTCGAGGGCTTTTAAAATTGAAGAAAATTGGTATCATTATTAAACTACTGAAGAAGAAATGATCAAATTGAATTAAACGACAGCGCGAATCTGCTGTAATTGGCAAGTAGTGAACTTAATAAGGATCAAATCGACTTACAAGAGGTATAATTTTCAAGAATAAAAAAAACGCTCACCTTGAAAAAAAACACAGTTCCAAAATGCACGTGGATAAATACTGGCACAAAATAATCAAATCACCGAAACAAAACAAAAAAATATTAAACTATTCTAAATTCAAAACGCGCGAAAGAGCAGAAATGTGTCAGTGGCGCGTCGTCGGACGGCCTAGGCCCCGGTCGTGGTATGAATACCAATATTCGACCGATACCCAATCGAAGAAAAAAAAAAGTTTTTTTTAGTTTTTTTTGGGAGCGGTTGTCTCACCGCGATGGCAAGGACCCGAATGGCGCGCTCGCACCACAACCGATAGGTATTACCTACTGGTCAACGAGACAGGACATCGGCTTATTAACTTTGTCCAATAAGTACCTAACTGTAAGTATATTATTTGAATTTTTTTTGATGACTTGATGAAACTATATTGTACGGGTGTTAATTAATTCTAGAGATGAGTCATCCCATCAGATTTACATTAAGTATAAACAATCGTAAATATTGATGCTCTCGCTATGCTAAGTATTTTTTAATTATAATTTTAGCAAAATTTAAACTATGATAGATATTTATCGACTCTACTTTCAAAAACATTACACTTCCTATAATATCATTTCTTACGGACCCCGAAGTTTTAGACCGAGAAAAAAACTCCTTGTCCAGATCTTTGTCCATTCCTATTCATTCATTAAAAAATTATGGAGATATTATTTCGCTTTTTCCAAAGTTTCTCATACTCTTAAGTTGGTTTGTAAAAGTGATTTGTTCCTCATTCGAAAATACACCGATTTATGTAAAAAATATTTTTCTAAAAATGCACTTTTCTTAGTAACTGTATGTACCTAATTTAATTTTATCATATCAATTTAAATGCAGTTGTAATTGAAAAATAAGAGAACGTCTTCTAAGAACGTTTTCTCGTAGCTACAGCAGTTCGACTTGCATTTACTGGCCCATTAAATTTTATCCACCCTGTATCGCTCAATCATCACTATCACTACATAGTATAAAATAAAGTCACTTTTCGCCGTCCGTCCCTATGTTCCTATTTCCCTATGTCCCTATGTATGCTTAGATCTTTGAAACTACGCAATGGATTTTGATGCGGTTTTTAATTTGATAGAATGATTAATTAGGAAGGTTTTTAAACTCACACGATTTGTATTCATAGTAATTATTTTCCCGGGTCTTAATCCCGGGTCTTAATACAATAGTCATGACTATTGTAACATAGTCGAAACGTCGAGGTAAGAGAAATAAAAACAAAAAATACGCGATTAAGACCCGGGAAAATAATTACTATTAATACATGCATAATACAGCCGTGCGAAGCCGGGGCGGGTCGCTAGTTAAATATATTGTACCTACTATCACTATACATAGTATAAAACAAAGTCGCTTTCCACTGTCTGTCCCTATGTTTGCTTAGATCTTTAAAACTACGCAACGGATATTGATGCGGTTTTTATAATAGATAGAGTGATTCAAGTGGAAGGTTTTAGTATATAAAACAAAACTACGTAGTCGCGGGCAACAGCTAGTAATTTATATTCCAATATCAAATAAACAACAAAGACTAAATAACTTAATCAACTCAAGCTTGAAGAAAGTCGAGATGTTCTGTCATTGGTGCATTTACCTATATTTGTTCAACAACGGGCCACAAGACAAATATTAGCTGATGCTAAGACAATGGCCGACCGCGACCGCTTGCGAACTGGACAAATGTTTGTCTTCACCTCGTCAGACATTTTGCAGTTTCAATAACCAAGGAATACATAACTATTCCTTGGTTATTCAGGGAACAAAACACCGTTTCTCAAATTATTTGTAGAAAAAGATCATTTAGTACACCGAGATAGATTTAGTACATCTTGATAACTTCGAAAGTCGAAAGCGAAAATAGCTAGCTTTTTTTATGTGTGCTCCTTTATGTCATTTAAATAGTTCTAAACTTTTGACCTCTTTCTGCAGATTAATTATTGCGTATTTATGACGCTATATTATAGGAAATATGTATTTGAATTTACAGGAAAAATTGAAAACATACCATCTGCAGAGCGATCCAGAGCTTGTTTAGAAAAATAACCCAAATCAAAATGCCCAAATCAAATAAATATTAAGGACCAAAACATAATACCTACAGACAGAGAGACCACACTTACGAGTAGGTAGGTATATCATAAACGGTGAACTTAAACAGTTAAAGTGTACCAAATATGGTATAATGTTGTTAAAATGGGCCTCGCGTGGAATTACAATACCTACTGCAATACTTCCCGCCTTCCCGCACCTCCCATACAAACACGATAGGAATGTCACAAGAAAACACGAGCGTAGCGTTCTGTTAGTACACTTTGTGATACGGTAATATAGTTTCGTGAATATTTATTACTAGCGACCCGCTCCGGCTTCGCACGGGTATATTATGCATGTATTATACATATAAACCTTCCTCTTGAATCACTCTATCTATTAAAAAACCGCATCAAAATCCGTTGCGTAGTTTTAAAGATCTAAGCATACAAAGGGATATAGGGACAGATAAATCGACTTTGTTTTATACTATGTAGTGATATTATACCGATATAATACTACCTGTTGCCCGCGACTTTTTACGCGTGGTAGTTTAGTTTTATAAACATACTAGTTGTTGCCCGCGACTTCGTCCGCGTAACAGTCGAAAAGGGTTCTAATAAGATTGGACCAAGGAATCACGTTGTCCCATGCAAACTTTGCCCCCTTTTTCACCCCCTAAATGGTAAAATTTCGGAAAATCCTATCTTATCGGATGCGTTTGTCATACAAACAACACACTCCAAGTTTCAGGTCTCTTCGATCAGCGGTAGGCTGTGCGTTGATCCGTCAGTCAGTCAGTCAGGACAAAGGGTTTTTATATGTATAGAAGAGAATATAAACCTTCCCCTTGAATCACTCTATCTATTAAAAAATCCGCACCAAAATCCGTTGCGTAAGTAGTTTTAAAGATCTACGCATAGTGGTGTGGTATCATTAAGAGATTTTTGGGGGTGCTAATTGGTGTACACAGAATAGCCCCATGGTTTAACCCAAATAATCCTGTTCTGAAGTTCTGATCCCGTGGGAATATCGGGGTGAAAATTAACCTGTGTTACTCCAAGGATTCATTGATTCCCTATACTAAATTGTATTAATATCGGTCCAGTAGCGTACTACGTAAAAATATAATTAGATACCTACCTACATAATAAAACACTCTTACCTCACAAGAAATCCCAGAAGATTATCGGAATGAATCATCGATCCAGAACCAGTAGGAAATGTTTCAGATACCATCAGCATTTGTCCACGTATAAAATTCGGATGTAGATACCTGCCACCCCTCGCAGACGTAAGTAGCAAGGGATCTGTAAATAAGAGGAGCATCTCAATAAATCCGTTGATAAAGATCTATCAGTAAATCTATACAAATAATGTCCAATGTAAAAGATTTAGGCGATTTTAAAAAGTACCTATTATTATTTATTTTTTTGTTTAAATTGCCTGCGCGGGTAAAAGGGCCAGAAAGGTTTCTTTGATATTAGCAATGGATATTAGTGACAAAATAACACGAAAAGAGTAGGTTTTTGCAGGTATGAGTAGGACTTCATTAATACGAGACAGGCAATTGCCATTTCTGCCGAGGCAAATATAGTACCTACCTACTTTTCTCTTTTTTTCTCAAAAGAATGCAGGGAAATAAAACATACCATTTTCTCGTTTTTCCAACTCATAAAATTTTCATTTACTTTCATGTATTTTTCTTTTGACTTTGCTGGAAGCATTAGATTGCCAATTTGGCTTCCTAATCTTGAATGCGGTGAATCTCCATTTCACTCTGTGAACCGTCGGCCATCATTTTATTAAATTTATATTTTTATTGTAATGCAGGGGTTAAAATATCAAATCATGACGAGGCTTTCCCGCTATATTTTTTTTTCATCTGTGACGCAAGGCAAACCCATTTATGGCTATGGCTGTATAGCCATAAATGGGTTTGCCTTGCGTCATCAAAAACGTGAACGCATTTTGTACTAAGCAAAGAGACGGCCCATAATCTAATAATCAAAGAGTATTTTTCAATTCGAACCTGTACGTCCTGAGAATAGCGCGTTCAAACAAACTCTTCAGCTTTATAATATTAGTATGACAATATTTTCATGCATGTTTGAGAAAAAATATTTTTCAGATTGACAATATATACTTAGCAAATATTCTAGCTACAACAAACGTTGTTTTGCCATTTACAAAAAAAAATACGATTCGGTTCAGCCGTATAAGTGTAGTTTGGCAACTAACACCGCGACACGGGAATTTTTATACTTAGTTAAAGTAGATAATAATATTTATAGTATAATATTAATAAGGATAACCCGTAGTTTTCCCAATTTTTACGAAATATTTAGTTTTTAACTAAGATGACCCCTTCGGCCGCATACGAAACCGGAGGTTCGTAACCAGTTACCAAAGAAGAAAAAATCTTCTTCGTACGAAACCAGTTTCTTAACAAGAGGTTTTTTTCCTAACACGAAACCGACACCCGCTCGGCTGCATGGCTGGTTTCGTGTTAGGAAAAAAACCTCTTGTTAAGAAACTGGTTTCGTACGAAGAAGATTTTTTCTTCTTTGGTAACTGGTTACGAACCTCCGGTTTCGTATGCGGCCGAAGGGAAGATGACAGGTAGCAGGCCCTTACTTTACCCGTAATGTTTTTATTTAATTATTACCTAAGTATGATGGAAAGATGAAATTTTCTTAAAAAAATGTGAAGGACATCGTGATGAAACCCGCAACTTAGTTGGCTGCAGAAGTATTGACGAGTTCTTTCCTCTGGTCACGGTCGAATAAGCTGAGAGGGTAGTCTCGCGCAAAAAGGACCTTTGATATTTTTTCTTTTAAAAATATTTAGTTTTAGTACAGTCATTTGGTATTTTTACCTGGAAAGTTTTCCGGGAGTTTTGAAAATTGGTAATTTTATAGATTTTGACGTGCTCTTACCGAATTTTAACTTTGCCACCTCGTATCTTTGCCGCTCGCGCCGCCATATTGCAAAAATGGCGCCTAAAAGCAGTTTTTTGATAATAACTCCTTTCCGACGCATTTTACAAGAAAAACATATCTATACAAAATAATAGAATAATAACCTTTTTTTTCCTAAAACCAATAGTTTCGGCGTACGAGCGCCGTAAAGTGTAGGTCATCACACGTTTCGGCAGAAATACTCATTTCCACACCACCATGAGGTAGAGAAAGCGGCGCGTTTTTTTTATCGTGGTATCCCCAGTAGGCCTAATCCACATCTGACTCACTATTTCAAAATTTAGTTTTGCTTTAATTTGCTTTAATCGTTCAATGTTTTGGTCGGAAGCAATAGCACTTTTAGGTGTTATACAATGAATGCCACCCATAGCATGAAAAGTATTATGCCCATCTAATGTTTGCGTGTTGAAATCGGCGTTGTCGAAAACAAACTGTGAAAACGACTGATCGAAGATATTCAATGGTGAGCGCATTATTGAAACTTCGAATATGTTTTTCTTGTAAAATGCGTCGGAAAGGAGTTATTATCAAAAAACTGCTTTTAGGCGCCATTTTTGCGATATGGCGGCGCGAGCGGCAAAGATACGAGGTGGCAAAGTTAAAATTCGGAAAGAGCACGTCAAAATCTATAAAATTACCAATTTTCAAAACTCCCGGAAAACTTTCCAGGTAACCTCTATTTTTTCGACCAAATGACTGTACTATTTTATAAAAAGTCAATAAAATTGGCCTTTTAATTGAATATTTAACCAATAAATGAGCTCAAGTTTTGTTTATTTACAGACGAACAAACATATCTAACAAAGGCAAACCAAAAACATCTTTTGACTAGTACCATAAACAATTTAATTATGCAAATGTAACTTTATGACTGCCGACTAGAGGTTGAAGACACGCTTAATCAACGTTTAAAACTTGTCCAAACAAATCTGCTAGGACTTTAGACATTAGATTGAAAAAAAAATACAATGAATTGAGAACTTCCTTTTTTGAAGTCGGTTAAGATAAAAAATGGGTCCATCCTATGCCTTCCAATTAAATTCTAGTTAAAATGAAACTTCGTACATTGTATCCTTTTGCCTCTTAATAGGTACCTATACTTATTTTTAGCCGACTTCAAAAAAAGAAGGCGTTGCGTTTTTAGGGTTCCGTACCTCAAAAGGTAAAAAAGGAACCCTTATAAGATCAGTTTCTTGTCCGTCCGTCTGTCCGTGTGTCACCATCGATTTTCTCAGGAACGGGTGCACCTAGCAAGTTGAAAATACACG
Organism: Idaea aversata; assembly: GCA_907269075.1. Classification (NCBI taxonomy): domain Eukaryota; kingdom Metazoa; phylum Arthropoda; class Insecta; order Lepidoptera; family Geometridae; genus Idaea; species Idaea aversata. The sequence continues at coordinate 14,459,891 of OU026087.1, forward strand.
ATACTGTGGTTTATTAAAATCCCTATTAGGTGTATAAAACTTAAGGTCCTGAAGTCATCATGATGAAAAGATATGGGCCAATTTACATTTTCACAAAACTTGTAAATACTAAATTCTTTACATAAGTTTTTAACATAGGTTTGAAATAAAAAAATAACATATTATTCTTATAATACATATAATTAAAGATCTCATCTCAATATCATACAATCGTAAAAACAATTCATATTTACAACTCCCATTTCAAAAAAAAACATCACAAAAAAATAATAATAATTAAAAAATAAAGTTTGTCTATAGAAAAGTTATTTACAGACATTTGATCACATATTTTTACATACATTTTCACTATTTACAATAAAAATACTGTTCATGTTAAATATTATAACCGTAAAAGGGGTGTAACATTTCAGTATGGAGACTGGCATAGTAGTCGCCTTAATCATTTTTTGTACCTCGAAAGGTAAAAAAGAAACCCTTATAAGATCACTCTCTTGTCCGTTTGTCACCACATATTTTCTCAGGAACGAGTGGATCTAATTTTTGGTTGCGCAGCTATCTTTAAAACCTTTGCCAATGTATAATAGGACATACAAACAACAAATACAAGTTACAAGTTTAAGATTTGTTTTAAGATTAAATGTATTATTTAGTAAAAGATTAAAATGTATATACTAATTATGTAATTCAAGATATAAAGAAGATTCACATTGTTAAATTGAAATAAAAAGCACTTAAGTATCAGAAAAAATACAAATAACAAAACAAAATCTCGGAAAGTCAAGTTGCCTGTTAAAAAAATATAATAATAATAATTAATTAATTATTGTTTAATGGTAAAAAAATATAGAATGTTTCTTTATTAGCTACATAACAGGCAAACCTGATCCTTTACGAGATTTTTGCCCGAATACTCAAAAATTTAGGGTTCCCTAAATATTTAAGACGCTCCTATCCTATGTAAACTTGACTTAAATGTCAATTTTTCAGAATTCGGGCATTTGTTACATGACATTTGTGTTGTATTAATGTCCTCTGTACATTGCAATAGGTTAGAAAAGAGTAACCGAACTAAAAAAAATTGGCTGACTGTTTACCAAGCCGAAATGTTACAATCCCTTTTGTTTGTTACAATGATCACGCAGAAACTGCTGAACAAATTGCGATGAAACTCTGTATGTAGATAGAGACCTGGATTAACACATAGGCTACTTTTTATCCCAAAATTCCCACGGGATCGGGACTTAACAGTAATAAACTAAACATCAATCCATTCAAGGGTATTTTCAGATCTAAGAGAGTAAATGTAATAGAATTTATATTTAGTTTTGCACAAACCACAGACAAATCAGGCAATTCGTTTCAGAGATTTAAATTCATTATTATCGAAAAGCGAAATAAATAAACCCTCATGGACAAGATTACTTTCTAGTAGCGATATCGCCAACAGAAAGATTTTTTGCATGAAATTGACATAAAGCATTGTATAAAATTGGCAAAAGATGAAACTCGTCTACCATTTTTTTTCTCTAACTTAAAACCCGCTTTTCGTTGGGTTATGTTAATTTCATACAAAAAAAAACAGCGCACTCCGGGAGTGCAGGCAGAAGTGAAAACAATAAACTTGTTATTTCTCATAGAATATTTCTTGAAACGATCTGCTACTGCCATCTATTAGCACTCACTTAAACAAATATAGTTTATTTTTTATTCGCTAGATGGCAGTAAAAAATTTAAATCAGCGCCATCTAAATTCGAATAGCGGTCTTTCTAGAAACTAAGTTTCTCAATTTGTGTAATAGATGGCAGTATAAGTTAAACAAAAAGACTAACACAAATAAAATCTCATCTGTCGCGTCAAATCTCATCTGTCGCGTCAAAATCTGTCGCGAGAACGGCTGAAAATGCTTACCCACAAAAGTGCCCAACGCGCCATAAGAAGTTTTCACTTCAAAAACAAATAAAAATAAAAGTCTTGTCGATTGGCACTATCGATAATCGAAAGCAATCTTGTCTAAGTTTGCACTGCGCTAAGTGCAAGCGCTGCGCTTTTCATCCAATTCGGACCGTAACCTTCGTTGTGAAAATGACAGAAAAGGTATCCACGGCTAATTGGAACAAGTATGATAGATTATCCAGTCGTGGCTTAATTTCAATAACGGTCACTCAAAAATTTATTTCATTACGATGTTTCTTGTCAATTTATTTATATATTTATGATTGATTGTAAAGTATTTTGATTCTAAAAATATTTCACATTTCACTAGCAACTAGGCTTGAGTAATGGAGGCCAGACAACGAATAGAATAATAATATACTTTTTTGTGTAAATACATACTTAATATACAAATATCTGGACACAAATATTTGTTTTTGAGGTTGGAATTGAACCAGCAACCTTTAGCGTCGCAGGCGGGTGTTCGCCCGCCGTGACACATAGATCGTCAATATAAAAGAGAAAAAGACTTATTTTGAAATCTCTGAAACTACAAAAGCTATGAGTCAGAAACTACGTGAGGGTTCCTTTTAGTTAGATCATAGGTGGGAACTAAGAAAAGATTTTTTAAAATTCGACCTCTAAGGTGAAAGAGTACCTGCGCTCTCTCCATACAAACGTAGTCGACTGTTTCCTCCCTGAATAATGACACTAGAACAAATATTATGGTTTTTTTTTCATTAAAAAAAATTAATACAGGACATTCCACACATCGCCATCTAGCCCCAAGCTAAGTAGCTAGACTTGTGTTATGGGTGCTAGACAACGGATATACTACTTATGTACTTTTCTTTTGTAAATATATACTTATAATACATAGAAACAACCAGACCACAGACAAATATCTAAGCATAAATACTTGTCTGAGGCGGGAATCGAACCCGCAATCCTGTGATTGGCAGTCCGGCATGGTGACCATTGTGCCAACTGGGTCGTCATTATCTAATTATCATAGAAATTAAGATTAAAAAATAAAAAAAATAGGGGCATGGTCATGACTGTTATAAGTTTTATGCACCAAAAATATTTGCTCTAGTGTCATTATCCAGGGAGAAAACAGTCGACTACGTTTGTAATAGTTTGTATGGAGATAGCGCCCGGTACCCTTTCCTCCTAATTAAGGGGCTAATTAAATCTGTAGTTTGTAGTAACTATTATCTATTCTGTGTTTGTAGAAAATCAATATCCATTTGAAAGAGACACTGACGCGGGCAAAACCGCGGGGCGCAGCTTGTCTGCCTACAAAATGTTTACAAATTCCAAATATTGCACCATTAACTTGCCATTCTCAAAAATAATACTACAATGACAAGAATGTCTCATAAACCACAGACACAAGATTTTCTCGTTGAATTTCACATCACTAGCTCCCATCTACACACAATATACAACACTATTTACAAGGCATTAAGGTCGAGATTACGATGCTCGTCTCTTTAACGTCACTTTGCCTCGCGCTAACTGAGATACGTATATTCTAATTCGCTCCATGTTCGTTTTCTTTACCCATATCTGTAATAAAAACGTTATTTGTTAGAATAATTAAAAACAAGTTAAAAAAACCGGCCAAGTGCGAGTCGGACTCGCGTACGAGGTTCCGTGCCATATTGTATGGGAGCCCTCGTAAATATTAGATTTTTCAGTTTTTAGTATTTGTTGTTTTAATGGCAACAAAAATACATAATCTGTGAAAATCTTCAAACTCAAACCAAAGCAAACCTTTTCTTGATTGTATAATTAAGCAAAGTAAGCAACATTTGAGCTTACGATATTAAATATTTTAATTTCGCCGTTGCCATTTTTCGGTAGGATATGGGCGTCAAACTGTCTAGCTATCACGGTTCATGAGATACAGCCTGGTAACAGACAGAAATACGGATGCAAGGACAGGCAGACAGACAGACAGTGGAGTCTTAGTAAAGTTTCCCGTTTTTGCTCTTTGGATATTGAAAAATATGAACCTAGGTAGGGATTGATAGAGCACTTGGAGCCACTTTTATCACACAATACTGCTCAAAGTTTGGACTAGCAATTAGTAGAACGATTACTATGTAATGTTGTTTAGTTACCGCGTCATCAGTTATGGCGTGTATGTGCCCTGCGAGCCGCGGCAGGTCCCTCCCCTCGACGGAGACGCTCTGCCCCCGATGGTACCACCGGCGGGAGTACAGCAGCTTGCCGTCCTCGACGCGGGTCTCACAGCCGGACGCGGGGGGCGGACCACCGACAACACCTGCGCCCGCGACAACACCCGCGCTTGCGACGCCAACAGGCTCCGGCGGAGACCGGACCGGTGACTCACCTGGAATATACAACGTTACTGTAGACTTTGTTTAACCGGTGCCGGCTCATCGTTTGCGTCTCTGATACACTATAGTCTCTGTACATTTTTACGTTAACTTTAATATGCGAAACTAGATAAAGACGCACATAATTCAACCTCACTTACTTTGAATTAAGATTAAGGGCAACTTACAGCAAAATCTCGAGTTTACTAAATATAGATTTTAGTACATACATTTTTGACAGGAAGCTAAGATAGAGATTTTGCAATTCTGCTGAAAGGAGTCCTAAAGACTCTTTATGCCTGACTACGATCCACTGCAGTGCACTATCAGTTTTTTATGTTTCTTAGCTAACTTATATTGTCATACTGCTGGGCTATTATCTCCTTCACATCTTTCCACACATCTATCTCCTTTCATCATTCACAGGACTTCCACTGCTGAACATAGGATTCGCCTAAAGTCTAAAGACTTTAATTATCGGACGCATCCTATCTCCTTTAACTAAATCTAATAAAAATTAAACTAGTCAAGTGCGAGTCGGACTTGCGCTCGAAGGGTTCCGTACCATATTGTATGGGCCCCACTATTTTTTTCTGTTTTTCGTATTTGTTGTTATAGCGGCAACAGAAACACATAATCAGTGAAAATTTCAACAGTCTAGCTATCACGGTTCGTGAGACCTAGCTACAGACAGACGGACAGGCAGACAGCAAAGTCTGTGTAGGGCCTCATTTAACCGTTTGGGTATGGAACTCTAAAAATAAAATAAAAAAATAGAAATAATAACCGACTTTGCGCATGAACAGATTCTTCAAACGGGAACCTGACAGCTCACTCACTAGCCTAAAACAAATTGCATCAGTCAAAAAGACTATTAATAACTAGTTTTCACCCACCACTTTCTCAGCGTAGGAGTTGAATTTTTCCATAAATCCTTTTTTAGCGGATACCTACGTCATAACAGCTATCTATATGCCACAATCCGTCCATTGCTTTAAGCTGTCCGTTAAGTATCAATCAGTCATATAGAGATATGACTGATTGATTGGAGAGCCGCAGTTGAAAAAATCAGCCCAGCTCAGGCGCAGCCGCAGCGCAGTAAGTTCGTGAAACTTCTCATCTTACAACAAGTGAACACAATTCTGAAGGATATAGCTAATCTAACCTTTTTTACAACCTTACATTTCTGACCGATTAAAATGATGTTTTTACATCAAAAATAGGTTACGAAAGTGTATTTTAAAAGTATTTTATTTTTTAATATTCTTGAAAATAATTAGTATTAAAACTAATAAATACATAATAGTAAAATATTTAATAAGGGCCTGTCAACAGCTGAATCTAGAAACGTAAAAGACTAAATAATAAATAAAAATATAAATAATAAAATCATTTATTGCCATGATACTTACATAAAATAATTAATTAAGTAACATAAAATTAATAATTTTTCTTTATAAATTTAAATTAAATAAATAATAAGATTACGTCCAACAAGAAAAAAACACGATAAATAAAGTGATAAGTTTTTCAATATCTTTTTTCTAAAGTCAAAGTTTGAGACAACAACAGACGAACAAGAGAGTGATCTTATAAGGGTTTCTTTTTTTACCTTTTGAGGTACGGAATCCTAAAAAGGATCTTTGGAATTTCCCATGGAATCAGCATCTACATGGTTCAATCCACAAGGCATAGCTAGATTTGTATAAAATACGTGGGTAGTCTGAAAAGTTTCCGACCGAACATAGATTTTGAAGTATTATTTAATCGACAGTCATTAATCGGAGCCAAAAGTATGATTTATTCTCCTAAACTGCTAACAAGGAGTTAAAAATAAATAGAAATGCAGCATATGCTTAACTACTGCTGAAACTGAAATGAGAATCTTTCAAAGATACATCAGATTCCCTGACTATTGCCGATGAGTGTTGATGATCTTCACAGTGAAGAGCCAGGAAAACATTGTAATGATTGCAGCTTAATTGGCTCCAGACTAGTCTAGACGTATTGACGAGGCTCTTCCTTGGACTATGATGACTGGTATAAGTATTGGGCTAGCCTACTCTATCTAATACATGTGTCAGGCACTACAGTGAACTGAACAGCATAGATGAAAGTTGCTTATATTAGTCGACCTTTTGCAAAGGAAAGAACTCATGAATACAGCCAACTAAGCCACGGGTTACATCACAATGTTTTCTTTCTTAATTTTTTTTGGTAGCCTATATTATCCCACTGGGCAAAGGCCTCCCTAACATATTTCCAAGCATTTCGGTCCTGGGCTAAGTTTATCCAGTCTGTGCCATCATTTCCGACGTCTGTCCTCCGGCCCCCAATGCGTGACGACCCCAACCCATCAGTCGGGATGCAATCGATTCACATGACCCGCCCAATCCCATCCTATTTGCGATTGGCAGTTTTTTCTTTCACCATAAACCAAGAAAATCATTCGGGAAAAGTCGAAAACTAGAAGTACCGCAGTATGCGAAGTATAGTTGTGTCATAACTCACAGCTGCTAGAGTTCAAATGTTTCCTCGGCGGGGGCGCATGATGCCTCGGGGAGGAGTGTCGCGAGATGGCGCGCAAGTCGGCCTCGATGTCACGCTCGTCTAGCAGGAAGGTGAGCGTCGTCCCGAGTGGCTTGCGACGCTTCTCTGGAACCGGGGCGGGCTCGTTGGCGCGACGACGGAGTATACGCTTCATTACTGGTTTCACCTGTAAATTCGAAATTATTTTCCTATGATATTTAAACTACCAAAATTGGATGATCCAAAAGTAATCTGACGTTTATACCAAAATTAATCTTAATTGTTTCAGCAATTTAGACATGACAGTAAGGCAAATTACTTTCGCATTGATATTGGTCTAGCTAGATGGACTAACTATGCCCCTAAGTTTTACTCGCATAAGTCACGATCCCGTGTGAATGTCGGGGTAACAATGTACCTTATGTTATTCTAGGACTCAAGCTATCTCCATAACAAGTTTTATCGCAATGAGTTCAGTAGTTTATTGCGTAAAGAGCTAACAAACATACAAACTTTTTTGAATTACTAAAGTCTTTGTTTATTTGTGTTTTTTAACTATTTTTCAAAACTACCCACCTCCGTAGAATCTCCATTAAGTTCCATACTGTGCCTTTCGTTTTCAATCATCTTCTTCTTATCTTCGAAGTCGTTGAGCAGGTTCTCTTTAAGTTCAACCTTCTTCTCTTCAAACTCCTTGGCTGCTGCTTTCTTCTCTGCTATATATTCCCTTTCGACGACGTCGTACATGTGGTCCCTGGGTGAATATGTACTGTTTCATTTTAAAAACATATTCTAAATCAATTCTCAGTTATCTATAGTCATAATAAAGGAATAGAGGGCAAAAAGTCTGTACTTGGAAGTAAAATAAAAAAATGAGACTTACAAAAAAGTAGTAGAACAAAAATATATAGTTTTTAATAACATTCAAAGTCTTAAATGACTGATATGTCAACGTACAGCTTAAACTTCTACTCTTAGAGACATGAAAGGAGAGTGTGGTCTTAGTGAAGTATAAACGTCAATGGATTTTTTTCAAATTCCACCCCTAATAGGGTGAAATGGCGGGCAAAGCCGCGGACAAAAGCTAGTATTGTATACCCCGCGCAGTGACTGATGAGCTCTGACGGAAAGTAGAAGGGGTATGCGCAGAACTCAATTTTAATATAAATTTCGAGTTCTGCGCATACCCCTTCCACTTACTCCACCGCTCATCATTCGCTGCGCGGGGTATAATTGACTTATGTGACGCGGTGAACGAACACTTGCCTGCAATACAGAAGGTTGCAAGATCACTTCCCGAAGTGGAACAAATAACTAGTCATAAAATAGGTGTGCCTAACGGTTTAACTCACTTAAGTACGGGATAAAAAGTGATTTATATACTTCTTTATTAAGGTGCATATAGGGGTCACACGCAAAATCACTGACGCAAGTACTTAATAATAATTTTCCATACGACAATTTTAGTTACCATTTTGCATTTGGCCCCTACTTCTAACTTAAATTCATTGGGCTTCATAGTAAACTTACTTATAAATTCTATTGAGTCGTAACCGCTCATGTAGCTGGTGCTCCAGCCTCTTCACTCTCCGTTGGAACTCAGGGTGGATACCGTCCTCTAGTTGCTGAAGCTGTTTCTTTAGATTGGCCATTTTGTCTTGGTACATTCTGTGGATAAACAATAAAGTTTTATCATCTGTATTAACTGTCAGAATCTATAAAGTACCCTCCCTCCCTTACCTGCCACCATCTAGCAACTGTTAAATACCTCTTGAGCAGTGTTAGATAGAAGGTTGTGGGTTTGAATCACGGCTACTTTTCTTACAAATAATTTTTGTCCATTAGTTAACATCGCTCTTACGGTAAAGGAAAACATTGTGGCTCTAGATGTAGTGATGAGTTTTTTCCTTTGAACATTGTCGACTGAGCTGAGAGGGTAGTATAGGTGTCGGGCAAGCCTATACTAATGCTAAAAGGACCATTTCTATCATTATAAATCACGACTTTGTTTTTTTAGATGTAACAACAGATAATGGTATGATATAGATTTTAACAGTAAAGTGAACATGATATGTTATGTTGTTAGGTATAATAAATCCTACAGGCAGTCCTCCGTGGTAATTTTAGGTAAAAAAAAATAGTCAAATTTATTCCTGTTTCATCAAAATTTCGTCATAATGGGGCCAATTCAGAGCCACTGAAATAATCTTAATTTTATCCTATTTAACCTTTCAGAAAAAACATGTAGTTTTGCACAGAGGTGAGAATGGAATTAATTCTATTTTCAGGCTACAAATTACAAATACAGGCCCACATAACAATCAATATTATGCTTTAGTCTCACAAAAACTCGAAAATAGCTAGACTTTGATGGAATTTTCTGTGTGTTTGAGTGGATGAATAGATGGTTTACTTTTACAATTGCTAGATTGCTTGGTAGGTGGCGTTTTAGGATGCATCAAGTCAGCTAGTAAACTTATAATTTATGCTATGAAATGGTTCTTACATTGTTAGCAGCATGTTGTGAATATGAAATATCATCGATTAAAACTAAATCTATGAGATATGGCCCCTAGCTATGTGATTATAGCTAAAATGATCATCTTATATTCTAGAAAAGATTTTTTTGTTTGTAGTGAATAGGCTCGGAAACTACTGGACCGATTTTAATGAAATTTGGTATCAGGATACATTGTTTCATTGGGAGTGTCATAGGCTACTTTTTATCCCGATATTCCCACGGGATCGGTAGTGAAACCGCGGAGCGCTGCTAGTGACAATTAAAAGGAGAAAGACAGAAAAGGGCATTGTGTGTAGTTAGCAATATAAGTATGTCTTACTGTTCTTTCCTCTCCTTCTGTGTTTCCGGGGGATCATCATTGTGCGGTACTTCTGTTTCACTTGCTTCTTCCGTGTCTGGAATTGCAGGACATAATGTTCAGTCAATGGCATTGTTTTTGGATAGCTTTTGATGGTGATAGATGAGCGATGTTGGCTTAGTAGTATAGATTTTTTTATTATTATTTTTTTAATAAAAAAATCTATATATATAACAGAATATAATAGATTCCAAACAAAGAGAAAAAGAGGAAGATAAAGAAAACGATGGTCTGATGACATCAAAAAGATTGCAGGTCCAATTTGGCGTAGAATAACTCAAACAAGACGAGAATGGAAAGAGCTGGAGGAGGCCTTCGTGTCACAAAGACACGCCGACGCCCAATAACTAAAATCTTAACTACTTAGATTCAATTTTAATTTTATTGTAAAATATGTTGGCAATAAAGGCTTAATAAAAAAATAATAAAAAGTAGTATAGATACCTCGACTTATATTCTGAATGTCGTGGGTTCAAATCCCGGCGGGCAGTCCATAGATATTTTTTTTTAAGAAAAATGTATGTGCGCTAATTGACATTGCTCTCACGGTAAAGGAAAACATCATGATGAAACCCATGGCTTTATTGGCTCCAGAAGTATTGACAAGTTGTCTCCTCTGGACATGGTCAACTAAGCTGAAAGGGGAGTAGGCGCTGGGCAAGCATACTCCATCCTCATGCAAAAAGGACCCAATTAAATAGGATCTAATTAGATTAAAATAACAACAGCACGAGATGACAATGCTCACCACTGCCACGTATATTCTGTGCCACTGCTCCAGTCTCCTAGCGACCATGACTATTGTTACATAGTCAAAACGTCGAGGTAAGAGAAATAATAAATACGCAATCAAGACCCAAGAAAATAATTACTATGAATACAAATTGTTGGAGTTTAAAAAAGTTTATTTGTATTAAAATGTTTATAAAATACATGATAAAGTTTTTATTTGAAGAGAAAAATTTGGAAAACTTGCTTGAAAATTTTCTAATTTGAATTTTTTGTATACACAGACTGTTTTTTTGTCAGGCAGGTGATCAAACTCTGACTCACGGAGTTGATTTTAACTCTGTGTGCTGACCTAACATAATAATAATAATAAGTACAAAAACTCAAGACCATAGGTAATAAATATTAGATTAGTGCTAAATATTGGTGCTGTGTGAGACCCTGTGTGCATTTCACACAGCACCATCTAACCCCCCCCCCAAGCAAAGTAATGATTGCTTGCTAGGCTTGTGTTATGGTGGCCAGACAATGCACTAACGAGTATTTGAGTGAAAAAATCGGACAAAAATATTTAATTTATTTATATAATTTTATGTGCAATTAAATTAAATAAAACACAAAGTTTGACCAATATAATAATTATATATTTAAAATTTTACATCTTTTTACATTTTTAGGATTCTTCAACTTCTTCTTCGTCGGAACTTTCGTCTTCGCTTTGTCTATTTTTAAATACCGTACTGGCAGACATCATTTCTATTGCCTCCTTTGAGAAAGGCTGTCTTTTTTTATTTTGCGTCTTTCTGCTGCAGCTGATAAATGGATCTGAACTTAAAAGAAGTCTGTTTATTATATCTATGTTGCAGTCTCTGCGCGAAAATTTGCGGGAAAAATGTAATCTGTATTGCCTAAAATGTTTGTTTCGGGCTTCAGCTGCCTCTTCCGATAACTGGCCAATAGGTAGGAGTGCATGAGCTATTACTTCACCTCCATGTATCAAAATTTTGTGTATGGTTGGTGACATGGGATGCCAACCATACAGATCGACATATATTTTTGCAGTTTCATTTGCGTATGCTTCAAATTTTTCTACATCAATGTTATTGCCACTTGATATTACTTCTAATATGACTTTAAACCTTTTTATTAAATCGACATTGATGCCAGTTATTCTTGAGGAGCGTTCCGGATCTGCAAAAAATCTCCTTGACGTGTTCCCGTCATTAGTGTTCCCAAACCCTGCTTTGGGAACATCTACGAGTAATCCCATTTCCTCTTTAAAGGCTTTTTGTAGTTTTTCTTTAGTCTCTTTTACAATTCTTTTTTCTTCTGTAGACCGTGCTTGCCATTTTTGTAAAGGCAATTTATAGGCTAAATGTAAAATAGATTCGAAAAATCGAATTCTTGCGTGAAGAATTGATAATCCAAACTTCAACGTTTCTACTTTACTTTCTTTTTTAATTAATTTATTAAAATCCTTCGAAGTCTGTCCGCAAATGTAGCATCTCATTGTAGATGAGGTGTCTGTAGCAGCATTACATACCTTGCCATCAATCATGGTAAGTAACAGTTTATGTTTTATTTTGCTGCCATCAATTTCTGTCTCCTGAAGCTGTTCGGCTTGGTTTTCAATGTATTGTATTTCTTGTTTTGTGATATCTTTTGTTTCATTTATAAATCTTATACGTATGGGTCTGCAGAATCTGACTGAAGACGGAACCGGATTTTGCCAAATGATTTTTTTCTCCTCTTCTTCAATGATAACAGATAGTCTTAGAGGCACTAGTGAGCTTTGAAAAATATTTGCATCACTATCTCCGTGATTTTCGAATTTTTGCTTGTATTGTGTCTGCTGAGATCCGTCACATCCCCATTTCGAAATTAACACCATATTTTGTTTTTCTTCTTCAGTGCATGACGTATTGACAACCTCCGCTATATATTTGTACAAGCGCAATGCAGTGTGATTTAGTAATGCTTGAAGTTTAACTTCTGCGCTTGTCTCAGTGACATGTATTGATTCTTCCTCGGGATAACATTCAATCTTAGCCATTTGTATGACAGAATAGCATGGGTAAATAGCTTTACCAGATCTGTGGATTATTTCCCATTGTCTTCTAGTGAAATCACCTTCAACAAAGATAGCCAGTGCTTCTGCTGGCGTATATTTTTTTACAGTTGTTTGCTTCTTGGTACTAGAAATAACTTTTCTAAGTTTAGTAGCTCTGGTGGGTGAAGCCATTAATTCTTTAATTATTTTTGATGCATCTTTATTTCCTGAAGTGCCCTGACTCACGCCAGCAGCATAAATCAACTCCTCGACAGATACTTGTTCACGCAGATCTTTTGTTTTTCTCCGTTTGCTACGGTCACACACATCTTCAAATGATTTTTTTGGACGTCCAGGTTTTGGTTAGGGCATTTCAGGCCAGTTAGGTAATTCCATCGAAGATGTAAGCCACACTTCATTACTTTTAAAAAACCGTTCTTCTTTGTATGAAGCTCCTCTCCACTTCTTTTTGAATTCACTTTTAAAGTGCTTCAAACCATTTACCATTTTATGTTTCTCATGTTCCGGACAATTTGTCAATTGGACAAGTCTATCTTCAAACAATGAAAACTTTTCTTCTATTTTGTGGCCCTTGAATTCATTCAAGATCTCCCACAATGCTCTTCTAGTAAATATCTTGATAGTTCTCGAATTATCTGTACGACAAATAAATAAATATATTAACTTAAAATAATTGTGTAATTTTTACGTACAATTTAAAAGTCATATAAAACAAAATGGCGGACGTAGGCGGATGGTTTTATTATGATTTACAATAGCCAACAAATCAATTATTATATTGTTATAAAAGTTGTAGCCCGACAAGACACGACATATACATAAAAACACGATTGTTTGAAAAAGTAAAGCAAAAAAATGTACCTAAATTGTAACTGTTTTCATATCACATAAAAATATAAATTTTATACGACAAAGTAATCATGTAATATTTTAAAATGTAGTACATACCTTCTTCTGCCATATCCAATAAAAGTTTTTTCTAAATTGAACCACACAAACACACAACTGTGAAGCGAAGTTATAGTGCGAACAAAAGTGCCGAAAACAAAGACATGCGACTCCACGAACGGCTGAGTTTCGACTGATTTGTTAAAACAGGTCTAGGGCGGGGGGATTTTTAATGGCCGCCGTCTAAAAGGTCGGTTACCTGGCTATAGGAACAATAGCTTACATGACACTTTTGACTAAGTTGCGCATTTTTACTTATGTCCGATTTTATTGATCTAATAATCGTTAGTGCAATGGATAGAATACGTATATACTTAAAATACATACAGAAACACCCAAAGCAAAAACAAATATATTATTATTTACTGCAACGTTCCACATAGCAGGTGAGTGTTCTCCCAATGCGCCACGGAGGTTGTTATTATTAAAATGATTTGATCACCTAAAGCATGACACAAGCTCATGCTTTAGTTTAAGTTGAAAGTTCTTCGACTCAAACACAACTTTACAAGACCCGCTTGAGTTAAAAACATTGTATAAATATAAATTTTAAAACTGACTCTACAGTGGGTCTGCACTTATGTTACCGACTGTACATACCTAGATAACCCACAGGAGAATATAACAGTAAATATAGGATCTTGGCGTTTTTAAGTCCCGAAAATCCTGGGATTTTCAAGGGAGCTAGTCAACTTATATTTACACTGACAGTGTGAATGATGAGGGTATCAGATACAAAACTAGCTTGATAAAAATAGGTAGGTAGGTATTATAATAATAATGTTATGGTGAAAGTGACACAAAAACATTGATTACGTCACTTATCAGGTGTAGCGTCAAATACGCGGGAAGATTACTGATAACTGGTTTTATGGCGACTGTAACCTTGTTGTGATTATGGAACAACTGTTTACAGTTTACATGATGCGAAAGGTGGATAACGAGCGTCGCAGGACGTCGTGCAGAACGAAATATGCAGAAAATAATAACAAATGATCTAATCGGAGTTAGAACTCACCTTCATCGCTGTCTTCCACCGGGCCCGGCTGCTGCAGCGTGTCGTCCCGCTCCCTGTATTCATCAATATCGTCGTAGCCGTCGTCTTCGAAGTCGTACTCATCGCCAGGTCCCGAATAAGGTGATCCCTGATACGACATAGTCGAGACGACGCGTAGCAGTTGCATACAGATTGAATACGATCACCGCCCCAGAAACGAAATCTTAACACTGGCAACGGTAACTAAATAAAGGAGCAACGAACTGCAATTGCTAGTTGTGTCACTCATAAAAAGATTTTTACCAATATTGTTCAAAAACGAATTGTGAAACTAACTAGTTGAAGCAAAAGAAGCTGATTTTACGTCAAAACGCGACAAAAGCATCATGTTTGCTGATAAAATTGGGGATGTAATTCTCAGTAGGTATCCACAAAAATAAGGTTCTATCTCTTTTTAGACACCCTAATATTGTGTTTGAGAAAAAGAGAGATAAGATAGCCCCCAATTTCCTTGGTTTTTTCAAGAGCAATGTAATTTGGTAGCATTATTTGCATAGACAATTTTAAAAATTTTTAGAGATGGACACAGAAAGTCAGATGAAATCGACTCAAATGAAATATTTGAACTAGTCGATATTTTGACGTAATAAACGTTTTTAAAATCGGTCTGAAGATTATGAGCCTAGGGGTCGTTTGCAAAATCCAAATTTTATGTTGATTTGATAAGGCTTTTACACACGTCCCAATTTGGTCGGGTCCGACATCAGTGTTGCCACATTTCAATTCGACAAATCTGTATCGTTAAGTGAAAAAATCTGTGTAAAATCTGTATGAGAACAGCTATATTTGTATAAAATCTGGACTATTCATAATCGTAGACAGAGAATAAATAGTTATTCTCTATCTACGCTCCATAATACCTAATATTAAAAATGAATAGTCCAGATTTTATACAATTATAGCTATTCTCATACAGATTTTACACAGATTTTTTCACTTATCGATAGAGATTTGTCGAATTGAATTGTGGCAACACTGATGTTGGACCCGACCAAATCGGGACGTGTGTAAAAGCTATTAAAAATGACGCTTGGAATTATTTGGATTAGTGGATTGACTAGTTAACTTAATTATCAACAGTTATGATCATACGTTCATATAAATTAAATTCATGTGAATCACCTCTTTACAAGGTTAAATTCCTCGTTCGTCACATCCGTTACACGTTGATAACGTTTACATCAATTTTAAATAAATCGAACTAGTTCGGCTTAGTCGATTTACAAAATCGACAAAGTTTACTTTCCTTTAATCACTATTAGGTAGGTGAATAGAAAAAAACCTAGTTGTCTATTGTTGTTATTTGACGTGACGTCACGTCACGAAGGAGGACGTCATCTTGAATGAGATTTTTCTACTTTTCTATTTATTTTGCTAAATTAAAGCACGTAAAAACTCAGTGATTGTACATGTAAATATAAATTAAACAACTAATGTGATGTACATAATCTAACTGCGGTTTCATTATTGTTAAAATAGGTAGTGGAGGTGACGCTATTATCCGTTGTGTCGGTGATGTAATTTGTGTGATTGGGTGGCTTCCTACTTCTAGCCATGGAAGAATCCTCATTCACAATCCCCGCAGACGACAATGGTGATTCTGAACTCGACCCTAGGATACAGGTCAGTGAATGACTATATAAATGTACTGAGTAACTATAAAATAGAACCTTTCAATCGCAAAGATGAGTGTCAACTTTGTAGACTATTTCGCCAACGAGCACAATGGATACGATATTCTATATCAAAACATGAAATACGGACTGATAGCCAGCAAAGAGTTGTCGGAGTATTTTAGGGAGAGATCGAATATTGAGGAGACTAATTCGAAATCGTTAGCGAAATTAGCGAAGCAGGCGAACAGTAACTGCACGCAGGGGACGTTCGCCCCCTTCTGGGGCGTGCTCAAGTGTTCTGCGGAGAAACTGTCCAATTTACACCAGCATATGTTTCAAAAAGTTAGTGAGCTTGTCAAAGATGTAGCTAGATATGCAGATGAACTGCACAAGAAACATAAAGCTGTGAAAGATTCGGAATCTAACACATTAGAGGTAGTCCTACTTATACAGAATACTAAGCAGGCCCTGCAAAAGGCCAAGGATGTGTACACTACTAAATCGGCCGAGTTAGAAAAGCTTCGGAAAGACAATGGCTCTGCAAAGGATATTGAAAAAGCCGAAGTTAAAATTAAAAAGCTTCATGAGGATTATCGGCAACTAGCAGAAAAGTACAACTTAGTTAAACAAGATTTTGAAAAGAAAATGACCCAAACATGTAAGCATTTTCAGGATGTAGAAGAGGCACACTTGAAGCAAATGAAACAATTTGTCAATTCATATGCTGAGATAATACAGAACAATCATGATCTAATGGGACAGGTTCATAGGGATTTTAAGCATCAATGTCTCGAATTAACTGTAGAAAAGCTCTTAGAACAGTTTCTCATAGAAAAATACAATGCTATAGAGAAGGCTGTTTTGGTTGAATTACCACCATCCTTACCTAAACCAGGGTCAGCAAACAATTCTATATCTGAAGCAGATCAGATATCGACAGTCTCAAATGGATCCCATAAACCTGCCCAGCCACCTAAAGCACCAAAAAAAGAGCCATCATTTGCAAGTAAGACTTCAAGAAGAACAACTTCATTACTGAACCTCTTCACACCCAATTTCCAAAGTAAAGATGAACCCAGTAGCAGCATCGAAGGGGCAGCCCCATGTTCTGCACCATCGAGTCCCAGTGGAACTCCAGCAATACCTGTAGCACCAGATAAAGATGAAAATATGGGACGTACAACCCTGAGAGAGTCCAAGTGGTTCTTGAGAAGTAAGAGGACAAAAGCAAAACCAAAAAAATCCAAAAAGAAAAAAGATGAAATTTCAGAGAACTCCAATGTGGGTGAAAAATCAGATTTAGAAGAGAAGGAAGAAGAAGTTCTTGCAAAGGAAGATTTGATGAATTCTCCTGAGGTAGATGAAGAAGGCTACTGCATCAGGCCTAAAGATGAAAAAGGCAGTGCTTACACTTCATCTGACTCAGATTCAGAGGAAGAAAGGGAGAGAAAGATTCATGTCGAAATTAAACCTATTAGCAACGGCAGCACTCAAATGTCGGCCAGTGTCGATGAACTCCGTGCCACAGTCGAGAACATATCTCTGTACAAAATAGGCACGACGAGACGCGGTTCCAACGCGAACACTAGCAAGGCTAGCAGTGACTTGCTAGATCTGAACTTCTTTCAGAGTCCTACTGTCAGTAATCCTACTTCGCCCCACGGCAACGTGTCCAATCCTTACGCACCACTGCAAGGCAATCAGTCACATTTCTTAGAGAGTCCCACTCCCGTGTCGAACGCTGATGTCGGCGATCTTTTCTCCGAGGTGGGCGAGATGAATCAAAATAATATACGTACGTCAACGCCCACGATATCTACTATCTCTCTCCCGAGGCCGCCCTCACGGAGATCCGAAGGTGACTTCAGAGCAGGTGGCTCGTCGGGCTCACGAGGTCCCTCTCCTCTCACGATTGGAATGGCCGATACCATACCTTTAGCGGTCGCCTTTCACGAAATCATTCATTCCTATTTCCGCGGCACAGAAGAAACTAAATGCCAAGTTAAAATGTCTGGAGATATGATGCTGTCTTTCCCTACTGGTATAGTGGGCGTTCTCGCCAATAACCCGAACCCCGCGAAACTCTGCTTCAGACTGAAAAATATTCATAGATTGGACAACGTCCTTCCCAACAAGCAGCTAATCACGATAAACGCGATGATGTCGACTCGGGACAGCACCGTCGTCGACTTCAACATGCCAGCGCTGACGTCGCTCTTGAAGCGGCAGTCGGAGAAGAACCCGACAGCGCAATACTTCAACGTGGACATACTTAAATACCAGATCCGGCCAAAGACGGGTGCGGCGTCGTGTCCGTTCCAGCTGGTCGCGTACTGGAAGTGCGAACGCGAGCATACAGATTTGAAGGTCGATTACAAGTATAATCTGCATGCGATGAGTCCGTCCTCGCCGCTGCTGAACGTGTCTGTATGCGTGCCGATGTACGGCACTGTTAAGAATGTGATCGCGATGCCGAAGACGCAGTGGAGCGGTGAGAGCCAGCAGGCGCTCTGGCGGTTCACGGAACTCTCGCAACACTCTGAGGACCGCGGCGTGGGCTCGCTGAAGGCACGCTTCGAGCTCACCGACGGTCCATCTTCCAAGGGAACGATCTCGGCGCAGTTCAACTGCGAAGGGGCGACGCTCTCCGGCATAGAGTTCGAGCTGGTCGGGACCGGGTACCGGCTATCGCTCGTCAAACGTCGTTTCGTCTCCGGGAAATATATTTGTGACAGTGAGATGCAGTGATCGTCGCTCATCTCCCACAATATTATGTATATATAAAACGCGCCGTGTTTCGTACCTTATAGGACTGTTTCCTGTCCCGTTACATTATGATATTATATCATTTCGTCAATTTTTTCAATACATAATGTTAGAAATAATTTCTTTGAATGTAATAATTTTAGGTACTAACAATGTTCACTGATTTACTAACTTATTATCAGATTAGGATTGTGCCATTTACTGTAAATCTATTTGAGGTATTATTTTTGTTTTCGCACTGAATATTTGATATAAATACTGCATTAGAATAGGATAACCATCACAATGTTTATTTTCTATGTTATATTTTAAATCTAATTTTTGTCAAAGACAAAGTAAGATTTTTATTTTGGTCTTAATTAATGTCTGTTATAAAAACAAACGCATCACTCATTGTTTGCAGTGATAATAGTATTTTATAATCTAAACGTTTGAAGGTCACATTACTCTTGAATTCACTAAAAATAACTCACTTCTTGTGAACTGTTTACTCAAAAACATAATAATAAAACAATTATATATTATATTGAAATAATAACATTTTATTTGATGACTTTAAAAATTACTGTATCTGTCATACAAATAATTAATATACCTAACATTAATTCTTATTTTTTAACTAAATAATATAAAACACCACAAAATATATTAAGCGGCACTTTAAACTCATTAGGTAACTATTTTTCTAATAAGATTCACTGAATCTCATGATTTTATCATGTTTTTTTATTAGGTTTTTTTCATTATTTTAATAACTTTTTGCATTTATTTAGTCGCAAAATTATTTTTAGTGGGAGGTATGTCAAAAACTAAAAACAAAATTATCACCTAAAATTGTAATCTCATAATTATTTTATAGGTTTTATAAAATGTAAAGTTGTCTTTGATACAGAGATAAAATATTTAGCTATACTACTATATTAGAGAGTACATTGAGAACCTTCTATGAGCTTTACTTTATTCTTTAATTACTTATCTGCGATGCAGAAAGTCGCCGGTTCGATTCACGCCCCTTAGATAGATATTTATGTTCAGATATTTGTTGATTTTTCTTCTTCGTTTTCTATGTTTATTCTCCCTCACGCGATATCCAATATTGTTTTCTAAGAAAATGCTCTGATGTACTCTGTAATAATTTCAGCGGCCTATAATAAAAAAGGGGTAGTAACATTATGAGTATGACGAATGGCATAGTAGTATTTTTTGCGCGGCGACATTTTATACCTATGGCAATTTATAGTTATACAAACAACAAATGCCATGTAACAAAATCTCATAAGGTGTCAGGTTTAGCTGTTATGTGGTAAATAAAAAAATATTTTTTTATCACATCAAAAACAGCCAAACTTGACAGTTTACGACAATTTGTTACACAGCATGAGTTCTCTATTCATTGCCATAGGTATGAAAGGTGGCTACGAAACTATTTATGTTCACACTGAGTTTATCTTTACAGGTAGCTATCTTTACCAATGTGATACCCCAGCTTACTTTTATCCTAACACTTATAACTAATTATTAATACCTAATCCAATTCTTGTGAATTCCTTCAGAGTACAAGTACCTAAATATATCAGTATCATTGGCAATAGAGAATAGCTGACCTTTTACTATGTCAGAAGTCAAATTTTTTTATTAATTTATAATTATACAATTTGCATGGGATCATTTGAATCGTCTTAAAACTAAGTTAGGCTGTGTGTCTTGGGAACCATGCCAAAATGTTACAACCCCTTACCTATACATTAAGCAACTCTTACCAAATGGAAAGTGTTCAATACCATTTATTTACCTAAATAGGTAAACATTTTTAAAGGTCAAACCAATATAGAAATAAAATTAATAACTAACGGAGCGTTAACATTAACAGCCGAAATTGTTCATGTAAACGCCCCTTAAACTGAACCATTCCATTACAGCTATAAATCTTTAATTTAGTTCCATTTATTATTTAAGGTGCAAATTATATTCTACTAAAGAATTATATATAAAAATAAAACTTGTAAATTGGTAATAAAAAGTATTTTTGTATCGGAAAATTACGCATGTAATCTATTATAACTATTATGTTAATTGAAATAAATTGTAATTTAGAATTTATAATGTTTATTTTTTTATTTGCCTTACGCCGAAAGTATTATGAAGAATTATAAATGTAAGTAAAGTTTTGTATACGCTTTTTTTCTATGTAGAGACAGGAAACAATCCATTGAGGTACATTACGTAGTTAGATGTAGATAAGATTAAGGTGATTGTTAACCGGATGTTCGCGAAAATCAATTTTTTCTGATGTTTTTGTTGTAAAAATGACCCAGTTAGGGAAAACATAAAATGTAACGTTATTTTGTGAACCTCGACTTTAGAACAATTTCTCAACTATCAAAACCAAGCTAAGCTTAGTTAAGCTTTGAAAATGTCTTCAATTAAAATTTTACTGCGAACTGATTAACAATATTTGATGGCAATTGATTATATTATAGAAACTAAATAATATGTAACAAACTATTAAATACGATTGACTTACCGAAGTAATATAGGTAAAGCAAAAAGTAATATAAATAGTACTGATAAATTTCCCTAGGTGGGGTGCCTAATAGATATTTAAAAACGAAATTTTTTGGGATGTTTGTAAAGTCTAGATAAGGTTTTATGTAGTTGGGAAAATATGTTCTTTATATGAAACAGATGACAAAATAACGTTAAATTTCAAGTTTCAACTATGTCATTTTTGAAATTATTTTCTTTAATTTAACGGGCCATCAGTACAACATCACCTTAAAGTAAACATAGTAATATCTCGGTTTTTGATATAGACGGACCGTTTAGTTCGCATACGTGATGTGTGATATGTTTCCGGTCACTACATGTTGCTTGCTATTGCCCCACGTTTGGGAGTGCCGTGTTAGGGTTCCGTGCGATTGTCTCAAGTTCTTTAAAACGTTTCAGGTGGAGCTGGAGAAACTGAACGCGGCTACCGATGAGATAAACAAACTTGAGCTGGAACTTGATGTAAGTTGAAATTTAATATTAAAGGAGTTGCATACAGACTGTGTGGCGAGATGGTCAGGAAGCTAAGCAACTATGATTGGGTTATGGGTGCCAGATAACGGATAGAATACTTATAAAAGCTTTTATTTTAGCTGGCTCAAAAAAGGATATTTTCAATTCGACTGTATTTAAAAAAAGTTGTTGATGGCTATTATTGTGCACCTTAAGGTGAAAGGGTACCTGCGCGCTCTCCATACAAACGTAGTCGACTGTTTCCTGCCTGGATAATGACACTGGCACAAATATTTTTGTGTCATAAAACCTATAACTGCCATGACTATGCCCCTATGTTTTGGTTTTTTTCATTTTGTAATTATCATAGAAATTAAAATTAAAAAAATTAAAAAATAAGAAAAAACAAAAAATAGGGGCATGGTCATGGCAGTTACAAGTTTTATGCACCAAAAATATTTGCTCTAGTGTCATTATCCAGGGAGAAAACAGTCGACTACGTTTGTAATAGTTTGTATGGAGAAAGCCCCCGGTACCCTTTCCTCTTAACAATAAACTTTTGATCTACGACTTCTGATAATGACTGAAATAATACCCAAAATCAGCTGTTCCTTACAGGGAGTGGTCATTAACCCTTAAAGTACTTATTTTTTAAGTTTTATCGACTGTTCTAAATCTGAATGACTACAGAAACACTCACAATAATTGCCATTAAATGTGGTAACGCTGCTAGCGTTTTAAGCTCTTTCTTTTTTGCATCGATGATGTATAGAAATTGATATTAAAAAGAAATAATAAAACTACTTTCCACTCACTAAAGCGCTGAGATGCTATATACACCATGCCACATATACGCCAGCCGATCTCTGGTGCATAGAATCGCCAAAATTACGACAGTTCTTGCCCTTGTCGCTTCGCTCAGAAAACTCCCAATAAAGCCAGTGTGCTCAACGCTTAAAGTCTGTTTCTATTACATATTATTCTTCTATTCCTACCTCGTTATCTCAACCTTGAAAGCGACTCCAATGAACTTGATATGGATATTCGAAGGCGCGACGTCGATAAAGGCGAAGCGACTGGCTCAACGCCAAGGCTACTCACTCAACCTTTCGACCTCTTCACTGAAGGCTGAAACTTAAATAATATATGTTAGTTACGTCTGTTGGGGATGATTTAGCTGAAACAACCGAATGATTGATGGGCCTGGTAATTTGTATCGTTAGGTTTGGCTTTTTGAAGTGTCAGACACTGTAGGATGTTGAAAATTTGGCTTCCTCCTCCTGATGATCAAACTTGATAGTCTAACTGGTTACTAACTAAACTACTCAAAGACGATTTAAACAAAAGACAATCGAAACGGAAACAAAATGTGATATTTAGTACCTACTCGCAAAATTTTAGAAAATAGTCTAATATTTATAAATGTAGGTACCTACGCGTGCTTCACTATGGTGCCAGTAACTAGCATAGGATCTGCCTCACCATAAATTGCAAATTGCTAATACTTACCAAATTTATTTTACATAAACAATTGGAAACTAGCAAATTTTCTGTATGTCCTTCACATTCCACTAATAATTAAGCTAAATGGATACAATGAAGCGATTAACAGAGCGTCACTCATTTGATAATGCATACAATCTGCCACAACTATGAAATCGAAACTGAATTGTACAATAATAACAGTGATTATATCGCAATTCATTACATATTTATTGAAAGAACTTAATGGAAATATCAGTTATCTGAGCATGTAAATATTTCATTCATAGCTATTAGGTATGTCTTTATCTTTTTGCTATCTCTTTATCATCCACTAGGCGTGGAGCTTCCAAAAATGTCCACTCTTGTGCAAAATATGATGCCAAACCTTTTCTTTTTAACAATTTTTTTTGTGTGTGTGTTTGATAGGTTTTTTAAAATAAGTTTGTAATTTGTGTGGACAGTAGTCTGGAAAAATAAACTATTTTATTTCAAAACTGCGAACAATAAATGGTTTCTATGAAACTATATTTTCATCCCCGGCATCACAGCAGGCTATGAAACTTCCATGTTTATGCTTGTATCTTTTTTCCACATCTTTGTACACGAAATAATATCAATATAATCTAGAAGATGGAAAAATTTTACCATATTTTTCCATTTGTGTTACATGCTTAACATTGCCTTGCTATTATTATTTTAGTCAGTGGAAAACTTTACCTTATCAATAAGCAGATGCGAGGGCTCATGGTCTAAATGCGCTCGGCTATCGTTTATAGTTATGCGGGTAAAGAAGCGCCTAGACCGGTCATTAATAAGTGCACGCAAAGTACCAATTACTGCGCGCTCAATAAAAATGCGCAGCAAAATACCAATTTATTCGCACCTAATGGGGAAAAAACCATAGGTTTTCGAATAGATGGGATAAAGGAGTATTTGCGCGATTTTCTCCATGCTTCGGAAGACACGATAATCCATAAGACTCCGTTGCTATCTGAGGTAACAGTCATTAAATCAAGTCATACGTCTTAGGGCGATCTGAAAACTGTAACAATAGATGAGCCACTAATATACCAGAAGAAGAAAAAAATGACACAATCAGGTAACCCGCTTTCATTCCTTACGAACATTTCTGTGTCTTTAATAGAAATACAGATAAAAACCTAAATATCTCACAGTCATTGCTTCAATATCTAATCTCCATTAACCTACATTGCCTAACAGTTTGGACGCATAGACATATTGGATACGAAGGACGAAGCGACAGGTTCATTTATACTGGAATATTAAAGAGATTGGTTTTCTATAGACGTTATTTCCGTTATGCGGCTTTTATTGATTTTTCTTTGGATAGGTGGGACTTGGGAGTGTCTTTATGCGAGACATACCTAAATACTGCGAACGTATATCTTGACTGCTAAAAGCTATTCGAGAACCTTAACTCGATGAAATTGAAAACGTCTCAAAAGTATACCTACAGCTAGAACATGTAATGAAAAAAGTATTGCAGCCGTCTGAACACATGTGGTAGATCTGCTTGACGAAAAACTTATTATAGGAACTGTCTGACCCGAAAACTCAGGACAGGTTATCCTGTCCATAAAATTAGAAGAATGAGCCAGGAAGAAGTCTAAAAATATTGAATCATTGATAAACTACTGGAGAAAACTACTTGGCTAGGTACTATTATTATTAATCAGTCATTTTTGTCTTACTTTTAGGTAAATTCCTCCCTCGTCTTCCACAAATCCCATTCCATTGCGATATCTGACCAGTTTTTTTTAATTGACTTTCCACACAACGCCATCTAACCCCAAACTAAGTAACTAGACTTGTGTTATGGGTGCTAGACATGGTGACCATTGTGCCAACTGGGTCCAGTCTTTTGAATACACGTCAAATTCGTCTTATCATCTACCTACACCTGGGTCCGATGCCAGCTCGTTTAACATGTTGTGGGATCCACATAGTGATGGTTTAAGCCCACATTTGTAATAATTTAATTTTATCTTCATGTATCATGCGCTTGTAATTTCCTGTAAGATGAAAGCGGCATGAAACTGTTCTCCATTTCCCTCAAAGATTTGATGACGGGTTATATTTTTAACACGCGTCTTGGATGGAAGCGATTGCAATAAACTTGTGGGTTGGGTCGTAACTTTTACGGCTTACCCTTTTGGCTTAGGATCTCTGGCTTGGTTATACCTTCTAGACGCTGTTCTATATCAGTATGTCGTGGTTTTACTCGCATAGATCTTTTGAAATGTTAAGATAAGAAAGAAATCAATTAAAACTGGCCAAGAATAAAATAAAACACACGAAGTTTTCTGTACCATTACATTCTGTTTGTAAAAGTATTTGTTGCTCTAGCGGTAACAGAAATACATCATCTGTGAAAATTTAAACTGTCTAGCTTTTACTCATGAGATACAGCCTGGTGACAGACAGACAGACGGACAGTGAAGTCTTAGTAAAAAGGTCCCGTTTTTACCGTTTAGGTATGGAAACCTAGAACCATAAATTTCCAAGACACTCTTAGTTCTTTCCGCTTCCCTAACTTTGTCCCTGCATACTGCATAGTTGCTATGTACTAGAAAACCTAGTTGTTTATTGAACAAAACCCTACACTACACGGTCTGCCACGCTTCGTAACTTGTATAACAAGATGATACAAATCCTGTTAGAGTACATTCGTCCCATTTACAAGACATAATTGTTTCTTGCGTGCGGTTTTTTGTGGAACTAAGGTTGTAGTAGGGCGACAAGCGACGCTAGCGCCATAGCTGGATGAATATTATCGTGGTATTTAATGGTAGACAGGTATTCTATTACATAGGGGAAAATTGATAGAGTTAAATAACGTTCTTACCCATACAAAAAAGAAGCTGTTTTCTCCCTTTAATATTGCCCGATTTCGGCATTTCTTTTTTGTTCAATATTTAAACTAGATCACTTAAAAGTTATTAAGTTGAAGTTATAATTTTTTTAATTAACTAACGACCCGCCCCGGCTTCGCAAGGCTGTATTATGCATGTATTATATCAAAAAAACCTTCCTCGTTCATCAATCTATCTATTAAAAAAAACCGCATTAAAATCCGTTTCGTAGTTTTAAAGATCTAAGCATACATAGGGACGGCGAAAAGTGACTTTATTTTATACTATGTAGTGATAAAAATATCAAAGAATTAAATATAAGCCTAGAATACAAACTATTCAAGCGATTGACATCAATAACTTTTTGTTGCAACTTATATTCACATCAATAACATAGCATTTTATTGCAACATAAAGATGAAAACAGAACACATATGCCCCAGAACGGAAATCGCCTTATCCAATTGCGATGAATGTTTTTTTTTATTTGATAGGTCCTGTTGTAGTTTCATAGGTTCAGCTACATTTCTGACTAATTGCAAGCGATGACAGTATCATTGGTCTCATAACGATCTTATACTTGGCTGGGTTTGATGGAGCATATACCTACCACTTTTTCACAAAAAACTTCTCAAAGTTTGTACATGTTATCTTATCAAACGGCATGATTAGATACTCTTAGCATAACATCAGAGAGATTGAAAATTAGAGATGGCATAAAGTAATTTTTCACACAAACACTCGTTCTTTTTATTTTCTGCGCAGCATGACACCTCTGCAGCGAGCACAAAAGTCACATTAAAATAAGCGATTCAGTGCTATTAGATGGCTATTAGGTATAAAGTTTTGCGAGACACTGTTTTCCAGTCTACTTTTTTCATATAATTATTTGAAAGTCTTTGCCATGAATGAAGTTTCACTAATAAATATTTGATTTGTATCTTATAAATGTAGTTTTCAGGTTTATTTAAGGCTTTATACTTTTACTTACTCTCAATTTTGGAATTTTAATCGGTAAATTAGTTTCAGAGCCTAGTAGGTAGGTTCTTAAAAAAGAAACAGCCTAATATTTATAGCAAACAAAAACCCAAAATAATGCCATTAAACTTTTCAACTTAGTTCAGTAATCGTGGTCCCACAACATCATCTGAACCCACGAACGAATGAAATTAGCACATATTTTAGCTCATCTGGGCTGCTCTGCAAATAAAGACTACTACTGGCTATATTGGCAAGCCGTTCGGAGACATTACTTGCAGAAAAAACAAACATCTGCATGATCATGTAAGAGTAGAATTAGAAGGTGATATGGCGAAGGTCGGGTCGGCTGCACAGATTGGGGTCAATTGATAGACGCGCGGTCGCGTTGCATTGCCTTTATCGCTCTTAGGTAGGTATTCGTTGTAGGTATTATGTTCGAATACCTACAGTTACTGATATGAGAAACTACATTTTGACGTAATAGAAACGCCCCGGTGGTTTTATCCGCGTACTGGGCTGTCTGAAAATATTATTAAAGGAAAAATGGGCAAATGCGAAGAATGTAAGCGCACCTGTACGGCATTTAGGGGGTTGCGAGTTCTAGTCTCATCTCAGATGCAATTTTAAAGACGCATTTTTCTTATAAAAATTAAGATTCTATTAAGATTTAACTGACGGGTTTTACACAAAAGGGTTAAATAACAGGGACAGCTATTTCAGAATATGTAAGATAAGTAATCGACTTTTATTATGTGAAAAAATTGCTGATACGAGAGGATGACACCGTAAATACCGAGATACGCTGAGAAATTTCCGGTTTCCGGATATTATAGGTTCAGGAAAGGACCGAATGTTACGATGGGTTAGGGTTACGATAGTCGACCTAAGATGGTTGCTATGCCGCGTACTTATCAATACCAAAAGATATAGCTCTTTTGTCCCCTCAATAAGTGCCGATGTTTCTTTCTATGCGCTTGTATTTATTTCTTTTTTAAATCACCTAAATGTTCAATTAAAGTTATATTTTTTAAATAATAAAACATGTAATCCTGGCTTACAAACTATTTAAATTTTAAACGATTGACATCAATAACATAACATTTTGTGATGAAAACAGGTATGCTTAATGATAAAAAAATATCGGCAGTACGATGGCAGTACCTACGCGAAAGTCTTCGATAAGCGATTAATTGCATAGGTATTTCATAAAGTCGGCACTGCGCTATAAACCTGTATTGCATTTTGCAAAAGTCGGCAAAGTGAGAAAGTCGGCACTCGGCTCCTATATTGATTTCATTGGTACAGTCACATTACCAATTAGCTGAACCCAATGTGACCTAGAGCTCATTGGCATATCTGTAAAAATATAGTTTTTACCTATTTTTGTTATTTTTTTATATTGTATTGTATTGTATTTTGTTAAAAAAAACAGAATCAGGTAACATTACTTTACAACCTTACAATTTGCGAGTGAGCTGTAGGTCACGTAAGGTTCAGCTAATTGGTAATGTGGCTGTACGTGGTGCTCATTTTATCATACAACCATTCTCCATTCATCCGTCCATTTTATAGGGCCTTGAGGTATCCCTTTTCCAACAAAAAAATATTAAGTAACTAAATCGTTTAAAAGAATTACAGTCGATATGGTAAACACCTTTTTTTGTAGTCGGTTAAAAAGAACCATATTTGTTTAGACCAGCCAAATAACAAGGGAGAGAGCGTTTGTTTCTCGCTAATCTAACCGAATTTGAGCTTTAACTATGCAATACTAGATGGCGCCACAGGTAAAATTAGATCGCGCTGGCATTGTGTTCTGCGAAAAAATAGACAAAAGTTTCATTAGGTGTCTCCTGCATAAACCTAAAAACACAATAAATCAATTTTTTTTAAAGGGGAACTATTATAAAAAGTATTCTCTTAATACAACCAAAAGTCGCAGCACATACCGCATGTTATTGCTTTCTATTTTAGATTGTTTTTCTAAGAGCGGCTTGCTTTCCCCCTTATTCCAAAACCAGTCCGAGATGTGGATTTATCCTTAAACCTAGTTTTGGAATAAGGGGGTATAAGTTAATACAATTAGCGGGTAATCTAAAATTAAATTATACAAATTTATTTAAAGTTGGCACAATGGTCACCATGCCGGACTGCCAAACACAGGGTCGCGGGTTCGATTCCCGCCTCAGACAAGTATTTATGCTTAGATATTTGTCTGTGGTCTAGTTGTTTCTATGTATTATAAGTATATATTTACAAAAGAAAAGTATATAAGTAGTATATTCGTTGTCTAGCACCCATAATACAAGTCTAGTTACTTAGCTTGAGGCTAGATGGCGATGTGTGGAGTGTCCTGCAATATTTATTTATTATTTATTTATTTAAATTATAGTTACAATAATATAAAAATTATAATAGTCCATAGAAAAGCTGTTGAAAAGTTACATTTGGGGTTGCATTAGTCAGAGGACGCAATGTTATTTTTAAAATAGCAAGCCCCCTGTCAGTTTAAAGTTTAATCCAAGTTTGAGGGATTACAGTCCTTGTCCTACGGCCGCCATCTTGGAAAAAGGGATTTAAACGGTTTTTATGGTTTATCTGACAATCTCTAACTAGGTCTCACAAAAATATTAGTTGACATTTTTTGTCAAAAGTGATGTGTGACTCTGAAGTGATCATTCTGCAAAGTGTTCAATTTTGCGAAGTGCTCATAACGCGAAGTTCACCTTATGCGACCGGTGCGCGGTGCTCATTTTCCGAAGAGCACATTTTGCGTCCAACTCTCGATTTCTAAATTGACTTAAGAAAAACTGAAAACAAAGAACTGAATTTTGCGGACAGCTACTTCGACTTTACGTAAATAGGTACTTGTGAAATACCTAATGAATAAATTTTCCGCGGAATTTTCCTCAATTCGTGTTAAGCTTTAATAAGCTCATGGCTCAGGGGATTAGTTAATATTTACGTCATCATCTATTTTTGGGCTTATTAAAGCAGTTAGGTAAGTAATTAGTTAGCTAGGTATGGCCTAATTAAGTGTCTAACAAACATAAACATTTTATTACGGGTGGATGTGAGTTATTTTACTCTTTTATTAAATAGCTTTCACTCGCGACTTCGTTCGCGTAGGGATACAGAATATACAGGATGTCCAGTAACGAATGGATAAGCGGATAGAGGACACCGTGCCGGTTCGGAAAAATGAAAGTTATAATATGTTCTATGAATTTAAAGTCTCTCGGTTTCCGAGATATCGGCCATTTAAAAAAAAAATGTCACTCCTTTCTTTATATTTTTTGATGCCAAAACAAAACTGCTAATAAAGGCATTATTCTAATTTGTTTTTTGGGTAATATTCGAGGATAATGTGCTATCGAATGCAAACAATATTTTTTATGACACATTGAAGGTCTGTAGCCGCCTTAAAGCAGAGAGATCCAGTAGCTTTTTGCAACTGTTTGGTGTAAAAACAAATCTAAGCCAAGTTTCGTCCACATCGATTGCAATATACGTCCTGTAACGGAGTACCAGCATACATACCTACTAAAGCAAATTTTGCCAAACTTAAAACAAAGACGCTTCGCTCCCTAAGGTATTAATTCCGATTTCTGCATAATTTCCAGGAGTCGATGAAGAGGTTCCACCACCAGTTGAACGAGACCTCGCGACGGCTGCAGGCGCTGACCAAGAGACTTGGGACTTGTGTAGATAAGTCGCGACCTTACTATGACGCGTTGGGCTCCGCTGCGGCCGCGAGAGCAGAGTGCCAGAAGGCTGCGGTGCAGTTTCAACGGGCTAGTGGTAGGTTTCAATTTTATTATGCAGTGGACATCTTTTGGGTCCTTAGATGACTCTGAAAACTGTGCATTTGGCGGTCTTAGATTGCAAATAAGTACTTACTTGCAAAACCAAATTACGGATACAGTGGCGTAACTATACCGTTTGAGGCCCGTGGCAAATTCATTGAATGGAGTTTATTTTCTGTTGCGCCTTCCACAGGCTATTCCGAGCCGAGAGGAATAGCAATAGAGGCCGCGTGTCTCGTTCTTTCGTTTTGCCACTTTAAAAAAATGTTGGCTCAAAATACGGGCGAAAGTTTTACGTGACAACAACTGTGCTCGAGTGGAAGGGACGCGTGCCTTTCACTTTTTATGTCTGTCTCTCTCGCTCTTAGGCGGGCTAACCATGCCCGCGTGCCTCTCACTCGCTCTCATTGTGAGCGCATAACGTCAGCGGAGCGTAACGCAGTTTCTTGAAGTGTCACCCGGCAAACCAATTTATAAAACGTTGTCACGTCAAAACTATGCAACTAAGAAGGTAATTTTTTAAATAAATAATGACAAAACTATTTTCTTTACTAAATGTGGAATAATAAATGTTGTAGTTAGGATGTTGGGATTCTCCAGTGACCGGGGGAGTTCCGGCTAGGGACCCGTGGCATTTTGCCGACTGCCACCCTGTAGTTACGCCACTGTACGGATAAATACGTCATAATTTGTAACATATACTGCTAATTTAACCTTTATGGAGAACTCTTTGGTTTTTATGGTGATGTCGAAATCCAACCAGCCAAAATAGTTTTTTTTTGTTTTTCGTATGACCCAGTTAGAAATCAAACTGTCACGTTATTATGTAGTCTGCAGTACAATAACATGATTTCTCAAATACTAAAAACTAAATAAGTCTTTACAATTCGAATTCCTAACGGGTCATTTTTATAAAAAAACTGATAAAAATGGGTAACATTCACATTACAAAAGACGTTTTCATGTTTCTACTGCGGCTGCGTCTCTTATACATTCTACCTTTTTAGGGTTCCGCACCCAATGGGTAAAAACGGAACCCTATTACTAATAGCTTATACACACGTCCCGATTTGGTCGGGTCCGACATCAGTGTTGCCACATTTCAATTCGACAATCTGTATCGATAAGTGAAAAAGTCTGTGTAAAATCTGTATGAGAACAGCTATAATTGTATAAAATCTGGACTATTCATAATCGTAGACAGAGAATAAATAGTTATTCTCTGTCTACGCTACATAATATATAAGACATACCTAATATTATTATTACAAATGAATAGTCCAGATTTTATACAATTATAGCTGTTCTCATACAGATTTTACACAGATTTTTTCACTTATCGATACAGATTTGTCGAATTGAAATGTAGCAACACTGATGTCGGACCCGACCAAATCGGGACGTGTGTATAAGCTCTAAGACTTCGCTGTCCGTCCGTCCATCTGTTCGTCTGTCTGTCACCAGACTGTACCTCATGAACTATGATAGCTAGACGCTTGAAGTTTTCACAGATGATGTATTTCTGTTGCTGCTATAACAACAAATACTAAAAACAGAAAAGAGTAAATATTTTTTGAGTAAGTTTTTAGGCTTAAAATAGGTTTACAATTTTAGGTTTACTATTTTTTTGGCAATATCCTTTTTGTTAATAATACTCCCAAAAGGGCAGGCAACACACTTTTAACCTTTACAGCCTCCTCGCCTGTCAAACAATATTTTTAAGGTTTTTTTTGCTCGATATAATGTATCGATCGTAATTGTACGGAACTCTTCGTGTGCGAGTGCGACTCGCACTTGTTAATACTAATAATATAGCTCTGTGCAATGTATGAAGTAGGTATACTTTAAACGTACAGTATGGGTCATAAGCAAATGATCAGTTTGCTACAATAATGCTATCAACAAGTATTGCAGTTACGACCTTCTTCTAATAAACGTTACACACAAACTTAAATACTTGAATAAAAAGTACTCAGTGTGATTATTATTTTCAACATGTTAGCTATGTATTTAGTTGTGTGAGTGGTATAAGCCGGCACCCGCTACACCAACCGACGTGGGTTCGATCCACAGGTTACGTTGTTATATTGTTCAAATAGTGCTGCACAGGATTGTAAAGGTTACGGTGGGCAGAGACTTTTGCCCGTTGATTGTACGTTAAACATTATTATCAGTTAGATAATACAGTATCCTGCAGGCGCTAGGCGTCCCCTCAGGGAATCAGGATGTGAGCGGTCAAGGACTCGCCTCCACTCAATTATTAAAGTTAATTCGAGTTTACTACTATCTGCATGGAGATAACCCTGGACTTAATACCTCTTAGGTTAGTTGGAAACAGAACCCTGTTGTCTGAGTCTGTATTTCCTGACGTTATGGTACAATTTGGGCTTTGTGAAGAGGTATCTTCTAGGAAAGCGTTCTACGTCTTTTTTTGCAGGATGTTCCACACATCGCCATCTAGCCCCAATCTAAGTAACTAGACTTGTGGTATGGGTGCTAGACAACGGATATACTACATTATATACTTTTACTTTTGTAAATATATACTTATATTACATAGAAACAATCAGACCACAGACAAATATCTAAGCATAAATACTTGTCTGTAGCGGAAACCGAACCCGCAACCCTGTGTTTGGCAGTTCGGCATGATGGCCATTGTGCCAATTAGGTCGTCAATTTCAGGCCGCATCGTCACCTACCATCAGGCAGGTGTGATAGTGGATAATTGCTGACCTATCATTTGAATAATGAAAAAGAATGAAAATAAAAGAGTAATTTTAACTGATGTCGAACTAACGGTCCAGCAAATGAGTATCTATATTCTTCAATCACAAAAACTGTTAAAAAAAAATTGGTAGAGTTTGCCCTTAGGCGACAAGGCCACTCTTGGATCTTTTTCTATATTTATGTTTCCACTTAAATATTTTATAAGTATGTCCTAAAACATTTTATTTGTTTAAATTTTGATTTTATAGTGCGGTATACAGCTTATTTATCTATCTATCTTTTTTTACAAAATTTACATCGAATCTGGCGGGCAATTAAGGTCTAAATACCCTTATAACTTTATAGTAAAAATAACATAATAGTACATTGCGATACAAGTGTGGAAAGTTGATCTTTCCATAGAGGCGGTTTATGACGCGCGAGCGGAACGCGAGCGTGGCAAAAGCCGAGATGGAATGATCAATCCACACGTGTATCGTACGACGTTTTTTATCACAGTTGCGAATAAAAAAAAATACTTGATATAATAATAATAAGTTTTTAAGAATTTTAGGTTATGTTTACTATTTTTTGTTAATTACACTCCCGAAAGGCTAGGCAAAAGACTTTTAACCTATACAGCCTCGTCTGACATACAATATTTTTTTAGGGTTTTTCATTTCTTTTTGCGTCGGCGGTTAAAAACAGAATAAAATATAGGAAAAAATATATTTATGTACCTAAAGAAAAAACAAAATAAAAACAAAACTCAATTTTTAATTATTTTCAAAGACGATAACACGTAAAATTATCGTTCGTTATCAGACTTCAGACAACCTATTGAAAAGAAGAAAAAAGGTACCAACAAAGAGTTCTAAGCCAGCAAGGCTTAAAAACTCTTTGATGGTACCTTTTTTCTAAACATCAAAACAGTATAACCCAGATAAATTAAAAATGTTTCATCTACCTAATATGTCATTAGCAGTAAGATACGTATTTGTCTTATCGGGATAACGTATTATTTTACTACTAGTTGGATTTTTTTTTATCGCACGCGTGTATAATTGTGTTGTGTTAAACAGAATTACACGCAGCCGCTAAAGAGACAGTAACACTCGCGGAGCAGCGGTTCGTGAGCAAACAGCAGGAGTGGCAGTTCGATAGCAACTGGCAGGAGGTCCTCAACCATGCCATCATCAAGGTACCTATCTTCCTCCTATACACTACCTCCTTATTCAACTATACCACATACTACTTGTTTTATTTGAGGACATTTCACACAGTGCCATTTAGCCCCAAACTAAGCAACTAGGCTTGTGTATGGCCTGAAAGCGGATAAAATACCTAAAGTATGATCATTTCATTGTTATTGGACTTCGTTCACGTCGTTTTTCATATATATTTTACAGTTTTACGTGTTTATACTAAACTAGCTGTTGCCTGCGACATCGTTCGTGTAGGCTTTAAATTTTCCAAAATCCTTTCTTATCGGATGCCTACGTCATACAACGAGCACACCTTCCAAGTTTCAGGTCTCTGACTCTCTACGATCAGCGGTTGAAGCTGTGCGTTGATCCGCCAGTCATACAGGACAAAGCATTTTATATATAGATAAATTAACAATATTTGAACAAGGTACAAAACGACTTTGACGAAATTTGTACACTTAGGTACACCTAGCCTTAAGACAGTTATGTTATTATTCATTATTAAATAAATTATTCATAAAGTTTTTGTATGTATTTTAGGTAATGGATGCTGAAAAACGCAAGGCTGAAAGCGGACGTGAACACCAGAGGAAGGCCGCAGCGTACATCGCTGCCGAGAGAAAGGTAAATCTTACTATAGTCATGTATGTACCGAAACCGAATAACCCCCTAATTTCGTGTCGGATCTATTCCGACGATATTCATCGGCACTGCTACCGATATAGAATTGGCAAATTTAATATTTTCTTAGATAATATTTCTAGGTATCAAATCCCGTGTGCTGACTTACGCACTAAGAAGTTCATGAAACTATATTACTAAATTCCAGGTGAACCAACTAGAAGATAACTTAAAACGCAACATCATAAAGTCCCGCGTCTACTTCGAAGAGAAAAAACACTGCGACGCCGAACTCCAGGCTCAAAACGAAAAAATTGAAAAGCTACAACGACTTATCGCCGACGCTAAATTCAGATATTCAAAATCTCTGAAAGCTTTAGAAGAAATATCCGAAGAGATACATCGAAGACGTGGTGAATTCCCACCAAAAGATACCATACCGTTCGGGCCTAGGGAGCCGGGTGTAGGTGCCGAAATGGACCCTATACACGATGAAAATAAAGACGAAGATTCTAGCCTACAAGAACTAAGACTTAGAGTACGAGAATTAGCTCTAAAACCGATCGACAAAGACGTAGAAACAGATGACGCTTGGGCATTAGAACTGAATGAAACAATCAACAAGTTAGATCAATTACTGATGATGAAAGAGAGCAATCAACAGAAGAAATCTAAGTTCACAACATCAGAGAGAAACTCAGCACCTTCAACAAGCACTAATATCCCCCATCCTCCCAGTGAAGCGATGAAAGAGACAAATTTAAACAGAATCAAATCCATATCAAGGGAAGGTGTTTACGAACCTCCAAACCCACCAATTGCTAAATCTGAGAAGTCCAAATCCATGATGTCCCTAGACGTTCTCGCTTTAGCTAGGGATACAATGATAATGGATAGAGAATCGTACCTGAAAGCTGTTATTGAAGATAAATCACCAACAGAAACGTATACAGAGAGTAATTCGGATAGGAATGATAGTCCCGATGAGATATTGATGGTTGAATGCGATTCAAGTGATTCAAATCAGAATCCTGTTATTAGAATGACAAGTTCTACCGTTTCTGATAGCGATAATAGTTAAATTATTTAAGAAAGACAGCACGGATGGATTAATCTTTTAGAATCGAAATAACGGCCTCTCAGAAATGTAGCAAAAAATCGTAACCTAACATTATATTGTAAAACGCTCTTTTTAAAACATTATTATAACTACTAAAACCTTAATTAAAAGTTAAATACATTTTAAATAATTTTAAAGCATAATAAACAATTTGGTAATAAAAAAAATAATATTCTAAAAGCACGTTTCACAAAATAAGGTTTGATTTCGATTTCTTACTGGGCTATTTAAAAAAAAGTACATTTTTTCGGGCAAGTAGGTTGAAAAACCATAAATAATTGAAATGATTTACAAAATTTGACATGTAAAAGCACTTGAAGAAAAGAGGATATACCTAGCTAATCTAACCTCTGCGGCCTCGGGGGGTGTTAAACATTCCCTAAATTCCGTGCTGTTGTATTTATTTGTCTTTTCCGTGTGATTAAATTATATTAATTAAAATTATTATTAATATTAAGTTAAGTATTTGACTCACTTTTTCAATTATTTCTAACACAATTATGACATTTTTGTTTTTAGGTTAATTTTTGTCTCAATTATAATAAGAAGTTTGCAATTCTTTTTTAAAACTGGTTTCGATAGATGGCGCTCTAATCTAAATTTACGATTATGTCTGGTCAATCGAGGGTCGGAAAGTTCCCAAGGCCAAACGATGTTGGCATTAACACTTAAGGTGAAAGGGTACCGGCGCTCTCTCCATACAAACGTAGTCGACTGTTTCCTCCCTGGATAATGACACTAGACCAAATATTTTTGTGCCATAAAACCTATAACTGCCATGACTATGCCCCTATGTTTTGTTTTTTTTTTCTAATTATCATAGAAATTAAGATTGAAAAATAAATACTTAATTTAAAACAAACAAAAAATAGGGGTATGGTCATGGCAGTTATAAGTTATAGGCACCAAAAATATTTGCTCTAGTGTCATTCATCCAGGGAAAAAACAGTCGACTACGTTTGTAAATTTTGTAATAGTTTGTATGGAAAAAGCCCCCGGTACCATTTCTTCTCAAACAATTTATTACGACATGTCACACGTCTCCGAGACAGATTCTAATCTAATAAAAATAAGTTTTAGTACTAAAACTTATTTTGAAGAGAAAAAATATTGACTGGGAGACTCCTCATTTAAAATTAAGTTTAAAATTGTGATTGCAGTCGCAAGTCAATTTGTTTACTTTCCACGTTATGGTAACGTGGAAAGTAAACAAATTGACTTGCGACGCAGAAGGTCGCATGTTTAAATAACTTTTTTAATTTAATATGATCGGCTTAGACCGGCAGACGCCGGCGCACCATTGTCTACAGTGTGTAAAGAAAATTCTAAAAAGACTTAAGGCCGTGATAGGTACCCAAGGACACTACCAAGTTTGGAAAACATTTTTAAGTTTGGGAAAATTAGCCTTTTTTTTTCAGAGTTATGGGAACATGAAAAAATGTAACCATTATTTGCCAATAATAATGTTGCCACACCTTGAAAATTCCTAAAAAAAACATAAATTAGAATGATTTTCTCAAACTTTAAATTAAAATAACTATTTTATGTTGACGACCCAGTTGGCACAATGGTCACCACAACGGACTGCCTAACACAGGGTTGCTGGTTCGATTCCTACCTCAGACAAGTATTTATGCTTAGATACTTGTCTGTGGTCTGGTTGTTTCTATGTATTTTAGGTGTATATATAAAAAAAAAATTAAAAAAAAAAATTAAAAAAAAAAAAAAAAAGTATATAAGTAGTTTATCCGTTATCTGGCACCCATAACACAAGCATTAAGTTGCTTAGCTTGGGGCTGGATGGCGATGTGTAATATGTCCTGAAATTTTTTATTTTTTTTATTTATTTTATTTTATATATTTACAAAAGAAAAGTAAGTATATCCGTTGTCTAGCACCTATAAGACATGTCTAGTTACTTAGCTTGGGGCGATGTGTGGAATGTCCTGCAATATTAATGTTCATGAAAAAATATTTTGAAGATTTGGTCAGGTCCTTGTGTCCTTAAAGCAGGGAAAGAGAGCTTACATGATTTTAGTTACACACTGTATTGCGAGCAATATAAATATATAATATAATTTGTAACACTAAGCCATATCATTCCACCTTAGCTAAGAAATCGTAAGTTAGCAATAAAATACAATATTTTCACTTTTGGAACGCAAAATGGAAGACTGTTATACGGTTGGTACTTAGATGGTTGTAGAATATATTCCTAACTATATATTGTGTTAAGATAACCCTTTAATCCCTCATAGGTGCATTTAGATACCCCTAGAACACTTTTTTAAATAAGATTGCCACCAAAAATTGCATTAAAATAAAGGAAATATGAAATTTATGCAAACTCTGATTAAATTAGGATAATATTCCTAATCTTTATTTTCTATTTTTTTTGGGTGTATCTAAAATACCTAAGAGAAATTACAGGGTTTTCTGTACACATTGTATTTAAATTTTTAATATAGTATTTTTATATTTCATAGACTGTATTTCGGTTGTAATTATTTATTTGGAAATAAGCGTAGTTATATGTATTTTTAAACAAGAATTCTCCGTATTATACACATAGACGCAGAAGATTGAAACCTCTCTTGGCTTGGCGGACGAACAGAGGTTGGTTGCAGGTTCGATTCCCACCGCCGAACAATATTTATGTATAAACAAATCAACACTGAACCTTGTTCGACTGTTCAAGAAATTTTCGTCTAGAATTTAATACCAAAAGGAAAAGCACACACAACACTTGACGATTTTCAAATTCAAAGTCTAAATTCTTTATTATTTTGGAATCATACAATTTGCATAAGACCACATTGAAAGGTCTTAAAAATTAAGTTAGGATGTGTCCCTTCGGATCGCATCCACCAATAAGGCACAAGAAACTCATGGGAGTTAAATGCAAATATTAGTAATTTCACTTAGAGGCGTTAAGGTGAAAGGGTACCTGAGCTCTCTCCATACAAACGTAGTCGACTGTTTCCTCCCTGGATAATGACACTAGCACAAATATTTTTGTGCCATAAAACTTATGACTGCCATGACTATATTTTTCATTTTCTAATTATCATAGAAATTAAGATTAAAAAAATAAACAAAAAATAGGGGCACAGTTATGGCAGTTAAGTATAAGTTTTATGCACCAAAAATATTTACTCTAGTGACATTATCCAGGGAGGAAACAGTCGACTACCTAGATTTGTAATAGTTTGTATGGAGAGAGCCCCCGGTACCCTTTCCTCTTAACTACGGCCTTTATGCCCGATTTACATTTTTCCAGTCCAGTAACCCAGTAGCGCTGGACTGGAGAGTGGAGATATCGTTAACATGTTTCCAGTTCGTGTTTCCAGTCATTTAAAAGCTGTCAAATCGTGATCCCTAAACAATAAAATTGTATCGTCAACATTGAAGGCACTGGATTGGCCGTCTACATTATCCCAGTCGCGCTGGAATGGCCGCTTAGGATTCAATAGTAGACCGCCAATCCAGTTTTTGAACTGGATTGCTCACTAGATACTTAGATACAGCTCATTTCAGTATGGGCTTAGATTATTAAGGTTCCGTACCTGAAAAGGTAAAAAAGGAACCCTAAGTGTAAGCGCACATCTACCCGCGCCGCAGTCGCCGCAGCGAAGGAAATCCCCAAGGCCGATGCTGATGACGTCACCAACCGGAGCCGCGCGCATACAAACGGAGACTACGACGCGCGCGCTGCGGGTAGGTGTGCGCTCACCATAGCATCACTCTCTTGTCCGTCTTTCCGCGTGTCATATCGATTTTCTCAGGAACGGGTAGACCTAGCAACTTTGTAACTAGATTCGATCGCTGGAATAATGTAAAACGGGCATTATTTTATGTATTGTCGTGAACCTTGAGCACCTTTTAGACTCTAAAGTTCCTGTAACGTGT
Organism: Idaea aversata; assembly: GCA_907269075.1. NCBI lineage: Eukaryota > Metazoa > Arthropoda > Insecta > Lepidoptera > Geometridae > Idaea > Idaea aversata. The sequence goes on from OU026087.1 coordinate 14,500,479, forward strand.
CTATTAATATCGTACCTTTATTCTTGCACCTCTTAAAATTATGAATGTTGTGACCCTTTTCACTGATATTATTCACAAAGTCTCATGTTTTTGTCAATAAATGTTTTAAATTAGAATTGTTTTTCATTTAATTCCTTGTTTAGAATAAATAATAGACTTTAATTATAATAATAATAAACGCTGAAGTATTTGGTGAGGCGGCTCTGTGTCCATATCATGTCCTTTTATTATCTGTTTTTTTTTCTTTCGGAGTGAAATTTGACATCTGTGGTTTTACAATTTGCTCCCAAGTTGAGGGTAGGTTAAGCGCCGCTCGCTCGCGTCGAGAGAGTGCGGCTATCAGTGCGAGATTTCTTATTGACACGTTAATACGTGTCTACCGCAATCGTGATATTCCATCTTTGAAATAATACCTATAGTACCTAAACTCAATTAAGAATTTCGTGACACCGCAATCTAATGGACTCTTGTGATTTGTGTAAGGGGAACGTTTATGTGTAATACCACCATAGCAGCAGCTGTTGCAGGCGTTGGAGATCCTTCCCGAAGACTGCAGGTGAGTGGTTGCATATATCCAGTTAATGTTAAAAACTCCATCAATCCTAAGAGTTAATTTGGGCCACGTGTTTGGTCGTAACATCTCCCGCTTTAATACCTCCATGTGACGTAACTCAGGGGTGTGGGCGTGTAGGTAGAGTAAAACAATGTTTGCAGGTTGATACAATGCGTATGTAATGATAACTTTCCCAAACAATTATATGACTGGCTACAAACCCTAATTCCTGCCGGGAAAACTCTCGCGCCGTATAGAGTCAAGCCTGACGCGGACTGACGCCGCCTATAATATCTCTACGACGATTGGCAGGCCAAGTTAGCCCCGCCCCCTGGCCATCCAATTACGGCTCACATTATTAAACTAAAAATTACTAATTAAAATGACACCTTAAATTTATACTTACTTATAACATACACATTGCGTCACCAAGTATATTTAAGTCGAAATAGATTTAACATGTTATTTGTTTTTGGGGTTCCGTACCCAAAGTGTAAAAACGCCCGCCCCGCTACCGAAAAACTCCGCACGCGAAGTGCAGATCTGCAGAAACGGGGTGAAGCTGCAGATCGCAGCTAATCTTCTAAATATATTGACTTAGAATTGCTGATAAACTTTTTAAACTCACACGATTTGTATTCATAGTAAAATCGAGTGTCGGTACTCGACCTACCCTCGGTTACTACCCTCAACTATCAGCAACGAAAACGCTCGCCGCTGCTCAATAGTCATGGTCGCGAGCAGACCCTCGCGACCATGACTATTGTAATATAGTCGAAACGTCAAGGTAAGAGAGATAAAAATAAAAAATACACGATTATAACCCGGAAAAATAATTACTTACTTAGAATTTTATTGCTATCCATAAGGCTGCCTGACCTGCCTGACAGGCGGAGCGAGGTAGCGAGGAGAAGTGTTCCACAATTTATGTGGAACGGGTGAAACGGCGGTGCACTAGTATCCAATAAAGAAAAGACCAAAATAATTTGACAATAAAACATTTATTCAATGAATATATCGGAGAGTATCAGAAGTAAACAACTTACTACTAAGTAACAATACACAGGGGTAAAGCCAGGATTACATACAATCCATGCACGAGTCTATCTATCTATGCTCGGTGGACGCGTCGTGTCGGAACATATACATTTTGTATTTCAAACTTAGACATTTATTAATACAGTCATAACATAAATATGGACAATGGTTTGATTTCAGTACATGTATGAAGATAGATTTCCGGAGTTTCTGACACCAACAAGAGTGATGTGTTCCCTACTCGAAAAAGCATCGATTTCTGTAGAAAACTACTTTTTTTTTCTGAAAAATGCCACTTTTCTTAAAAAAATGCAAATAATTATGTTAATTATTTCAAAAATAAGAGAAGGTCTTCTAAGAACATTATCTTGTAGCTGAAGCGATTCTCGGACCATATTTGTAAATTTTGAACCTATTCAGGGAATGCCTTCATTTGAAAGGCACTTTTAACCAAATACCATATTCTACTTAGGACTCATTCGCACAAAGATTTATTCATAAATTAAATTATTAGTATCAAAATGCCTCACTTTGTAATATGCGTTATTGTATGTACTTACATACAATCGATAATTTATACTGATAGTAATTTTAGTTTTAATTAGCAACACGACGCTCCATACATTTTGAGTGTAATGTAATCCTAGCTTAAAATATTAAATACAGATAGAAGGAAGGCACTTCTAAAGTGAAAGTGGGGAATACATGACCCCGTACAAAGGTCATTTCGTCACAAAACATAAAATTCTTTTATTTGCGCCATAGTCGGGTAAAAATGACATGCATTAAAATATGAATAATTCGCTGAAAATTGAAGAATGAAGGACGGTAAGAAGAAGCGAAATTCTCGGGATTAGCTTATTTCAATCCCGGGATTTTCGGGACTAGAAAATAGCCAGGATTCCGGGACTAGAAAATAGCCAGGATTCCGGGATAGTATTCTTTTAACACCGTATGCACTAGCCGTGCGAAGCCATAAAAAATATCCTGTATTTGACGTTGGCTTTATGCATAACTAAGACCCAATTACAAACAATAAGTTTAAAAGCACACATTAATTAAGTCAATGTTTAATAAAAAAAAATACTTAAACAATAAAATAATAATATCGATGATAAATCACAATTATTGATTAAAATGATTAATTTCATTAAAAAAATGATTAAAATAAGTCAACATTTCATTTAAAAGTTATCAGGTTCACTGAATAATTGCGCGTTATAAGACATTGCACTCAGCGCCATCTAGTCGTCAACTAAGCAACTAGACTTGTAATATGGGTGCTGGACAACATAGAATTTTATACAGGGTTATTGATATTTAGCTGTTATGAGACCTTTAACCTTTAATTTTTGAAAATTCTAAAATAATAAAATAAAAATTTTAAACGTGTTATTCTCAACTATTTGCGTACCACGATTATTATTTCTTTTTAACACCTGCTTGTGAATCTTGATTGCTTAAGCGGCCGGAGGGTATTAGACAATCAACTGTTTTTTTTAAATATTTCAGACTTAGAACAGTCAATAAAACTTAGAAAGTAAAATCTTTCCGTGAAAGTAACAGCTTGTTTTAAGATAAACATGACCTCCCGCTCCTATGTTTCTTAGCTAATTATCAATATCCCTGTATAAACTATTTTATTTTGTAAATACATACTTATTATATTATACATACAGAACTGTAGAAACAAATGTTTGTATGTCATACATATATTTAATACTACCGATTATGTTCATACTAAAGTTAATTAAAACCGGATATTTAACACGTTTTTTTTGTGAAGAAAATTCGAAAATCTTTGAAAGTGTCTCATGAAAATAGTGCATCGAAACAGCGAGCTCCACAAAATAGTAAATATCTCGTTTTAAATAACTCGTACAAATATTTGTTTGACGGCGGGAATCGAACCCACAACGTTCAGCGTTGAAAATAAAACATAACTCTAGCGAACTAAGTAGCCGCGTCCCAAAAGGCTGAGCTTCATAGAATCTTAATACTTTGAAAGGTAACAATCCGTAATATTATTCTATATACTTTAAAATACCCAAAAAAGTTGGTAGGTCGGTTAACAAAAACTGGCTCATTCGTGTTCACTAAAAAAAATATTTGTTTGGAAATATTAGTCAAAGTTTGTGCTTGAGAAAAATCTTGAAGTTGCAGAACCTATTAATGTAAATCGAAACATTAAAAATAAAATCACTACATGGTATAAAATAAAGTCACTTTTCGCCGTCCCAATGACCCTATGTTCCTTTGTATTATAAATAAACTGACCCACAAGGGAAATTTATGGAATTCGAACCCACGCGCCCCACTTTGAACCCTACCACAAAAATATTCCGATGATTCCCTAAAGTGTCACCTTACAAAGATATGAGCCACTAACGGTACGGCTATGCCAAAGATGCATCGGACATCGATGTTGGCGTCAACTTGTCGGTTCACTCGCACACGGGTGCTCAACAAAAGACAACCGAAACAAGAAAATACGGGGCGCAATTTGACCATAACCTTGATTTGACCATAACAAGCCATAGCACATAGATGAACTTCATCGATGTATCGCAGTGATGCATCTTTCGACATGTGCGAGTGCCTCTACTTCCGTACTTTTTAAATTAAAATTGTATTCCCATATTATTACAATTTTATACAGCAAATAAACAATAATAAGTATGGCAAAAGGAGCAGGCTCAGCATATGCTGTGAGACGCAGCTGCACAGCGCTGGTTTTCAGCCTGACCCTTTCTCTCTGTTTCTTGTAGGGTAGTCATGCACATAAATAAAATTAAAACAACCCAGTTAATAAAAACCAAATTATAAATGAGTTTAAAGCTAATAATATTTGCGTATAATTAAGGTGACATCGTTGTGCGACGTCCCATACTCTAAAGTTTTATAATCGTTTCTGCAACTAATAAATAAAAGCTTGTAAAAAGAATAAGCCAGCTTTTTTAAACAGATCTGTAATAACTTATTTCACCTATAAATGCTCGAAAGAGGTTAAAATTAACAAAAAATATACGATATTCGTTACAAATGCATATAAATGCATCAGCTTGTCATTGAAATAAAATGATTAATATTATAACTATCTATTATACATAATGTGTTTTTACAAGAGTATTTCAAGACGCAAGGGGGTACTTCTATACTTCTAAGCGAACAACTTTAGTTTTACAACGTTTAAAAATTCGAAAGTTTTTTTGTGAAAATTTTGTTTAAGTTAACAGGAAATCAGCTATTTAAAAAATGGAAGACTATTAATTTAGTTGTCCATATTCAATGAACAAATAAAACCCCAATATTCGAACTTAAAAAAAAGCTGATTTTCAAGTGACCTAAACTTTTTCGAAAGGTAAACATAATCTCAAATTTTCGAAGGTTCGAAACAAGAATCGTAGAACAAAAAGAACAACGGAGTATTCCTAAGTCAACCCGAAAATGTAACCCTGTTACATTTTCGGGTTACATTTTTACAACCCCGATTAGAAATATTAACAAAACGATTATTTAATTCCTAACCTAACCTTCTCTTAACCTGACCCTGAATCATTTTCCTAACTCATAGTGAAAACAAAAGCCAATTGTAAAAAAAACGATCGAAAATAAAACAAAAATATTTTAGAACTTCTCAACTTTTTTTTCTTCTTTTTTCTTTTAACTTTTTCAACTTCTTATCCATCCATAGGTTGCCTGGAAGAGATCGCTTTGAGCGATAAGGCCGCCCTTTGTAACACTTAAACTTAAGCTTTGTTTTTTATATTTTATGTAATTTAAAAATGGTGTTTGCAATAAAGAATTTATCTATCTATCTATCTAACAACCCCATTTCGTCTTAAATTACCCTTGAAGAAACACATGTATATAAAAACGAGTGACTTTGTCCGCTCACAAATATATCTATAACATGATATACAAAGTAATCCCAGGGCTTTACCACGTAATAATTCACTATGGGAATGTGATATCGGATGAAGCCAAATTCGAGAAAAAAAAGATGATGTAATAACGTATTGTTTTAACCAAAAAGTTTTTAACTCAAAGAGGTTAAATAAGCAACTTACTATGAGTTTTTTTTTACCTTTATCGAGACCTTTTTTTAATAAACCTAATTGACGGTTAATTCATAAACGAAAACTAAGTTCAAAGGAATATTTGAAGGTCTAATTATGGTTTTAGTAGCCTGAAAATTATGTTCTATATATTTGTAAAACTTAGATCAAAAATGTAAACAAAGAAATGTCAAATATTGACAGAAACGCCATTTCGTGAAGGTTGAAAGCCGCTGTAATTGTTGCCAGTGTGTATAAAAAACTACCATTCAAATTTGAATATTGTAATAACTTTGTTAAAAAAATTATTTTATGAAAAATAAACATTTTATTTCATATTGATTTTATTTGCAATCGTATTTTTTAGAAATTGAGGTCACAGTTGTTTTTTTACCTAATTTCTACTTCCCAAAAAAAACTACCAAAGCTTGATGTATTTTTTACTCTGATAACACCATTGTTTACATTTTTGATCTATGATTTACAAATAGAGTTTAAGTGGGTCATAACTACGATTTTTTTTTTCGAATTTGGCATACCGGAGACATTCCTTTATTAAAAGACAACTTAAAAACTCTAAACCCTACACTTATGGACATGATACGGTCGCACTCAGAAACATTACTTAGCGAGTCTTTAGTTAGTTAACTAATGCTTTACACAATTAGGCTGTTGTTAAATATCACTCTCAAGAAGCCATATGTACTTAAGATGACAAAATATTCCTTAACTAAGGTTTCGCTTAGGAAGGCTTTTGAGTGCGACCGTCCAGAGTAAGTTTTTCGAGCATATAACAAGAGCGATTTTCGACTTTAATGTCAATGTAAATAGTGTATATAATGATTTGTTCAATATATTTGTGCTAGTAATAAATTATAGTTTAGAAGGTGGTATATTGACCGCCTCCCGCCACCAGGGGGCGCGCTCGAACGTGCCCGGGTGACTGAAGAACGCTTTCTGAAGGTTTTGGTATAGCTGGAAACAAAAAAACTTTATTAGTAGCATAGACTTATCATATGTCGCCTAATAGACGTTTTAACATGTGGACTTTCTATAGACAATTATATTTTCCCTTATAGACCTTTTAATTCGGAGTCTTTTAAATTACGATTACGATAATATATCGGTAGCGCCATCTATAAATTTAAGGGTTTTTGTGAAGCTTTTTGTTCATGACTAGTGGTCTATATGTAATTTTTAATCAATGGTATTTGTAAAAGACCCCGCCCCGGCTTAGCACGAGTACCTAAATCTTTCTAATGAATCACTCACGTATTGGCGAAAACCGTATGAAAATCCGTGTGAAAGTTTTTGAGTTATCTCGTTCAAACAGACGCAGGGGCGGGGGCCTTTGTTTTATAATAAGAACTAGTTGTCACGGCAAAAAAAAATCCTATCTCGTCTCCAAGTTCAAATCTACCTCTCCATCAATTTTCAGCCAAATCGGTTCAGCCGTTCTCGAGTTATAAATGGTGTAACTAACACGACTCTACTAGCGATCCGCCCCGGCTTCGCACGGCTATATTATGCATGATTTTCTCTGTTACATATAAGTCTCCTCTTTAATCACTCTATCTATTTAAAAAAAACCGCATCAAAATCCGTTGCATAGTTTAAAGATCTAAGCATACATAGGGACAGACAGCGGGAAGCGAATTTGTTTTATACTATGTAACTAGCGATTCGCTCCGGCTTCGCACGGCTATATTATGCATGTATTATACATATAAACCTTCCTCTTGAATCACTATCTATTAAAATAAACCGCATCAAAATCCGTTGCATAGTTTTAAAGATCTAAGCATACAAAGGGAAATAGGGACATAGGGACGGCGAAAAGTGACTTTATTTTATACTATGTAGGGATGATATACTATATATAAATAAAAGATAGATGGATAAATACTAACCTTCCCATCACTCTTCCCAAGCACGCTATTGAGCACGAAGTCGGTCGGCGCGAGCGCATCGACCACGCCCACCACTTCCCCCTTCAACTCGACACACAGCTCCGTAACGCCATCTCGTAACAGCCTCGCTAAACTCTCACCAGAACTGAAACCTCCTTGGTACAGTTCCACAAGATGTCTGTCCAGCGACCAGAGACCGTAAAGGTAGAATAATTTCCTTAACACTGGTTGGAGAGACGCTTCCTTTAAAGATAGAGAGAAAATATACATTAATACAGGGGGGAAATCGAAAACGGCTGTTTGGTTCCCTAAAGCCTAGTTCGCATTAAGCTAGTATTTTAGTCTAGTAGTAAGTAAGTAGCTATACTACTTCAGAATCCGACTCAAAAGCTCAGTCGACTTAGAATCAAACATCCCCCCGCCTAAATCAGATGAATAACCTACAAAACGATGCAATGATGTATTAAACTTGACTAATTCGACAAGTTTGGATTTGTTAAGCTGGTAAACCAGAGAACATGGACGCGTGGTTGGGAGTGTTACTCGCTCAATAAAAATAGAATTAAATGGATCGGACTCGACTTCACTACTTACTAACCTAATCAACTATATGTTTGCTGTTCAGGCTCGTTTAGTTACTAAATTACTCACTACTAGACTATGATACTAACTTAATGCGAACTAGGCTTAACGCCATTTAGTGGCAGCTACGCCAAACTATCCCCCAATCTGAAATCTCCTAGCTACAATTCCACAAGATGTCTGTGGGACCAAGAAAAAGAATTAAAAAGAAAAGATAAATGAATACTGCAGAAATCTGGAACTGCTGTTTTAATTTCGCTATATAGCTCACTAACGCCATCTAATGGCATTTATTAATTCGAAACTAAAAAAGCTACGAGTCCTAAGCTTTACATAGGCGTTCCTTTTAGTACAAAGGTGCCCGCTAAGCAATGATTTCTCGAATTTCCAGAAATAATTTCTTAGCGGGCCCTACAAATTTTTTGAAATTATTTCTTAGCGGCGCCTACCTCAAAGATAGATATTCATATAAAGGAGGTAAGAGGCGCTGATAAAGTTCACTTATCACTAATTTAAAATAGTTCTAAAATATTAGTACGTTTACCTTATTTTCTAAAGCTTCCGAGAAGAACTTGATAGCTAAATATTCCGCGTAGACCTTAGTTAATTCCTTCCATTTGTAGACTTGTGAGTTGGCGCGCGCTTCGAACTTTGACAGGCCCTTTGATAATTCCATCTCGTATTTCTTGTGCGTTTCTTTTAGAAGGTAGCAGAGTAGCCATTCGTAGGTTGAGGTTATAACTGTAAAATAATTAGTTCTTGCGCTAGTTAATTGAAAAATTAATGCTTTTTTTCATTAACTTTAGCAGGGCATATTTGAAGTATCACGAAGGTTTTGTTATTTTTTTTTAGATAAAATGTACAGCAGCGTTTCGCTCCGTTGCGTCTTGTAATCAACAGACAAATAATCGCAAAATTGCGCAAAAATAAAATTAAAATCAACATATTTTAAGACATAAAAATATAAATCCATAGAAGATTGGATGTACTTACATTCAGCAGACTTGAGTCTATCCGTATGCGTGTGAGTGAACTTCCTCGTGACAATAGTATTGAGATTGCGAAGGAAGGCGACCGTCTCTAGCGGAGAGTCCGGCGGGGCTCCGGTTAGAGCGGTCTCGTATTGTCTGAGCAGCCAGTTGCCGGTCTGTTGGGAGAGTACGTTGTTGTCGCCTTCGTATGTCACTGTTGGCTCGTGGTTGCTACGGATATCGCCTAAGTTTGATGACTGAAATTATAATATAAGTGTGAAATGTAATTTGAAAATAAATATTCAAGACATACTGCCAAGGTCTGTACACTTGAAACAGAATTACAGACCTACCGTCGAATTCTAAAATTACTATTGGAATGTTTGGTCCAACAAATTCAGGAGTTGACCTTAGAACTTTGCTAGAGTTGAAAACATTCTAATAATATCAGTTTTAGAACTCTACGGTGGGTCTGCAATTCTATTGGCATCTGTACATGTTCATGTACAATTAGTTGGCAACAAAATTGCTACCACAACGCTCAAAGAGCTAAAATAAATAAGAACAGCAATAAGATAAATTATTTAAGGTATTTTTAGTAACAAGAGTTTTGGGCACACAACAGCATAAATGCCCGTATTTACAAATAGTACTTAAGTTGATCTTGGATAAGTAAACGCACTGCGCTAAATGCGGCTCTATGATTGGTCAATATTGTGCACGATTCGCTAGAGTGAAGAGAGCATCATCACTCTAGAGAATCAGCGTCTTATTTGCGGCTCTATGCGTTCACTCGCACTATGCAATCTCATAGGGTTGATTGTGAAAACGGGTGTTAGGCACACAGCGTTGTACGAGCTGAACTGTATTTCGTCGTAGTATTAACCTTCAAGAAGCCATGTCCGCCGCAAGCCTCTCTAGATTGCTGCGCCGCTTCCAACACAGTCCAAGTGAGTAGAGGTTTACTGCATGACACCATCGCGTGGATTTCCGACACTGTCTCACTCTGTCAACATATTACAATAATGTTATTTTTAAAGTGTTCAACCCACACTTTGAGGGAAATTAAGAAATTGCACCTGGAGCATGAATTATTTTAATTTCGAACACTGAGATTGGCCAATTTACGGTCCACTCTGCCCGCGTCAGTGGAAATGCACTCTAAGATTTACAGTCCCAGAAAACCTTGAAAACGACATCATCAAAATCATGTTAACTTACAACACCTACTCACCAAGTTATCAACTTTGAAACCCGCATTAGACTTCTCAACAACATTGAGATAGACACGCGTGAACCTCTCAATGTACACTCGGAACACCACTGCAGCTGCGACGTACCCGAACAGTCGCCATTGCTGAAAATAAACAATATGTCAGAATATAAATTTGAAAATTTTGTTACCTTTTCACGCAAAAACTCATCATCATCCGAGCGATGTTCCCGGTTGCATCCCTCTCGGGAGCCCGGGGTCCGCTTTCCTACTTTTACGCCTCCACTTCGCACGATCTTCGGCATCCTGGTTAGTAAGGCCATTTGCACGCATATCACCCTTTACGACGTCAAGCCAGCACTTCTTGGGTCTACCCAGTCTGCCAGGGCCCGGCGGAGGCGCCATGGCAAGACATTTGTTCCCCACGTAACTAGCCGGTTTTTGCAAGACGTGGCGACTTTTCACGCAAAAACTAATGAACTTTAATGAAAAATTGTAGAAACCTAAAAAATAGACTATTTCCTTCGATTTCCCATATCAAGTTTGTTTCCAGGAATTAGTCTATATCAGCAACATTATCGATTGGTGTAGAAATATAGGATTTATATGATTATTTTTTGCAAACTCAACTGGTTCGATTCTTGGCTAGGGTAATGACTTTTTTCAATAATCGAATGATTGGCCACATTTTAGTTTTTATCAAAATCGGGCACGCAGTTTTCTCTTTCAGCATTTTTCGCTATCTCTTAGAGTTTAGGATAGGTATAGCCCTGAAGGCCCATGAAAAAAAATCACCCGGTATAGATTACTAGCTGCGCATCGCGGTTTCACCCGCGTAAGTCCCAATCCCTTGGAAATATCAAAACAAAAAGTAGCCTAATTTTGCAATTCGAACCAGTAGTTCCTGAGATTAGCGCGTTCAAACAAACAAACTCTTACGCTTTACAATAATATAGTATAGATAAGTATAGATAATAAAATCAGGAATATGTATATATACTAACATGTAATGGGTATTCAATGAGCGGTATCTCCCGATCCCTCTCCCCGAACTGCGTCCTCGTGGCGGCGTAACGTATCGCTATCGATACAGCGCTCGATATGGAGTGACAGCTCTCCTGCATTATACCTATACGACCTGGACACATCATACAATATTAAGAACATCTTACAGCAAATCTTCACAATCTCGCTTTTACTAAACCTATATTAGTCCATGTATTTTTCACAAAAAGCTCCCTTGTTTCTCCCATATACAAAGTCAAACCCCGTCGTTTTTGCGTCGGGAGTTAAAAACAATAATTTGTAATAAAACTCATAATAAATCAGAATAAATAATAAAAATAGTGTTCTGTCAAAGTCATAGGATAGCTCCACTATCCTAATATGCCCGACAGCCTTGCTTCCATCCTAATGGCCCCTCTATATGATGGGCCATCATGCTGGCCCACTAATATGGGCCAGCATGTAGAGGGCGTAGTGGTGTATGATGGCTTATGGTTCGTGGGATGGCGACTGGATGGCCAGTGTCGGTTTTTCGGTCGCACATCAAAGGAAGTGGGCAACGATGGCTGAACGTGGCCATCGTGTAGTTGCGTTTCAACCATCGCATGGCCATCTCGCTGGTCCAGTGCTGGGCCATCATGTAGAGGGGCCATAAACCGATGATAAAATGATGTAAAAATGAAACAAACCTGCAGATAAGTTCTCTAACGCCGCCCCCAATATTCTAGAAGGGTCTGAGAAGGAACTCTCGTAGACACCATCTTCAGTGACGTCAGCTGTACGGTTCAGAAGGTTCTCGCGGGGTATCCGATAGTCATTGAACATTATAAAACTGAAATTAAAACAAAAAATATGATAATATAACGGAAATTGTGTTAAGAGGACAGGGTACCGGGCGCTCTCTCCATACAAACGTAGTCGACTGTTTCCTCCCTGAATACTGACACTAGCTAGAGCAAATATTTTTGTTGCATAATATGTATAACTACCATAGTCGCTACTACCATGCACTACCATGCACCTACAGTCGATTACGTTTGTATGGAGAGAGTGCCGGTACCTTTTCCACTCAAATCATTGCAAACATCATAATTGCGTCAATGCAAAAGAAATATGTGAGAATCATTTCTCTTATCTGTAATTTACCATTGTTTCTAATCTAAATATTCGCAAACTAAGTCTCCCCGCGGTTTCCCCTGCGTAAGTCCTGACACTGTAGGAATATCAGGACAAAAAAAGCCTATGTGTTATTCCACCATCTCATACACAAAAAGTTTCAACGGAATCGGTTCAGTAGTTTTTGCGGAAAGACGTAACAAACAAACTCAGAAACTTTTACATTTACAATACAAGTGAGATTGTACTAGCTGTGGCGCGCGGCTTTACCAGCGTTAATATCTCTTTAAAAGTCAAATTGATTTTCTACAAACACAGAATACTAACAGTTACTACGAACTTCAACAGCCCAATTCCCAAAAATCCTTTATCTTCTTTCCGAAAAAAATTAGTCTCGTAGCTCTTGTAGTTTCTAAGATTTCTTATTGAGCCTTTTTCTCTTTTGATAAGATAGATAGATGATAAGGATTGCTTTTTATCTAAATATATCTCAAAATGACTATAAGCCAAATCACGTATGTATTAAGTATATAATTTTAATACGTTTATCTGCTTCCTATATAATTATGAATGGATATGTACCAACAGCCTTAGGTATAATTTCAGTTGATAAAATTTATCTATTATTATGACAAAAAGATTTAAAAAAACCAGCCAGAGTCAGACTCGTGCACGTATGGTTCCGTACAATTTTATTCTGTTTTAAGTCTTGCTACTTGCGTCTCTCGACGGCCCCAGTTTATTTAGGGGTGTTTGAGCGAATAGGTAGCTTCTAGGAAAGCATGCTACATCTTAGACCACATCGCTATCAGAAATCAGATATAATTTATTGATTGACTGTGTTTTTATGATGTTAGGTTTACAGATGCTATGTAATCTATATATATAAAAATCAATTGCTGTTCGTTAGTCTCGCTAAAACTCGAGAACGGCTGAACGGATTTATCTTATCTTGGTCTTGAATTATTCGTGGAGGTCTAGGGAAGGTTTAAACGGTGAGAAACATCGGACTTACGCGGGTAAAACCGCGGGGCGCAACTAGTATAGGAATAAATAGGTATCAACAGACACGTCTGCACCAGACGTTCAATAATTATTAGTTATTTTAACATAATTAAAATTAACTTACGCCCGAATACTGAAAGGCTACTTAATCTTAAGCGGCGTTTAAATTGATATTTAAGCGTACGCTTTAATAGCAAACATACACTTAACGTAAATTTAAACACCACTTAAAATTTAGCAGGCCATGCTGTTAAGTCCCACTTATTCGTTAATTTAAGTTAATTTGGTATACAGAAACGACAATTAGCGTTTGACAGCTGACTTAAATACCACTTATTTATCATAAGTGGTTGACAAATTTAAGAGTGCTTTGAAGCTATCTTAAATATAAAAATTGATGGATTATTTTCCTTGGTCACGGCATCACGCGTGAACGGCTGGATCAATTTCACTAATTTTTCTTTTGTTGTGTTTCTTATTGACAAGAGAAGGTTCTAATGAAAAAAAAAAGAAAATTGGGCAGAAAATTATTCCGCGGGTGAAACCGCGGGGTGCAGTTAGTCTTAAATAAATAGTACTTCGCCCTGAAGACCTCACGAGTTTTTTTTACTTATAAGCGTAATGTAACAAATACCTAATATAATTCAAACGACGAAATAGGTACCTACCTAGGTACTTACCTTTTCCAAATAGTACTAGAGGTCTATCTAGTTTATATGATAGGTGCCTATCGTTATCATCTGACCCTGGAATCAGATAATTTAGCACACCCAAGCATGATAGGCCTATCTTGTTGAGACAATGTGTTCCTAAAGCCTTCTTCCAGGTTTTATCACTAGATCCAAGATATCAGCACCGGGAGGTCAGTTATGAATACACCATATTACTCATTGATATTTAACAGAGCCCATAATGGGAGTTTTTTTAGAAACATTACTCTCACTAAACTAAATTTGTATGGAAAGTTAAAGCTTCGTATTAGGTCCGCTATGCTTTACAATGTTTGTTATATGAAAAGACTCGCTCTCTAAGTACAGAAGGCCTAATAGTCCACTGAAACCTTTGGGTTTTAAAATACTGAGGGGTCATGATTAACTAGTCTATAATAAAACAATAATCGATAAATTAAACAGGAATTTAATACAGAATTAATAATAAGTACACGTCCACAGGGCACCTTGAGGTGAGAGGTGTCGGAGAGTAGCGACCCCGCGGTCCCCAGTGTTCCAGGGGGAAGTCACCATTCCTCATCTCGGGCTTGCCTTAGTTGATTAGTCGGAGTGAACACTGACGAGGAAGCTGTTTAAAATCAAGTGACACGTATTCATCCTTTAGCCGCTCAACACTGATCGGCAACTCTCTACCAGCACTTCCTTTTTTGTCCGTTTGTCTCCGTATTTTCCAAGATGGTCCAAAATCCAGAAGAAAATACAATATGAGTTTAACTAAGCAGATAGGCCCGTCGAGTTGATCATTGGTATAGGTTTATAAAACCTACTTATTGTGATTAAGATCCACCAATATTTGTTTTTCTGGGGCTGTGTAGTTGCAGCACCTTTTTTTATTTGTAACGCTAGACATTTCACAGTAATATGCATTCACTTAAAAACACCGTTCGTCATCTCCAGCTTGCCATAATTGGTTGGTCGTAGTGAAAACTGACGGGGAAGCAGTTTAAAATCCAGTGACGTTTCTCCATCCTTTAGCTGCTCTAATACTGCTCAGCAACTCTCCACCACACTCCTTTTTTTACCGTATGTCTCCTTATTTTCCAAGATGTTCCAAAATACAGAAGAAAATACAATATGAAAATATTTATGCAGGCCCGTTGAGTATGTGTGAATAATCCACCAATATTTGTTTTTCTGGGGCTGTGTAGTTGCAGCCCCTTTTCTGTTTCGTAACGCTAGACATTTTTAATAGTTACAGTAATATTTATTCACGTAGAACAACTCGAAATCGAAAAAACTTGTAAACAATAAACAAAATAATAATTATTTTGTTGTCAAATATTTCCAATCACAGAGTGTAAAGAAACGTTTATTTTTATTAAATGTATCAACTTTTACTCCAGTTTAGTGCGTGAAACGAAACTTGTTTTTAGCAATCACGGATCAAGCAGAAAATTGTAATAGAAAACGAACTTTTTTGATAAAATGTTGCCATTTGGTAAAAGTTTAGGCCTGCTTTGTTAAGTATAATCTTAAATCTCGTAAATAGCCTTTGTGAATACCACTAAAAATTTAAATCCAACTTAAAAATATTTAACGCTTAACGAAGTCGAAAAGATAAGTAGCCTTTCAGTATTCGGGCGTTAGTCTCTTAATATAATATTGCACAATAGCATACAGAGAGTAGTTTAGATATTATTATATCATAATCTACGATATAATCTAAAAGGTACATTAAGTATATATTCAATTATAAAAATATACGTACCTATACCTATATTATGTTCATTACATACACTTAGTTGATATCTAAATATTGTACTATTCATTAAAAAATTCAGCAATAGTATGGATAGTAAAAAATGATTTTATTGTTAGGTACAGTATGCGTGATAAGTCCACTATCAGTTTGCTACAATTATACTATAAAGAAGTATTGGGTTTACGACCTTCTTCTAATAGACGTTACACACAAACATAAATACTTGAATGAAAAGTACTCAGGGTGATTATTATTTTCAACATGTTAGCTATGTATTTAGTTGTGTGAGTGGTATAAGCCGCCACCCGCTACACCAACCGACGTGGGTTCGATCCACAGGTTACGTTGTTATAATGTTTAAATAGTGCTGCATAGGATTGTAAACGTTACGGTGGGCAGAGACTTTGATCGTTGATTGTACAACTATCAAGTACGAAATTCAATAACTTCACAGTACATGCATTTCCTTCGCGGTTATCATACTTTAACAGAGCTTATCATCGGTAATAAATATTACAATCTCGATAAGAACTATGACACATTGTATTAGGTAATACATTGTGCCGTACCGTGTTACGACAAATTAAAAAAAAAGTAATCGGTTTGATATTTCATTTTCTAAATAAATAAATAATCAATGGATATGGAGTTCCGAAAAGTAACGCCGCGCCGGATTCAATCAAATAAATAATCAAGTCACTCTATCTATAAAAAAATCATCGATCAGTTGTGTAGTTTTAAATATTTAAGAGGAAGGTTTAAGCATATAAAACAAAACTACCACGCTTACGAAGTCGCGGCAACAAATAGTTCGATTATTGAGACGTTCATTTATTTATATTAAAAAGAATGCAGGGCCCATAATGCTTCCCCGAGGAACACTAAGTATTTTGATACCTTAATTCCATACTACCCACACCAAAAACCCAAAAGGCATAAGAATATGACAAACCAGATTTCAGTTAAAACATGTCTATTTTACAACAATATATAAAAAAGTATGTAAATAAAAATAAATCATAATAATAATCGCCGTACTTAGGATTATAAAGATTCTATACATTATTTAATTCTCTTAGTACTGAACTAGTAGCTTAGTTTAAGACTAGATGAAACTATGTCATGAATAATATTCATTATAACGTATATAATTTGCTAAGAATCGTCTCCAAGTGATTATAATATTGATTATGGTACTAAATAGACCAGAGGATTCTATGAGAGGCTTTAGACTTTAGACTGTCATATTAAGAATACAATCTGCTATTTCTGAGACTTTTGCTTATAAAAAGCTTTCAAGAAACCTCATTTCCATGGCACTACCTTTCGGCAACACAAAGAAGGCCGGAGTTCCAGCTTTCAGTTCAAAATATTTCAGTAGCAATAACTCACTCAAATTTTTTGATGGATCAACGATATGGGGCATTTTATCATACCCTTCGAAATAAACATTAATACTACTGCAATTATATTTGTTGTTCTCATCCCATGGAGCGGGAAAAACTTGCTGTAATTGAAGAAACAATGAGACATTTTCCGGACAATCTTTGATGAAATCTGTGAGTTGGTATTCTGGATATAATAACAATATAGGCCATTTTAATATTCCATCTTCGATATGTACGATCGAGTCTTGTGCTCCGGGCAAACTCGGTTCTAACTTCGATAAATCAATATCCTCTTCATCGTCACATTTCGATATCTTAATCCCTCGTTCAATTATAGCTTTTATAACTAAGTTTTTCTGTTCATTTTCCTTTGCGTTTGTACGTTCCTTTTTCCGTTGATCTCTTTCTTGAATCGTTTTAGATTTCTTGGCCTTATTTAAGAGTTCGATAATTTCTTTCTCTTTTGAGGTTTCGAGTAGTTTTTGGCAGTGTTCGATACAGGTATCGTACTTTGCTACTTCTAGAGCTGATTTTGCCGCTCGAATTCTAGCTTTGGTGTGCTCTGGATTGAAAGTAAATCAATATGCATTATACTATCACTATCACTACATAGTATAAAACAAAGATAGAGTGATTCAAGAGCAAGGTTTATACATGCATAATATAGCCGTGCGAAGCCAGGGCGGGTCGCTAGTTTTCATTAAATGTTTACTGTCCTACACATTTTTATACAATTTTAACTAATGTAAAACATGGCAAAAGAAGCAAGGCTTCACATATTACTATGCTGTGAGACGTAGCTATACACAGAGCTAGTTTTCAGCATGACGGTTTCCCTGTGTCTTTTTCTTATTTGAAAATCGGTTAAAAGGAATTAATACTTTTTGTTGCAAAAGTACCTCTTTCTTTGATTACTCCAGTCGTATTGAAAGATGCCATATTTAGATACAGATCAATGCAAGTTCACTGATGTGCTCTGGCTCGTGATTGGTCAAACCAAGGTCATCGCATCCCGTCTCACTCGCACCGCACCTATTTGTGCGATGTCGATCTGCGATACATCTTCGGTGTAGCCGCACCCTTAAGTCAAGCCAAGGGCGCCAGGATAATTACTATATTTCCGACTAGCAGCACTACGCGGTTACATCCGCGTAAGTCCCGATCTCGTGGGAATATCGGGATAAAAAGCGGCCTATGTTATTCCCAATGAATCAATGTATCCTCATACTAAGTTTCATCAAAATCTGTTCAGAAGTTTCGAAGCCACAAACAAAAAAATATTTCCTCATTATATTATTATTATATGTATTAGTGAAGATAAATATTGATATTTTCAAAGTACTGCATCGTAAATTATAATTTTACGACATTAGTCATTCATTTAACTTGAACTTTATCGTTGAAAATTATTACTGTAATTCACTGTGAATGTCTGATGTTATTTTCCCTAATAGTACACAATTTAATTTACTAGTACTTTTAATGGTGTGAGAAATACAGGGTTAGAGGAAACTATCTGGCATCCAGTTAATATATTAATCATATTTTTTTTCTTATTTATTGTGAACCGGGGGTCTAATCGAGCTTTATTAAGGTTCCGTACCCAAAGGGTAAAATGCTGTCCGTCTGTCTGTCACTAGGCTTTATCTCATGGACCGTGATAGCTAGACAGTTAACATTTCCACAGATAATGTTTTTCTGTTACCGCCAAATAGTACGAAACCCTCCGTGCGCGACTCTGATTCACACTTGGGCAGTTTTTTAACACACTGCAATCACTTCACTATCACTACATAGTATAAAAAAGTCACTTTTCGCCGTCCCTATGTCCCTATTTCCCTTTGTAAGCTTAGATCTTTAAAACTACGCAACGGATTTTGATGCGGTTTTTTTTAATAGATAGAGTGATTCAAGAAAAAGGTTTATATGAATAATACATGCATAATATAGCCGTGCGAAGCCGGGGCGGGTCGCTAGTATAAAAATATATGTCACGCATTATACCTAGTATTTTTCAACTTATCAGTTCAACCAAGATCTTATCAAACTGCAAGGTTATTGCGATTTCCTACTCACATTTAATATCAACTCTATACCATCGACATAAGATTTATTTCAGCTTATGCATTGAGAAACTCGTTAAACTCGACTATTTTTAGTTTTAAATTATTTTTAAGTTTATATAAATGTTCATTTTTAATATTAATTTAAATTTAAAATCTATAAATATAACATATAAAAACCATTTACAAGAAATCTTTGAAACTTTAAGAGCTACGAGTTTGAAGCTTCGTATGGGGGTATCTTTTAGGAACGTAGGGGAGAACTAAAAGGGATATTTGTAAATTCAACCTCGAAAGGGTTAAAAATGGCCGATAGAGTTTGTAGTTTGTATCTATTATGTATTCCGTGTTTGTAGAAAATCAATTTCATTTTTATATATTTTTTTGTTAATTGTTAAATAAGTAGGTAAAAAGAGCGTCAGGAAGGTCGTAGTACAAAAGAAAAGTATAGTTTTCTATCCATTGTCTAGCTACCATAACACAAGCCTAGTTGCTTATCTTGGGGCTAGATGGCGCTGTGTGTGATGTCTCATAATATTTATCACTACATAGTATAAAATAAAGTCACTTTTCGCCGTCCCTATTTCCCTTTGTATGCTTAGATCTTTAAAACTACGCAACGGATTTTGATGCGGTTTTTTTAATAGATAGAGTGATTCAAGAGGAAGGTTTTTAGGCATAATACATACATAATATAGCCGTGCGAAGCCGGAGCGGGTCGCTATTTATCTATAAGTGACTGATATGTAACCAAACTCATCCATTAATTGACATTGCTTTTACGGTCAAGGAAAACATCGTGATGATAATCGCTTAGTTGACTCCAGACATATTGACAAGTTCTTTCCTCAGGACGCGGTCGACTAAGTTGAGAGGATGGTAAAGCTTGCAATCTTACTCCTTCCAATAAGGACCCAACCAAAGAAGCCTACTTACCCATTATCAATACCGTTGACGCCTATTTTCTCTCCCATGTCCCCTACCACCAGTCCCGGATATGTCTCGAGCGTTGCTGGATCTCTTATAGGCACGATGAACCCGTGGAGGCCATGGTTCGTACCGTCCGGAGTTATCAGTTGTGCGAATAGTAGCGTGTGTGTACACGTTCGACCTGGTGATAAATGGTAGGGGTTTTGAATTATTTATAGACTATCTTTGCGACGCGTAAGTCTCGATCCCGTGGTAATATCGGGATAAAAAGTAGCCTATGTGTTAATCTATGTCTTTAGCTATTAACATACCGAGTTTCATCGCAATCGGTTCAGTAGTTTTTGCGTGAAGGAGTAACAAACAAACACACAAACTTTCACATATATTATACTATTAGTAGGATTAGTTAATTTAAATCCTTAAGGTGAAAGGGTACCTGCGCTCTCTCCATACAAACGTAGTCGACTGTTTCCTCCCTGGATAATGACACTAGAACAAATATTTTTGTGCCATAAAACCTATAACTGCCATGACTATGCCCTTTTGAAACCGTGGTACACCCAGTAGTACCACTAGTGGTACCACAGTTATAAAAAGATAACCGTAGTACCACAGGTGGTAAAGTAGTACCAGGGTAATAACCGTGTTACCACTCAGTTTTACTCTTACTGTGAGTAGGACCAAGATAATTTTCGTTACTTGCCATTTGTCGTCGTTATCCAAATTCATTTGTTTTCTGATCTTCATTTGTTTATTTTTTCGATCGTCGTTTGTTTCCGTTACGACCGTCTTTTGTTTAATATTTTCGATCGTCTTTTGTTTTCCTTGGAAATTCTATTCTAGTTTACTAAATAATAAAAAGTGGTTGAAAATAATTATCTTGGTCCTACTCACAGTAAGAGTAAAACTGAGTGGTAACACGGTTATTACCCTGGTACTACTTTACCACCTGTGGTACTACGGTTATTTTTTTATAACTGTGGTACCACCAGAGGTACTACTGGGGTACCACGGTAATGAAAAAGTAACCATAGTACCACCAGTGGTACTACTGGGTGTACCACGGTTACAAAAGGGACTATGCTCCTATATTTTGTTTTTTTTTTTCATTTTCTAATTATCATAGAAATTAAGATTAAAAAATAAACAAAAACAAAAAATAGGGGTCATGATAGTTATAAGTTTTATGCACCAACAATATTTGCTCTAGTGTCATTATCCAGGGAGAAAACAGTCGACTACGTTTGTAATAGTTTGTATGGAAAGAGCCCCCGGTAGTTTCCTCTTAATATATTACGTATTGTGCTACCAAAACATTCATAATTTTGTGTACAGATATATATTTCTGTAAGTTTAGCGGACCCCGGGCTCCCGAGAGGGATGCAACCGGGAACATCGCTCAGATGATGATATATATTTCTGTAAGCAACATGAAATTTATTTATATTACCAAATATTATTTTGATGGGACCCTGATTTTGATAAAATTTAGATTAAGGAAACACTTAATCCTTGGAAGTAACATAGGCTTCTTTTTATCCTGGTATTCCCACGGGATCGGGACTTACGCGGGTAAAACCGCGGGACGCAACCAGTTATTCATAGTATGGCAATACAAAATTACGTAGCTTAGGTAGCATATGTAGTAATTCAAAACAAGATATAAAAAAGCAATAAATAAAAAACAACCTCTTTTAAAAAACAAAAGTCTACGATTTAATTTATTTTATTTTGTTATTTTTTAACCGAATGACAATTATTTATACGAGAATTTTTGAAATAAATATTCAAGGCTAAACTATACTAAAAGGAATAAAATCACATCATTAGTTTTTTTGGAAAGGTATTAGCCAGGAATTAAAGATGTTCATTAAAAAAAACACGTATATTTTTGTTTCAATTACAAAAATGAGTCATTTTCTTTGATTTGCCATATTACGTTTGTTATCAAGAGTTGATTTCTATCAGCAAAACTATCGATTGATACTAAAATATACAGTAATTATTTAAAAAAAAACAGGTTGGATTCCTAGACTAGGGTAATGCCGATTTAAAAAAATCTAATGACCCCTAAAGGCCCATTAATAATATCATCCTGTATTATACCAAATAAATTATATAAGAAACTAGCTGCCCTCCGCGGTTTCACCCGCGTAACTCCCGATCCCGTGGGAATATCGCTATCCTATCTCTCAAGTTGGATCGAACTGCACATGGTGTGCGAATTTTATTATAATCGGTTAAGTGGTTTAGGAGTCCATTGAGGACAAACATTGTGACACGAGATTTATATATATTAAGAAGAAAGATGACCCATTGAAAATCTTTCTAACTTTTCCCACGTTCATAATTTAGGTAATATATATTAATAATAAATTAGGTACCTACATTTATAGTCAATTTATTTTATGTTTTTTTTACGTTTTTCATCTCTCTAATTAATTATCACGTGGATGGTAATAAGATAAAGTTTAAAATAATTACCTTAACCCTTATAATTACCTTACCTAATTACCTTAACGATTTCACGATAACTCTGTTTTTATGACTATCAATGATTTAAGAGGGTACCTATCCCCTATATCATTCCAAAAGATACTTCTTAGAGATCTTCTGCGGACAATGCCGCGTGGAAACGCTCTGGACGGGGTATTTTAATAATTATTTATATTTATAAGAAAAACAACCAACACAATTAACACTTCAAAGTGGATAAATAAATAAATAAAATAAATATTGCAGGACATTCCACACATCGCCATCTAGCCCCAAGCTAAGTAACTAGACTTGTGTTATGGGTGCTAGACAACGGATATACTACTTATATACTTTTCTTTTGTAAATATATACTTAATATACATACAGACACCCAGACCACAGACAAATATCTAAGCATAAATACTTGTCTGTGGCGGGAATCGAACCCGCAACCCTGTGTTTGGCAGTCCGGCATGGTGACCATTGTGACAACTGGGTCGTCGATATTTATTACTTACACGTAAATGTTATTGTTTTTTTTTTTAATTATAAAACTCAAACTATTCTTAGTCAAAATTATAGTAAATTATAGTATGGGTTTAGGACTATAAAGGTGGACGCAGATTGATCAGAGCCGAACGAATCGAATTTTTGCCGTCCGCGGGAAATGGTACTTCCTTATATTAATAGAATTAAGGTACCTACATTTATATTTCCGATGACATCATCAGAGTCGACCGCATCGTCAGAGGCGAAATATCACTACATAGTATAAAACAAAGTCGCTTTCTCTGTCCCTTTAACCCTATGTGTGCTTAAATCTTTAAAACTACGCAACGGATATTGATGCATTTGTTTTAATAGATAGAGTGATTCAAAAGGAAGGTTTTTAAGTATAATACATGCATAATATAGCCGTGCGAAGCCGGGGCGGGTCGCTAGTAAAAATATAAATGAAAAATAAATGGACCATATATATCTCTATTACTTTAAGGTACCTTTTCCCGTGGACGGCAAAAATTCGATTCTTTCGGCTCTAAACAGCGTTCACCTTAAACATGATTAACCAACTGTCAAAGTGTCAAACCGATAATATTATAATATTACCTTGAGGTTATTGAAATATAATTTGATTTGAGATATTTTTTTATTATTTACCCGTTAAATGCATTTATCTAGAATTTAGCAATTTTTTTCTAAGGCTCAATCTCTTACAAGCCACCCTTAGATTTCACGATAACTCTGTTTTTATGACTATCAATGATTTAAGAGGGTACCTATCCCCTATATCATTCCAAAAGATACTTCTTAGAGATCTTCTGTGGACAATGCCGCGTGGAAACGCTCTGGACGGGGTATTTTAATAATTATTTATATGTATTTATTTTTAACTGTATTTTAATTATGTATTAAAAAGATACTAAAAAAACCGGACAACATATAATAAAATTATGCCATAAATTACCTAGATTACCAACCCAGCATTTAGCCGCTTCAAAGTCAGGCGTGTGTATAACGAACTCCTTGGTGTTTACATCGTAGGTGGCCGTCGTACGCATCAGTCGCGCGTCAGATCCGTGAGCTATCTCTGTTAACGCGAAACTTGCTAGCACCTAGGGATAGAAGGATTTTGTTAGTCAAATAAAATAAAGTAGAAATCAAATTGAAAATTAATTAAGAATGAAATTGTCTAAAATAATGACTAGTTTTTAAATTATTATGAACTAGCGACCCGCCCCGGCTTCGCACGGCTATATTATGCATGTATTATACATATAAACCTTTCTCTTGAATCACTCTATCTATTTAAAAAAACCGCATCAAAATCCGTTGCGTAGTTTTAAAAATTTAAGCATACAAAGGGATATAGGGACAGAGAAAGCGACTTTGTTTTATACTATGTAGTGATTAGTGTCAAGATTGAAATTTTCTAATTTGGAATTATTGGAATTTTTCTATTTTGAAATTACAAACTATTGTTGACGACTCAGTTGGCACAATGGTCACCATGCCGGACTGCCAAACACAGGGTTGCGGGTTCGATTCCCGCCTCAGACATGTATTTATGCTTAGATATTTGTCTGTGGTCTGGTTGTTTCTATGTATGATAAGTTTAAATTTACAAAATAAAAGTAAATAATGTAGTATATCCGTTGTCTAGCACCCATAACACAAGTCTAGTTACTTAGCTTGGGGCTAGATGGCGATGTGTGGAATGTCCTGTAATATTTATTGTTGGTAATTCCAAAATTATGATGTATAGAGTCAATATTGAAATTGTCTGTGAATGAAATGATCACACATAATATGAGAAACGCGCCCTATATCCACCTGATGGATGGAGGACGTGTTCCTAAAATGATGGATTCCATCAAATAGGCATGTAGGCAGTAACATACGTAACTACTAAAAGTAAACAAATTTATATTTATCTATAAAAGCAGCAGTATTTAAAGATTGTTTATCTTTGCTGTTAAAAAAATCAGGTCACTAGACTAGTAGGTATTTTTTTCAGAGATTTGTTGTTTTAATGGAAACTACAGCGAAAATAGATGTACCTACCCAATATAAATTACTTCCACAATAAACTTACAAGAGGCTTGCTAACGTCTCAAAGTTTTGAAGAGTTCTTTCCTCTGGACATGGTTGACTAAGCTGAGAGGGGGGGGGTATAGGTTCTGAGCAAGCCTGCTCCATCTAATATATGTCTCAGGCATTATGATGCCCTGAATATCATGGAGATTGTTGATATTCAGTAGAGTTGTTGTATCATCAAGACTAAAAGTAAAGGCCAATACTATTTATTTTGCCGATGGCCATCTTGACTGATGCTAGGGTTGACTGACTGGATTGCTTAGCTTATAGCTTACCTCTCTGTTAACAACAGTGGCTTCATAGAACTTCAAATGTCGTTCAGTGCCGAGTGAGAGAAGCGCGTTGGAGTACAGGTAAATGCCGATGGCCATCTTCACTGACACGCTAGGGTTCACTGACTGGATTGCTTCGTTTATTGTCATTATTGTAACGGTATAGCTTACCTCTCTGTTAACAACAGTGGCTTCATAGAACTTCAAATGTCGTTCAGTTCCAAGTGAGAGAAGCGCGTTGGAGTACAGGTAAATGCCGATGGCCATCTTCACTGACACGCTAGGGATGACTGACTGGACTGCTTCGTTTATTGTCATTATTGTAACGGTATAGCTTACCTCTCTGTTAACAACAGTGGCTTCATAGAACTTCAAATGTCGTTCAGTTCCGAGTGAGAGAAGCGCGTTGGAGTACAGGTAAATGCCGATGGCCATCTTCACTGACACGCTAGGGTTCACTGACTGGATTGCTTCGTTTATTGTCATTATTGTTCTCGTCTGCGAACATAGAAACGTAAGGTTAGGTGTTAACATTTATATTTATATAAGCGGCGTTCAAACTTAAACTCATGTTTATTTTATTTTAGAGTGGCATCAAAGATCTTGAAATCTAGTAACCATTTGAATACATTAAGTTGATTTAAATTTATTTATTTATTTAATAGCTGTGCGGTTTCACCTGTGTATTTAGCGATCTCGTGGGAATATTGGGATAAACAGCCTATCTGTTATACCAAAACATCTCTACATACTAATTTTCATCTCCATTTAGTACACCAAAACTTTTCCATTTTTATAATATAAACTAGCGACCCGCCCCGGCTTCGCACGGCTATATTATGCATGTATTATACATATAAACCTTCCTCTTGAATCACTCTATCTATTAAAAAAAAACCCATCAAAATCCGTTGCGTAGTTTTAAAGATTTAAGCAGTCAAAGGGAAATAGGGACAGAAAAAGCGACTTTGTTTTATACTATGTAGTGAAGACAAACATTATACCAAATGTTACAACATCAATAAAAAATAAACCGCCTAAACATAATGTTACCTTGTCGAAATGTCAGCAAAACAATCGCAAACCTTGCGCTTTACGCCCGTTGCGCAGACCTTCGCAAAAACACTGTAATTCCTAATAAAATGTTCATGGAATGTCATTTGGAATGACTTTAGCAATTTACCCGTGAAAATACCTACTAGCTATTGTGTAAAGTAGCTTCTACCCGCGACTTCGTCCGCTTAGTGTTTGAATTTTTCAAAATCCCTGCTTGGGCGATGCAAAGCGTATCGGTTTCAAGTTTGGTTTTTTTTTGCCAGTAAGTATGTTACCGATCTGGTCGAAACCGGGTTCAAACGTTTTATGATTTTGTACATTTTTTTTGTCGTCGAAGATTTTTGATTGGAGTAGCACTTCCCCCAAAACTGGCGATGGGGTCTTTTGGATATATCCACCTTATGAGATCCAATTAAAAGGAAGTTACTTGTGGGTTTTACAAAATTTGGTAAAGATGATGTCAAAAGCCCGATTTGTCTATTGGTGGTATATCCCCATTGTCACTTGCCATCGTGTGAGAGAGACATATTTATTTAAAAAAAAATCAGTCAGTCACGTTTTCCTTTTTTATTTATATGTACATGTCTAAAAAAATACTGTTAGCATTACTTGTTAGATCATTGTAGGTGGTTAATAGACAATGGCCTACTTTTTGCCTGTGGGATGCAAAACATAGTAAAATTTCAATTTAGTTTCGCAATCTTTGTAGTTTCTATGTACCTAGGTTGGTAGGTAATCAATTTATTACTCTACTAGCTTCGCACCGAGGTTACACATGTGTAAGCCTGGAATTGGGATAAAAATAAATAAAATAAAAAGCAGCCTATGGCTTATGTCATCCAGGGTTCTATATATCTATGTCTACTATATTTTGATATTCAGGCATTTTAGGTGTGAAAACGTAATAAGACAGCTCGTCGACATTCCCAAACAATAGAGCTATTGAACTATCCAATAGTGAACTACATTTCAATAGATTCAGCAATTGTATTGGTAACAGACGGAAAAACAAACAAAGAGCAGTCCGACATCACTTTTAATAAAAACGATTAATTAAAACTGCTTCTTATTTCTACCTAGAGACTCGATGTTTTGTATCTAATTGGCTGTTTTTTCCGCAACTACCCTTCTTTAGTTTGGTCATTTTTGCTTGACGATGGAGATGGCTTGCCCATGCCCAGCACCTATAATACCCTCTCAGCTTATCCGACAATGTCCAGAAAACTCGTCAATACATGAGTCGACTCAGTAGAGAGTTTCATCACGACTTTTTCCTTCATGTTCATTAGTACTAGCTGCGCTCCGCGTAACTCCCGATCCCGTGAGAATATCAAAATGAAAAGTAGCCTATAGCTATTTTATAGCCTTCCTCGATAAATGGACTATCCAACACAAAATTATTTTTTCGAATCCAACCAGTAGTTCCTGAGATTAGCGCGTTCAAACAAACTCTTCAGCTCTATAATATTAAGTATAGATTAGTACAAAATAAGCGTCTATGGCATAAACGCTTATTTGTAAAGGCTCTTTTGCCGCGCGTGTAAATAACGATTTCCAGAACAAAACTTGTTCGCTTCTAGACATGTAGGTAAGAATTGTTCCTTATCAATCTATACCTAGACGTGAATCACTTATCGTAATTTTGATAAATATTAATAAAATAATAGGTATCGTCTAGAATTTATTAAAATTTAGACTGTTTCGTCATTTATCATCATCAAGTAAGATAAGGTAGTGGTCAAACTTGGCCTTGAAGGCAGTTTCTAAACGGGGTGATACCAAGATACCAGTTTCTAAATGGAGTGATACCATTTAGAAACTGCCTTTTAGTGTCATTTAGAAACAGACAAGCGTGGGTCTTAGACCCAGTCTGTCTGTTTCACCTGAGTTCTTTTCATCTGACTCCCACTTTTCGAGGTGTATCCGTGCCTGATTCTGGCCATCTTAAGCTCTTTGGGATCTCATCTCAACTGTGGCTCATACATAGAGTCTTAACCCCTCTAGCCTCCATAAACCTTGGTGTTCTGGCGAAGGCGAGGCAGTACTTGGCGTCGTGACATTTGCCTAACTTGTTGATATGCGACACCGATTCAATGTGGAAATCCTAGGAAATTCGTTGCAGTGGTTACTATCAATGTAACAAATTTCCTTGGATTTCCAAATTACGAAAATACGTTGCTATGGTTACCTTGTCAATAACGCACGACGGGAACGTGAGCGATGACATCGATTTATGAGACACTAGCGACCCGCTCCGGCTTCGCACGGCTATATTATGCATGTATTATATATATAAACCTTCCTCTTGAAGCACTCCATCTATTAATAAAAACCGCATCAAAATCCGTTGAGTAGTTTTAAAGATCTAAGCATACAAAGGGACATAGGGATATAGGGACGGCGAAAACTGACTTTATTTTATACTATGTAGTGATTATCACCTCAAAAATAATGGTCTGTATCAGGGAAACAGCCGCAGTAAATTACCTACGTGTAAAAGTATCGGTGCTTGTACACGTCAATACGCGAACACGTAATAAATACGTAAATACAATTGTTTCGATGATTCAGTTATAAGGCGATGTGTATATGTTTTTATTAGTATGAATCATCAATGATACGATCAACTGATCGAAAACTATACTCACACGTATATTTATTAACAATATGAACCATCGTTCAAACACTTATCTCAATTATCACCTGATGTTTAGTGACTATACCGTTTGAAGTGCATCTTTATCTATCACGTGATAACAAATATACTGAAATATTAGATCTCGCGACCATAACTTTTTTGACGTGAAAACATTTTATAAATCGATGAGCACCGGTATTCACAGAAAATTGTGACGTCATCGGTCACGTTCCGTTATTGACAAGTCGATGTTGACACATCAATGTTTTTTATGATGTTATCTATACTTCACTACATAGTATAAAACAAAGTCGCTTTCTCTGTCCCTATTCCCTTTGTATGCTTAAATCTTTAAAACTACGCAACGGATTTTGATGCGGTTATTTTAATAGATAGAGTGATTCAAGAGGAAGGTTTATATGTATAAAACCTGCATAATATAGCCGTGCGAAGCCGGGGCGGGTCGCTAGTCTATACTAATATTATAAAGCTGAAGAGTTTGTTTGTTTGTTTGATGGCGCTTATATCAGGAACTACTGGTTCGAAATGTTTTTTTTTTTGTGTTTGATAGTCCATTTATCAAGGAAGGCTATATGCTACTTTTTATCCCGATATTCCCACGGGATCGGGAGTTACGCGGGTGAAACCGCAAAGCGCAGCTAGTTACGTATAAAATGATCGTCCGTAAACCGACTTTACACACAACCAGTAGTTTTTTTGCATATACTTATTTGATTCTCTTCTAGCTATTCTATTCATCACACTGATGATCCTCATCAGATCCTCACCAAATTTTTATGAGACCAACTTACAGTTGGAATTCCAATGAGGAAAAAATTATCTTTGTATGAAACAGGTAATTAGTGCTATTTATCCTGATTTTTGGAAACCGCAAACAGCGGAGCGCAGCTCGTAAATACTAAGCGATCTTATTATAAATATTTCGTTACGAAGGCCACATTTCCCTACGTTTTAGAACAGGCACACGGCAATATAGATACTAACCAAAAAGTTGGGTACTGGCGCGGCGCTCTGTCCATACAAACGTAGTCGACTGTTTCCTCCCTGGATAATGACACTAGCAAAAATATTTTTGTTGCATAAAACCTATAACTGCCATGACTTGGTTTTTTTCATTTTCTAATTATCAGAGAAATTAAGATATAAAAAATAAAAAAAACAAAACATGGCCATGGCAGTTAAAAGTTTATGCAACAAAAATACTTGCTATAGTGTCATTATCCAGGGAGGAAACAATCGACTACGTTTGAATAGAGAGTGCGTGTCGGTACCCTTTCCTCTTAATACAATAATACACTTGGTAACCCAAAGAGGTTGGCTTAGGGATGATTCTCATTAGACCGGGCCGTTTTCGGTGCGGAGCCCGTCCGTGCTGCACGTTTATATTACACCGGTTTATCATCCGCTGAGGGGACGGGGCGGATCCGTGGAGTAGACGAGCGTCGTCGTCCGGGCACAGAAGACGGGACACGGATCATGCACGGTGTTATATAAATGATTGCTTCATACAAAATGTATGTAACGTTTAAAAATCCTTGTCCCGTCCGGCACGGCCCGATCTAATGAGAATCATCCGTATGTTGACGACCCAGTTGGCACAATGGTCACCATGCCGGACTGCCATACACAAGGTTGCGGGTTCGATTCCCGCCTCAGACATGTATTTATGCTTAGATATTTGTCTGTGTTCTGGTTGTTTCTATGTATTATATATTAACAAAAGAAAAGTAAATAAGTAGTATACCATAGTCTAGCACCCATAATACAAGTCTAGTTACTTAGCTTGGGCCTAGATGGCGATGTGTGCAATGTCCTGTTTATTTTTATGTCGTCATACAGTGACCTCCTAACAAAAAGTTTAGCAACCAATAGTTAGTAGGTAATCGAACTAAGGAGGTATACTCACTCTTTTACTATAGCTCGCGTTGACCATCTCCTTAGATAAGAACTTGTATTCGTTAACCTTCTTCAATTGTAGTTGCGTCAAACGTTTTTGTTCCTCCACCGGGGCGGTCACATAACTCTGTGCGAACAGCGGATCTTTCTCCAACGTCTGCCATACTTTATACTGTGGAATATAACACATTAATATTAAACTGGATGAAAAAAAAACAAATTAGTGTGGTCCTTTTTACAATCGGTTCTAAAATGAAAAAAAAATAACAAAAAATTATCTCCACTCATTTATTCATTAAGTGATAATTACTTTTTTTTTGTCTTCGTAACGTAACGTAAGGTAAATATTAAAACTAGCTTTTGCCTAATTTTTTCTAATTATTTTTTCCGTAAAAAATACCCAAGTTCGATTCCTGCCATAGAAGTATTCGTGTACCAATATTCCCACGGCATCCACACGTGACACAAAACAAAATGCGCCGCTGATAAACCGTATTTTATTGTTCTTAGCATCTTAGTCAAATTTTAATTTCAGAATATATTATTTCTTAGCTACGCGCCGCGGTTTCACCCGCGTAAGTCCCAATCCCGTTGGAATATCGGGATAAAAAGTAGCCTATGTGTTAATCCAGGTCTCCAGCTATCTAGATACTGAGTTTCATCGCAATCGGTCCAGTAATTTTTGCGTGAAGGATTAACAAACACATACACACAAACTTACACATTTATAATATTACTAGCGACCCGTCCCGGCTTCGCACGGCTATATTATGCATGTATTATACATATAAACCTTCCTCTTGAATCACTCTATCTATTAAAAAACCGCATCAAAATCCGTTGCGTAGTTTTAATGATTTAAGCCTACAAAGGGACATAGGGACAGAGAACGCGACTTTATTTTATACTATGTAGTGACTAGCGACCCGCCCCGGCTTCGCACGGCTGTATTATGCATGTATTATATCTAAAAACCTTCCTTTTGAATCACTCTATCTATTAAAAAAAACCGCATCAAAATCCGTTGCGTAGTTTTAAAGATCTAAACATACATAGGGACATAGGGACGGCGAAGAGTGACTTATATACTATGTAGTGATAGTAAAGTGATAGTAGGATTTATTTTCTTAGGAATACCTACAGCTATTACTACAAACTAGAAACAGAAAAATAAATCAAATAACCAATAAAAGGTATTGTATCCTAGTAATAACTAGTAATAAATTAAAGTAACAAAGCAGTTCCTTGACGATATCAAAACTAGAATAAAATATCTACATATTAGGTAGGTAGGTACAGAAAATTTTCTATTTTAAAGTTGTTATCTGTAGTCTCTTAAAAACACCGGCCACATGCGAGTCGTACTTGCGCACGAAGGGTTCCGTCCGTACCCTGTTGTATACGCTACCTAATGTTTTGGTATTTATTGTTATCGTATAGATGTAACAGAAATACATAAACTGTGAAAAATTGAACTGTCTAGCTATTCATGAGATACCGCCTGCTGACAGACAGCCAGAAAGACGAACAGTGAAGTCCTAGTAAGGGCCTAAACTGCGTTACGCGGGCCCCACAGGGGGTTCATACAAAATTGACCAGTCTAGGGGCCCGCCGCGTGCGATTTTGTATGGACCCGTCATCACGGGGCCCGCGTAACGCAGTTTGGGTACGGAACCCTAAAAATCTACTTATTAGGTAGGTACAGAGAATTTTCTATTATAAAGTTGTTATCTCTTAAAAATGTAACACATTTGAATACAAGTTAGCTATCAAGTAGTAACAGATGTCTAGTTATGTTAATACAAAATGGCCTGACTAAGACCTTGTCGCTATTTCGTGGATTTTTAATGACCTACTTATCTACTGAGATCGGAATGAGATATGGGAGAATTGTGTCATTACTAAGATTGGAATTCATATAATAATTATTTTAAATTGGTAAGAACATTCTTTGTTCTTACTAATTATTTCCTTTACCATAATGTACAGTCGGCTGCATAATTGCAGACCCACTGTAGAGCTCCAAATCGGGTGTTATAAGAATGTTTTCAACACAAGCAAGATTCTAGGCATCCGCTTTATTTGAAGTTTAAAGTCTTCTAAGTCATCAATTAATCAAACAAAAATTATTAGAATGCAAACACTCCAATAATAGTAATTTTCGAACTCTACCGAGGGCTGCAATTATGCAGCCGACTATGGTTGGAGCTAGAATTGCAGACCTGCCATAGAGCTCTAAAACTGCAATAATTAGAATGTTTTCAACTCAAGCAAGATTCTAAGGTCTTGCTCAAGTTCAAGTCCTTTCAACTTATGAATTTATTAGATAAATATTATTAGAATAAAAACATTCCAATAAGAGTAATTTAAGAACTCTACTGTAGGTCTGAAAGGTAGTACGTGCTGGGCAAACCTACTCCATCCTCAAGCAAAAAGGACACAATCAAAAAGGGTCTAATTGCGGAAAGTAGCCCGTATACAAGTACAAGTGGGTCTGCAATTCTGACTACGGCCATATCAGAGTCTTTGGTAGATGGTGGGCCATTTTGACATGTTTGACCCCAGTCAAACATGTCAAAATGGCCCACTTTTGTTGGGATGAAGACTCACTGGCCTTTGTTTGTTTGGGATTCAGTTCAAGATCTTGATGGTGTATCACATGCCAATAGCTTCTTACATTTATTTGGTCAAAGTATTCCCCTAAAGTAAGTTTTAACAGCATCAGTAGGAGAAAAGTTATCACAAAGTGCAATTAGGTATTCATAGGATTATTGATGATTAAACAATGGGCTTTTCTATACTAATATTATAATGAGAAAATATTTAATTGTTTGTTTGCATTGAATAGGCTCCGAAACTACTGGACCGATCTTGATTAAATTTGGTATGAGGATACATTGATTCATTAGGCTTTTTATCGGATCGGAAGTAGTGGGTGAAACCTCAGGGCACTGTTAGTGTATACTGTGTAATAAGTATGTATTTGCAAAAGAAAAGTATGTAAGTATTCCACCACAAGCTTAGTTGCCTAGGTAGGGGCCAGATGACACTGTGAACAAATTCCTGCAATATTGATTTCATTTACCTGATATCACAAAAAGACTAGTAATTTTAGAACAAATATATAATTTATTTAGTTTCCTACAATTTAGCTATGACTCACACATACTTACAGCTATTGTAATTAGTTTAAATTGGTTGTTCAACCATAAACATAATGCTATGAATGACTGAATATTTCTATGCCGTGTCATTTTTGTAATATGAGAACTAAATGAAAAATATAATAGAATTAAGTATCTACATACTTTTTACTTGAAAGTATCTATCTACTATCTAGTTATTTTTAAGCTATTAATTATAAATTGAAATCTGCATATAATAGGTATTTAAGTTTAGTTATTTATTATGTTTTAAAAGCTTGGGACCTAATAGTAATTTATAAAGAAAATTAAGGTTTTATTTAAAATTTTTTGTTTGTAATACTTAAATTTTACTTTAATTTTTGTGTTTGTAATGAATGAAACTACTGTAGTGATTTAGATAAAATTTGGTAGGTACAAGGATTTAATCCTTGTGAGACAAAACAGCCAATTTTTATACCAGTAATCCCATGGGATCGGGACTTTTAGGGGGAAACTGAGGGGCGTTTTTTGGCAAAGAGAAAAATTAAAGTTTATTTACTTACAATATTCATATGCAAAAAACACTTGTCTAGAGACAATAACCTGTCTCTAGTTAAAGCTTCAGCATAGAGGAAACTTTAAAAAAGTCAAAAACTACAGTTTTACAAAGCCAAATAGAATAAGTTTCTAGTTAGAATATTGAGAAAAACTTACCAACCTTAAGTTTAAGCAGTTCCAAATCTCCTTCTAGAGCCAATTTAAGGCGTTTCCAATCGAAGGAAGCGCTGTTTCTATATACGTCCAGGGGCCCACTCGGGAGGTCGGGAACGAAACTCAAGTCTTCCATTCTGGAACGACAGTTAGGTACTATCAGAATTTTGTTAGTTACATTCAACAAGTAACAACACACCAATTTTATCACACCGGATGACTAAACCTCTAATAGTACACCATTCAAACTCCCTCCCAACACGTCCCAGACATCACTACATTATTAATTCAAAGCACAAATCACAAAAACCGAAACCTCACCTTGAAAATTAACTGAAATTGAATCGGAAGAATGTGCGTTTAATCACGGACCGTACTAGACTGAAGATACCTTATTTAAATAGTGAGGTTTTAGGGAGGGAAAACGTCTGATAACGTGATTACAGCACTCGCTGTTTTATTGTATCTTCCACCTTGAAACACACGTCAAAGAGAATTTAAATACTACGTAAACACACGTCATAATAACATACGAGCACCAGCCGCCTGCTTCCCTCACGCACGCACCTCAAAAAATGACAACTAGCACCCCAGTGACACTGACGTCGATGTAATGTCATTTTTGACAGAATAAATGTTGCCATATCACAGCTAGCTGTTTTAATGCAAATTCCATTAGGCGATAGCGACATCTACCAATTTTCATGGAAACCACTTCCTATTTTGATAAGGTTTTGTTTGTTCGACTGTTCTTGTTTTCCCATCAAAGTAGTTTCACAATACTCAACAGATGGCGCTCCACGTATTAATGAATTAATGAAATGTGCGACAGAGATGCGTGATTTAGCGAGTCGTGAGATAAACAAGGACAGCTATATATTCCACTACACGCGCATTTTTCAACCACATTGAAAACACGACTGTCGTAAACGACTAAACAAGAAAAGAGAAGTTGTAAAACAACAAACTGTTCGTTGGTTTTCTATCAGATGTAAAATGGACGGACGGTCGGTACGTCGCTGCGTGCGCGTGAGCTCCGCGTGTTCGTTGTAATATCGATGTTGTTGTGAAACGAATTTGTTTGTATTTGACGTGAATACGAATAGTTATTGTTTACGCGAATATACGACTACTTCTGTGTTCGGCGGCCGAAGTAGAATGTGAAATAGTGCATGTGTTTTCGTATGACGATAGCGCTCACTTGCAGTGATTTCGCTGATAGCTCACTACACACCGGTAGGTGCGCGCGCGTGATAAACTACGTGTTCCTTTTTTGAAAAAGTCATATAGTGGGTACTACGGTAGTGTGGTTGTTTTGCTGTGCCAGCCATGCTGTGGAAGGTGATATAGTGAACGTTGAAACACACCCTGACCTCTGACAATCATGTCTGGGAGATCGGATTGCAGGAAATTCGCACCGAACATATTCAATAAGAGCAAGTGCACTAATTGCTTCAGGCAGAAGGAGGAGCACAGTGCCGAGGCTTTGGAATCTAATCGGGTAAGTGAGCTAAATAGATCGCCGAACTTTTTTGGACATAAACGTTTGCCTGTGTGTAGCTGTATTTATTAGTATGTAGTGTATTCTTTTCGTATAGATAGATACCGTAGTGTAGTGTAGGTGTGTTGGTTCGTCTATTGATTTGCATGTGTGCGTCGGCAGGTCCACTCATGCTTTTGGAGGTGTTGATCTAACGGATTTCGTAGAGTTAATAAAATAGATTTGAAAAGTTAGTACTTGAACGTGTCTAATAAATAACTTCCATGAGCGAATTCACCATAATAATAATTATTTACCTATCTAGTACAGGAATACCTACTACCTACCTACCTATTTTTTTAAGTAAATATACCTACCAGCCCATAAGTAGGTAAGTACTTACTTACTACCTACTACTTAAGTACCAGCAATTTGATAAACACAAATTCAATAAATAGGCCGGTAGGTATGTAAACCTAAGTACAAAACCACCTGTGACTGCGACTTTAGGTAGGTAGGTATAAAAAAACTAACCCATTTTATGAGGCCCGCGTTTATTGTAAAAGTAGCTATAATAATATGTGTAGGTACATACCTACTATGTGTTATGTGTGTATAGTAGGTAGTTATAACAAAATGTACCGTTTACAGTAGGTATTACCTACATATTTATAACAAACAAACTTAAAAAAAATAGCAGGTGAGGTGAAACAGGTGGATCAAGCAATAGCTGCTACCTTAAGTCCAACTAACATTTTGAACATCTTTTCAATTATAATCGATCGATTAAAATTGTAAAAACAAACCATAACTATTATTATTATTGTCGCGAAAGGTTAAATATAACCACCACTTTTCTTTTTTTGTTTTAATTAAGCTACGGCTACCTATAATACAGCCATGTCATGTCATGTATTAAAATGTCACTTAATTCCGTGGATTATGGAAGCGGCCAGAAATGTAACTGCGATAGAAAATTGCGCCTCATTTTCAAGGCCAAGTTTCTGACGAAAATCAGGTGCGCTAGCGCTAATGAGTAAACGTCGGGCCATAATGACTGCTATTTACAATTATCTTGACAAAATGCCCCACTAACGAAGTCTGCGGCGGGTGCGGCGGCCACCATGGATGCGCGTACGCAAGATGACACGGGAGCTAACGATCGCAACACAGCGACGATATTTTCTTTGCTTGTGCAACACTGTCGGAGAAAGTTTAATAGCTTATTAGGTAAATGTTTGCTGATGACTTGGCGATTTGCTTGGTGTTTCATGATGAATGGCAACAAGGAGTTACTCTCACTGACTCGCGTTTTGTTCAAATATTCCTGAAATGACGTTGATTTCTCACTATATCACTTCACTACATAGTATAAAACAAAGTCGCTTTCTTTGTCCCTATATCCCTATGTATGCTTAAATCTTTAAAACTACGCAACGGATTTTGATGCGGTTTTTTTAAATAGATAGAGTGATTCAAGAGGTAGGTTTATATGTATAATACATGCATAATATAGCCGTGCAAAGCCGGGACGGGTCGCTAGTTCAGAATAAAACATGGAACAAAAATTATGATGTCTCTTTTGAATTTATTAAGTAGCAAGAACCATTTGTAGGCATTGATATTGCTTTCAGATCCTCAATTGTTATCGTTATCCGCTGATGTTAAAGGGGGTCGACATTCCTAACTCGAGTTATGGGTCCTTTGTTAGAATACTAATGAGGATGAGTAATACAACTATTTGCATTCACACCAGAATCTTTCGTAACAAAATCAAACAGTACCTAGCGGCGAGCTTCTTCACGCGTATCCATGGGCATTTTTGCATCAATAGAGTTTGTTGAATCTGTTGTTTTCTACCATTGTCTGTTATTTTGGTTGACAAGTGAATTTTGAGTCCAAAGTTCAAGTTGAAATATTTTAGCTTTTCCCGCTTTCACGTTTAGCAGGTTACCTTAGGTTTGTAGGTCGCATCTCTTGTATACACACATATATTTGTTTTTACAAAATTAACGTTTTGCGAGACAGGTTTTGTGATGTTTTCGTTTGGCGGGGCGACCTGTGGCGCCGGTAGAGGCATACTTTTGCGGTTAATGCGTAAACGCAGTGCGCAAACGATCATTTAAAGTACTATGACATACTTTTGAATGTTACTTGGAATAAAGAAAAGTTTCTTTGTAAAACATTCGAAAATGACGCTGCTGTAGACTAATAGATACTTCGAAATCTATAGAGTAAGTAGTTAACCAAAGAATACTTCAAAACTTCAATTAAAGACTCCTAAACCAATTCGAGTGTACCTGCTAATTCGTTCAGTAAGCGTCGGAGCTCCTTAACGCGTCATAAATCCATCCTACAAACTTGCTGTGTCAATATTAGTTCAGACGTTTAAAACACCTCCGATCCTTTTGAGTTGTCTAAAAAAGTTATGATTCCAACTGCCGGTCAACAAAGACGTGGAGATGTAATAGTTAAAAAAGAAAATAGGAGATATTTCGTTCCGTTCCTGTATCGATTACCGGTGTAAGATGAGCCGCGTTCGTGAGAACACTTGACCTTTCCTCGTCTGATAATTTTTCGAAGGAGCGGAGTGTGGGAGTTCTGCTTATCGTGGTCGGACTAAACTTGTGTAGCATAAAAAGGAGTGCGTGAGGAATGCGCCGGCGCGATCGCCAGGTGCAACGGCCGCACGCCCCGCCTCCGACCGGCATTTTTGTGTACGAGAACGCCTAATGTGTGAGCCCCAAAACGATTTGGTTATGAAACTTGGCGCCAATAGACATTTACTTAGAAATCCATATAACTCAAATAACAACAATTAAATCAAGATGTAATACACAATGCGCAATCTCGCATTGCAATAGTCACTAATCCCGCTATTGAATCGGCAAATCGATATTATGTGGCTTCGAAATTCAAATGCTATTCGAAGACCGTTAACTATACAATGGGTTGCCAGCAGTAA
The DNA here is from genome assembly GCA_907269075.1 of Idaea aversata. NCBI lineage: Eukaryota > Metazoa > Arthropoda > Insecta > Lepidoptera > Geometridae > Idaea > Idaea aversata. Next base: position 14,539,981 of record OU026087.1, read on the forward strand.
ATAACATTAATATTTAGGTCGAGAAGTGAACGCGACACCGGATAGAGAACAATCGCTGTCAACATTAGCACCTACTCGACAAATGCAGAAGTGCTCGTAAGTATCGTAACTGGATAGCATAGCGTAACTTGCGACCGGTGGTAAATATCTACGGCTCAGTTGCAAACCGACTAATTAAAGAATCACGTGTACTCCTTCACCAATGAGAACTACCTTTACGCTTCGTAATTTGATCGCGTTGGAATGTGTTGCCAGCCACAACGAGATTTATCTAACTAGGTTGCTAAAACATGTTATCCAACTTGTTTATATGACTCACAATTTTTCGATGCTCTATATTGGAAATTGGAATAACGTTAAATAAATATTTACAAGACTACAAACGATCTAATATACATTTATTAATACTGAGTGGAAGTAGACTTCAAAGGCTTACAAAGACTTTATATTCTTGAAGAAAGTAGAAGGGAATCTTTGATAAAAATACCGCATGATTACGTCAACGTAATTGAATACGTCATCTTTGTTATCATTGTTATCTTCTGTAATATCTTTTAACGTAGGAACTGTAATCTGGTCGTTTGCTTTACATATATATACAACATTTGTGGCTAACATTTGTTTTTGTAATCTTTACTATATGTTTGCTATAGGTTACTATACTCACGGTCGAATCTAGCTTTATTAATAAACTGACTGTCATTCATGATCTCTTTCTAAAGTCTATAAATAACTTACGAAACTCCAAATCTCGTCTCACAACAAAACAAAACACTCCCACAGATTTATGCTCCCTAATGATCGTCCTTTATTCTCAGTATATCCCCATTATTCGTGGTATGATTGTGTTGCGTTACAAGATGGTAGACCTGTGTAAAGGTTATTTATGCGTCGAATTAAAGTTTACGAGCCACTCTGTCTACGGGCCGAGAGATGTCACATATCAAATTCATAGAAAAACCTGTTCCCTCCATTGCACCTGTCAGATTAGTTCTGGCTGCGTCTCTGTATCTGACGAAGTAAACATTATTTAAATGTAAAAGTTAAGCAATGTTGTCTCGTTCTTTCACATTTCCTCGGCAGATAACAACTGCGACGTTTCTTTGCTTCAAGCCCAACGAAAATAACATTTAATTAACGCCCAAGTTCTAAAATTCATCTCGATAGTAATGGTTCTGTTAATTAAAAAAGTATCAACTAAATCTTAATGAGTACTTACCTCTTCTATAGTTGAATGTTTTATCACTTTTTTCATTCAGATACTAGAGTTAATGCGTAGTGTTAAATTAACAAATATTTATTTAATGTGTAGGGCCTTGTAAGACTTGCAGAGTCACGAGACGTCCCTGCATAATATATTCACAATCTAGGCAGTAGATAGCGGCTTGAGGCTTAAAGCGAATCCCTAATTAAAACATTAAATACACAATTTGTTTCATTTTCCGAAGGCAGCAGTAAAAAAGTCTATATAGCAACATTTGCATACACAAATGCGTACAGTGGTGCGGCTTCGTGCTTTTAATTGTGGATTTTTTTATTATTTTCGTTGATCCTAGTTGTTGGATCGATAACGTCAAGTTCTGTCCGCTAAATGGGTATTGCTAGATAGTCATGTTTACTCTGGTTGTTGGTATGGTAGTTATAGCATCAGGAGACCTGTTTGAGGTTCCATAGTCATACTAAAAGTAAAGCTTAGATACCGTTAGTATGATAGTCGAGTACGCGACCGATATTTACCTTCTATACAACCGCTTATGGTAATATTGTAATTGCTCGATTATCTGCAATATCATGACATTTACCATTTTACTTACATCAAATTTTACCTTTGTTGCTACTTCGCAATCTACCTAAATTTCCGTAAGATTTAACATAGATATTATGTTAAATATTGCTTTTACCTTTTTTGGGGTTTCAACAACAATCGCCTAAGATTATAGATAAACTGTTTTGTAACTGAACCGAATTCTTAACAAATTGAAGCGGTTGTGCGTGCTAGGAATAACTTGTAGTCTTGTACCTACATGTCTAAGTAATTTACCTTCATTATAAGCAGTTGTAAAGTCCAAAGCAATCAAATGATGATGCATTCGAGTCATGATTGTTGTTAGATTTTAATACCTATAAAAAACTGTTGCGTGATTTTAACTTTTTGCTTTTTCAAGTTTAATAATATACCACTTCTGAATATACCTACCACTTCTTTCTTGACTTATATTAAGGAACAATTTTCGATATAATTAATCTTTTAAGAATCTAATTATTAGTTACAGTTGCAGCGATGCTTTAGGATAAGAATCCGGCTATACTAGCCGGATTCTTATATGCTTAATGATTGATAGCAAAAGAACTGTTTCCTGCTACAGTAAATGTTAATTATGACTACTAATTACTATTCAATTATGTACATTGACTAAACGATTTTGTTTTAATGCTATGTGTTTTAATCCTAACGGTTTAAAGATTGCCTTTTGAGGATGTTAATAACTTTGTTTTTGAGGTAGAAATAAAATTTGTTTTCGAATTTATCAAATTACCCTGAGATACCATCTATAGCGAGCAGTTGAATTATTATCATAGGACTTGGTGAAAACCGTTCAACTAGTAATAACTAGTCATTTACTTACACGAAATATCTATAAATATGTTATTTTACGAGCAGGTACCTACAAAACCAATATTTTAAAAGCATTATTGGTATTTATTTGAATACTAAGAAATATGTACTTACTAGAGTTTATTATAATAAGATAATTCTAACGAAGATCGCCTGATTTAGTTTATGTGTTATAAGAATTATAAATACCTTCCAATTACCTACACTTAACTACAAATACAAGTAAAATAAGATAAGAAAATGTTATTTCAATCGATTTTAGATACCTTATCAATGTTAAGGCAAGGCAAGAAATATAAAATCAGTTCATAAACAACAAAGTTATGCCCAAACAACCATAAAAAACTACAATCGAATTGGAAACCTCCCTTTTTGAAGTCGGTTAAAAATACCTACTACTCTCATAAATAGTAGAATCCATAAACATGGATGCATTCGACGCAGAGTAGCCAGAAATAACTGAAAAGCGAGATGGATGGTGGAAAATTGAAGAGGTTTTAATGAAGCAAAAGAACTAGGACTTTAGATTAAAATTTAGATTAGGTACCATCATTCTCCTAGTGACGAAATCGACTAAGACCTAGTCGATTTTGACTTCTGCCGCTAATATTCGTCTTCGGCCTTCATAAGTAATCAATATGGAAGATGAATACAATGCTTTTCAACGAAGGTATTTTCAAATAAGTAGGTGGTTCCAGAAGTTTAAGCGAACAACTTTTATTCTACGGTATTTGAAAAATTTGATTTTTTTCTCCAAAATTTTTGAGGTATCTCGAAAATCAGCGATTTTCTGGAGTTAGAAACCTGGCTTACTATTTGAAATACTAATGGCTTTTATATTCTAAACAGCTGATTTTCCTGTAAACATAACATCAAAAGAAGTTCGATGTATTATGTGTGTGTGGAAATGAAGTTGGGAACTCGATTCCTCCATTGTTTCGCATAATGTTTGGATGTTCAGAGATCGGATTTCGTCAGGTCCTGTCATACCATTGTTTTACCTAACCACACTGTCAACACGTTCATTCATTGTTCTCGATGTTATGGAATTTTGATATTTGTTTGTTATTATGATTACTGTTTGGGAAAACAGTCCATTGTTGGCGTTTGCAATTGATACTTGGACCGTTTGTTTTCAAACGATGCAAACTGATCTGGTGAATAAATCAATCGAATATTTTGATCGATTTGACATGTAGGCGATGGTGTCCCACGGAACGGTTGTACCTACATGTGTAATAATGTGTATATATAAAACCTTCGGCTTGTATGCGATGAATTAGCATACCGGCGGAACGCCTTGCCCACGCGGCTCCAGCTTGCAATCAATCCATCATAATAGCTTAGCTGTGTGGTGCGTAGAACGATTGTCGCAAACAAACTTACACCATCTCAAAATTACAAGTTGCAGCTCTAAGTGTAACATTTTAACGTTCAAATTCCGTCTTCGAACCTTTTGTTTTGATGATGTAGAGTTTGCAACAGGAACTCTGATGCCGGACTGCGTATCGATCATCTCTGTGCTGTAAACAAAAGTCATAATTCTTAGAACAACATAAATTATGAGGTTTTTAATGTTAATTTGCTAGACGCAAATCGCGGAAACTTGCGCCAGTTGACTTGAGGCGTATAATTGGCCAGTTATTCCTCTATATTGAATCCTAGCGACCCGCCCCGGCTTCGCACGGCTATATTATGCATGTATTATACATATAAACCTTTCTCTTGAATCACTCTATCTGTTAAAAAAACTGCATCAAAATCCGTTGCGTAGTTTTAAAGATTTAAGCATACAAAGGGATATAGGGACAGAGAAAGCGACTTTGTTTTATACTATGAAGTTCACTACATAGTGAGAGAATGGTAATTAACTCCGTTAAATCAGGCACTACAGCATCCCATATAGGATGACTTATTTAGTTAGACGCAATTTAATCGATTATTCTCCAACATATCCAAACTTAATTGACTTGTCTTCCAACCAACATGATGGGTAAGACCAACCAGAATGCCGATGTCACTGGTTTACATGCTCGTCTTCCAGCCCACATCAGCTCAATGATCACGTTCAAACAATTTACACGCATTTATCAAATGATTATACGCATTTTAAACAATTGAGGTGATGGTAAACCAGGCCTACTTCGATTTTCTCATATACTGAAACGTAAAGTATTTGACCAAAAGTCCATGCAATTCAAATTCAAATTCAAATTCAAATTTCTTTATTTCTTTCAATGCTTATGTATTTACATACACATGATCACTTGAAATAGTCTTAAAAACTAAGTTAGGATGTGTGCCTTCGGAACGCGCCCACCAATGAGAAGAAGGCACAAGAAACTCATGGGGTTTTTTTTTTATGTGATCACGCTCACAAAGGTCAATATTACAAATATTTGAAGGTATTATTTGAAATGGAGCAATTAAAGTCACATCCATGGATTCTTATCATTAAGGTACGAAGAGGTATCATAGTATGCCTTACCGCACAATTTATGCTTTATAAAAGTTTTGAATTTGTTAATGGACATGTCATATACATCTTTAGGTAATTTATTATAATAGAGCACACATGTACTATTAAACGACCTGCTTATTTTCCGGAGCCTACTACCGGGCAAGGTCAGCTCATCCCTGTTTCTTAAGTTGAAATTATGAATATCGCTATTTTTGCGAAAAATATCAGGATTTTTGTGAACGTAGAGCAAGTTTTCGTAAATATATTGTGAATAGAGCGTTAATATATTTATCTCTTTAAATTTTTCTCTAAGTGATTCCCTGGGGCCCATCTTATAGATAGCTCGGACAGCTCTTTTTTGTAATATAAAAATAGCATCAATATCTGCAGCACACCCCCACAGCAGGATGCCATACGACATGACACTGTGGAAGTAGCTGAAATAGACTAGACGAGCAGTCTCAATGTCCGTGTATTCGCGAATTTTCTTAACGGCGTAAGCGGCAGAACTAAGTCTATTGGACAATGCTTCCACATGCGGGCCCCACTGAAGCTTAGCATCTAAAGTTATACCTAGAAAGACAGCCTTACTGACTAATTCAACTTCCTCATCATTAATCTTTACAACAGTTTTTACTTGTTTTACATTTGGAAGTGTGAATCGAATTAATTTAGTTTTGGATCCATTCAGTAATAAATTATTGGAGTTGAACCAATCAACTATTCTAGAGAGAGCATTGTTCACATCGTCAACGTTGGACTGACGCCTTTTAACCTTGAACACCAAGGAGGTGTCATCTGCAAACAACACTATCCCATGGTTGTCCCTTACAAGGTAAGGTAAGTCATTTATATAAACTAAGAACAAGAAAGGTCCTAATATGGATCCTTGAGGAACCCCCATTACTATCGCAGATCCGGGAGATCGTTTTCCGTTAACATCGACACACTGGACCCTACCACTCAGATAAGAAGAGATAAGATCCAGGGCGCCGTTCCTAATACCGTAAACAGAAGTAAAATTAGGTTAGACAATTAAAACAGAAGTAAAATTAGGTTTCTCACCATAAGAATTTACGAAATCTTCTTTGATAGGTATACAATGCCAAAGATCTTCAAGGAACCTTTAAATCACCGTCTCCAAAGATATGGAATAGTTATTGAATATAGAATCGTAAAACCATCAGATTGTAAATACATTACAAAGTTATTGGCCTCTTTTTACATTTGATTTATCATAAATCTTATTCAATCAGCTACCTTGTAAGGAATCCTGCATTTTATAAATATAAAATGACTGCAATATATAATTATATCGAAAGACAGTATGTTTATGTTAAATAACAGTATAATTATGTCAGTGTTTATGTAATTCTGCAATACGTGAATGCAATACTTTAGTTATTTTGTAAGTCACGAGACAATGAGCTATCTTGATTTCATACGAACTGACAATATTTCCAACTCTGTTACAAGCAAATATGCCAAATTAGCTTGTGATACATTCTATTTTAAATCTATTTCGTACAACATTTCCTTTTGATATTTTTATAGAGATCAATTAGCGCGCGCTTGCGCAGATTGTGTTACAGTACAACCATGTTTTTTTAATGGATATAAATCTACAAAATATGTAATAAATAGGTATACTTATGCTGTATTCTAGGGCATGTGAAAATATTCCTATATCGCATTTATTAAATATGCCATATAAGGCAACACTGGCGACTAAAGTATTATTTTAGTTCAAATCGAGACAAGTTGACTAATTTATTCATAACCTTATTACCGAATTAATTTGATATTGAAAAGTGTTTAGCAGAAAAACGCTTACTAACAATGGTTCATTATTTAATAACATTCAGACATATAGTATTAACATTGGTAGCTTCCTCTAACAACAGGTGGTCTTATTAATTGATGAATCACGGTACGGAACAGTTTGCTAAGGCAAAATACTTAGAATATCCGGAAAACATAATATTCATTCCTGATAAATAAATTATTGCATTAATTATTTGCACACTGAAGCATTAATAATAATAGAATTTACATCTAATTTAAAAGATTTATAAAGTGCCAGTAACTTTTAATCCTTGCCATTCAGGGCGCGTAATGCCTGAGACATGTGTTAGTTAGATGGAGTAGGCATGCCAAAAACACCCTCTTTGCTTAGTCGACAGTGTCGGCTTAGTTATGTCCAGGCGAACTTCTAAATACGCCTGGACATAACTAAGCCCCGGGTTTCATCATCTTTTCCTTCACCGCAAGAGCAATTAGCGCACATAAATTTTCCCCTCCGGAAAATGCCTCCTTTCGGAATCTTACAAAGCGTTAACCATTTGTACCTGTTTTTGAAAATATATTACATACATATACATATTGAAAAAAAAATGGTTGTCTGTAAAGTCGGTTTACGGACGATAATTTTACGTAATAACGTCATTCGAAAACATTGATGGTAACGCTCACTCACGTTCCCGTATTATGACACTTTCTTGTGAGTGCAGTAGGTACGGTGTTCATCGATTTATAAGACTAAAATACTTATATAAGTAAGTGTATCTAACAAACAGTAGAAATACATATATTATATACCTAGATAGTATATCGACAGTGTATTGTATGGAGATTTGTATAAAAACATGTGTTACCTACTGAAAACAGTACTATTATGTTTAACCTTTGCTTTGTTAAAGAACGTAATTACCTTCGTGTTAAGCTGATACGTATCCACAGTGGAACTAATATTACTTACGACTTCAAATTAAACATACGTGTCGAAAAGCAAAATAATTAAAGCTCATTACCGGCGCTCGACAAAAACTTACCTAATTCGACGTCGCCATTTGAATTCATACATACAATTTGTCATTCATTGATTGTTTGCCTAAAATGGTGTACGTGCGACCTCGGTGCCCACGCGCAATCTATTGCCATAACACCGTCCAACTGTTTAACTTTTAACACACTACATGGGCAATACGAGTCGTGTTTGGGCAATTCGTGTTGAAATACTAAGTCAATGGACTCGATATGAGCTGATTCAAGGCTAAAAAGTAGAGGAAATAGAGTAAAGTGAACATCTGCGACCTGCGCCGGCGCCGATAGGATCTTTAAAACGTGACCAAATAAACTTGACTCGTTAAATATATACGAAGGCCGCTGAATCACCTACTTAACTTTAATATGCTGGTGGATTAATTTAGGACACAGATTCAAAATTAACGAATTAATTAATGTAGAAGAAAGTATCACGAGACAATTAACTCATCTCATAAGTGTTTTATATCTGATTCGAAAGATGATTCACATTATAAATCAATAAATGCAATTGATTTATAGTATAGCACACATATGCTACCAGGAATTTGGGCACATCAATATTCATGAAGCACACAAACCTAGTAAAATGGAAGATGTGCATAATCGAGGCCGATGGCTCTGTTCCCTGGGCTTTGGCCGTGAAAGTTGAACAGTATTTTCCAAAACACATCTGGCCTGAGAACTGAGAATCTCCTTATAAAAAAATGTTTACAAAATAGCATGCAGTGGAAATTTATAGACAGAATCTTCTCGTAAATGTCGTTTGTAGCATTCTGAAGCTTAACTTCCTAAATAAAACTTTTAAATTATTCTCTCTCTTTATCCCGTATATAAAATAAAATTGAGTTTTTGTTACTTTAAGTACCGGATTGAGACGATCGATGCTGTAGTCGTAATCCGTATTGTGGGAAATCATTTATTACGTTCATTGTTGATTAATAAAGCTTCGTCTGTTAAACCTCAAATATCAAGTTAACGGTCCCAAAGGTTCTCGTAAATCGTTTAACTGCATTCAAAACATCAGAGATATATACGTCCATGGAGTAAATTGCAGAAAACATTACAGCGGTTTTAGTGGACCATTAAAAGAAGGTTTTATTTCTACGTTTGAGCTCGTTTCTTTTAATTAATGTGACTTTTTCCTCTTTTCAGGTAAGCTGAATGTCCTCGGAAGTGCTACTGAGGCTTGACTGTTTATTACACCGTTTTTAATCTGATTAGTGGTTGTTTATCTGGTAAGTAATGTTGTTTGGCTTGATGTTGCTGGTTTTATCATGATTATATTTTAATTTTGCTTTTAATTATTTGATATCTCCTTTCAATTTACTGTTTAAATTAGTTATGGACTCATTTCTACTATCTGAACATAACATAAAGTCTTCTTTTATAAAGAGTCTGTAGTTTAGTACTTTGGTAACATTAAATTCGTAGGTAGCGAATCATATTAAAATACCTTTCAGTGTAATGTTTACAAGACCATCAAGTTGGAAGCAATAGTTGTCGGATGGCAGCCGTCAATGCACTGAAGCTAATCCGAGCGGGGGCGTGCTGCTCATGTCACTCGCCGCTCTGATAACACCACAACTAACGGTGCACCTAGTCTGTTGTCATGAACAAGTTATAACCAATACAAGGGACCAATCGCAAAGCTAACCCATCCTAACTGTTCAGAAGATGAACAAGTCACAGTTGACACGTATAACGTTTATTGGCTATTACTATTAGTTAATCTGTTTAATATTTATCGGTAATGTTTAGTACTTACCTTTATTATGTTATATATAGTACCTAATTCTTAAAAGGTTATATCATCATCAAGTTAATCAATCTTTAAACAAAAGTTGACCGATTCGAGATTTTAAATGTGATATTTATAAATTGCTGGCTCTAGGTATTTTCAATTTATTAAAGCTTACGTTTGAAGAAAAAACCTGTCCTCGCCACTGATGTACAAAGAATAATATCGACAAAGCAGGTTTTGGGGGTTAACAAAAACAATATAATCGTAAATCTCACAAGAGCAAACACATTATGCGACTTGCGAACATAAAGTACACCTTCAAAAGGACTTATGCATGAGTTAAGACAGGCCGCCGCTGCGGACCCACAACGAAATGCCTAAAAAGGCCGTCCTCAGAAATTACCACATCGTAAATAATTCATGCATTATTACTCAATCATGCCTGCAACGGTGAACGTTTCAGTGGGGCGTTTTTTCTCATGTCCCGTTTGTGCCCAGACGTTTTTCTGCGGTCAATTGTCCTGTCTACCGGCACGGAGATCGAATGAATCATGCGGAGCCGGGGCGGTGATTATTTCGGCTGATGATTCGGGCACAGCAAGCTTCCTGCGGCAGCTTCTAGCTGAGCTAACGGCACTCGACCGTCACAGTGACCCGTCTTTAAAGAGCAGAACATCCAACCGGTCACGGTTTACCTACTGTCACAGGTGCGGCGTGCGCCTACCTTCACTTTCAATAACAACGCTGCCGTCTATTTGTCTCTGATCTCTACTTTATTCCCTCGTTAAATCTGCAACGAGGGCCTTCTTGACCTAATTTAACATTTATCTTCTTCAACTTTCAATTAGTAGATCCGTTAATTTGCCCGAAATCAGGGTTATGAATCTGAAATGACGATGGGAATTATTTTAATGGACCAATCCCGGATGCGTATTTCTTCATTACGAAGTCTAACAATTTATTGTACAACATCCAGGTAGAAAATGTCGTCGTTTATTATAATATTCGTGTGGGTTGTGGATCAATCGGGAATTATTTATTCAAATTATGATATTTTGTTAAATATTCAGATGTTGAACCCGTCCCGCTATATCAACCTTGTTTTTAATTAAAATTTAGTTTAAATGAGTTCGTGAGACCGCATAGGTTGATCACGAGACGAGCAACGCTTGCGCCCGCGCCGCGCCGCGCCGGCTTGAGAGAAAATTTAGAAATACAACTGACACAACTGTTGTTTTACTGTTCATTTAGGTTTGTAAGTCGGGTGATTTATTCGCAGCTCATTTGAATATTATATCCCCATATTGATCCGTGTTTTGATGAGATCTCACGTTTTTTATAAATTATTTTAATGAGGACTGTTCTAAATTAACGATAATAAATCAAGAGTAGAATCTTTCTTGTACCTAATAGATCTATAAAACTGAATATTTATAGCAAACAACCATTGCAAGGTTTAGTTACAAAAACAATAGCATCATAAGCGTCGAGTACGGTTATTTTATACTTTACGGGAGCTATTCCAGTCCAATGGCTACCGCAAGCAAACTAGCAAAAAGAAAAAGCACGTTTTATCGTTAACACCAACACAAAAGCTGTTAAAGCTCGGATTGCTTTTGAAAAGTCGTTAACAAAAACTTTGAGCGTCGTAGCAATTTCCATAATAGCATGTTTTTTTTAACCTATTCCAGTGGTCATCAATCACTCTCGGTCTGCGCAAGCGCATCTCGCGGGGTGCACCTGCCTGCGCGCACCATCTTTATTATTAGACGTCGCGACGCGTCGGCCGTTGACCCATTCGACCTGCTTACCGAAATATATCGCACTCCTGCGCACGTGCCAGATACAGCTTTTGTTAGAGTTAGCTTTATGTTCATCAAACATCTTTGAAATATTTCTCATCTAAATGCTTGTTAGATAAAAGTCGATAATGAGTAGATTAGGTTACATTCCATTTTATTAAATGAAATCGTCTTAATTACTCAATCAACAAATATAAATTAAATTTATACATTTTTCTTTTTTTTGTAAATTAGTTATTAGCTTAACCTAGGTACGGTCGGCTAAATTTTCAATAAATAATTTTCTACATTATAAATATTGTAGGTGTTAGTAAAATATGTTTAATTACTCTTCGTTTTACGTGACGACAACGCTCGTGAAGTCTCGAATGTAAAACTCATTTTAAAACAGCTGACCTTCATTTTAATGTTCCATATCGATTTTATTTTGTATCGTTAACCGTTTCTTAGTATTTCCAACATTTATGACGTTGATGGCACATCAAAGTTCCCATTTCGCGTATACATAAAATCTCCATATTACCCATATAGGAACGAAGCCAACAATACCAGTTAAAGATTTGAATTTAATCCGTTTTTATGTAATTCGACACTTTATTTTTGTTATTATGAGAATTGTAATTTTTTTATTATTAAGCACTTGTATCTGGTTTCTAATAGATGTTTTGTACTTGAATAACTTATGAAATAAATTGTTTTATTTATTATTTTTAGCCTTTACATCGAATCTAAATGTTTAATACAGCGCCAGCAACTTTAACCAATGCTATTCAAGGCGCTGAAAGTACACTTGCCTCAGAACTTACACCTCTTAGCTTAGTCTATCGTGTCCAGACGATAGAACTCGTCAATACATCTGAAGACAACTAAGCCGCGTGTTTATTAGGAAAACATCGTGACAATGCGACCAATATGAAGAATTCCAAGCGACGTGTGTCAATTAATGAATTACTAAGAAAAATAGTTGAAAAAAGCCAATTAATCAAGACAATACAAAACAAGTACAACATTAAAATCATCTTTCAACAGTAGCCATCAATTTCAATACCTTTTAAACGAATATTGAAAGCAACGAATGCAGCGAAGCTTAGAACAGATAGCAATAAACTCCCAGTGTTCTATTTACGCCAGACTTCACTCGATTTCCTAGAAATAAAACGAGCATCGCCTATCTATAGGAACGTCTGGGTGCACTATAACAGCTAGCAAGGTTTCGCAGACAAAATCAATAATACTGCCGGCTGAGAGTTCCCAGACTGATTTACTCTCGCACTTGGTAGAGTACTTGTTTATTTGAACGTGTTGAAGGGTGAAATTATTTGAGTACGATCTTGTTAATATTGGTGCTTGATTTATTGGTACTTTTGTTACCAGTTTAAACGAAGATACTCATATAAATATGTATATCGAATCAGGGTTACTATATTGACTTATTTTTTATGCTATATCCGAATCGTCTGATAGATGGCAGGCTTTTTTTAACCGACTTCAAAAAAGGAGGAGGTTCTCAATTCGTCTGTATGTTTTTTTTTTGTGTGTGTATGTTACGCGATCATTCGAAGACGGCTCAACCGATTGAGATGATTCTTTTTGTGTTCGAAAAGTGATACCTCAGGGGTGGTCCCATAAAAATTTGGTGAGGATCTGATGAGAATCTTCGGAGTGATGAACAGAATTGCACCTCGAGAGTGCAGCAAATTGCTCAGTTTTCGATTTCCGCCAATACAATTGGCCCATAAACGAATAGTTACCGATAAATGGAATATCTGAAACCACCTTCTCATCAGAAAACTCTTCAATCGGTTTCGATTATTATAACCACCGTTCTCTTTATTCAAGAATTTTTTAAATTTTTTCTCGCTTAGAGAAGGCAAAGATGCTAAGTGAGTCCATACAGCCTCGTTTTTACAAACTTAGTCGATCTTTCTTAATCATAGACATCTTTTTGTTTAGCTCTTTTTCTTTTAGAGTAAGCCTACACGCAAACTTTAACTCAAAATTTTGGCACAGAACTGAATTGGTTCAACACTAATCAATACAACCCTAACATCCTATCTGTATTCGTTGCCACTGTCTTCTTATTTTATCTTTAGGCCGATATTAATACTCTAACAGCAGGAGAACTACACCTGATAACAGTGAATTAAATCCATCTGGTCTCATTGTATTTTGACCAGACTTATTTAAGTTCCATGTTACTCCACGGCCCAGATATCGTCATCAAATCTGCTCTAAGTCCTCTATCGTAAATCTCCAAGAAATCAACTAAAGCTGAGCAAATCGATCTAGTTTTGACGACAGTTCCCGGCAATGGAGAGCCAACACTCCACATGTGGACTGGCTTCGTAGAATAGCTGTTAATCGCCAGCCATATGCCACCGCAGGGCTGCTAACTGCTACTGTGGGGTTCATTCCAGATCTCATACAATACGATCGTTAAGTAATTTATTGACTTTTGACTGTGAATTATTGTCATTAATTAAGGACTGGGGAAAAACAACTTGACGACCTTTGACCTGAAAACAATCTTTCTCTTTGATTAGAGCGCCATTTATTAAAACTGATTAATTATTTTAGAAAAAAAAGAGGATTTTGGGAAAAGCCTCTTTCACTGATACATTTTTCGTGTTTTAGCACCAACTAGCGACCCGCTCCGGCTTCGCCCGGCTATATTATGCATGTATACATATAAACCTTCCTCTTGAATCACTCTATCTATTAAAAAAAACCGCATCAAAATCCGTTGCGTAGTTTTAAAGATCTAAGCGTACAAAGGGAAATAGGGACGGCGAAAAGTGACTTTATTTTATACTATGTAGTGATATCAACCCACCATAAAATTATTTTTAAAGGATCAATCCTTTAAAAAATAATTTTCTTTATATTCTTCATACAAGGTAGAGGGCTAAACACCATGGTCTTTTTGGCATTTGTACTTATTGACTAGTTGTCTTCGTAGCATCTGGACATATTGACACCTCGGACCTTTTGAACTAATACCCAAGCCAAAAAACAGACAGACGGACAAGAAAATGAACTTTTATTGATTCCTTTTTACCTTTTGAGGTACATACGGAACCCTAAAAATAACCAAATCTAACATTCTTAAGACTAAAGCTGATACCGAGTTACATTACATCTACTCAAGATCTTTATTTCACTTTCCCAAGTAAAATAAAGATACTACTAAGTAAATATGCGACTATGAATAAATACGTTTCTTCAAAAGTTTCTATGTTGACATTTTTGTTATCTAAACTAGTGTGATGGAAACCTTAAATTGTAATAAGGCTGTCGACACACTCGGGAGCACACGTGTTTAACTGGTTACTATCAAAAACGCATTATGTTAAGACTGTCGAGTTTCATTCGGCGCTAAGATTACAACTTGGATAAACCGGTACAAGTTTTCGATTTTATCTTAAAATATAATTTTTTCTTTAATATTTTGTTATTCGCATTTACCAATGACAGTTTGGATAAGGTAAACCTATATGTTGATGTTATGAATATTTTCATGCTTAGTGGATTCTTTGCTTTTAGCTTGGGAAATACTCAAGAAATACCTACTTGAGGTAGTCTTTACCTACTTAAATGTTTTTTCTGAGATATTTAAGGTAATAAAAGTGAGCGCACACCTAGCCGTGCCGCACGCGCCGCTGTCGTCACAGCGAATGAAATCCCCAAGACCGATGCTGATGACGTCACCAACCCGGCGCTGCGCGCATACAAATGGAGACTGCGCTGCGGCGCGTGCAGTGCGGCTAGGTGTGCGCTCACCATAAATCTCTCATTTTTAGTGCAGGTCCAATATTGATATCGTTTAGGGTTTTCGATACAAGGATTCCGGGATCCCAGTATTGATCGAACCACATCCGGTATTAATACAGAAAGATGTTCAAATAACCGGCATCCGAAAGCCCTATACCGAACTAACTGCCTCAGTAGCCAGGTCGTATTGCATCACCGAACTGTCGAGACACAAGTCTCTCACCACGCCTGTGACTAATTAACCGAACTACTCCCGGTACTCTACTCTCTCGGGTTCGAGTCCCGCCGGGAAATTCTTGTAAAAATTCTTGTTTCTGGTTCTGGGTGTTTCCTATATGTATAATATGTATATATTTACAAAAAAAAAAGTATATAAGTAGTTTATCCGTTATCTGGCACCCATAACACAAGCATTAAGTTGCTTAGCTTGGGGCTGGATGGCGATGTGTAATATGTCCTGAAATATTTATATTTTATTTTATTTACTGGAGAATTTTATAAATACTTACTGAGAAAAAAAATGTGGTAATTTATTATTTCAGGTAAGTTCTTATGTAAAAAATGTCCTATTAGGTTTTTTTTGGAAAAATACACCAAAACATTAATTTGCAAAAGAATAAATTACCCGGAACATTATTTATTTTTACTTCCTTGACATAATTAAACCAATTTGTAACACAGTTATTAAAACACGCGTGCGCAGCATGAAAACAGCAGTTTATCGTGTATACCGGCGGCGCCGGCGCAAGTATTAATTTGTACTAATTATGTTCCCGTAACAATGCCTTCGACATAACTGTAATAATATAATGTAAGCAAACTTGTATACAGAGTGTTTTTATTATTTTATCCCGACTTATACTTGTTTGCAAGCCTATTTCGCAACTAGAGTAGACTCCTTTTTGCGTCTGTTGACTCTTTTTTGCGTGATATTTCTCTCGTTAAACGAAAAACTAACCCAGCTCTTCCAAAAATTTTAAATAGTTGCACCCCGCGGTTTTAACCGCGTAAGCCCCGATCCTTATTGTGGGAATATCGAGATAAAAAGTAGACTATGTTACAAAAAAATAATTAATATAGCCTCATACAAAGTTTCATCAAAATCGGTCCAGTAGTTATAGTGTAGATCAGGGCTGTCCAAACAAAGGCCCGCGGGCCGCATGCGGCCCGCGGCTTGTTTTCATGCGGCCCGCGACACACATTTTAATCTAAAAATAGTTTTGGACACAAATAGTTTGGATAATATTATTCGTTGTCAAAACATGTACTCAATACTTGGTATAATTATTTATCTTCAGTCTTGCAACATTCCATTCGCATGATCACTTAAAAGTGAAGCTACTTTTACTATTATTGGGGGACTTCCCGGAAAGTATTTTGTTTTTGTCAAGTGAGGATTTGCTGTTGACCGTATTCAGCTGAAGCGCTTGGCGCCCCCTATACTCCAGGTCTGAACAGGTACAAAAACAAAATGGCCGCCTGAGGGGGGCAATCCCTTTAATACCATTTATTCTAATTTTGGTTTAATTAATTCATAACATTGATACCTTTCTGCATTCAGAATGAAATTTCCTATTTAGATTATTATTTTTAAATATTAGTACATAAACAAATAATGTCAGTAGTTGCAGAGTGAAGGCAAAATTTATTTATTTATTTTTATTTCTCAATTAAAAAACTTTTTAGAAAAACATTTTATTTTATTTTAAACCTTACTTCACCCTAAATCTTATTTTATTTATAAAACAATAGCCTTCTTAGAAACTAATCATAAAAAACAAAAGAATCAGGTTACAAAAATCCTTGGCGACCGTTTCCCCAAGCTAAAAAATTTTGGCTTGAAAATGGGATCGATGATGGGCAGCACTTATTTATGTGAAAGTGCATATTCAACAATGAATTTTATAAAATCCAAGTATAGATCTTCACTGTCAGATAAATCGCTTCTTCATGCAATGCGCCTGGCAACAACGAATGTTGACGTGGATATCGATACTATTGTTAAAGATAAATTAACGAAAAATCAATAAACATAGAAAGACAAAATTACCCTGTATTTTATTTACTTGACAACTGAAAATATTTTTCTGGCCCTCCAGCTTTTGTATGAAATTTAATTAGCCCGCGAAGGTGTATAGTTTGGACAGCCCTGGTGTAGATAAACAAGTAAGGTCGGAATAAGTGTTAAATATATTATGAAAATAAGAAGGATGTACACATTAATTATTAATTGATGTGTTATTTGAAACATTTTTACAAAATGTACGCTCACGCACTCCAGGACTGTGTAATGCTGGTGGAAATTAGAACTCTTGGTGACATGAGAAGACGTCCACAAATTTTCATGAAACCAAATTTTGTGACAAAACCTGTGGAAGACTGGCTTCTCCCTTTAACAATTAGAACCAAAAAGAACCTAACTAAATCGTTTAATTGCTGAAAATTATCCAAAGAACCACAAATACAACACCCTCTGTCAAATAACAGAACTTAACATGAATTTGAGCAGAAAGTCACCCGTTACTGGCCAGTTACCGTGGTACTGAGTGGCCAGTTGGCCACCCATTGTCTTACAGTGTCCGTACAATCAGCGCTCCAGGAATGCAGCGGCCCAACCTTTGATAGCAAACTTACGGCTTGCAAACATACGGGAATATCAACCTCTGCCAGAGTACAGTTACTTTCCTTTTCAAAGTACCTACACCATTTATATGAAACACATCACTAACATGTTAGTTACTTTTACTTCACACCACTAAGATGTTATTACCTACTTGAAAGTTACTATTAAGCAAATAAAACACGGCCATATGCGAGTCGGGCTTTCGGACGAAGAGTTCCGTACCATGTTGTATGCCGGACTTATTTTTTTCTGTATTTGTTGTTATAGAACAGAAATACACAATCTGTAAAACAATTGTCTAGCTCTTCACGGTTCATAAGATTACAGCCTGAAGGCTAATTCTCGTAAATAACACTGTTCAAATTACATTTCAATATCATTTCGATTGCAATTGGATCACAAATAACACCCTCAAAGTAGCTCAAAATACCTTCAAAGTTAGCTTTTTGTAAAAAAAACTGACTTTGAAGGTATCTTTTGCAATCGAAAAATGCAATCGGGATGATATTGAAATGTAATTTAAACAATATTATTTACGAGAATTAGCCTTCTGGTCACAGACAGGCGGACGGTTAAACAGTGAAGCCTTAATAATATGGTCTCGTTTTTACCTTTTTGGTACGGAATCCTAAAAAGAAACATAAAATAAGATAAGATTTGCAGAGGTGGTAACCAGGATCCGGAATGCTTAGCTTTTTCTGTGCTAACGTTTATAACAATTTATATAGTTAATTCCAATATATCATTAGATAGTATCTCCATGCGTGTGCTGTGCTCCGATCAACGGGCTTTCTTTGTTAATAGTCGGTAATTTAGCGCATTATTTCATTGCTTTACAGCTCTCGATATGGATTGTTGAGTTAATCGCTCAATCGGAACGGTATTAATGTTGAGTGAGATATTATTATGAGTTTTGGAAGTATGGCTAGAGCTTCTTACAAAACAATAGGAAATAATTGAAGCACGCCACGTAGCTTGAGTTGAGATAATTGCGGACAGAGCCTAAAAATTACATCTTGGTTAAGAAGAATTTAGTTTGTCAGCAATAGCGTCTTTTCAGCTTATATTTTAAGAACACTGTTCTAATAGTTTTTTACAGTAGTTGCCGGAACAGTAAAGTCGAAGCTATAGGAAGAAATGCCTATCCCTATAGAGGAGCGAACGGTAATTAATAGAAGGTCGTCCGCCCGTTATGCGCGGGCGCATCACGACATATATAGTCGCCGGTGTCCGGCATGCCTGATATAGAGTGCGATGGTTTACCTCGTGAATGTACGACGCTGCGTACTGTGAAGTTAAAGGTTATTTATTATGTTCAAGTAATTTTAAAATAGGTTCTTCATCTGCCTGCATATCCATGCCTTGTAAAGCAGCTTCTGTTTATTTTTTCTGCTATGAATCACTCCTTTAATTAGTAAAAATGGTACGTTCCTGCTGTTCAGACTTTCTGGTCAAACTAGTTTGTCCAAAAGGAATAAATTTCCTTGTAGTCAAATAAAAATCGTACAAAAATCCGTCCAAAAATTGGGTTTATCGTATTCAGGCTGACAGACGACACGGGAAGAGTTTGTTATATAAAATGTTCGACGAGAAATAAATAGAACTTTAGGGCTCTAAATCATTTCAGTATCCTTAATTGGTACTCAAATGTGAATTGTTCTGTCATCGACGAATAGAGTCGAGTGCTCGACTGTTCTGCGCCCGAGTGTTCTATTATTGAGTTGCCCAATTGGACCGATCTTTGCACGACGCCAGTGTCCATTGAAATTGATATATTCAATGCGAACTTTAAGACACACCGGATACCTTCGCAATTTATCGATAGAATCATCGAGGTCGGTATTGGTTTTAATGTAAGAAAGGTTACGATGGGATACAAACTGGGTTAGCTGCATACTGGTCCTAGCCTGAACCAGTCCGGAGACCAGATTACGACTGTAGAAAATGGTAATTATAGACGGGAACTATAGCTGGAGACCAGATTACGAATGTAGAAAATGGGAATGGCAGAATGGGACCATGGAGACCAGATAACGATTGTAGATAAGATAAAATATGGTGGTTGACTGGGACCATAAAAACTTAGGTAGACGATGTGACAAGTGCCTGAGTTGATTGGATTCCGTGTCTGGTCACTTTCCTATGTCAGTTGCAATATTTATTTTTAACCATCGATATTCGATATGTCTTAGTGATGTCGACACAGCCCTGTCTACTCACTACCGTTACGTAAGCTAATCAGTGTTACGTGTATGTTATACGATAAAATTATTATGTTTATCGATTATATCGATAGTTGTTACTCTCGATAGCGTCTTAGATGGAAAGCTTGACATATCGGGTGAGACAAATCGGTTTCAAGAACCTAATCGATTATTAGGTACGATGATTTTAATTAACTACTGTGCATGCATGGTGTCTATAAAAGAACGTAATTTCAAAAAAGACTCAAAATATTATCAGAATTCAAAAGTAGACTGCAATATAGTAACAATATTTGTCCCAAAATTTTTATATCAAAATCGCTTAGTCTAGTGGACGTTTGCATTCTGTGCAGATTCACCATAACACAAGCCCAGATGAGCGATATTATTATTATATACGGACGATAATTTTACGAAATATTGGTTGCTATGGAACGTGATCGGAACGCGATGACGTCACACTTTTTTGTGAGTGCTGCCGGTGTTCATCAATTTAATAGACGTTATCACGTCAAAAAAAAGTGATATGATGCCCAATCCATGATCTCTTCGAATATTATTACTTCTTTATCTACCTAAGCTACTTCGCTTTTTCCGTTTCTTCTTTTCCCGACTGCAAGGAAAGGGTTAAGTATGTTTTTCGCGCTTATCTTTGTATCTTTGTAATATTCTTTATTCCCTCATATCTTCCAAACCACTTCATGGATTTCTTTAATAGATTCGTCTCATTATTGTTTATTTTTCTTATGTGTTGTACAAATAAATTATTCTATTCTACCTATCAACTTACTTTTAATACTGGATGGTCTAAACTAAACAGTAACGTCAAAAATAATAGATTTTATTATAAAGATAGTTGGACTTAGTCATAAAAACTTTAACCCGGGGCTTTGATTGTCCTGTCTCCTTATATAAAAAGTAATAGCTTAATTAATGTGACCTTGTAAGTTTCTGGTGTTCCGGTCACGACCGTATGACCCACCGTAGAACAATAAACCTTATATCACACACACCACATTTATTGTTATTAAAATTATAATTACAAGTTTTGTGACATTATTTATTTACAAGTTACAAAAAATTACAAAGTTACAACTAATTAGGTAAATTGAAAAAATAATATATTAAAAATCGAAATAAGTTTCCCTAGGTAGGGTGCCCAAAAGGCTGGCTGTATTGCCTTTTTGGATATCAATGCCAATACCAAAGGGTAAAAAGGGGGACCTTATGACTTCACTGTCCGTCCATCCGTCTGTCTGTCACCATGCTGTATTTCATGAACCGTGATAGGTGGAGAGCCGAAATTTTCACAGAAGGTGTATTTCTGTTGCCGCTATAACAACAAATACTATAAACAGAATATAATGCTACGGAAACGGAACCCATCGTGCTCGAGTCCGAGTCGCACTTGGCTGGCTGTAGTATCATAGATCTAACAACCACATTTTTTACTGGACTGTAATATCACCAGCAGAGTAGTTGCCTGTCAGTGAGTCAGTGTACATATAGATACAGTAATCGATCCTCAAGTTAGCAAATAACTCGTTCTCGTCTACCAAGAAGTGTCTATTTATCCGTTCGTGTCAAAGTGCAACTGCTCAATGGAAAGCACATTTCACCAACGCGCGACGCGTGCGCAACCACAGCCACAACCAAGCACTTCTCTGTACGATCACTTCACTTGTCCGGGTTTTGACTTGTTTATTATATACTTGTTACATAACTATAACGTATTATATACATATTAGAAAGTAGTTTAGAAAAAAATAACATTGATAGAGACATTTTAGGCGTTGTTTTGTATCTTAATTGGCTGTTAAACTGTGAAAGGTGATAATTTGTCTGATGGATGTCGCCACCGGCGAAGTTGATGATGGTTTCAAATTATTTGGTAATGGATCCGAAGATGCACATTCAAAAGAAAATGGAAGAGGTTTCTTGCTTGAATACTTTTTATAGGGTATTTATTGCCTTGTTACATCGAAATAAAAAGACTTGGTTTTATGCCACGCCTAAAACCAAACTATATAAGGACAAAAATCAAACCTAAATCCGTTTTACCAGCTTGATTTGTTCATCGGCGCATAGCCTGTGTAAACAAATCAATTCCATCATCCAACACTTCCTTTTTCAGTAGCGCTTTCATCTTTCGTAAATTAGGTAGCCAAGATCCCGAACTTAGCTATTCGAGTGCCATTTCTATAGCCTCAGAGCTCGTACATTCACCATGAATGTTGTATGAGCGGGGCGCGGGGTCAGCTATAGGTGCAGAATGGAAAGCGATTTTCACCGAAGGTGATGCGAATACAACTTAACCTTACAAAAGAACCAGTTATAAAAGACCTGTGCGGTGCTAGTTTCTAAGCGTATGGAAATTGAACGTCTATTGGATTATCTTTAGCAATTTGTTTTGCTCGGATGATTTATTGTGGGACATTGATACCTTGTTGTTTCACGTTTTGTTTTCAAATTTATTGTTGTTTAGAGTTAAAGCCTACTCTACGCAAGCTAAAGGTGGCCCCCCACCACTAAGCCCCACTTTATTAGGAACGTAATCAGACCGCAATTTTTACCATTCTTTATTCATCGTCTGTTGTCATTGGCAAGAGAAGTTTTCATACAAATTCATGGATCTCAAACTAAAGTTTTTTATGCCATTATCGATCCTCATTTGCCATTGATTCTGTCTCATTTTCTCAAAGAATACCTACGTTTTTTTTCGTGTTGAGCAGGTGGTCCGTTGCCAACGTTATGGAGAGCCATGATTGAAAGAAATGGTCTGTGAGTACAGATTTAAGAGAAAACTTTGCTCGAGAATATAATATGGAAATTACAAGCCGTTTTCCTTGATTTTATTTACTTTAATAAAATCGCACGACGTATAGGAAATGGCGTTTATTTTTACATTCGCATCTTCTTGCGTATGCGCATCGTCAAACAAACGTGATGCATCGTAACGACTTTCGTGTATTACAAGGATGCATTTAACACCTCCATGCTATTTGTGTATCGAATTTATCAGTTTAGGACTTATTGTTTTGAAATTAAAGTGGAGTTTTCATTGTCATTGTTCAGTCAGTAAAGTGTTTGTGTATATGTATTTTTAAATTGAAAACTAATTTACAAATCATTATTGTTTGTCAAAGATCATGAAACGCAAATTCTTTACACCATGAAAAGTCTGTTGAAATATTTCTAGATTTTTTGAACTTTTAGTTGATTTTAAAACTTGAAGAAAGTTCTCCTAAGTAAATTCCCATATTTAAACATTTCCTTAAGGAACTGTTCTTAGAACTTGTATTGAGTCGTACAAAACAAAACTGCAAACAGCTTTTACCTACAAGCTGACTATGTAAGCACTAAATACAAAATCCAATAGATTTCTAAGTAAACTGCTTTTCAACATTGACTGGCGCAGGATTCGCCGTGCAAACATGAGAGTTGGCTGTCAAGAGTAATGGTGGATTAAGTCATAGGGTTTCATAGAAAACTTTCATTTGTTTATTTAGTTTGGTAAATAATAAATTTTTTGATATTGTATTTTTCTGTTTTCTGTTAGGTATTATCCGTTATCAATAATTGCAAAATGTCTCTCTATTATTTTATTTTGATCCCTCCAGCTGAATAAGCAAGATGATTAGCATAAAAATAGTGGTACAGCTTTCCTGCTGAGGCAGATCCATCTTGGAAGCTTACGCCTTATTTACTCATTTTGTAGTGTTTTGAATGATTACCTTTTTATACCATATACGTTTACTATATAATTTGTGTTTTACCTATGCTTGTCAAATAACTGTTTTTCATCAATTTATTTCTCGTTTGCCCTAAAGTTCTTCTAATCTATACTAAGTTATTCAATCATGTCATTTATATTTTACTAGCTGCGGCCCGCAGTTTCACCTGCATAAGTCCCGATCCCGTGGGAATATCATAATAAAAAGTAGCCTATAGCCTGTAGCGATAAATAGAATATCCAACACAAACAGAATTTTTCAACTCGAACCAGTAGCTACGTAGTTCCTGAGATTAGCGCGTTGAAACAAACAAACTCTTCGATTAATTTCTATAACTTCTTAAACATGTTGCAATTGATTGCGGCTCTTATGTCTTACACCAAACAACAAACACATAGGCGAACATGCAAGCAAACACACAGGAGTGTAAGTGCGAAAGCAAACTCACAAACAAAACATGCTGCATGTAAATTGCATTTACTCCAACGTTTTGTTTGTGTGAAAAATATTATGTACGACACATTATTTTAATTTTATTCATTGGTTCTTGTTATTGTTCTTTTATCGTCATTTGAGAACCAAGCGAATATATTTTGTAAAATGAACAATTCCTGTTCAGAAAATACTGTGATGTATATTTATGAAAGAATATTAAATATTTCAAAAGTCCTAAGAAACATCTTTAAGGTTTTAACAATTGAGTTTTAACTCCAAAACAGTTTTTCAATGATTCATCCAGCCCAGTAGGTCCGCGATTGGTAAACTAAGTAATTAGTACGAAAAAGGGACACAATACAAATTGCTGGTTTACTCCTTGTACGGCCGTTAATACGGACATTATTCTAACTTCCAATGACATATCCACGTTCGGTGCACTCGGACATCTTGTTATTTGCCTTTTAAAGCATGCAACTGTACCTGACAAGTAATATACGATGCCTCTTTTCGTAATTCCCTTAAAAAAGTCATTTTGCCGGCAGCTCCGGCAATAAATCGAAGCAGTTGTACTCAATTTAAAGAACTTATCATTTTTTATACGCGTCATTTAAAAATTATCATTGTACAAAAACAGTGATTGATGAATTATCGATAAACAACATCGATTTGCCGCTCAATCGAATTAAACGTTAATAAAAAAGCGTAATCGATAAATATCAAGGCCCTTGTGTGTTTTATATTGAGTCAAATAGATCCTAAACCTGATCGCCGGCATTGCGATGTGTTGCGACATTGCAGTTGCTAAACTATGGCTTCTTACCGCCTGGTACTTATCGGCAAGATCGTTGTCTTATCTCTTACTGTGTAAGGTGTATAATACCACGCAAATCGTATTAAATGCCAATACTACCATAATTGTAGATATTTAAGAGAAACAAGACAAAATAAAATAGGTAAATCAAAATTACTTCAATTTCGTGCTTCAAACTAACAATGCAGTAATATTTGAAATTGTTATCGCGATGTCGAAATATTTGTAAAGTATATCGATAAAATCGATACCATAACCGTGCCGAGTCATCGTTCCGATTACGGAGATCGGAATTATCGAGTATCGAGAGATCAGAGATCATCACTATTGTCGTTATGTGGGACAAATGTCAACAATCTACTAAATATGAATTTCGCTGTACATTTTAAGCAAAATAAAAAATGAATTTATACATTAATGAGCTTTCAATATTAATATATTTATTAAAGTCAGTAATATTGTTCGTAATTAATAAAGATTTCCATAGTATGATTCGATAATAAAAGCGATTTATCGAGATAAATCGAGAGCCCTTCGAAGTACTCAAGTGAAGTTGCCGCAAAACACGTCAAAAATCGTAACGTTATTGCATCGATTGGCAATATCGAATAACATTTTCACCTGTCGCGTAGTATCGATAAGGCGATACGTGAGCAGGGTTGCGACAGACATCGACAGACTTTGACGCAACCTCGCAATAAATATTTTTCCTAGAATATACCTAGCGATATAACGGTCAGTATTTTTATGGCTCACAATAAAGCTGGTTTCTGAATGATTCCGTGATATACCGTATTAGATATATTGACACACGAAATAATAGATACTGGTTTCTTTCAGGCGAGTTGGTTCGCGTCGATGCGCTCGCGCATCTCTGCCGCTTTCCGTTATTCAATTTTATTTTTATAGACATTGGCGACATGAATTTAAATATTTTGCTCGTATCCAAGCGTTAATGTTATAAATAAGGCATTAAGTTGCTGATCTTAAAATAAATTGTACTTACGAGATGGATTTTTCACGTAACAAGTAAAGGCAAAGTGACTTGAAATCGCTTTTTCAGTTTGTGTTAATAAATGTGATCACATAAAAATAACAACTTAATTTAAGTAGATTGGCGTCTTAATTTCTCTGTGGACATTTGAGGCTATAATTTATAATTAATTAAGCTATTAAGGGCTTTACGGTTTTAACCCAGTTATTAATGTTAACCAGTTAATTATTGGCAGCATCTTCGTTAATGTTTAATTAAGAAGCAAATGATTAGTAATTTCGAGTTTACTCGGTGCACCCTGTGGTTTAATCTTTTTGAAACTCAATTATGTTGGGCATGTAACTTAATTTTGGGATCCAGCTGAATTTCATCGTTACATGCTACTTAACATTAACAATCTAAATCTGCTCGGTAGTTTTGGCGTAATCTAGCAAAAATCATACAACATAAAAACATTTGTAAGAAGTGTCAAGTTTCATAGGTCACAATAAATAACGGTTTGATTCTAGCTATGGTACCTATATCAACTGAGTATTAAATTCCTTTTATTTGTGACCGCTATATGTAGGCCAATTTGTTTTTATAACCACGACAGGTTTTCGATGGTGAAGACGATTATAACATGGCGCCGACACCGTTGTGTTAATCGATATAAAGTTTGTTGCGATTTTTATCGATATTGTTATTGAAGTAACTACAACACTATTTATAAAAATATCTTAAAGTAGATAAATCCTATTATAAAGAGGAATTTGATGTGGCGTTGAATAAAAAGTTTATTTTTATTTGCTTTTCAGTTGCGTAATAGTACATTGTTATCCTAGGTGTGAAAGTCACTCATTACAAGCCCCGAGACGGAGTTTGGCGCCCGAGCGTAGCGAGGGCGCTAATAGTTCGAGGGACTTAATGAGTCTTTCGCCCGAGGTAAACACTGTGCTTTTCATTACGAATAATACATAAAATTCTTCCTAACAACGAAAGTGAATGAGAGACTCCATACTACCTGATCCTCTTACAAGGTTGGGACCAAAGAGGTTATATACATGTAGTGTTATTCTTTGGTGTTACTTAAAGCAAGGAGGTTAGGTTTTTAAAGTTCCTTATGCGTAATGTTACTGATACTGGCTACATGCACATTGCACAAGTCGTGCGAAGCCATAATTTGACATGACAGCTGTCAGTGAAAGAGAAAAGCCCTAGGGCTGGAAATTTTATTTTCTACACGCTCTTCATGCATCTTTAGACCTACTTTCGGAGTATGAGTAATGAAATAGTACATTGTTATCCTAGGTGTGAAAGTCACTCATTACAAGTCCCGAGACGGAGTTTGGCGCCCGAGCGTAGCGAGGGCGCTAATAGTTCGAGGGACTTAATGAGTCTTTCACCCGAGGTAAACACTGTGCTTTTCATTACGAATAATACATAATATTCTTCCTAAACAAGAGAGTGAATGAGACTCCATACCACATGAGTAGGTACTCATGTGTCCATACTACTTGATCCTCTTACAAGGTTGGGACCAAAGAGGTTATACATTATGTAGGGTTTTTTTAGGTTTCTGCTATTTGTATTCAATACTTAAATACGGCAGTACTTACCGAAGAAATTTTTATTAATGAGTTAATCCAACACTGGGAAATGACGCGAAGTCCGTAGATTTAACTTACAGTTTTTGTAACACGGTTTGTCTAGAAAATGTTATTTACACAAAATACACAATCATAAATGAAAAATCAGATTAAACTTAACACAAAAACATAATAAAATAACAAAAAATAGTACTAATTGAAACGTTTAAAATCATTTGGAAACGGCGCGGCATGGTCATAGGTCGCTTTGACCATTTTCGTCTTTACATTTAATTTATTTAATAAGATATCTTGAACTAAATATAGGTACCTACTTGAATTTGATTACTGAGAAAAAAGTTACTAAGTACTAATCTCTGGCAGTATGCATGAGCCGTGCCAAGCCATAATTATTATTCTTTGGTGTAAAAAAAAAAGCAAGGAGGTTAGGTTTTTGAAGTTCCTAATGCGCAATGATACTGATACTGGCTACATGCAGATTGCACAAGTCGTGCGAAGCCATAATTTGACATGACAGCTGTCAGTGAAAGTGAAAAGCCCTAGGGCTGGAAATTTTATTTTCTACACGCTCTTCAGGCATATTTAGACCTACTTTCGGAGTATGAGTAATGAAAAATACTTAACATACTTAACCCTTTCCTCACAGTCAGGTTGCATTACGTTTTGATTTCTGAATAGATAATTACAAAGTTATTTTGAAATCTCGTCTCAATAAAATACAGAATGCGATTCTTGTGAATTAATCAAAATGTTTACTGAATAACAGAACAGATAATAAATGTTCAATATCCATTAATTTGACTGCAACAACCGCAGCGACCTAAATTCCCATAAAATATTCATTGCGATTATTCTTCAGACTCGATTAATCGTTACTATCGATCATTTCGATTAAAACCTTGTAAAATTTCCTTGCCCTCGTGCTAGAGAAAAACATTTTCGACATCCTTATTTGCAAAGGATTGAGACCTGCGGTCACCCTTACGAAAAAAATGTAGATACTTTCCTCAAGAATGCATTTAATTAGTCTATTAATTTTAATTTAAAGAACGTATTTGATTGATCAAAAATCTAGTAAGCTTTGACAAATCAAAATGGCCACTAATCTGTCATTGAAATAAAAAGAGAAGGCCACGGTTTTTTGATCCATGGCGCAATATAATCGGGTGTGTACAAAAATCTCAATTTCCTTATGTTGCTGGTTATCGATATTGATACCTTTAAAAGATCGAGTTACCCTTGTATCGACATATTGATACATGTAAAGGGAGCCGGCTGTCCTCACTCGATTCTCTGTAAAAAATGAAATACGAGTATCGTCAATCAAAGGTCATTGTTGACATGACTCCGTAAATATAATATGCAGCCTTGTGTATGTAATTAAATCTACATGAAGTAATTTACACTTTAAGAAAAATAAATCTAGATGTATTAATAGATAAAAACAACTGAAGAAAAAAACTTGGACAGACGCTGCCGCGCTGCTGTCTGAGTGGAATTAACGTTTTTTGCATCTATTCCACCCCCTCAGTTTTAATACTAGCTTTAAGTTAATTCTAATTTAAGCTAAAACATTAAAAGCTGTGACTTATAATTCATGGTATGAGAACCAAATACAAAGCATTTTACTTCCAACAGCTATAATTACAAAAAAGCGACAATACATTATAAATTGAATGCCGAATTTGTTCATTAAACCCCATTTGTTCTGCCTTATTGGCGGAAGCATGCGTATGCGCAGAAGGCGTGTCCCACGTGTTAAACGAAATCGTAACGGGCTGGGTACGAACGAACCAAGTACCTCTATTTTGACCTTGGACTTGCATTCCTCTCAAGTGCTTATATTGAAATATCTAATTTGAATAGCCACTTATTGCTACTGGATTGATTGTCATAATATTTAAATAGAACTGATAAAAGCCATGAATAAAATGCGGACTTCCTTTTTCGGCGTATCGTTTGATTGACATTTTCTAGAAATAGCCACCACTTGACCACTTATCTTTTTTTTAAAGCGTCATCCAGTCTAGTCACGTGTTCACACGATGTTATCTTCTTCTGCCTGCTCTGGACCAATTTATTTTGGGTCGACAGTACGTCTTCTTTCATTCTCCTCTATTGGGCGTCATCTCTCTCATATCTTGTCCCTCACAGTCCGTCCTTTTCTTAGGGGGTCCTCTTCCTCTCTTTGCGTCTTCTCCTACCTCATTACATAGCAACTCAACAGAATTTCGTTTCACCTTTTCCGTAACTGGTGCTACTCTTCACACATGATATTGTTGAAGATATTTTATTTGCTCTTGCTACGAAAGGTCGATTCTCCAAAACACTAAGTATATATTCTAATATTAATGAATAAAAACTTTTGTTTGTTATCTGACCTCTAATAATACAATTCAATAATGATTCATTGTAGGTCAAAAGATAAAATTTGTTGAAACGCAAACAAGTTAAACGAGACAACGAATATTTATCAAAAGAAATTGTTCAAGCCAAGATGTTAAGTATTTTATGTCTATAATAATATGTCTATGTAATGTCTTGTAGAATTAGTAACTGTGTCGGTTAGAAACTAGTATTTTACAAATGTTTTTTATTAATTTAAATATTTTATATTACCGTTCAGTTTCGAGATTAATGTGCTTATGATTTGGCGAATAGCCGATAAACTTTCTCTTGACACTTGTCTGTCTGACCCGATGGCCAAAAATGAAACTAATTAACATTGCTAAGTGATTGATAAAGAAATAATCATATCATTAGGTACTGATATCAAATTTGGTAATTATCCTAGCAACAGACAACAAAGTTTTGACCTGTAGGTATGAGTTATCAAACCGCATCGTCGTTCGCTTTATGAGCGTCATCACTATTGGAGCTTACTTCATACGAATCATTCGATCGATTTTATTTAAAGCCCGGGTATGAGATGGTAGTTAAATCGAGCGTTAATAAAAGGCATTCTCAAGTTTTCAAAGTTTTAAATTGTTCTTTGTAATCACACCTCGGTGAACTTAGTTCTGAACTTAAAGAAAAGATAATATCCAGAGAGCTTGCGATAGAGTTGAACCGTTTGCACGAGTATGAGTTCTGTGAAACGTACCTCGCGCAATTGTTAGACTATTTGATAGTTTCTCCACAATTTTTTATTTACGAAAATGCTAAAATGTACTATTCCAGATAACACTTTTACCAAAAAAATATAATGGTTTAAATATATCATCGTTTAGTGCCATTTTCTAAGAAATGTTTAACAGCTACTTACGATTTGATTTGTAACAACTGCTTACGATCCCTCAATTGAGTGACATGGACTCTCAAACTTATGTATTAAGAATTTATACGCTAAGTTTACAAGTTATTGGGAAGCCCTAGCTCATGTGGCCCTAGCACTCGTAACATGAGTAGCAATTTAAGCTTAGCTGCCACTGGAGTATAAAATAGGAAGTTTCATTGAAACGTTTAGGGTTTTTCTATCAGTTGGTTGTCAAAGTTGTCATGTTGTCGACCGTGACGATTGTCGATCTGTGTCAATGACGTCTGTTGGCAATGTGAATGTAATGACAATAAGTAATTAAATGTAAGTAATCGACATTGCGATCCGACATTAAACAATAATAAATATTTATTTATATGTATTTCCTACGATTGTCATGGAAGTTAAACTTGAGAAAGGAAATAACATTTTCTTTATAATAATACTAGCTGCGCTCCTCGGTTTCACCCGCAGAAAACTTTCAGCGCAACTTTAAAATTTTTCTTTCATATAAACCTTCTGACAATAACAAACACAACGAAATCAGTGCAGCCTTTCACGCATGATCAAGGGAAATGGGATTCATTTTTATACATAAGATACAATTTATGGTATAAAATTTATATTTATGGGAAAATGGTATGGAAACTTAAAGATGCAGATTACGCCACATTTTTCAACTTTGCATACAATTTTCCCGTTTAATTACACGTGATAGTAGACGTTTGCTATACGAACAAACAATGCACTAGTAATAAGTAAGTAGTAAGTACCTTTGCGTAAACGGGAAAATTGGATGGAAAGTGGTAGCTATCAGCTGTAGGTTATTGATTTCAACCATAAGAGAAAAATGACCTTCAGTTTAAAATTTTGTATATCTTAACCATCGCACGACTTGTGTATATTATACAGCCATTGGCGGATGCACATTCAGCTATGAGTTTCATTGTTTTACAAATTGATAGAAAATACGTAGATTCTAGGTTTGCAGGAGAAGCCTAAAGCACACTAAACACTGATTGGCAGTGCAGTATTATTAGGTAAAGCGTTAATTACTTTACCATAACCGTAACTAAAAAAAACGAATTCTTTATGTTGTCGTACTCTTCACTATACCTGTGAACCTCTCTCATTTATTCAGTAGTTCCGGAACCATACTGAGCTTAAAATTCTTCATCGATATTTTATTTGTGCCTCGAACCGGTTGCTCTCGCTCGTATATTTAGTTATTTGCATGTCAAATGAGACAAGTAGCTCAAACTCATTGATTAAATAAATAAAATAAATAAAAATTTTATTTGCATGAGGTTCATACGAAACTTATACCTAAATAAACAGTACTATAGGACTTAAAATTAGGATATTCACCTGTTTATTAAAACATGATATGTTTATGTAGGTAGTTAGAACTACCAACTGAACTAGGCCGAGCCTGTATCTCAGTCGGTAGTTTCTTCCTATATGACGATAAATATCTTTATAATTCACATTATGATAGCTACGTAAGCAAATCACATAAACACCTCACTACTAACACAATACCAACATCTACACTACAAATAGTATTTCAAACACAAAAACAAAATAACATTAAAAGACATTTCGTAGTGAAATATTTTTGCAAGTACCGAATCAGGTTTGCACCGATCGAGCCGTACCAACTGTTTACGTTAAGTTAGACCACTAATACTATGAACTTAGTCAATTTTACACATGTTTAAAGTAAGTGAAAACAATAAAAATAGTGAAATGGTTTTGATTTTATAAATATTAAAATTAGAATTATAAACATATAATAGGAAAATTACATGTACATATATATATATATATATATAAAAGTAAAGTATAAATAACATAAACTATAATTACCTACGTAGATTATGCAATAGTTTATTCTAGTTGTTGTAATGGTAAAGTAAATTTTATTGCATTCTTATAAATAATTCTTCTGTGTCGTCGTAGGATAGGCTTTTCAGCCATATTTCCAGCATAGTTTTAGTCAAAAATGAGTTCTTAGGGTAGATATTAAGTTTTTCGTTTACCATGTTATACAAGTTAGGACCTTGAAAATAGCTAAATCTATGCATAAAGAAAGTTTTGCATAATGGAATTTTGGTGACATTATTTCTTCTTCTATTTGAGGTATGGACGTCATTGTACACCAGGTTACAATGGTGATTCATTATGACATTTCTTACAAAAAGCTGCCTCACTGTCAAAACATCACATTCCGTATAAAGTTTAGATGTGGAATGTCCAAAGGGCTTGAAAGACATTACTTTTAGTAATGCCCTTTGAGCTATCTCGAGACGTACGAGATGCGTTTTACAAGCTCCGCCCCAGGATGTTATGCAGTATGTTAGTAAGGATTCAGCCAAAGCGTAGTACACAGTCTTGAGAAGCACCGAATCTGCTATGTATCTTAGTTTTTTAAATATAAATATAAGTTTTCTTAATCTACCCGCTAATTGATTAATATGGGGCACCCACTTTAGATTTTCGTCTAATATGACTCCTAGGTATTTTATTTCTTTGCATCTATCTAGTTCATTGCAGTCACAAATTTCATCATTTCTTTGACACGAATGTAATTTGATCTTAAGACTTTTCTCGTTAGGTAATGTTCTCTTGGTTATAGCGAAAGGCATGACTTTAGTCTTAGAAACATTCAGTGTAAGTAGGTTTTGATTGAGCCAGTTTTGTACCTTCCTCAGACCTAATTCAGCTCTATCTTTTGCTTCTCTCCACGTTTGTCCGTGGAAAATAATAGCTGTATCATCAGCAAAAGTAAAGATTCTACCGCTTTCAAGAGCCAGATCACAGAGACTGTTGATGTACAATAAAAACAGAGTAGGGCCCAGGACACTACCTTGAGGGACACCATATGTGATAGGAGCGTCTCCGCTATATTGGCCGTCTACCACAACTCTTTGCGTCCTATTAGTCAAATAATCCCTAAACAAGTTTAGTGGTTTCCCTCTGAGACCTACACTTTCTAATTTACGTAATAAGATCGGAATAGAGACTGTGTCAAACGCCTTCGCAAAATCGAGAAATACTCCCACACATCTAAGTCTTTTGTCTAATTTAGATGCAACGAAGTTGGTTAGGTCAGATACTGCTTGTGTTGTTGATCTACCTGATCTAAAACCATATTGGTTGGGTGATAATATGTCTTTGTATTTCAGATAAGATAGTAGTCTATTATTGAGTATTTTTTCAAAAATTTTAGATAGTGCAGGGAGCACAGATATTGGCCGAAAATTGTTGACACAGTCCCTTGTTCCACTTTTGTGTATAGGATGAACTATAGATTTTTTCAGGGACCGAGGGAAAACACCAGTTTCTATACAAAGATTAATAATGTGTGTTATGTGTGGAACAACAGTATTACTAGCAGTTTGAAGTAGTCTAGTGGAAATGCCGTCCCAACCAACTGAACTTTCCGTCTTGAGGCTCATTAGTATTGAGTAGACCTCTTTTTCATTTGTGTCGTACATTACCATTGATTCAAGTTCTGGATGAGTAGGATCTATAGGATTATTGCATAGTTCATTAGATGTTTTAATTTTTTCAGCAAGATCTTTGGCTACGTTAACAAAATATTGATTGACAATTTCTAAGGAAGTTTCCGGTGTAGTCCCTATTTTGAGTAGATTACTAGCAGTTGTTTTAGGGTTTTTTCTATTGGTCACGGAATTTATGACTTTCCACTTAGTTTTAGGATTTTTGACATGCATTTCCAACTCATTTCTCTCAAAATTGCGTTTTAGACGTTTGAGTAAATCGTTGCAGAAATTTTTATATCTTGTGTAAGTTATAGCTAAAACACTGTTATGTGGTTCCTGCTTACATTTTTTGTGCATAAGATCACGATTTTTCATACACCGCACTAAACCTGGAGTTATCCATGGCTTTAAACAGCGTATTCTCCTAGGTGTTATGACTTTAAAAGTATTTTTAATGATTAGACTACGAAACATGTTTATAAGCTGATCAGTGTATAAATTCACGTCGGTTGATACTATACTTGCCAAGTTGTACTCACTGATATCAGCGAGAACACTTTGGTAGTCAACTCTTTCAATCTGGGTATTAGAAGCCAATTTGGTGCTGTTTGAATTTGACTTAATGCAAGTTAAAACTGGGTAGTGATCGGTGAGAATAGTTTCTGCTACAATTGTGACAGTATCATTTCCTGCTTTAGTAATAGCATGGTCCAGACATGCACCATCTCTAGTTGGAAATACATGGCCAGGAAAGAGACCGTGAGCTGCAAGCATACTCAAGTATTCATCCGACTTACCTCCATCATCTGGCTTATCAGAATTTGGAGTAATATCAATATTTATGTCTCCGACTATGATGATATTGCCATAGGCGGAGTAGTTGACCAATAAGCGATCTAATGAAGATAAAAAACCATTAACATCTCGATTAGCTGGTGATCTATAGATTCCCAGAACTATTGTGTCATTATCAATTTTAATAAGTAAACATGAAGAATCATCAACAGACATCTCGATAACAGAAAAGTCACAGCCTTTTTTGACGTACGCTACGACTCCGTCATTTTGATTGTGATTTCTTTGAGAGTAGTAGCAGTCGTAGTTGTTTAGGTGAGGGAAGTTGTAGACCTTAGAGTTCCAAGTTTCTGTTAGGATTATGATGTCACATTGTATGTCCAACCTAGTCATCATAACTTGGAAGGCAGCAAAATTCTTGTTAATGCTCCTTATGTTTTGTGTCAATATTTTGGAGTAGGTAGAAATATCGTTAAGTTCAGATATTAAGAAAGACTTGCACATATCTAAATCGTTAACGTAAGATTTACCCGACTCCATTCTATCGAGACTACCAACCACTCTATTTATATCACCATTTGAATCGAATGTGAATTCGGCAACTGGTGATACAAGTAAATGAGTATTCTGTAATTCTTAGTATGTTGGACAATTGTAGTAAAGATAAAATACATACCCTGTAGCTAATTATTAGGAAATGTATCACCCTGAGAGGACTGAATATAGAAGATAATAATATAATAATATAGTGTTCTAGGTGTTTCTTATAAGATAGACAAGTCTTACAACATAGATAGCACAAATAACTAGAAATAATAAAAGATCGATAAATTATTCTGCTGAAGAAGAGAACGCAATAATTAAAATTAAAGTAAGTGACATACAAATAGCGTACCGATGAAGTTAGATCCAGTCATTTTTGACTCTTCAGGGATTCTAGTTGTACTTCATCTTTGACTTCAATGTGGGGTCCGTCTAGTGATTTTCGAAGATAAATTTTTCCATTGTTTGTCCAGCAAAATTTATAGCCTTGCGTATTAGCTACGCCTCTAGCAATGAAGAAGAGTCTACGTGACCTAGCTGTCAGAGCCTCTGAAATGTAAACAGGATTTGTCTTTCCCGTAAGACCTATTGTAGTTGTGTTGAGTTTTTGATCCGAGTGCTGCCTGTTGTAAGACTTTACTCCTTGGATGACTTCTGTTTTTGTGATATTTGATGTAAACTCGGCAATGACTGTTCCCTTGCTTGTTTTGTTCTTAATTCTGTATACATCCTTAATTGCTGAACGCGGGATATTGACGTTCACGGCTTTACATGTTTTTTCCAATAAACTACACAGCTCCTGTTTAGTTTCATGCTGGGTTGGCATTGGAAGGTTTCTGATCTCAATTGCTGATGCTTTCATTGTTCGTTCCATTTCTTCTACTCTTGATTCTAGAGATGCTATCTGTAGCAGGTGTTGTTTACGCTCTTTCTCCAATCCTTCTAATTTCTTAATCATCTCTTCATACCGGGTATTAAGAAATTCGATTCCTTTCTCAATTTCCCCATTGGTCGTTTTGATGTGATTGTTTTGCTGCTTTATTTCACCAACCTCTCTCACCAACCTCTCCAAAATCGTATTTTGGTTGTTCTTCCATTCATCTATTACGGTCATTATCTCATCCTCAACATGTTGTGTGTTTTCTCCACTGGAGTTTCTGGGTCTTTTTGTTGGACCACGTAATTCAGTGCGCTGCACAAAAGAGTCCATTTTGGATTGGGACGAAAGCGAAGGGAGAATTTTACTCACGTCGGGATCTGACCTGGTGTGCGGTAGTCCTGGTGGAGATCTTAATATCTTAGACATTTTACTTTTTGTGCTTTTTTAAGTAGTTCACAGTTTAAGTGGTCGAACCTTCGAAGTATTATTTGTCTGCAGTGCGAAGTACGTAAATAAGTTGACACGTCCGCTCACTAGCGCGATCCAATCGGAAGGGATTACCTATCGGTTTTTTGCAATGATTTTTTACGTGTCTCGAATAGATATCTTAACTAAACGTATGTCTAAGATCATTCGCTCGTCAATTTAAAATCAACCGAGCAAAATAAATAGGAGTTCTTGATGCCTCGACAGATGGCAGACCCAGTTTGGGTATAGTATTAAAAAAATATAGATGTCTATGGCCAGTATAAATTGACGAAGTGTGTAACGAGGCTGTATGGGCTAATAACCCTTTACCTTCCCTGAAAAGGCAATAAGGAAGCAAATAATGGTGGTTTGACCCTGGATTTAGACCTCAGCGACCCGTCCATCGAGAGATTCAAAAATAGTTTTAAAAAAAATAGCGAATCATTACTCAAGAACATCATTAAACATATGATTTTAAAGTAATGGTTATTTTTACTTCTTTATTTGCCACAAAATAAAAACAGTCATGGAAATTACCAGCCCCTGATTCACAAACCGTCGGAAAGCAACAGAAACGAAAAAAAAAAGTGCTCTTTCACTCCCGCGACTTTTGACGTGTTGCCATCCTTGTCTTTTTATTCTATACTAGCTGCGCCCCGCGGTTTCACCCGCGTAACTCCCGATCCCGTGGGAATATCGGGATAAAAAGTAGCCTATAGCCTTCCTCGATAAATGGACTATCCAACACAAAAATAATTTTTCAAATCGAACTAGTAGTTCCTGAGATTAGCGCGTTCAAACAAACAAACTCTTCAGCTTTATAATATTAGTATAGATTTTATTCCATTCTGTAGCCTTCTGATGGTTTGTGAATGAGCCTACAGATACATTTTTGTCGGAAAAGTTTGTAGAATCGCAGTCTTGTATGACTTTTGTGTTCTGCAAACATAAAACCAAGGACAAATGTAAGAAAACTGGTGTAATGTCATCTCTATTAATTGTAATTTCAATCTCTCTAATACTGATACGATCCGAAGTGTCAACCATTTTGTGCTTGTATAGCATCAGCTTTAAATTTAAAGCATCTTCGTTTGATCGCCATCGGGTGCCTTAAATTTCTATTATACATCTTAATATTCAATTTTAATAACGGTATAACAATATTAGGTCTCGCTCCACGGAAGATTCTGACAAATAAAACAAAAACACTTTCATTTGAAATACTTCGCTCCGTCTCGACGTACTACTGAACCAAATCATAGACGTACAATACGAAATAACAGAACTGATAGAAAAAAATAACTGACGAAATGGAAACAACAAGAATATTTATATTAAATACGTGACAATAGCATGGTGCCGGTTGTGCTAGCGAGATGCGCGTGCGCGGAAATTTAGCTGCGCCTTTTTGTGAATGGACCGAAAGCGAACAGGTTCTAACATCTAATAGAACAAACTTAACGGTATGTTTTCTTGTTTTTTTTTTTTGCTCACTACAGTACCCCTACCATGAGCTGTTTACTCACTCGATCAAACGTGCCGTATTGAGTATTTAACATAAAACGTCATGACTATAATCGACCAATTAAGTTTTTTTCACACCTGCAGTACTTTAATCACGGATTGAAGCCCTATTAACCTCAACTTAAAGCAAGACTTTATTCCCAAGGGAGATAATATTGTATGAAACTCCCGAGGGAATAAAGTGATTTGAATTTGGAACGTTGAAATTCGTGTGAAAACTCTTGGTTTTAATTTTGAAGGTCTCAGCAAATAGGTTTTATTTATAACTAGCTGCGCCCCGCGGTTTCACCCGCGTAAGTCCGATGTTTCTCACCGTTTAAACCTTCCCTGGACTACAACAAACACAACAAAAAAAGAATTGGCCAAATCGGTCCAGCCGTTCTCGAGTTTTAGCCAGACTAACGAACAGCAATTGATTTTTATATTATAGACTAGCTGCGCCCCGCGGTTTCACCCGCGTAAGTCCGATCTTTAAATTCTCACCGTTTAAACCTTCCCTGGACTACAACAAACACAACAAAAAAAGAATTGGCCAAATCGGTCCAGCCGTTCTCGAGTTTTAGCCAGACTAACGAACAGCAATTGATTTTTATATTATAGATAAGTCATTTGATTGGTCTACAAAAATCTAGCAGGCCACGATTTATGTTTTGATTGTGATTGTTCCGTTAGGTCTAAGCAAATATGTTTTGCTTATAATACCTAGCAAATATGTACCATCATGCTACCATCTTATTGCAATTGCCCTTATTTTTTAAAGTTATTTTTTTTTTCAAATAGGGGACTGCCAACCACAAGAATTTAAAAAAAATATTGGACTGACGGTATGAAAAGTAGAGTATGCACCTCGGGATAAAGCATGTCTTCGTCTTGGGCGGCTTGAACCCCTCGCTTCACTCAAGACTCTACTTAACTCCCTCGCTTCGCTCAGGAGTTAACTTCCCGAGCGGAGCTAGGGAGCTTAAAGTTAACTCCTGAGTTACACTCGGGGTTCAATATGCCACCCACAACATAAGACATTGCTTTATGCCCTTGATGCATAATCTACTATAAACACACGATTACACTCGTCACTGCTTTAATCTCCTTGCGACAGTGACTATATTGCAACGTAGTCGAAATGGCTTGAAGGAGGAATGAATAATAATATCTGGGAAAATAGAGTTGTGAAGTAAATAACTCAAAACAGTGTCTCTAAAAATATTTAGAGATACTGTTTATTATTTCTAGAAATATACATCTCCAAAATTTAACACCGCGGCGAGATTTGAACTCGCGAACTTCCGCTTACCGTGCAAGTG
Source organism: Idaea aversata (assembly GCA_907269075.1). NCBI lineage: Eukaryota > Metazoa > Arthropoda > Insecta > Lepidoptera > Geometridae > Idaea > Idaea aversata. The sequence continues at coordinate 14,579,868 of OU026087.1, forward strand.
TGATACGCTACCAAATAATGCTGAAGACGAAATAAGGATACATTTCTTATGCATTCCAATTGTTTGTTACATGAATAAAGGTTCATTCATACACTACAAAACAGTATTTCTGTTTTTATCGCTTCGTCTATTTCAGCTCTATATATAAAATAACATTTGATCATCCTAAACATAGGTGCTGTAAATTGTTTCAACCCGCGTATTGGCCGATCCCGGTTTTAAAGATTCGTATGAAATACTCAACACACTACATTTGATCGAGTGTGTAAACAAGTCATGGTAAGGCATTAGAGCCTCGAGCGACAGACTCCTATTTGTAAATGTTACTCGAATAAGGACAGAAATATGTGCTTGTGTCATCAACATCATGGGTGGCACAATTAATATTTATTTATGTTTTAACCTCATTCGCGCTGATCTATCGACCTTCTGTATATCATCAGTCTCAAGCTTATGAAAACATAAGACAAGCTCTACCTTACAACGAGCTTACAACTTATTTGTAGAGAAATAAACTGTCAAGTTCAGAGAGATTGAAATTAGAATTAATAGAGATGACATTAGGACATTTTTCATACAAACCGTTGTTTTAATTTTTCTCTCATTGTCTAATTCAGGTTACTTCTATATTTTATTTAAAATTCTTTCATCATGTCATTAAATTATCTATTAACACAGTGTTTTGTCCACCTTTAGCGGGCGGTTTGTTTCTATTTCTATTTTCGTGGAGTTTTACTGGTCGTGTTGTTTATTACTCGTTATTTGTTTTGTTACCATGGTTACCAGCCTCAGTCCAACCAGCTCCTTCTTCTTCTCGTATAGTGGTGTGGCTCACCTATTGTTAGAGTTTTCAGATCGCCATAAAGCCTCTAACTTGACCTAACTACTGCTACTAGAGGTAGGACCAACAGCTTAACGTGCCTTCCGAAGCACGGAGGGGCTCACGAAAATATATTTTTGTAACACTACTAATTGGCCATCCATCGAAGTAATGACCGCGCCAGGCGTCGCTTAACCCGCACGACCGAAAACGATCAGCGAGAGTCGCTTTACTCAGTTAGATAGAGCTACTTACATGATTGGGTGCTGGTGCATAGGTGCCGCTATTGCATAGGTTGCTATTCAACCCTAAAATTCGGTTAGATACAGTTAATATTTAAGTACTAATGAACACTACTGAACTAGAAACAATAATTATTAAAATAAACCTTCGCAAGATCAATCGTGCCATTTGGGAGAAACAGAGGCTTAACAAATAAATTCAAAACACGGAAGTACGAAGAATCAACGACGCATCAAGAAAATACTATATATTTTTAAAATCCAGCCATAAGTTTTAGATAGCCCTAATAAAATCGAATAATTTTGCCCATCAGCAAAGTTTGCCCATCTAACGATCGAAGAACGTTACCCAAACGTAACCGCTTCGGAATCTAAACTGTGACGATTAAGGATATTATCCGATATTATGATATTACAGGTAAAATAAACGCCAATTTAGATTGCTATAGAGATAAACCACAACGGAGATGTGGAGCTTAAAAGCTTGGTATCGTCAGAGTGTCTGCAGACTTCAGATTATTCTGTATACAGTTTGGTTTTCTGATGAAGTTGCGGATAAGCAAGTTAACAAATGCCTTTAAACGTGACCAGGGGCCCTACCGCGGTAAGTGCGTCGGCTTCAAGCCAACGCGTCGCCTTGCGCCGACCCGCGTTCCACACTGGGCGAAATTTTAAACCTGCCTTTCATAGGAGTTTTGAAAAATTAAGTGGTTTATTTCGTGTGTTTTAAGTATGCCTTTTCTCGTACTTATATATGACATTGTTCAAATTACAGTTCAATATCATTCCGATTGCATTTCGATTACAAAAAATACCCTCATGGTAGCCCAAAATACCCTCAAAGTCAGCTTTTGATATTCTCAAGAATTTTTGTTTGTAATCTAAATGCAATCGGAATGATATTGCAATGTAATTAGAATTTTTTTGTTACGAGCATTTGCCTTTGCATTTGTTCGATAATATTAATATAATTTTGGCGGGAACAAAACAAAAGCCACATTTGTTGGCTGTGGCTTCGTTCGTGGTTCAATCAATCGAAAGACGATCGAAACTGAAGCAAAACATGACTGCGACGGAAACAAAAAAACTATCGACGTGGGTGTTTCTGTATGTTGGTATAATAAGTTTTTATTTACAAACAAGTTAGTAAAGTATTCTATTCGTTGTCTGACCATCATAACACAAACCTAATCACTTAGCTTGGGGCTAGATGGCAATATCCTGCAATATTTATAAATATTGATTTGTTTTTGCAAATATTCAATTAGACATCGAAATCTACAATTTCCTCAATAAGGAACATCATTTCTAAACTAAATTGAGCTAGTAGTCTTGGTACAGACCAATACGATTAAAGAGTTTAGTGACTTAGATTTAAAATAATGAATGCAATGATATTAATGTCCCAATGGACATTATAATGGATAAATATGAAAATGACCACAATGAAAAATCTAATAACGTTTAACAGACACAGACGGATTATTCTTTAATCTCGTATCACAATTCGTAGTAAGAAACACTTTTATCACTATTATATGTATATTTCATTAACAAACTATTGTTTTAGTTTCAACAATTGTAACTAACAAACCACTGCGCAATAAGCAATGTACTGCCACAATCAGAAATCGCAATCCTACGACACGCATTACAAAAAACTAATAATTGTTAGTTCGTTCCACATTTGCCGTGTGTGAATCAAATACATTGCCCGGTTGACGTGCTAGGAAATCGATTTGTAACGTTTGGTAATAACTAGATCTGGTTTTAACGAGTGAAAATGTAGTGTCAGGTTTTGCAATAGAATGATCTAGGGATTATCAACCCTCATATATTCTGTCTAGATGATCATCATCATCGTATCAGCCACAGGACGTCTACTGCTAAACTTCATAAAAGACTTCCAGATCGATCAGTCGCATTCCCTCTGCATCCAACGGCTTCCCGTGATCTTCGTTAAGTCGCCTGTCTATCTAGTAGGAGGCCGTCTCGCGCTGCGTTTTCCGGTCTGGATAATATTAGACAGCCAAGTTGCTCAGTATAAGATGTAGTCAGCAGATTAATGAAACACCAATTTTAAAGCTTTCATAATTTAGATTTTATTTAATACCTTATATGTCAATATACTTTATGCTTTAGTTTTGATATTCTGGACATTGTGAAATAATAGAACACTGGACACTTAGCATACTAGACATTCTAGCACAGTGAACATTGTCAGCGTGAACGGAATATTGGACAGACTTTTCTTCTTCTGTCTACCCTTGTCCTAATTTATTTGGGTTCGCCGCTGTATTAGGCGTCATCGCATTGTTCACATCCATCTCTCTCATATCTTGTCGCACACAATCAATTTTTTTATGTCGTCAGCTTCCTCCATATCTCTTTACATTCATACTCATTACTCTTCTAGTCACATGCAGAATATAAACAGACCTGTTTTATATTAACTATTCACTTTCATCGGAAATGTCCGATTTATTATAATATAATAATATTAACAACCGCAGGCAACGACAGTCCTTAACCAATATAGCCAGATAACTAATTACCGGATACTTAAATCATTAACATGAAAACGAGAGTGTTGGTGCAGAAACTGGTATATATGCGCATAATTTTATGTGACCATTTAGTTTTGCAACGAACGGATATCCCAAGTGACGAAATATTAAGCTCAGATATACACTGCCATCTAGAAGTATAAGACCAACGAGAATTTGTAAAACTCTCCAATCTACTTACTTATAAATATATATACTTCTCTTTGGCGCCAGGCGCTAAAACCTTTTTAAGGGTCTTGACTTCTTCCTCCATCCGCTATCTTCTAAGATGTAAGTTTCCCCATTGCTTCACACAACGCTTCCTAGGTCGGCTTCTTGGACGTTTTTGTTGGGGTATCCAATTCGAGATGATCTTTACTACTCGCCTTCATACAATACCCTCTTCAGTACCCTTACGTAAGACGTAACTGTTCCCGAAGTTAACAGGTGCAAAGATTTAGTACAATATTACTACGCATGAGCGTATACCAAGCGCCAGTATCGGCATCGTAAGGATAGTCATACCTAGGTTTAACCGGGTAGACCTAGATTTTGCTACCCGCACTTCATACTTTGCCCATAAAATATACACATAAACGCATTTTCAAAAGATTTGACCCAATTTATTAAAATATGTACATGTATATTATATTTCAAACTTGATTTAGGCGCATACATTAACAGGTCAACATCGTCTAGCCTACTCCATTAACATTGTGGGACGATATTTAACAATTTTAGCGTTTATAGCGTAACAAATTGACTTAATTCTATCTGTTTTTGAATTAAACGTGTGTGGGCCGTAATTGGCCAAACGTTATTAATAAAATTTATTAGTTTGAATTGGATTTGTTCCATATTTGAGACAAGTTTGGTCAATATTGCATTTCTATTTGTGAGATTTTTAATTAAGGCTGTGTGGGAGCTGATGCAATCGGATTAATTCGGATCAGACATTTGTGGAGGAGGAATGTTATTCTGTAAAATTAATTGGCAATCTTTGACTTATTAGTGGCGTCCATCGGTTTCACCCGAAGCCAAAGGAAATTTCTATTAACTTCCATATTAACCAACTAAGTATCAAATTAAAATAAAAAAAATATGTGTAGGAAGAACGCGTTTTTATATTTCTACGATAGCCGCAAAGGAAGCAATTAGCCTTTAATAAATTTAAATCATTAGCAACCTCTGTAACACCCATCAACTTAATCTACGTACTAAGTAACTATCTTTGATGATAATAGAAAGAACATTGGAACCGTTTTTACTTTTAATTTTTTGCTGCTATTTTCATGTTGCCAGTGTTAAATAATTCTTACTTACATCAAGTTTTGTTATTTCTTCTGTTTTTCTCCTTCTTTTTTCTTCGACATTATTTTGTTAAACCAAATGACACTCTTCACTCTTACTAACGAAACTGCCTGATGAATGACAAAATGCCAGTTATGACTTAAGTATTGTGTTCATTTGACTTATATATTATTTTAGTTGAATTATATAACATCCAAGTACTATATAAATAAAATCAAACACACGCGACGACCACAATTCCTTCTCTGCAGTAAAAAAAAATACTTCTTGTCTTTCCTTTTTGTGATTCCTTTTCGGTAACGCCTCAGCATTCAGTAATGTCACATTTGTCGAATCAAAGAAACCGTTTCAAATGACTCAGATGTTCTCTTTATTACTTTAATATAAAACGTCTTTATTCAGATATAAATTTCATCATGTAACCAAGGAAGCGTTGACGTGGCAGAGATATAAATCATCCGTGTACTTCAATAGCTAGTAGCAATTAAAGTAACCCTGGTGCTGCGTGCGCGCACAAATCATAATCAGCGCCACCTGTGGGCGTTACTCTGGATATATACTTTGATTAGATTTCAAGTTATTACGCGGATGAGCTAGGGTTTTCATTTTTAATTCTGAAATAGATTAACGTTTTTTATATCTATCTATCAAAAGAACATATCATTATGAGACGGAAAACTTAACATTTGCCATTCTTTGTTGTCTTATCCTGTCCTGTTATCGACAACGTTGGAGCACCTGAACAAGGTCGCAAATTCGAACCCAGCTCAATTTTTTAAGAAATGCGTTCTTTATCCGCAAAAACTTTGGTACCAAAACTCTAATCTGTGACTAGTCTGCTGTATAGCTATTTCTGGCCACTTCGTCACCATCGTTCCTTGGGTCTACCTCGAAGACATTTCCCGTCTTCGGGGATCCAGTGGGTGCTCTGTTTGCACATCTCTCTCGAATTCTGCACAATTTGTAATATTTTTTGAGGTGACTCGATTTAAAGCCCTGGTATTTTGAAGGGCAGTAAAATAAAGTGTTAACATTAGTATTAACAAATAGTCTAAAAAACATATAACCTTTTTCGTATCTGCTTCGGACTAAAGTACAATCCCGCGACACACCCACAATTTTTAAAAGATTAGTTTTTGATATCTAATATATTTAAACGAGCAATTCTTGTTTATGTTATTAAACTTGCCTTCCTTAGTTTTTGTATCTATCGGATTATGATATTGATTTCAGATAAGTATACGTAATTAGATAGGTATCAGATTTATATTCCTTCTCTCAGAACTATTTAACTGTATCACGCCATCCTAGAAAATGTGTACGTTAGAAAATTGCAGGTAATTTAAATATCCCCCATTAATTATGAACCTTATTAATAAAATCTCGATTCTAAATCATCCCCGAGCACTTATCTTTCTACGGTCTGATTATCCCGTTCGTGAGACACGCAAACTTTCAAACTAAATACACTAGCTGGTAGTGGAATTCGTGTCGGTTGTCAAAATGTTGAGCAGTAAGTACTTTACATACTATCTGTAGTATTCTGTAGTAACAAATTTTAAGATGATGCTGACTTACACATCCTAAACAGCTGAGTCTAGTATAAAGTGTAAAATTATGCATTAGGAATTACTCATGTTTATTAAGTACCTTCCTAAGTTAAAATAAGGTGGCATAGATCTGGCCTACGAAATCTTTATCTGCGTAGATAAAATTGCAGAGTTTAAATAAAATCTTATACTAAAACCTACTGATATTTTAGGTTATACCAAAACTCAATCCCTGCAAATCTATCTTTTTCTAGGCGCACATATTTTTCAACAACATTTTTCATTTTTTTGAGATTTAAATCTTTTTTGTTTACGTTGTCAGATTTCTTTTAATGTGTAATACAGTCCAGATAGTAAAATTCATTTTTTTTTCTGTTTTCTACCGACCCAAATTCTATGTCAAGAATAGTATATTCATCTAATGTAAACATCGATGCCCGTTACCATTTACATTAATATACTGACCAGAACGCAAGATGAAAGCAGATTGATTGGGAACGCTGGTGTGAGATAGGCGAAACAACCGCTAAATGCCGTGGTTAATGTGACAACTACGCCTTTTGAAGTACCGACACCGACTGATACGAACCGAGAAATTGCTCTAGCCTTTGAAGAAATATAGATAGTTAGTCAAAATATGCAAGAAATACTGGTTTTTTTTCTAGAATCGCATCTGGATCTGAAATTAGAAACGCATTCTCAAGACGGTCACTAGATTTCATCAATTGTAGAATTCTTTGATAGTAAAATTCTCAATTGCTAGTTTTAATTTAATAATTAAGTTAATTTGCATACGCTGTGAAGGAAAACGTGATGAAACTGTCATGGCTTGAAACTTAACAAGACACAAGGCTTGGGATATTTCACCAGCTAAGAATAATTTGCGATGCGTTTAGTCTATGCCTGACTTTCGGAAAAATCCGTACACTATTGTGTATAAGGATAATATGAAAAAAAAAAGTTATTAATGGGCTAACTTTTTATTCTACATATGACTTCTGATAGAAACTACAAACTTGTTCTGCATTGTGTTTCACGTTTTTCCGATCCAATAACTATGCTAACAGCAATCGCATTAATTTCAACTTCTTATATAGAATTAACGCAATGCGATACGTTTTGCTTTCAATATTCAACGTCGTATTTGAAATAAGTATATTTGCAATAATAATTATTGCTACTAACTAGCACGCCAATTGCGCTAGTTATTTTGATATTTTTGTTGGATATTCCGTTGATATCACGATCTATTCGGATAAGAATTATGTTTGCATAGATACGCTCCTATTTTGAACATATTGGATACCTGTTCACTTGTAACTTAAGATCCCCAAATTTTACCCACGTTAGGAGAGACAGACGCAGACAACTGAATCCATTCCCTTGCAGTACCTGCGCAGTTCAGTATAATTCCCTGTCATTTACTATGAAATATCTAGTAATTTAAACCAGAGTTTCTTTTAATATCATACCCCTTATTACTCTTATAACTAGAATTTATAGTAGCAAACAGTTAAATATCACTAATCTCGGTTCAACAGACCCTCCGGCGTTAATACCAGCCAAACTACCTGTTCCTGTGTATCTACGAGAAATCTTTAGTCGTATATCTATGGTGCTGAATATATAGATGAGGCAAAAGACAGGAGGCACGAGACGCGGCTGAGAAAACGAGCTATTTGTCCCTTTGTTCCTTTCGACGCCAAGTCCGCATCTACCGTCTCCCGTATGTACTGGGCCTATAGATCCTACAATGGTGAGCGATAGAGTATCACACCCGGGTCCTACGGCTCGAGAGCCGTCATTAGCCAGCATCTATCTCTGTCCCGCAAATAATTACCGCTCACACGAGTAGACAAATCACACGGAATGTGGTGTAAGGTATGAGCTTTTTGAGGAAGTTAAAAACAGGCTTTTTCCTTCGGATTTATCTTGAGTTAAATTCGATAATTTAAGTGACCTTTTAGGTAATAAGATTGAATAATGATGTATTACTTTACACTGGCTAGATGCGCAAGTTTAATTTAAAAAAATATAATGTAACTTCATAAATAAACTATTTGTTGCAAGTCCTTCTATGACAAACGTGGCAAGATGTTAACTAAATGATCAATATTGTTCTGGACTTCATGTCCGCCTAAAAAGCTTTACACATAATTCGAAGCTGAGTCAAGAAGGTTATTCACATCGTCACAAATGGTACACGAGCAAGATTGACAGAACAACTGTAAGGAAATGCAACGTCTCAACCATTAAAACTGTCGCTTGTACCCGCACCACAGTACACCATCATCGTGTATGTTTTTTGTTCTCGTACAAAACTGGGAAGTCCGGTGCAGGCAGACTAGTTTCCCTCTGTTATTACGTAGCTGCCTCATGATGCAACCATGAACCCATTTCTAGTGTTACCAGTTTGCAAATTATGCTGCACTTTTCTTAAGGTTTAGTTACTTAGCATGGTTAACATTCTCTCGAGATATTTTTCTTCTATTAAATCTTCACAGATTCGTTGCACTATATATACCTAATAAATAAAATGTAATTTGATTCTCTAATCAACAATGGTCTTTCTAGACCATTGTTTAATTATCATAACAATTAGCTAAATGAAATCACTTAGTAAGTTGTTCATCTCAAAAGCCCTTTACTAGATCTGTACTCTTCAGCTAATGGTTGTTAGTATCCGCATCTTTGCGCTGCTGCAACTAACGGACCACCATGACGCTTGCCCACGCGCCTCTTGTCTCGAGAGCCACTCCTCACTGACAATGAAAATGCTGACGATTTAACAAAGTCATGGTGTGGAAGAGTTTAGGTAGATTTACTTGGATTGTCTATGAAGATGTTATGAAGATTTGTGAGGATGTAATTTGCCAACTATTAATAGTACCATTGAGGAGATGCTTTTAAAATTAGACATCCACGGTGGTCTTAAGTTATAGATACTGTAGTCTCTTATCTTTAACGTTAACAGCTATAATTTAATCCAATGAAAGTAACGTTTACGACCACGTGAACCTCCACAGCCCTTGTCCGTACTAAGAAGTATTTTATCCCACTATCTTCTATCTATCTATACTTATAATAAAAAAAAATTCCTCCGCATGTCTGTCTTTCAAAACACGATAAACTACCGAAACCATTAAACTTATTTTAATAGGTACAGTTTTATTAGTAAGGTTTTGTGTAAATTGGCTGACGTATGGCGATAATTGTTGAAGATGTCGGAAAAAATCATGCGCCGACTGGATTTTTTATTGACGCGAACCACGTAAAACAATAAATTATAAAACAAAGTCCATCTGTTGCGTCTGTCTGTTAATAAATTCTGCTACAAGTGCGAAGCCGGGGCGGGTCGCTAGTTTATCTTATAAAATATGATAGACGTAAACTATAAAAAGAACAAGGCACGTATTTTATTCCCTTATCGTTACCACAACAAGCCACCGGCCCGTTATCCTGCAGGGTTGTCAATCTCCATGATCTCAATTAGCGGTGCGCGTGCGCAGGCATGTCGCGATAGTTAGCTGGTGACAGCCCTGTCGTACCTACTACGATAAAACGTACGTGACAACCTGACGGGTCATGTTCGTAGGTCAAATTAAATAATGCCAGATATTCAGGACATGACCCAATCTGCTATATTTACTACCGAATATTTTTGAATTGTTTAAAACAATGTCCATTTTTTATAGTATCAGATTATTTTATTTCCTTTGATATGTCATCCCTATCAGAAAACGGATACCTTTAAGTACAAGTCGACGTAATTCGAATTTTATTAGCCTGTTCCTATATCTATTCTCGATCTTAGTTCATCTTTTACGCACAAGTTAGTATTTCAGAACTTATAAAAGAGCTCTTTGATGGCCCTTAAAGTGGCATTAAACATAAATAACTAATAATCTAGGCAAAATTGAGGCAAGTTTTAATACTTTCGAATTCAATTTGTTTGTGACAGGACTTTTAGGATTGATGCTCAAAACTTGGCTTTGTTTAAATTCATAGTTGGGGAATATTAACATGAATAATGCGCAGTTCAGACAGCAGGTTGCATCTGCTCAACATGTCCTAAAATGAGGTCACCCCGATTTGATTTAAAATCGCGACGAATACAATTGATTTGTGAGTATACCCCCTTACTTTCCATCGATATATTTCGCAATGTTTAAATTCCCAATTCAAACCTCTTCTATCTAAGTCACGTTTACCACAGATATTATCATTGATAGACTGCAAAGGATGATGATGATGAAATACAAATCGGTGCCAACTGCCAATACTGCCAACTGCCAGTTGATCATTTCCAATTGATCTTATCACGCTGTCTACATTGATATTTGTTTATACATAAAAGCTTTTAACCTCCGATAGCCCCAGTAATGTAGAAGAGGTGTTAAATGTGCGTGTTCTTCGACCTCTTTATCTTAATGTGGTAAGGTCTTGTCTAGGGTTGCAAATTGCAATTTTGTTATCTTGTAATTAGATGATACGGACGCTGTTACATAACTTCCTGTTTGTTTGATATTTATTTGCTTGTTAACTAAATACTAATTTTGTAGGTATAGATTTTATCGTTTTGCTCTTCAGGTCAGTCTTTTTGATTCTATTTTCGGTTTAGGTAACGCAATACGGAAGGTCGATGACAATCTGGAGAAACCCATAGTGGTTGGGAATATAGATGGAAATCGATCTCCATCCAGGTGTACGGAAGCCGTCAGGTTCCAAAGATGCGATGAATAGAAACTGTTGGAGACCCAATGATAACCACGATCCTCATTGATGACGGATCAACTACAGAGAGAGTCTAGACTCTTGACTCTAGATGAATTGATTAAAAAATATACTAAGTCGATATGAGATAGAATCGCCATAAAAGTACGAAGCACATAAGTCAAGACAAAATCTAATCAACTTACTGCATGATCGTTAACTTAACCTGTTATTATCTTCTTGTAATTTCCAACCTGTAGTTAGAACTTAAATGAAAACTGCATCTTCATGTTCGTTTGCAATATTCCCTTTTTTATGACTACTAACTTTTTATTAAACGTAATGCCCTTCGCCAGCATCTAAAACCCCTAAAATGAATGTCGGCCCTATCTTCTATCTCATGAATGGCAACAACATTGTTTTCATAACGTGAATGGAGCACGGGGTAAAGTAACTGTTGTGTCGACACCTCGACACTTATATAATCAATAGGAATAGCAGGAGGGAAACGACAATTTGTTTTATGGATGCGCTTGCGCTGATGGTGAGAATAACGGGACAATTGTGCATTTTGTGATTCATCTTTGAGAAATAGCTTGTGTGTTATTTTCATTTGTCTTTGCTTATTTTGTTTACTGTTATTGTTCTGAACTATTCAGCTTTTATTTACTAAACATTCAACCGTAAATTTTGTTTAGGTATAATATTATTTTGTTAGTATGTTTCATAAATTGTGTTTACTGTAAATGTGTGCGTGTGTTTTCAGTACAAATAAACTTTTTATATATGTATTCAAATGCTATTGCCCCAAAATTAATTATGTATATAAAATTAAAATTCAATTTGCAGTTATTCACACGTACTGATTGTTTATTATTTGGTTTGATTATTTAGAAAACATCCATTTACATAAAATTAAGCTACTTACCAATAATTTAAAACTATTTATCATTTACATTGTTTTGGGATGTATTATGCTTTTATTTATTCAACCTATTAGGTGTTAGTTTTGTAATAATTTTAAATTATTTCTAAGGCACTGCTTGTTAAGGCAGTCCTTAAGTTATTAAGGAAGCTGAAATTTTCAATGTTTCGTCAATGTATAAAAAATATTGTGCTATTCAAACGGTTAAAAATGGTTTCCTTACGTTTTACTACTTCTACTCTTCCCACCTTACCTATATCTTTCTTACTGGTGGTCTTACTTTCATAACCAAGTCTCCGTTGAACAGTTATATTTATTGTTCAGCTCATAATTTAATTATCAGACGCTCTTGGTCTTGGTCTACGAAATTTATTCATTGGTTTCATTGAACTAATAAAATTCTAAACACGGCCCGATAATTGGAGAAGTAAATTGTAAAGTGAAATTTGCCGGTTACGAAATTTATCCTGGTATATTGTAGCCACATTATATCAGCCCTTTTCTTTATTGAATACCTATTTTTAACCAACTTCAAAAAAAGAGCACCGATTACTCGAACACAGCTTGACCGATTGGGTTGATTCTTTTTTAAATTGCTTCATTCGGTTGATTAGCCACTTTTTCGTCAACATTTTCACACTTTTCCGGCCTCGACTGTGGCAGTTCCGCTTCAGGGAAGTAAAGATTAAAATTTTTGAATATATCTAATTAAATTAAAGTTTAAATACAGTTTACTCTATATTATATTTACAGGTTTATTTCGACCGTCGTCGGTTCGGTTTATCATTGCTGTTAATAGTAAAAAGATAAGATTGTATTGCACTGTATCATATCTCCTATAAATATAAGTTTTCATAGTATTTTGTGACTCATTTTTTGTAATGCTTGTTATTTGGTTTTGCATTCAGTCAAGCAAATGTCTGAGAATCAGGTAGATAAGGGATAATCATTAGTTTATAATGGTTACTTTTGTAAATACAAAGTAAAATGACTGGTTTAGTCACTCTGTTGAAAATAAAATATTTTCAATTGAAGTTAATGAACTTTTTATGTTGATTACTCATAATAATTGTGTATTCATTGCGCAAGTTGCATTTTGTAAGGTGCTGTCTCATTGTGTGAATCTTGGTCATTGGTTAATTCTATACAAATATTTACGCTGTTTACATAGATGTTGTACCTACCTACATATTTCCTCTGCATCTTTACATAACATATATATGGCCTGTTAAAGTACATATATATTTACACATTTAACTACCTTGGTCCCGTTAAAGGTACCGACATCATGTTACCTAACTGATACTAACAAATATGTAAATCCTAACTTGTCAATACAAAACTTGTGAACACTCACGATTGAGCAAGTTTCCGTGCTAATGTGGTTAGAGCACCTTGCGCGAGCGCAGTACCTGTTAAACGACAATTTAGAACAAATTGAATAAAACTTTAATATATATTTCATAAAAGTTGGGCCTAAGGTGCAAGCCTTGAGGCACACCCAAGTGAAAATACTAAATAAGGACTGCTTATATTTGGAATGCTCGGTCCAGTTAATATACAATTGATATTCGAACTGTGTACTTATCATATTTGTTAACTGTACTTGCTAACCGTACTTGCTATTACAAAATACAAGTCGCCTCTATCAAAGGCTATTATGAATACAAATACATATTTGAAAGCAAACAAATGTTAAGAAAGTTCTTAATTTTAAAATTGTCATTCAACGTCGGAGGCTATAAAGAATTTTCTATTACGTGACACAGCAAATATTATTTGTGAATTGAATAGAATGTGACCTCATCATCGTAGTTACGAAACTTGGAACTAGTAGGCTCGTAAATTATAATTTAGCTGCCTTGATATTGCTACAAAGGTCATTCGGTGCAACCTGATATAGTAATGAATCAGAAACATTGTTTACAGTAGGTCCTGTCCATCTGTCTGGAGGCCGGCACGCTCGCTCTTTACGATTTTCACGCCTCCATATTTCTACGATATAACCTGGATACGGCAGACCAGGGTTGCCATGCTACACGCAATTAAAATTCAAACTAATCCACATCGTCCATTCAGTAACTTAGAAAGTATCTAAGCTATAATTTTCACTGTCAACATTTCTAAATAAATAAATTGTGATAGTGTTTGTCTTTTACGATATTGCTAATTGATTTTATGAAGTTATGAAATAAATCATTTTTATTATGTCTATTTATTGGTTTTAACAGTTATTTCAATTCTATTAAAATGAAACTGAGACATAACTGTCGACATTGAAATTGCTATTTTTTCTTGAATAATATTACCAAAATTGCTTTTAATGGGCACTTAATTGTACAAATAGAAATAGTAATTAACTCCTAAGTTACCGTTTATTTAAAGCTAATAAGTTTAATCACGGTTTTGACCCGTAATTGCTATTATGAATACAACCCAAGGCACTAATTGAACTGCTTATTTTAAATTATTAAAATAAATTAACCATAATTACGTGGAGCAGCAAAACCTATTTCATTATCACTTTACTTGAATATAACCAATCTGTTAACAATATCATAAGATTGAATACCATAAATATTACATACGTGTATTTCGTCATTTACTGTAATGTATTCGTTAATAATTGCATTTCTTTTGAGACAAACTTGACCGATTTCCTTTAATAATCTTAAAAAGTTTTTTTCCGTAATAAATTAAGTTGAAAAACCAGTGTTTTTGGTCATCACGATTTCACGGTACCATTGTATGTAAAACTTTGTCGTTTATTACGTTTTTATTTTAAAGTGAAGTAATGTCTTTTATATTCACGAAATATTTGGAGATTTTGTTCGTTAGTAATAAAAAAAACTGTATTTTTTTCTTACATTGCACACACACAACATCAACTGAATGATTTACGGGGTTCCTTCAGTGCCTATTTTCCAAAAGCTTCTCATCACTCTACGATGACATTTGTCCTACAACTTCTGAAAAGATGATATATGTCGTAATTTTGGAGATTATCATAATATTAAATTCGTTGTTTCTTGAATCATGTTTTGTTTGTTGATTAGTATCAGACGATACCTCAAATATCAGAACCAACGCGAAGGCTGCGCTTGCGCACCAATTCTGCTTCGAAGTAAATCTCAAAAGGTAACGTTCACTTTCGCTTAATTCGGCTAAGGATATTCGACTTATATGGGTAATTGGTTGAAGGTTCGATTAATTTTGGTCTGAGTTACTGTTTATGAATAGAATTAAGACAGATCCAATATTATTTACAATAGATAATTCGGGCGTAATAGGTAATTATTCTGAATTTATTATAATAATTTTACTCCGAGTTACTTAACTATAGTAGAATTAATTGTTTTGGACAATAGTAATAACTTCATCAAAAATGTGAACAATTAACATCGTTTGAAGGAAAAATCCAACAAAATATAATGAAATCAGTTATTGATTTATTACCTGTATTCGGAGTTACAAAAACTTAGCAAATACTCAGTAGGTCACAGAACGAGTCCAGTGGCATTACGTTTAATCATACGCGATTTGTGAGCATACGCATTGCAAAACTCCTACTTAATTATTTTTTTAATCAAAACTGGAAACCTTTATGCTGGTTTGTTTTTTGGGTATGAATTGATCGTATTTTGTTTTTCAGTGGCCGCGTTCCGAAGAAACACTTCTTAACTTAGTTGTTAAGATGTTTACTGTGAAGTTTTGCAGAAGCCTTCAACTAAATTACGAACTTAGACTTTGACTTTCTATTCGTATGTAAGAAAATCCATGAAAAACGCATCAAAAGAGCGATCGGTCTAGAAATATAGCTGAAATAAAAAAAATCCAACTAAAAAAATAGAAAATAAAATTTAATAAATTTGGATTATGAATGTTGTAAATAGTAAGCGTGTTACATTGTGATGCTACACCTTCATTATTTTTCTTTTGCAATCACAATGTAACACGCTTACTATTTACAACATTCATAATCCAAATTTATTAAATTTTATTTTCTATTTTTTTAGTTGGATTTTTTTTAAAGCGTGTTTTTTTAGTTTTTTTAAACTATTAATTATTTTATACTTTTTTGTCTTTATTACCGAAATATGTTAGATCAGACCCTGGTTACCATTGAAAGCCAAACTACTCGTCAAGACGATTCTAACGAGCCCAAACTCGATAGGGTTTCGTCATTTTATTACAGAGTTCCTATGACCACCTTCCAGCTCCATCATCAGACCCTGGTTACCATTGAAAGCCAAACTACTCGTCAAGCCGATTCTAACGAGCCCAAACTCGATGGGGTTGTGTCGTTTCGTTGCGAAGTTCCTATGACCACCTTCCAGTTCCATCATCAGACCCTGGTCACCATTGAAAGCCAAACTACTCGTCAAGACGATTCTAACGAGCCCAAACTCGATGGGGTTGTGTCGTTTCATTGCGAAGTTCCTATGACCACCTTCCAGTTCCATCATCAGACCCTGGTCACCATTGAAAGCCAAACTACTCGTCAAGACGATTCTAACGAGCCCAAACTCGATGGGGTTGTATCGTTTCATTGCGAAGTTCCTATGACCACCTTCCAGTTCCATCATCAGACCCTGGTTACCATTGAAAGACAAACTACTCGTCAAGACGATTCTAACGAGCCCAAACTCGATGGGGTTGTGTCGTTTCGTTGCGAACTTCCAATGAATGACCACCTTCCAGTTCCATCATCAGACCCTGGTTACCATTGAAAGACAAACTACTCGTCAAGATGATTCTAACGAGCCCAAACTCGATGGGGTTGTGTCGTTTCATTGCGAAGTTCCTATGACCAACTTCCAGTTCCATCATCAGACCCTGGTCACCATTGAAAGCCAAACTACTCGTCAAGACGATTCTAACGAGCCAAAACTCGATAGGGTTTCGTCGTTTTATTACAGAGTTCCTATGACCACCTTCCAGCTCCATCATCAGAACATGGTCACCATTGAAAGACAAACTACTCGTCAAGACGATTCTAACGAGCCCAAACTCGATAGGGTTTCGTCGTTTTATTACACAGTTCCTATGACCACCTTCCAGCTCCATCATCAGATCAGCACCATGTTACCATAATATTGCATTGTCATCGGTCTTTGACAAGTGTGCAAAGTTTGAATTAAATCTGATCATTCTAAGTAACTCCCGCCCGCGTAACTCCCGATCCCGTGGGATCGAAATATAAAATAGCCTATAGCCTTCCTCGACAAATGGACTATCCAACACAAAAATATTTTTTCAATTCGAACCAGTAGTTCCTGAGATTTGCGCGTTCAAACAAACAAATAAGTATAGATTGGGTAGCAAATGAGTTTAAGAAGTAATGTTGTATTTCGTTTACTATCTTGATTATTTTTACGAAAGACTAGGAATTGAATTTGACGGCTAGGCACTAGTCATGGCAAAAATAGCACGTCACTCGATATTTCACACTGTGAAAAAAAAATCACAAGTAGCAGATGCTACAAAAAATCACTCTGACTGCTACTAATTCTATTTTTTTTCGCAATCACCATCTTGGGTAGCTCGAGTACTGTTAATGTACCGCGGGCGCGGGTTGTCAAATTAAATTGAATCTTATTGTCAACGCGTTTAAGATGCGATTTGCTTGATTTGAATCAAATCAAATCAAATCAAAATCAAATCAAAAATTTTTATTTCTTTGGATGTATAATACCTTAAAAGTATAATAGACCACTTGAAAACGTCTTAAAAACTAAGTTAGGATGTGTGCCTTCGGAACGCGCCCACCAATGAGAAGAAGGCACAAGAAACTCATGGGGTTTTTTTTTTTTTCATGTGATCACGCTCACAATGGTCAATATTACAAATATTTGAAAGTATTATTTGAAATGGAGCAACTAAAGTCACGTCCATGGGTTCTTATCATTAAGGTAAGACGAAGTATCATAGTACGCCTTACTGCACAATCTATGCTTTATAAAAGTTTTGAACCTGTTAATGGACATATCATATACCTCTTTAGGTAATTTATTATAATAGAGCACACATGTACTATTAAACGACCTGTTTATTTTCCGGAGCCTACTACCGGGCACGGTCAGTTCATCCTTATTTCTTAAGTTGAAATTATGAATATCGCTGTTTTTACTGTTTTTACTTTTGAGAGTGTTTAAGTGAAGTTGAATCGTATTTTTAACCATTTTAAGCTTTTATTTGCTTGTTGCTTAACTCAACATGAGACTAGCGGCACTCTGCGGCACGCCTCTAAGTAAGATTCTTTGATTTATTATTTAGAGCGAAAAGACATTGACAGTCCCAAGCCTGTTAAAGTATGAGGGAAAGTTCATTGAAATCGCTAATAACTACAAAGTGAAAAATCATTTACATTAGCACAAATAGCAGACCATGACAAATTGCGAAAAATAATTGTCACCCGTGTGAAAGCTATTTTCACTCAGATGTGAAAAATAATTGTCACCCGTGTGAAAGCTATTTTTCACTCAGATGTGATAAATAATTGTCACCCGTGTGAAAGCTATTTTTCACTCAGATGTGAAAAGTAGCAGTAGCATTCACACTGTGAAAAATAAAATTATTTGTCACATTAGCAATGATTTAAAAATAGCATTCATTTCCATGCCTACTAGGTACGCGGCGGCGCGCGTTTGTCGTTTTTTATTCTTTACTAATTTGTCTGTGCTTTAACCTCTGATCGGTCGACGATCGTAAACAGTCAAGTACAAAGGTTTCTAAAACGGGAATTACTATATAAGGTGTTTTATTGTGTAGGTCAACCATTGGTCAGTCTTTTTTTACATATACTATCTGACCTAAGTTGTATTTCCTTAGATCTTTGGGTTTTATACGTGTTAAATCTGACCTAGGGAACTAATAATAGAAGTAAGCAAATGAAATGACTAAGAAAAGGTATATTCAATTTATTTCTTGACAAACAGCGATTCGTCCCGGCTGACAATATATAAGCCTACATTTGTTTGACATATTTCAGACACAATTTATACAAAAACTAATTGAAATTATACACGTAAACCTTCCTCTTGAATCACTCCGTATATTGTTGAAAACCGTATGAAATACCGTTTAGTAGTTTTTGAGTTTATCGCGTTTAGACAAACAGACAGACGCGGGAACAGTGGCTTACAAGTATACAAGCATACTTTAGTAGAGTTTTACTTTAGAAGGCTGCTACTTTGGCCAAAGGATCGACTTTGCCATCCAGAGAATAGCGTTCTCGGACCCTACCTAGGGAAACTTATTTGGAGATTTTATAATATTTTTCGCTCTTTATTAAACTAGCTTTCACCAACGACTTCCTCCACGTAGGAGTAAAATTTTCCAAAATTCTTTCTGAGGGGATGCCTATAAGAGCTTTCTGTGTGTAAAATTTTAGCTCGATCCATCCATCAGCTTTGTGCTTTGATATATCACTATATCAGTCAATCAGAACTTCTTTATAGACTGTATTGAATAGTTTTATAATATCTTATTTATTGTTATTTATCTTTTTCTCAATGAAGTTCTCTTTTGTTGCAGGTACGTCGTCAACTCTAAGGAGTATCTCCGACGAATCACAAATCGAATCATTCAGTGTTTTCTCACATAACTTACCCTTTTTAAGCCTTTGACCTACATTCGACATCTTGTAAATATCTTGAATCGTGTGAAATATCCAACTTTGGATTCTCAAAATATTGTGACTCGCATATTTACATATCCGATGTCACTTAGGTCACCTTTGTTGCCGAATTTAAACGTAAGTTTTACGATATCTGTCGCATATATAATTTTTATCACAATAGCTTTGCCATTATGAATAGTTTTTATGTTTTTTGCCATAACTTTTATTGTTGTTTGGATAAAAGTAAACACCTGCGCGATTATCAGTCGTCTTAGATCTTAGTTTTTGAAATAGGCATTCGTTTTTATGACTAACTAGCGAGCCGCTCCGGCTTCGCACGGCTATATTATGCATGTATTATACATATAAACCTTCCTCTTGAATCACTCTATCTATTAAAAAAACCGTATCAAAATCCGTTGCGTAGTTTTAAAGATCTAAGCATACAAAGGGACATAGGGACGGAGAAAAGTGACTTCATTTTATACTATGTAGTGATAGTGATATGTGTACGTATTTTAACATTAAGTAATATAAATAGGTACATCAATATAGCTTTTTTAACTGTTCAAATAAGTACAGTATGTGTCATAAGTCCGCTATCAGTTTGCTACCTCAATACTGTCAACAAGTATTCCTTACAATTACGACCTTCTTCTAATAGATGTTACACACAAACATAAATACTTGAATTAAAAGGACTCAGTGTGATTATTATTTTCAACATGTAAGCTATGTATTTAGTTGGCCGAGTGGTATATGCCGCCACTCGCTACACCAACCGACGTGGGATCGATTTACAGGTTACGTTGTTATAATGTTCAAAAAGTGCTGCACAAGATTGTAAACGTTACGGTGGGCAGAGACTTTCGATTGTACATTCATATCTATGTACCCATATAACAAAAGTAAGAACGGATACAAAACTAAATAATGTTGTGCACTTACAGTGCTAAAAAAAGGTCCCCTGTTTCCCCCATACCTTCATTTGACGACCCAGTTGGCACAATGGTCACCATGCCGGACTGCCAAACACGGGGTTGCGGGTTCGATTCCCGCCTCAGACAAGTATTTATGCTTACATATTTGTCTGTGGTCTAGTTGTTTCTATGTATTCTAAGTATGTATTTACGAAAGAAAAGTATATAAGTAGTATATCCAATGTCTAGCACCCATAACACAAGTCTAATAACTTAGCTTGGGGCTAGATGGCGATGTGTGGAATGTCCTGCAATATTTATTTATTATTATTTATTACCTTAAAATTACCAGTAATTCTCCTAATACCCAATAACCACTCTAATTCCCCATTTCGGGATACGTGATCGTCCGTAATATGAACAAACAATCCCCGATTCATCGTGATGGGATGGAATTTGTATCATCACACCAATGAGGACGATAATTTCTTCAAAATTACGTTAATTTGGGTTGAGGTTTTTATGGGAAACGTGTTTTATGTTGTTTCAGTAGACTGCGACGCATAATGTAGCGGGTTCTATTCCCGACTCAAACAAATATTTGTTTGTGATTTGTTGTTTCAATATGTAAATATAAAAAAATAAAAGAAAATTGCCACTTGTTATCTGACACCCTTAGCACAAGTTTAACGACTTACCTTGGGACTAGATGCCGCTGTGTGCAAAGTCCTACAATATTATATATTTGAGATAATCATCATCTCCCTGCCTTTTTATCCCAATCCCAATTTATTTGGGGTCGACGGAGTATGTCTTTTTTTATACGGGTTGTAGGTGAAATCTTTTCCAAGTTTTTCACGTGATAACGTTTTATAAATTGGTGAACACCTGCAATCTCAAAAAAGTGTGACGTCACGCGTCGTTACTGGAACGCCTCATGTTATTGACAAGGTAACTATAGCAACGTTTTATCGTTGCCATGGTTACCATCAATGTTTTCTTATGACGTTATCACGTAAAATTATCGTCCGGACAACAGACTTTACAGACAACCATATTTTTTTGATATAAATCAAACACGGAAATTCCTTTTCGTAAAACTAGGAAAAGAACTCACCTAAAACGGTACGCTCCACGGTACAATTCCATGCAATAATTAACAATATTTGTTACAGGCTATAGGTTTTTGTAAAAGCTATCAGTTCTCATGAAGAGCAAATCTACAAGCCCTAACTCTACAAATCCTAATCAAAAAGTGTGGCATGTACGTCTCTCTTTAACTGACGAGTTAACTCCCTTGAGATTAGATTAAGACATTATTTTTTAGTTATACTCAATCATATTTATCTATCGATTTATTTATTTATTGATAAACCTGTAAAACTTACTTGCAGCTCATTTGGCGCAATTGGCGCAAATCAAAAATTCCTATGCACTAGTAAATCTACGCTAATTTCATAGCAACAAAGTTATTTTCCGGTTCAACAAACTCGACTCTTTTTACTTTCATTTTCGCTCTCGTTTTGCCACGCAATTAAAAGTTACGATATCAATTTTTTTTCTTAGCAATCTTGGAAATGTAAGAGTAATGTAAACTCACGCAAGATTCGCGGAAATAAAACATACTTTGTAAACGCGCCTTGGCGCAACTATAGACCGCGCTAAATAACTTGAACCGTGTTATGACGGTACTGCGCATGACTTTTCTTAACATTAATTAAGTATCTACCATCATCTTAGTTCAAGTTATTTGGTGTGACATAAGAACGGGTGCGGAGCGGCAAAGTGGCGACACACGTAATTTGCTAAGAGGCGCGTTTGCAGAGAATGTTTTGATTGCTTATAATACAAACGAAAGAAAACCTGTTTTTCGCCTTGAAATTTAAATTTCTCATTAACATTTCGTCTTACGATATAATTTTAAGTACTTACATTGAAGTATTGCAAGTAATTTATCATTAAAAATTTATCAAATTGGAGTCAATGTCGAATGAGGCATTAACAAGAAAACTAGTTCCGTTTTAAAACGACACTTATTTAATTTAAATGAATGTTAGCTGGCTAATAGAATTAATAAGATTGGAATACGATTTTGATGGCTAATTTGATCCAATTGACCATAAAAGCGCGCGGCGCGGGCGCAGTTTCGCGGATGTAGTTTCTTATGGTAGACAGCAGGCTAGAAACTTACTATCGGTCCACCACTAGTTACCATTTCATTTATTGTGTTTGCTTTTAAAAATATGAGGTAGGTATTCCCACTATCCCCCAAATCCCACAAAATGGAGAGAGTAGGAATTCGTGGCATATTCCCCTTAATTAATGCTCAGGCTAATTTGAGGGATAATGGGCTTGGTGACTGGGATCAATGAGGAAAAGCACCCCACTCACACATTTTGTAAAGATCTCTCGCGATTTAAGCGACCCATCATTTTAGCGACCCAATTTTCGTTCTGCCAATGGCTGTCATACGTTAAAAATATAGGAGCAACACATGTGTAACATTATTAAAAGCCAGCTGCCATTTTATTGACCCAAATTGAATGTTTGCTCGCTGTTTCTGTAGATATAACCAGTCTTTTCCTAAGAAGTTTCTAAGGTCTTTGTGATCGACTAAAAATCCGCAATCTGCGTGAACTTTTATGATTTTAATTGGCGTAGTTAGCTGTAGGCGTGCCCGTGGTTCCGTTCGCAAGCTCAAACGAGAGCTAGTAAAAGCTTTATCTATTTTCTAATTTCCGGTAGGTAAAGCTTTTTATGTTGTGATATCCTTTATGATGATGTTATAAATAATGTTTGAATTAAGAGCAGACTTTGTAATGATCATTGATTGATCTCATCGCTTGTTTATGGTCTTATAGACGCCATTGTCAGGTGATGGATGACCAGCTGAGTTGACTCTCTGCTATCGGGTAGAGTTGATATTGTTTGTTAGGTAATTTTAAATCAGGTAGATATCGAAACGGGTAGAGTGGGGACGAAGCCTTCCGACCGGGTATTCTGCTGGTTCATCTGGCTGAATTGTCTTTCAACTAACTAACCTTAAGGTAACCCTTCTTCTGTCGTGTCAAAGAAATTAGTTTTGACGCGACTTTGATTTTGCCAAAATTTGGTGACGGATCTGGCCTTATAGGGCACACGGAGCAGGCCATGAAGTGTTCCATTGATTGCTAAGCCTTTTCACAAACCCTGCTGGTACCCTGCTTTTATGTCATCTAACTGAGGTCCTTGACAGGCCTTCCCGTGTAATGATTAATGCTAACACTATGTACAAGCGTCCGGCGCGGCGCCTGGACACAACTCTCCAAGACTCACTCGTAGAAGTGGGTATTGGAGAGGCGAAA
Source organism: Idaea aversata (assembly GCA_907269075.1). Lineage (NCBI taxonomy): Eukaryota > Metazoa > Arthropoda > Insecta > Lepidoptera > Geometridae > Idaea > Idaea aversata. The sequence goes on from OU026087.1 coordinate 14,603,860, forward strand.
ACGGTTTGGAGAGGCGAAAACGGTTGAAAAAGTGGGTATTGGAGAGGCGAAAACACAAAACGGTTCTTCTCAAAATAAGCCGTTGATACGAGAAGAAGGAGATGTCTTTCACCTGGATCTTGACCTCCGAAACAAGAGTCTTTCATTGTACCCTGTGCCGCGCTATTTCTTACCAATTGTTAACTCAGCAACTGTTGTTCTTATAATTAGTAAAAATAATTAATTTAGCCGAACCTCTAAAACGAAAATAAAAAAATGCACTTAAAGTTTAATCCATGGCCACGATCAAGTGCATCTAAAAGTAAATACCTAACTAATTTTCCTGCTCCTAAAATAAATTGAACTAAATGACTTATCTTCTTTCTGAGAAAATTTTATTCGTATATTAAGGTCGCCTGTCGTTAAAATATTAACATATGGTCGCTTTGACTCATTGTTCTAAAAACAAGTTAGAATTAGCTATTTGGATGATAGTTTGTGTGTCACTAGTTTCCAAACATATGTAAATTACGGTGCACCTGTTTGTATTTATGCATATTTTATCTTACACTAGCTGCTCCCCGCTGTTTTACTTGCGTTAGTGGCAATCGCGTGAAAGAAATCTAAAAAAAATACCACAGTAGAACGCATCCTCGTAAAGCGTGCAGTTTTTCTTTGATAGATTTAGTATCAACTTGGTCGCATGTCCAAAAATCCTTTCTTAATTTCTTCGTCCTAAAAAGCACCTCCATCCGAAGTTTCATGTAGTTTCAGTCCTCTTTTATGTAGGTTATATAGATTACTATGTAAAGTAAATTAATAAAAAATCGACTAAATAAAACACGCTATAAAAGCTTTTTAAACTTTTGGACAGTAATATATGAGCCATTTCAGATTTTATTTATTACCCATATCTCAGACTCCTTAAATAAAATTGAAAAATGGAACATGAAGAACTGTGGCGCCATCTTTACAGTTGATAATATTGACAGTTAACGCATGACCGCGTAGCTCAGTAGGCTGCGACGTGATTTACATTTGGAAATATTAGAATAATAAAGCTAAAATCGGTGAAGTGTTTGCCTATCCCAAGCTCTCAATATTTATAACGGAGTTGCCATTGTTTCTTGACTTTAGAAACGTCACGTATGCGGCGCCGAGTTGGAAAGGACGTGCTCTTACGCATCCAATGATACCAGAGACATAAACAATCGCCTTTCATGGATAGAGACGCTTGGCTACTGTTAATGAGGGTTCTCTGTACGATGGTAATTTTGATGACCCAAAGAAAATTTAAAGTACGTACTGCGTATTGGAATCAGTGGCTACTAGTGCAAAGACGTGTAAATGTGACTCTGGCTTCTGTTCCATTTTGGACCGTTATTTTGAATTCCAGATCATTATTCAGGTAACTTTAATCCGAATTCAGGTATATTCAGTAATTCAGGTAACTGGTAAGTTACCTTCATAGAAATACTTCATTTTACATCAATCACCTTATTAACAATCGGGATTGAATTTACCCTACTTAGACACGCTCGAGTTCCCTATAAATAATCTCGAACAAAGATAAAAACACCACAAAAACATCGAACATCGACAAAAACTAGTTTATTATACGTGCTTTTAATTGTTTCCGTATATTTTGCAGTTTTATGGAGTCTTCGGTAAATTGTGAAGGCGAACACTCGATTTGACTTGACACTGACAGTAATCTGAAATTGAAAAAATCTGGTTCCGTACCATGTTGTTGGAGCCTCACTTCAATATTGTTTTTTTTTTCTGTTTTGAGTATTTGTTGTTTTAGCGACAACACACATACCTATATCATCTGTGATCAACTGTCTTGCTATCACGGTTCATGAGATACAACCTGGTGACAGACAGACGGACGGACGGACAGAGAAGTCTTAGTAATAGGGTCCCGTTTTTACTCTTTGGTACGGAACCCTAACAAAATGGCGTCATTAATGACACCTAGTTGCAAAAAGTGCACGAAATAAAAAGTTTTAAAAATAAGTTGTAATTTATCGCTATACTATGACACAAATCCAATTTGTTTGATGATGGACGAGTTATATTTTTAGCTGAGAGTGCAGTTTTTGTTAAAGAAACTTATTTCCTTCATAAATCATGTTGGGATGCTATTAATGGTCAGTAGCATGGACCGTAATATATGATCTGTTGCTATTTTTAAACGGTCTCAAGTAATTCTTAACTGAATACAAAAAAAAATACAAATACAAATATATTTATTCATCAAAAGGTGAGGTACAAAAAAGAACAAAAAAAATGAAAAAAAACTGTGAATGTGGTGAATGAGAGACTAAAATTAAAAGGGTGGAAAAGTTTCACCACGGTAACAAAAAAAATACTTAATCCCTTTTAAGTAATTATAAGTATCACCAGACAGGACATTCCTGAAAAATAAAAACCTTTTTGTCGAGAGTTAATTTTTTAATTATAGTTCAGGAAAATTACCCTAAAACTGAAAATTTTGGTAATTTTTAAGATTTGGCAATAGCGGGCTCTTAGGTATATCATTGACATTTTAAAAATTACATGTAAGTAGTAATATATATTACGTTCATGAAAAATTACCTAGAGTTTGGGGAGTAATATTCACAAACTCGAAAAAAAAAACTTTTTTTATTATTTAGGTTAGGTCTGCTGGTGCTACCTACATGTTAGGATCTGTATGAGCACGTCTTTAGTTTAAAATGCTCAGTTAAACAATGTAACAAACTCATAGAATTAGTATTCCGTGACCACATCTTATTGTTTCCCACAAACAAAAGTGTCCAGCGGTTTATTTGTTTACGCCAAACTAGGTATATTTAGTACGTAATTACGTATATCACTACCTACATAGTATAAAACAAAGTCGCTTTCTCTGTCCATATTTCCCTTTTATTTGTACGCTTAAATCTTTAAAACTACGCAATGGATTTTAATGCAGTTTTTTTAATAGATAGAGTGATTCAAGAGGAAGGTTTATATGTATAATACATGCATAATATAGCCGTGCGAAGCCGGGACGGGTCGCTAGTTTATATATATAGGTACGTTGTATATAAAAGTAGAAAAAAGAAATACAGGAACTACGAGTCTAAAACGAAACTTTTTCCAACATAGAGGAACATGCGAGCATTAAAAAAGGATTTATAGAAACTCGACCCTTCGAGATGTAAATAGAGCTAGGCCATAAATGAGTATAAAGTTGGTAGTTCAAAGTTACTATTATGTATTTTGTGTCTTTACTTTTAGGAAATTATAAGTATTACTTTTTAAAAGACACTAACGCGGGATAAAACCGCGGGGCACAGGTAGTATTTTTCTATTTGGTAACTGTCGCATCTGTGTTGCCATCTCGAAACTAGAAAGTCCAATACTATAATGTTGCGTCATTTACTACCGGCAAATTGCTACGGTTTAACACCTTACAATTTCTAATAAGCAACGTTTTAATTTACAACGAATTAAATTTTAAAGGATTTTCTTAACAAAATAATAGTTTATTATTTTTAACACCCATTGTTCTTGTTAATACTTAGCGTAAATATTCGCACAATTTTACGATTTCGGCATTTTTTAAATGTGTTTACTCAACGGTCCGGTTTAACGAAACCAGAAAAACTGTTCCAACACCTTTATTTTCGACTTTAACTGCACAAAAACTAAGCACTGCGTAGTTGTTTCATCGTAAATTAATTCTATAATGCTATCACGCATGTTCGAAATATCGCAGCTATATATGACAGGTGTATTATGCAATATCGTATCAAAAAACTTTCCCGAAATAACTGGCTACAATAATTTGTTGTTCTGCCGGTTTTGATGGAAAAAAGCAGCGCGAGCGCATTGCATAGCGCACAGATGCTTGCCCATTAAAATACTCGCCCGCGCATCTTTGTCTATTTAGAGAAATAATAGAGCTCATAACGAGCGTTTACCCTTTTTATCATAGATCACGAGATGGACGCAATAATAATTTTCTTAATTTTCCAACATAAATTAAAGTGGAATTTTAAAATTAACCACAAATCTGAAGGTCTTGAAATACCTTTTAAATTTTATAAAAATAAACTATCGAAAATAAGCTTGTTCTTCGAATCAAGCGTACCAAAAACTTTAATCTGATCGATCTGACGCATGTTTCGAAGTATGAAACAGGTTTATCAATAGAGATTATCAGGCAGACGACACCTTATGTATCAAAACCAATTTCTCATTCTGGGCCCTTAAAAACTGATAAATTGCTCCGAACGGTGACCGTCTCACAGCTCGGTGGCGCGAGTTTAAATTCGTTTTGAGGTGACAATACATTTTAAAGAAACTTTAAAGACTTAGCGACCAGTATACGTCCAATAATTTTAAACTACACAATCGTGCAAAAAATGTTGACTCAAAATGATGTTCAAGCTGCTTAGCTAGATCAAGCAAGAACATTTGGATTGCAACGTTGGATTTTGTGCACCGTTCAAGCGATATGTTCTAAAGTTTAGAACATATCGCTTTAGAATCTAAACATCCACGTCTCAAGCAGCTTGATTATACTTGTGTTGGATTTAATCGTTTTGACAGCAAACTGGGAAGCATTCAACACTGCCCCGTTTGATGTTAAAAAATTGAATCGTGGTTCTGTACAATGTTGTTTTATACAATTTGGAATACTGCAATTTATTTGCACTTCTGTTTAAAGTCGTTTCACGTTCCTCGCATGTGCCGCTGCCTTAATAGACGGCTGGCATTCCGTCGAGGATGTCACCTGCAATTTCTTAATTTAGACCTGTTAAACAATTTTGTTCGCGTCGTTTTTTACGAAGAATTCAACTCTTGAGTTGGTGTCGATTACTTCAAACAAATAAAGGAGTGCCATTTAATTAATTGAGGAATCATTGTCTCTGAGAATTTGTAGAGGAACAAATTATATTGGTTTGATGTGTCAATCATGTGTGTAGGAGGAGGTAATCAAAAGGCGGCAGAGTTCATAGCCCAGACACGTACGAGCAGTTAATTACCAACTTTCTAGTTTGTTGGAATTTTGATAACTGACAAGTCGTTGTAAAGTCTTGTTATTTATTAATTTTGACCAGCGTTTGATCAGGTTTAATTGATCAATAGGCTCTATAGATCATTGAAAGAAAACAAAACTGATAGATGTGTACAGCTATCAAAACGAGTCCGAGCAATATCAGCAAAACAAACGAAACAATCGTAGATTCCATTAAAAAACTGGTCCGGTAATCCTCTATCCATTCATAAATCGCTCGGTTGCAAAGCAAAGCAAACAAGACGAGACTTCGTCGAGTCGTAAATCGAATACGAAACGAAATCGCGGTCTTTTGTCTCGCGCAATTACTACAGCCCTCCATCTAGTGGAGTTATCACCTCGCCATTAGAAGTACCCTCTTTAACCGCTAACAATGGACAATTACATTGTGAGTTAATGACCGCTCGGCGACAAAAGAAACCAATTGCCGATGGCACCACACAACCAGCCGATTAGACCTTTACGATCCCATTACCCTATTCCTAGTTCCATATCCCATCCTCACCAGCTAGAGGTCAACTTCCCCTGGTGGTTGGATAGTTAATTTTCCGTCTAGAAAGTGAATTAGTTCTCAGCGATTGTGTGTGGAAAGCGAATGGTTTTCGTGTTGAGAAAACGTATTTCACACGGTGGAAACTCGAAGTGATTGTTGGGTAAATGCTGTGAATTGTTTATTAATTAATTGATTTGTTATTTTTTTTTACTGATGACATTGTAGCTAATACAATTGTGTTAGTTTTTGTAAAGAATCAAAGAAGAGTGAGTCATACAATTCAATTTTAAATCATATTTTCTGCCAAGGACAGCCGCTTTGAAATCAACATTGTTTTCTTTATATTAAAAAGGCGACAAAGAATTTAATTGGTGTTTATTTGCCTGTTTAAACAGTGGTGACTGAAATTGCCCTATGAGTCAACCTCGGCTCGACTGCAATAAGATTTAATGACCCATTGGGATGCAGCGAATTCACCTTGACTTCAAATTGTCGACCGAGGACGTAGTGATCTAGATCAATCTATAAATAATGCCCGACTAATCCCGCCTATATTATTGACTTTAATTAAGATTGTATTGGTCTAATTGGTTGGCCAATTTCGTCATCGTTTTATTAATCTATGACCTGTTGTAAATTAGTTGGAAAAATGAACCATAAACACCATTGACATTACAGAGGTAATTTCATTGGTTATAATCAGTTTCATCTTTTAAAACTCTAACTAAACCAAAAAATTAGTCTCTAGTATTCTGTATTTGAATTTAAATCGAATGAATTGACAGTGATATTCTTCTTATTGGGTGTTAAATTCAATCAAAGAGACATGAATGTAAATGCGCGTCACCTGCGCCCGCGCAACTCGCCGCGCCGCCGGCCGCTGAGCGCACGCACCTCGGTGGGCGTTACAATTTATATTGGGTATAATGGCGAAAGTGTCTCTTGTCGGCCTCTTTGATACCTAAATGCTGATTAATCACCTCCAACATTAGAGAAATTCAGATTTATTGCCTGGTAAATACTTACTAGTATCGCTTTACTTAGTTTTGGTCAGAGAAATCGGTTTACAATGAATTTATATCTAAGTAAAGATCCTAAAATGGATCTGAAAGGTTTCACTTTATGAGGTAACAATTGCGTAAACTAAACATTTTTTTATTTTACCATGGCCCTGTAGATTCTAAATAAATAAAAACAAATAAATTTATTGATACATAATTATCTTTATGATGTTAATTATCTAATAAACGAATCTACTGATATATTACGACATGGCATTTTGATAATCGATCGACCATGCCAATAGCCCAATTACACGGTAGGTATATTATTTACTTATCATAAAATCAATAATAGATCAGACTCAGTAACAGTACATTTTTGTGTCAAGGCTGCTGTAAACAAGCACGCACATGTTAATTTAATAAATTAAGACATTGCACTGCCACTGTGTTTAATAATATTTACCTTGCTGTATCATACGGTTGTTAATTCGATTATTATAAAAGTACTATTTGAAATTACAGGTCTAAAAATAAGGAACTCTATACTTACTTACATTAAAAGATTAAATCAATGTAGTGATTTGGTTTTTGAGGTACGGATGCATATTTTATTGACATAGACATAGATAGTATATCAAGAAACTTAATTGCCTTGGCCCTTGTAAAGGGTTAGCTAAAACAACAGAATATTATTTTTAGGTTTTTTATTATACATATCAGGCATAGGATTTTAAATAAGCGCGATTATTTTTACTCTTTTTTCACAACTAAAGTTAGTCAAAACGAGATATTTATAATGTTTTTTATTTTTTGCAGCTTGATATTTTTGGTGCATTAAAACCTCGATTTTCACGGGACTGAAGTTTATACGGATAGATCTTGATAGTTAGATATATCCCATTTTTAAGAATGCATCAGACATTATCTCTTTCTCCTCTATTACATAGAGTCATCTACTACAGGCGCCAATTTACCGTTGGAATGTCGGTAAAACCACGCTTGTTATTAAAATCATTCTCGTTTCGTCAGAATCAAAATAATTACACCTTACTTGTACCTCAGTTCCTCATTCAACAAAATGGGTATGTTGTTATACAATATCCGATTCTCGTAAATCATAGACCATCCAGTTTTAATTAAAGTGATTCAATAACATTGGTTTTATTACTTCCAAAATAAGATTGAGTTCTATTTGTGTCTTATTTTGTGTTGAATTCTTTAGTATTTTGGTAAAGAACATATTTTTATATGATTTTATATTTCAATGTGTGATGGTTTTGAGTTGGAATTGAAGCGTGTTTCTGATTTCTTGTCGTCATTACATTGATGAGTTTACACTCGATTTGAGTCGTGGACAGCGTGATTCTGCTGTCTTGTTTCAGACGATTATGTTCGAATAGGTCTCGTTAACACAGACGATGTTACATGACATAGATTTACCGCTCACAATCTACCTCTTACTCTAATAGATGCGAATAAAAAAGAGAGATCTCAGCGGTCGACGTCTCAATCGTATCTGCGCTAAATAGTCTGTCATTAAGACCCGATCTCGCGCTTCTTGCGATGCGTACGCGCAGCCACAATGGTAGACCATCAACTACAATTGAGATGAAAACGATAGCTTTGACCGCGGAATTGTCTGCAATCATTTGTAGAGCTGTTTTTGTGTGGTAGTTTAGGTCGAGTCAAAGAACGCCGATAAATATGTCAGTAATAAAATAAGAGTTATGTGTTGACAGATATCGTTTGTTGGTTTTCTTCGGCGAATCAGATAAAACTATCGCTTGTATTGTAATAGATCGATCGTGGAATTGATCTAGTGCGCTTCTGCGTCAAGCGTTTGTTGAAAACTATGTCTATTGTATCTAAACCTGTATATTTTCAATACGTTATCTTAAATAGAGACGTTGAGATTTATCACAACGACTTGTTCTTACAAAAGTTAGAAAGCGAAATGAACTCACAATTAACTTTTAAAGGGTTTCCGCGTAAATCTTGATAATCAAACACCAACTGAGTCAGAAGTCAAAACCGCTTATGCAATATCAACTCTAAATATATCGAAGAAAAGTTGTAATTCGCGTGCATTTGGGACCGAAGATAAGTCATTGGAAAGTGAAATGGGGGCGCACCTGCTTGAAGTTGCTTTCTTTACGTCTTGTTGTACTTTTTGCCGAGTGAGAGTGGTCTAGATAGGATAATTGTGCCGGTAGCAGGCCGTGACAAGTTCGGAACGCCCTCCTGAATGCACCTCTCGATAATTCGTCAAGTGCAACTTTTGCTTTTACTTGAAAGCGAGTGGAACAATGACCCGCCATCTTGGGAAGTCTTTCGTTAATGATAAATACTTCGCTTTTTATTGATTAAATAATTTACAGCTCCTTTATAATAAACTTTAGCTTAACTTAATTTGATTGGTAACAAGTTTTCAGTTGTTAAATAATTCTATCTAGATACCGAGTGACGATCGGAGAGATATTAGCGTTATACAACACATACCAAGCTGCTAATGAAGCAGAAATTAGAAACTTCATGCCTCTCCTCAAGTTCCGAATAAATTCATACTTGCATAGTTTTAGAAACTAGACGAAAGAGAACATAAAACCTCTAGCAAATGTAAGCAGATATATAAATGTAAGTACCTCGTGGTTTCAAGGAACATAACAAGTGCAAAGAAAATAAAATATAGTCTTGTTCGTTCTCTGACATAATCGATTAAAAGCTAATAAAGAAGCTCGTCCAGCTGAGAAAAGCAAATGGTTCGCTTTCTCGTTAGCGTATTACAGCGGATGAATGATTAATCTGTGCCCTAGCCGCTCGTGCGCAGACTCCGGGGCGCCCGCGCATCGCATCGCCGCTATCGGTTAGCTGCGCGCGCGCCGACGAAAGTGCAAGTTCCCCAGTTCTCACGACCCTCCCTCTTCCCCTCGACTCTCACGACCTCCATCTGCCGGTCGAGTTGTGAAACTATCGATTATCGTAATTCGAATTATTTACACTTTCGGAAAGTAATCGTGTCTAAGCAATGTGCATGCGATCTGATAAATGAGCGTCATCGCCGACATGTTTGGTCTCTAGACTCTCGAGTCGAGTTTCGCGGCTCGACTTGTTAATGTTGATGAAATCTTAGAGAAATACCGTAACAAGTTCTCTGTAACAATGAATCAAGATTTAAGTCTCGAGTGTTACATTATTTGCATTGCTAGGGTAAGTTATTTGTAACTTTGTCTTTTGCTGTGTAAGCTTCGCAATAGGTTATTTTGAATGAGCAACTATTACAAGTTGACATCGTTCTGAAATTGTCACATGCGATAAACAGTTGTATTGAAGCTTTGTACAAACCATCATAACTGCCTGCCCCGCGATTCTGCGTATTAACAAAACTTAACTTAAGCCACATGAGTAGACTACTCATGTGCTTAAGCATTACGTTTCCTGCTGCACTCTCGCGTTTTGTGGGTATTGGTCTCCTCCAAAATTTCATTCGATCACTTTCTATCTCTTTTCAAGATGTTTTCTTCTAAACAGTCTTTCCAACGTTTCTTAGTCAGCGTCTTGGACGTTTCTGCTAGAGATAGTCTTTACTGGTCTACTTTTATCTATCCCTTCTCACCAGATATCCTACCCATCCTCTTGCAGTATCAAGAGATTTCATTGTACTACCAACAACTAAGATCTTCCTTCCCTTCACTTTGTTTGTCCTTGAGAGTATCTAAAGTGACACTTTTATTCCTTTGCTTAGATTTATTTCGTAAATAAATCAAACAAAAATCACAATTACTATTCTCATAGCAAATACCAATCTAAGAGCTTGTAAAACTATTCCAACTAGTTAAAGTAGAATTGTAAATCAAGTTACAGTTTGTGTTTACAAAGTTGCAATATTTTTGCCTGTTGCCTAAACAATATGAAGAAATCATAGGGATATATTATTAATTCGTGGCTGTCACAATTATTTAAATGTGCCATATAGCGTACTTGGAAACCCAGATTAATCTATCAAAGATTACATAGGTATGTGTAACTATCTAATATTCAAATTAACCAGTCATCTCAGTTAGAAATATACTTAACCTAACCTTATTTCTCATAAATAATCATTTCTATCACTTACGTTAATCCGACTTTAATCCTAATAACTTTGACTCAGGCCCGTATATTTAGTTAAATGTAGCATGACCCGAAGTGGGCTCTAAAATTCTACGAGATTCTCCATAACGAATTTACAGAAAATAAAAAATGTCAACGCGACTACGACGGTAGCCGGGGCTTAGTGAATAAATCCTTAATCTCTTTTTTATTGGAGTTTTAATGACATTTATATGATCATAGGTTGGAGAAGTTTTTTACCTATATTGTCCCACCGCTTGGAAAAGATTTCTGGAACACTTTTCCAAGCGCCTCTATCCTTGGGTTGACCAGTCTCTGTCAAAAGCATCTAGTTCGTCTTGTCATCTTTTTCAGGGTCGGTTTTCTGGCATCCATTTCGTGACGATCTTAGCCCCTCCGACTCACCTGATCCGCCTAATCCCACTTCATGTTGACAGTTTCTCCACATCGGCTATACCAGTCTTGGAACGCGTGTTCTATATGTGGAATACCGACGATGCTGCGCTCTATAACTCTTTGGTAAACCTTGAGCTTGGACTTTTGAACTTCGGTCAAAGATCAGGTCTGAGCAAAAGATACAGTGACATCGGGAAGTCGCCCTTCGTATTTTTTTTCGCGCAAGTTTCCTACCGACAAATTATACAGGACACACATGCATCGGTTTCTACTTTCCACACAACTAATGAACTTATGAAGCTATTCACTGATTTTAATGATGATTGCCGGCGATAATTGAGAAAATATAGGCATCTAAACAGAGTCGTCCATGAAAAGACATTAGTCGATAATCTAACGGACAAAGAAACAATAAATTCGATACACGCAGTATAACGGTGGTGACAGATAGACAGGCTTACCTGGTCATATGGAATACTTGACACACATTAGTACTAACACACCGGTTTCTTTAAAGTCAATTGTTTTCAAGTTAAAATGTGTAAAGGCTTTGTTCTGACTTCTTCTTTACTTATAAACTATTTTAGAAAAGCAAGTTAAACGGGTTTCTAAAACAAAAAGTATATAAAATGGGTCTAACCATCACAACTAGCAAATTATTTTCCAAAAATCCATTACAATTTTTGAATAAGAAGCAGTGGAGCAGCACGACCTGCGCCGCAAATAGTAGAAATTATAACCTTACAGTATGCATTTTTTCTTTTATCTTTGGTTTCGATTTGAATAAAGCCAGTGTCAGGTAATCTTTGCATTAATTTTTGGTATTACTTCTATCTTTCTTCCATCTTCTTATTTCACTAAAACCATCGTCAACGAAACCTCGGCGTATAGTGTTTGTTTTCAATTTTTCTACGTTCAAGAAATGAATAATGGCTAGCCGACAAGCAGTTTAAGCCATTTACGTCAAACTATTCTTCAGTTTTTGATCGTGTTTGACAAGGAAGTATAACAATAAAAACGTATACTGTGTAACACAGCAGAGTTACAAAAACCTCGACAGAGCGTGCGGTTACACAAATCATTACACCACTGACACAATCTGGCCTTTATTCGAATATTTGACATTTGTTATCACAACTGTCAGAATTACAAGCATTGTTGTATCAGTCGTTGACCTCGTGACGTCACGATGACGTAAGTCTTGTACAGCTAGGTTTAGATTTAGTTATTGATGTTTGAATGGATCGGTCGTCAATTTTATTGCAGGCTTGTTATTATATTGTGTTGAATGTTGAATGTTTATGTAATATTGGTCGGTAGGTCAATGCTTGAACCGTTAGGGAATTCGTCTTAATATCTCACATTTATTCCCCTTCATTCTCTATCCAATTCATTCAGTCTTCTTCTAACATTGTCCTCTAGTAGCCGTCATCTCATACTTCAAACCCATCTCTCTCATATCCTGTCTCGCACAATCTATACATCTTTTCTTCTTCATTCTTCCTTTCCATCATTTATTTCCACTGCACGCAATATTTTTAAAAGCTTTTATTTAACTTGCAATGTATGTATGTTTGTTCGGTTGAAATCTTGCAACTTAATTTTGATCCACTTCCCGGTTATTCCATGCTTACTCCCCTCGCTCAGCGATCCAAAGTATATCTTGGACTCCGAAACTAGAGTCTTCCATCGCTCCCTATCCTGCGCTATTTCTCCCTCAATTGTTGACTTAAAGTTCAAGCAGGTCAGCTTCCACTGTATCCTTTTATCGATACCTGATTTTTTTAAATCCTTTAATGAATTTAGTTCAATTTAAACAAATTTAAAGATCCACATTCATTTTACTGCCTTGGATTGCAAAAATTCTGAAGTGTTGTGTAGCTATAAGAATTAAATGATTGCTAAAAGTCTTAATTTATTTCGAAATATTTCAACAACTAATTTACTAATTCAACATACTTACTTATCTACTAAATTACATAATCATCTATTCTAAGCCTACTATGTATGCAAAAATGTATATCTTTTTAGATAACACTAAGGTTTCCATTACAATTCAAATAAGCAGGCAAATAAGCGTCACATAAATATTATTACAGAATTGCAGACCCACTGTAGAGGTCAAAAATTACTATTATTGGACCGTTTTCATTCTAACAATGTTTGTCTAATAAATGAGTTGAAAGATTTTTAACCTTTAACTCAAGCAAGACATTAGAATCTTGCTTGAGTTGAGAATTTTCTAATAATATCAATTTTGGAGCTCTATCATGGGTCTGCACTTATGTTACCTGATTGTCCCTATGTATGTTGGCACAGTGGTTACCATGCTGGACTGTCAAACACTGAGTTGCGGGTTTGATTCCCGTCTCAGACAAGTATTTATGCTTAGATATTGATCTGTGGTCTGAATGTTTCTATATATTATAAGTAGATATATATTTACAAAAGAAAATTATCTAAGTTGTATATCCGTTGTCTAGCACCCATAATACAAGTCTAGTTACTCGGCTTGGGGCTGAATGGCGATGTGTGGAATGTCCTGCAATATTTATTTAATTTTTTATATTAGTTCACCGATTACTCGAAGAACGGCTCGACTGACTCAGCGAGGATCTTCGAAATGATGAACAGTATTACACAACGAGAGTATATATAGCAAATTGTTCAGTTTTCTATCAGTAGTTACCAATATCAAAAGTTCTTATACAAAGTATTGTCGATCGTGGAATCACAATCTATATTAATTTACTTTATACTACTTTTGATGTAAATTCAATACAAAAGTTATTAAATAGGTTTTGTTATTACCATAACCTGCGGCATTATATTGCATTAAAAATATCTTAACTCCAATACAATGTTGCAAACGGAAAAAATATATTTAATAAATTTAATCTTACAGAGAGGTACTAAGAAAAATGAGATATTCCAATCCTACTCCAAAAGCCTGCCCCCAAATGCTTGCCCCTGAGTGGGGAATTATCGTGTCATCCAAATAAAAATTCTAATTTTAATCGGAGCTGTATTCAATTCAATTCAATTCAATTCATTTATTGCGAATAAAGGTAGGTACATGGTATGGTGTTACATTAATGAATGTATGGTGTTACATAATAATGTATGCCTAGCATGAAGACCAAAACACGATACGATAAAGCGATATAACTACATCAACTCTCAAAATATGATAGATAAAGCCGCTACGTTGAATTTTTATCATAATTTTTATCGCAATTTATAATAAAAATTTAAGAGGCTTTCTCTTATACGAACACCTATATCTTCTCAGTGTGGAAAAATATATAACTATTTTAAAAATCATTTTCTATATTGTTTTGTAGTGTTTCCTTAAAGTTTTTGACATTTCATTTTTGTTTTTTATTTATTATTTGTTTTTAGCTATGGATAGCTAGGAGGTCAAATCTAAGTTTTTTAAGGTCACGATTTCAAACTTGTCTTGAGTAATTTTAGAAGTAGTTTTAAAATTAAAGAATATAAACAGACATGATTTACTTTTACTACTAAAGTTATTTTAAACGGAATATTTACCAATTCCTTAATCCATTTTTCCCTCAAGTAAATGTAAGTAGGTATAAGCTGTTATTGATAAGTAAATCGCCCTGGACGCAACACTGTGGTAACATATAAATGGATCAATTTATCTTTAATGATACTCTGAGGCAAAAATACTTTAGCGAATATTATATTGATGATCACGATTTAGCACTTTGTATCATAATGCTACGTAGAAATGCCACAAAAATAATACTCTACTCAGTTCTGTTATTGTAATTCTACAATATTATCTAAAATCTCAACATTGACCGACGGACAAAAGATTTATTTGAAACATTTTTAACCTATTTGGGCTAAATCAGCAGACCACATGTCGTACAGAGAAATTAATTTAATCAGAATCATCAAAATTGATCCACGCGTTTGACTTCTAAAACGCTACATAGAAACAAACATTCATACATAGACCGACAAACCCTACTTTGCATTGTGCAATCGGGTAAAAAATTCGTATAATGACGCGTTTTTATAAAATCCATAGCCGCTCCCTGTCCGTTTACACCTTGTTTACAAAAAGCTTGATTCCGGTTTAAAATTATTTATTTTAATAGGTGTCATGCAGTGCATTATATCACTTTGAAACGTCTTAAAAATTAAGTTAGGATGTGTGCCTTCGGAACGTGCCCACCAATGAGAAGAAGGCACAAGAAACCCATGGGGGTTTTTTTTGTGATCATGCTCACAATGGTCAAGATATCAAATATTTTTGAAATGGAGCAATTAAAGTTATGTCCATGGGTCCTTTTTACGAAATATCGTAATACGCATTACCGCACAATTTCTGCTTTCAAAAAATTTTTAACCTGTTTATGGACATGTCATATACCTCTTTAGGTAATTTATTATAGTAGAGCACACATGTACTATTAAACGACCTGTTTATTTTCCGGAGCCTACTACCGGGCACGGTCAGATCATCCTTATTTCTTAAGTTGAAATTATGAATATCACTATTTTTGCGAAAAATATCAGGAATTTTGTGAACGTAGAGCAAGTTAAAAAAGGTAACAAAATCTGTCGGTCAATGACATGTCCATTACAACATTTCACTTACGTTGCTTACTGTACACAGTGTACTTACTGTACGTAATAAACCAGATTGCATTTCTTGCAAATTGTGTGTAAACAAACAAGGTGACCTAGTAACTGCTATTTCAACGAGAAAAACACGAAAACTTTACAATAACTGTTTTTACTTACTTTTGCACTTGAATGTAGGTATTTTTTTATTTTACGTAAAATATGACGCGGTTTTGAGGTTAAAATCTATTGCGTTTGCTCTAAGTTTGCAATTGCAGCGTAAAAGGAAAAAATAATGCATCTCATATTAATAATTTTAAAAATATCTGGGGCGTAGAAGTATTTTTTTTTACAAATTATGGTTTAGCGTTTGACCACTGCCTGATGGTACTTAGGTGACGATGTGGTCTGAGATGTATCACGCTGTCCTAGAACATACCTACAGTACAGATGCCTGAAACCTGATTTTACAGAATGTAATGTATTTGGGATCTTTGCTTATGTTCTTATTTTCTTTTGTTTCAGGCGAGCAGAAAGATATCGAAATGTGGATATCTATTCGTGGCGCCAGGCTGGGATTTCTCAAATCCGCTCTACAGAACAAAGGTAAGTCCTTACAAAGTAAAGATCTAAACAAAAACCCGTCGTACGATACTTGTCAACTGCTATACGTTGTCGTGACGTTTCGAATGCGCTTGATCAAGGCATAGAAAGATACCAATGCTCAATAATACCTAAGACATAAGTTGATTAAGAAGCAGATTACCTAACCGATAAACGATAAAAATCCATATTTGTTATCCATATAAATTACCAATATTTGACAACTTAGCCTATGATATCAACTGCTGGTCTTTCCACCTATAACAGTCCTGTTGGTGGAAGGATGAAAAATCTGGCATTGAGAAGAAGTGTAGCTCGTTCATTGCCTTCTGGGCTTGCCTCGGGGTCGTCTGCCGTACGTATAGGATTTCAGCATGTTGCAATTATGGCAGAAAGTTCGTTTGGTGGAAATGGTGATGCTAGTTCTGTAGCACAGTAAATTCTGTTAATTTTGAATTACATTTTTCTCCCAACGATCTACATAACTATTAAAACATTACACGTCCCTATAATTTCGAAAGTGTGACCTATTTTTACGGTCTGTTGTTTTCCCCGACACTCCCTGCTCGAGTACTGATGCTAATACGCAGCTGCGTTCAATTGTCTGCGCATACGCATCGCGAAGCTATGTCATTATGTCTCTTGTTCTTCGGTGACATTTTCATAAAGTACTGTTATGAGTATCGATTGTTTTAAAAACACACCTTGCTTTAAGTATGAGAGGTGATGTAAATGGGGCATGTTTATAATGTAGCTGGTGTTGTTTTGCGACGACCGACGACGCACGTGCGCAAAATCAAAATAACTTTAATTTACGCCACGGCATCGTTTGGGTTGCGCGATTAGTCGTCCCTGTTTTTTCGTCGTTACCTCAATGCTGGAGATCATTTCTCTCTGGTGTAGTGAATTGAACGTCTTCCTCCATCAGCCTCTATCGGTTGCCTGATATAGAGCCTTGCTGAAATGTATGTCCAGCTGTCATGATACCTGGGAACTTATATCTTACATCAAACATAATAAACATCCAAACCTGACACTCCTGTTCAGTTATCTTTATCAGGTGCCACATCCACTTGCCAATAAATTGATAATTCCCGCCAAAATCTTTGATTAATATTACTGAACTCAAAATTCACGCTTCGAAATTCAACTGGTGTTTCTTTTTTCACTTTTTGGCGCCGAAACTGAACCACCCGCTGGGTTTCTTATCATAATATCCGAGATACGGAATATCGAATGCCTTTTTCTCTTGCATAAAAATTTATATTTGTTAAATCGATGGACGATTCGAATCTGGCTTTATTTACTTAAATTGACAGTTGTCTGAAAGTTTATTTGATGGCTTTTTCTGTATGGGAAGATTTTTACGCTCCTTTTTTGATACATACAAATTGTACGAATTTCTTTTATGTTTTTAAAATAATTTGACTGAATTCCTGGGCAGGTGTGGTTCATTCTGAACCGGTATTATACCTACAGATCCTAACAAAGTCCTCTTTTTTATAAGTAAAACTAAACTCCAAAATAACAATTTCATATTCATATATCAACTGTTGTGACAGCTTTAAAAATAATTTTGATTGTGTTCCAAATATATACATGGAAACTTTTATATATCCGGGGTTTTAACGGTAAATGGTCTGTCAGTTGATTAATATTAATTATACTTTTGACATTATTTTGCGATCAATCGCAGACATACTTGCATAATTCATTGAAAATACTCAGGAAATTTAAAACAGGAGGAATTCTTTGAACGAAAATAAGTCATTATTTACACTTATATACTACACACTATTTAATTTGAAAAGTAATTAAATGTAAACTGAGTAGGTTATTAACTTATTAAAATAACCCATTAGCATTTTATATTCAGCAATATACACCGCCAATAAAATATGAACGTTTCTCCGAATCGCGATTAGGGTCTAATGTGCCAAGTGGTTTTTTGAAAAATAGTTTATGAATTCCTGCGTTTCTACATTAGATATAAACGACAACGGCTCTAATCTCTTTACAATCGTCGTTTAGGTGCGTCAAGTAATAGCTCCGCACGATAAGTGCGAATGGCAACATCTAGTTTAGATTAGGTTTGATTAGTTTAAGTATCTCCAGCATTTAAACCGGATGTAAAAAATATTATATTTCTTAGTAATATTTGTCTTTTAATATTGGGATAAGGATAAAAAAGAACATACTTGTTTATAAACAAGCATGACTCACTGCTTTTTTTGGTAAATGTTCTTAATAATCTAGTGCGGCACACCTCTACAAGCTGCGCACATCACTATAGCAGCCTTCGAAGTTTGAACTTGCTGTCAGCATGCATCGATTGTCTACCCTGATGAGGAGAGCCTCACTCTATCTTCAGCCTTCGTCCGCGTACTTCTTCTATAACGTTTCCATTATTGGTCCGCTATACCTAAATCTCCGTATTACTATTTTACTTACAGTCTATTTATAGTACAAGTCTTATATTTCCTACGTGCGTTCTATTCCAAACTATAACATCACCTCCACAAGCTAATTTGTATTAGTTATCGTATCCACATCGTTGTAGGCTAATGGGAAAGCGTTTATCATGAATGTGACCCTGGCATTGTTGTACGAGGACCTCTCATTAACTTTATCTTATTTTGTTTTTGTAAAGTTAATTTTTGCTTATTTGATTTGCAAATCAGTTTTAACCTACAAAAAGTCAGTAAGTGTCATTTTTTATTTCCATGTTTATCGTTCTATTTACTACTTGGGGTTTTAAAATAATATTTAATAACATTATTTTATCTTCAAAGGAACAATTTACACAAAAAAACAACAGTTACATAAAAAAGCTATTTATTATAATGATACAAACGTTTTTCAATCGTGATTGTGTTGTGATACGAAATACGTTTTAAATGATTCTAATTGTATTTGAAAAACACGTTTGTGAGGTACCTAAGTACCTACCTGCCTAAGAGAGGAAGTAATTATTAAAAACCACTTAGGTAGATGTTATAATGGTATTAAGTCAGTAATAATAAATGATTGTTCTTGGTAAGTATTCATACAATATTATGAGGTAATCTGACTACGTTAATACAAAAATATGGAATAAAAATAAAGCAATGACGAAATGGAAAAACCATGAGGACTTCTGACTTAAAATATAATTATTATGCATCTAATCTTCTGCATAAAAAGATGATTTTTTATGTAGGTAGGTAATACTAATTATATGTAGAATAAATCGTACCAAAATACGAATATATTTATTCAAAAAGCCATTTTACATAGTAGGTAGACAATGGCAAGGCACTAAATAATTATACAAGAAAACAACAAATAAGTATGCCTGAATTAGGAATTCATATTAACAGTTAAAAGGTTTTTGATAGAACAACGTATACAAACACCATCTGTAATGATACTGATGACTGTGACCACACCGCTGCTGGAAATGACACACATAAGATTGTTGGGTACTACAAAGAAAATTTTCCTTCGCGTCAACTATTTAACCTCATTGGTTAAAAAGTCGTACAAACGAACGCGCATACTAAGTAGATACCTTTAGTAATAGCGACCGGAATATTCATGAAGGCAACAGTTGCAAATGATGAAAGAATCGTGATCCCACCTTTCTACATTACCGACTTAGGAAAACAAAGTAAAAATAGGAATGCCTTTCTCGAGGCAGTCGTGCGTGCGATCTGCGCTAGTTGGCAGCTCGGCGGCAACGGCGCGGGCGCAGCCTTGTGAACATAGACTATCCTCGGAATTACTTGAAACTAGAAAGCAGAGACAATGAACTAAATAGACGGGATTGTTTCAGATGTAATTTTTAAGTTAATATTTAATCTTTATCGCAATATTTTTGGAGTCGCCGCAGTACGTCCTTCTTTATATACGTTAGTTTCTCCACCATCGTCCTGTATTTTCATTAGGTATACATAGTAACATCTTCGTCTAAATCATATAATTACCTCTACATATTCCAACCTTTTAAAAGATAATCCAAACACAATGTATTCGTTTGCAATAATAACAGCCACTTAATTGACATTGTCATCGTTAAATAAGCCCCAGACACGAGCATTTCATTCAACATTTTTATTCGCTTTCGAGAGATATGTTATCTCAACGTTCTACTTTATTTTATTTTGTTCAAGTGCTGAGTCGGCCTGCTAATGGGACTTAGCAGAAAAGTTTATGTTGGAAAATAAAAATGACATTTTTATGTTTTTAAAACTAGATTACCGAGTCCACTGTGAATATGTTGCTGTTAACTAAAAATGAATGTTTTTAAAAAGAACGATCTGTTTACTGAGAGAGCAGTTGCGATAGCGGGATGCCTACTATCGCACTTAGCCGAGTTTGTTTTAACTTTCATAAAATCTGTAGCACAAGGACCACATTACTAAAATCGCATACTTTAGGTCGCACCAAGGCTACTTTCGGCTACAGACAACTAATGGTTACTTATAACATGAAGTCGCTGCCTGCAGATTTTTTTTATATGTGCAAGCAATGCTGGAACTGGTGGTTTACACTGAAGATTTTCATTTTTTCGGTTAATCTTTTCAAAATAAAAACTGATCATACAACATCATTGAATATGCATGTTTCCTTAACATTTCCATAATGACAAGCAACATACATAACCGTCCATAAACCAGGACTTTCACTCGAAACACTGATGCTAACAAAATTGCTAATTACTTGTTACTTACTTCCTCGGTGTGTTGCATCATTGTGAAATGACTTCATATTACCTACAAGGAGATAAAACATCCATTCATGTTAGGAGGTTGATGTTGCGTGCTATTGTTTAGTTATTATTACAGTGCCTCCTGTAGTTCTGTTATGTTTCACTATTTATTGCCAGATACAGGGTTCTGATTGCAGGCGTATGGATATCAAGTGAAGAGATTTCACTTGATATCCATACGTCACACACTTTCTGCAATCCGCGATGAATAAGCTGAAATGGTCCAGTGGTGTGACGATACTAAACAAAGTAATATATGAGCAATATTCGTTGTAATTTCAAAGTCGCCCATATATCGGAGAAGCTAACAGATAGCCGTCTCCAATGGTATAGTCACGTAATGCGAATAGACGATGAAAATGTTGCAAAAAACTTTAACTGACTGAACACAGAAGGATCTCCTGCTACGTGGTAGCCCAGCATAACAAAAACCATTTTCCTGGCGCCACACAATTAGGAAAGCCGACTCCACATAAAATGGGAAAGAGCGTGGAAGAAGAAGACACTTTCTGCAAAACATTGAAACGTACCAAACCAAGTTATGTACTGCAACCTCGGAGGAATTGATTCTCTATGACTGCAACCCCACACCTTTATTCTCCAGCGTTCTGACATCATGATTAAATTATTCAATGGTTTTGCAAAATGACAGCACACAATCTGTGCAATGTGATTGTATTTATTTTGAAATTATTACAATTACAATTCAATTTTGCGGTGCCCTTTGACATCTTCAAGAAACATGTTGTTTAATATCGTTGTGTACAAAGTAAATGGCTCCGCGGTGCACTCCTGCGCATTGCCGAGTCACGAACTTAGGGTTATGATATTAAAATTTGCCGGATTTCGATCTGTTTACTGTATTGGGCAATGAAGGAGTGTTCGCTGCTCATTACAGACATAATAGGAGGGTATATTGTACTGGTGATTGTAGAATAACACGGTACTTAACTATGATCGTGTTCAGAAGTTAAGGGTTATTTCAAAGATTCGATAAAGACAATAAATTATTTGGGAGGATTTTGAGTCACGAGCGTTTAGATATCTTCTAGGAAAGCGTGCTACATCTTAATCCACATCGTCACCATCGTCTGAATTAGTGGTCAAACCTTGTGAACTACTGACTGACCTTTTTATTATAAAAAAGTCGAGATTTTCATTTTGAGACTGTTTACAGTTAGTTTCAACAACACATAAATTTTACTACTGCTTATGTGTTTATTTACGTAACCTTATTTGTCTTCATTTTGTTTTCCTTTGCATGTAACTTTTAACTATTATTTCTACCTTGTGTTTGTTTTCCGTATGGCCTTTATGTCTGAATAAATCTTTTATCTATCAAACTTAATTCGCTAAATCTAACTATGATATTCAAGGAAGTAGCTGCAAAACAAACAGTTACAATTTTGAGACCTGAATATTAACACAATAAGTATCCATGATACCGTACGGTCTAGGTCTTATATAGCAGAGAAAGTGAACCCAGACCACAAACTAAACCACATTTGGATCCTTTTAAACCAAAGTAGCCAATAACTAGACGAATCAATCATAAAGTGAACAAATTTTGTAGTGCCAACATAGTACCTACCAATAAAAAAATTCAAAAATACAAAATGACGACAATGATGAAAGGTAAGTTTCAAAGAAAATTTATTTTGCAATCTAGGTACAGTCCGCGCGGCGTATGATGACCTCTGCGGTAAACGGAAGGGGTATGCGCAGGACTCGATATTAAATGAAAAATGAATTCTGCGCATACCTCTTCTACTTTTTACCAGAGGTCTTCATACGTCGCGCGGTACCTAGAACTTACTTCAATTTCAATGAAAAATAATGAAAATTTTAAGAGCCGAATTGAATGCGTCTGGTAACGGGAAACCTTAAAACCTACTTGACAAAAACAAAATCTCATTTTTTGGACATTTTAAAATAAAATTGTAAAACATAAAAGGCAGTCCCGAGTCTTGAGAAGTTCAACAAACATGTTTTACAGGTCATCGCCGACATGATGTTCTTTTAATGATATCCTTTAATGCATAAATAATGTTCACATTAGTTCAGGGACGAAGTTAGGGCGGTTGGCTAGTGGGCGGATCGCCCCATAGAACACCATCAAATCAAAATCAAAATATTTATTGCAGTAACCAATAAAACATTTTACTTAAGCAATACTTACGATAGATAAACCTATAACTATAACCTTAACAACATATTTAATTTATGATCTATTCAAAACATTTAACCAGATGGCAACAAATATAACTACTATAGTCATATAAAATGGTACACTTAGCATTTCTCCATATTGAGCTACTAAACATGTTTTTGTTTAGTAGCTCAATATGGAGAAATGCTCGCGTTTTTAATAGTGAAAATAATTGGGTTGATTTATAATCCTATATTAATGTTTTTATTCTAATAATTTTGTTTAATAAATAGTGTAATGGAAGCAGTGTTTACTTATTAAAATAATAGTTTTATTAGTGTAAATAAATATATACAAAAATAAGTAGTACATAAAAACAAAAAACAAAAAAAATCAGAAGAAAATAAAAAAAATATATAATTATTTTATTATTAATTATTTTCTATATTAATTATTTTAACTATATAGGGTTTAATAAACGTTTAAATAAGGGATGTTTTAGAAAAATAAATCTGTTGATTAAGTGTCTGTCAGTCATTTTGCTTAATGTAATATTGTGCAAAAGCACAATAAAAGAAACAAAAGAACCCATCCTACCTATCTACCTAAGAACCTATAATTATAGTTCAAAACTAAATTGACCCTACGAAAATAATTCTAAGTACGTCCCAGTATTTACCCGCCACAGTGCATTTCTCCTGCGCCCGCGCATACGATGTATCTCTGATATAATAAGCAGATACCAACATAACTCAACATTAATTTATACAGTGCTACAACACTTAATTACATCTGAATTTTAAAATATGTATATTGTCATTTGATTAATTTATTATGATTTTGATTTTGGCTAATGCCGTTATAAAATGAATGACCATTCTTTTATGTTAAATATTATGACAGATTCTTAGCTTGTTTTTGTTCGAATTTATTATGTATTGACAGGTAGGTATTATGTAAATGTACCTAATTTCATAATATATAGTGCCGGGTCTTATTTGTTAATTAATCCTTTCTATTAATTTTAATATGATTATTATTCAACGAATTAAATATTAATAAATTTTATTGTGTTGAAACAATAGGTTATGTTTACTCGAAAATCAGCTGTTTCTTGGAGTTAGATGTCATTGACCTTTATTTGTTCATTGAGTTTGGGCACAGTTTTAACTATTTAATACATTAATGGTTATTATTTTTGATAAACATAAACTCAACATAAAAAAATGGTTTTTCCAAAAGTTGTAGACCAAAAGTGGTTCGTCTAGACGAGTAAAACAACCCCTTTTAAGATTATATTACCCTTGCTGAAATAATAAAAATGAAGGTATAAGAATAATCGAAAGTGATATAAATCAGCTACCTTGTATAATTTTGATAAACGAGGAAATTACAATATGGTATTAACGTGGGAAACCAATAGAAAACAATCGCATAAATAATGACTTAGATAGTTATTGTGTAACAAAGAAATAGCATGATAATAATATAGGAAGAGACAGATGTAACAAAAATCACTCAACAGTATCTAATAGTTTATTAATTAACTATCCGGCATAATTATAATTAATTTTAGAAAGTGTAGCGATACCTTATTTGCATAGATTATAAAACACACAAACGATCAATTTCCTCAGAACAATAGATAATTTACTAGTATATCAATTTATTGACGAGAGACCAGTATTTTAATTTACAGATTTTATTATATAATGGAAGTGATTTGGGCGCCGGTAGATATCTCGATTTTCATTCCTACAAAACCGTTCCAATCCTAGCAGGACTTGCCACTAATGATTTTTTCCTAGGGACAAAATTATGTACGGTATTAATATTACTCTTACAGTGAAGGAAGAGTCCATATATTACGAGACCACGTATTACACGACCCGATATTACGAAGCCAAAATGTACTCGTAATACGTGACTGTGTAATATTTGGTCGCGTAATACAGGTCGTGTAATACGTGGTCGTGTAATATTTGTCCGCGGTGATATTACGAGACCACGTATTACACCGCCACGTATTACAAAGACATTGCCATAGACCTATAAAACCACAGAGTGGTTCGTCGTAACCAAGTAAAATGGGTAGAATTCGTTTCTAGCACTCGCCGGCCGCTGCCGCGGCACCGCTCGCTTCGCTCGCTCGGCTCGTGCGTTGTGGTCGCAGTTCTAACATAAACCTAACCTATCCATGTCGGTTCTGGGTAGGGGGTGTTCTAGATGGGTCTTTATATGCTGCCCTAAAGACGTATTATTATGACCTGACGTCATGCGCCCCGCTTCAGGAACGGGACGCATCATGTTACCGGAACATGACACTTTTGTGTGAATGCAAGTGTTTCATTAATTAACTAGACGATATCGCACCAAAAATGTAATAAAGAAAGTCCGAATAACTTTTGAACTTTCACACACTCACATAGACAGCACAATTCATAGAGACGTTTGAACCACTCTGTGGTTTTATAGGTCTATGGCAATGTCTTCGTAATACGTGGCAGTGTAATACGTGGTCTCGTAATAAGTGGTCGTACATTATTTGTTCAAACCTATAATACGAAGCCTGTACACGTAATATCAGGTCGTGTAATCCATGGCGTCGTAATCCATGGCAGCGTAATATCATGTACACGTATTATTGGCTCCCTGAAGGAATATATCGTTATGAAACCCGCGGCTTAGTTGACTCCAGACGTATTGAAATTTGACGAGTTCTTGACCTACGTTTCATCATCATCATCATATCAGCTAGAACACGTCGACTGCTGACAAAGACTCAAAGACTTCCATAGCGATCGGTCGTATGCTGTCTGCGTCCAACGGCTTCCCACAACCTTAATTAAGTCCTTATGTTGGCTTTAATTTATTATACTAAGTAAAACTCTTGTTTAATAAAATTCCGTCTACCTAGTTAACTTCATTAGCGTATATGTATGTATACATAAACACCGTTCTACTCTAATAACGCTTCACGCTGCGCGGGCGCCGCTTTTGTAACGACAAAATCATGTGTCCGTCTGTTTTCTAACTATATGCGTTTTGTTTTAACACAATTTTCAACCGGATCTCTCTATATGCCGATTTGTGCTTTTTAATTGTTAATTACCTGCAGTTTGTAGTCTAGTTTTGTATTTTTCAGTACTTAGAGATGTATTATTTTGTTGTTAATGAGTTAAATATGCTAAAAAGTGAGTTAAATTACCTTAGACTCTTGTTTATTTTCGTTTAGAATTACCTAAACATTGCTGAGCGTAATAATGTTCTAATATGCATAATGTTTTGTTTTTCTTTTGTGGGATGGATATATTTTAACATTTTTTTAAATTTTGGTATGCATCGTCGGGACTAGTCGCTGACGGCTTTCTTTTAAATTTTAGTTAGTTGTATTTCTAATTTTTCTTTTATATTTTTATTACTTATTTTAGTTTCATTATTAGTAGTGATTTTGACTACTAATTTACTAATAATATTCTTACATAACATAATGAGAATAGAAGAATTAATAAAATTCAAATTAACATCACAATCTCATTTCTAATCTAAAAGAAGAACAATTTACAAAACGAATTCTGCATCTGCGTGCGCCGCCGCCCGCGCAATGCGGAAGCCCCGAGCGCCGACCACAGTTACCGCTGACTGACAGACAGACACAACTATACTTGTATATCTAAACCCTGGCTTCACTCGCGTATTCGTTTAAATATTCCAGCTATTTTAGTCCAGTCCACTGATTGCTGTACTGATTCAAGTTCTATCGTAGTTAACATCATTATTTCTGCTTTAGTTGCAAGGTTGTATTTAAACGTGCAAAGAGTTTACTGTTTTGACATGTATTCAATGAACGTCTCCCTCGTCCTATCGGGAGACATGGCGTAATGAAGTTGTGTACTTTTGAAAACTATGTTCTCTATTTGAAATATTACAAAAAATATATCAAGATTCATCCAACGATTACATACAAATAAAAGATTTATACTTCCGCCATCCCCTTTTTTTACAAATTACGTGATTCTTATACCGAAAAGTACTCTGTAAGTTTTTACTAAGTATATGATACTTTCGGATTACCTAGAATTATGAACAAAATAAAAAAAGGGATAAAATTACTTAACATTATATATTGTTGAAGTTACAAATATATGACTATTCGGGAATTTGTGATTAAAATAGTATAAACAAAATATCGATAAATTACTCTTTGTCTCCCAATGTCACTAACAGTTGTTAATCGAGAAATAATAATGAAATAATAAAATATATCGTCGCCCATAAAAATAAATTTTATTACCAAAAGAAGATACGATCGCCACGGATTTTTAATGAGCTTTCGACTACATCAATCAAGTCCCTTTGATATAATAGACTTGGGAGAACACTATTACAAATTATATTTACACTTTGAACCACACAAAATGTTCTTACAATAAGATTTAAAACCTTTCGTAAAATAATGATGCGTTAATTGGAAGAAAGATATGTAAGGGATGCCCCAGGGGTTCACTTTACGACCACTTTTGTTTACAGCACACACTAATTTTAATTTTAGTGCGTATGTATTTAAATTTATAGCAGGAACGTTCGTTTTAGGGTTCCGTACCCAAAGGGTAAAACGGGTTCCTTTTACTAAGACTCCACTGTTTGTCTGTCACCAGGGTACAGCCTAATACGTATCACGTGGTGGTATCACTAGCTAGACAGTTGAAATTTTCAGATGATGTATTTGTGTTACCGCTATAAAATCAAATACTAAAAACAGAATCTAATGGTATCGAACCCTTCGTGAGCGAGTCCGACTCTCACTTGTTTTTTTTATTACGCAATTAGATTTTTTCTAAAATCGTTATATCTTAGAAATAAATCATGTAGTAAATACGTCTAATACATTTAATGTAATCAGTAATCATGCTACCGTAAACAGATTGTTATCGTATAATAAATGAACGTTCCTTAGTGCCGGATATAAACATTAAAATACTTAAACTATTGATAGACAGCTATCTAAGCAAATATTATTTGTGTTGCTGTTCTAGTGGATCAAGGTAATCTTAGATTAGTTATCTCATGGAAGGATAATAGCGCAGCGTGGGAAACTGTAAAACACTTTCATAAAACTATTTTAATATCCCAGCTACAATCAAGCGTCAAACTTCGATCAAGACGCTTGGGACTTGAATGTCTTTAGTATCATTAAAATCAATATATTTATCAGAATCTACAGTTTTATCTGTTTCAATATCATTAAATTTGCAATCAACATTACGAGTATGATTGTATTTCATCCCAGGCTTTATAATCTTGGTACATTTCATCTTTATATTTATTGGATTACTTGCATGTCCTGGGTCTTGCGCCGGCGCATTGACTCCTGTGCAGCGGTTGGTGTCAGTTTTTTCCCTGCAAAATGTTACTGGACCGGTTGACTTGCCTATTATGGCAGCAACTAGGAAATGCCTGATGTACCATCACCCTCAATTATCACGAAGAAATGGAGTAGTAAGTGTACGGGATACATAGATTGTTTGTTTTGCTCACTTTTGTGAGAAAAGAAAATAAGTTCGTTGTACCAACAATTCTTCTATTGCATTCCTCAAGGAATCCGTTTTTTTTTTCAAGCATCATCCATGTTTACAGGTGAGGCAATAGTTCATTTTTTAAAGTAGTTTTTATTAAGTGGTCATCATGGGAAATAGTAATATTGGGGAAGTGACTTTTTTGATAAGTGGACGATGTGGGAAGTGGGCAATCTGAAAAGTATAAGTCATTACGGGAAGTGGCCAACCTGGGAACAGTCTTTCAGGGATGTGGTCATTATGGAACTAAACGCAATTGAATACTGATCCGATTTGATGTTTATATCTATAACATAACAACTTAACTTAGCTTCTGATGTCCCTCACACAATCTTTACAAATCGATTATCGAGGTAATTTTTCGATAATTACGTCTTATCATGTTTGTGCACCATTTTATCGACAATGCAACGATTAGATGACATCATTTAGGACTGAAGGAAAAAAACACAATTAAAAACGAGTAGGTAATATTATACTTGTATTAAACGAGTAGGTATAATGTTTAAGTTTCGAAAACCACATCTTACATTTTTTAAAATCTTTATGACTTTTTTGTATTTGCCTTGTTTTAAAGCGTTTTATTTTGGTAAAGAAAAGTTCATCTAACTAGCTGTCCTTGTGTCCCAATCCAATGTAACCGCTCACTGCGTGCGCGCAAGTAAAACCGACGCGACCGCGGGCAGCCCGCGCGTGCGCGACACGCCCTAGGCTAATTGGTGTCGCCCGTCCAGGAATGCCTGGTAACGGTGGTGCTGACTCCATCCTCGTTGCTGTACCTAACATGGAATGAAAAAAACTAGCGCTGTTTACCTATAAAATGTTTAAAAAAACTCAGGAATCTGAGACTATAGCAATGACAGTTGCTTAGCATGTTGTTGCATGAGGCTTAATATAGGAAAGTAAGTATAGTTCGAAAAGATATTAATTAGACAAAACATACATCAATGAACATTTAAATCACTACATAGTATAAAACAAAGTCGCTTTCTCTGTCCCTATTTCCCTTTGACCGCTTAAATCTTTAAAACTACGCAACGGATTTTGATGCGGTTTTTTTTTAATAGATAGAGTGATTCAAGAGGAAGGTTTATATGTATAATACATGCATAATATAGCCGAGCGAAGCCGGGGCGGGTCGCTAGTATATATTAAAACTATTAGACGGCTTCATAAAACATAGGTTAGAACAATATGAAAAATCGTTCTTACCTTATTTGGGCACTGTACGTACGTAGGACAGAACATGTTTTAGAAGTTATTATATTTTGTAGTGATTTTTTAATTCTTTGTAGTGTTGTTTTTACTTAAAAATAAACTTTATTTGGTTGCGAATTTAAGTACAATTTTGAAGTACAGAATAATTAATAGGAACAGAACATCGAGCATTCGCTCAAACATTCGCTGTTTTTAAATTTACTCGAACCAAACATTTTTATTATTTATGTTACAAGTAAATTTATACATATACAACGATTATGATTGGAAAATTTATACCTATTTGCGATAAGCAAATAGGTATCGCAATGGGACCCACCTGTAATGGTAGATTTAAGTTCGAAATAAATAAAATTTGCCTTCCGTTTGCCTGTTTTATACCATTCATAAGAACATTACATTACATTGAAATACTCGAGGAAATGGTCTGGTCTATACCAACTCACCCATAAGTACCTCAGTCAAATAACTAAAATGTTTGTAAACAACAATGGACCATTCACGATTCATCTCAAGAATTTACAATACGCTACTAATTGTCTAAAATCTCACAACAAAAATTTTATTACTGGTATTTCTTTATCTCTACATCATACATACGTAACCATATCTAACCTTTAGAAGTTCAAAACTAATTTTCGGGGTCGTTGGACTCTTTAATTGCATATAATTTTAACATCTTGATCGAGATTGTTAAGATATCTTTTGAACTCTCTTTCTACCTTCAGTAGATTAGGCTTGACTCGGCCTGAGCACCGATCAGTAAGTAGGCCAGAATAAGTCTTATTAGTTCTATTTTAAATTACTATTAGTTTTTAATAAATGATGCTTAAAAATCTATAGACCGATAGTTTTTGATGTGAAACATCTATAGACGCACGTAAAACCGATTTCTGGCGTGGCGACGCATGCCGCGCACGCTATATGATGATATATATATACAGTCTATATGCAGTAGTGTGTACGATGTGCACACCGTAATCGACTGTGCGATTCTATCACAATCTGTTCTTTTCTGCATATTACTTTTACAAAATAATGTCGATGTTTCACATCTGCCAGGCGTCCCGTGACGGCTCACATTTTTTTTTGATAGGTTTGACCACTATCACACACCTGCCTGATGGTAGGTGACGATGCGGTCTAAGATGTAGCACGGTTTCCTAGAAGATACCTGTTCACTGGGGACTTGAAGAATCCCAAATTGTACAACGTTTCAATTTCAGGCAACTGATTAAATTCCCCTTGCTCTCATCATCATCCGAGCGATGTTCCCGGTTGCATCCCTCTCGGGATCCGCTTTCCTACTTTTACGCCTCCACTTCGCACGATCTTCGGCCATTTGCACGCATATCAAAATCACCCTTTACGAAATCTCCATGAAATTCCCTTGTATTTATGAAGGCAAAAAATCATTTGATAGCCTCTTGGCCACAAGAAACTTCGGTCAGCCCTACTAGAGAGAATATTTATTAAATAGTAGGTAATTTCAGAAAAGGCCATTGACGCAGAGCTTTATTATAAGTTATTACTTTTGGAGTCGTAGGAATTTGCGGACATCGTCAAAACATAATTATATTGAAGTATCTATTAATAATGTTGGAAACAACTAGCAAAGGTGAAGATCGTCGTTATTCAATAATTACGAGTGAAGTGTGATTATTTTAACTTATTGATTTAATGCTTTATTTAAATAATACTTACCTCTTTTAAGGTAAGTGCGTAAGCAGTGAAGCGAAGCGGACCTCCTCATATCGCAGAAGGTTGCGGGTTCGATTCCCGCCGGGAACAAGTATTTATGCTGACCATAAATTCTTGTTTCTGGTTCTGGGTGTTTCCTATATGTATAATATGTATATATTTACAAAAAAAAAAAAAAGTATATAAGTAGTTTATCCGTTATCTGGCACCCATAACACAAGCATTAAGTTGCTTAGCTTGGGGCTGGATGGCGATGTGTAATATGTCCTGAAATTTTTATTTTATTTTTTTATATACTTTCTAACAAAAAGGATTAGCTGCTGCCGTTAGAATTCTGTTGGCTTGACGTAAGATGTGAGACATTTCGCGAATAGGGGCTGCTCGTCAGCGTATTAGCGGAAGCCTACGTTATTTAACAGCTATCTTTTTGCCAAATTTTAGCCCGTCCATTGATTTCAGCTGTGCGTTGATTTATCAGTCAGCCAGGACTTCGAATTATATATTTATCGATATATTTTACAGTTATTATGTAGTGTATGTACCATAGTAGGTACCTAGATCGTAAGCAAATGTAATGTATCATTAATATCTTTTAGAATAAATCAGTATATTGGAGAAGACAGTCGTTTACTTGGTCCTCACCTTATATGGCGACCCTGCCAGGATCTGCCAGTCGTTTACTTGGTCCTCACCTTATAATTATGACATCGTTATAATAGAGTTGGAAAGTGCTAAGTTTCACAATTAGAGCCTCCTTAACGCACTTATTGAATAAGGACCAAGTACCGTACCACCAATATTTGTTCTGTTAAAGGGCTTTTTAAACGTTTACAAATTAGTTAAATATACATTACTGGCAGCACTTCGCGGTTTCTCCTTAGGTCCCGATCCTGTGAGAATATCTCAACTTGGTAAAAAGCCTATGATATTCCCCGGGATTTAATGTACTCTCATGCCAAGTTTCAGTAAAATTTATCCAGTAATTTCAGAGATTTTTAGATTACAAACAAACAACAAAACCTTTTTTTAATTTCGTGTAGTTTTTATTTTTAACCGACTTCAAAAAAGGAGTGAAGTTCGTCACGTTTATACAGGATGTATTTTTAATCTAATGTAACTTCAAGGCGATTTCCTAAACAGAATGAAAAATGCAGAGAGATTTGACAAAAACTATACCGCCTTTTTTTTTTTTAAGTCATTACCCTAGGCAGGCATCGAACCTGTTAATTTAGCAAAAAAATCAGTGAACTATAGATACATATTAAACTTTCGCATTAATTTATGAAATTAGATGGATATTTATTAATTTGTTGAATCGATCTAACGGATAAACAAACTAGATTTTTCTAATCTCCGTTGCTTATCTAATCTACTTTAAATTTCAATCAATGTCATAAAACTAAGTAAATAACATGAATATTAACTCTAAATATTATGTAAAACTAGATAAAGATTTATATATCCAGTTTACCAAATAAATTATCAATTAAAATTTATTTAAAACATATTTTAGAATTCTGTTTGATGGAGTTTGAACATGTCACTTTCCCCGGTACGAAGCCAGTAGAAAAACTGGAAAGTTTTCACGGGAAATTAAATTGAAATTACTATGTAATTATACCGTGTTTTTAATGTCGCATAATGTTGGCAAATTGCACACTTTGATTGTGCCTTTTTATAGAGTGAAATGGACTGAATCCATCAACGGACTAACGTAAAGAAAAAGAACTTTTTTTTTTCATATACATATTTGTAAGATTAGTTATCGCTCTCCTTTATTCTGTCTTACGGTTTTTCGTTTCATGTTTTTGTAACGTTTCTTCTCGGCTAAGCAGCCTCGCCTCGGAAGTTCGTTTCAAAAATTCGCGACGAATTGAGATCCTCCTTTTTTTAAAGTCGGTTAAAAATACGATCAACGGAAACGGTGTCAACGGAATAGTTTACCATCACCCTGCACTCGAAAAGTAATAATTATAATAAACATAACAACCCTAAAGAGGTTGGATTAACAACATGCGTTACAAATTATGACGTATTTGTAACGTTACATCCGTGGTTTTTGCAATTGACTCTCTTCACTTCAGACCGAAAGAAAACGTCCGTAAATGGTCCGTAACAATTAAAAAAATGCTTGGCTTTAGATAATATAAATTGATCAATTTCGTTTTACGACATAACTTTTTATAATAAACAAAGCATTCGGATTAATTTTATTTTTATCATTTTATGAAGATTTTATGAGTATTTCATTAATTTGATAGCTTTAGGAAGTCGCTAATTACTTAATTTATTGTGTTCATTTTTGTTAATTTGAAAACTCGACCAGACAAATGACATAAGACATAACACAGATTTTTTCGCTTGTTTTTTAGGCAAACTGATTTATTTTAAGTCGATTTCTAACAGGTTGACGTAGATCGTAACTTTTGCAAATTTTCTTCGCAAAAAAATCCGAAGAATCCTTGCGGTTGCTGGGTGCACCACTTCTTGATGGTTCTGTAACGAATTTCGTCTAAGAATAAGCCTATCTCTTGTAGATGAACAGAATACTCCCTATTCTGTTCATCTACAAGAGATAGGTGCACATTATGTGCTTACTATTGTCAGGTACATCTTTTTCGTCCCGAGGTTTACGTATATTGTGTTGAGGTGCGCTCACATACTTTTTTTTTTGCGAATCTATCCAGATGCTCCTGAGGGGTATCTGAGGGTGCATTAATATTATGAAGAGGAAAGATTTTTTTCCTTATTTGTTTGTAACTATTGCTCCGAAACTACTGGACCGATTTTGATGAAACTTGATATGAGGATACATTGATTCATTGGAAATAACATATAGACTACGTTTTATCCCGATATCGCCACGGGTACGGAAGTTACGTAGGTGAAACTGTGGAGCACGGCTAGTAGTTTATAAAGAGCTTAATTTTTGTAAGAGCTAAAATTTTTTTGAGCATATAGGTACACAAATAGAAAAAAATATGATAAAATTCTCCGTTTAACTATGATACCTCTATGGTTTTTCTAGATTACAGTAAAATTTATAGTATTTTGTGTTCTAGATGTGGAAAAAAGATATAAGCATTTAAAGTCACGAGTTATTCATTTTCTTCATCAGCATCTGACGCCATTACACATAAAGGAACTTTAAGGACCTAACCTAACCTCCTTGCAAACCAAAATTTTTTGTCCAAGTTTTACCATTATTCTTTATCTTACATAGATGCTAGCTAGCGCCACCGCCACTTCTAGATAATAATACATATGTCGGCGAAAGTGAGAGGTCGTCGTCACATGCGCAGACGCAGACATGCCGTATGTCAAACTATCTGAGTTATGACATAAAATATACGTAGAGCCAGCGCCCGCGCCGCGCCGCCTCGCGCCCTCTTTGATGTCCCGTTCCTATAATTAAATCTTTTATCCTTCTTGGTGTCCACTGTTATACTATTCGTAATATACAGTTGTTTTGTTTGTTGAGTAATAAATAACTTTATTTATATTAATATGTTTTTTTGAGTGTTTGATTGTTGACTTAGTAAGTTACAAATATTAGGAAGAAAACATGTTAAATTACCTTATTTTAATGATCGCAGCACAGTGAACCGGCGGCGATGTCGTTAAGTTTTCATCCTGTAGAAAATATCACAATAAAGTAGCCTAAGTTACTCCCAAAGATATAAACTCTCCCTTAAACCAAATTTCATCAAAATCTGTTTTGTAGGTCCGGAGATTCTCCGTTACAAACATACATCCAAACATTAAAGTACTAGCGGCCCGCCCCAACTTCGCACGGCTGTATTATGCATGTATTATATCTAAAAACCTTCCTCTTTAATCACTCTATCTATTAAAAAAACCGCATCAAAATCCGTTGCGTAGTTTTAAAGATCTAAGCAGACATCCCTATGTCTGCTTAGATCTAAAGTCACTTTTCGCCGTCTCTATGTCCCTACATAGAGACGGCGAAAAGTGACTTTATTTTATACTATGTAGTGACTAAGCAACGTTCCGCGGTTTCACCCGCTTAATCCCGATCCCGTGGAAACATCGGGATATAAAGTAACATATGTTATTCTTATTCCCAATGAAACAATGTATCCACACACCAAGTTTCATTCAAATTGTGATGACCCAGTTGGCACAATGGTCACCATACCGGACTGCCAAACACAGGGTTGCGGGTTCGATTCCCGCCTCAGACAAGTATTTATGTTGAGATATTTGTCTGTGGTCTGGTTGTTTCTATGTAATATAAGTATATATTTACAAAAGAAAAGTATATAAGTAGTATATCCGTTGTCTAGCACCCATAACACAAGTCCAGTTACTTAGCTTGGGGCTAGATGGCGATGTGTGGAATGTCCTGCAATATAATTTATTTATTATTAATTTATTAAATCGATCCAGTAGTTACGAAGCCTCACGTATACTAGTAGATAAAATAACTATTACTACATATAATCCAACTGAATACCAAGAACATAAATGTTTACAAGTGACAGACAGAAATTGCGTAATAGAACCGGACTGTTACTAAACACTTGTATGTGGTCCCATAAAGGCAGACTCGAATGCAATAGGTGCTAAGTGGTAATAGTAGAGGTATGCGGGCTTAGTGATTGCAAAAGAAAAGATTTATATCACAAATGTCAAGAAATGTGCATCTTAGATCACATCGTCACTACCATCAGGTGAATTAGTGTTCAAACTCTGACCCATCACTACATAGTATAAAACAAAGTCGCTTTTTCTGTCCCTATTTCCTTTTGACTGCTTAAATCTTTAAAACTACGCAACGGATTTTGATGGGGTTTTTTTTAATAGATAGTGATTCAAGAGGAAGGTTTATATGTATAATATAGCCGTGCGAAGCCGGGGCGGGTCGCTAGTTAATATATATTTAAAAAAATCACTTCACAATTAGCACTGTTGATGTCTCCCAAAAACCTGCAAAGCATAAATATGACTGATTATGACACGACTACACGGCTGATTAAGAAGTTTCTCAATTTTCTTGTTTGTCTTTTGTTTGTGTTTAGATCGTCTTTTACTTGAGTTCAGATCGTCTTTTGTTTCTGTTCAGATCGTCTTTTGATTCTATTTAGATCGTCTTTTGTTTTTGAATGGATAAGGACAAAAAATGTAATTTCGCCATCGCAGTCTTTGGCAAATAATATACTTACCAAAGACTGCGATGGCGGAATGATTTAGACTCTTATAAGAATGACTGATCTACAGTAGGTAGTCCTATAGGCCGCAATCAATGGAGAGATAGTAATAGGCTTTTGCTCTTTGTGATAGTTTTTAACTCATAAACATAATAAAAATATTAATGTAAAAGAAGCTGACGTGACAAAATTAAGTCAAAGATCGTAAGTATAATTCGGTAACTTTTGGGAAAAATGCGGCACGTTAGAGTATTTTGTGAAGGTTTATTTTGACAGTTCTATTTCATAGACCACGTCCACAATCCACCTGTTCAACATAAAAATCGAATGACTGTTAAGTAAGAATTAAAACATAAGTGTCATGTTTCTCACGGAATAGTATAGTCGTTACCGTTAAATTTAACGATTACTGTTGTATGTGTAGCTGATACATAATGAGATCGTAACATAATTATGTCGAAATTTAAAAAAAAACGTGCGATACTATCTTTTTTTATTTAATTGTGACGACTTCTGCTATCTGCTTCTGCTTTACACTTACCTATTTGTTTTAATACAACATAAATAAAAGAGGGCGGAAGTGAAACTTTCTAATAAATAAGAAAAACGTAGTCTACGCCGGTTGACGTTAAAGTTAATAATCAATAAAATAATTATATTCAATAAGTAAATAAAGCTTTCGTTTGCCGTTTCCCGTAATTTCTATAATAATTTGAGTAACATTCTATAGATCGTATCGTACTTCCGTTGCGCGTGCGCGAACAGAATGCGCAGCGAAAGTTTATATTGTTTGACAATTACGTACTTTGAAACGTGCATATCTCGAATTTTAATTGATTTTTCAATTTGGAATCCTTTTCGAAATTAAACGCTGTCAATATGGCTTTTGGTTTAATGTAAATGAAAAAAATATATATGTATTTTTAACTTACCTAACTAATCTTTTATTTTGCTTCGTTCCAGGTACTTTTCCATACCTTCTTATTTGTATTCTGCTACAAGTTCGCACAGAATAAGTATTTCTGCAAATAAAAAACTTAGAATTTCCTATAAGTTTAACTTCAACCAGTTTTCTTTAGAGATCACTTCCTAAGTATCCAATAAAGGTATCGATTAAAAATAACTACGGAACGGAAACCGTAAGTAGGTACCTTGATGTTATAAAGAACAAAATATGTAATTGACGTGGCGAGCGAGAGGCACGGACGTGGCACGCGAAGCAAAATACTTTCTTTCAACTAAGATGAGCTTAGATTTACTAAAATCGATATTTTCCTATGTTGCTGCAAGTGACACTTAAATTATTCCAATAAAATGAAAAATAATCAAAGCAACCTAACGTTGATTATAATTTTGACGATATGGTGTTTGGTTGTAGCACTGGTGAATTTTGATGAATGTCATGTCTTTGTGACACTCGCAAGGTTAAGACGAAACCTTTGCGCCGGGTAGTCTGGTAAAATGCATGTCCGCGCCTCACGCCTCTACTACGTATTCTATCTCATCAGAACCTGATCATTTTCACTAAGATCGAGAATTTCCTATCGACTTTCGTATACCTTAGTTGATCGATCAACATTTAAGCGTGTATGGTATGTCGCGGTGTTGAGTCATCAGGGAAAAGTGTGCGGAAGTCATCGCAGTGGGAAAGTAACCAGCCCTGAATTCCGGGCCCGTTAAGTTTTAGGAAAAGTACTTTTTATTCTTTTCCTCGGTAATTGTTATTTGGACTGTCAGGTTACGAAAAAATTAATCCTGGACATGTAATGACATTTCCTCTCATCTGATAACCCTCAAGGGAAGTTCTTTACCGCCCAAGAGCCTAGAGTAATGCATTTAATTGTTTCACCAACTTGTACTTGTATACGGGCTGTTTTCCGCAATCAGACCTTACTAGTTAGGTCCCTTTTGCGTGAGGTTTCACTTGTCAGGGGGAGAACCAGCCCAGCTCTTCCATAAATTTTGCCACTAGATGTGGCTTGTCAAACATTTTTGGAAGGCTTTTAACGTCACCTGAGTCTAATTTCTGTCAATACCATGCAGTCCAGCAGCACATGCGCGGTCGTTTCCTTAGCCCCCATGCACGCTCTGCATGCCACCAACTTTCCAAGTAAGCTTGGATAATTCAAAATGGCCAATCAATATTATAATATATCTTTCAGTAAATACGTAGGGAAATTGGTATGTAGTAAAACAGGAAGGTTTAGTTTAATAAAACCAAGTTAATAAAGACAGTCAATAATGATTTTAAATCGTAAGCTCGTCTGATCGTTTTATAACACTTTTACTTTATGATGATACCTACTAATTATAATGATTTAGCAGAAAAACTAGCGTCTTGTCTACGAGTTATTCAACTTTCGATGATTTAGATAAGTAACGGTATGAGAAAGATTAGTTACTTTAAAACAAAACTGTGCAGAGCTTTGAAGGGAAGGAAAAGCTTCTTTCTTCCCATTAATTCGTATATTTTCTTCATCTCCTAAACTTCCACTTTGACCATTTTCATCCAAATAGGTAAATAAACAAACTTTAATTTAAGAAAGAGTTTGCAAGATTAATTTAATAGCTAACATTCGATTAAAAATAACTTCAAAAGTTCAAAACATAAAAACAATTGAAAATGGAACAAAATGTAATTTAAACTTTCTGCCAAATAAGAATAATATAGACGTAAAAAAGTCTAGACTGTCTATAATCTTTCTCTCGCCGCTCACGGACAAAACACATAAACAAAACGAACAACTATTGTTTTACAGTGTTTTACTTAAGTTTCTATTTTCTCAGAAATTCAAAGAAATCTTTGATTAACAGCGTGGAAAGTTTAATCAAAGTTGACAATATTAAAACATGACTAAAAACCAGTACCTAGTTTAGTAATAGAAGGTAAAATTATTATTTTCAGGAATGCGACTGAAATCAGCTCACTACACTGTTTTTAGCGCTATAAGCTGACTCGTTTTCCTTTTTGTGACCACACTGTGTATTTTTGTTTTATTTTTTTATGTTAAAATAGTTCATTTTGGTTATTTTCCGGCTCTTAATCGCGTATTTTTATTTCTCTTATCTCGACGTTTCGACTGTGTTAAAATAGTCATGGTCGCGAGTAGGTGGTTTTCTTTCTTCCCGCCAAAATTTACTCTGCGTAAACTAACTAAATTTTACAAGATATGCAAATGGTCCAGGACATTTTTTCGAAGGTGGTATAATCTAAAAAAATTATTAAGTACTTAAAGCTTTTTTTAAATTCAAATAATTAAAGATTTTGTTTATTTTTTAGCCCGTATAAAAATATAATATTAAAATCAGTTTCTTAAAATGTCGAATTGCAGATCGAAATGTTTTCCTCGTGGTGGAACATCATTTCTTATCTTCTAAATATTAACCTAACTTCGTTTTGAAAAATCCCGGCTTTGAAACTAATTGATTATTTTTAGGGTTCCGTACCTCAAAAGGTCTGTCTGTCCGTGTGTCACCACCGATTTTCTCAGGAACGGGTGGTCCTAGCATTTATACCAGATACAGAGGTCTATAGCTCCTATTAGGTATAAAAATCAAGGTCCTGTGTCAACATGATAAAAAGATATGGGGAAAAAAAGACCAGAAACAATTATTATGTGGCGTGAATATTTAACCTTCCGTGCCACAGAAGTCTCTGTAGCATAAAATACTAATAAACCTCTGTAATTTATTGTTCTCTGAACCACACAGAGTAAACTTTCAATTTGCACATCATTAATCACAAATACAGACAGAAAAACAAACCGCGTTAATTGTCTTGTTCCGGTTCTAACTAGATCGTATCTATTTAATGAATTACTTACCTAGTTGGGTTTTGACAAGAGGGGAAATTATTAAACTCCTACTAGCTACGTACTGCTGTTTTATCTAGGAAGTATGAGGCGATAAGTTTATTTTTTTAATATTTCGAAAAACCTTAAAAAGTACAAATCAGTAAACTTTTTTATTTTTATTTTATTTATTTTTTATTATAGATTTTTATTTATACTTATTTATTTTTATTTATTTATTACAATCTTTACAACTATCTTTACAGGAAAATGATAAATTATGAGGGCTAACAGCCGCCTATGATGCATGATGGTTGCGGGTTCGACTCCCGCCTCTAACAAATATATGTGTACAACTATTTGTTTCTAGTCTGTGTATAAAATAAAGTATATAAGTATTCTAACCGTTGTATGACCACCATAACACAAGCTTCGTTGCTTACTTTATTGCTAGATGGCGCCGTGTGCAATCGGCTGCGATATTTATTTACCAATTCTTTTTTTTTTAATAAACCCTTGACTAATAAAATCTAACATTGAACCGAATGTTTTCAAATTATCAAACAAAGAAGAGCAAGGTTAAATAAAACATTAAATTCGACCTTTCTGGTTAATTATTTCCTTTTCATTATTTAACTATTACTTATGTTTTGTTGTAATTAATTAGTTAATCGCGATCTAAAGCTCGCGTCCGCAGGAGTTACCTAACCATAGCCCTGCACGTGTCCCCTGGGTGGTGCTAAACGAGCTTCGAAGTTTAAAAGGCATCAAATGCCATACGATTAAAAAATAAAAAAAAAGTTAATTATTGTGTAGAATGTAAATACTTACCTTAAAACATACAAAACATGAATTGACTGATAATAAACGCCACCACTGAATCTAGTGAGGTGACGTCCGACTGAATGACGAACTGAACTGAACTGACTGTTTTTTTTGTTATTTGTAAACTCACCCAGTTGTTTAAAAACTTTATTTTTATAACTTACTGATGTTGCAATGCTAAATGACGTATGACGTCCGACTACATGACGTCTGAACGAAATCTCGTTTAATGCGTCACAAATAAATAATGTTTTATTATTTAATTTGTTAACTCTACGCAAAAAACAATTCTTTCAAATAACACATTAGTTGATTATTAAGTTAATTTTTATTATCTACTGATGTTACAACATTTTTAAAACCCCATTTTCTATAATATACATACATAGATCAATATTTAGTAGTTTTATATGTAACACGCTCTGATATAAATAACACATCGAAAGTAAGTTTCTAATTAACGGAAGCCCGTTCGAGATCGAAAGTGGTTGCGCGCATTTTTACATTTTCACATGCGCAGGAGCATGCGTGCAAGGTCAACGACCGAACGCGCGGGAAAAGTGGAAAATGGAAAACCGGCCCCGATTAGAAAATACTGTTGCAATGTCGTTAAATCATGGTTTATCTGATTCAATTATAAAGTACCCGTAAATTATAGGCTCCATTTTTCCTCTAGTAAACAACGTTTCTCTGGACACGTCAAATTGGATTAGTTCCTATCGCTTAGAAAAATATTTTTATGACGTAAGTAGAGTAGGCTCTTTGTGTTTTTGCGGGGTATAGGCTGAAGTATTATTGACGTCCGATTGAATGACGACTGTACCCGTTGTGCAAGTTTTTTCGTATAGCAAACGCTACTATCACGCTTGCGTAAACCTGGAAGTTGTATGGAAGGTTGAAGCTTTGCATTTTCATACATTTTCGAGTTTACGCATATGTTTTAGTAGATATATGAAACAACTCGCACTACAGGTTCTGAACGAGTTTACGTCCTTTAATTTAAGTGACGAGCGACGTTAATACGCTCCTCCTGTATTCTCCATTCCTTTCACCTATTAAGTATTTAATTACTCAAAAAACATGAAAATTAGACCCCCTAAGTAAAAATGAAGACAAGTTACCCATCTGGGTCCTATTCCATTAAACAATTTTACTTAACTACAAATTGTTTTGACACGTGCCATTTACATACATATTTTTTTTAAATTACTATAACCTACAGATTTTACCGCATTTGTATTGAGAGAACGGACCCAGACTGTGGTAACATAAATTAGTGTCACGCAAACAGATTTAATTATATGTGTCACATCCGTGGACTTGCCACGCAATGTATACTCTTGTATACAGTGTACACTGAATATTCTTGTCATCAGAGGAAATAAATTGTTAGTTTAAATATATTTTAAACCAGTTTTAAACAACCATCAACCAATGAATTTAAAAAGAACTGAACACTAACAGCGCTTCGCGGTTACACCCGCGTAACTCCCGATATCGTGGGAATATCGAGATAAAAAATAATCTATAACATTCCCAATTAATCAATGTATCCTCATACCAAGGTTCATTAAAATCGGTCCAGCAATTTCAGAGCCTATTTAATGCAAACAAACAATCAAATCTTTCAGCTTTATAATTTTAGTACAGATACTTAAGTGTTTTATCAATAGACTAGCTTCTGCTACAGCTACTGGAAACGGAATTTCGAAAAACCCTACTCTTCACCTTCCATTATATATATCATGTCTCTAGAACCAGCGAGCGGTTTAAGCTGCGCATTGATATTCCTGTCAGTCCGAACTTTACATTTTATATTTATAGATGTTAATTTGATTGTCCAAACTGAAGCTACCCAAAGCAATTTTTATATTATTCAAGATGTAGGATGAAGTAATGTGGGGCGTAATTTTTTAGACTGAAATATTTCTACGTAGACTGAACCTAATTCGATTTCTTTCATACGCAAGCTACATTAACATTGGTATGTTAAGAAAGTTAATTTTAAATAAAGCTTTTCGCGATTATCATGCGGCGCACACGCATCAATCCAGGTTCAACAAACGCATCACATTGTCATGCGGTGCGTGGTGGTCTGCGTGCGGACGGACCTATAGTAATTTTCTGCTAAATAGTACTGGTAAATATTAACTTACTATTAAACAAA
Source organism: Idaea aversata (assembly GCA_907269075.1). Lineage (NCBI taxonomy): Eukaryota > Metazoa > Arthropoda > Insecta > Lepidoptera > Geometridae > Idaea > Idaea aversata. Next base: position 14,647,445 of record OU026087.1, read on the forward strand.
GTCTGCCCGCCCGCACTGCGTCTGTTTGTCCAAACGCGATAAACTTACAAACTACTAAACAGATTTTCATAGGATTTACACTAATTGATGGAATTATTCAAAAGGAAGGCTTTTATGTGTATATTTCATTATTATATATTTTTTTAATTCTTTTTAGGCCGGTCTGTCCCACTGTATGGCAAATGCCTCCCTTCCTTCTTTCCATTCCCGTCTGTTTAGGGCCAGAGTGGGTTAGTCGTTCGTGTATGAGTCTAATTCGTCTCTTCACCTGCGACTCGGTCTGCCTCGAGGACGTTTTACACGGGGCTGACATTTTGTAGCGGCTTATTTCAGGTTTAATAAATTGGTTAAAGTGGCTAAGACGATATTTATTCAAGATTGGGAGCTTAACTGGCTTGTGCTGCGTTTTTTTCAAAAACTACTGAACGGATTTTCCTTTGCCAACTGTGCCAAGCCGGGACGGGTCTCTAAGCTAGTTTATAAATATGAATAACAAATACAATGGAATACTATGTTTTTTATATAATACCACTACATGTTATGTGTCTAAAGTCTAAACAAAGCCTATTCTTGTCGTCGAAATGTCAAGGAAAACATTTTGAGGTCGAACCTGTGACTAAGTGCGTCGTCCTCAAAAAGTATGCGTTCATTCAAATATTTATACACTATTTGACCCTCGAATCACAAATCTATGGACTTTTAATACCTTAGAATTAATATAAGTAGGTACGAATAGGTATTATTAACCATTTTTTTTTTAAATTATACATTGTTAGTTAATTTATATAAGTAGAATTTAGTTTAAATTAGATTTTACTTCGGAGTTTTTATAACAGTTTATTTTTTTTTGCTATCTGTTGTAATATGGACGCTTGATCACCTGTATAGACGAGATTAGGGCGACTCGTGACACTTTATTAACTAAAGAGGATCTATTTATTCGAAGATCCAACCGCTATTTTAAACTTGTAAAATATAGTATAACAACTGAAAGCCAATTACAAGATCTCACGGGTAAAAAATGATGTAAATTCAACAAAAGTTAGGCATAATTATAAACTTAAAGATAAATTATAAAATGAATAAGTGTTAAAGTTACAACTTAAAATTGAACTGAGCATACTACCGTGATAACCAGCAAAAAAGTGATTGGTTAAACACCGTATCACAGAGGATGTATCACTATCACTACATAGTATAAAACAAAGTCGCTTTCTCTGTCTTTATATCCCTATGTATGCTTGAATCTTTAAAACTACGCAACGGATTTGATGCGGTTTTTTTAATAGATAGAGTGATTCAAGAGGAAGGTTTATATGTATAATACATGCATAATATAGCCGTGCGAAGCCGGGGCGGGTCGCCAGTGTAATATAATCAAAATGGATAATTTTAATCCCTTAGATATCTTCTTGCATAAACAAATTGTACACCAAGTACCAAACGTAACTGTATACGACAATAGTCGTGTTTAATACTTAGATTTAAAAGCCAAGGTCGAGAGTGTCAACAGATCACGAATCGAATCTCAAAATTCCATTCATTCGTATTCTACCAACAGTACTTTACGATTATTACAATGCAGTAAGATTTCGGATTAGACATGTGTTTGGGGATTATAGAGATTTTGAATTTTATATTAAGTTAAGAGAGAAGAAGTTTTAAGTCGTATGGGTTCAGTAAGATTAAAAATCGTTCTTAAAACTACCTGGTTTATCATTTTTTATTTAATGAAGGTTGAGTCAGAAACCGAAAAAAGTGTTATAAATAAAATAAAATAAACAAAATTTGATCAAATCGGGAGCCTTAGGGATGGGTTCGTGTTTTTCCGGTAACTAACCCATCATTCCTGTTTTCTAGCTTCATATCAATTGTTTTGTCAATTGGATAGCTATTGAATCTACCGGTCGATTATCTTACTTTTTCCGTTTGTAAAACACCTAAAATTTTCCTATTGGAATTACACTATTGAAGGCTTTCCTACCGGTTAAGGGAACCCTAAAATTAGACTTCTTTATGAGAGAAAGTTAAGAATTCTCTCGCATCAATAGTTATGTAACATTGGTACCGAACTAACGTGTTTTATGTTACATTAGCATTCATAATTACATATTTATTACTGTTTTATGTTATAATTTAATGTCGTTCTCTTAATTTATGCGTTGAAGAATTAAGTTATATATTTTTTGCATTACGAAACTTAGTTATTCCACGGTGAGAAGGTTCAAAGGTGAAATTTCAATGAAATAGATATTTCGACAGATCCTTCTTTTTAATTAGAAATTTCTTTTAGATTAGTAACCTATTTATACATTAGTTAGACAATAAAATAGTCAAAGTTTCATACATTAAACCAAAAGAAAAGTCTGCGAAAAAAACTAAATTTTAGTGACTTAGTTGGAAAATGACGGCTGTTAAATTCGTTAAAAAAGGAATCTATTTTTTAGATGTTTTTTTTAGATAATGTAATCATTTTTAAAAATACTTACTTAATTACTGAGTTTCCAAACAAACGTCATAATTATTATGCTACAAAAAATACATATATTATAATGCTATGTGACGCCTTTCGTTCATAAACTAAGGTCGTCAAAACCGCAAAAACTGCAACAATTTCATGGAACATGTCCCAGATCGGATGTTCTAAAAACAAACATCCTTTTTTTACGTTATCAGTAAGGAATGAGGCCATCGACTTGGGTACGCCTTATGTGGGCATATCGGAGATCTAATAGCGAGTTAGTTGATGCAATTAAATGCAATTCGAGTTGAGGAGCGTCGCGGCCGCAAGTGAGTCAGGGACGTGCTGTTTTTACTTGAATGTACTGGTGGATAGAAAAGCCATTTATAAACTTTAATAACACCTAATAGAGCGGTGTTGGCTTAGTGGTAGATACCTCGACTTTCATTCTGAAGGTCGTGGGTTCGAATCCCGGCCGGCCGAGCACCAATGTATTTTTCTTAAGAAAAATGTATGTGCGCTAATTAACATTGCTCTTATCTTATGGTGAAGAAAAACATCGTGATGAAACCCGCGGCTTAGTTGGATCCAGAAGTATTGACAAGTTCACTCCGCTAGACATGGTCGACTAAGCTGAGAGGGTAGTAGGTGCTGGGCGAGCCTACTCCATCTTCACGCAAAAAGGACCCAATTAAAAAGGGTCTAATCGCGGAAAACAGCCTGTATACAAGTACAAGTAACACCTAATACCTTAACAGTGTGTTTCGACGAGCGTATTTTAAGCCGAAATGGGGTTGTTATAGATGTCTAGGCGAATAGCTTTTGTTCCACGACTTTTCAAAAGTTTTGTATTACGAAAATTTTGAGGCTTTAGGAACTAAAACGTCAGTATTTATAAAAACTTCTTTAATATTAGCTTAAATAATAATACTAATACTAACTTAAAAATTCTCCTTGATACATATACCTAGACGGAGAACTAAATACAGGAGGAACACGTATATGGTGCGAGTGGCGAGTGAGTTCGATTTACTTTGTGAGGAAAGTTCAGTGGATCCTTTCTTCACTAGCGTTAACTCTGCGAGAAGGCAGCTTAGTCTTGTCTTCTTTCATGGCTCCTAATTTTATTATGTTTTTATTGTTATTTCGTATTTACGTATTTGTTTATCAATTTTAGTATTGTATCTATATTTATATTGTATTTACCTATATTTTAATTCTTGCTGGATTGTGATTTGTGTTTCTGTTTGCTTATTTGTTTTGTTTGTTGTTGTTTGTTACCTATTCTATTTTCTACTCGTGAAAACCTATAATTGGCTTTCTGTTTCTTGTTTCGTTTCTTATTATTTTTGTAAAGCTGTTGGTTTTCCAAATAAATAAAATAAAATAAATAATATTGAATAATAGCAGTGCCCCACGGTATCAACCACCTAAGTTATGATTCTGAACGTTGTTATTATCAATGTAAAAGTTATGTTATTGCCAAGTATTAAACGTATCCTCAAATTAAGTTTCTTTAAAATTGGTAAAATAGTTTCAGAGCCTATTCATTTAAAAAAAACCTTATAAAAAATTATAGGTATAGATACTTAAATTAGATAGTAAATACCTCAACGTTTTGGCTTAGTTAGATCTGCCGTGATCGCGAGTAACAAACCAAGTCATTAAAGCATATTAATTACCTATTAACCAAATATAAGGGAGAGACAAACTAACTATAAGTTATATTTGTTCTATAAACAGAAATATAAGAAAAGAACTACAATACAGTGTTATGTAAAAAAAACGCAAGCAGCAGCATATAGTAAATTAAATAATAACACTTTTGTAACCGATGTTACAATGTAAACAATCGCATGGGAACGGCAGTCATGCGTCCGCGCAATATTGACGTCTGTGTCTATCTGTGTTGTCTGCTTGTGTTTGAGATTTATTATTATTAGATAACTTCTATAGGTATTATATAAAATTCAAAATCTTGACTGAATGACTGAAATATTCAACGCATAGCTTAAAAACCACTGGTCCTAGGGACCATAAATTAAAAGAATGTGTTCTTTGAGAACTGTAGGTGGTGTTCTTTGCAGTCAGGTAAGTAGAATAATTTTCCGCATATACCTATGCGAAAATATGGTAAATATCCAGATCAATATTAAATACGAAAGAAACTCTGTATGTTTTGTCTGTTACGTTTTGACATCTAACCTCCACTTCCACCACTTTTCCACTTCCACTTTTGATGAATTTTGATATAGAGATAGATAAAACCTTCGAAAAGAAAAAAATAGACTAAAGTGGTTTATTTGTAACTAGCGACCCGCCCCGGCTTCGCACGGCTGTATTATGCATGTATTATATCTTAAAAACCTGCCTCATTAATAACTATTAAAAAAAACCGCATCAAAATCCGTTGCGTAGTTTTAAAGATCTAAGCATACATAGGGACATAGGGATCACAGTACAGGACAAACATAGTTACAGAAGAAAAAATACACAAAATTGTCAAAGACATAAAAAAAACATAAATATTTAGGCTACTTTTTATTCCGATTCCGGGCTTACGCAGGTGTAACCGCGTGGCGCAGCTAACATTATTATGAATGCAAAAGTATATCCGTTGATCAATCAAGTCTAAACTACGAAAACTGATCTTGATAAAGACATTAGAGGTATTGTTATAGACTCGCGAGTGACACCGCGGGACGCAACTAATAAACATTATTCAATAAGTACAATTACGTTCGTAATCCGTTTAATAATTGTTTAGTGACGTGAGTTCCGATCGCGATAACATCTCGATTTCGTTTGTAATCGATATGCGCGAGCGCAGCGCTTATAGCGCTAAACATTTCGCTCTCTCTATTGTCTCAAGTTATCGATGCTTATTTAATGTTGTATGTTGTTGTAACTTTTACTTTTATTATGATATCATTAATTTTTGTCTATTGTAGTTGTTAAGTAAGAGTTTGTATTTGGTTTCTTTCTTGTTTTAAAGTTATGTAATGTAATGATCGGCCTTCCTTATCTCGCTATTCCTCTTTGCTAGCTTTATGTGCGGAAAATGTTATGTTCAGTATTATATTAGTTCTCTTTATTATAAATGAACAAGTAACTAAACTATACTAAATAACAATTAAATAACGAAAACTTAAATTAATTAAATAAACTACCTACTTTACTTACACTAAATTAAAAGTCCAAATGGGGATCCCTAGGAAGTGTGCCCAAAAGGCTGGCAGCGTTACCAAACGGAAATATGCTTCTATCGGTGATGGATACATATTTCTGCCGTTTGCAACGGAGACACTTGGTCCTTGGGGTCCAGACGCCTTAAAATTTTATAAAGAAGTTTCAAAATTACTAGTTTTAGCTTCGGGTGACCAAAGGGCTGGCTCGTACCTCGGACAACGGATAAGCATCGCCATCCAACGTGGTAACGCTGCCAGCCTTTTGGGCACACATTATATTAGTTGCCTGCTTATGTATGTCTTTCCTGACTGGTACATTTTGGGGGTATTCAATTCGTGAGTAAACAGGTGTATTTGTTTTAGGAAATCGTGCTACATCTTAGGGCACATCGTCACCTACCACTGGCAAGCGTGAAAAAAGTTTACAGATAATAGATCAGCGTTTGATACGCTGATCTATTATCTGTAAACTTTTTGACGTGTAAACGTTCTTAAAATCGGTCACTTGCCAAAAATATTAATAATTAATTAAATAATTTTTGACTTATTATTTAGTTCTCCTTTAAAAAAAGCAAACAAAACAAATGAAAACTTACTTCCATCCATAACGTCGTGGTGCAAGTAAGTTTTGTCATGTTGTCAATTAAATAAGTGCGAAACGTTCTTTCAGACGTCATCTAATCGGCCGTTATCCCGTCGGACATCATCCGGTCGGACGTCATTTACACAATCCACTACGGGTCGCATAATTATAAAATTGATATTGTCTATTCTAATTTTAAACTAGTTTAGAACAAAAACATGTAGAACAATTTACCAACAATTATATTTTTACTTTCATTATTTCGGTGACCAATTAGAATAGTTCTAAGTTAAGTATATTCTCACAATTTATGAAAAGAACTGAGCCAGTGGGTTTGTCGGTCACGTATTTCCCAAGCATATAGTAAAGTGAACTTGCCTAAGTATTATTTTAAACCTAAATAAAAAGAGGTAGTTCCACTATTTGTTATACCGATCGAACAAGAAATTCTAAAATATTGAAGTTTTTTGTTGCATTGTATGTAATAGTCACTAAGAATAGAGCTCGAGATAAATTAACATTGTTTGTATTTTAACGGTCTTGAAACCATAATTTTGCGTAGCGTGCGCATGACGTCGACGGCATTGCGCGCGCGCATCGATCGCAACGAATGACGCGTATTTTTGGCGCTACTACGGCCGTTGAACCCGCGTGTAGTGAAAGTAGCCTGCGGCGGCGCCACGCTGGCTGCGCGGGCGCACCCCCCGCCCTGCCCACATAGATTTCAGGCACCCCTTCATAAATAGATACTTATTATTACAGTTGACTTTTTACGATAATTTGATAATCTGTGAAAAGTTTTACATCAAAACCTAAACATAAAATGCCAATCATAATAAATAGTCAGGTTTTAAAATACAATTTTTTACTAAACAAAACTATCAAATAGCACCTATTGTTTGTGTGACAAATTAACAAGATAGTGAAATCAAACCTTGTCGTAAAAACGTTTTTTTTACTCTATTACTTCGCTCCAATTACCTAGAAAAACGTGTCATTAGTTCGACTCATTACGTCAAAACAGTGTAACCGCAAAACGAAACAAAAGCGCACGAAATTAAGAGCAAAAACAAAACAATAAAAACATACCGTTGTTGCTTGGTCGAAAACCACAGAATAGTTGGACCACTTTCAGCCGACAATTAAATAATCCATTACACAATAGACGGTTTTACTATAGACTGTAACGACTAACGGCATCAAATGAAGACTGCGCTAGAATAGAATATCTATACTAATATTATAAAGCTGAAGATTTTGTTTGTTTGTTTGTTTGAACGCGCTAATCTCAGGAACTACTGGTTCGAATTGAAAAATTCTTTTTGTGTTGGATAGTCCATTTATCGAGGAAGGCTATAGGCTACTTTTTATCCCGATATTCCCACGGGATCGGGAGTTACGCGGGTGAAACCGAGGGGCGCATCTAGTATAAAATACTTGCGACCCGCCCTGGCTTCGCACGGCTGTATTATGCATGTATTATATCTAAAAACCTTCCTCTTTAATCACTCTATCTATTAAAAAAACCGCATCAAAACCCGTTGCGTAGTTTTAAAGATCTAAGCATACATAGGGACATAGGGACGGAAGTGACTTTATTTTATACTATGTAGTGAAAGTGATGATTTATTATTTCATCTTCGTAGTTTATGCACCGCCTCCGCCGGGTCGTGGCAGACTGGGTAGACCCAAGAAGTGCTGGCTTGACGTCGTAAAGGGTGATATGCGTGCAAATGGCCTCACAACCCAGGATGCCGAAGATCGTGCGAAGTGGAGGCGTAAAAGTAGGAAAGCGGACCCCGGGCTCCCGAGAGGGATGCAACCGGGAACATCGCTTGGATGATGATGATGTAGTTTATGCTACGATCTTTTTGATTCTTTTTTTTAGTTTATGAATCTATTTTGTCCAACTGCTAGTCAAAAATATTGTTAACACCCTTCGCTTTCCAAGCAACTCTGTCCTGCAGCATTGCAGCCAGCACTAATTGCATTTGTGACAGACAGTAGCAGTTGCCACAAATGCAATTACGTATTGCTATTGAATAATTCAGTTGCACATAACTTATTATGTCGCATATTGTGCCGTTATAATCCAATATGAAATCCCATAAACAAGAAATTAAAACGAAAAAGTGTAAAATCAGACATTGTTTCAATCTGTTGAACCATTTTAATTACTACACCAGAACATTAATGGTGTTACGTTGCTGTTATAGAGGTACATTATTCATTCAAAATGGAAAGGTAATGTTATTGCTTTTTGTCGGTATGTTCTAAGAATATTGTTTTTGTTATACTTCCGTATATTTTTAGTGTTTCACACGCTGCTATTATTTCAAGTTTTAGGTCAGTAAGAAAGAGTAAAAAGATATCCATGGAGTGGTTTTGAATGATATGAGGGAATAAAGAATATTACAAACCATATACAAAGATAGGCGTCAAAACATAACTCGTTCCTTGCAGTGGAGTAAAAGCCTTAAGTATAACATTGACACCAACAAAATTCATCTCAAGCTTATGAATATTTTAAGTTTTACTGTGAAGATTCACTGTGATAAGAAACTTAAAATATTGCTGACAAATGCTGAAACCTAAGGCTGAAAGCGATTTTTTTTTAGAAGATGAATAACTATGCACAGATTTACTTGAAAGTTGACACTGATTATTTTAAGGATTTTATGCAACGTGAAATCTTGTGAAGCCAAAACTTAAAAAAAATATGTTTAAAAACGAACTACTTACTATTTACTGTGTAAATTTAACTGCAGTGTCGAAACTCGAAAGACGAAATCAATTTACAGAATTCATACAATGTTCACGAACTTAGCACAACTTTGTTGTACTGTTCTAAAAGTCACCTCAATTTTCCCTGGCACCCATTAACACAAGTTCCAATAATATGTGAGTGTTTACTATAATACCACGTTCACACAGCGAGCGTAGCGTAGGGCGGAAGGCACGCGTGACCTGACATTTCGCTAGACGGGATGCGCCTGCGCAACCTGAACATTTTCCTAGTATTACGGCACGGAATTTCACTAAGGTGGTTAATGGGCTAAGTGAGAAGTTGAGTAAGTGAGGTTTGCAAAACTTCGCTGATTTATCGCTGTTGAATCAAGTTAAGGTAATTTTTACGTATAAAAAACTTTAAAAAGTTTAAATAGGACTTAATATTCGGAAATAGGGTCCGAAAAATACAAACAAAGCAATGCAAACGGGAAAGATCCGGGGGTTCTGAATTTGGGACACCATGCTCCCTTGAAATAACATGTATTTCTTTCTTTATTTCATTCTTTCCTTGAAGCCTTGAACCATTAATGCTCATTAAAAGGGATTATAACATTTTGGCATAGTAAACGGTCAGTCAATTTTTTTAGTTGCGTGCAACCTTTCAAACCTATGGCAATATAATAATATGGAGGGCAACAAATTTAACGTAATAAAATCTCGTGAAGTGTCAACAAAACAAAAGATTGAGCCTATGCTTCTATACTAAGTATGCCAATCTCCATACTCATTTAATAAGTAACTATCTTTGCTACTTTGACATGCTATTTGAACCAATTGAATATTTGTGCCTAAACCATTCGCAGCTCGCGATCTTCAAGATAAGAATACTAAGACAATACAATGAGCTCCCTACCTGACAATAGGTTCGGCAATACATCATTTTCGTTTCAATCTAAATCACACATACATATATCAATTCAAATCAATTTGCCTAATTTATTGGGTGTCATGATGAATTTACTTTATCGCCTTTCGAAAAAAGAATTACCATGACAAATGGACGCGTGAGCATGTACAGATCGTACATGCTCACGCGTAGAAAACTGACTACAAGAACGAGAGAGAAATAGCTTTGTTATATAAGAGAGAAAAGGATGGACAATTGGATCGAATTAACGGAATCGATCTTGATTTGTCGTTGCTGACAAGCGATCAGTCATACGAACTCGCAGATACAATGGCGGGTGGGGCACAGAAAGTGTTCAATTTCATGCATTAGATATCCAAATGCGAAAATTGACAATGAAATATGCGACTGTTATGTGATTAGTTTATTCGTAACACATTTTAATTCTAACCAGTTAACTGGTTAAGTGTAAGATCAAGTTTCCTAATGTTGGTTTCCTAGACAAGTACTTGTAATTTGATGCCTACTACTATGTTTGTTTGGTTATTTATTTGTTTTGATGCATTATTTTTAGTTTTATAATCACATTTTAATATTCATTTGACTTTTATATCGTCGCTAACGGAAATGGAAATTAAATTAACAGTCACATCGTCATGTTTAGCGTTGTCACTATCTGTTGTGACATTTTCTTAGCAACCAATTTGGTGATGTTCTTCCTTTCTCTGGACATGGTTCGACTGAACTGAGAGGATGGTAAAGATTCTGGGCAAGCCTTACTCCATTTAATACATGTCTCAGGCACAATAGCAGCGCCAAGAATCTATCGCTGTACTACAAAACTTCTAGATTGAAAGTAAAGGCCAATATTATAAGTAACAGAGTTTTTGGTTCAACAGATTTTTGATCAAAAACTCCATATCCAACTCCTTATTTCGTTAGCTAAGACTGAGCAATGTGTAATTCTATTTTAAACTTTTCGTACCATTGTATTCTTTTAATTTTCTGTCTTTTTTTTGTTTCTTATTCTTATACATGTCAGTATTCTTATGTTTGTTTTGTCAACAACTCTCAACTGTGCTCAAATATGTTTTGTCGTGTACTTGTCCAAATGTTTTTCTATTCTATTCAATGTTATTTACAATTTTGGCCACCGTGTTGATGCATTTATAAGCTTTTAAATATGATAGCACTGTAATTTTTCCATAAAACCCAAATAAAAGTAGTGTTATTTGCTGCGCACGCCCAGTAGTACACACTTTCACTAGATACATTAGTGATTTCACTGTCCCTAACTCGATGCACTAACTCATTAACAAGTCGATTGGTCTCTAACTATCACTTTCACTGAGTGCTGAAGAGGGAGGTAGGATTAAGAATTAATCAGATCATGTGAAGGGTTGACATCATTCTACTGGCGTATTTCCTATTCGGAGTCAGCCTTCTTGATGCTAGATCGCCATTTGTTGTGGGCTTGGTTGGGTCAATGCTTTCATCATACCCTTGAATATGGTAGTTGGAGGGCGACCTCTGCCTCTCTTGCCTTGTCTTGTTATGTAGTTTTCTTCCCTGCGTATTACAAATTACCATACCAGCGCAGTTGACCTCCCTGCATCTTTTGCTGCATATCCGCACCTTTGAAGGTGCCTCGGATATTCTCATTTCGGATTTTATCTAGCTTTGTAATCGCCTAACGCAACATTTTTAATATTAAATTCTAACGTATTCTTTTTTTTTCAGGTAAGATTTATTTACAAGTTGCAGAATTCCAGAGTATAAGGTAACATCAACGTGGTAGCGCTCACAAATTACTAGTGTTTCGTCAATGCGCACGCGCAGGCGGTCGTGCCGGTTTGTACAGATCTTAAATCTACACGTATCCCGGTTAACAGTTAGGAGCTGCCAACATTCGTATTTATAACAGTAACTTTGTGTATAATATTCGGTGTCCGTAGGGCTGTGGGTAGGGTTTCAATTTGTCAATGGCCTCCGGCGCCTCTCGCTCTGCTCAATTTATTAATTTTAATTAACCACGGACACCGTTTCGTGACGAAACTATCGGCTGTGGTTGCTGTGGACAATGAAGCGGGAGCGATTTTGTTAAACGCCTTTTTTGCACATCAGACAGTCAAGTTCAAACTGTACCTGTATTACTGTGCGTCTCTATAAAGAGGCTACAAAGTAATCTGATGCGAATGAATCCGAATTAACCGAGGATATTCTTTTTTCTGCTTATCGCGAGCTGATTTTAAGAAAATGATATACCTGACATATTTTTATAGAACTTTTTGTATGTCTAAGTACTCGCTATGACATGACAATAAATCTTAAGAGAGTTAATCTTAGGATTTCTTGACACCTGCATAATAATAAGTTCTACAGATACACGTCAGGTAAGGAAACAGACTCAGGCGACTAAACACAACAAATATAAAACCATCTCGCTTCAATCTAACACCATAATCGCAGTTTAAACCCAGCAATATACAATGTACACACCCCATCAGACAGACGTCGGAATATCATAACTTTGTTATAGCGGTATATCGGTTACACGATGACCAGGTATTGCCCGCCTCACAACTCGGCACATTCATTTGAGACCAACTTGTTGGCGTGGAGGGTACGCGGGTATTGATTTCTCGCCTCGTAAGTCAGTAGAATACTTTGTATTCTTAGTACCATTAATGGTACCTACTAGGGGTCGTCCATTAAACATGTGATTTTTTTTGGGATTTTTTACCTCCTCCTTGGTGATATACAGGGTGAATTTTTTATGTGGGCCTTCAGGGCTATATCCTAAACTATAAGAGATAGCGAAAAATGCTGAAAGGAGTTGCGTGCCCGATTTTGACAAAAACAAAAACTGCATCATTACATTTTTGAAAAACTCATTACCCTAGCCAGGAATCGAACCTGATGATTTTGCAAAAAAATAATCATCCTATATTTTTATACCAATCGATAGTCTTGCTGATAGAGATCAATCCTTGGAAACAAAGATAGTATGGCAAACCAAAGGAAACAGCAAATTTTGCAGTCTTCTGTAATTTTCATACTACTATCCCTGAAAAAATGTACTGAGACATTTAGAAAATTATTACTTCCTCTCAATGTCTCATGCGCTATTATTTTGCCAAAGACGGAAACATGAAAATTGTAGAAAAGTACCAAAATGAGCTATTTCTTTAAATTTACCATCCCATATTTGTTTCCAGAAATTAATCTCTATCAGCAACACCATCGATTGGTATAAAAATATAGGATGATTATTTTTTTTGCAAAATCAACAGGTTCGATTCCTGGCTAGGGTAATGAGTTTTTCAAAAATCTAATGATGCAGTTTTTGTTTTTGTCAAAATCGGGCACGCAACTCCTTTCAGCATTTTTCGCTATCTCTCATAGTTTAGGATATAGCCCTGAAGGCCCACATAAAAAATTCACCCTGTATAGTGAGGTTTAAGAGTACCCCCACCCCCCCTATATCACGTTTATTTTTTAGTACCTTTTTTTAATTCTTATAAAATACAGGTAAATATATCATCTATATCTATAAGTATAGACAATTTTTCGCCGCTTTTCGGTTAAGTATCGCGCGTTTGCCGAAAAAATAAATACACGTGATATATTACTCACCCCCTCCCCTCTTGTGATATTCCGTGATTTTTTATGGACCCCTCCCCCCCTTTCGAGTCTCACGTGTTTAATGGACAACCCTAGTGACAATATCCATGCAAATGTTTTTACCGCATTTCTTTCCTCAATAATGCCTCTAGATTCTAAATGATCTTAAAAAAACTCTAAATAAATTACTAAATAGACTCTAAATGATATCCTTCTATAGGTATATTATAAATAAAATTATTCTCTAGTTATTCACATTAAAACAATTACAAAATAAAATAATAATAAGAAAATTAAAACTAAATCTAATCGAACTAATTCAAAAGTTAAGTACTTATTATAAATTCAAAAATTTGTTTAGGTATTTGTTAGTTTATATGAAAATCAGCACAGTGGTACTTTAGGCGATGGAACCTATGGTATAAAACCCATGGTATCTATCTAGGAACTATGATACTTTTAATTTGAAAATTCCCACGGTATCAGGACTTACGGTGAAACTTAGGTTAGCTTAACACATGCCTCTTTGTTTTCCATATGCGTTATCTATTATGGTGTAAACTATGACCCAACGAAACAAATCTTTTTCTCTGTATAATAGTGTAGATATTAAATAGCCATCCGTTTATTTTTCTTCTCACACTTGACCAGTATGTCAAGGCCGTGTCGATTAATCACAGTTAATCAAATAGAACCAGTTAATAAAGTATTGTTATTGGAGATGCGCTGGCGCAGCGCAAGGGCAATGTTGACGTTAACAATATGTATGACAACGTCACAGATTCAACGACAAAAATGATTGATAAAATTATTAAATCTATAAAAATCGTAGTAATTTCAAACTAAATGTATAGAGTTCATTAATACAAACAACTATAGATAGACTAGACAAGAATAGACTAGGTGTTACTAGCCGTGATAGTTTTTTTATATACAAAAACCTTACACTTGAATGACTCTATCTATTAAAAAAATCGTTAAAACTACGCAACGTATTTTGATGCGGATCAAAATACGTTGCGTACTAAGTATGTAGTGATAATACACCAGGGTCGATAATTTTTGAAACCAAAAAAAATCACAGTAGGATGAAACCCATTAGAAAAGGAGGGGAATATGATAAAAATGAAAGGAAAAATAAATTACGGTCGATCCGAGTTCGGGAAGTGGGAGGGGGGGGGTTTTAAGGTTAAAAAATGGTTTATCTTGATTTCCGGCAAAACTACAAGTCCTATGGAAAAAAGGTGAATGGCAAAGTTGTAGGTAATAAAAAGATCTACAACTTTTGTTTTACAATTTTTTCACATAACTTCAAAATTTAGATGAAAAATTCAAATAGCCCAGTTTTTGGTTTTTTATTTTTATCTTTTTCAAAAATGTTTTTTTTTCTACGAAATTTGGTGAAAACTTACCTTATTGTGTCCCAAATACACTGTAATTTATTTGATTTAAAATATTTATTTTTTCGCCTTATTTTAACTTAATATCAAAAAAGCACCCTAATTTTCAATCGAAAATTCTCACTTCAAAATATCAGCTTTTTTCAAAAAGTTGGTATGCTTTCTGTTCGCTGAAATCTCTACTTTCCGATGGTGAAAAAAATATATATGTTACTCTAGTAAATCTTCTCAGAAAATGCATAAAACCGATCGAGAAAATCGTTTTTTTTTTAAATTATTACATAAAATTTTGAACTATTATTAAAAACACTTTAATTACTTGAAAAACGTAAGATTACAAGTAACATTGATAAAAAAAATTGCAAATCAAAATATACTACTATAATTACGTACACAGTACAGTATACTATACAACATCGTACAAAAAAAATCGATTTTCTCGATCGGTTTTTTGCATTTTCTGAGAAGATTTACTACAGTAACATATATATTTTTTTTCACCATCGGAAAGTAGAGATTTCAGCGAACAGAAAGCATACCAACTTTTTGAAAAAACCTGATATTTTGACGTGAGAATTTTCGATTGAAAATTAGGGTGCTTTTTTGATATTAAGTTAAAATAAGGCGAAAAAATAAATATTTTAAATCAAATAAATTACAGTGTATTTGGGACATAATAAGGTAAGTTTTCACCAAATTTCGTAGAAAATTTTTTTTTTGAAAAAGATAAAAATAAAAAACCAAAAACTGGGTTATTTGAATTTTTCACCTAAATTTTGAGGTTATGTGAAAAAATTGTAAAACAAAAGTTGTAGATCTTTTTATTACCTACAACTTTGCCATTCACCTTTTTTCCATAGGACTTGTAGTTTTGCCAGAAATCAAGATAAACCATTTTTTACCCTTAAAACCCCTCTCCCACTTCCCGAACTCGGATCGACCGTAATTTATTTTTCCTTTCATTTTTATCATATTCCCCTCCTTTTCTAATGGGTTTCATCCTACTGTGATTTTTTTTCATTTATTATCATTTTTGAAGGCTTCGGCCCTGGTCTATAAAGGTAGTTATTCAACAAAAATGTATTATTGAAATCTTTTATGTAGTGTCTACCTATTCAGCAGCTAAAATTCATCACAAAACGTCAGATCAACAAAAGAAATACCTCGAAATATGTTTTTGTAAATTCAAAGGGTATTATTACGAGATCCTTTATTCGATATAACTCGATTGTCGGGACCCGATTATCTCGATTATTTAACCCCTTAGGTTGGGCCAATCAAAGCCTTGCTATATTGATCTAACTAAGGAATCGACATCGTCGTTTTTTAATCATGTTCATTTGTTTATCGATTTTTGTTCGTTTCGATTCGGATCTCGAATTCTTAATTGTATGTAGTGATGATAGCAAGGAGAAGATATAAAGGGGAAACGTATAATAAAAATCCAAAACATTTAAGAACTTGTACTTGTATACGGGCTGTTTTCAGCAATAAAACCTCTTAAGTTAGGTCCTTTTTGCGTGATGATCAGGAGCAATATTTTTTATGCTCAATTTCTTCCCTGAATAGGTAATGGTTCTAGAGTCTAAAACTATTCAGGAAAGAAATAGAGCAATGTATGACGAAAGCAATACCCGGGTACCCTCATAAGCGTCTGCGTGGGTTGGAATCTTGTCATCTTCTTTCAAGAGGCAGAAAGGCGAAAATTTCACTTATTTGGTCAATAGACACTTGAGGTGTTTTGATCGAGACGAAATTGGTTCTATGATGAAGATGTTAGTCATGCTGTCTACTTTCTAGTCTATACTCAAATTATTTAGAGAAAGATAGACAAAAAAAATGGTTGTCTGTAAAGTCTGTTTCCACACGATAATTTTACGTGATAACGTCATAAGAAAACATTGATGGTAACCATGGCAACGATAAAACGTTGCTATAGTTACCTTGGCAATAACATGAGGCGTTCCAGTAACGACGCGTGACGTCACACTTTTTTGAGATTGCAGGTGTTCACCAATTTATAAAACGTTATCACGTCAAAAAAAGCCACTTGCAGCAAAATCTAGGTTTTATTAAATCTGGACTTGTCTATTTTTAACACAATTCAAATCAAAAGATAGATTTTTAGAGAAATATTGGTTTAATTTTTTTGGATTTTGCTACTGAATCGATTTTAGTGAAAATTGGTACAATGATGATACATTGAAACTTTGGAAGTGATATGGATGATATTTCTACTAGTTTGGAACTTATGCTGGGAGAAACCGCATGGTGCAACTAGTGACAATAATCATTTATGACACCTCCGTCCCCAAGCTGTCAGATCGAGAGACAAACAGCTGTCAACTAGAGCAAGGTGACGCTCTAATTACACATTGATTTCTACCATTTTATGTCACAAGCCCTTTCAAAACGTACACCAAATGAAATACGCGCAATTTTTCAATAGAATCGCCTTGACAAGCGTGGGACAGCTATTTGAGGTTACGATTCTTACGATCGAATTCCCGTAATTAATTATCGATTTATCGATTCAATAGAATGCTCGTATCGATTTTAAATCGAATACGTGAAAAAACTTGCGAATACAATTGACATGTTTACACTAAATAAAGTAGCTTTATAGTACGTGGTTAGTATTTTGTTGGGGACTATATCGAGTTAATTGTTGTTTGATCGATTCGAGTTCGATTCACGATTCAGATTGAATTCCTTATAATCTGAAGGTATTGTTAAATCAATTTATTGATCTACTAGTATTTCACAGTCTATTATCGACGACGAGCTGTTTACCTACCTTTAATAGTATTGGTCTTATAATAACTTGTTATTGCAAAGGGCCTCTACGTGTTGGCTGCGGCTCCATAGCCCCGTAATATGGGACACATAGCAGACAATAATATTGATCTTTTTTATCCACATTACTTGATTCCAGCAACTTTCATCGGGTTAGGGTACATCTCGCCCACAGAAAAACTGGTCTGCGGGCCAAACGTCCACTTTTAAAAATGTGTATGGGTAGATTCGTCCGAATCAGTTTAGAGAAGCGGGCCAGATGTCTCCTATTAAAAAATTTAAAGGGATCTATGCTATTCAAAATGCCCTTACACCGACAGAATTAGGCTTGCCCAGAATTTAGTTTTTAGGGATCCGTACCCAAAGGGTAAAAACGAGACCCTGAGACTGCACTGTCTGTTCCGTCTGTCCGTCTATCCGTCACCAGGCTGTACCTCATGAGAGAAAAAAAACGTGTGGCACTCGGGGACTGCCGCGGTAAAGCTATTGCATCGTGCGAGATTCGTACAGTCGTACCATATACATACACGTTAAGCGAACGCTAGGCCGAGCTACATGCCGCGCTCAAAGCCCGCGATAAAATCTATGCAATAGTTTAAAAATATTAAAGTGGGGTTCCCATACAACATGGAACGGAACCCTTCGTGCGCGGGTCCGACTCGCACTTGGCTGGTTTTTTTATAAACAGCAATTGACAGTTGTTGTTGCGTACTTACTAAGTATTACACCACTACATAGTATAAAACAAAGTCGCTTTTTCTGTCCCTATTTCCCTTTGTATGCTTAGATCTTTAAAACTACGCAACGGATTTTGATTCGGTTTTTTTTAATAGATAGAGTGATTCAAGAGGAAGGTTTATATGTATAATACATGCATAATATAGCCGTGCGAAGCCGGAGCGGGTAGTACTATAAAGTATTACATAAATACAACTTAAAGAAGCAGTTAAAGTTGTCGTCATACAAAACCGTGTTGCCTTCAAAGAAAGTAGTCGTGCGTGCATCTAATACATTATTCCCACAAATTACGTATACACCTACCGTCATGTTGTAATATGTAGAAAGTGACAGATGCATTACTTGCCGTCTGAAATATTGATTCTCTCCGTAATTCTATGTTTACAATATATTGGAAAGTAAATTATTGAAAGTTGCGCAAATTGAAGGCAAAGTTTCCTATAAAATTAGATGGTTTCTTGTTTTAATTTAATTTTGTATGTGTATTTACGTTAAGATGGTGCCCTAGCAGCGCTTTGTTCATACTCCCTGGGGTCTTTCTTATCTTTCATAAATGTATTCCCATATTTCCTTACTGAATAATGCTTTTAGACTCTAGAAGGAAAAAAGAAAAGTGATTGTTCTAGAATCTAGACTTTTTTCCTTTTTTTATGAATAAATAATGCTGCTCTGATTTACTTTTTAACCCCGACGCAAAAACGACGGGGTGTTATAAGTTTAATTTGTATGTGTGTGTGTGACTGTGTGTCTGTCTGTGGTATCGTAGCTCCCGTACGGATGAATCGATTTTGATTTTGTTTATTTTTATTAAAATTTTATCGAACAAAAATTAAAACAACGAGTTCAAATCACGATTAGAAAATACAATAATTAACAATTTTAGTTTTACGCGACTGGCGTGATCCAGGACCATTAACGAAATTATATCTCAGTGAACAATCGCACAAACAATTAAAAAATTGTAAAGTAAAATTCTATCAATTAAAATTGCGAATCGTCCATTCACATAAAACCAGCTCTTATCATGTTAGTGATAAATATCAAAATCTGATATCTAAAACGAGCGATCCTCTCGACTCTTGAGTACCGTGAAATGTTCACTTTCATCCACTTTCGCTAAATACTGTCACAGTATGGTAGAGATGGTAATGATTGCTACTTTAATATCACTCCTGATCCGATATTTTTTAGGAGCAGGTGATTTTTACTGACTCTACACTCTGTCTGTCACCAGGCTGTATCTCATGAACCGTGATAGCTAGACAGTTGAAATTTTCACAGATGATGTATTTCTGTTGCCGCTATATTTATTGAATTGACGGTGACGTTTAGCAAAGCAAAGGGTTAAAACGGGACCCCTTTACTAAGACTCTACACTCTGTCACCAGGCTGTATCTCATGAACCGTGATAGCTAGACAGTTGAAATTTTCACAGATGAAGTATTTCTGTTGCCGCGGCTATAACAACAAATACTAAAAATAGAATATAATGGTACAGAACTCTTTGATTCCGACTCGCACTTGGCCGTTTTTTTTGTATCGATCCGATATTATTAACGTAGCAAATAAAATATCGAGTGATTTGCTACTTATGCCATACCTACAGTGTGGTATACCGTCACGTTGCACCCCGGGGCATAAATATTTCTTTTACAAAATGCACTTTCATATAAAGCTATTAGGTTGATAATATACTGACAATTGTCTTATAATGATAACAATAGAATGTCTCCGACGAATACACGCACTGATGGATTTTGATATTTGACTCGAGGTGGTTCGTTCAAGAGAAATGTGATTTTTCTTTCGTGATAATGTGAATGCGAAAGTACTAATGATTGTCAACTCGATTTTTTTGTTTATTCCCTCGAAGTAAAAAAGCTTTTAGCTAATCAATATACCTACAGGTCAGCGCTAGACCACTATCATCATCTGGTGGAAGTGAGGATGCGGAAGCTGCGGTCATAGATGTAGCACGTGTCTTAGAAGTACTTGAAGACAGGTACTCTGACGTAATTTTTAACTTTCTTATATTGTTATACAGTTTTTTTAATTCATTTGGAATCATTCGCATGAAATGAATCGTCCTAAAACTAAGTTACTAGTAGTTCGCCCCGAACTTTTTGTAACTAGTTGCCACGAGTTTTTTGTACCGATTTTTACTTTTCAGCGTAAAGTATGATATAACGGCGAAATACTTCAAATACTTCGGTCTATCTTGTTTAAATGATAGGTGCCTAGTATCACTATCATCAGACACTGGACATCGCTGACTCTATTATACTTTTAACGAATCCAAACGCGTTAGGCATAGGCTCAGAATACAGAACAAGACTAGGTATCTTGTCTAGAAAATGAGTTCCATAGCCTAATTTTTTTGGTCTCAATCACGTATTTATTTATTTCGCGTTTTATTGATACTCGAGAGAATAAGTACCTACAATGAAAGTAAATCGTGTGTGATTAAAAACTCCTATAGCCTTCTTCCTTCTATATTCCACCATATCGTCAGTAGCTAGAGTACCTACCTACTCATCAAGTGAAGACGATAGACCTAACTTATCTAGAGATGAGTTCATATAGCTTTCTATATATTACTCGGCTATATTACCAAACCCCAGATATCAGTTGCTTGTTTAACACCTAGAGCACACTCATGTGCCTAGAGTGCCTCCTTATCAAGACAACTTTAACGAACATTAACGGTAGACTTATCTTGTCTAGAAGATGAGTTCATATTTCTTTGAAGTTGAGTGCCTTCTTCCACCTCTATCACCAGATCCCAGATGTCAGCTGATTCTTCAGAAGCTATAGAATACCTACTTATCAAGGTGCTTTGAACGAGTACAAACATGGATATGACTATCTTAGACTTCTCAAGATCGTTAAGTTCTTATTGTCACCTTTCTCATCGGGTCTTTATCATCAGACTTAACACTAAAATTTTTAGTACCTATGTAGTAAGTATATATGTACTCATCTTAATCTAACGAAAGAGGTAAAGAGAAGAGAGGCTCCTCCCTCGATACAAATATATTAGAGAAGTTTGAGACCTATATTATTGGTGGACCTATATGTCCTATAATAAGTCCTAACCTATTATTAAATAAAAATAATAAAAAGATTAGTCACCAGTTTTTTTAATTAGAATCTCTAGATCAGCTAGCAATACTATTTAATATTATTCACCACAATTATTAACCAAACCAACCCTTGATTATGAAATAAATGAATAATTATGAATATGAAACAAAAAGAGAGGTCTGACGATTTATAGGAAAGTAGATTAAGTAGACGCTTTTAATCTACAGTCTTCACCCAAGGTAGGTAAGTAGGTACATCCTGAGTGGCCCAGATGACGTCAACTATAGAAGGGTTGTCCAATTTTCGCTTCGGCTTCCGTTAAGCTGATCAATAGCTGGTTCAAGCAGCTACTGATCCTTCGAAGACCATCGAGAACGAACACAAGAGTGCATGACTTTGCACTCTAAACTTTTACGAATTATTTGAATTTTATTTAGGATGACCGTATTATTATATAGATAGTTACCTTTTTTTATCAATTTTAATCATAATATCAAAGCTAAGTTAATATGTAATGGTTTTGAAATTATCTGGAAATCATATTTTTTACGACAATGACAGAAACAAAACATGTCATTTTGATTTTTGACATTGTCATTTTTTAATCATGAAGGTCAAAGCGTTTTTTTCCTTTTTGATACAAATGAGTTTGATATAAAAATGACCGCTGAGACGATACATTCCTGTGGATTCCTTCCAGCTCCATCATCAGATCATTTCCATGGTACCATATTATTGTCACCGAAGTTACGCCCTTTCATTTGATACCCCACTTGGGTATATTTGCCATATAGTTCGCCTGTCATATAGGTAGATCCCCTACTGCACCCCCTATCATCGAAGCCCCCTAACCGATCCCTCTCATGTTCGAACTTAAAAATTCTATGGACCTCAACTACCCGTATACCAAAAGTCATTAAGATCAGAGCAACGGTACTCAAGTTATCGTCGAACAAACATACATAGATATATAGATACATAGGTACAACCGACCGACCGTCTCGCCACTAGACCTCTCTCGCTTCGCTCGTTCGGTCAATTATGTATTTCTTCAGCGCCCTCCAATGAGAAGAAGACGAAAGAAACTCTTGAGACTTTAAAAAATCGTTAATTTTGCTGCCTGACTGTTTACTATAAAATATATTTTTCTTATAGTGTAATATATACTTAACTAGCGACCCGCCTATATTATGCATGTTTTGTACATATCAACCTTCCTTATGAATCACTCTATCTATTAAAGAAACCTCAACAAAATCCGTTGCGTAGTTTTAAAGATCTAAGAAAGCGACTTTGTTTTATACTATGTAATGAAGAAATTTAAAAACAATATTTTTGTTCTACTACTTTTTTTTAAGTCCCCTAGACTTTTTGTCCTATGTTCCTTTATTATAAGTATAGATTATTTGATTCGGGTCCTTAATTACAGAATTAAACATCTATGGTCATCGAACTTCAGTTTAGAGACCCACCTTAATTGGCGATCGTTTTCGATTCGGTATTTTTATTCATGAATACCTTCGATGTCTTTCCGTAGGTATGTCCCACCATTTAAGGCCACTTTTGTTTTTACTATACGCAGTAGAGGCTCACCGGTATTGTTTACTGGAGTTTTTGTTTCATTTGTATCCCACGTCCTGTGATTTTTAGCTGCATTTAATTAATGGGATGGCTTTAAACATCGCTGTTGTAGGTTTTAAATATCTATTTTCAGTAGTTAGGGCTATTATTTCGATTAATTATTTAATAATGTAGCTGAATACGATTCAGCTACATTATCAAATATAATGGAAGAGGAAAATAAATCGTAAAAATAAGAAATATAATGGTTTCGAATCCAAATTTTTTCATTTTATTTTTGTTAATTTTTCATAAATTTGTTCATCTAATTTGGACCGCAGTCTTCATAATATATTACGTAAAATGACAGAAATCAATATCCGCGACTAATTGAAGCAAGTTGCGGTCGCGGCATAAGGGCGATCGCGATGTCAACTCGGTTTAAATTGTTGATTATTAGATATTTATATTGAGTATCATTATTAATTATATTTATTATTTAACCGCTCGTCCAGCCTCTAGTTTACGTTTAAACGTCGCCTATTAAACAAACGATCCCCTTCGACAATAAATCCCACAACTTTCTTAAACAAATATCTTTCATTATGAAACCGAATACAGGGTATCTGTGCTAGTAAATTTTATAGTGAAAACAATGGGCAACGCCTTTACATTTCTCTAAATAAGTGGTACTCAAACTTTTGGCCCATCAATAAATTAAATAAATGATGCTCAGTCTACCCCTCTCAACCTTGTTGCTCATATTTCCAGTTGTATCTAAAATTAACATGAAAATGTACCGTAAAAAGTTTTTTTGACACATTTTTAAGTATATTTTAAGAAGCTTTATGACTACAATGCCTCAATGGATTGCTTTGAAGGTAAACAGAAAGAAAAAAATATATAAATTTTTCTAAACTACTTGCTACTTGATATAAATCTAATAACGTTTATAACGCCTTTGTAAAATAAAAGATCTAAACTTTTGTAATTACCATATTTTTACCTGTCTTTTCTACACTAATATTATATTGTTTGCTATTATAGGCTCCGAAACTACTGGACCGATTTTGATGAAACTTCGTATGAGGATACATTGATTGATTGGGAATAATATAGGCTACTTTTTATCCCGATATTCCCACGGGATCAGGATCTACGCTGGTGAAACCGCGGGACGCTTATAGTAACAAATAAAGATTCTAAAAGTAAGTTGAGAACCATTGGCCCATCAAGTTATACTTAGACAGTCGCTGAGTCAGCCTACAACGATAGCGATAGTGATTAAATCGACCGGTTGCAAACCCATTGTTAACTGATGCCGATTATTATAAAATATTGCTCAATAGTAGGTATATAGGTGCAGAAAAATGTTTTTTAAGAATTCTGCTGATCAAAATGCTGAGCTGCATTTAACATGTTGGTAAAATTGCGTGCATTTTCGCAAAAAAAACTCGGCTGAGCTACATGGTAGGCGGAGTGGGGGGTGTTAGGTTTTATTTTCGTTACGGAATTTCTTGATTCGGTCGCCGCGCTCAAAGCCCGCGATAAAAGCTATGCAATAGCTTAAAACGAATTGTCGCTTTTTGGTAGCCTCACCCTATGGGTACTCCACGGGGTGAGTTAACAATGACATTTTTTGAATCGGTTAACTATTATTTTTAAATAAAACATTTATTTTAGTTTAGCGGCTTAGTGGACTCCAGAGTACTCCGAACGTATTAACTTTGACTACTCCTACCTCTCGCAAAAGGACCCAATCATAGAGGTCTAGTTACGGAAAAACCGCCCCTATACAGTTATTTATCGTCATTTTAAAACAATACATTTAATGATATTTATATAACTAAGACAAATACCAGCAATTACTATTAAACAGTATAGTATTATAAAACAGTGAAATGCTGTAACAGCCGCAGAGCGCAGCGCAGTAACAATCGGAATCAATTAGCCGCGCCGGCGCAGCCCAGCTACAATCAATTACGGCTTATCTGATATCTACGTTTGGTACCTAATACCTAACTATTAGCTCGTTGTTATCGTGTTTGGATATAGTTTATTAACAATTTAACTTGGATTAGGGCTCAATGATTGTAATCTAATAGGTTACAATTGGATTATATGTATGTTTCGTTAATTTAAATTGTACGGTTAACCCTCCCCCTTTTTCTCTACCTGTGACATAAGTATGTAAATAGAATAGAATAGAAAAATCGGTGGCATCCATTTTGAACCCCCATTTTCAACCGGCAAATATTTTTTCCATGTTCTACCTAAAATGTGTTCCATTGTCTATCCCCAATTTCAGTTCATTGATTATTTTTTCTAATTTCTACCTAAAATGTATTCCATTTTCAACCCAAGTGATTATAATACTTAATATGATGTTTTTTTGTACTGACAGAAAAATAATTTAATATTTTAAAGTAGTATTTTAACTACTATTATAATTAACACTTTTAGCAAAACTATGAATCATTTTTTTCTGTTGACGTTACTAGAGTAAAAATTAGGTAGGTAGTTAGGTACGCACTGCGTATTTGGGTAGAAAATGGACTACTGATTTGCAGGGGGTTGAATATGGAGGTATTTTAATTAAAATTATGCCGTGGGTTGAAATTGGGGGTTGAAAATGGATGCCACCGAAAAAAAAGTAATGTAAATCTTCTTCATCCTTCCGTTCATTAAGATTAAAGACCTAGGTTGGTAGCTGCTGGATAAACTTGGAAAGGTGGGACATGATCGATGCATGTCATGTCATGGGCTCCAGAGCAAACTATGCTGCACCTCTTGTCCCTCCAGCCCTAATAGCTGTAAGTTGGCTGATCTAATGTCAGCTAATAACAACGTCAAAGACCTAGCAGCACACTGGAGTGGCCGTATCTGACCCTATCCAACTAATACCCTTTTAATTTATGCTATCGGTACATAAAGAAGATCTATCCGTTATCCTAATTGTCCAAGCGACCGAAGCGTCTTTGCTCCAAGTCTGACCATTTTGCTTTCGTCGTCAGTTTGGTGGTACTCCTCTCTGTCATCTCTCCCTTATTTCTTCTTACTTAGAATACTTCCGGCGCTTAACGGCACAGTACAAACTACCTCCGCCGACTACCAGTGATAACCATTTGTCGGTTTGTCGGAAACTATCAAAACCCCACAAATTCCCTCGGTACCCTCAACTATTATCAGCAATGCCGACGACCACCGTTGCTCCAGTCTTCTTGTGACCATGACAACATAGTCGAAACGTCAAGGTAAGAAAAATAAATATCAAAATAGGCACTCGGGAAAATATCATGCTGAATCACTACGTAATTTTAGCCATAGTATAAACGTCGAAAGTTTTTTTTTCTATATTCTGGCTTTAGTTTCATGTTAAGAGTTAAAAGCAAAAACTCTGTGAAACTAAGAGATCGATTTCCATAAAAGTTTACCCTGTATTTCTATAATTTAAATATACCGTTACATCCTAACAAAAAGGAAGCGCATCAATAAAGAATATCCATATTTAAAACCAATTAAATCCTATATTATAGGTAATCAAAATATACCAAAATGGTAGAAACTTCTGTAGGTACAGTTCGAGCCACAATAATTCAGTCGCAATTTATCGTCAATTTGACACACCAACAACATTCGACACGCAGGATTCGTCACACGTGATTGTATAGATGGTATATGGTTAGTGCATTCGATAATGTATTTTTCTCAATGCTTAGTATTTCTGACCCGAAAATTTTTGCAATTTGCCTATATCACTTACTAGCAGCGCTCCGCGGTTTTACCCGCGTAACTCCCGAGCCCTTGGGAATATAGAAATAAAAGCCTATTCGTTACAAACATAAAAACAAACATTTATTTTTTCATCTTTATATTAGTAGATTTCAAACGGTTCAGTAATTCAGAAGATTGATTCTTTAAAAAAATATCATTATAATATTCGTAAAAAAACACAACAAAATCCGTTGTGTAGCTTCAAAGATTTAAGAATATAATATATAGGGACAGACAGACAGCGAAAATTTTGTTTTATATACTATGTACTGATTAAATAGATATATTACAAATGGGTTATCCAAAAAATTACTTCTTAGATTAATCTTAGGCTAACTAAAGTGACATAGAATCATTTTTTTTTTATTTATATTCGAAGTATCGCCGTATCTTTCTAGGCATAACGAAGCAAGTTGTTTAGACTCCCACATTCATAAGTTGACGTTGGGAAGATCAGCTAAATCCAATAGTCACCTACCTAAGATTTCACGACTTTTCTGCCAATAGACTTTAAACCTCAACTCCAGGTTATAAAGTTCATTTTAATATTAGTACCCGGTGTCTGCCGGCCTTGCCCCTCAAAGATGCCCTGAAGGTACACTTTCACTGAAAGACCAGAGTCAAGAACTCTGTGAACTTTGTGATGTAATAAATACCTTGCACTACGTGGGTAGTTATTGATTTGATGGTAAAGTGGTTTGTTTGATTATTTAGCATTAATTTAGAAAAGTAAAAAATGAATGTGGTAAACCCAGGGTAAACCAGTATAAAAAGTGCTACATTTAGCCATTTAGCACTAAAATAATTTAATTGACTTTATTATTATTGTTACTAGCTGCGCCCCGCGGTTTCACCCGCGTAATAATTTTCTACGCAACTTTCTATTTTTTTTCTTTCATAAGAACCTTCTCCTGACAAAAACAAACACAACAAAAAAATAATTAGAGAAATCGGTCCACCCGTTCACGCGTGATGCCGTGACAACGGAAAACGGGTTTCATTTTTATTGACCGAACGAGCGAAGCGAGAGAGGTCTAGTGTTGAGACGGGTCGGTCGCTCGTATGTTTGTATGTTTGTTCGGCGATAACTTGAGTACCGTTGCTCTGATCTTCATGATTTTTGGTATACAAGTAGTTGAGGTACATAGAATTTTTAAGTTCGAACATGAGCAGGATCGGTCAGGGGGTTCCGGAGATAGGGGGTCCAAAAGGGGATCTACCTATATGGCACACAAACTATACTGCAAATATACCCGAGTGGGGTATCAAATGAAAGGGCGTAACTTCGGTGACAGTAATATGGTACCATGGAACTGATCTGATGATAGAGCTGGAGGGAATCTGCAGGAATTATATCATTATCCATACTTCATAGTTCATTCATTCAAACTACTCGTCAAGAATCGTCTTGACGAGTAGTTGGTCTTTCAATGGTGACCAGGGTCTGATGATAGAACTGGAAGGTGGTCATAGGAACTTCGCAATGAAACGACACAACCTCATCGAGTTTGGGCTCGTTAGAATCGTCTTGACGAGTAGTTTGTCTTTCAATGGTAACCAGGGTCTGATGATGGAACTGGAAGGTGGTCATAGGAACTTCGCAATGAAACGACATAACCCCATCGAGTTACGTAACATTATGATAAGTATATAGGTACATAAGGAAGGAAGGATAGGAATTACTATCTTCTGGACTTCTGGACTTTCTTCTTTTCTATCTTCTTCTTATCTTGGACACATTAAAAATGTCTTGAATAAAATAAAGAGTCAACGGATGCCCAGGGTGTGATGGTTGAGCTGGACCTATGCTTTTAGAACTTAACAACAACAACAAGTTAACAACAACAACAACAACAACAAGTTATGCCTATCGTATTTGGATTCTCTAAATCATCCAATTTCAGATAATAGCGATACTAGACACCTATCATTCAAATAAGATAGACCTATCGTATTTGGAGTCTTTCGTCGTTATATTATACATTTTAGTACTTTACGCTGAAATATAATAATTGCTGAAAGAAACTCGTGAGGTCTCAGTTCGGGGCGAACTACTAGTATATATAGATGTTAACGGTACAAGTTAAAAATATAATAAAACAAAATGTAATCAAAGTGGGAAACTCTGGAGACGGGTCGCTCGGAGATCGGGTCGCTCCGCCACTAACCCGCTGTCAAATAGGTCGATTTGTGACTTTTGTGCCCGAATACTCAAGCGAATGTAAAATGTTTAGGGGGACCCCTAAATAGTTAAGACGTATCCTACTGAAGCCTACACTTAAATGTAAGTTTAATCGCCACTCAAGATAAGTAGGCTTTCAGTATTCGGGCGTTGGTGTTATAAGCAAAGCAACATACTTTCGAATAAGCACCAAGTACGAATTGGTCAGTTTCGGTAAGTCCTGCAAACCTCTTCTGTACATTCAACGGTCCTTATTATAAGGGTGACAGTAGACTAATATTTAATATACATAATCGTACCTTCTATAGATAAGATATCTTATGTATAAGACCAGAAATAGATATCTTTACATAAATATTTGTTTAACTATATTTGTTTTATAGACCACACGAGTCGTCAATTTTATATGTTTTAGGTTGAATTATTCTCCCGAGACCGAATTTTTTAATCGAATTACAGAAAACTACAAAATTCTGCCATTTCCTTTGTTTTGCCATACTATGTTTGTTTCCAGGACTTGATCTCTATCAGCAACACTATCGATTGGTATAAAAATATATTATTTTTGTTTTGTAAAAATGATTATTTTTTTGCAAAATCAACAGGTTCGATTCCCGGCTAGGGTAATGAATGATAAATCAAATGATGCAGTTTTAGTTTTTGTCAAAATCGGGCACACAACTCCTTTCAGCATTTTTCATAGTTTAGGATATTGGCCCTGAAGGCAAACCGAGAATCTAATTTATTTACAATATTATCATAATTAGCCACATCAGACATACAAACAAATGTATTTAAGCTTACAATTATTTTAAAGTACAAGGTATTTGCAGCCAACACTTTCTGTAAGCATAAACTTTGATTTATGTAATTGCTTTTCATAAACCTTTGCTTCGAACGAGGTAACGAATTGTTTAAGGCAGGCCGATTAACGAGAACTGGCATATGCTATTGTGAAAACTACATAAAAAAAATTGCGAGACGAATAGAACCTTCTTCTTTTTTTGGAGTCTGTAATAAAGTTAACTAACAACACCGGGTAGTTTCAACCGCTTAAATTCTGATCCCGTCGGAATATCGGCATAAAAGTAACATACTTAGCCTGTTGTGTCCCACTGCTGGGCAAAGGCCTCCCCCATTTTCTTCCATGTGTCCCGATCTCCAGCTAATTCAGGCTTCATCAATATAAATTACAATGAAATTGAAAAGTTATTTGTTGCTCGAAGTATCGAGTACTTACCTCTGAGTCTAAGGCTACAGGTATAATTTTTCTGAAAATTGGTTTGAGGAAAACCAAAATTTAAAAAGAATAAAATTTAATGAAAACGCTCGGCCTAGCTTTCCGTTACGGAATTTCTAGGTTCGGTCGCCGCGCTCAAAGGCCGCGATAAAAGCTATGCAATAGCTTAAAATATAATTTATTTCTTCGCACATGACAAACTTATAGCAGGTACTAATATAGTTTAGAACTACGTTACAATTATTGTGGGACGCTGGTATTCGAGACAGGCACACGTTGTGCATCGTGTGGCTACAGCTCTCTGTATTTTGCCACATTTCATAAACTAAACTGCACCAGCAAGGCAACATTAACAAACGCATGCAGACAATTGCTAACAGCAATACATTTCCCCGTCGAAGATTCCATAATAATTAAAGTATCGTAAACAGGTTCCGTGCGAGCTTGCTGCGCCCGCGCATCTCTCGTACGATCCGCGCTTCTAATTAAACTGCCATTACCTTTGCGCGCAACGAGTTCGCGTCCATTTGAAATATGGACACTGAAGTGGTATTACTTACTACAATTTAATACAAACATAGGTACCTACAACGACATTATTTGCACGACACATTTTATTTACGTAGATACTCAAAGTATTAGTGGCCTTATCGTTTATCTATTTATATAAACAGACGGACGAGAAAGTGATCTTAAAAGGGTTCCTTTTTTTAAGTTTGATGTACGGAACCCTAAAAATGAATACCTAGCCGAAATGTATGAACGCGTATAACTTACAAACAACTACACCAAATTCGATAATATTTATTTATTTGTGTTCATTATTGTCAGGTCAGAGTTTTTAGAACAGAAAAATATAAAAAAAACTGAATAAAAAAAACCTTTATTTTAATTATTTTTAGATGCTCTTATATCCCAGAAGATTGATTGAAAGAAGATCTTATATCCAAGGTAAAAAAGATTTTTATGATCAGTAATAATCGACAAAGACAATAATTGCTATCTATTCTCGGCGATCGAATCTACGCTGGTAAAACCGCAGACGCAGCTAGTATTTTTAAATAAAACTTCGTCATTCTGTCATCATCATCCGAGCGATGTTCCCGGTTGCATCCCTCTCGGGAGCCCGGGGTCCGCTTTCCTGCTTTAACGCCTCCACTTCGCACGATCTTCGGCATCCTGGTTAGTAAGGCCATTTGGACGCAATTCACACTTTACGACGTAAAACTTCGTCGTTCTGTAATACATCCTATTTGGACTCGTTGGAACTTTTTCATGAGACTGATTACAATTTTCTCTTAACAGTCAAAATGTCAAATTGTCAAAAGTCACAATATGACATTACGTTACTCGTCTTGTATTAATATACAAGAATTAAAAACCAACGTCAAAAACAAATAAACGAGTAAGTAGGTAGGTACCTATAGGAAAAACAACTTTAATTGTTTGGTTGTAATAGTATTTAAATTCTCTTTGCTCGTCTTGTAACAATTTACTGATTTTTTTTAAATAAGTATTGTATTAGTTAAACTTATACCTTTAATTTTACCGTCATGTCCTCGGGTGGTTCAGCTGGGGAAGAGGCGGAGGTGGTGTTCGTCGCCGAGGTCGTGGAGAGTAGCTCCGAGGAACCACCGCCAGAAGAATGGTCGTCTCTCGTGCTAAAACTACCAGAGGTTAATGTAAAGAAGATCCTATACGAAGAAGGCTTGTACCACCCTGGAAGTGGCGAGATCTGTGCTCAGTATTTACCGCTTTCGGATAGTTCAGTATTCCGGCATCCTTACTACAACTATCCAGCAGTTCCAGACCCTGGTATCTGTGCCGCTCTACTTAATCCGGAACCTCAAGTCGTCTACCCTGATGATGGCCAAGAACTGTACCTTAGTCTCTGCAAAGCGGCCGATCTCTGCCCCGTCAGGTTATTTTACAAAAATCTCTTCAACGAAGTCATGGACCTGAAATATTACTGCGTCGATTCTAGAGCAGTTCGCCCTATGTGCTTGGCTCTGAAGTACAATAAGTGGGTGAAGGTATTGGATCTAACGGATAGCTTCTTGGACGACGACGCGTGCTTTCATTTGGGAGTATTGCTAAATTCAAACGTTACTTTAACTGAGCTTAACCTATCAGGTTGTAGAATCGGACCCTTGGGCTTAAAAAAACTTATAGTCAATCTACCTGTCAACAAAACGCTGAAAGTTCTAAATTTAAACAGAAATGCAATAGGAGATGCTGGTATGGAGCATATCTCAAAAGCTGTGTTCCTGGGGACGGACGTGCAGAAACTGTACTTAAGTTACAACCAGATCGGAACTAAAGGAATTAACATGCTTAATGAAGTTTTGGATACTCATAACAAATTGGTCAGTTTAGATCTGTCTTGGAATAATCTATTTGCACCGGGTCCTCTCTGTACTTTATTATTGATGTTATCGGAGAATTTGAAGTTACAAGAGTTGAATTTGGCGTGGAACTCTATAAAGGACGCTCGAGTTGGAACTGCTATCAAGAGTATATTCAGATGTCCAAACCTACAGGTCCTAGATCTAAGCAATAACAAGTTAGCAGGAGAAGCTATCGCTAACTTAGTAGGTACTTTAGCAAAGGCGAAGAAACTAATCACTCTCGATCTGTCGTACAACCCTTTAAGTCCAGCCGACGCTTTATTAGTATTAGATAAAATGAAAAAGTCTGCGGTTAAATTACAAAACCTTCTTATGGATAACGTTTTTGTGGATAATGAGTTCATACAATCACTGAAAATCATTAAAGAATTAAAGTTTAGAAAAAACTTTACTTGCAGCTACGGGGGGGTTATACCGAAGTTTGTTTCTGGAGGAGTAGATACTCGCAATCTTGTTTTGAATAGAGTAGAATTCCTCTCGAAGAAGCCAAAGAAGAACAAGACAGATATAGCGCTAGTGGTGTTACAGTTGCTAAAGGAAGGTCGTCAAATTATGAACCAATCAGAATTTACTAATGCGATTCGCGCTGCTAACGTACCTCTTGACGACGATCTTATTGATGAATTAGTGAATACATTCCCTGGACCACGTACAGCTAAGTCCAAATCTATTAATATTCAAATAATGGTTGACTTCGTTAAAAGGAAATGGCCGGACAGGAAGCTACCTCCTACTCCTCCACCAGAACCTGAACCGGAACCTTTGCCTAAAGGTAAAGGCAAAGATGCGAAAGGAGCCAAAGGTGGTAAAAAAGGCAAAAAATGATTTATAAATGTATACTAAGATTTTTTTAATAATTTATGTGTAATTGCTATTGTTTAGAGTAAGATTTTATTTTCAAATAGTGTAATCTTTGATGTATTTTATGAATATTTACATTAATTTAATTAATTAATATATTTTAATTATAATATATTCAAATTAAAATATATTAATCAATCTCTTGTCTTATTTTCTAGGAACTAGTAATTTTATCAATCTAAACACAAACAAAAGTTGGTCTATTTCTAGCATTTTCTAGATTCTCATTGCATAGACAACTGCTGCTGTCGTTGTTTGTTTTGATCGTTTCTATTTTAGAATATTCTACAATAGTCTAAATATGTGATTTACAAAGCGTCGAGCAAGGAGCTGCGCGTGACCTGTGTCCATTGTAACACGTCGTCACGTTATGCATAATCGCGAGTTTGTCGCGAAAGTACACATGAGCACGTTTCACTTTGGCGACTAATGACTCACAGGCACACATCGCCATCTAGCCATAAGCTTAGCAACTAGTCTTGTATTATGGTAGCCAGACAACGAATATAATACTTAATTATGATTCAGATAATTTGGTGTAAAAAAAATAACAATTATTTTATAGTTAAAGAATATTTTTAACGCTAAACAGTTTTTTTATTAGGTATAGGTATTCTTTTTCTAGTTCTTCCTATAGATATTCATCTTTTACAATAAGGTCATCATCATCCGAGCGATGTTCCCGGTTGCATCCCTCTCGGGAGCCCGGGGTCCGCTTTCCTACTTTTACGTCTCCACTTCGCACGATCTTCGGCATCCTGGGTTGTAAGGCCATTTGCACGCATGTCACCCTTTACGACTTCAAGCCAGCACTTCTTGGGTCTACCCAGTCTGCCAAGACCCGGCGGAGGCGCCATGGTAATTTACCCTCGAACGTGCCTACTTATAAATAAGCTTCTGCCCCTCAGACGTTTCCAACTTATCGTACAGTGACTGTAAGTGGTTCTGTCTGGCTCTGGCTACTGCTCTTTTTGTGGCACGTTTAGCGGCTTTATACGAGTCGCGATCTTCAGGAGAGCTGGACGCTTGCCACTTTTTAAAGAGGGCTTTCTTCGCCTTAGTCTCCCTCTGGACTGTGTCGTCCCACCACTAAGTCTCCCTGTCACATCTTTTACAATAAGGTATTTCATAGCTATTAAATATTAGAAGTACCTATACGTAGAAGAAGACGTCTAGATCTAGGTTATCTATACATCTTCTCTAAGATATATTTACGTGTCTCGTTGTATGTGCGCGATGGACTCCTAAACGACTTAACCGATTTTAATCAAATTTGCATACCG
The DNA here is from genome assembly GCA_907269075.1 of Idaea aversata. NCBI lineage: Eukaryota > Metazoa > Arthropoda > Insecta > Lepidoptera > Geometridae > Idaea > Idaea aversata. The sequence goes on from OU026087.1 coordinate 14,682,264, forward strand.
TGTGCAGTTTGATCCAACTAGAAAGATAGGATAGCTTACATTTTAATTTATCCCGATATTCCAACGGTATCTCCCGATACCGTTGGAACGCGGGTGAAACCGCGGAGCGCAGCTAGTAATATTATTATATTATTAGCTGCGCTCAAAAATGGAGGGAAAAAGTAAAAAAGAACCAAACGAAGCCAAAAAACTCAAATAAACTTGATACCCCACTCGGGCATATCTGCGTACCTACATTCGGTTGTTAATCCTGAGTATTATCCCCCATAACTCACAGACGGCTGGACCGATTTTGTTCAAACATAGATATTTGTAATGTACGAGTCATGCCCTTTCATTTGATACCCCACTCGAGTATATGTACTTACATTCGGTTTTTGATCCTGACTTTTATCCCCCACAACTTTAAGACGGCTGAACCGATTTTGATCAAACATAGCTAAGAACACTCTCGACTAACTTAGCTTTCAAACAAAAAAAACTAAATCAAAATCGGTTCATCCGTTCGGGAGCTACGATGCCACAGACAGACACACACACACACACACAGACACGTCAAACTTATAACACCCCGTCGTTTTTGCGTCGGGGGTTAAAAATGATTTATAGGGTTCCGTACCTCAAAAGGTAAAAAAAGAAACGTTTATGAGATCACTCTCTTGACCGTCTCTTTTTTGTAAATAAATACTAATTATAGTAACAGAAACACCAGACCAGACCAAATATTTGTTTACAGGAATATCTGAACTTTCTGAATACAAATACTTGTTCAACTTTTGACTGACTGACTGACTGATATTCACTTAGATTAACCCAATGGACAGATCTGGCTAAACTTGGGCTTACATATAGCTAACGTAGATAGCTGCAAGAAAGGATTTTAGTAAATTCAACCCCTACGTAGACGAAGCCGCTAATAATTCTTAAGAGATAAAAGAGATTTTTGTGTAACTTTTATGAAAATGTATTCTAGTATTAGAAGGGCACATCTCGTGCGTTAACGGAGTCGTACCCCTTTGCCAGTGTGCCCTGCCTGAGGCAGGCTGCGCCGGCGCAGCGCAGCGCACGGTAGCGTGCGTCACGCAACAAGACCTGTCCGCTTTATTATTATTTATTGCTTTCCAATAATCGAGGAGATACGTTTAACAATATAAAATGCCGTTTCGTTACATTCCGTTCAGAGTAAGATGTTCAGAGGATAATCTTGTTAAAAGTAAATAGAAAAAAATATCTATAGATCCACCCGGTGGAGCCTCGTCTGTGGATCCCAAATATTAGTGAAAAGTTTTTTGTTTTTATGTTTGTAACTAATAGGTTTCGAAACTACTGGACCGATTTTGATCAAACTTGATATGAGAATACATTTATTCATTGGGAATAACATAGGCTACTTTTTATCCCGATATTCCTATGGGATCGGGAGTTACGCGAGTGAAATAAGGGTATAATTCGAAGAACCCGCAACGCAGAAAGTAGCGGATCCTCCGTTTGCTTCCAAGTTTATCGCGCAAAGTAAACCTTATAAACTTGTATTTCTAAAAACCTGATTGTTTTAGAGTTTCAAGAAACACAAACAAGTCATTAATTTAAAATTGTAAATTACACCATTTTACTCATAAACACGGAGGTAAACTTTCCTAAACGGTCCACAAATTAATCGATTTCTCTAATAAGCTATGAATATTCATTATGATAACAATCACCATGTCTATTTCTTTATTTATTACTTTATTTAATGTCTTCCGTTTTACTTACTCTTAATTAAAATATAATTGGTCCTTAGATAAAGATATAATGACGATAATAAAGTTGTGGGTTCTATTCCCGTCGCAAACAAATATTATTTATGTACAGATATATGTTTCTGGTTCTGGGTATACAACCAACCAACTCTTGTATAAAGGGGTTTTATACGAAAGGGGGTTGTTATAGACGTCTAGGCGAGCAACTTTGGTTCTACGACTTTTGGAAATTAAAACTGTTTTTTCGATAATTCTCAGGGAATTTTTACTTGAAAATCAGCTGTTTCATACAAAAACTTCGAACAAAACAAAACAAAAGTTATTTGCCTAGACGTGTAAAACAACCCCCTTTTGTACTAAAACCCCTTCGCTGAAACACATTGTATATAAAATTCTCGTGTTGCGGTGTTAGTTACCAAACTCCTCCTAAACGGCTGAAACCGACTTCTATAATTTTTTTGTGTATATTCGTTAGGTCTGAGAATCGAACAACGTCTATTTTTTGTTTTTTTTTTCCTTGTCATTTCCTTTATTGTTTTTTAATGTTAAACTATTTTTTAAAATATATTATTTCTATAAGACAAAACAACGTTTGCCGCGACAGATAGTAGCACATGAGTAGGAATACAACCTGAGGCTAAGGCACATAGTATACTACTAGCGACCCGTCCCGGCTTCGCACGGCTATATTATGCATGTATTATACATATAAACCTTCCTCTTGAATCACTCTATCTAATAAAAAAAACCACATCAAAATCCGTTGCGTAGTTTTAAAGATTTAAGCATACAAAGGGACATAGGGACAGAGAAAGCGACTTTGTTTTATACTATGTAGTGATTAGGCTCATATTTCTTATTTTTAAATCACTTTACAGTTATAAGTTAAATTAATACTAAATTACAAATAATATAACATGAACGCCTAGAATACGAACTATTTAAGATAGAAAGAGAGTTTTTTTTTTATCAACAACAAAACAAAACACAACTGACTTACCTATGTAGTAAAACATTTTTTTAAAGTGACAAATAGGGTTATTTAAGCGATTGACATCAATAACATAACATTTTGTTGTAATTTAAGGGATGAATATGCGTATGAACAAAAATTCCATCAAAAAATGGAATTGGCAAGTGATTACCTTAGGGGATCCATTAAATTATTATTGATCTATCAAATCCTACGTTATCCTAGGATAACTGAAATTAATTAGACATTCACCTGCTGACTCGTACACACTAAATTACCGTTTCTGAAGGCGTCCGTTAGAGCTAGTAAAATTTAATGTAGATACTCTAGGTACAGTAGGGCTTTACTGTATTCGCAGTAAATCTACTAGGTATGATAATAATTATAAACTTTAATATTATTTAATATCATATAAATAATAATAATTACAAATTAGATTTGATTAGATCTAAAGATATGTACTTACAAATCCGGCTCGAAGAACCATTTTATTCTTCTATAAGTAGGATACGTAAATCTTGCTTGCTAGCTTGATTGAGCGTTCAATGTGTGTTAAAGATTTTCCTTGAGGATAGAACCTTTTATCTCCTTACTAGCAGCGCCGTACGGTTGCACTTACGTAAGTCTTTATCTCGTGGGAATATAGGAACAAAAAAGTTTATATTACTCGCAAGGATTTCATGTATCTTTATCAAAATCGGTATAGTAGTTTCGGAGCCTATAAGTCACCAACATATTTTTTCTCTTTGTAATTTTTGTATATATAATACTATATTATACATGTATTATACATATAAACCTTCCTCTTGAATCACTCTATCTATTAAAAAAAACCGCATCAAAATCCGTTGCGTAGTTTTAAAGATCTAAGCATACAAAGGAAAATAGGGACATAGGGACATGGGGACGGTGAAAAGTGACTTTATTTTATACTATGTAGTGATAACAACTCTGTGATTCACATACAATAGCAAATCTGTGATTCACGTCACTGAATTGAATTGTGTTTGTTTTTGAGGTGCAACATTGACCTCCAAAACGTCAGTGTTAATCATATTCGCGCCAAAAGTGTTGTTTAGTAGAAAGTGGCGCGGAAACGCGGAGCCCGCGCAGCCGACGAGGTGCGCAACGCGTGGGCGCTACATGCCACCTCGTTCCAAATACAAATATCGTAGGTTTGTCCACATGTTTACACTTTTACTTTTTTACTACCACATTTTCTCTTGTTTCATAGTGCCGTGACGTAATTTCCTCCTGCCCCCGTGATGTAATTAAAACCTACGCGAATCGATGCCATTTTGCTCAGGAAGTTATAGTCATTGCACAATTTATTATTTATTGGTGTACGCGGACCAATTCCGTTAATAATTTCGATTTACTTCGTAAAATTAAATTATACCGTAGTTCCTTCGGTTGCAAAAACATTGCATAAGTTGCACCTTTAGTGCTTGATAGAATTTGACTTTAAAAAATATAGCTACAAAATGCTGCCAGTGTACAAAATATCCATTCTCACGGTAACTTATTTTGAAAAGAGAACCATTAAAAATAAATAAATAAATATTGCAGGACAATCCACACATCGCCATCTAGCCCCAAGCTAAGTAACTAGACTTGTGTTATGGGTGCTAGACAACGGATATACTACTTATATACTTTTCTTTTGTAAATATATACTTATAATACATAGAAACAACCAGACCACAGACAAATATCTAAGCATAAATACATGTCTGAGGCGGAAATCGAACCCGCGACCCTGTGTTTGGCAGTCCGGCATGGTGACCATTGTGCCAACTGGGTCGTCATTCACTCAGGCAGATAAATAAAAAAGTATAAATGTAAAAAAGGTAAAATTGCTCTGAGTTGCTTGGCAGTCTTCAATGACTGGCCGTGTTAAGAGGATTACATACCAATGCCATTTTTTTTTAATGGAATTTTCGTTCCGAGGAGTACACTTTTCATCCCTTATATTGCAACAAAATGTTATTTCATTGATGTCAATCGTTTGAATAGTTTGTATTTCTAGGCTTACATGTTTTATTATTTCAAAAATGTATAACTTTGACATAAACTTTTTGACTTATAAATACACAAGCCTAGTTTATAATGAATCAATTACACAAAAAAAGAAACATCGAAATGGAACAATATTTTTTTTGTATGAATAAGTACGCACAATACGCAGTAACCCTCTTAAGTTACAACCTAATAAAAGTAAAGTGGCGAGTTACCAAAACACATCTTTTTAACAGAATATCATTGCAAATTAAGTGTATACAAAATAATGTATCATTTTTGCAAGCAGTAGTGATCAATTAAAAAAAAAAAGGAATGTATAAAATGGTTGAACGAAGCATGATTTTCAGAACAATAAATCAAAAGAAATTGGTCCCTTAAATTTTATAGGAACCATAAGTAAATTCAATTTTTCTTATCGATCCCGATTGGTGGTGCGTGCGCGCATATTATATATACAATTTACGAAAACGCTGCAGGCTTAGTAGGTTACTTTAATTGAGATCGGGAAAAGAAGTTAACATTAATTCAAGCAGGTAAATATTAATTTATATAAACGAAATACAAAGCAAATGTTACTAAATTTCCAAAATTTACCAAATACCAAACGTGGAATCATTTTGTCTTTCCGTTTTTAGTGTTCCGTACCCAAAGGGCCGGACCCCTTTTACAAAGACTACTGACCGTCCATCTGTTTGTCTGTCACCAGGCTGTATATTATGAACCGTGATAGCTAAACAGTTGAAATCACTGATTATGTATTTCTGTTGCCGCCATAACAACAAATACTAAAAACAGAATATAATGGTACGGAACCCTTCGTGCGCGAGTCCGACTCGCACTTGACCGGTTTTTTATTACCTAAGATTAATTATTTAAGTCTAAGTCTAAGTTTACTCTTTGTCAAAGCTGTAGGTTATCATAATAAAAAAATATGTTACTTAAGGTGAAAGGGTACCTAACTACTTTAAATACTATAACCTAATTACAGCATCGCCCTACTCTCTTTAATCACAGGGTCCCTGCTGAAAATCAGCGTTGCATTTATGCAACACATAGCTGAGCAGGAACCTATTTGGCGGCGTCATTGTGACTGTGTTATAAATAACATAGCTTAGAATACGTATTTAAGTAAGTCTGTTTAGTAATATCAAAAATAAGTTGTGTCTTAGTTTTAGTTTTGTTGTTGGCCAAATAAAGATATCTAGGTATCTATCTATCTACCTGCGCTCTCTCCATACAAACGTAGTCGACTGTTTCCTCCCTGGATAATGACACTAGCACAAATATTTTTGTGCCACAACACCTATAACTGCCATGACTATGCCCGTATGTTTTGGGGCTTTTTCATTTTCTAATTATCATAGAAATTAAGATAAAAAAATAAAAATAAAAACAAAAAGGCATGGTCATGGCAGTTATAAGTTTTATGCACCAAAAATATTTGCTCTAGTGGCATTATCCAGGGAGAAAACAGTCGACTACGTTTGTAATAGTTTGTATGGAAAAAGCCCCCGGTACCCTTTCCTCTTAAAGAATCTGAACAAAAAAAATTAAACCTTATATTTTGTTATTAGAATTTCAAAAGGTCTCCAACATAATTTGGGACATTACTCTTTATACATCGACAGGTTGACCTCACGCTATATAGTCAGCAATTGTCGATACGTACGTATGACCATATGCGTAGTTTTATGGCAATATAAATGTGGCGTTGAATACTAATTGTATCGACTAAGGTTAAAGGAACTGTGTCATTTTTTTCTTAGACTTAATATACTTCTTGCAGTGGCCTACGGTTTTACTCGCGTAGATCCCGATCCCGCGGGAATTTTGGGATCAAAAGTATCTTATGCTTCTCTATTCCTTAAACTACCACTATGGCGATTTTCATCCAAATAGGTCCACTCTTTTGACCGTAAAGAAATAAACAAAATTGTGGATGTATAATATTCGTTAGGATCAGGACTAGTAAGAATTAGTTAGGACTAGTAGCATCCCGATCCCGTGAAAATTTCGGGATAAAAACACAAAAAAAAATCATCTCAATCGGGATAGCCGTCTTTGAGTAATCGTAATATATAAAACTAGCTGCGCTCCGCGGTTTCACCCGCGTAACTCCCGATCCCGTGGGAATATCGGGATAAAAAGTAGCCTATAACCTTCCTCGATAAATGGACTATCCAACACAAAAAGAATTTTTCAATTCGAACCAGCAGTTCCTGAGATTAGCGCGTTCAAACAAACAAACAAACAAACAAACAAACTCTTCAGCTTTATAATATTAGTATAGATAAAAATATATGCGACGTATTAAGACCCTCCACTTTTTTTTGAAGTCGGTTAAAAAGTAGAATAAGTTACTTCCCATGAATCACTGCATCCTCAATAACCCTCATACACAATTTGTGGATATTTTGAGGTGGTTCATCAAAACAATCATCGAACATTACAATAATAAAACCCACAATAAATTCCAAAAATGAACACATTTATAGACCATATGTATTCAATTCATAGACTATAAAACTTTCAAAGCCTTTAGCTTCAACTAAAAGAAACAATCAATCAATTGAGATATCAATAGATTCCGATGTAGATGAATTGAGATATTTTTCATGGTTGATCATCTATCAAGCGATCAATTCGCGATTACGTACAGGTAGGCCTATGGCAGTATTGTTGTGAAAAGTCTTGTTATCCAGTGAACCTGATCATAAACGATACACATCCACAGAAATTCATTCGTAAAATTACTTGACCATCTATTTTTGACCAGAGATCAAGCTCTACTAATGCCGTTATTACTTATCTATTATATATTTTTTCCATGTCTTTTTCTTTGATTGTCGAGTGTCTGTTTTCAAAATAAATTCATATCCCATCAGCCCTAAAATTCATCCCACTTTCTCAATTCCAAATTATCCCTTTATAAAATACCCTACGAAACCAACAGACAGCAGAACCAGTATATTAATAAAGAGGGTTAAAATAATACAGCGATTTGTCGAAACAGAAATAAAAGACGATCTAAGCAGAAACAAAGAACGATCTAATCAGAAACAAAGGACCATCGAAACAGAAACAAACGACGATAGAAACAGAAACTACAGATTGTCGAAATAGAAACAGAAGACGATTGAAACAGAAGCAAAAGACAAATGTCATGATTCGAAATCTGTCTAATTATGAAACACGTTAAGATCCTACATCATCTTTTAGCTCGAACAACTATTTTAAAACATTGTCACAGCAATTATTCAAGACATTACAGGTTAAGATTGAGATGATTATGATAGTACTAAACAACCAAAGGCATTATATCTTCGCTCACTCTGCTCAACCACCATTACTTTACTAGTGGTCTGCAGTGTGCAGAGCAAATGTCTGACGAGAAAGGTATATGATTAGAACATTGTTGCATGTTATTTGTTTTTGCAACAGCCTGAGATGGCTTGGGTTCGACGCCCGACGGCAGAGTTATGTGTGAATGTTTGAAACACAATTTATTAGTGAAAAGGGAAGTTTCATTGGTGATATTGAAATGTTTTGTTATTAATAAAACGGCTACTTTTGCAGGCTGCAGCAATTGCGATTTTGGTAAGGTTTTGAACAAATTTAACAACTAATCTATTAGAGGCGGGATGTATGGAAAAAACTACTACTTATAAGGTTTTTGGTTTTTCTGGTAAAATAGGGTAACGTCACTCATCTTCATCTACTAATCTTCTAAATTTGAAAACTAAAAAAAGTACAACCACGGGTACAAATAATCTAAGATCCTTTTAACAATCCCGTTATGTTTCAAAAACTCGTCGGAAACACGATTGAATAAAATCGATTTCACTCGTTCGTTCGTCCCGAAGCCTCTCCATTACGTTGATTGCGTATCGCCACGATTAGGATGCGCGGGCGCAGGCGCGGGCGCGCACCACAAAGCGGGCCGACGCGGAACCTAATCCAGGATTAGACCGGATCGTTTCCCGGGAACCACATACAGTTTCTAAGTAATCTTTGAAGTTAACTCTATTTTATAGGTAACGGTACTGGTAATTTTAGGCTCGGAATGGATCTTAATGTTGTTTTTGTTACAGGATTATGATTTCTAGAAATGTTTTTGTATCCAGTTATGCATTCGAGTCTTATTGACTACCCTAAATCATTTTCCTTAAGGAATAAACGGGAAAGTCGTAAAATCTAAGGTACCTAACGAAGAAAATTAATCACGGTTCATCCGTAAGAGCTTTCCGACAAAAGCACGTCATAAAGTTACCGGCCGTCTTGCTGTAATTGAATAGGGCAGCCCTACCCAATGCACATATTTCAGGCAGGTTTCCATAAAGGCATTGTAAATGACATTTCACAAGATTACATAACGTAAAGTTCGCGGTGTTACAACGTAATTACGCGCGAGGTGCGCAGAGGCGCGCCGCAGCACCTGACATTTGGCGCAGCCAGGTGCGCTTGCGCAACTGAACGCGCGCATCCCAAACCTGCGCGCCAGGTAATGAACTCGTAATTAAATTTAATAGTCGTATACTTGTATTGTTTTGGCTTAATTGCTTTCCTGGCATATTGTGTTTGTAAAGTACACCGACTCTTGTCAGCGCTCGAAGTCAGTAACGATGATTTACGACCCATAAAATTGTTCGAAAACGGTTTTAGTTTCTTTAAGGATGCAATAAATTATCCTGCTGTTAATCTAAAAAACTATTTACAAATACTTATTGTTTGTAAAATTCGTAAAATAAAAGTAGTACATATCTTGATAAGGAACGCCAGAGTCCAGACACGTATTAAACACACAAATTTTTGCATCGAAATACTGCACACCGCTCCATAAGGCTCGGAGCTATATTGCAACAACAAAGATCTCGGAGGCAACAGTTAAGTGGTCACCGAAACAGTATACCGACATATCTACAGGTCAGGTTAAACAACAAACAATATCCTTCGGTGGCCGGAGGTGTATTCCCACGAGGCGCGAAGGTCGCTCGACTACTCACGAGTATACTCACGACTACACTTGATTGCGAAACAATATCGATACAACTCGATATATACCAAACCGAAGACGCTGATTGATGACTCATCACCGCTCGTCTCAATATTATACGTCGGAGGTTAATGGTTGAACGAAATCAATTATTTGGACAGTTCTTAAAACGATATGTAGTTAATTATTTTGTTTAATAATAGGCTGGCAGTTAATCTAATCAAATATTAACAGAAACAAGGAAACAAATTGCAAACGGGGCTCTATTTTATATACATCTGGGGACACGGCAGTGCCCCCGCCAAGTCGAGCATTATTTTTATTTGAAGTAACAAACCCCTAGGTCGGTTAACTCTGTCCCTGCCGTCTCTCATCCATAAATTTCAATCAAAGAGCATGTAATAGACGATACGCTGTTGTTTACTGGCGATGTCTCACATTCCTCAGCTGATTGTGCCTATTCATCATTAAGATGACCGCTCCCGACTCCTGTCCCACCTTTATAATATCAAGCTCAATTCGTCACGATACACCGTTATTAAGTAAATGTAATTTCTTCCGAGTAGTCCGGCTCAAATGGATAATTAGAGAGTGCCTATACAAAATACAATGTTGTTAAGCTTGTCGCGGTTAAGGTCGTAGTCGAGTTTACAGTTTACCACGGTTTTGCCATTTCCGGACATGTTTTGAACCTATTCGACTAAATTCTTGACGAATCCTAAAATAAAAACTTGCTTGATTTCTATCTTCATCAAAATGTTGATTATCGTTGACGTTGAAACATGATATTACAGCGTTACCCTTGGCTATGCCCTTGGTTTCCTCTGTCTGTTATTGATTTGGGTTTGAAGTTTCAATTAAAACCCAAACTTTTTAGGTACTTACTCTACAAGCAATTTCTCTCTCAAGTCGATCCTTCATACTTATAGATGACGACCACTATTATTCTTCTCCACACAGCGGCCATTTGAACCATTTCCTCAAACTTTGCTTAAAACGAGCTGTTCTGTTTCAGCTGGGTTAGTTGATCAATTTAACCTCACGAAATTATAAATATGTTTTTCTAATACAATCATAAACTATCTATGGGGACGAATAGTCATAACATGGCTTGTAAACCTTGACTACCACTATGTTTTAATTCATACAGTGAAGCAATATATTACAATCAGCCGTCAGTAGGTTTTTGCGTAACGTAGTGTTCTTCAGTAATTATGATTGTACCTATGTGATAAGTGGTGTGCCGTAGATGGAGCGGGAGTGCAAGTCGCTGTGTCTGGGGCCGCCCAAACCTTGTTTATTGGACAATTTGCATGCCCATCTCAGGTTCTTGACCACTGGAGGAAAGGAAAATGGAGCTTTCGACAGGTGTTACGAAATACAGTGCGGTTTTAACGTATTTTTGAGAGAAAAAATTAAGTACTTACATAATTGGTTTACGGGAATTGCTTTTTAAAAATTATTTTGTAATGTTGTGTTTTTGGTCATTAACCCGTGTCTGCTTCTGTGGTTTCATTGCTTGGGTGTCCTGTGGATTCATTTGGATACAATGTTGCCAAATTTTTCTGATTAATAAGTTGTGGTTTTCTATTTCATAGGTACTTACCTAGTTATTTAGATTATCTATGTAGTTGATTATCTTCTACTAGCGACCCGCCCCGGCTTCGCACGGCTATATTGTGCATGTATTATACATATAAACCTTCCTCTTGAATCACTCTATCTATTAAAAAAAACGCATCAAAATCCGTTGCGTAGTTTTAAAGCTTTAAGCATACAAAGGGATATAGGGACATAGGGACAGAGAAAGCGACTTTGTTTTATACTATGTACTGATAGTGATAGTGAAGTGATGAAGTGAAGTATACAAATACTAAGCTACATCACGAGGATGAATTTTAATACATTTACAAAAACACGAAGTTTATAAATAGGGTCATAGAAAAAATATGTTTCAATGTGTATACATTGAAACATATATAACATATATAACATAACAACATATAGTATTATATGTCACGGCACAAGGCAAATATGTAAAGGCTTTCCTTACGCGATTGAAACCGCTGCGGAACACAGCATGTTGTTACATATATGTATTGTCTGGCCCTGTTTTCTTACTGTGTATCCGTTGTCGATATTTTTTCGTCGCCACTCTGCGGTTGGATGCGACTAGACAGAAATATCATGTTCCCTGCACATTGATGTACTCTTTTATTATTTTCAACCATTTTGCGGTCACTAAAGGAAGTTTATACCCTTTAGTCCTTAACGTTCTGCCAGGACTTGTGGTTTTGTTATAGATACTGTCGTTAGATATTTTTTTATTGTTTTCGTTTCCCAGTCTCACGGGATTGGGTGTTTTGATATTCATGTTTTTGTCAATATTGTTTACTGTTTTGAGTACTAAGAGTCTCTTACTGTAAAATGGCAAAAACATACATTTATAGTTTCAAATTATGTCAAAAATTGTTTGTTTGTTGTGCAATTTTACTGCAAGTGGACCTTAACTGAAATCTAAAAATATAACGATCATTATTTATGTTCCTGACGTGTAGTTTCAAAAGCCATTTCTATCGCTACACTTACGAATTCATAACAATCACTTGGAGATCAATCAAGTAATGACAAATGATTTAACTGTGCGCTCGCAAGGATGCGGGGTTCGTGCGTGAAGGCGGCGCGTGCGCGGCGGTCACGCAGCCGCCCGGCCTGCGCCTGCGCACTCCGCACCCGATAACTATCGGACGTTACGTTTGTTTGTTATGTAACAGTGGTAAATGTACTGGGACACTTATTTGTGTCGGACTGCAGTCAGTACTACAAACAACATCGTAGAAAGTGTAATATATTTTCTTTTTAGGGTTCCGTACTATCGAATGGGTCACTTTCTTGTCCGTCTGTCCGTGTGTCACCACCGATTTTCTCAGGAACGGGTTGACCAAGTTTTAGTTGTGTCATGTGTCCCCCTTTTAACTTTGAAGAACTTCTGTTTATCAAACATTTCCATTAAATTAATTTATTATTTAATGATATTAGGTTATTACGAGTATAACCTTGATATCTTTTGCATAACGCGCTCCATTACTCAGTCAAGTCCCTATAAAATGATGAATAGAATCGACTTGAATGTCTATTCATTATATTGCAAGCACGACTGCGATCTGTCCTGTTATGAAATTATGCGTAAATGTCCAACGAGTTTAATATAATGTTATATGTGAGCTGATGATTGTATCTTTTCAGTATAATTAAAAAAATCCTCAATGGATACAATTTTAATAAATATCTTTACTATTAATACATCATTCAAAATGGACATCCTCTATGATTTCATTTAATTTTTTAAAACGAATAAGGTCTAGTCTTGTCTGAAAATACTTTAATGAATATTGAACTGCGTTTGAAATCAGTTGAATTTTGAAATTTCAAATTTTGGACTTTTGAAATCGCTATAGCTACGAGAAAATGTTTAGGACAGCCTCCCTTACTTTTATTATAATTAACATCTGCATTTTTTGTTTTTTGAAGTTTGATACAGTTGCCGAGAAATGTGGCATTTTTAGGGTTCCGTACCTCAAAAGGTAAAACATGATTCACTTTCTTGTCCGTCTGTCACCACCGATTTTCTCAGGAACGGGTGGATCTAGTTACATAGGTAACTAGATGTGATTTCGAATAAGGAACAAATCACTCATAAAAAACATTGGCATCAGACTATCAGAAACTCGGCTATTCGCGATAAATTATCTTCAAATCAAATCATTGCATTGTCTTAAAAATGTTTTCTCGTAGTAACCGCCAGCAGTTTTAGGACCTGCCATTACTGAACCAGACAAATTAACCACATCGTAGTTTTCAAGAATCGATTGAATTGGTATCATCTCTAATCTAGGCAGTTCATCACACACACATTGCCAAATGTTACGTATTAGATGAGATTGCGGTCAAACGCTGCCCTGTGTTATAAAAAAACCGGCCAAGTGCGAGTCGGTCTCGCGCACATAGAGTTCCGTAAGAACCATAATACCATATTACATGAGAGCCGCACAATTTTTTTTGTTGAAGTGAAAACTTCTTATGGCGCGTTGGGCACTTTTGTGGGTGAGCATTTTCAACCGATCTCGCGACAGATTTTGACGCGACAGATGAGATTTTATTTGTGTTAGTCTTTTTGTTTAACTTATACTGCCATCTATTACACAAATTGAGAAACTTAGTTTCTAGAAAGACCGCTATTCGAATGTAGATGGCGCTGATTTAAATTTTTTACTGCCACCTAGCGAATAAAAAATAAACTATATTTGTTTAAGTGAGTGCTAATAGATGGCAGTAGCAGATCGTTTCAAGAAATATTCTATGAGAAATAACAAGTTTATTGTTTTCACTTCTGCCTGCACTCCCGGAGTGCGCTGTTTTTTTTTTAGTATTTGTTGTTATAGCGGCAACAGAAATACATAATCTGTGAAAGTTTGAACTGTCTAGCTATCATGGTTCATGAGATACAGCCTGGTGACAGACAGACGGACGACGGACACTGTGGACAGTAAAGTCATAGTAATAAGGTAAAAAAAAGGAATAAGATCACTTTCTTGTTCGTCTGTTACCGGATACGAAACCCTAAAAATATAATCTAAGCCATCAAGTTTTTTGTAACTATTATTTAGACGTGTTCGTCGTCACGATTGATGATAATGCCTGATGCCTGATCCTTCAAGGAACACATTAGGATGTTGCTCGAGGATGATTTGATTACATCACTTTTATCAGAAATTAAACTAATTTTTAGAAATATTCTTAGTTGCTATCAAATTAAAATATCAAGGAAATAAGTATTATACTTCTTGTTTAAATATGATTTATAGATGATGTAACGGCAGATTTGTGTCAGATTTGGCTGATAGTACTTAATGGTATAATCTAACGCATCTCAAAAGTATACGTAACTAGGTGAATTATTATGAGGTGCAAAAGTGTTTTCGTGTCATTCGATTAATAATATATATGCGAAAGTTTATATATTAACAGCAGCGCTTCTTCCGATCCTGAGGGAATATCGGACTAAAAAGTAGCTTATATTATTCTTAATGACTCAATGTATCCTCATACCAAGTTTCATCAAAATCGGTCCAGTGGTTTCGGAGCCTTTTCATTACAAACATTAAAAATACTTTCTTCCTTATCATATTAGTGTAGATAAAATCAGGCAAGTGTGAAATTGAAGACTTCACAAGATCTATTTCTTTTCTTGGCAACAATATTTTAAAACAGAAATCTGTCAACTTAATGATGTTCCTAATTTAATATTTTAGTGTAATCTTATTTTACTAATCTTATTCTTTTCTTTGTTACAGGTATTTTCGATGAACATCCTTAAATCGCCCAGGGAGTCCATTAAATTAAGTTCTACCCTATAAATCTTTCACACACGTTTCTCAGAGTTAACCATCTCCGAAGTTACCTTGTAAAAGTGGGCGGGAGTAATTTTGTCCTACAGTTACGAACGTTAACATTCTTTAGATAACATCTACTTCTCTAATGTTAACACTTACCCTTCAACCAAAACTTGTTTTGGTAAAAGCTACAATATTTTTTGCTGTAACGCCTTGTCTTGACCACTTTCTTTAGTGAAAATATGCCTTTACAATATACCAGTATGTAAAACACTGAATTCACGGAACAAAACTCCTATTTGTTCCATGTAATTTCGAAGGCTGGTAATCATTTATGGTACTGTTGCCATTTAAATCGAGCCCAAAAACTCATCCCCTTATAATAAGATGACCAGGAATCCAGAATCGAAACTTGAAGCCAAACAACTATTCAAATTAGAAACCAAAAAGTAAACAAAATACAGGAACGTAGTTCAATCCCCTTTTTTGGTCCGTGGCCGTATCTTTTGATTGATGGTTCAGCTCTCAGGGCCTTAATGGAGCTCTGACGTTGATTTAATAAAAACCCTTCATTAGAGCATCAAAAGAGGCCGGGGTCAATCACGGCCGTATGTATTACATGCTATAGGAATTTTTAAATGACTGCTAGAAGGGTATTGGAATCCATCTTTTGAGTAGACGATAACATACGACCTATTCAACTATTTCTGTGACCCTGAACTAACATTGAATTCCATCGTCTAAAATAAAGCTTTGCTAAAATACAAAACAACAAAAACAATCGTTTGATCCAATGAAACACGTTATCTGCAAACTTTCAAAGATATCCGAAACGAGTTACGAACAATTTATTTTTGAATACGGTAGAATAAAGAGCTCAAGGAGCACGCGCACGGTTCAGACATGCGTTTGCAAAAACACGATTGTTCGAATTCTGGCCACATTTATCAGGACCACCTCGGTTAAAAAACTCGGACCCTAAGGTCAATGCTCAATTAGAACTGGCCGGAGTCTTGGCAATCATCACTCATGAATACATATGAGTTTAAGTGAAAAGATTGGCAGAGGCTCGGTTTATAATTAACGAGGGTATCGTGGACTATTATGCATGGTTAGCTTTGCGGAGAAAGGCGAATCAGTTTTTTGCATAGCGTTTTCATGTAACTCTTGCCATTGAATGTTGATTATCTACATTTCTAATGATGAGATTATATTTTCTTCATTGGCCTGGGTAAGGAATTGCAAGCAAGACTTTTTAAATGTAATTTATACAAGCGTGACTTTGTAAAGCAGATTTGATTTTTATTCACGTTTTTCGTCGATGCTACTTAATTTCGTGCGGGAGCCTTCTGTCGGTTAACTTGCTTTGCAAAATGAAGATTCAAACTTTCCAGACTTCGTAATTGCATATTTTTCCTTACAGATAACATTTTGGTAAGGTCTGTATAATCATCGTTTTTTTCTTTTCGGACTACCGAAATAATGGGTCTCTTCTCACTTCGCCCGATCATTGCCATCGTAATTTGAATCTCTTGTATTTTCTTTTTGGCTTTTTTTAGTTTTCTTTTTTTTAATCTGACGCCTTTAGACTTTATTCTTGGAATCGGCAGATTAATTAGATTGATAACATTGGGCAGGTACAAGTTTAGGAGTCATTTTTGTCTGTTTTTGTCCGGTCTTTTGAGTTTTAGGTACTGGCCAATTGTTTACGTTCGTGTGGAGGAACAATGGTTGGCACGATCTTTATTTTTCTGAATGTCTTGATAAAAAAAAGAGAGACAACTTCGTAATTTACGTTGCTCTGTGAAAAGTCCTTAGGCTAAGAAGGACTTTGAGACACTAACACCGCAACGGTCTGCGAAGCCCTAAGATATCTTGTTCCGCAATTTAGTTACACCAGATATGAAACTAAAGTTACAATGTACAGCATCGCATTAAGTGTAACTGCAATATCGATAGACGAAGTAGAAACCAGCGATTATGGTAATTTTGTGTTTGATTTCTGCGACGTCCCAGTAGTGCCCAGTAGCCACACCAAGTAGCTCATTCACTAATGCATAGGTGCGGTTTAATGTACGATTAAGGAAATGAATAAAACAGGTATCTTATACCTGACAGGGTATTGCTCGCTTATGATAATAGATATCTGGCAAGTTGCGTATGATTTCTTGCCATTTTTTTCTCCGCTTCACCCATATATTTAATACCAATAGAATAGACAACAATATGGTTTAAAATAAAGGTATTTAAGGTATGCCTCTTATGTAACCCAGAATCTTCTGACAAATATATAAACTCAGGCAATTCAAATCGTTAGATAAGTACAAGTTTTTTGTCAGATAACTTTTACCGGTTCAACCGATTTTCATGAAATTAAGAACACTCCCAAAACATTCAGTTTTCAGATTTAAAAAACTGGATTTAAATCAGTTCATTCGTTTCGGAGCTAAAATGCCACTTACGTATAAAAACAAACAGACATAAGGGGTTCTTTAAGAAAACTGCGTCAGAAGCACCACCATGAAATGGCGCAGCATGTAAACGTTTATGAACTTAGTGCGCAATTTTACCATCCACTTTAGAGATAGAACAAGAGCTTATCTGAACTAACTTAGTCTGTAAATGTAGATTACCTACTGCCTAGCTTCTTCTTTTATAGGTTGTAAAGATAAACACTAGGAGTTGTGGGTAATTACCAGGAGTTTATTGTGTTGTTAGATAGAATTGATGCTGGAAGCTGTCGTATTTGAAGTGGAATGGCAGGTTCTTGGGCGATAAGGAAATAGGATGATGGAGTCATAATGCGAAAATCTGAAATTTAAATACGTTTAGAATATTATGTGAGGGTCGTATAATAGCCGGAATTTCTCGCCGTCTTCGGTAATACTATTGAAAGTTGCACTATAAAAGGCAAAGTTTTAAAATCAAACAAATTCGAACAAATATTACTTGTTTTGCAAGGAGGTTAGGTTTTTGAAGTTCGTATATGTGTAATGGCATCAGATGCTGATGAAGAAAACGAAAACCACGTGACTTTAAAAGCTTAGATCTTTTTCCACATCTAGTTCACGAAATACTATCAATTTCATTGAACTTAGTCTAAAATAACGGATATTTCTATTTGTGTAAATGCTCAAGTGTTGCCTTGTCATCATTATTTTGCTCGCTTTTCTGTGGTAGAACAGGTTTTCCTATTGTCTTTAAGTAAGTGGTTGAGACATTTCAGTTGTCTAATGTCGTGTCATTTGTGTTTTTGCGAGTTCATTGTTTAAGAGGTCGTTGGTTTGTCGTTTGTTGCCTACGGGTCACTACACTGTTGATCAGTGCTAAAGGCAACCACATACTGTAGACTAAATTGTTGCCCGTTAGCTCGCCGACCGTCATATTTGAAGGAAAGAACACATTATCACCGTTCATCGTCGTTTAGTTTTTCGTGAGTTTCATCGTCGCTTTCAAGCTTGTCGGTCTTTTATCGGATACATTTCAGGGAGTGTGCAACAGAACTACACGACCTAATTCTCCATTCTTCATCTCCATTCTTTCGTCATGAAACCAGGCAAACTGATATACGGCACCAATTCATGGTGAAAATACCAGACGTTCGCACTATGCGTTTTGCTTTGTCATTCCTTATTCTGGGAATGGAATGGAATCTGTTGCGTGCATCTGTCTTTCCTGACGTGTACAATTTGGGGTCTTCAAATCGCCACTGAATAGGTATTTTCGAGGAAAGCGTGCTATGATGACAGGCGACGATGCGACCTAAGATGGGTCGCATCGTCGCCTGTCATCTGGCGAAACACAAAATTAAAACAAAAAAACATGATATAAAACATCCCGTTATTATTAACAAGCTTCTAACCCTTATTAACTTTAGTGGTAAAAATAACCATGCTAGTTTAAAATCTTATATGAATGACCTTTTCACAACCTTATCTAAAAACAGTCAGACAGTTTGACACTCCTTATTAGGCGTAGGTTATTTCACATAATTACAGGCGGCCTTTGTACTCGAAACAATAGAAGTAAACTTTTTAATCAATCACTATTGCAAGGGTTGTCTGTCTGTTTTGGCATGTTTGCGTAAGATCGCTCGCTCTATGTCTGCGCGTACGCACCGCGCACGGTTGTATGGACCGTGTCGAGATTATAGAACAATATTTCGTGCTGTGTACTCTATTGATTGTAATTGTTTTTGTTTAGTTGCGAAATTTTTTATCTAAATAGTCCATTATCGTAACCCTTTAATGCAGACAACGTACTATACTAATGGTTGGCCGACAGATTGCCGTACTGTCAGGTTTGGCGAACAAAGGGAAACAAAGAAAAAAAAAGAATGTGTCGCGTCGCAAGATACGCGATATGGGAGATTAGTTTCTCTTACAATTTTTGATTTCACGTTTTCGTAACGCGTTACATTTTTTCTCGGCTAGGTCCCCTTGCCAAACCGCGATAAAAAACAGTTTGGGCGTTCAAACACTTCGTTCCAACAACAGTTTTTCTATGCCATACTGTTATGTCGGCAGACTTGAAGACAGTGATCTGTATGCACTCAGAGAAATTCTGCCTAAATTCCCTTGTGGTATGCGACAGTTAAATTGTGACTTTTATATCCAACAAAAGCGTGACGTTAATATTGATAAAAATAAAATTGATTGGGGGGATTAATTCATTGACACTAACATAAGCTAAATACTCGTATTATCTAAAAAAAACACTAACTGCTTAACAACACAGTTAACGAGGTAAATTTAAATTTTTTTTTTCATTAGATATTTCAACAGCAACAAGGTCCTGTCAAAAGCTCGACCACCATCAAGCAAGCACTATACATTTAATAACAGTATAATAAACATTAAAATCCGTGTGTACCTACGATCCATCATGCGCCGGCGCAGCTTCGCGTCTAGTTTGACATTTGCGTCGGTTACTTCAGAGACTGACAGGGAAATTATGAAATCGTTGAATTTGGAATAGGTTTGTGCAGTGATTTTGATAAAGATTGATCCTTTATCATAGGTGTGCCTTGGATTTGAGCCTACTAAGTAATAGATTTAATCAAAATCAGTACAATAATAAAATAATGGTACAGGATATTCCACACATCGCCATCTAACCCCAAGCTAAGTAACTAGACTTGTGTTAAGCGTGCTAGATAACGTATATACCACTTATATTTTTTTCTTTTGTAAATATATGCTTTTAATACATAGAAGCAACCAGACCACAGACAAATATCTAAGCATAAATACTTGTCTGAGACTGGAATCGAACCCGCAACCCTGTGTTTAGCAGCCCGGCGGCATGGTGAAGATTGTGCCAAATGGGTCGTCATAAGGTACTTTCATGTTCTTTATTTGTTATTGATTGCGGCGCCAACCGTCAACGTATATCAGAAACAATTATTTCTTTAATTAATTAACAAAAAGAAAATAACAATTTAACATATCTTAACGGGTGACTACTATACGTTTGTATGGAGAAAGAGCCGGGTATAATACAAATTAATTTTATTCTGCAAATGTATGTGTTATTTATTTATTGTTTAAACTTTATGGTGTGTTTTTGATTTATTGACATTTTAAGTATTGATTGAATTTTCTTCGTTACTAAGTTCGAGCATTGGCCCGCCGTTTTATGTTGTGAGAATAAAATAAAATAAATAGCCTACTCGCAATCGGTATGCCTAAAGAGAATGTTTAAGGTAAAAGTGTTTTGTTTGAAAAACTGACACCACGTAGCTTATAGTTGGCGGGACATTAAAAAAAGTTCCACAATCTTAAGGTGAAACGGTACCGGCGCTCTGTCCATACAAACGTAGTCGACTGTTGCCGCCCTGGATAATGACACTCGCACAAATATTGTTGCAGAAAACCTATAACTGCCATGACTATGCCCCTATGTCTTGGTTTTTTTTTTATTTTCTAATTATCATAGAAATTAAAATTTAAAAACCAAAACATAGTGGCATGGTCAATTGGTCATGGCAGTTATAAGTTTTATGCAACAAAAATATTTGCTCTAGTGTCAATGGAGGAAACAGCCGACTACGTTTGTATGGAGAGAGCGCCAGGTACCCTTTCCTCTTAATGAACATGAGTAATGGCGCTAGCATATTCATTAAGAGGAAAGGATACCGGGGGCTTTCTCCATACAAACGTAGTCGACTGTTTTCTCCCTGGATAATGACACTAGAGCAAATATTTTTGGTGCATAAAACTTATAACAGCCATGACCATGCCCCTATTTTTAGTTATTTTTTTAATTTTAATTTCTATGATAATTAGAAAATTAAAAAAACCAAAACATAGGGGCATAGTCATGGCAGTTATAGGTTTTATGGCACAAAAATATTTGTGCTAGTGTCATTATCCAGGGAGGAAACAGTCGACTACGTTTGTATGGAGAGCGCGCAGGTACCCTTTCACCTTAATCACACAATCTAAACCATTTTAAACTATGTCTTTTCGCCATGTGTGTAGATATAAAAAAAAAAAAAAATATTTCAGGACATATTACACATCGCCATCCAGCCCCAAGCTAAGCAACTTAATGCTTGTGTTATGGGTGCCAGATAACGGATAAACTACTTATATACTTTTTTTTTTTTTTTTTTAGATATTTGTATAAATTATCGTGAGATATGACATAATATCATAATTCTACGATAAAACGTCCATTCCCTTCAACATAAAGTAAATTATTATCTAATTTAATCAAATCAGAAGCGAAAACTCCATGTCAATCAATAAGAAACAGTCATTAGGTTACATTTCAAATACGATCGGTTTATAAAGTTTTATATAATACATCTTATAGAGATGTCACGACTATTCGGCAACTATTTGGTATTCGGCATCCGGCCTACTACTCGGCCGAATACCGAAACGTCAAAAAAGTGGCCGAAAAAATATTCTTACAATAAATCACCATATTTAATACTTAAAATCAGTAGGTAAAACAAGTTTTTCAGCATTTATTGACAGGAAACGATTACGCCTTTTCTCATAAATTATTATTCCTGCTTCCGTAAATGCACTGCTACCGGGAGATGTTAAATTAATCTTCGCAAATACAGCACTATTTGCCTACCAAGGCTTGGATACTATTCTGCGTTTGTTGACCACCACTTGTATGGATCTCTCGCCTAATGTGTCACCGAATATTTGTTACTAGCTGCGCCCCGCGGTTTCCCCCGCATAACTTCCGATCACGTGGGAATGTCAAAATAAAAAGTTGCCTATAGCCTTCCTCGGTAAATGGACTATCCAACACAAAAATATTTATTTTTTCAATTTCAACCAGTACTTTCTGAGATTAGCGCGTTCAAACTAACAAACAAACTCTTCAGCTTTATAATATACTAGCGACCCGCCCCGGCTTCGCACGGGTATATTATGCATGTATTATACATATAAACCTTCCTCTTGAATAACTCTTTCTATTAAAAAAATCGCATTAAAATCCGTTGCTTAGTTTTAAAGATTTAAGCATACATAGGGATATAGGGACATAGTGACAGAGAAAGCGACTTTGTTTTATACTATGTAGTGAAGTATATTTTCGGCCAAGAGCCAAGCCGAATATTCCGTATTCGGCAAAATCATTATTCTTGGCATCTCTATTCTATCTAAAAACTTCCAGTCTTCCACTTTCACCGGTCATAAAATGCTATTTATAACACGGCATAGATACACAATCAATTAACTATCGCGTTACAAGTGTGAATTTTTCTATAATACGTATTATATCATTGACAGATAGCATCGTAAGAGTAACTATTGTGTTTTTTTTTTCGCTTTACGGAGAACCGATGGGAATGTATTGTCTCTCTGATAATTATGGTACTTTATCTTTGTATTTACAACTATGAGTGTTTTCTGCAAATATTTTTTAAGGAAAAATGCTTAGAAATATTTTAATACAGTCCGCACTTACGCAATATAACAACAGAAATACATCATCTGCGAAAATTTCCCTGTTGACAGACAGACGGACGGGCAGTGAAATCTTAGTAATAGGGTCCCGTTTTTATCCTTTTAGTACGGAACCCTAATAAGTAAGTTTTATGAGTAAGTGTTTTTATTTTCAAATTCAAATTATAAAAGTTCCGTTTTATAAATCAATGTTTGGAAAAAAATATCTCATTTACTACTTTTCATTTCTTGCTGCACAAAAAACTTAATTAAAAAACATTATTTTATAACGTATAGGCTTCGAAACTACGGTCACATAGTTACTCATGTGCTACGGTATCGATTTTGGTGTAACTTGATATTATGGAGATACATTGAATTCTTGGAAGTAACATAAACTACCTACTTTAATCCCCATATTCCCACGGGAAACGGGATATATTATAAAATAAAGTTTTTTTTGTTTATAGTTTGTAATGAAAATGCTCTGAAACGACTGAAACGATTTTGATGAAATTTGGTAGGTATTTCGTCAATTCGTTCGTTATTCTAACGAAATCTGGAATTAAAGTCGCGAGTGAATAGGTATCTTCTAGGAAGGCATGTTACATCTTAGACCGCATCGTCACCTACCACCAGGCAGGTGTGATAGTGTTCAAACGCTGACCTATCATATGTAAAAAAAAATTACACAGATAAAACCGCCTGGTGAAGTAGCAGCTTTCGCCATTTTCACAACAAAGCATTACTTTAAATCATTATGTAATACCAAAAAAATATGTATCATTGTTATAAATAGTACCATGCCTCGAACCATGGACTGTGTATTACGTGTGTCATGTTAGTTAGATATAATTTAGACTCATGCAATTTAATTGGGATGGCCACATTGGACACCGGTACTTTCATCAAAAGTTACCGGCGGAAATGGCTAAATACCCATGGATATCTATTCAGACCGAAATGTAAGTGACTATTACAATTTGGTCGCGAGGAGACTGATCAAATGGTGATACTTTAGGTCAGTAGCCGAGGGTAGAGCGGTATAGACGGTTTTGTAAACATTCATTCATAAGTAAATGATAACAATAATAATCCAAAACATTCAAAATTTAAAAACAAAAAACCCTGTCCTTCAAGGCGTCTCCTCGACCCAAAGTCCCCAGCAAGCTGGCAGCGTTCCCCCTCTGGATCGTTAAGCTAATACGCTGGGAAAGGAAACTACCGGCCCTACGGTCCCCAGTGGCCTCGCAAAGACGCGAAGAAAGCACTTTTAAAAACGCCTTTGCACTGGGACCCCAAGACCCAACAGTTTCGAAACCCAAAGGCGTAAAAGCGTAACACCCAGGGATATCTTTGTAACTCTCCGGCTGGACATCCTTGGAAGGACTAGGGGTATTGGTAAGTATGGATTCATAAGTATAGTTCTAACAAGGTTCGGGTGCTAGAATTGGGTCAAGGACACCCCTTAATCAAGAAGAATATGTTACATATCAAAATTAAACCTACATGACTTTGTAAATAAGTCACACAGGTCTTTAACTACTAAGAATGTCCAACTAAGTCCTGATTATGTGGTCCGATCACTACAGAGCAGTATCGCTAACCCGGTGTAACGCTGCGCCCGCGCTGCCTAGCCGCGCCGCGCGGTCAGATAATGGCTATCTTATCGAGCGGTTGTATCAGGGCTCGGCGACCCATTAGTGGCCGACCGACTTTCTCGGGGTAACTCCAACTATTCTTGACGATTGTCCTATGATATTACATAGAAGTACGAAACGATGGAGAAGAAGAACTGTTAGAGAAAAAAAAAAACAAAAAAAACACTTGAATCGATTTCGACTGCTGAGCTCGGCAACCTCTAGACGTATTCTGCAATTCAAACAATTTCTGTTCAAAGGAATTAGTTTTCAGCTAAACAACTGGTTAAAGATATCCGCTTCAAAATTAAGTCGCAAGATTCCAACCGAACAAACATACATACATTGCAAGTTAAATAAAAGCTTTTAAAAAAATATGCTTTCTAATATCTTGTGCGGTAGAAAAAATTTACGGAATTCCGTATTTTTCGTTTATTTTTACTTTAATATATAAAAAAATCTTTTTTGTTTACATTTATCGTATCAACGAGCTGTAGCTAATGACAGATTCGCACTATTTACGTATCTAAAATATTATTTTTGAACTCATTCTTAATGCTATTTATCTCCGGCACTACAGCAGTGTTAAAGGAACCTCTTTTCTCTTTTATATCTTTGATATTTATCTATAAAATCCTCAACGATAATCTTTAACATCACAAACATCGTAAAACCACATTAAACTGATATTCATTAAAACAAAATAGCCTTTATTACGCGACCTTTGACCACAACTAAAACCTTGCACTGAAATAGTGGCACTAAAACGGTAAGAGTCGTAGCCTAGTCATAAACCGTATCCACACATTCTACTTTCGTGTTATTATCGCGAGTTTCAAGTCGAGTCTATTTACCTGATACTTCGCTACTCTCCTACCAAGTTATCCATGCACTTAAAAGTGGCGCCAGCATCTACGCAATGTAATATTTCATCCATGTGAATTTGTAGTTCCGATTTTCCTCACCTTGAATACTTAGTTGTACTTTCCACTGACACTTGCCGCCTGTCTCCTGTTTATATTACACAGATTTATAATAAGCTGAATCATGAGCCGGTCAATGGGTCAATTTAATCTCCCTTTTATGGAATTGATGACTTATTTCTCTAAGGATGTCACCTTAATCGGTTCAGGCTTGGCTACTGGTTTTGCCAGAATGCCTCGGCGGCGAGCTTCCATTTAATTTAAAGATTAGATTTTAAAAAGTGTTCTTAATTTAAATTTTCGTCGTTTTGTTGAATCTTTAATTTTAAAGCGCAGTGTCTTGTTTTTTTGCGTTTATCTCAAAACGTGTTTTGCGCTTTCAAAAACACGATTACCAACAGCCAACCGTCAATCGAAGGAATTTGCATCGTGTAATAGCAATGATTTATTTTAAGCGTTGATTTATAATGTATTCAACCTCTTTCGTCTTATTAAATGAGTGTTGCAGGTAGCTGTGAAGCCCACACCCCACACCCCACTAGTGGGCGAATTCGCATAGACATCGCATAAATTTACGTTCGAAACGAGTAGAACAATGAAATAGCTGAGTCTATATGCGAATGCAGCACCATTATAAGTCGTTTTAACTCATAATATTTGACGTAGTAATACCTACATTTTTAGGACTTGTTAACTCGTGGGATAAAATACAAATTAAAAACTTACTTATTCGATCAATAAACAGGAATATCATGACCAACGGGAGAGGTTTCCAAGTCGTCGCTTATATTTTATTATTTTACAAGCTTTTTTTTTCTAATTTAGTTTCACCTGTCCCGATAGTTGGTATAAAATTTTGCAAATTGCAAATTTTGCAAAGATCCCGGTTGCCGATTGAGCTGATTTTTTTATGTATGATCACTGATACCCTAAGACTGCCAAACCTATTTAGACGAACCGATACCGACTTCAAAAAAAGGAGGAGGTTCTCAATTCGGTAGTATGTTTTTTTTTATGGATGTTCGCGCATGTCTTTTTTGTTTATCAACCGATTTTGATGATCTTTTTTATTTGATATCAATAGCTCTATATTTCGCTGATTTACCTATGTAGGTAAATCAGCGAAATATTAAAGTAGACATTAATAATATAAGCGTATATAAGCGTCTACTTTAATAATGCTCATTGCATCCTAACACCTGCAGATCTGAGACCTGTGTGTATATTCTTATGCCTTAGGGTTCCTGAGATCTGGATCAAAATGCATGCGAAACAAATATTATTTTACTGTATTTTTTCCATGTCGTGTTTTCTTTCACCTTTACACAACCACAGAAAATTTTCACACTTTATTTCATAACAAAATGTTTAATTTATATAATATGCCAGGTTCACAGCGATGCGCCCGAGTCCGGTTAACCTGCATGCAGTCCAAATACCGAATTTCACAATAGCATACAATAGTTTGTACCCGTGAGAAACAAACACACAACTAATTGTCGAATTAGATATGTTTTAAGAAGACGAAACGGTATTTTGCAATATTTTCGTGATGTTGTGTAAATCTTCTTTGTAATATTGCAGCTAGACTAACATGTCATACGATTCCACTCGCTTAAACTGATTTATTTAATGGAAAGTTATAAATTTTCAAAGAAAATTCAGGCGAAATACGCAGGACAATTTGTTGCGTTGCCAAAACACAATGGGCGTTCCTTAAAACATAAAAATCACTAAATAACAGATTTCTTGTCCTCTAGTGTACCAGGTTCTGTGGTTAAATACTTGCCACCTAATTAGGTGTTTGCTTTGTAGATGTTCAGATTACATGCCCTTTATTGAAAGGGTAAACACTGGTCTCACTTTACATTCGAAATGTATTACAGGTTTATTTATATGTAAATATTTATTTTTACATATGATAGGTCAGCGTTTGACCATTATCACACCTGCCTGATGGTGGGTGACGATGCGGTCTTAGATGTAACACGATTTCCGAGAAGATACCTGTTCACTCGCGACTTGCGGCAGAAATAATGATTTCTTGTGCAAAACTGACAGACTGGGTTACCGTTGCCAATTGTCATTGCCGTTTTAATCTGATTGTTCCACTGACATAGGAAAAAAATCCTAAAGAGGACCCTGATACCTACAGAAAAGCAAGCAAACTGATCAAAACTTTGCCCATCAAAATGGCGGCTTTTGATGGTGCACTTGCAGCTCACGATTATGTTGACAGCACAAAAACTTCTGCCTAATTTAATGGTAAATTAATTGCTAAAGGTTTTATTTCAATGGTAGAAAGAGACGCCTACATTAGTGATTAAAACCTCATTGAATTGACCTCAAGTATGTCACAATTAGTTTTTCCGGAAACTGCTGCCAAAGAGCCGGAACATTTGCTTTCGTAGACAAACTCCAATGGCCCCTTTAGTAGCGTACATCTTAATAAACTGTTTTCATTACTAATTAACTCCACGTTTAGATAATAGAGGTAAAAGGCAATTAAGTCAGTCAATCTCTTTCAGTGCTAAATCTAAGCATTCGGTCTTAATAAGTGATCGTGCGACATTAATGGTGCTATCTAGATGGATAGATATAGACCAAGCGGCCATTGCATGGTGCCTGCAATAACCTGTAAAGTTAGTTACAGATAAATATCACTTTCCAAGAAAAAAGTTACTCAGGGGAGATCAATGTTGGTCTGAGTTTCTGGAGTTCAAAACATGGAGTGGACTCCAGAATTTAGAGATTCTGGAGGTCCACGTTCCACTCAGCAAAGTAAATATAGGAGGTAGCAAAAAATTGTAATCAACCACGAGGTCAAAGTAGAACTGCATCATTTTCAGGTTAATGCTAGCTGCGCCTTCCAGTTTTCCCGTAGAAATATAGATAAAAATCCCAGTGTTATTCCAGGACTTCAGTTAATCGCAATCGGTTCAAAGCTTTTGCGTGAAGACATTAACTACTGCTAGAACAAATACCTTTCATCAAGTTTCTATTTTTTTATTATTTTATAATCTCACAAATGGGGTTTTTTTGCAAAATCTAATGTTTACATTATCTTAAACTTAACGTCAATTACACAAATAAAATAAAATAAAAATATACTTACATACACATCACAAATAAAAAATACCGTCTACTTTTTTCTATTTATTAGTCTATTTTTATTTTATATAAGTTTCTATTTTTGTAGAAAGTGATATTTTTATGTAATTATGTTTATATTTTCGTGGAAAATGATATTTTTTCGTAAATATGATTCTATTTTTGTGAAAAGTAACATTTTACTGTAACTCGATAGATTATATGTAATGCAACGACCGCCCGGTCTAATATGTTTAGTATTGTCTACACCTACAACGCACTTTAATGTCAATACAATTAACCTATTAAAGTGGTATTGTTTAGTTTTGTGTTACCTTTGTAATGTTGATACTAGATACCTATTGCAGTAAATACGGATCTAGATTTAACTAATACACTTCGAATTAAAGAGAGATCAAGCCAAAGAAACACTTTAATATTAAAAATGTTTTTGATCGTTCCAGCGGCTTCACATTCCAGTTACGGGAAGCGTGAAATCTGTAAAATTGGCTTTTAAACCGACTTCAAAAAGGAGGTTGTCATTTATCAACCAATATAGAAAAATCTGGAAGTCTTTGAGGGAAGCTAGTGAACTGATACTATGTTGATAACAGAAAAATGTTATGAAACCAATTTGGATTTTTTATTTTATTTGTAAGGATATACCTACATACTTTTAAATTCGTCCCATTCAAATTTTATCAAAATCTAAAAAAAAATTTGATTCAAAATTTGATTGGTTTTGGAATTTGTTAAAGTTAGTTTTTAGTTATTACTTATTAAGTTAAAAATAACTTAATCGATGAATATAATCAGAAATGATTATATTGAAAAGAAAAAGGTCTTTCTTATTATTTTTTACGACTTAAAGCAAGCTTTTTTTACACGATTTTAAAGTGATATTTTTCCTATTGTTTCAGCGATGGCAAAGGCGATGGTTCGTGCTCTACGACGACGGAGAACTCACATATTCTGTGGACGAACACGTAAGTAATAATACAACAATTTATTATTATAACTTGTGATTTATCAGTAGTCTATCGGTCTAGTCAGTCGGTCTTAGATGTATCACGCTTTCCTATTCGCTAGATACCCATACGCTTGTGACTCAAAGGCCCAAAAAAATTTACTCTTTTTTTTGTTTTAATATTTGTTGTTATAGCGGCAACATAAATACATCATCTGTGAAAATTTCAACTCTCGAGCTATCATGGTTCTTGAGATACAGCCTGGTGTGAGACAGGCGGACGGACGGACGGACGGACGAACGGACGGAAGGCGAAGTCTCAGTAATTACCCTTTGGGTACGGAACCCTAAAAAAGAAACGAGGCCTTGGAGCCGAGCCTTCGAGGGACGCGAGTAAGCTAGGACAGAAGATAGCAGTGGAATAAAAACTTTTCCGACTTTCTTTTTCCTTTTGTAACTGCACCGGGCTTTTGGAAATTCAACCTAATGGGCTAAAAAAGGGCAAAAAAGGGCTGTAAAGGTTTAAATTCGTTAACTATTATTAGTACTTTTAAAGAGACACTAAAGCGGGTAAAATCGCGTGGCGCAGTTAGTGTAGTATAAAACCATTAAAGTGACCGACAGTGTCCAATTTATCCACGATGCGAGCACCGATAAATCCGGCACATGTGGACTCACTCGAGACTAATCTAGTGATATCTTAGAATACAGCTCACAATAGTGTTGCCGATCGACAGACGACTACCGATAGCCTATCGATAGTTCATTTAAAAATCAATAGTATCGATACTATCGATAGCATGGTGCGTAAAGTATCGATACTATCGATAGCATGGTGCGTAAAGTATCGATACTATCGATAGCATGGCGCGTAAAGTATCTATACTATCGATAGCATGGCGCGTAAAGTATCGATACTATCGATAGCATGGTGCGTAAAATATCGATACTATCGATAGCATGGTTCGTAAAGTATCGATACTATCGATGGCATGGTGCGTAAAGTATCGATAGCATGGCGCGTAAAGTATCGATACTATCGATAGCATGGTGCGTAAAATACTATCAATAGTGGCCTGACATTCAAGTATCAATCACATTTAGCTGAGTGGGTGGATTAATATTAACCTACGTTGTACAGGGCAAAGTTCTCATAAAGCTCTAAAAACATATTTGGCTATCATTGGTTAATTTTATCTGATACTTGGACACCGCACTATAACTGATACTATAGTAACGTAGCCAGAAATCGATAATACAGAGCAATCGATAGTTGTCATCAAATACTTCCGATGGTATCAATACCTATAGTTTACTTTTAATGTAAAATACTATCGAAACTATCGAAAAAATCGATAGTATTAATACGCACCATGTTATTAAGAGTATCGATACTATCGATAGGCCTATCGATACCGTAACTGATTTTCGATGTAAACTATCGATAGTGAAACAGTGAAAGTTTGACAACACTAGCTCCCAGCCATACTGGGCACTATTGGGCAACGATCCTAGCCATAGTATACCAAATTGACTTGTTTAGATACAGACCGGCCAATAGCTGACCGTTCGCAGTTGAAAGCGGACTGTTCAAGTGTTCATTTGGTTTGAACGGTTTAGTTTTTGGATTGAGAAGATAGAATGGCATACTCTATGTTTAAATTTTCCTATTAATCATCACTACACTAATTTTCTACATGCTGGAAGAGATAGCTTTGAGCGATAAGACCACTTTGTAACACTTAGACTTTTAAAAGCATGGTTTTTTTAGGATTCTGTACCCAAAGAGTAACCACGGGACCCTATTAATTAGTAGTAGGGCTATTACTTCACTGTCCGTCCGTCCTCCGTCCGTTAGTCAGTCTGTCTGTCTGACAGTCACCAGGCTGTTTATCATGAACCGTGATAGCAAGACAGTTGCAATTTTCATAGACGACGTAAGTATTTCTGTTACCGCTATAATAACAAATACTAAAAACAGAATATAATTGTACGGAACCCTCCATGAGCAAATCCGACCCGCACTTGGCCGGTTTTTTTAATTAAAGAACTATCGATAGAATATCGATAGACTATCGATCAGCAACACTAGTCCGTATCAACCCTAATTGACTTGTTAAAGCAAATACACTGCTTCTACCACATAACTAACAAAGGTAGAAAGTATAAAAATGTTTAATGCATTTCGAAGGCATCGCTTCCTATCCGGGCTTCCATAATTGACCATTCGTCTTGTCTAAATACAGGGGATACGTTATTAAAGTTACATCAGTTAGTGAACTAAGCATAGTTTACTTATTTATAATCTACTAGCAGCGCTCCGCGGTTTTACCCGTGTAACTCCCGATCCCGTGGGAATATCGGGATAAAAAGTGGCCTATGTTAATGCCAATGAATCCATATACCAAGTTTAATTTCAATCGGTCTAGTAGTTTCGGAGCCTACCTATTCGTTACAAACAAACAAAAAAAATCTTTCCTCTTTATAATATTAGTGACTAGCGACCTGCCCCGGCTTCGCACGGCTTTATTATGCATGTATTATACATATAAACCTTCCTCTTGAATCACTCTATCTATTAAAAAAAAAACCGCATCAAAATCCGTTTCGTAGTTTTAAAGATTTAAGCATACATAGGGATATAGGGACATAGGGACAGAGAAAGCGACTTTGTTTTATACTTTGTAGTGATGATGTAAAATATTCGCGAGTCAGGAACGTCGACTCAACGCCTTTCACATGCGTTATCTACTCGAAGTGTGGCCGATCTGTGCGATCGCGCATAGGGTTATATCATTTAGCCACCAAAAGGAATAGGCCAACGCCGACAAACAAAAAAAAACATCTTTCTTCCTTATAATATTAGTATAGACAATAAATATTGAAAAGTCTTTGCGATACTTAATGGATTCTATTAGGGTAGAGGTTCAGGTTTTGGCCCCGGAGGCGAGGTAAGTACATATCAACTTGACGTATACCGCGGGAACCATTCACACATCGTAAGTGAAGATTTGCAACGCAAATAGAAGGTAACTCGTAACTCGTAAACGTCACACGAGGGAAAGTTGGAAAATTAATGGGCACGCGATGTTTATTGCTGTTTTGTATTTACCACTCATTTTATTATAATATACCGTTTTACTTACTATCTATGCCCGTGGGCATATAGCTTATTTTTACCCGACTACGGCGAAGCCAAAAGGGAGGGTTATGTATTTGACCTGTATGTATGTAAGTATGTATGTATGTTCATCTGTTCCCACCCAACTTCAAAACTACTTACTATATTTAACAAATGAGGTATCGTTAGAAACGTCTCAATGGTCCGCTGGTTATAGGCTATGGTGACGTCACAATAAATTGAATGTGGCGCCCTCTAGAGGACATAGAGTAATTAATTACAAAATAAAAATAATTAAAATGTATCGTGTGGGGTATCAAATGAAAGGGCTTAATTAGCACATTTCAAAAATATATATATTGCACTAGCTGTTGCTCACTGATTTGCTTGCATCACTCCATAATGGTGTTAGTACGTGTGTTTCTTACTTCTTCATTAGCTTTTCTGGCCGGCCGTGCACCAATGGATTTCTTTCGGAAAATGTTATGTGCTCTAATTAACATTGCTCTAATGATGAAGGAAAACATCGCGATGAACACGTTGTATCCTGACAAATTGACGAGTTGTTTCCTCCGGCCACGGTCGACTAGTTTATTATAAACTAGCGACCCGCCCCGGCTTTGCACGGCTGTATTATGCATGTATTATATCTAAAAACCTCTTCTTTAATCACTCTATCTATTTAAAAAAAACCGCATCAAAATCCTTTGCGTAGTTTTAAAGATTTAAGCATACATAGGGATATAGGGACAGAGAAAGCGACTTTGTTTTATACTATGTAGTGATAGTGATAGTGAAGTGATAGTTATAGTGAATAGCAGCGCTTCGAGGTTTCACCCGCGTAAATCCAAAATATAATATTAATATCAAAATGAAAAATAGCATATAGTCTTCCTCTATAAATGAACTATCCAATCCGAAAATATTTTTTTATTATATTTATTCGAACCAGTACATAGTTCCTGAGATTAGCGCGTTCGAACAAACAAACTCTTCAGCTTTATAATATTAGAATAGATAATTTAATTATTTGAATCATATCACCGGCTACGGAGCCCTGAACCTTCAGAAAGCGTGCGTAGACCCGAAGCCAATACGTAGAAGCCCTTTACAAGTTTAATTTCAGTATGATGTAGACACCAAACCGAGGCGGTGGGTCCACAGTTAATACCTTGTTTTCGACATAAAACTCTAATCTTAATATTTACTCAGCCGATTCTTGTAACAACATAACAAGGAAGTTAACCACCTAACCAATATTCCACTCTACCCACATACGAGTTCCTAGATGGAGGAGACATGCATATGCAAACTCAATCACAAATTAATGTAAGAGCTAATGAAACGCGGAACTTGAGTGTAAAACGGGTCAGTGTGGGTGTGGTGGTCGACTGTCGGTGCAATTACCCTACTACTTACGTGTTTATGTTTTACAAACATTTGACGAGTATACTACGAACTAGGGAAAACAAACGGTGCCTATTTCTTCAGTTGTTGACCACCTATTCTCTTGAAGTTTCATATACTTACCTACCTATCTATATTCATGACAATATTTCTATTGGTTTCGACTCACACCATAACTAGAGAACGACTTTACCGATATCAATTTTTTTTAATTAAAAAAAATGTAGAGGGATCTTACTAAAAAACTAAGAGAGTTGCGCCAAATTTTTTAACGCTAGTGTAACCAGCAACCAGGTAGTTAATTATATTTTGCATGGTGTAACAGCAGAAACTGAACAGCACTATCTTTCAGCCAGCACGTGGTACAGGTAAAACACTATAGAGCAAAATTTTGTCCTGGATAGGAACTAACTCGCGTGAAACCGCGGGCCGCAGCAAGGCTTTACGGCTACAATTTCTACAGGATCAGGATAAGCGCGGGTGAAATCGTGTGCCACAGCAAGTTTTATCATAAAATTTCCTACAAAGTCGTAAAAACAACTTTCTTATCAATTTATTAGAAGTAAGTGTATTCCCTTATATTATTGGCAATGAATTAAAAGTTTTATGGATACTTAAATGTGGAAAATCTGCTGTTTAACTTTTCAATAAGACTTGACGGGTTTTTTTCGACATGGTCATAGAAAGGCACTAATAGGAAACCTGTGACAGAATGAAACAGGATGCTGACAGAAAATCTGCAGGGGCCCTAGACATACCAAACTAAGTATACACGATCTATCGAGGAAGATATAAATTTAACTATAAAATATCTAGACTATTCGCACCTGGAACCATAATTGATCTAATGACTCGATAAACTTTAACGCGACTATATTTAATGAATAGAAAACCGTAAGTATCTCAGCAAAACAAGAATACACTCGTGCATCGTGCGTTTCGTGCATGAAATGTAAGATTATTTCTAAAACAAATAACTATGTACTATGTATGTATGTATGGTACTGAAATTACTCGTTTTTTTAAGACTATATTTAATGAATAGTAAACAGCTAAAGTAAGTATCTATATAAAACAAGAATATACTGTAATTTTGTGCATGAAATGAATATTTTTAAAACAATTAACATTTTAAACTGAAATTACTCGCTTTTAAAATCACCTAGGCGAAGTTATCACTCCGTATAAGTAGACGAGTGAAGTATGTAATTGTTTCTGACTCGGCATTCAGGGCCCTCCGGCACTTGGGCCGGTAAGGGTCCCAGTAATTTAGGGCCTCAGTAATTGTCAGTGGCCAATTCAGCTGCCGAAACGTAGCTCGTACTCGTACCGGTCTGCATGGGCGTTGTTAATAAATCAATACAAAATATTCATGGAGCATTCATAAGGGGCATGGGTGGGATAAATTGTTTTGGTAAAACGTTTTGATAGTTGCGAATTTTTGAACAATATGTCTGCCTGAGGCGACGGTTTACTTTATTAATCGATGAAAGCGTCCAAAAAATAAGGCCATTTTTTGAAACGTTAAGTTTTTCGTTCTACTTATGTACTTCAGACTCAGGCTTAGGTATTTTCCGTGTTGTTATCAGACACCCTATTAACGAAAGAGTCACCGCAGGCCACGGTTTAACCACAGGAATGTTTACAACAAATACAACACTTAGTTATGTACCTCGAAGTACATACCTACTTTTTTTCTATGAATTATGGCTTCGCAAGGCTTGTGCAAATTACCAGTATGTTATTTTTGCATCAAATTATGTCAAAATCTATAAAAATTAGGGATGGGCCGAAATTCGTTTCACATTCGGTTTAACCGAACTTCGGCAGTTTAAACAGAACTTCGGCATTCGGCCGAAATTCTGCTAAAATGCCGAACATTCGGTATTTGATCATTATCCAGAAAAAAATAAACAACTTAGCTGTTTTAAATCCTACTATTATTCTAAAGCTAAAAGTTTGTGAGTATGTATGTATGTTTGTTACTCAATCACGTAAAAATCGCTAAACCGATTACCATGAACCTTCGTATGTAGATAACTGGAGACCTGGAATAACTTATAGGCAACTTTTATCCCGATTTTCTTTTATTTTTTGTCACTTATTTCACAAATAAATCTAAATTGTAATTTCTAAATAAATATGTTAATTTTAAATAATTATCGCCATAAATCACTACATAGGAACTTTTAATTTTTCTGAAAGTGGTTTGTTGATTGAAACCGTATTATATCTATTGGCATTTAAAATTTACCAAGGTAAGGTTATGGTGCAAAAACACCAAGGATTCGGCTTTATTAGGCAGGAGTCTGTTGCGTTTTCCTTCATACACATTTCCTGCCTCTGAGAAAAGTCGCTCAGAATATACGGAGCTTCCAGGAGGAGATAAAAATATTCGTGCCAAAAAACTCATGCAAGGGAACTTATGATTATTCTTGGCCCACCAGCCATATGGACATTGACCTTTAGGTAGCAAATCCTCATTCAGATATCTATCTAGTTCTGTTGCTATCGGACTTCTGGTTTCCTCTATATTGGGAAGCTTTGCTGCTGCCAGTTACTCGTAGCAGCTCCAAAACGATTTATGTATCTCTTCGTTAGATTGTGAGAATGACTGTGTGGTCTGGACAACTTCTTCGTCACTACTTGAGCTTTCATTCTCTACGCTTCTTCTTAACATATTCTGCTAGAAAGATTCTAAACAAGATTCAACCTGTCATTCTCAAAAAAGTGCAGTAAAAATAACCGAAGTTCGGCCGAAATTCGGCCGAACTATTTATTTTCACCGAACATTCGGCCGAAGTTCGTATTCGGTTCAAATCACATTCGGCCTATCCCTAATAAAAATCTTAAATCTATATGATTACAAGTAGAAGGGAAAAAATAGATGTTGTTCGATTCTTAGACCTAACGAATATACAGAAAAAATGTCATACAAATAGGTTCAGCCGTTTAGTTGGAGTTTGGCAACTAACACCGCGACACGAGAATTTTAACTAGAACAAAAGTTGACCGTTAAGAGCCACAGAAATAACCCTCAACGGCTTGCTAGTATAGTAACCAATTACCCTGTATATAGATTTTCAACAAATCATAAATCATCAAATCAATTATGGCGATAACGAGGAATTGTCATCAATTTTATACGAGAACATAAAACACATAATTGAGAATCATTGCGAAGCGAGTCGTCGAAGTATCGCAGTCCGTGACATTTACAACGTTTATGCAAACTGCTCATTATTCAGACGAAGCGTTCAGTTAATTACCGATGGGATTGTGAATTAAACGGATTGCTGGTTAACAACTGTATTTGTTGTAATAGGGCCCTAAGGCTGCGCGGGCGCCGCCGCCGGCTCGCCGTGCCGGGACTTATCTGGTTCTTTGTTATTTAACTAATCATAGATCTCTAGATAAATTGAGGGTTAATTTTTGAGTAAACCCTTTACGAAAATCGAAACCAAAACGAAAAAGTTAAGCGCAAAAAACGCATAAGCTTTTGCATCAAATTTTTTAAAAATTATTATAAGAGGTTTTGTAATTGGGTCACTATTTCCTATTAGAATTTCGATATTGCCTAGTAGCAAAACGTCTGAATCGTGTGATATGTGGGGGTCATATAATTTGTAATTGATAATAATAATTCATTAATATTCAGTTTTTTTTTCCAAGAATTCTTAGAATCTTAGAATTATTTCCAATAATTCTTAGAATTGCATTTCGTTATCGCACATTTGGAAGAACAATGGCACAACTTACATTTAGTGAATTTTACAGGAGCAAGGTTTAAAGGTTTTAAGGGGTCTTAAATATAGAACTTGGTTAATTTTAAGTTCTTTTGTGTTTTCTACCCATAGGACATATATTTTAAAATATATTACGATACATTTTATTTGTTTTGGTTTTGTATAATTATCTAAAAATGTGCATAAACTAAGAAGAGTCCTACACTTGTGCCATTGTTTTTTTTAATATGCCATTGTTTTATAGTAATTATGACTTAAAAATAACTTAAAAGAACTGTGACGGAAAAATTATACGAGAACAACGGCACATTTGACACGAAATGTGTTATTGAAGCACTGTGTGGTATAGCAAATATGCCGTTGTTCTTTTAACCCTTCGATCAAATTTTTACCCGTCTAAACAAATTAGTTAGGCGTTCCGACACAACTGA
This sequence comes from Idaea aversata, assembly GCA_907269075.1. Taxonomy (NCBI): domain Eukaryota; kingdom Metazoa; phylum Arthropoda; class Insecta; order Lepidoptera; family Geometridae; genus Idaea; species Idaea aversata. The sequence goes on from OU026087.1 coordinate 14,720,628, forward strand.
CAAATGGACTGTTGTTGCACGGGGAAGTGGGGATAAATCCAATAATATTACAACGACACTAGCGACTTCTGTCGAAAACTATAGGAACTACCGTTGTGCCGTTTTGTCACACGATAGATAATGCATTTTTGAACACTTAGAACAAAAAAAGTCATTTTCGCATTTTTGATAGATGTGCCGTTGTTCTTCCAGATGTGCGAATATTTGTTTCAGTAAGGGTTCCGTACCTCAAGAGGATAAAACGTCAGTCCGTCTGTCTGTCAAGGCCTTTTATCACAGGAACGAGTAAAGATAGAGAGTTGAAACTTATATTGAATACTAAGGTCTATGTTCCCTAGTTAGTGTATAAAAATAAGTATTAAAGTCAACGCGATTAAAATATACCTATGACCATATTTCAATTTTCGCGAAAGTTTGTGAGTATCAAAATTCACCTTGATTTTCAACTTTCTTAGATTTTCGGAATTGTTTCTCACCAAGTTTTAAATTATTGTTTTGCTTTGCTTGTACTCAGCACTTTACGCTGATTTTGGGTGGAATGTATCCCCTAATAGTAGCATTGGTACAATTTGGGAACAGTTAAAACAATTACCCAAATGAACAGTGTAGTAACGACGACTCTTGCAGTTCCGGCTGGCTGGATATGGATACCAACTGGCCACAGGGCTCGATACCGTTATGCTTAGGGCTGCTAGAATACCATTAGGTATCATGTATTAATTACCAAAAAATCTCGTCTTCTCGTATTGATTTTTTGAGCCATGGAAACAAACGCTACCACTCACAACGCTTTTATAGTATACATGTTTTGAAGATAAGAAAGGCCTAAATCTAAATTGGATAGAATTTCATCAAAATTCAACAGTTTTAAGCGAATTAACACTAATATAGCGGAATTGAAATATCTCATCATGTTTTTCTTCACATCGCCTTAAACAAAACCCCTAAAAAACCCATGCAATCAAATTGGTATTAATTTGATTGGATGGGTTTTTTAGGGTTTTTGTAATCGCGTTGACTAAGATACTTATTTTTAACCGACTTCAAAAAAGGAGGAGGTTCTCAATTCGTCGCGTATATATATTTTTTTTTTTTTTTATGTATGTTCGCCGATTACTCGAAAACGCCTGGACCGATTTGGAAAAATCTTTTTTTGTATGAAAGGGGATAACTCAGAGGTGGTCCCATAAAAATTAAATGAAGATCTGATGAGGATCTTCGGAGTGATGAACAGAATTGCACCTCGAGAGTGCAGCAAATTGCTGAGTTTTCGTTTTCCACCAGTAGAATTGGGCCATAAACTAATAGTTACCGATAAATGGAATATCTGAAACCACCTTCTCATCAGAAAACTCTTCAATCGGTTACGATTACAGATTACAATTTGAAGAATTTAGTCGAATTTAGTCGCCGGACTGGGTTTGTATGAATGTTGACAGAAAACCCTATCTTCAATGAAGATCTGATGAGGGTCTTCGGATGGATGAACAGCATTGCACCTCGAGAGTGCAGCAAATTGCTCTATTTTCGATTTCCACCAGTAGAATTGGCCCATAAACTAATAGTTACCGATAAATGGAATATCTAAAACCACCTTCTCATCAGACAACTCTTGAATCGGTTACGATCACAGGTTACAATTTGAAGAATTTAGTCGAATTTAGTCGCCGGACTGGGCTTGTATGAATGTTGATAGAGAACCCTATCCTAAATGAAGATATGATGAGGATCTTTGGAGTGATGAACAGATCTGCACAGCGAGGTTCAGCAAATTGCTCAATTTTCCATTACCACTAGTAGAATTGGCCCATACACTAATATTTACCTATCGACGAATGGAGCATCTGAACCTTCTCATCACCAAACCCTTCAATGAGTTACGATTAGGTACAGGTTGCAATTTTAAGAAATAGTCGCTTTCGCCTCATGGAGTAGAATTTTCAGTGTCAGCGGCACTAAAAATGGTTAAATAAAAAAATAAATTAAAATTTAAAAAACCGACTTCAAAAAACCTGAAAACAAAAACTAAAAAAACTTGAAAAAAAATCCTGGTAACAAAAACTAAAAAAAACCTGAAAAAGAAACCTGAAAACAAAAACTAGAAAAAGACTGAAAAAAAAAACTAAAAAGTGAAAAATAATCCATTTCGGGTCACTAAAACAGCAGATAACATAAACATACTTGGAAGTCGGACTGGGTTACATTGAATGTTGAGAGGTATTATAGGAAACATGGTTTCACCCAGTCCGACTTCCAAGTATGTTTATGTTATCTGCTGTTTTAGTGACCCGAAATGGATTATTTTTCACTTTTTAGTTTTTTTTTTCAGTCTTTTTCTAGTTTTTGTTTTCAGGTTTCTTTTTCAGGTTTTTTTTAGTTTTTGTTACCAGGATTTTACTTCAAGTTTTTTTAGTTTTTGTTTTCAGGTTTTTTGAAGTCGGTTTTTTAAATTTTAATTTTTTTTTTTTTATACACTAACTAGGGACCATAGACCTTAGTATTCAGTTTAAGTTTCAACTGTCTATCTTTACCCGTTCCTCAAAAATTAATTTCAAATATTTTTCCGATCAATGTATAAAATGGCAACCCTAAACTTGAAACACCAATGCCGGAACATGTTATTTCCACACTGCATCATTGCAAATCTAGTTTAGGGAGTGCTTCGTCGGTCCGCCCGCGAGGTGACCGCCCGAATCGGGCGGACCGCAGTATTGCAAAAAAAATATTATTTTCGTTCCGCGTTCCGCCCGAATTTATTTGATACCTATTTTTCTATAAAAGTACAGTCGGCAACAAAATAATTTGATGAAATGAAAGTAAAAAAAGGTTTATAAATTGTATACTTAATACAATAATCTGAAGCTAAGTAAGTACATTAGTACACACGTTATTCAACTGTATGAATATATAAACTAAAATAAATTACTTAACGTCTAGATATTAATTACCTTCTACATTTCATTTTACATTTTAACCATATTAGTGGTTCTGTGTTGCTGGTTATAGCAATTCCAATTACTAATAAAAAAAAACCGGTCAAGTGCGAGTCGTACTCGCGCGCCGAGGCTTCCGTAATTTAGTTTTAACTCTCTCTCTCTACCCGTGTACGCAGTGGTACGGTTGTTACCAATTTAACTTGACCCCTGTTTCGTTTGCGCGCCCTTATAATGTAAGGTTCAAGTTAAATTGGTTTAACTATGTAAACGTACGCTCTTTAATTTTCAACTTTTTTATTTTTTTGATTTTTTCCTGTATGTGTGCTATAGGTCTTGGGTCTAAAACCTATATATTATAGTAGTTCCCGTTGACCTAGATTCACGAAATTTGGCTAAAAGCAAGGTCTTACAGCACACATAAAGGAAAATTCCAATAGGGTACTTCCAGTTGACCTGAAATTGTCAATTTTGGTTAAAAGCTAGGTCTTACAGCACAAGTATAGGGAAAAATCCGAAATATAAAAAGGTTGAAAATTAAGGTAAATTTTGGTACTAACAAGTTTTTGCAAAAATAAAAATTTGCCCATACCTTTTTATCATGTAGACTCAGGACTTTTGATTTTTATACACCTAATAGAGACTATAAACCCCAGTATCTGGTATGAATTTCAATTTGCTAGGTCCACTCGTTCCTGAGAAAATGGGTGATGACTGTACATACGGACAGACAGACAGACAAGAAAGTGATCTTATTAGGGTTCTCTTTTTACCTTTTGAGGTACGGAACCCTAAAAATGATGTTTCCTGTACCAATTAATCTACAAAATAGTAACTAAATTTAGTGACTTCCAGATTGATTGGACTTCGAGCTATTATAATCAACCACCCATCACTGACTGAGGTTTGTGGCAAATTAACCAAATCTGCACATTTTTAAGGTTCCGTACCTCAAAAGGTAAAAAAGGAACCCTTAAAAGATAACTTTCTTGCTCGTCTGTCTGTCTGAATGTGTTACCACCGATTTTCTCAGGAATTGGTGGACCTAGCAAGTTGAAATTCATACCAGATACTGAGGTCTATATAGTACCTATTAGGTGTATAAAAATCGAGGTCTTAAGTAAATATGATTAATAGATATGGGCAAATTTACATTTTCGCAAAAACTTGTAAGTAGGTATACCATAATTTACCTTAATTTTCAACTTTTTTATATTTCGGAATTTTCTCTTTACTTCTGCTGTAAAACCTTGGTTTAAACCAAAATTGACATTTCCAGGTTAACCGGAAGGTTTTGGGTCGCAAACCTATATTTTATGGTAGTTCCCGTTGACCTAGGATCACGAAGTTTGGCAAAAGCAAACTCGTACAGCACAAATAAAGGAAAAATTAAAAAAAATTAAAAAGTTGAAAATTAAAGGGTGTCCCTATACATATATAGTTGGATCAATTTAACTTGACCCTTACAGGCGCCCAAACGAAATAGGGGTTAAGATCATTGGTAACTACCATACCACTGCAAGGGTAGAGAGAGAGAGTTGAAAGTAATGTATGGAACCCTCGGCGAGCGAGTACGAATCGCATTTGACTGGTTTTTTATGTGCTTTTTCACAAGTTTAGACTTTTTTCTCCACAATCATCTTAGAAAGTGAAACAGACAACCCTATTTTTTGGTGTAGGAAATACATCTTCCACAGCTTAATAGGTACTACATTATTATGGGTTTTTGTACTCCATAATCGTCATGCAGCGTAAATAACTGATAAAAAGGCTTTACGTAAAATTTAAAAGGGTCATCACAAAGGATTATCATGTCCTTTTTAATTGAGTAAAGATCCAGCGGTTTTTGAATTCATAACTCCAGTCTGTAGTTTTTATTAAATGTAATAAACCGATTTTGTTGCTAACTGTACTAAATCTAAGTAAGTTATTAAAATAAGTAGGTATAAATTACAATCGGGCGGTCTGCCCCATGGATTTATTACTGTATGTGGTCCGCCCGATCGGGCGGTCGCCTCGCGGGCGGACCGACGAAGCACTCAGTTTAGGGTGGTCGTCCAGCAAACTTTCCTTCTAAACCCCATCGCCAGGTCAATACTTGTAGGTCTTTAATCTAATAAAGAGAAGGGCTTCACTCCACTGACGCAAGGGACTGCTAACGTTTGCGTTGTGACTTGTGTTATGTATGTTGTGTACCACCACACGATGGATTACGGGCTTTAAAACAAGGTCATGTCACATGAGTAAAGAGTTCTCTTTTTTTTTCATGTTATCAACTGTCTATAATTCTATGTTGAGATTAAAATTATGTAGGAATGGAAATGCTGTGCACGAGAACGATGAATGATTTATAACGGATGAAAAGACTTAGTTCGGTGATTGTATGAAAGTGTTTTTGAACGAAATACGGAAAGACTGGTTTGAACGAGAAAGAAGGCCGGAAGGGAGAGAGGGATGATAAGAGAAATAAAAGATGGAGAATTGCTATATACCACGACGAACGACGGCTCTGTTTAACAATTGTTTATTTTAACTTCTACGAAAATATTTTCACGAAGTAGTAGAGTTTGAAAGTGTTTCTATTCGATCTCCAAGTTCCCAGACACCCCGAACCCCTAGGCAACGATTCCACATTTATTATATTAATATTAGAAGGATAAATACTTCATGAACTAACATGAAGTAGGTTTAATTATCAAGGAGTTTGAAAGTAAGATATTTATCTGTCGGGCACTACAAACCTACTATTCAGTCAAGTACGCTTTTGGTCAGAGTGGTGTAAACGAGTAACAGAAAATACTCGTAGTTACACTGGTGTAGTAAAACGGTGGAACCACGAGTCCGCAGCAATAATATGTATATCACATAATAATTATTAGGCAGTGAACTAATTGGTTTTTTTTTACGAAGAATGTTTGTGCGCTAAATAACATTGCTCCTACGGTGACGTAAAACATCGTGATGAAACCCGCAGCTTTGATGTATTCGATTTTTTTTCCTCTGGACATGTTCGACTAAGCTAAGAGGTAAAGGTGCCGGACAAGCCTACTCAAACCAAAAATTAAAAAATTAAAAAAGCTGAGAAAGGATTTTGGAAAATTCGAACTCTACGCGTAATCAAGATACTAGATTCTAAACTCATTATAACATAATGGATAAGTTCTAGAAGCTTGTTTACACAATCTCAGATACAAGCTGAGAAAAGCTGGGTATTACAATCATGCATACAACCTAAGCATATACTTAAAGCCACTATAGCCAAATACACACAAACAATTATAATACCGAGATACATAAATTCTTTAAGTAATTTACCACCGAAACAATTGCCCCTTATATTTTCGCGGGCAAAAGCTAGTCTGATACACAGTCCATGTCATAAATTACTATTCATTTTAGATCCTAAAATAGAGTTATCAATGAATTAGTCACACTATTTTTATTAAACTGTAACTCAAGTCTTCGTTGGGGGCCCTCGGGGGCCTAATTTGATGAAAGCCCATAATCTTGGGGTACATGGGCAGAGGGCGGGAGCCGGACACGCGACGCATACGCAACTAATGGAGTTTAACGTGTGATCCGACGATGGAAAATGAGGGTAATGGGTTTTGCAATGCAGTTTTTATATGCAGTTTTAAAATGATGGGTAAAAAAGTTGTCTAAAAATTGTGGGTAATGGTGGGGTAGGTTGTAGTTATAAAATTAAAAATGTCTTGTCCTTAAATTGTTTATTTTATTTATTTATTTTCGTTTATTTCGGAAACATAGGTACAAAACTATGACAGAAATATTTATAACACCCTTAATCCAACAAAGTTTCCACTAATTCATAATACTTATGTAAAGTGAAACATTGAACAAAAACAAAAAGAAAGTTATCCTTATGCAACCAAAACCAAAACCAACCAAAAGCCAAACAGCAGCTTTTGGTTAATATACCAAAAGCTGCGCCCGCGATTTCACTCGTTTAAGTCCCGGTTCTAAATTAAGTATGCTAGGTCCTTCTTCATTCCCTATACTAAACTACCACTATGCCAATTTTTATCCAAATCGGCCCAGTCATTTGACCGTGCAAAAAGAACAAACAAACAAACATAAGAACAAATAAATAAACAAACTTTTGGATTTATAATATAAAGTTAGGAAAAGGGAAAATAACCCACAAACTGTTCAAACAACAACAATTTTTCGTACAATAATTTTAAATTATACATGTCGACGTCCAAAGTGAATTTATTTTACCTGTTCTAAATGTCTTACAACATAACACTTTATGTACTTGTAGTAAACAGTTTAACACCCATATTAGATAGAATTCAACAATATAAGACATAAGAAAACACAAGTATATTTATTAACCCATATTTGTAACGGAATCCTGGTTGTACAAACACCGGCTAACAAGACAGTCTGTCTTTATGCTATGTGATAATAATCAACACTTTAGGAATAAGACAGGTATAGTCTAGCAACGTTTAGTTGGCTCGCTGTTACTTTATTCAATGTAAAACAGAGTTATCTAAATACAAAATTAAAAACTACATTTAGTTTTTATATTTTGCACTCTGAATTTCAAGATACCAGTCTCGTTTGTAGCTCAATGGAGTAAAAAGTAAGATCATGTGTAATAAAAAAGCTTAATATTGTATATTTTATACTTACCTAGAATTTTTAGAAAATAATTTAACAAATATTTTAAAATATTATTGATAAAAAAATAAAGAGAAATATTATGTAGGATTAGTAGATTCTAGTCTAGGTATGTTCTAGTAAACATTAAAGTTGAATGTAAACTGAACTAAAACGTATTACAATTAGGTAAAAATACCTAGTTAGGTATAACTTATTAGTTTGTAAGAGCTAATGAATTGACAAAATAAAGATCGTAAACGTCTTCCATTTTGCACTATAACAAAATATGCATAATAAGTAAAGAAAATAAAATAAATAATCCACAAGGTACCTACATCATATAAGAAGTAAACGTGGTCGTAGTATAGGTACAGCTGCCGACGAAAGTGTTAATCTGATTTTATCATAGAACCCTCTCCTTATAAGGCGGGTACATTTATGTTGAAAACACCGTTATGAAAATGACTGTAAGTAATAAATTTTCTTGTTAAATGCTTGTTGTGGGCGCGTGCGTTACGCACAATTTTGTAATGTCCATTTCGAAGGCAAAAAAAAGTACTGCAAAACTATAGACTTATTTATAGAATTTGTAGATTCTGTTCACTCTTAACCTATGTTCTACCTTCTTTCTTATTTTATCTATCACATATCATCACTATTACTATCACTACATAGTATAAAATAATAGTAGTTTACCACACAAGGTATGTAAGCGAGCTATTACAGAACAAGATCCAATATGGCGCCCGTGCGAGCGGAGCTCGCAAAGGGAGCTATGTATCGAGTGCACCCGAGAAATTTAGTCGCACGAGCGAGCGAAGCGAGCGAGGGCGAATATAGTTCAAGGGTGTAATAGCTACTTACAACCGAGGTAGGTATACTACTTTACATCATTCATGCGAGGTAAATAAAACATTTTTGTACGACATCTTCGGCTTCAAAGATGACAGAAATCAGGCGTGCCGACCACTTAATCATCAGACGAATACTTGACATGATGAACTAGCATAAACTTGTATGTTCTTTTTTTAAATTTCAATACAGTCGTCGCTAGTGAACTAACATTTAGTTCAAATGAAATGCTGCCATTTTAATTTTTTACAGTAAAAAGTTTCGTCATTTTATAACAAAAGAGATTGGTTAACCAAGGAGTTTGACATAGCTTGAATGGTAAAGTGAACTTTACAGTTCAAGCATTCACCCTATGCTTGAATGGTAAAGTGATTTGAAAATGGAACGTTCCATCTAAACAATGCACTGTGTCGTACATGACAACTTACACAGCCTCTTACCATACTAGTAAATCCTACTTACCGAGCAGTATGATGTAAAGTTACTTTTCATTACTCATACTCCGAAAGTAGGTCTAAATATGCCTGAAGAGCGTGTAGAAAATAAAACTTCCAGCCCTAGGGCAATTCGCTTTCACTGACAGCTGTCATGTCAAATTATGGCTTCGCACGACTTGTGCAATCTGCATGTAGCCAGTATCAGTATCATTACGCATTAGGAACTTCAAAAACCTAACCTTGCTTTTTTTTACACCAAAGAATAATAATTATGGCTTGGCACGGCTCATGCATACTGCCAGAGTTTAGTACTTAGTAACTTTTTTCTCAGTAATCAAATTCAAGTAGGTATATTTAGTTCAAGATATCTTATTTATTTAATAAAATAAAATGTAAAGACGAAAATGGTCAAAGCGACCTATGACCATGCGTGACCACGTGGCACATTTTTTGTTATTTTATTATGTTTTTGTGTTAAGTTTAATCTGGTTTTTATTTATGATTGTGTATTTTGTGTAAATAACATTTTCTAGACAAACCGTGTTACAAAAACTGGAAGTTAAATCTACGGACTTCGCATCATTTCCCAGTGTTCGATTAACTCATTAATAAAAATTTATTCGGTAAGTACCGCCGTATTTAAGTATTGAATACAAATAGCAGAAACCTAAAAAAAACACTACATAATGTATAACCTCTTTGGTCCCAACCTTGTAAGAGGATCAGGTAGTATGGACACATGAGTACCTACTCATGTGGTATGGAGTCTCATAGTCTCATTCACTCTCGTTGTTAGGAAGAATTTTATGTATTATTCGTAATGAAAAGCACAGTGTTTACCTCGGGTGAAAGACTCATTAAGTCCCTCGAACTATTAGCGCCCTCGCTACGCTCGGGCGCCAAACTCCATCTCGGGACTTGTAATGAGTGACTTTCACACCTAGGATAACAATGTACTATTTCGCCGTCCCTATATCCCTATGTCCCTTTGTATGCTTAGATCTTTAAAACTACGCAACGGATTTTGATGCGGTTTTTTTTAATAGATAGAGTGATTCAAGAGGAAGGTTTATATGTTTATCACATGCATAATATAGCCGTGCGAAGCCGGAGCGGGTCGCTAGTAAATAATAAAAATAAAGAAATGTATGTAGGGTAAAGTGTTCAACAGTGGTTCACTTTTTTTCCGAAGTCTGTAACTCCGGTCTTAATTGTCTTACAAAGCTGAAATCAAGGAGTATTCATAGAGGATTTATCTAGGTTTATATAAATCTGTTTGTTTTCTAAATTACTGTAACCAAAATTGAGAAATAATAGATTTTTTTAAAACTTATAAATGAGCCACTGTGTACGATGGGGTCGAAACAGTGGCACGCCCCGAAATATACAGTGGCTCGGAGTAGTATACAGTGGATAATTGGGGAATAATCGTCTAAATAATACAAGATTTTAGAAAAATCAAAGTCTTTAATGATAAATCAAATATTTTTATAATAAATCACAGTATCCTTAAATTTAAACATTAATTAAATTAAAATTACTTGCAAAGCGTTCCTCATATTTGTTTCGGAAGGCCACCAATGGAGCGTGGTTTTTCTTTACGCCCCGTAAAGAAAAACCACGCTCCATTGGTGTAAAAATCCTAAAAATAAATTAAATAAAAGCTTATAAAAACCATTCCACCGTTAGCAAACTAACCGTAATAAAAACATGTATTGATTGTGTAGCACAAGCACTCTAAGTGAGGAGTAATAGTCAATCGGCTCCACAATTATAGCACAAACCATTGGAATTACACCTTATTTCATTGAATACTAGTTACTTCAATTTAGAATAGAGAAGTATATTAATAATGTAAATCTAGGTATTAATTTATTTCTTGCAGCATCAGTATGTACCTACCTATAGCAAGCTAAAAGTACACAGTGAATCATGATTCACTGTGTACCTCCACTGGTTGAGCCACTGAGTACCAAATCGCCATCTAGAATTTCAAGCAACGTAGGGAAAAGAATATTCACGAAATGAAGTGGATTAATGCTTGAAGATAATTTTAATATAATGCTGTTAACGGTAAAAACAAATCACCAGTAAAAAAACATGCTATGTTTGAGATAGAACAAAAACGATCTTACCTTAAAAGTATATTTTTCGGGTCCAAAAAATAAAAATCGTCCTAATCACAACTAACAAGCCGCGTGTGCGCGGGCTGACTAGTTGCCACGAGTTAGTATCCGAAGCGCTATCGAAGAGTAAAAGAGACAACTGTATACCTTTCCTGTAAGTTGCGTACTGTTACTGAGCCACTGTGTCTGGCATAGCCACTGTTTAACACCTAACCCTACTTACGCGCATAACTTTCGTACGACAGTGTCAAATTAGATAATTCTTTTGTTTTTTTTGTGTTCGTTATTATCAGGACAAGGTTTGTAAGAAAGAAAATTTAAATTTTTTTGAAAGCGGTTAGAACCGCGGACGCAGCTACTTTTAAATAAAAAATTACCCTTCAATGTATTTTAAAACCCTTTTACACAAAAAGCCCTTAATCTGCGATAAAGAATCGCTATCACCATATTTATTCCCTTTTAAAACATTTGTAAAAACAAATAGTGGACCCGCAGAATTATCTACGAAGTTGTTTTTAAGTTGCCCTTTACTAGCCCAGAGATATGCCTATCTGAGACATTAACTTGTAACTTAACCTGTCCATTTTAGTGAAGCCTTGTTTATCGGCGGGTTTCTTTTAAAATTGTAAAATAGGCTTTTTGGGACTTTTTTTGGTCAAATAAGATTAAACCTCTTTATTGATTAAGACAGCAAAAGTTTTTTCCATTTGAATTCACCTATCTGAGGGCATAGTAGCATAGTAGTCCAGAGGGATAGGGCACGCGGCGGTCGAATCAATTTTAAGGTCCCGTACCTCAAAAGGTAAAAAAAGGAACCCTTATAAGATCATTCGAAGTAATGGCTTCTCTTGGACTATATAGGATTTTAAACTACTACCTATTGTTTTTTTTTACTATTAAAGTTATTTTAAACGGGATATTCATTATGTTTTTTGTTTTTATTTTGTGGAGCTCGATATTTTTATGTTTCAAACACCATTTTCACAAGACTGTTAAAATATTTGAAAAGTATAGTTTTTTTATTTGCCACTTAAAAGGAAACCTAGCATTTATTGTTTTTATTAATGTTCTTTTTACATCGCCATAGGTTTGAAAGATATGGCCGCGCAAATCAAATAAAAAAAATGTTTAGCTGACCTTTTCTTCGATTTCCGTTTGTGAAAGAAAGTTATTGAACATGACAAAAATAAATACAACCTAGTTAACAAACAGTATTTTATTTCACAAGCGTCGTATGTCGACCGTGTTACCGGCGGGCGGCGCGGGCGCAGGCCCAGGCGCGCCCTTCGTCTGACTGAACTCGTCATCGACAGATAAATTCTCACTCATACGTGTTTCCAAGCTCCATATTTTCCGCTCTAAATGCCAAACGGATTGACAGATGAATCGTCGCGACTCCCGAGATATCGGCCAGAAGGGCAACATGAAAGTACTCGCAAAGTACCGTCTAAAAAACGAAAGTATGTCGAAACTTCACGCTCCGATACTCGAAGTTAATTTAAAATTTTACGATACATTAATTTATGTTGTTTTTTCTTTGAATTTTAATATTTTTTGATTAAATATTTTAATAAAAGTCGTTTCTCTTCCTGGTATCGTGTGGCTTATGGGCTGAAATTCTTTAAGTGCCGACCATTCCATTATGGACTGAGCTTCTTTGGGTTCCATTGTTTTGTTCCGTCAACTTTTCTTGGTATATTGGCAAAAAAAACATCACAATTTATGACCTTAAAAGTTCACTCTATATAGCCCATCGACCACTACATATAGCCCAATTTTAAATTCTGTTATACGAAGTTTGGTTTCAGTATTTTTGTTCTGGACTCTCGAGATACAGGAGTTCCTAGGTCGAAGTCCATCGATTATGCTGACTACCTTTTGTAATCATTATATTTTATTAACTACTAGCTTTTGACCGCGACTTCGTGCGCGTATGGATTGAATTTTCAAAATCCTTTCTTAGCGGATGGACTACGTATAACAGCTATGTGTAGTAGCCCAATTCGTCCAATGGCTTGAGCTGTGCGTTGATATAGTCAGTCAGGACTTTGAATTTTATATTTATTGATTTATTTATTCTTCTTCTTCTTCTCGTATAGTGGTGTGGCTCACTTATTGTTAGAATTTTCAGATCGCCTTAACTAACTTGACCTAACGACTGCTACTAGAGGTAGCAATTTATTTATTTGTGTGTACTATTTGTAGATACAAGCTCGCACCGATCAGCGCGTTAACAAACGGTATTCAAAGTAGAATTAGACATAGATCTATGTGACAGTGCAGCAATCAGCTGATCCGAAGTAATCCGCTTATTGTATCCAACTGTCTGACAGTTACCAAGCCGTTATACATACATACACCTACCTATATTAGTTTGGAAGTATTTAGGTACCTCTACCTAAACCGTTTAGTAGATAGTAGGTAATTGGGCTTATACGCGAAATGACCTGAAGGCCAATTCTCGTAACTAACATTGTTCAAATTACATTTCAATATCATTTCGATTGCATTTCGATCACAAATAATACTCTCAAAATAGCTCAAAATAACCTCAAAGTTAGCTTTTTGCGAAAAAAAAACTGACTTTAAGGGTATCTTTTGCAATCGAAATGTAATTTAAACCATGTTATTTACGGGAATTGGCCTTCAGCAGTCGTAATGGACTTATTCGCGATATACCTCATTCTGAAAATGCCATATTCGTGAAATAACTATTTTGGACACATTCGCGAAAATACTTATTCTCGTTATGCTCTATTTTTTTGTAAGTGTTGAAGTTGAAACTATGAATGTGCTGGTTAACGCTTAACGGCTCCCCTAACGGATCCCCTACTCTCAACGTCTACTACAGTAGTAAATATAAAACGTGCTAGATTGAAATGTTATTAAATTGATAGATAGAACACTTTATTCCATAAAGATAAATAAAAATATAATGGAAAAACGCGGAAAAGAGTGGTCTCTTCCAGGAAACCTTATGGTCAAACAGGATGACAGGATGGACAGATTTGTGTTAGCTACGGAACTAGGAACCAATAATAAAAGTAAAAAACATAACCATCCCTTTTGGTTTCGAACTACACGAGAACTGTTGAGCTTGTCGGCTTTAATGTTACCACAAATTGACAAGACTACAAACAATTAAAAATAACTTAAACAAGTAAGTTCGGATAGTGAACGACGGATGACAGAACAACTAATCGTGAAGCGACAACGCGTCGCGCGATGTGCGACGTGAAACAATGATCGAGATACCATCGGATGGTGGTGCGGGGGCTGCGCGTGCGCACCGGAACCGGAAGCTGTCGTGTCGCTGTCGCAGACAATGCCCTATTGTGGTACCGGCAATAATTACGGACTAGCATCATCCGAACGTAACGATCATAAAGGTTTTATTTATTCACAGTGGAATTATATTAACTGTACTTATAGGTACAGTATGGGTCATAAGTAAATGATTAGTTTGCTACAATAATACTATCAACAAGTATTGGAGTTACGACCTTCTTCAAATAGACGTTACACACAAACTTAAATACTTGAAATAAAAGTACTGAGTGTGTTTATTATTTTCAACATGTTAACTATGCCTTTAGTTGTGTGAGTGGTATAAGCCGCTACCCGCTACACCAACCGACGTGGGTTCGATCCACATGTTACGTTGTTATAATGTTGAAATAGTGCTGCATAGGATTGTAAACCTTACGGTGGGCAGACACTTTTGACCGTGGATTATACATAATATGGCATAAACATAATGTTCAAAGTCCAGGTCAAACTAATGGAACTCCAGCTCAAAATTTGGTATACCTACAACTGTTATGACGTAGCATCCCGCTAAAGATGGATTTTTGGAGGATTTTAACCACTATGCAGAGGAATACGCGCCTACTGGCAGATACCTCGCTATTTGCCATTCATCTGTTCGAATCCCAATTGGCTGTGAATGGCGCTTTCGCAAAATGTCGCGACAGGGACTTCAAATAAAATTTCGATTTTTAGAGAAAAAACATTCAAATCATAAATATATAGTTTTTGCCTTAATTGAATGTTTAATTACCCGAATACGGCGAAGCCAAAAGAAAGGGGGAGAATTATATATTTTTTTATAAATGATTTTTCTGTAAAGAACAAAATTTTATTCTAAGTCCCTGTCGCGACATTTTGCGAAAGAGACATTGTGCGAAAGCGCCATTATGAGAAAGAGACATTTTGCGACTGGGCGACATTTTTCGAAGTGGGCATTTTGCAAATGAGCCAAAAAAATATGTGCACTAATTAACATCGCCCTTACAGGGCGCGGTAAACACGCAGAACCCGCGGTTTTGTTAATTCCAGACGTATTGTTTAGTTTTTTTCTCTGGACACGGTCAACTAAGCGGAGACGGTGGACCTGCTCCATCTAATACAAATGCCAGGCACTACAGCGCCATCAATAGCATAGATTCATGCTATTCAGAGCGCTGCTATATTGATGTTGTTGTATGATGTAAAAGGCCAATATTTTGGCAGATGATTAATTTATTACAATAATAAAAATAACTGCAATCTTATTTGAAAAATTTAATCAAAAATACGCAACTAATGTGGAACCTGTAATTTAAACTGAGAGTCCTCAGTAGCAAAGCTCAAAATAAATTGGTCGCGCAAACTGCTGCATTTTGCGTGGTCAAATATCATAACTTTTTAATTAAAAATCTTGAAATGTGATAACATAATTTGATTATATCACTTTCACTGACAAATATCGAGAATTGCAACAATATTAAAAATTAAAAAATAAATCACAGAGACCGGTACCCAGACTACCCAGTAATTAACAGTCATATTTTAATGAATGCCGATTGAAAAAAAATCAATTTCAATTTCGTACAAGATCGGTATCTATGCGATGATTTACCGGTTTCCATTCGCACGCTCTTTTGCAAAATGTTTTAAGGATTTTAATTTGACTTTCTTTTGATTATTTATTAAATTGTATTTCGAGTTTTGCAAGATGGACCGCTTTATAAGAAATTCTACCTGTCTGTGAGAAAATACAAGCCAGCAAACTTTATTTACTTCCTTCGCAAAAATTTGAAAACATCATCTTTATTGTTTTTTTTGTGTTATGGAGAGGTTTTTTCTGTTTTATGTTGTGTAGAATATTTTAGCACCGGTTCGGTTTATTATTTACGATTTATTCGGAAAAAGATTGGACTCGTTCAGATGATTTTAAAAAATCTAACAGACCTACTTTAGTCCTTATCTTAGTACTTACGTACTTTAATTTTGTCTTATGTTAGAATTAAGTTTATAGTTTATTGTAAGCCATTTTAGGCCCTAGAATGGCCTAAAATAAACTATAAACTGGTCTAACCCCCTTTTTCACCCCTAAGGGGTAGCAATTAGGAAAATCCTTTCTTATCGGACGCCTTCGTCGTACAAAGAACACACCCTCTAAGTTTCAGGTCATTACGATTTAGTCATTCAAGACAAAGCATTTTACGTCCCTTCTTTCTTTCCCCCGTTTCCCTAGCTAGTCTCTATGAGTTTATAATATGGTAAAAATAAGGAATTTATATATCTATCTATATATACGAATAGAGCAATTTCAGTCGATACATGGCCACATTTCCGATATAATGGTTAGCAGTCAGTTTATAATACTTAAATACATATAATGTGGTAGTCGGACACACGGCGCGGGCGCCGCCGCCGCGGTGGACATTGGCTAGTGGCGTTACTAAAATTATGTACCGGTCCCAGAATCCACTGACTGTGACGGAATGATTCTATAATATTATGTGGTACAAGTTATAGATTAACTAATACTAAAGTTATTTAAAACGGGACTTTTACCGTGCTTTATGATGGTTTATAGGGTTCTGTACCCAAAGGGTAAAAACGGAATCATATTACTTTAAAGACTCCAGCGACTGTCTCTCTGTCACCAGGCTGTATCTCATAAACCGAGATAGCTAGGCAGTTGAAATTTGAACAGATTATGTATTTCAGTTGCAGCTATAACAACAAATACTAAAAACCACGAGCTAAAAACAGAATAATATAATACCGTGATAGCAGATATCGATATTTAAAAAAAAATGTTTTTGAATTCCCAAAATCATCTAGGAACTTAATTATTTCTAGTCAAACTTTCCATATTTTATTGGATTTGTTAAGAGCTATCCACAAACAAGCAGGTACAAAGCATTTTTGTACTTTTTAGGGATCCGTACCTCAAAAGGTAAAAAAGGAACCCCTTAAAGATCACTTTCTTCACAAGAAAGTGCTCTTTTATTTTTTAGATTTTATGTTTTCATAAAATCTTTTATTTGCGAATTGTCCCGCTTAAATCTTTTAGTTTATACTACAGTAAAAGAAACGTCCATTTCCTACAGCTGCGGGTTTGTTTGCATTACTACCACATCGTCGACGGCAATGGTTTTTGTTCGGAATAGCGGTGCCCAAGCCGCGGGCGCCGATTTCCAACTGCGGCCAGTGCTACGGACTAGCATTTTACTATTTTACTGTCCAGTTTCTAAATAAACTAGGTATGGTTGGAGTCAGGATTGCAGACCCACCTTTGTATCCTAAAATAACCATTATTGGAATGTTTTTATTCTAATAATATTTACATCATTACATAGTCTATAACAAAGTCACATTCCGCTGTCTGTCCCTATGTATGCTTAAATCTTTAAAAATACGCAACGGATTTTGATACGGTTTTGAATAGATAGAGTGGTTCAAGAGGAATGTTTATATGTATAATACATCACTACATAGTATAAAACAAAGTCGCTTTCTCTGTCCCTATTTCCCTTTGTATGCTTAGATCTTTAAAACTACTCAACGGATTTTGATGCGGTTTTTTTTAATAGATAGAGTGATTCAAGAGGAAGGTTTATATGTATAATACATGCATAATATAGCCGTGCGAAGCCGGGGCGGGTCGCTAGTATCTAATAAATTCATGTGTTGAAAAACGTTAACCTTGAACTCGAGCATTCTAATAATAGCAGTTTTGGAGCTCTACGGTGGGTCTGCAATTCTGACTCCAACGTACATACATACATATTTATATGTTTGTTGTACCGATAAATTTAGGTAACATGAAAGTTTTCATATATATAGATGTAGTAAAATAGAGCAAGATATTTGAGCAAAATGTATGTAAATTAATTCGTTCTTATTGTTTGTTCGAAATGTCTATTGGAATATCGGTTACCAATAGAATATTTATAATAAACAATAACATATTTATGTAACTTATATCAAATGAAAAAGGAAGCTAACTAAATTGACCGTCTTTGGAGATGGTAGAAATTCAAAATTATGCGGAATTTACTAGACTCTATACGATGTTAAAACTCTCTTATTTCCTGTTCCCTCCCCTTTGCGATTCTTCATTTATCACTCTTGCGTTTTTAGTATTTATCTACCAGAGAGTCCTAGTATCAATTATAACTAAGACTCTCCGAAGAGGTCCAACTCCCGTTGTAATTTCGAGATAAAAGCAGGAATAGAAAATCGCGAATGAAATAACAGCGGAAAGGTACCTAAATTCACATCCCTGGCAGTTGACGACCCAGTTGGCACAATGGTTACCATGCCGGACTGCCAAACACAGGGTTGCGGGTTCGATTCCCGCCACAGACAAGTATTTATGCTTAGATATTTGTCTGTGGTCTGGTTGTTTCTATGTATTATAAGTATATATTTACAAAAGAAAAGTATATAAGTAGTATATCCGTTGTCTAGCACCCATAACACAAGTCTAGTTACTTAGCTTGGGGCTAGATGGCGACGTGTGGAATGTCCTGCAATATTTATTTATTTATTCATTTCGGTTTCATTTCGGTGTGAATTATTCAACTATTAACTATTATATTGGTTATAGTTTATTATTTAGTTTTAAGTTTTTTGGTCCAAACGGTATTCAGAGCCGAAAGCTGCAAAAATGTATAACCGGTTACATCCTTGGATGCCTATGTTCTTCCATACTTTGAACAACACCTGTGAAAATTTCACCTGAATCTAAATAGATAGATAAATTCTTCATTGTACCGTATTTGTACCGTACTTAATTCCAACATAAATATCTGCTAAAAATATATAAACTAAAAAATGGCGTATTATCGCCAAAAGCAATCTCTTCCAGGCAACCTTTGGACAGATAAGAATTTAAAAAGAATCTTACACCTCCATGATCTTACACGTTTGAGTGTTTATTCTACCGTGACAGATAAAGCTTGATTCACCCACCCAACGACCCCAGCCTAACCGAGGTGGGTTTTCGCGTCAACCCATCCATTGTCTCGAAGACCCCGCCGGGTCGCTCGTAGAATAAACACACTTTCCCACTTGTAAGATTAACCGGGTCAAAACGCAAGTAAAACTCCATTTATTATCATTGACAGTTGTAGGCAGTAGGTAAATCTTACTTGAATCGTTGGTTTATTATTCCAGTAAACAAACACAATAAACATTAGTTAAACGGAATTCAATCGGGTGGCCTACATTCGAGCTTGTCTGTAGCTTTAGTTGACGCCTCCTTTAGGGCTGACTCTAGCTCAATATTTAAAAAGAATATTGCAAAACATACCTGAAGCCTAGTTCGCATTAAGCTAATATTTTAGGTAATAAGTAATTTAGTAGCTTAAATACTCGCTACTGCCCAAAAATCGGTCGCACATTGCTCGAGTACAGTTCACAAGTGATTCGAGTTAGTGCAGAACCTTAGTGCGGGCTTCAGACTCCACAGTACCTAATGTTTTATTATTATTTAGCTGATGTGTTTTGTAAGTGCCTATGTTATTTCCACAGGATATGAACAGGAAGAAGAAAAACGAATAAAAACAGTTTTAGGGTTCCATACCCAAAGGGTAAACTATTACTAAGACTTCAATGTCCGTCCGTTCGTCTGTCTGTCACCAGGATGGACCTGAGTGTACCTAGCTCATGAACCGTTATAACTAGAAAATTAAAATTTTCACAGATTATGTATTTCTGTTCTGTTTCTGCGTGATGATCTGGATGAATTCGATGAAGACAGGCCCAATATAGCCCAGGACCGACAGGCTTGGAAACAGATGAGGGAGACCTTTGCCCTGCAGTAGGACAATTTAGGTTAAAATGTATGAAAAGCCAGGATAGCCTTTCATCATTATTAATCTTGTACCAATTTAGGAAGTGGACAAAGTAAGGGTTAAGAACAATGTCATCCAATGACAGCCAGTATTATTTATACACTACAAGTAAAGATTCACGTAGTTTTCAATGAAACACTTAGTTAACATCACAATAACCCAAATTAATCATAAAATAGTATGATAGTACAATTCAGAGCGATTCGTGAATGAGCACGGTTCGCGGACGCCCGTCCTGTTCGCCAAGCGTTCTAAGATGACAATCCGCGATCCATTGACATGTCACGCTTCGCTAGATTGACTGATTACCATAGTCAATCTAAAGTTATGACTGGTAGGTACGCCGTAGCACATGCCGTAGTATTTAGTTGTTTATCTATGGATACGCCGACATGTATTTCTGTTGCTACTATAACAACAAATACATAAACAGAAAATATTTTGAAATGGGGTCCCATACAACACGGTACAGAACCCTTCGTGCGCCATTCCAACTCGCACTTGACCGGTTTTTTACCACTCTGCTACCAGACCTATCATATCACGCTTCCACATATCATTATCTATATATCTAGCAGCGAAGCGTATGAGCCTCCTTGGAAATGCGTATCCCAAACCGGAGGAATATAGGTTTCTTCCTCTCAGTGGGATCACCGCGTTAATCGACCACTTCTTCAAAGAGTAAGAAACATCAAGGTAGGGGTAAACACAAAAGATCCCATTGGGTCGAAGTGTTGTTGGCAATTTGTCAGCACCCATTATATAAGATAAGATCATTATCTATTCCTTGATGTGATACAAAAAATCTATCTACTTCATGTCTACTTACAAAAATCTCTCAATAAACATAATATTACAGATTTCCTTTTTTTGAGTTGGTTAATAATGTGATTGCAAGTAAATATTAGTTCACGAAAACCACAAATATTTGTTTTATGTCCGTTTGTTTGTGGACCACTTATAGCCGTGTTGTTCTTGCGGTCTGACGTGATTCTGATTAAATAAAAAAAGTAATCTATTTTGTTTTTTTAAGGTTCCGTATCCAAAGGGTAAAAACGGTACCCTATCACTAAGACTTCACTGTCCGTCTGTCTGTCTGTCACCAGGCTGTATCTCATGAACCGTGATAGCTAGACAGTTGAGATTTTTACAGATTAAGTATTTTTGTTGCCGCTATAACAACAAACACTAAAAACAGAAAAAAAAATTGTGGGTCCATACAAAATTGGTACGGAACCCTTCGTACGCGAGTCCGACTCGCACTTGGCCGGTTTTTTCGATTGACTTTTGTATATTTTTCCGAACTATGACAGGGATGGAACCACTGTGGACCTACCAGTTGGGAAAACGGTGGGTCCACATTTAATACCTCAAATGAACTAATTACTTATTTTTATTTATGAAAAAGTTGTAATAGTTAAATACTTCAGTACTTACTAAAATAGTTCAAAATAATTTATATACTCTGCAGTTAAACAAAAATTATTTAAGTACCTACAAGAAAACTCAAGTATTAAATCCCAAAGTATCTAATTTTTTTTATAATCCGGCAACCCTAAACTACAAGTAGATGCGCGCAAATCTCTCAAGCATTGACACCGAGGACGCTGCGATCTCTGATTAACACAGAACAGCTAATCTAATACCTGACTTGGTGTTGCCAACTTAATGGATTACCCTGTAAATGGGGTAACAAACCCAATTATGGGGTAACCACAACCGGTTATCCCATCGATAAAGATTGTCATAAATATGAACTAGAATTACAAAAAGCCATCGAATAAATAATTTAAATATTCATTGGCAATGTATCATCGTGTACCTAATGTAGTGGAAAAAAGTACGGCTTTCAAACGGGAGGGCGTGAGTTCATGCATGATTTAACTACATAAATTAGAAATGTTGTTTATTCTGGGACATACATTATAGGAATGCATTTTAGAGAGACTGCAAATGCGTTGAATTTATAATAAGCAAGTTTAAAAATAGATACCGCCGGTTCCCTTTTTAAAATAAATGTAGAAATTCATAATATAACACAGATTTTTATGCAATTTATGTTTTGTAGAAATAAAATTAACATTTTGTCAACATAAAAAAAAAAATTCTTAAAATAACTGGTGGCACATAATTGCACTACATAATTCCAACGACCTTCAACTATCGGTTAATGGAAGGTGGTCCTGCAGTCCAGGGCATGCGCGGGCGCAGACCGAGGCGCGTGGGCGTGACACGTCTAACTGTGTGTCTAACGGGCCTGAGGACATGGCTGTGGTGGCTGGATTTAATTTATGCTCTAATCAGGATTTGAAACGGTGATCGTGGTGTATGGTTGTAAACGACACGAGATTCTAATAGAATTAATTGGTGAGAATAAGACTATGATAGCAATAAAAAACTATAAGAAATAGTCGGTCAGTCAGGGTCATGTCATTCAAGAAAACAAGACATTTATTGCGAACTTAAGTACGAAACTCTTAAATGTAGGCTTAATTTTTTGCCCATTACAGGATTTCAAAAATATTTTATTACCTACTAAATAAATTAACATTTACTTATAGGTAGTAATCAATACCAGATTTTTAAAAACTATTTAGTATAATTTAAAAAAAATACTATTGTTTTTTTTTCTTAAAAACGATGAGGTGGATTATAATGATCCGTGTGAAATTAAATGGACCACCCTGTTTAATTACCAACCTAAAAATGTTGATCGACATATTAAAATCAACCTTCCCCTTACCCAGAAGGAAATCATCTCTCAAATTCTAATAGAAACAAGCTACGATCAATACAACTACTATTCCATTATCTAAAATTACGACCCCCACTTTGTACCTACATCAAAGTACCGAAGGTATCCAACATTGTGGTCCCCATTAGCATCCAATAGATGTCCAATTCAAGCGGCCCCAATACCACCTAATGACTGAACGGCTTACCGTGACAAATCTCTAATGTACCCACAAAGGCCACAACCAGGGCTCTAGACCCTTGACTACTTCCATTTAGTCTAAAGATCTGAAGGTCGTTGAAGGTCTGGATTGCCTGGTTAGAACCCGTTAAGGTGCAAGGCTAATTGTTTTGTACTGTGTCTTTGGATTTATGACGTCACGATTGGATTCTTCCGGGAGCGAGGTGATATGCAAAGAGAGAGATTCACCAACGTACTTATTTAGGTGAGTAGGTAGGTTGAAAGATATAAGACAAAGGTCGCCTTAATATACCAGTCTTACAGAGTATCTCCTAATAAATGCCGCATAGGAACAACTTGAAGCGCACAACACATATTTGCTGAAATTTAAATAGGATTGAACTCGTACGTACTCGTATCTATGAGTCATAGACTCATGACTGATTGTCGAGATATCGATATATACTTTATCTTTCTTTAGCTAGCATAGAAAGTAACGCGAAGTCTTGGGCGTGAAGTCTTGGACGCGAAGTCTAGGTTTAACAGTGGACATCTTTTGGCTGATATCAATATTGACCAAATCTATGACCGGTAGAAACGTATCTATTAAGGGATAATCTGTGCCGGTTCAGACAAATTTCTAGTAACCTACAATACGATAAAGTGGACGTAGATCTTAAAATGGTACAACATAACCTTATAACGGTCCTGGTATCATTTAATTCAAATCAGTTGACAGCAACAAACAACAGCGAATAATGCCGATGCGACCGCTGCCCCACAACCGAAGCACATCTGCGCACACGCAATCAGATTCCGTTCACCCATTGAAAGGAGGATCAGAACGGTAGTGCGGTATCTCTATTCTCTAGCTTTAGTACCTATTGTTATTTATTTACTTACCTAGGTATTTGTTTAGGAACAAACAGACGTCGTGTCACGCGACTCAACGTTCCGGACATTGAGTCGCGTGACACGACGTCTGATAATGTCTTCAGTAGCCTAGCACCTAATGGCACTTATCTATACCAGACTGCCTAGCCGCCATGATGAATTTTTATCGAAAATTGCGATAAAATTTATGATAAAAATTAAACATGGTGGCTTTGTCTATCATATTTTGTGAGTTGATGTAGTTATATCGCTTTATCGTATCGTGTTTTGGTCTTCATGCTAGGCAGGCAGAGTTCTCAGCTTAGTCGACCATGTCCAGAGAAAGAAAGTTTGTCAATACGGCTGGAGCCTACTAAGTGAACTAATTGATTTATTTTCTATCGAAAGTAGAGCTTTCTGATTTTACCTAGAGAAATTAAATGCTTGACCAAAAATGAATAAGTAAATAACAGCTGAAATCATGGCGTAAGCCCATGTAGAGGTTCGGAACGCATGCTCGTGCGCAATATCACGTCAAATTGCTCCCTTTCAGGATACGACGAAAGTTATATTATAAATCAAACGATTCGTGTTGTTATTGTCATTGGCTGGAACATTAATCAACTCTAAAATATATTGTTTATACTTAGATAATATTGTATGTGATTCCTAGCACGGTCAAAATCATCTATAAATAAAACAAAGTCTCCGCACCCGCCGCTTTCTGAACGCTATAAACTCCGCAGGTACCATTCGGACGGGTGCTCTAGATGGACTTCCCCTGAAAACCTACTGACCTGATTTTCATACGGATTCCACTAATGTACGGAAACAGAGTGATTCAGGAGGAAGGTTATGACATATTTCATTATTTCTAAAAACTGTTTTCCGCGTCGACGAAGGACGGTTTGGAGGTCTGGGAAGACGGAGCATGGAGAGACAAGAAACACTTTGATTACACATACGGCCTCTGCGTTTCGGCTCGTATCCGAAAGGTTAAAAGAACCATGAACCAATTACACCATAGGGAGGCAGGGGAGGCTGAAAAACAGCGTTGTGCAGGACCAAAAATGGCACTGCTCAACAATAAAGCTGACGCCTCTCCTTTTGTCTAATTACTCTTGTGTGATAGGAGGAGTAGGGCATTATTATTGTTAAGGTTTATTTAGACAATAAAGATTTTTTCATTTCATTTTATTTTTTCATGAAATTGTTTGTGCTTTTGCACAGTTTTACGCTTGAGAGCACACAGTTTGACCGTGTCCGGGACGTTTGAAATAGATAGTAGGTATAGTATTTGCCTTTGTGATAAGAGAACAGTGAATAGATATTATAAATAATACGAATAAGCTTAAACATTGTGGAGTGGTGACAGCTCATTTCATAACTTAGGTTCTGAATTGTTTAATCTTTGTGCTTAAGTTGTTATTGATTTACAATTGAGTCAACTTAACTTATGTTTACCTAGTGAGTTGGAAGTGCATAGTGACATTTACCATATTGTTTATTTGTTTGATAATTTAGAGTTAAGCATGCGATACACTGCAGATCTGCAGGCAGATCTGCAACCACTCTTTACATTGAAGAACGACCAAAGTCACTGTCACCTTGGTAGATAGGATAATTTTCTCTGCAATGTGGTAACCGCTTTACTGCTGATATAACAGCAAAAGGTAAAATAAAATAGACGGTTAAAACTCCTAAAACACAGTTTAAAGAACTGTATGTAGACCGTTTAAAATACATTAAAAAGTCTCGTAAAGAAATCGCTATAAAATACCCTATGCAGGAAGTATATAAAACGATTGTATTCCTGCTTGTGATGCGGCAGTCTGCAGGTACAACACGATATCCTAGTCATAGTAAACGATAAACTATAAATAGAGAGCTAGAGTTGATCGTCTTACCCGCTATCTTTCATATCTACTTGGTTTGAAAATACAGTTGCAAGTTATTTAATATCCTGATTATCTGCTGCTGGTCTTCGACCCGCTCAATAAAAACGAAATAAATATAAAGCTAAGGATTGAAAAAGTTAATATAATTGCGGAAGCCTGGATTGAGCTTTTTTTGGTTGTAAAAGATCAAAACACTAGTGGCCTTTTGCCATGGTCTAAGCCGTGAACCATGGCGACGATGATTAAGGTCTTAAAAAGAAGACCAGACTTAATATTGATTCGTTAAACTAAAACTATTGAAAAGATGCTCCTATATTTTTAACGTTTGCCAGCTATTGACAGCACAAAACTTTAAAGACTTATTTCCAATAGCGAAATGATCGCGAAAGGTTTTATAAAAATGGTAGAATGAGGCGGCTCCATTAGTGATTAAAACCATTGCATTTACGTATTCCTTGCGCCTTTGACAAAGCTTACCTATCCAGTATTAGTCAATCAAGAGTTCAGAAGCCTCCCATTCGTGCGTTTCTACAGATGTACCTAGTTAGTGCTTATTAAAACGGACTTAGACATTAATGAACCGACAGTCATAGCGTTTTATTTAAACCAGAAGGTAACTGTCGATGACATTAGCATACCGCTAGGATAAACATCAGGTCAAGTTGAGTGATAAATACTAAATTATACAGCTTGCCTTAAACTAGCAACGCTAGGTTCAAGTTTAGTTCTGAACGTTCCCTGACGATTTGAATAAGTAATTGGTAGAGTTTTGCAGTGGCTTTAATAGCTTCGTTTGGGTTGTTGCCCGAAGACCTTTTGCTTAGAATGCTTCATGGAATATAATAATACTAGCGACCCGCCCGGCTTCGCACGGCTATATTATGCATGTGTTATACATATAAACCTTCCTCTTGAATCACTCTATCTATTAAAAAAAACCGCATCAATATCCGTTGCGTAGTTTTAAAGATTTAAGCGTACAAAGGGAAATAGGGACAGAGATAACGACTTTATTTTATACTAGCTGTCCCGGCAAACGTTGTTTTGCCATATTAAAAAAAAAAAACTGGTTGCCTGTAAAGTCGGTATACGGGCGAAAGTTTTACGTGACAACAACTGTGCTCGAGTGGAAGGGACGCGTGCCTTTCACTTTTTATGTCTGTCTCTCTCGCTCTTAGGCGGGCTAACCATGCCCGCGTGCCTCTCACTCGCTCTCATTGTGAGCGCATAACGTCAGCGGAGCGTAACGCAGTTTCTTGAAGTGTCACCCGGCAAACCAATTTATAAAACGTTGTCACGTCAAAATGTGTTAAATGAAGAACCGCTCGACCGATTTTGTGCAAACTTCACATAAACCATCTACTAAATAGTCCGAACAAAGCTTAAACATTTGGTTTGGATAGGTGAGCCCGTTCTTGAGTTATAAAATTACAACGAAAAGTGGCATTGATTTTTATACATTGTTTAAACAACAGTGACTGCTTGTAATTCAATATGAACTTTATACAAAAGCAATAAAGCTCGTTTTAGTTAGAAAACGTTTGTATGGGAAAAAGAAAATGGCTGTTTTTAGGGTTTTTCCGGCAATTATTCGAATTTTTCTCGCCGTAAAAACCATCTTTGAACTTCAACGAACATTTAAAAAAAAGAATTGGCCAAATTGGTCCAGGCGTTGTTGAGTTATGCGCTTACCAACACATTTTGCGAGTCATTTTTATATTATAGACTATGTAGTGAAGTGATGTTTTGGCTGTGAATATTAATATAAAATTTAAAGTTTTGACTGACTGATATGTCAACGCACATCTTAAACCAATAAATAGATATAGTAAAAATTTGGCATCGTTAAAAAATTGCGGGGTTGCGCATCTTGCTGTGCCGAACAATAACCAGCGCCCCGTGGTTTAATGGCTGATCCCGTGGGAATATCGGGATAAAAGGTAGCCAATGCCTATGTTACTACCTAGGATTAAATATTTCCTGGTATGAGGAAACAAGTTTCATCAAAGCAGTTCATTATTAGTTTTAAGGTCTTCATTCATCACAAACAAAAGTTATAAAAAAGTTTTTTATTGTAGACTTATTTTTTAGATAGATACAACACACAAAACGCCCCCCAGTTTTCCCCGTTTGAAAAAATAATAGTTTTAATTTGTGTTGATTTTAAGATTATGTTTTAGCAAACCAAAGAAAACAACAGACAGAAAAAACAAATACCTAGTGATTGCTCTAGAGGCATGTTTCGTAAAGGGATATAGGGATATATTTGTATGGAGAAAGTATAATACCTACGCACCTATCTATCCCTCATAAGAACAGTATTTTATGTTAGCAATTACTTTAATTACAACAAAACGAATAAACCTAGTTGTAATAAAACAGGAAGTCAGTATATTTGCAGTAAAAGTATCCATAAATTCTATTTGAAATATATACCTTAGCAAAAACTAGAAAATTAAGTAGCAATATATTTTTAAGTGAAACTAATTACTCAAGTCCGAGTGAGTCATTAGAGTTAAACCGAACAGACAGCCTGAAAGATATTTACCCGTATAAGTGCGACATTGAGAAGTTGGCTAAACTTATGATCATATTTTAACCGGAGCCGGGAGCTAGTACCTAGTTAATACGGTCATTAGTTACCCCCTTGCCGCCTTGTTGTTAAAGCCGGCTTTTTATGGTCTGAATATTAAAATATTAATACAGATCTATGCTGTTATAAAACTATATTTATATTAATTGATGCGTTAAAAGAAATGGCTTCGGGATTCTTCAATTTAATTCTTTGAAATGTTAATATTTCCTTCGGGCATTTAAAAAACCCCGCCCATAATAGTTGTCGTTATTTTTATTAATATGTTGTTTTGTCGAAGTTTATTAATGTCAATGTTTCTATTGTGTCAGCCCGAGACAGTACCACAAGCCAGCGTGGACATGACGACCGTCCTGGAGGTGAGCGAGGCTGACTCCGTGACGGGGCACCCGCACAGCCTCGCCATCACGGCGCCCGAGCGCGTCACCTTCGTCAAGGGCACTTGTCGAGAAGAAGCGCGCTGGTGGGCAGACGTTCTCAGCGTGTACCCCAGGAGCAAGGTATGTCAAAATAAAACTTGTTCTTTTGTGTCGCTTTTCAGAGTCGTCAGTGGGAACTGTGTGTTAGCCCTATCGCGCAAACATCATGAAACGTCCATCGAGTTGCGATATAATTACTGGCAACTTCATACACTGTACCACGGCCATAATTTACTCACATCCACATCACCTAACAGACATTTACACTTCAAATACAGTGTTTGCATTAGCGGGCTGACAGGCTACAGCAACGGCCTGTAATGAGACGTGCGCGCCGGAGTTCCTGGAGCGTCGAGCGAAAGCGGCGCGTGCGCAAATAGCCCTACAACTACGAACACGGGCAATTTGAGAGAGCTTAAGGAGAGTATGTTAATACGTCCACCACTTCCTGGATAATGGACGACTGATTATAGCTTCCAATATCAAATTACAAGTTTCATGAGGTTGTAATAATTTTAAATCGGGCCAAGAAACTTGGTCATATTGTGATGAATGTAATCTTAAGAGAAATGTAAGATAAAACGACGAACTCGACTCGTAATGTGATGATTGCTTTAAATGAACAACTTGAGAAGAATAATTGATATAACATGCTCGTTAAATTTTTTAATCTTTTCTGAGTTGTGCCTCGTCGGAGTCGTCGGAGTCAAGGTACTGGAAAAATGACGAGCTGCCTGCAATTAAAGGTTTAATTTACGTAACTATTTAAATCTTTAACTTTATTACTTTTGTAAAGTTTAGGAGTTAGTACAGGAGTCGTTATTCTATTTTGAGAGGTGAACATACGTTGGTGAATGCAGTCAGACCCTTGCTTGCAAACCATTGCTTACAAATAATATAAAACAAGTATTAAACTCACTTAGGTTATGTAACTCTCTAAATACGGAACCATTGAAATAACTTTGAAGGGACTTCAAGGTAAGTAGCTTGACACCATTGTGATGAAACCCAGTCTAGCGACAAGTGTCAGGCGTGAAGGCAGGGCCAGGATGGCGACCTCGCGGAATAAGTCCTTGGCATAAGATCGTCTCATTAACAGCATGCCACTTGGCAGTTCACATAAAAATGTTAAAAAACATCAAGCGTCTTTCTTGGCAACATAGAAATAACTCTTTATTTCAATTCCAAACTACTTATTACATAATTAAGAACCTCTTCCTTTTTAAGCCGCCGAATTAAGAACCTTTTTATTTCTAAGAAGTCTTGAAGTCATATCTTACAAAGCGTTTACCCCATCATCAGTTCGTTGATCCGGCAATCAACCTAATTAAACAATTGTCTGCAATCGACGATCAATTCCTTGACGGCGTTGATCCACTTCTGCTAATAGAGCGCGGCAATTAGTAAACTAAAGGATTGTACTGCGCCCGCGCAGCCGCAGGTCAATAGATCAATTACCAAACTTGTTATTATTACCTGAAAGCGAAATAATTGCGAAATCTTTGTAGTTATTATAAATTACAGACAGGCGCGTTGTTTCAAAAGACGAGGTAAAATAGGTAGTTAATTTAGGTATGTTGTATTACTATAATTTATCAGTTTTAATTATTCAGTTTAAACCTACAATTAAGTTGTTGTGTGCCGCATTCCTGTGTCTTGTCTACCTGGAAATTATTAAAACATTTCATAATAGTTTGTTGGACAACTGCGGTTACCGGCTTGCGTATGCGCAGGGCACAAACGCACTCTTTTGTAGGCATGCAAGTATTTACTTTAAATATACCAAGTGCCAGTTTTGCGATATGTTCCGAACCTAGATATTTTTTGTCTTAAAGTCGGTGACATTATTATGCCTAGACTATGTATTTGCACATTCTGGGCAGATAAGATTCATTGCTGAAAAGGTATTACTTCTTCTTGCCCTTATCTAAATTTACATTGCATAGGGTAGGCGTGTTAAATCTAGTATTCGAGCTTATACTGCAAAGTGATTCGGTAGATGGATTTTACGGGTAGTTTACTATTGTTGCTGCAAGAAGACTGTGGTAAGATAATCCATCCACTACCTCAGCCATCAGGCAACGTGGCTGCAAAATGTCCCTTCCTTGAGAAGTCCACTTCCCAAAATGTCCCTTTCTAAAAAGGTCCCCTCCCTGGAAATACCTTAATGACACCTACGGGAAAAGATTGGATAGCCCTATTGACTAGCGTTTTTACAAGTAAAGTCCATCAAAACTAAGCTTCGAAATAATAACTGTTAAAATCATTACACTCCCGCATTCGAATAAAAATTACATCCAATCTGACCCTGACGTCATTTTAATTACAAATGTAATCGTTTAAAACTGTCTGTTGGTGGTTGACGGGTGTTTTTTCAAGTCTCACCTTCAGTCCATTCCATCAGTCTGTCAGTCCGTCAGTCGGGTAACTGTTCATGACGGGTATTTATCAAAGCGTACCGGCTGCGGGTGGACGCAAAAAATATGTTCTACTAAGTTCTGTTCTGTTGAGAATTGCTTTTAATTGTCTCGGGTTTTTGTAATTGTACCATTTATAGCTCTTATTCTTAACTATGAAATCTTCTTCATCATAGGGTTGCCTGGAAGAAACCTCTTTCAGCAGGTCGTCTAATAGTGCCACTGGTTTTTTTTAAAGTATTTTTTTATTACTTGTGTGTGCAATAAAGCACACATCTATCTATTGAGTCACTTAAGTGTAAGATTACTTATCTGTATTTGAAAAGAACTATGGGTTCAAAATAAACCTTATGTTTTGTCGATTAAAATGAGTTAAGAATTAAGAGATAAGATACGAAAAATTACATCCGAACAGGTATATCGGCGGTTACCTTATTTTGCATCCGGTTTCCGCTTCACAATAATGCTTTCCAAGTAACTATAACAACGATCGAATAGAGAAACATGTGTTTCATCCATCTTTGGTCCTAAAACCCGGGAAGTTAACGTTTACATTGCCAATTGAGATGCGATCTCTCCTGATATGTTAGTTGTTATTAGAGAGTTACAGAACGTGTGTTATTTTATTAATTGTTGTTTAAATAACAACTTCATAGTTCCTATACCTTATAGCTTCGAAACAGATTAATAATATGGGCCACCTACCACCTTAATTGAAACTGAAATATTTCGTAGAAATAGGGAAAACTACTTAAAACAAGTCATTGGATAAATATTTGCTCTATCGTCAATCTGAAAAACAATTCATTTGTCTATGTACTTGTTATTTATATCTATAATTACATTCTATAATTGCATATCTTATTATCACTATCACTACATAGTATAAAATAAAGTCACTTTTCGCCGTCCCTATGTCCCTATATCCCTTTGTTTGTATGCTTAGATCTTTTAAACTACGCAACGGATTTTGGTGCGGTTTTTTTAAATAGATAGAGTGATTTAAGAGGAAGGTTTATATGTATAATACATGCATAATATAGCCGTGCGAAGCCGGAGCGGGTCGCTAGTCATATTATAAGTACATCATCTTTTTTTTTTTGTGAAAATTGCAACCTATCATGGTTGATGAGATACAGCCTGGTGACAGACGGACAGTGAAATCTTAGTAATAGGGTTCCGTGTTTACCCTTTGGGTACGGAACCCTAAAAAGGATAAAACCTATTCCTAATTATAGAAATACAGTTTCTTATAAAATCCGTTGTTACAATTCGTTTCAGATATTACCTAAATTGTAACAGCCTCGGTTATAGTTATTAATTTATAACATCTCGCATAGTTTCGATATCGTAAAACAATTTCACATCCACGAATCCTTAGTAATTTAGGATTAATGGAGCGTGCTTTAATTTGTTATTACTCAGATTCGATTAACAGTTTGACCCGCATTCCCAAATCCATGGGAATAAAAGGATGAAAAAGTAGCCATAATACACTTATTTCCTTTTCACAAAATACCAGTATGGTTTTAGAAAGAACAGGTCTGGTGTATATAAACATGGCTATTTATGATTTTTTGGAAAACGTTAAAAATATGACCAAGCTACGAGTAAAACCAACGCTGTCTTTGTTTAAGGACATGTCCAAATTGTTCAAAGCGTTTGAAAATGTACGGTAGGAGTCAAAATTGCAGACCCACCGTAGAGCTCCAAAACTGCTGTTATTAGAATGGTTTCAACTCAAGCAAGATTTAAGATCTTGCTTGACTTCAAGTTTGAAGTCTTTCAACTTAATTAAAATAAAAACATTAAATAACAGCGCATCAACAAACTCTACTAAAACAACTTGAGAAAACGGTATAAGAGCTAATGCCAACAAACTAATTGAATCTTACATATCCAATAGAAGACGACGCTATAGCTCTTTATAGGTCTTGGCTGCCTCCACAATCTTCCACCATCGCGTTCGATTACCCGCTAATCTCTTCCGAGATGTAAGCTTCCCCATTCGCCGCAGGTTCCTTCAAACAGTCCTTCCAGAGCTTCCTTGGTCGACCTCTTAGAAGAAGACCTCTACTGATCATCATCCATCCTGCCCCATTTCAACTACAATATGATCTAATCTTCTTTTATTTCTTCTTTATCTTCTTTTTTTTCTTTTATGATCTAATGTTCTAACTTCTTGTCCATCCAAAGGTTGCCTGGAAGAGATTGCTTTGAGCGATGAGGCCGCCCTTTGTAACACTTAGACTTAACGTTTGTTTTTAAAAAATGGTGTTTACAATAAAGAATTTATCACACAGGCACAATTTTCGCATTTGTGACTTTGCCGACAATTTATTTATAGTGTCATCTTTTTATTTATGATTTTCAATTAAAGATGATTGAAGTAATTTCCTACAACAAGAAATTTAAATTAGTTCACCTTTGAGGTAAAATATATATGTAAGGTCATTGACCCGACACGGGCCAGGCATCGAACCCGTATCATTGATCGACTTGTTACAAATATGTAGCAACGATATTGATAACCTCACGGGACGACTTAGTGTGGATAATACGTTATTAATAGTCCATTGTGTTACAAAGTAGGCGGATTTTTTGCGACATTAAATTATAATATTTTATATATATGTTTTTATAGTATTGAGTATTGTTGACTGCTGGCTCAGCGGTAGGTTGTGGACAGGCCTTGCACCAATAGATTTCCTATTAATAATATTTCCTATTAATAATATTTCCTATTAATTTATAATTTTATACACAACTAGCGACCCGTTCCGGCTTCGCACGGCTATATTATGCATGTATTATACATATAAACCTTCCTCTCGAATCACTCTATCTATTAAAAACCGCAACAAAATCCGTTGCGTAGTTTTAAAGATTTAAGCATACAAAGGGATATAGGGACAGAGAAAGCGACTTTGCTTTATACTATGTAGTGATAGTGATACTAAACTTGTTATTACAGTAATTCATTGATTATAAGTAGTATATCCGTTGTCTAGCACCCATTACACAAGTCTAGTAACTTAGCTTGGGGCTAAATGGCGATGTGTGCAATATTGATATTCATTTATTTATTAACCTGACGTATCGAGAACTTTACAACTCGCATGATCACAGGCAACCAATGGTGGCATTAGTCTTGTAAAATTATTTGAAATGTTGTGAAAACATCCAATCAAAATTAATCAGGACGTTCCCCATACCCTTCAAAATACCTCTCAAAAGTAACCAACAGTGTCCAGAAGAAAAATAAAATAATTAAATAACCTGTATTTAAGGCACTGTGCCCCCTTATGATTGAGTTACCTAAAATGCGGATACAATAGATATTTATAATAATAATTTTATTATAAAAATTGGTCCCATAACATGTGGATCCCGGACCTTTGGAAGGCGTGCGTGAAGCCAAAGCCAACACGTAGTAGCCCTTTACAATAACAAGTATAATAAAATAAGTATGATGTGGACACCTCCTCCTCCGTCGTTCCCTCAATGCTGAGGATCGTGACTCTGCTGGTGCAGTCGATTTACTCTCTTCCTCCAATGGACTCTGTCCGACGCCTGGTGTAGAGCTGTGCTGAGTGGTAAATCCAGCTGTTCGGACACTTGGTCGGTCCACCGTTTGGGGCTTCGCCCTCGTGGCCTTTTACCCTCCACCTTCCCCGTTACCATTAGGCGCTTGAGATTGTCAGAGCCCCTGCGCACAATATGGCCAAAGCGGCGATTATCCACGTCTGCACTAAATGAAAAATAATAATAATGAACAGTCGTATCCACAGTGAGGTATCCTAACAAAGGTGATGAGATGTGATGACGCAGCGAGTCAATTGATCGGGTCCTCAACTCCACGCTCGCGGTATGATAGGAAATTAACCTGCAATAATATCTGACTATCAAGTACCTATTATTATAATAGCCCTTTATGTGAATATTAAAATTACTGTCATTCAAGTGATTTGCCTGTACGCGTACTTGTATACTGAACTGGATTTCTTTAGATTAGGGCTTTTTGCGTGAGGATGGAGTAGGCTTGCTCAGTACCTGTACTACCCTCTCAGCGTAGTCGACCTTGTCCAGAGAAAAGTCTGTTAATACGTCTGGAGCCAACTAAGCCGCGGGTTTCATAACGATGTTTTCCTTCACCGTAATAGCAATGCAAAAAACCAAAAAACGCACCGGCCGGAATTCGAACCTTTGAAATGAAAGTCGAGGTATTTACCACTAAGCCAACACCACTTTGCTAATAAGGCGCTTATAGAAGCCAAACACATAAATAAATAAATATTGCAAGCAATTTACATAGCCAGCGCCATCTAACCCCAAGCTTAGCAACTAGGCTTGTGTTATGGGTGCTAGACAACAGATAGAATACTTACATACTTTTCTTGTATATACATATTATACATGCAGAAATACCTACACCACAATAGCATATATTATTTCGGTTATAAAATGATAATTATTACTTAATGCATTATTTCAGGTCAGTTATTTGAGCATATAAGTAACTAGCTACGCCTCGTGGTCTCACCCGCGTTATTCTTGATTTTTCACGGCAATTTCATGGAAATCGGTTCAGTAAGCCACCTCAGTTTCTCGTTGGGTAATACATACATACTTTACTATGTATTTACGTAACTACCTACCTACATATGTGTTACTGTGCTCAACTGATTGTCAGGTCACTGAACTGAATAATTGTTTAATTAAATATAAACTTAACCTTTATCAAGCAATCATATCTTACTTCATATCTAAATACTAGGGGCGATTGAAAAGTTCACAATTTAGCAGTTAATTAAACTAACTGTGCTAAATTTTATTTATTTGAGACGCTTAGCACAGATTTATCTCAATCGTCTGCGGATCCAAGTCGGCCGTTGCGGGGAGACCATGGCTAGATTAGGTTTAGTCGTAGTAGTAGATTAGGTTGACTGAGGGAGAACCGCCCAAATGATAGCACATCTGACAACCTGCTCTATGCCCTGTTAGCTACTCTACAGACGATTTCAACAGTGCAAGAGCGTGGTTGCCGTCGCTAAATTCAGGCCTAGAGTTCTGTGATTTTTATGTAGTGTGTGATTGACGATAAACGATGACGAATTTTTATAACAAAACTATATATAGTACTAGCTGCGCTCCGCGGTTTCACCCGCGTTACTCCCGATCCCATGGGAATGTCGGGATAAATTAAGATGTAAGCTATCCTATCTCTCAAGTTGGATCGAACTGCATATGGTGTGCGAATTTTATTATAATCGGTTAAGTGGTTTAGGAGTCCATTGAGGACAAACATTGTGACACGAGATTTATATATATTAAGATTTTACATAAATCAAAACCATAACAAACTACGTAGTTCCTAGATAAGATAATTAATAATTGTACATTTTTCTAACTATAAAAGCACAATATGATTTTATTCAATAAAGAGAGTTGAT
The DNA here is from genome assembly GCA_907269075.1 of Idaea aversata. Classification (NCBI taxonomy): domain Eukaryota; kingdom Metazoa; phylum Arthropoda; class Insecta; order Lepidoptera; family Geometridae; genus Idaea; species Idaea aversata. The sequence goes on from OU026087.1 coordinate 14,757,309, forward strand.
GATAGTTCAGAAACGACAATAATCGTGTTATTTACACTTCTTCATTACATTAATTATATTGTTGATAATGAATAACATCTGGATGGAGGCTGCTAACTTTTTAATTTACCCTCGTATTTATTAACTTAATAACGATAAATATAAAATTATGCAAATGATGACCATTTACATGTTTTAGTTAACCATTTAACTAATTAGATGCATCAAAGCCAGGTCAATGCATCGATGTGAAAATAATATGGAATAAACTAAATATTTGTGTTTATTTTTTGAAGTGACACCATTCTTTGAAGATCTCTCCTCACTAAAAACACGAAAATCTATTTGATTTTTGTATCTTCATGGCGTGATAAAAATAAATGACGATAATTACTGAAGTAGTCTATAATAGTGTTCAAAGATTTTTATTTATTTGGACGTAGGGGGATACCTAGAACGAATTTTTGAAAATTCGATCTTTAAAGGAATAAAAACGGCTGATAAAGTTTGTAGTTGATAGTAACTACTAGCTGTCCCGGCAAACGTTGCTTTTCAATTTACAAAAAACAATATCACTACATAGTCACTTCACTACATAGAAAGTCACTTTTCGCCGTCCCTATTTCCCTTTGTACGCTTAGATCTTTAAAACTACGCAACGGATTTTAATGTGTTTTTTTTAAATAGATAGAGTGATTCAAGAGGAAGGTTTATATGTATAATAAATGCATAATATAGCCGGAGCGGGTCGCTAGTAAAAAATAAAGGAAAAAAGTACAGTTTAGGATTAGAATTATGACCAATTCAAAAATGGGTGCGTGTACTTATGTACGCGCGTGAGAAGTTATACTTCTTTGGCATTATTAAAAAAAAAAAAAAAAAAAAAAAAAAAAACTCGTCCGACAAAAAACTCGTCCGACGAAAAGTTCGTCCGACAAAATACTCGTCCGACAAAAAACTCGTCCGACAAAAAACTCGTCCGGCAAAAAACTCGTCCGACAAAAAACTCGTCCGACGAAAAACTCGTCCGACAAAAAACTCGTCCGACAAAATACTCGTCCGACAAAAAACTCGTCCGACAAAAAACTCTGGACTGGAAAAGGATTGTCAACACAATCAATAAAGTTCAATTTAGATTTAAACAACTTCTCCCGTGAGAATTTTGTGTGACGCTTTTGTAAAATTTCACTCTCATCATTTTTTCATAACGCGCCTAAAGAAGTATAACTTCAAAAAAAAAAATATATGTTGTTCGATTCTCAGACCTAACGAATATATATACACAAAAAAATACATACATACGGCTGAATCAATGTGTTTAGCCGTTTAGGTGAAGTTTGGTAACTAACACCGCGACACAAGAGGAATTTAATATTACATTTGCAGAGAAACTAACGCGGGTAAAGCCGCGGGGCGCAGCTAGTACTATTATTTTTATTTAAACTGACTATCAAATTTGAATCGACACAACAATGTACTAGTTAGGTACCTAACCATCTAATAGCAATCTAACAGCCATACTTCGCTGGATTGTTCTCTACAATGATATCAAATAATCTAAGGAATCCTGTATCAACAAATTGCATCTTTACTTCCGGTAATCGGTGCCATTACCGAAGCTATTAAGGTTGTATAAGGCAAAATGTGGCGGGAACGAAATAATAAACTAGATGTTATGCAAAAAAAAGCGTCTAATTATGGATCGAAATTGTGTACTTTAATTGTCGACTATTTGTAAAGAACAAGTTGAGCCAAATTCGAAAAATCGGGTTTTTTGTACTGAAGGAAATATATTTCACAATTAGGTTTACAAATAAACATGAGTACACGAATTAAATCATGTAAAATATATCATATTTAAAATCTAAATAAGGTTCCCAAAAGGCTGACATTGCCTCTTTGGATGGCAAAGAAATTAATCGATAATGTCAAGAGTAGTTTTAAAGCATAATATGCTTTAAGAAGGTTGGAAATGATGTTCCTTACAAATAATCCACTATATTTTGATCTCTATTAGGGTATTTTTGCAAAAATGTAGTATTAGTAAACAGATCAAGATTTACTTAGACAAAACAGAAACACGACAAACAAACACAAAAATAAAAAGTTAATTACTTTATTTAGAAATTAGTGTGTTTAGTTTTTTAGTAGAGAAGTTAGTTAGTTTTATTTCGTTCCCGTCAAATAGCGTTCTCTGCACAGTTCTAACGAGATCTAGGTATGTGGTAGGTATGGCATTAGGTATGTGCTTTCCAACAATTAATACATACCGAACATTGATCAAGTTTCACATCTAGTTAGCTGTTGATAGGAAGTTGGGAAATGTATTGAGATCTGAGAGCATAATATACCTATCTACAGATTTTATGTGTGGGAAAGAAAGCTTACCTTTGCACATCTCTAAGTGTTTTAATCCAATTGTGTCTGTTGTCCTAATCCTTTCCTACAGACAGACCCAGAATACTAATAGTCACTAACTACAAACTTTATCAGCTCCTTTAACTTTACCAGGTCGAACTTTTAAAAATCCCATAGTGGTCCCCTCGGTTTTAGTTTCAGTTTCAGACTAGTAGCTCTTCTCGTTTCAAAGGTTTCTTAATGAGTATTTTTATCATTTCATAGTAGTGTCAATTATTTGTTATTTATATGTATGTTTATTTGTTACAGGGTCGGCACAAAAGGAATGCAACGTTTCCTGGAGGGCAGACAGCTAGCCTGCTACAATCATCCACAACAAGAAGTAAGTATCAATTTCACTGTAAAACATACGCATCATTTATTATATTAATGTCTTAAACACAATAAATGTGAGTTTAATGCCAGTCCAGATGTATAATGCTTATGTTCTGGTTAAAGCTAGGTCTAACGGTTAAACTTTTATAGTCCCGATAACGGTTAAACTTCTGTCTTTTATGGCCTATATTGGCGCGCTCGTTACGCTCAAGCATTATATCAAACCTAACCTATGTTTCTAGGCTGTTTCCCAGTTAGATACTTAATAATACCACATATAATACTGTGATCTAGAGAATGTATAGAGATGGCTATTTCTAGGTTTAATTGGTTACATTTAGGTTTAACAAGAAACCTGGGTTAAAGTTAAATTGAACAGAAACTTTGGTCTAACCGTAATCTAACCTAATCTTGGCAAATAAAAGCTGAGCTATAGAAGTATCATTCTGAAAAGACATAAATAAATAGCGGCCTTGCAACGATGCACCGAGGTTTTGACGACCTCTGTGGCGTCGGAACACCCGCCTGTGACGCAAAAGGTTGCGGGTTCGATTCCCGCCTCAAACAAGTATTTATGTAAAGTATTTGTTTCTTGTGTGGGTATTTCTGTATGTATTTACAAAAAAAAAGCATTCTTTCCATCGTCATCTAGCTACCATAACATAAGCCTAGCTTAGCTTGGGGTTAGATGGCGCTATGTGGATTGTCCGAATATTAAAAACAGATGGACAAGAGAGTGATCTTATAAGGGTTACTTTTAAGTTAATATATTTCCTTTTTCGCCTGAGATACAGGATTACCTAGGCATATGTGCTATTTTTGTTCTCTTTAATATTTCCGGTTCAATGAGGAATCGTTTAATTACGGATCACAGTCCATAGGACGTAGATCTTTAGTACCAGCTTACTATAGGTCCCTTAAACTTGCCTCTAAATCCTCGACACCACAAATTGAGAACAGTCCCATGTCCAGAGTACTCGGCGGACGCGTCGACGCTGCGTGAAGCGGCCGAGTGCGGCCCCAACCGGCAGCGGTACTCTGATGGGACCATCACGTGGCCGGGGCCCAGGGTGCAGCCTCCGCAGCCGGAGATACCGAGCCTGGCTGCTCCTACACCTATCGACACCAAAGGTAAGATACTACTTATGAGGCTTTTTTAGGGATCCGTACCCAAGACTTCACTGTCCGTCCGTCTGTCTGTCACCAGGCTGTATCTCATTAACCGTGATAGCTAGACATACCCTCCAAACCACCCATGGCCCTTCCAACCTTTCGGTTATAAGGACCGAAGCACGGGAGACGTCTATTCCAACGCCTCCCTACAAATCTGTCCGTCCCGCGTCTCTACTAGCTGCGCACCTCGAGTAAGGCTTTCTTACGTGAATAGCTAGACAGTTGAAATCACAGATTATGTATTTACGTACACAGATTATAATACACATATAATGTACTAGCTGCGTCCCGCGGTGTCACCCGCGTAAGTCTCGATCCCGTGGAAATATTAAAAAAAAAAAACCTGTACTTTCTGAGATTTCTGTTGTCGCTATAACAACAAATACTAAAAACAGAAAAAAAATTAGTGCCCTTCGTGCGCGACTCCGACTCGCGCTTTGCCGGTATTTTTTTTTTAAAGGTTTTTTAACTCTGAAACTTATTCATTTTATTGTTCTTGTTCTCATTAGGTAGGTAGGTAGTAGGTACTAAGTTAATCACAATTCTTCATCGCAACATATTTAATTTTAATCGCAACATCTTTGTATCTTATTTAAGGATCTACAATCGTTGTTATCGTTTGTTTTTGTTCTCATACTTTTTAATTGAGACTTAAATTATTTGCAATCAATAAACCGCAGTTTAATTACGGACCTTTGAAATTAAACTCAAGAGAAGAATGTCTAACCGCATGCTTGGAACTTTGTCTTTCATGGCTAGATACATCATTTATCTATATACATATTATAAAGAGAGCAGATTTGATTGTTTGTTTACATTGAATAGGCTCCGAAACTACTGAACGGATTTAGATCAAACTTGGTATGAGGATACATTGATTAATTGGGAATACATATTCAAATTTTTATGACAATATTCCCACGGGATCGGTATTTACGCGGGTGAAACTGCGAGGTGATAATAAATCGTTTTATCACCACCACTACGCAACGGTTTTTGATGCGGTTTTCTTTATTAGATAGAGTCATTCAAGAGGAACGTTTTAGTATATAAAACAAAACTACCAGACGTACGAAGTTGCGGGTAATAGCTAGTTTATTATAAACCATTATGTTTGTTACTCTTTTACGCAAAAACGAATGAAGCAATTGATATTTTGGTAAATAGCTTAAAGTCGTGGTATAATAAGAAAGTTTTAAATCCCAAACCCGGACTTAAGCAGTTAAATCGGGACACAGCTTGACTAGTACGATACTAGTGCAATTAAAGTAGGTATAATCAAGTACTCGTTGGTAACTACTGTTCATATACTTGATTACCATACGCCTACTGTCCCCATGCTGTTCAACCTATCAATATTCAATACCACCTCCATTCTGCCATCTGGCACCGCGTCTCACCCACCATTGCCCACCATTAAGTAGTAGGTACCTCTTACTACAACAAATTCAATCTCGCGACACAAATTACGAAAAGGGCATTATGTCACACCTTTCCATTCACAAAACTTTATGAATGTAACACAAATAACACAGATTATAGATTCCGTGGTATAATCGTTGGTTGTAAAAACGTGGAGGCGGCTGCTGCAACGATTTATTATTTTGAATTGGTAATATTGAAGTCGGTAGGTACTAAAAACATTTAATATGGTAGAAAGAACATCTGTATATTTTCCGTTTTTGTTATATCCCTGAGAGGGAAGGCAAATGACCATCTGTCTCATACAACTTCGTCAGATATATTACTTCTTCTTTCTTTCATTAATCTTGTTTGGCTAAAGCCAGTTTACAATTTTAACGAAACCACGGTGCAGTGTGGGGATAAATGACTCAAAGAAAAAGTGGGATAGCACCATGATTTCCTAACCACTTCACTTTTACACATTAATTGACCTAAAATATGGTGACTTATATTTAGTTTAACCCAAGAAAAAATAGCAAGTGCGTTGGCTATCGTCAATCGCTATCAAAAACTGTCCTTTTTCCTTATCAAAACTTTGATCCCGATGTTAGGAACGCCTCGGTAGTGTTTATAAATCAAACTGATTCACAATATTTAAATGTTGTCTCTATACTTATGTATGTTAGGTCTCTTATGATTTAGGTTCCTACGATTATATTGAATCGATTGTAAATTATTCCAACGCGAATTGTTTGCTGGCAACCCATTCTTGTAGGATTAGGGTGACATAGAAGCCACTTCTTAAATAAATGAATAAATATTACCTACAGGTCATTCCACATATCGCCATCTAGCCCCAAGCTAAATAATTAGACTTGGGGTATGGGTGCTAGACAACGGATACACTACTTATATAATTTTCATTTGTAAATATTTACTAATAATACATAGAAACAACCAGACCACAGACAAATACTTAAGCATAAATACATGTCTGAGGCGGGAATCGAACCCACAACCCTGTGTTTGGCAGTCCGGCATGGTGACCATTGTGCCAACTGGGTCGTCAAGACAAGTATCTGAATCTCCAAGTTCCCCATTGGTCGCCGTCGCCGTGTATCAACGCAAGCGCATGCGCATGCATCACATCCACCTTATGCCACAGACAGACAAATCATCATTACACACGTCCCATCACTTTATCTATTAGCATTACAAATAGGAGAAACAGGTTCGTTTCAAAACCGTTTAGAAATCTTGTATCTACATACAAGTTGGAGCGGTAACAAAATTTTGTTTCCATATATGATTTTCAACTAAGAAGAGGTACAGAATCGAGGTAACGAGTGAGATTTGTAAGTAGGGGACCTAAACACCGACCCTCTTATTCCAAAACGAGGTTTAAGGATAGTCCGAGATGTAGATTTAAACCTTTGATTTAGACACTGATTTACTCGTGAACTTTAATCTAAACAAGATCCCTATGGAATATATAGGAAACTATAGTCTAAACACTATCCCTAAAAATTATTTAAAGATAGCGTTTAGACTATAGTTCACGACTAAATCTGTATCTAAATCTAAGGTAAATCCACATCTCGGACTATCCTAAAACTTCGTTTTGGAATAAGGGGGCGATACGTTTTCCCCTGTGCTTTTCCCTAACTATTGAAATCTCAGAAATTGGAAGCGCTGACGCTAATTAGGTTTTTAAGAAGTAAGAATATGTAATTGACGATAAGTTTAGTTTAATAGTTTAAGTTTATAATAAACTAGCGACCCGCCCCGGCTTCGCACGGGTATATTATGCATGTATTATACATATAAACCTTCCTCTTGAATCACTCTTATCTATTTAAAAAAACCGCATCAAAATCCGTTGCGTAGTTTTGAAGATTTAAGCATACAAAGAGATATAGGGACAGAGAAAGCGACTTTGTTTTATACTATGTAGTGATGAGTTCTGTAGATTGTATACTTAGGAAAACTCCAGTCTCATAAACGTCGCAAAAATAGATCAACAAAATAATTATGGGGAAAAAAAACGCGACAAATTGTTCTCAATTTGTCCTCCTCCTTTACTGAAGTCGGTTAAATGGTGGATCACAGTAAGCTCTAGAGTAGTATTTAATTCACTGGATTCACTTGATGGAATTTTGATGGAGTTGAATAAAAAAACATGAATCAATGAGAAGAGTACACAAGAAACTCATTGGGTTCTTATTTTTGTGATCATTCCCACAAAGGTCGACATTACAATATTTTTGAAGGTACTTTATAGGTATAACAGATTATGGTATGTAAGTCCCTGCATACCAGCGGCGCCTGGTTGTGGTATCACCACTGGCACATAGCGGCATATCGCAACCTTCGTGGCTATAAATCTAGACGCTTAGCGACAACGCCTTAGACCTAATTAAGGCCCGTTAGCGAGATGGTATAACCTTCAGGGTTGGTCCATGGGGAGGGAGGAGGAAGGTTTTGGATGTTGCAGTTTAAAAAGCATACCCCTCCCGCATCTTGGAAAGAGTAATGTCTTTATTCTTCTTAAAAATGAAGTTAGGATGTGTGCCTTCGGAACGCGCCCACCAATGTAAAGTATATGGAGTTTTTGGGATTTTTTTATCAAGCTCACAAAGGTCATGGTTTACAAATATTTTTGTTTTACAAGTGAATACCCAATCACAAAACATCGATAGTTAAACAATTTGGACCCAAAGCACTTATATTTTTACTACAATAGAACTCAAATAATATTGCAATCCGATTTACCAACCTAAATTAAAACGCTGCCTTTTCTCCCTTAAACAACATTCCAACACCATCCTCTCGAAGGTGGAATCCTGGCGTCAATTAAATTTAGCACCGTTACCTCTATAAATAATGTTCGAAGACATATCACCTGTGTTAGGGAAGTACGAGTAGTAACGAGGAACTGAATAATGACTGTTGGGGACGAGACGAGATAACTCTTTCATATACCTATTGCGGGAAAACTGGTAGGTTTGTTCTCACTAGTTCCATTGAACAGCTCCGTGATGGAACTAGGGAGACTTCGTTTCTCATATCATCGAGTTCTGGAATGGAGCTAGTGAAACCAAAACCAGCAAAAAACATCAAAGCCAAAACCAGCAAAGATCGAAACAGAAAAAAAAGACGATCTATAACACCTATGACTTGTAATAACGCAAACATGTGTGTTATGTAACAAGTACCAATAGCGTAGGGCTAACAAGAATAACATTATATTTTTGGTCCTTCGAGCCGGATAGAAAATCCCAACAAACAAGCTATACAAGGATATTTTATTTGCAGAGACTTCATTAATATTCCTAGACAACATTTTGTGTACGGTTTAAAAACGAAACTAAATAATAGATAATTAGAATATCGTAAGTAGCTATGTTAGCAAGTACCTAACCTTAGTTCACCCACGGCATTCGATCGAGATCAACAAACAGCAAAGCTATCTAAACTACCTACTGAATACAAAACGTTATAAACAAAGCTGAGCACTGAGCATACCTTTCATCAGAACTATTAACATTGAATAATTTGAACAGTAGGTATTTATCTGACGTAATCATCGCAAATTATAATATCAAGAGAACCCATTCATTCGAACGTCTATTGAACAGAAACAATAATAAGATGCGATCATACATATAGACAATTGCAATAAGTCTGCCCACCGAGCTGCGCGAGCGCAAGGCCGCGCCGCTGCGCGCGATTTGAGCTGAGCTTTGCGCCCACGCACACCGGTGAAAACCACCTGGCTGCGATACTCTGATACTGCGATCCTAATTACTGATCTAACTACGTTAATTGCCGATTGTGCCGTGTGGAATGTGAAACTTGAACTTGCTTCGAGCGCTTATTCCAATGATATTTCACGCTGTATCGTCAGAATGAGGGTAGTACCTAAGTTAGGAGCTTAACTAGTCGTAAATTAGTTGTGAAGTGGAAGTGACAATGTGCGAACTTGACGGTAAATTAAAGATCTTCAAGATCTAAGCCACAAAAAAAACAATTATTAGGTTGCATTTATGTAGAAGTGACTAGAACACACTGGCCGCAATCTCCGAAAAAAACTGCATAGAAAAAAAAAAAAGTAAAAATGAGATTGAGGTTGGTATTAGTCGAGTAATGTGTAAAGAGGTTTTATTCATCTTGAAGTAGTACTGGCTACATGAAATAAAAAAGAAGACAAAATTAAATGAAAGAGGTCTGTAGGTAGGTACATATAGTAAAAATGAGATGGTGGTTGGTATTTAGTCGAGTAATGTGTACAGAGGTTTTAATAATCTTGAAGTAGTACTGGCCATAGAATTTGAGTTCGTACCTCACAACTGGCTACATATAAATAAAAAAGAAGACAAAATTGGTAAAAAGCACCTTGTATCCGAATTTCAAATATCCCGATTCTAATTTTATTCATAATATTTAAGTCAATATTGACTAGAGAAATATAACGTTCAATCTCTACCACATATTTGATTGAACCCAAAATGGACTGATGAAAAAACTGCCAAAAATTGCCCACTAAAAACCCATTACATACAGCTATTAGAAGTACCTATCTAAATAGTTCGATGACCTCACATTACTCACGCGAGAGTTATGTGATGATGGGGCTTTCGCCGAAATATGTAGGTACCTACCTACTTACTTGTCACGAACTCATTGATGGTGACTCTCCGTCATCCGAGAACAACTACCGAGAAACACCAAATTGACTGAAAAAGTTCATAAAATACATTAACAGTTAATTTATGAAGTACCGTACTTAGTTTAGTGTTTGTAGCGCAATTAATTAATAGGTATAATTTACAAGCAGCAATAAACTAAGCATACAGAATTATAGTCACTTCATTAGTAAACATAAGATTTTCGCCACCTCTATTTACTTGTAGGTTCGAATCCATAAATGTCATTGAAACCGGCTTCTCTCGTACCATAATTTCAAATGCAATAGCTAAACCTTATTATTTATGTCAATAGCAATGAGATGATATAGTAGGCAGCTGCGCGCGACGTCGCTCGTTATTTGTTGTTGCAACATATTGACGAAAAATACTGCCACCATGTTGTTTTGATATGTTTGATGAAACAAAATTAAAATCTTAATTTGGGTATGAAGGTTAGTCGATTTATGGCGGACACTTGTTTGATTCTCGATTATAGATTGTGTTTCTAAAATCCAACCTAATTAGGAATAGTTAAAAGTTGAAAAGATATTTTTTGTAAATTCTATAAATAATTTCTAAAATAACTAATCTAGTAAATTAATTGTTTGTAACATAACAATTATATCTGCAATTGTAATAGACCCGTATCGAACCCATGGTCACAGAACGCGCGCGCACGTCGCTGTGTCGGTCGTGCACAATGGTGCGCCCGCGCAGTGGGTGTTGATGATTTACGCCGGCCGCGGCCCTGCACCACCGTCCGACCGCTTCATTCATATTTAATACTTCGCGTTTTTTCACCAGTAAATCTCAGCGGGGTGATGTACGCGACGTACATTAGCTCCACCACGGCATCGCATCTCACGGCGCTGATAATTTAAAATATTTGTTAGCCGACACAGAATTAAATATGAATTCGTTACACACGTCTCGGAATCATAAATAATTGCCAAAACATACGATGATGATTGATTTTACTGCGATCCTAGGATTAGAAAGGCAAACGGTTTTACTTTGAAGTTTTTAAATGAATTAATTCGACTTACTGGATTTATTTTATTGTGAATGAAGAAGAAAAAGCCTTTCGACGAATTTATAATGGCAAATCATGATATTCTCACAGTTGGGTAGATTGGATATATTAGTATATTGGATAGCTTTCTAATCCTCACTGCGCCAAGACTGTTCGACCAGAAAATAAGCTAACCAACACATATCTTTACTTTATATACTTTATTTTGAGACTTTACTATACTTTACTTTATTTTGAGACTTAGAACATTATTATAATTATGATAAGTTGTAAATTGTTTAAAAATAAGTTGGTAGTGTGATGCAAGCATGGGAGAAAAATAAACGAAATTTTATTTATTATATATTATATTTATTTATCTAAATCACAAATACTCCATAATACTTCTTCCAAATGAATATAATAATTTAAAAACTTATATTCGACTCCCTCTACGTATCGATACAAGCTCTATGCAAAAAATAGGTATACATTAATTGTAAACGACTCGAATTGATATCCCTTTTTAGGGTTTCGTTCCCAAAGGATAAAAACGGGACCCTATTATTAAGACTTCACTGTCCGTCCGTCTGACTGTCACCAGGCTTTAGCTCATGAACCTATACCTATGTGATAGCTGGACACTTAAAATTTTCATAGATTATGTAGTTTTAGCCTCCTTTTTTAGTTAAAGCCTTTTTAGCCTATTTCCTCCCGGAAAGGATACCTACCGACGCTCTTTCCATACAAACGTACTCGATTGTGTCCTCCCTGGATAATGACACTATAGCAAATATTTTTGTGCCATAAAACTCATAACTGCTATGACTATGCCCCTATGTCTTGATTTTTTTTATTTTTTAAATCTTAATTTCTATGATAATTAGAAAATGAAAAAATCAAGACATAGGGGCATAGTCTAATATTTGCTATAATGTCATAATCCAGGGAGGAAACAGTCGACTACGTTTGTATGGAGAGAGCTCAGGTACTCTTTCACCAAACAACAACAACAAATACTAAAATCAGAAGAAACAAAATAAGGTGAAGCTCCCATACAACATGGTATACGCAACCCTTCGTGCACGACTCCGACTTGCACTTGTTTTAGGACATTGTATCGCGATCACATTTCTCGGCTCATCAGACTAATGTTACTCGCAAACTGAACATCGTTATCCACAATAAAATTGATAACTATAAATGCATCCATTTAATCCCTTAATGATGATTCATTCTCAGGGTTGATATAATATGTCTCTATATTGCCTGTGCGTGGCTCGCGCGTCTGCGTCCGCGCCGACAAACGTCTCATTGCGCGTCGCCACTTGACGCCATCTTGTTTATTTTGTAAATTAAATTACAGTTGATGATATTCGATTTGAATCGAGTTATATTAATGTGGGTGATCGTTTGCAGGTATCTGTATTGATCTTAGGTTTTATATTTCGTATGCAAAATGCACTTGTAAAGATCTGTTTTATATTTATCTTAAGGCATCGTTTTTTTTTGTTGGCACTTTACAAGCAAAATAGCATAGCAAGTGGTACCTACCTACACTTCCACAAGGATTCCAAACGTTAACCTACTCGTATTTGTTGATGATTATTAAGCTTTACAAACAGCTCTTTATAACAAAGAGTACCTAATAAATCTATATAATAATAACTTCCATTCTCTTCCTGATACATACAACAGAAATAAACCAATTCATGTATTTTATTCTCAGTTTCTCCTGTTAATTTGCGTACCGCCGCACACCGCCTGCGCCGTAATTAAGCGTTCGCGTGCTGCGTCCACCTAAACTCGAAACATACACATAATGACAGACACATTTATATTATTTGATGTTAAGACCGCCGCAGCGAAGATAATTCCACTCGATACAATAAGATTTAAAAAGGGTATAAGGAATTTAAAAAAATGTTTTACTTTTATTTTCGGCCTTGGTGCATGCGATCCTCTCGTTAACTTACTCGAGATTGTGGCGTTTCAAGTTCGCACGGTAAATAACTAGGATGCATATTGTTTAAGTAGGTATAGGTAGGTAAAATAGAGAGAGATGTTAAAACTTATTATAGTGACCTGGACAAACATTTACTCCCTTATTCCAAAACGAAGTTTAAGGATAGTCCGAGATGTGGATTTGAACCTTAGATTTAGGAACAGAGTAAATCTGTGTCTAAATCTAAGGTTTAAATCCACATCTCGGACTATCCTTAAACCTCGTTTTGGAATAAGGGGGAGAGTGCCTAATAAAGTCATGTTTAACGTTTTGTAAGTTGAAGTTAAAATAGCTCCACAAGACTAATATCTGGAAGTATTTAGGAACATTTTTATCTTCTAAAACATAGGATACCAAGTTTACTACTTTCAAAACCCCTTATAAAAAACAAAGATGTGCTTATTCACATTCTGTCACCTCCAAACATCTGCAATACGATCTCTGAAAGAAGTTTACGTTGTATCTATCGTTGCTGATGATTGGCCACCAACACCTTATAATCCTTATAAGGTGTTGGTAACACTCTGAAGAAAATTAGGTGATATTATGTTTGATCGCTCGCTTTAACTCCCGCTAAATGTCATCGACAGATCACAGAAAGGAAGAGATTTAAATATTGTTTAATCGCTTCAGATGATTTTAACGGATGGTAGATAAAAATAAATTTATACTTCATCATCACTATCACTACATAGTATAAAACAAAGTCGCTTTTTCTGTCCCTATTTCCCTTTGACTGCTTAAATCTTTAAAACTACGCAACGGATTTTGATGGGGTTTTTTTTAATAGATAGAGTGATTCAAGAGGAAGGTTTATATGTGTATAATACATGCATAATATAGCCGTGCGAAGCCGGGGCGGGTCGTATATTATAAAGCTGAAGAGTTGTTTTGTTTGATTGTTTTTTGTTTGTTTGACCGCGCTAATCTCAGGAACTACTGGTTCGAATTGAAAAATAATTATTGTGTTGGATAGTCCATTTATCGAGAAAGGCTATAGTCTACTTTTATTTTGATATTCCCTCGGGATCGGGACTTACGTGGGTGAAACCGCAAGGCGCAGTTAGTCAGAAAATAAAATGCTTAAAAAATTGTTTTGTTTCCAGTATACACAGATCAGCCAGTATCGTCAGCATCACCGCCGACTCGCGACAAGATCAACGGCGAAGAGAAGGCGAGGTCCCGGAGACGAGACACCTGGGCGGAACCGACTACCACCGCGACCACTGACGATGGTAACATACAATCTTTGTACATTTAAACATACAGCCTACCCCCCGATCTCAATTCGTGAAATGAAAGACAAAATCTGTTAGAGAGTTTTTTTTATCTTTTTTCTAATCACTATCACTACATAGTATAAAACAAAGTAGCTTTCTCTGTCCCTATGTCCCTATAGGGTGTGTAATTTTGTATGCTTAAATCTTTAAAACTACGCAACGGATTTTGTGCTGTTTTTTTAATAGATAGAGTGATTCAAGAGGAATGTTTATATGTATAATACATGCATAATATAGCCGTGCGAAGCCGGAGCGGGTCGCTAGTATTATATAAATTACATGTCACGTTGTTTGTGCGCGATGGACTCCTAAACTACTTAACCAATTTAAATCAAATTTGTGTGACAACACCGTGTGCAGTTTGATCCAAGTTGAAAGATAGGATAGCTTACATCTTAATTTATCCCGATATTCCTACGGGATCGGGAGTTACGCGGGTGAAACCACGGAGCACAACTAGTAAGAATATAAAAACGATGATAAAAGGTGATGGCATTCAATACCGACCGTGTACGAATGCATTGTTTGACAGTATAGTTTTCCTTTAGGTTAGTCGTCTCTGCATCGTCACCTATCGAAAATTTGCTTTTCTAGAGATTTTTGACTGAAACAACCTAAAGCTGTATTAATGTATTACGTTATGTCTCCAGGTCCAGTAGGAGTAACATCCCCGCTGCTGCAGCAGCAACGACAGCACGATCAGCAGTACGACGAGCAGCTGCGCGACATCGCCGCGTCATTGACGAGGCCTCGCTCCCGGCGCGCGCTGCCACCCACTCTCGAGAGACCGACCAGGCTACCGCCGCCTGATCGATTACCGGTGAAATATACTAGATACAATTATACTTTTTAATCCATCCACGATAGAAAGTCGACCCCTATGTATTCTTAGTACCTAGCGATTGTATTCCCTTGATTATGTATTTACTCATATATCGTTTCTAGGTTCGAGGCACACCAGATGGCGGCGTCCCGCCTGAAGAAGGCAGTTCGAGCTCAGTCAGCGAAGGTAGTGAGACTATTGACGCAGTGGAAACCACCGACTCCGCTGAGGCTGGACGCGTAGAGCTGCCAGCGGAGCGACTCCTCCACGCGCGAGCTGGTTGGCTGCAGCGCCGCGGACCTGCTGGGACCTGGTCCCGGCACTGGTTCATCCTGCGAGGTGCAGCGCTGCTCTACTTCCGCGACCCTCACGCCGAACACCGCGGCCTTCTCGATGGGGTCATCGACCTCAGCGGCATATCGAGGGTCGTCGAACTACCCTCCTCCTCTTCTACTAATGGATACGCTTTTGAGACTGAAGTACGTATTATTTTTGAAACCGAATTGAGCTGCTAAAATATTGAAACCAAAATACTAAAATATTGAAAAAGATAAATTTGGGGACTTTGTAGAATTTGTAGAATACTGTTTTGTTTCAGACTTGGGACGGTAAACACATTGTCCTCTCTGCGGTGACGGCGGGCATTAGATCGAACTGGGTGTCCGCAATGAAAAGAACGGCCGGACTGCCAGACACCGGGTCATTGTCGCTGATACTGCGCGAGGACACCGGGGACCAGGCATCCGAGTCATCGACGTCACCTATCACGCCGGTGACGCCGGGCACGACGCGATCTCAACCTTTTTCCTCGGACGAGGAGTACCGCACGGCGTCGGAGGGCGGCCGGCGAGACAGTGCCGACTGGGGCGACCAGCCGCCTGCCCCCTCGCCACCCTCCCCGATCCCCTCCCGCACACCGATATCGAAAGTGAAGGAGAAGGTCCGAGCTCGCGGCTGCTACCGCTCCTCTCCCTTGCCTGAGCCCGCTCCCGATGCCGACGAGATCGACGCTACTAAACAACCGGCCCGAACGATCGATGAAGGGGACGAAAACGATAAACCCAACGAACCTCGAAAACGCAGCTACATCTCCACGATAGACAAGCAGACCATCCAGATCGAAGATCTTCGCAAGCAACTAAAGACAGCCCTCGAGGAGGTGAGCGTGGCCGAGACTGAGATCGCGAGGCTCCATAAGATCAAAGCTGAGACTACGGTCCACGAGAAAACGATGGAGGATCTCGTGATCCAGCTACAGAGGAAGGAGGACGAGCTGCTGGTGCGCACGAAGGAGGCCGAGAACCTCGATACGATCAAACAACTATACAGCCGAGACAAGGCGACGTGGGAGAACAAACTTACAGAAACGCAGAACTTCTTGAAGGAGTCGACGGAGCACTGCGAACTACTGACGCGGCAGCTGGCCGCCGCGCAGGAGACGATAGCGCAGCTGCAGCGAGATCTTAATGAAGTTAACGACCGGCTCATGAGGAGCGTCAAGGAGAACGACGACCTCTACGCCAAGATCAGGGAGGTCGAAGGGCGCGCCCTTTCCGGCTCGCCTTCCCGGGAGAAACGGAAAAGTATCGGCTCGCTCGCCGACCTCTCCGACATTGACACCGATCTCAATCTAGAGTCGATGGAGAAGAATAGACTGATCGAGGAGTACGACGAGTTGCGAGGAAGGTTCCTCAAGGCGATCCGGGAGATTAAAGCTATGAAGAAGGAGCTGCGCGACGCGCACTCTGTATACGATGAACTAGAGGTAATTATTCCTTAATATTTTTTTGTTTCCTTGTTTCTTGTTGATAACGAGCTAACTTCTCTCTCCATGTCTCTCTTGATGATGATAATATATTTTTTATAGGTGACGAATTTGAAGCTCAGGAACGAGATGAAGCTGCGCGAGCAGTGCAGCCGATCTGAGATCGATCTGATGGCGGCGAGGATCCAGGACCTGACGCAGAAGCTGACGGCCTCCGACAAGCAGGTCCGGACGCTCAAACACAAGATACAGAAGTCGGAGTCGAGAGAGAAACGGCGCAGTCTTTCGCTGAAGGGACGCGAAGCCCTCACGCTCGGGAAGGAAGTCGAGGAGAAGCTCGCCGAGCTCGAGATGAAGATCACGCTGCTGGAGACGGGCGCGGTTGATCCTCTGCCACAGATACAAGCGACCTCACCTGTATCATCGACCAAGGAGACTCGCAAACCTGACTCGACCGAGGAAAAGCGCATGAAGCGTCTCGCGGCGCGCCTGCGCAGAAAGTCGCTCGACAGCGCTACCAGCTCTGAACCGATGAAGATGCTGGTACGGCTATCCTCCCTAGAGACGAAGGTGGCGACCGCGCTCGACACGCGAGCCGTCTCCTGCGAGTCCCTAGCGCCCGCGCCGCCCGCTGGCAGCCCTACCAATGCTCCCCCCTCGCCTGCCTCCACGCCTGCTCCCACCCCCGCCTCTGCCGACTCCCCCGCTCCTGCACACCTCCTCGACCGTCTGCACACGCTCGAGGCGGCCGTCCACCACTCCCGCACGAAAGTCAATGAGTGCCTTTGTCAGATGAGCGCGATGCGAGCGGCGAAGACACGGCGCTCGCCCTCGCCCAGTCTCGACAAGAAGTACAGCATCAAGTCGATGGAACGATGCCTGGCCGACGTCAGCCAGCGACTGCAGGATGTTGCCGAGCGTTGCGTGGCCAGTCCGGGCAGCTCACTCGACTCCACCGACCCGGAGCTCGCGGAAGGTGTGACAGCGCTCGTCGACCAGCTCGAGGAGCAGCTGCGCGGCAAGTTGCTCGACATCTCGCGTCGTAAGGCCGACCTGTACGAGGCCGGCGAGCTCACCCACCGACGTTCCCTCGAGCTGCTCGCCGAGAAGCTCGCCTACGAGGCGGTGCTCGTAGGTCGCATTCGCGAAGCGCTCGACTCCGCAACCGGAGGCGGGTTCTTCGCCAGACTCATCCGGAGCGAGATTCAGGAGACCGGCCAGATGATCGAGGAACTGAAGCGACGGCTGAGTGGCGACGGGGCTCGTCCATCGACCGCGCCGCGCGCCTCGCTCGCGTACCTGGCGCGCGTGTTGGCGCGCCGCGTGGAGGCGAGCGGCGGGGCGCGTCCTGCCCGGCCGCCGCACGCGGACCTCGCCGCGCACGCCGCCGAACTCGAGGCGTTGCGCTCGCAGCAGCAAGACCTCGACAAGGCCGTTGATACCTTTAAGGCGGAGAAGGTACCTTATACTTATTTAAAAAAAAAATACTTTATTTCGTTGTTATTTATTCTGAACGAATAATTATGAATATGTTCATTTTTGTAGCTCGGTGAACTAGCGGCGGCGCTGGCGGCGGGTGGCGGGGCTTCGGGTGGCGGTGATGGTGAGAGCGAGGAGGCGCGCGTGCGGCTCGCGTGGGCCGCCGCGCGGGACACGCTCGGTGCCGAGCTCGTGCAGGCCGAGGTGGGCCGCGCGCTCGGGCGGGCCGCACGCGCGGCCGAGGGCAGGCTCGATGCTGCGCGACGCGCTAGGCTCACGCTAGCGGCACAGGAGCGCGCCGACCTCGAGCTGTGGTGGCGCGCCGCGCACGACCACCTGCGGTGCGAGATGGACGCGGCCGCGCGCGACGTGGCCGCCCTCTACCGGCGGTGCGTCGCCAGCTCGCCCCCGCCTCGCGCCGACCCGCCCGCCGAGCCCCGCGCCCTGCTCCGCCAGCTCGGTGAGGCGCTGGCGGCGCGCGCGCTCGTGTCCGCCCGCGTCGCCGTGCTGGCGGGCACGTACCGCGCGGCCGGCGACCCGGCCCCGCGCCGCGAGGACGCCGTCGCCGCTCTTGACGCGGACCCCGCCGATGAGGCCGAGTTCGTGTTCCTCTTCCAACGGTTCTCGACCGAGTGTCGCGCGCTCTTCGCCGGCGACGGCTCCCCCGACGGCGACGATGAGTCGACGAGGATCGGTGAGAGCCTCGAGCGCGCCGAGGCTGCGGTGTCGGCCGTGCGGCGCTCGTTGACCGGGGAAGAGCCGGCGCAGGAGGCGCTAGCAGCCGGCGCCGGCCTGCTCGACCGGGCGGAGGCGCTGCGTCGCCGGGTCGAGGCGCTACAGGAGCTCGTGCCTTGTCAACACTGCGAGCGGCTGCAGACCGCGCTCGACAGGTTGGTCTCACGGCACACCACTATTCTTTATTTTTCTATTTTTTTATCTGACGACACACCGTCGACCGATACTGACCTTCGCTCTCCCATTACAGGCTAAAAGATGAGCGCGCTCGAGGCGAGGTGGCGCTGGCGCAGCAAGCGGCGGCGCTGGCGGCGGCGCGGCGGGCGCGTTCGGCTCTCGCCGCGCAGCACGAGCGCGAGCGGGCGGCGTTGCGTGAGCGCGCGCGCACGCTGCAGCGCCGACTGGCCGCGCTCGACTCGGAGTACGCGGCGCAGCTGGAGGCGCTGCGGGCGGCTTACCAGAGCGCGGTGGCGGCGGACGCGCACGGCGACGGGCTGCGCGCGCGCTATCAGCAGGAGATCGAGCAGCTGCGCGCGCTCTGCGAGAAGGGCCTGCTAGCCATGGAGAGCTCGCACCGGCGCATCGTGCGCGAGATGGAGGAGAAGCACCGGGTCGAGCGCGACCAGCTGCGCCGCGACAAGGAGGCGGCGCTGGCTGAGGAGACGCGTGCAACGCTCGCCGCGCTCGACGCGATGCGCAAGGCGCACGAGAGCGAGGTGCGCCGCGAGGTGGACAAGTTCAAGGCGGAGTGGTTGGCGCGCGCGCCGCCCTCTAGCGGCGGTGGACCGGGTTGCGCCGGCGGCGACGGCCAGCGGCACCAACGCGAGATGGAGGAGATCAAGCGGGAGATCCTCTCGCTCTCGGAGAAGTACTCGGTGAAGTGCGTCGAGTCGGCCGCGCTCGAGGAGCGGCTCGCGACCGCCACGCAGCAACTTGCGCAGGCGCACAGCCACATCATGCAGCTAGACTCCAGGTATGTTCACACAACTTTATCCTTTTACATAATTATACGTCCTCGACTATGTATAGGCCCATTATATTCAGATACTAACATCAATAATTTATATGTACTATGTTAAAGGAACAAGCAGCTCCGCGCGCATCTTATATCGGAAGCTAACGACCTCAAGAACTCTGAATCCTCTTCTCTCTCTCAGCTCATTGAAGACACGGCACCGGTAACTTACACTTTGCATTTTATTTGAATCTTCAAATGTTTATTTTACATTGATTTATCATTTACTAGATGTGTCTCAAAAAACTTTGTTTGTTAATATTTTATGGTTTTTTTTCCATTTAATTCATTATTCTGTGTCTTTTTATAATTGTTTTAATAGCTTCTAAAGTTGTGTACAATTTTAATTCCGGGTTTTAAACTTAGCTTGGCTTATTAACATAATAAGTGCTAAAAATTGTTTGAATAACAACTCATTTAAAATTCATTTTTGGACATCTATAATTCAAATATTTTATTTTCTTCTTGCACCACAATAATGCCACATCTAGTAAAAAATTACCATTCACAATTCACGCTTGTTTGACGGCGCTTACTTCATTCGTTAAAGCCAGACTCACGCTTGGCATGAACATCGCACATAACAAGTAACACTACATTTTATACTCTATGTTCACAGTCATAAATTCGAATATTTACCCCCTTATTCCAAAACGAGGTTTAGGGATAGTCCGAGATGTAGATTTAAACCTTAGATTTCGACACTGATTTACTCGTGAACTATAGTCTAAATACTATCCCTATAGATTATATATGGGACTATAGTCTAAACACTATCCCTATCGATTATAAAGGGATAGTGTTTAGACAATACTTCACGAGTAAATCTGTGTCGAAATCTAAGGTTTAAATCTACATCTTGGACTATCCTTAAACCTCGTTTTGGAATAAGGGGGTATATGTTTAATTCGTTTTAGATTTGTAAATACACTACATATTAAGGAAACTGTGTTATGAACTCTTTTGTACTGATCGCAAGAAATTTTTAAAAACTTTTAAGGGAGTTATGGACTCAACCAAATCTTGTTGATTCTATCTCTATGGTCTAATAAAAAAAAAAACATTATTACTTGATAATGCAGAAGAATAGACCTATATTAGATGTCACCACTAGCAAGAAGAGAGTTGAAAATCTGTAAACGGATATGTTCATATCTTACTGTACCTTCAAATCCTTTGAACAGAATGTAGGTACCAGGACAATAGACAATATATTCTGCTATTCTGGTACTTCGATTAAAGAAGTTCTAAACTATCAGAACCTTACTTGTTGTTCATACTTTTTTATTCTTTTAACATATTTTATGTTGCTGATGACACTATCAAGTCAATGCTAGAACACTTTTATCTATGTAATAGTATAATGAGTTTTCTTCAAGTCCTAATTCAAACTGCGTCGACGTGATGGGCAGTCGACGTAATGCTCGGTCGACAAGCAAAGAAAACGACATTATGGGCTTAGCAACAAATGCGTCGATGTTCTAGAAATCGACAAACT
The DNA here is from genome assembly GCA_907269075.1 of Idaea aversata. Classification (NCBI taxonomy): domain Eukaryota; kingdom Metazoa; phylum Arthropoda; class Insecta; order Lepidoptera; family Geometridae; genus Idaea; species Idaea aversata. Next base: position 14,778,898 of record OU026087.1, read on the forward strand.
ATAAACAAATCCAACTAAATACATATTTAAATTTAGACAAGCTCCATTTCGGTCGAAATCCATTCACGAAATAGAGTAAAACTATAATTTTCTAAAAAAAGGCATGTTCATTAAAAATCTGAGTTATTTTGTAATTATTTTAAGACATTAATGCTTCAAAATAAACGTAGATTATGTTTGAAATGTTTAGTTACATGATTTGATTGCGATCAAGTACAAATAGAGTTGTTAATTAAGTCGTGTTGGTAATACGGGTGCACTAACAGCATGGGAACACGGCGGCGCCTCTCTGGACCCACTTGCGTCATCTGGCGACAGTCTGGCAACGCGATACAACAGGTACTTGTTATACACATTACGTTTATATAAATATACCACATTTTGGCATAACCCTACCTACTTTTTAACTGACTTCAAAAAACTAGGTTCTTAATTCGACTTATTGTTTTCGTCTTTGATTGTTGTTTTTTTGTTAAAGATGGTTTCATTTGAATTTGATTAGCATTGGACTTTATCTTGTCTAATGAAATCAGTGGGCTGCCGAAACGTGGTCAATTTTTATTATACTCAGTTTTTTTGCAAAAACACCCCAGGGGAGCCGTTTTTTTGTGAAAAGCACTAAGTAAATATTAAATTCACGTTTATTTTGGTATGTAGTGTAGAACGCACGTGGTGGAACGTGGTTTGTGATTAATAACTTATTTTATATATTTTTTTATCTTTTAATAGTAGTAGAAACAATTTTATAATTTCAGACTTCGACACGCCCTAGAACTCTGCACGATTTGAAGGCATGTGATATTCATCAATGAGAAAAGGCCCTTGCCATGTAGTGGGAAATGTTTTCCTTCACCCATACAGTTAATTGGTTTGGGCCATATTCATTCATATTTATATGTAATATGTAACGGCAAATAAAGTCACGCTTACCGCGCTATCATATTTTTTGGCTATCCAATTAGTTACTTACCCATAATGAACTAATATTTAGTGTTACAACTACAGTGCAAGTGTGTGCGTGAGCACGCGTGTATTATTGAGCCGTGATTGGTTGTCGACACGTAGTGACGTCATGACGTGTATGTATGTGTGCGCAGGCGAAGTCGTCAAGGTCGAGCCCTCTGCTGGAAGCTGCGAGGCCCTCACGGCCCGCCAACATTCAGTTCGCAAAGACGGAGACCACAAGAAACCTGCACCTGTCTCCTGTCCAGGTTAGCTCTATCTCTTTAGCTTGGTACATAATATGTCGAAGTACTACATTATGAGATGTTCTGATAATCTGGTACTTCGACTATAACATCTTATCCATCAACACTGTATCCTTTTGTAACATGAACGATCATTGTGTTTGTTTAGAACTGAACCCAGCTCGAAGGTGCTCGGCGAGCGAGCGACCCGCCGCGCTGCCGCTCGTCGGCATGGTTGCAGAGCGGAAGAAGAGATTCGAACTCTAATCTCGACTCTATCGACATTAACATAAGGTCCAAAGTATACCTACTAAGTTTATAAGGCACACCCACCACGCTAGCACCTGGCCACTGATACATATTTATTGGAACAAACTATGGCACGTGTATGTTATGTGCATATTTTATATTGTTATATTATAAAGTGGCCAGACTTAACCCCACCCCACCACAATAATATATCACCAATTGTAATTAAAAACATAGATATTATTATTTAAATATTCAATGTGTACGTTGTAAACATGTAATCCTAGTCTAGTGTTATAATATCTTCTATCCCGGTTAGTGATATATCAACTTGTATATTTGACATTATCTAGATGTGTTTTTACGTTTTGTTACCAAATATATTTCATATTTTATACTTTAATTGGAACGTTGTTAGTGTTTAAGATGTATCACAATTATTTCATTATGTTGTATAGGTTTGTGTGTGGAATATTTGAGGAAAAACATATTTATTTCATTAACTGAAATTGTATAATTAGGTTAATTCAGTGAATATTTGTGTAGGTAATTATAGTCTCACTGCAATGCTATAATAAAATTTATAAGTTATAATAAAGGAGGATAAAAACAAATTAAAAAATAATGAGTCTAGGGGATTTCGAGCCAAATTAAATTATTATTTTTTATAAAAATGAGCTACACCTTGCGGTTTTATTATATTGACGACCTCTCAATTTTACTAGTGCAATTTTTGCATATACATTTTTTATTGAAAATATTTTCAAAACTAAAAAAGTTTTTTATAAAATATCAGTGAGACTTGATATAAAAGAGGCATATAGTTCATCGTATATTCAATATAAAACTAACATATATTAAGTGTGTATGTTATAAGTTTGACTTGATTATGATCATATAATATTACTGTTACCACGTATTCTCCTGTAGCGGGCATTTTGTCTTCCATAATTTACACTTTGTTAATGTATAGTGTCACTAATTTTTCACTTGATCGATATATCGATGTATTAATCGATTATGTATGCGATTGTGTAGCGAATGATTGCTCAATGTTATTTAGTTGCGTAGAATGAAACCAAAATATGCATTGTAATTACTGGCAGTCGATAATTAAGGCTATGTGCATATTAATTTAAATAACTATATAATTTTGTCTGTGCGTATATGTACAACAGTTAACCACATAAAATGCATTATGTTTTTGGCTGAATTTCTGAATGAAATAAATAACCAAATGTTATTCATTTGAGTACTTTGTGTGGTTGATTGTACGCAGTGTATAGTGTTGAGTTTATTATTATATAACAAAGATTTTTAAATAAACATGTACTTAATACAATTAGTTTTTTATTTCACAACTGCGTCTCGGTAATTATTACAACTACCAGTCGACACTACCGGTAGTGTCGTAGGATTTTTATTTCCCTTCTACACTACCTGCCAGTAGTGTTAATATCTCCGTGCATATAATATACCAGCTTAATCAACCAGTTGCTCTATAAAATAGACGTTGGTCTGTAACAAGTACTAGGCAATCAGAAATTAGTAGAAGGTTCACACTTATAACGTGATCTCTTTATTTAATTTATCTCTTTCCGTTACCGTGTAAATTATTTGATAGTAATTTGGTCTGTAAGTACCAGGAAATCAGAAGTCAGTAGGAGTATAAAATCACATTTATAACGCTATCTCGCTCTTTCATCAACTGCTCTCTTTCCGTTACCGTGTAAATTGTTTGATAGTAATTTGGTCGGTAAGTACCAGGCAATCAGAAATCAGTAGAAGGCATAAAAACACATTTATAACGCTATATCTTTCTTTTATCAACTGCTCTCTTTCCGTTACCGTGTAATTGTTTTTGATAGTAATTTGGTCTGTTAGTACCAGGAAATCAGAAGTCAGTAGAGGGTATAAAATCACATTTATAATGCTATCTCTTTCTTTCATCAACTGCTCTCTTTCCGTTACCGTGTAAATTATTTGATAGGAATTTGGTCTGTAAGTACTAGGCAATAAGAAATCAGTAGAAGGTATAAAACACATTCATAACGCTATCTCTTTCTTTCATCAATTGCTCTCTTTCCGTTACCGTGTAAATTATTTGATAGGAATTTTGTCTGTAAGTACTAGGCAATCAGAAACCAGTAGAAGGTATAAAACACATTTATAACGCTATCTCTTTCTTTCATCAACTGCTCTCTTTCCGTTACCGTGAATTTAGTCCGTAAGTACCAGGCAATCAGAACTCAGTAGAGGGTATCCTACAAAAAACTGTCAGATATCTAATGTGAAATCATGCTCAAATAGGTGATTTCGACCTGCTCGAATTAGGATTCTGATTCGTTACATGGCGTTTGAGTGCACTTCTTTCAGATTTTCGTACAATTAAGCTAAAAATGTAAAGCTATATCACCAAATAGTACAAAGGCGATTGTATCGATGCTTTCTCGATTTTTCTGTATAATAATATTATGCTGAATAATATAAAAAAAATAAATAAATAAATATTTCAGGACATATTACACATCGCCATCCAGCCCCAAGCTAAGCAACTTAATGCTTGTGTTATGGGTGCCAGATAACGGATAAACTACATATATATTTTTTTTTTTTTTTTTTTGTAAATATATACATATTATACATATAGGAAACACCCAGAACCAGAAACAAGAATTTATGGTCAACATAAATACTTGTTCCCGGCGGGAATCGAACCCGCAACCTTCTGCGTCGCAGTCGGGTGTTCGCCCGACGCGCCACAGAGGTCGTCGTCTAATATATCTTAGTTATTTTTCCAGTTTTATTAGGGTTCCGTAACTAAAGGGTAAAAACGAGACCCTATTACTAAGACTTCGCTGTCCGTCCGTCCGTCTGTCTGTCACCAGACTGTATTTCATGGACCGTGATAGCTAGAGAGTTGACATTTTCACAAAGTATGTATTTCTGTTGCCGCTATAGCAAAAAATACTAAAAAAAGAAATATTAAACAAGCCCTGTTGCATATCTTAGGGCTAGATACAATATTTATATTTACTGCAATATTTATTTATGCTAATACAGCTCCATACTTCTAAGGAATTCAATAAAAACAATTTTTTACTAAAATATTATGTAATTTTGTTCCTTATATAATTCAATTTTCTATTACAATACTAAATAAGTATAGGTAAGTAATAAGACATATTCGAGGGACTTAAGGCGTTTCCACGGACGCAGAGCTGAGCAGAGTGGAGAGGAGTGGACCTTAAATTGGCCAATCAACTGTTCCACTGATACGGAATGGAAATTTCGAGCACTGTGATTGGTCAATTAGGATTGAAGATTGATTGAAGAACCTTACACAAGATTGCTTTCTATTGGCGATATCACCAATCGATAGACATTTTTATTTTATTTTTTTGTATGAAATTGACACAAGCCAACGAAAAGTCACGTAGTCATGCGTTAGAGAAAAAATGGTGTATAAGTTCCATCTCATGCTAATTTTATACAATGTTTTATGTCAATTTCATACAATTAAATTTATCGATTGGCGATATCGCTAATAGAAAGCAATCTTGTCTAATGGGGCAGCTCCGCGTCGGTGGAACACACTCGAATCGAAACCGATAATCTATCATACTTGCTAAAATCAGTCCAAGATATCCTAATCTGTAATTTTCATGTCAATATGCAGGCTGCGATACAAATTGGATGGACGCTTACAGTGATAACTGGTGTGAGCGTACTTAGAATGCTTACGGCGCATTCCGCGCAGCTGTAGGTCAATTCCGGACCGTATCTGCAACTGACTAGAGCATGTAAGATAGGATTATTGATTTCAACTCTAAGTCGTCTACACAAGATTTAAAATTAAAATAATACAATTGGCAAGCAATAACTTGGGCAAGCAACTAATATTAAAAACGTAAAAGTTTGTTAGCTCCTTCTATACGAACTGCTTTTTGCAATTTTAATGAAAATTACCGATATGATAGTACATAGTGAAGAGAAGGATATAGGCTACTAAGTGAAACCGCCGGGCGCAGCTAAATAATAATCTCTATGAGTTTCCCAGTAGTCAGTCTACTACCATCCCATCGCAGTAGCCCGAGTAGTTTTCTCCTGTAATTTTTTCAATAGTTCTATCCAAACCGGAGGTTGTCCTTGGCTCCATTTTTCCAGACAGGGATAATCGCCGGTTTGGTGTCCACATCATACTTTGTAATTAAACGTTGTAATTGTAAAGGGCCTCTACGCGTTGGCTTCGGCTCCACGCACGCGTTCTAAAGGTCCAACCCCCTTAGACAAGATTGCTTTCTATTAGCGATGTCGCCAATCGAAAGATTTAATTGTATGGAAATTGATATAAAACATTGTATAAAATTAGCATAAGATGGAACTTATCCACCATTTTTTTTCTAACGCACGACTACGTGACTTTTCGTTGGCTTGTGTCAATTTCATACAATAAAAATAAAACGTCTGTCGATTGACGATATCGCTAATAGAAAGCAATCTTGTCTAAAGGTGGTCGCAGATTGATCAGAGCCGAACGAATTGAATTTTTGCCGCCCACGGGAAAAGGTACCTTATATTAATAGAGATAAGGTACATTTATATTTCAGAGTCAGCCGCCTCTGACGATGCGGTCGACTCTGATGACGTCATCGGAAATACAAATGTAGGTACCTTATCTCTATCACTGTAAGGTACCTTTTCCCGTGGACGGGAAAAATTTGATTCTTTCGGCTCTGATCAATCTACGACCACCTTAAGGGGGTAGGGCTCCATACCATGTGATATGGGACACATTGACACATCACTATGATATGCCTTAACTTATATTAAAACATAAACAAGTACATAATTTAAACCGAATTGTATTTCTAAATATATTCTTTATGAAAAATGTATTACCAAAAATTACACCACATCAAGATTTCAACTCGCTATTTAAACTATTTATTTTAACGATTTAAACTACCTGTTGGTGGTGACCTTTTTGGAAATTAGTTTTCATAAGAGGATATTTTCTGAACCATTGCCCAATGTAGGCACTTAAAAATTAATAAGCTAAAATAGTTTTTTGCATTGTTCTGTAAATAATTACTAATAGTGTTCTATGGTAAAATCTAGTACTTTACAAATACTTAAAAACCCTTTTTTGTATTATAGTATTATTGCTGAGTCTTTTTAAATATAATAGGTAAACAAATTTACCAAAATACAAATTGTGTGAATTTAAAATAATCGATTCTAAGTAGGGTGATTGCTACAGTTAATTACAACTTTGCGACTTAATTGATCGAAATAAGCTAATGGGAGATCGCACGTGGATGAATAAAAACAAAAATGTACCATCAATGATTCTTTTTTCGTAATAGTTCATAATATTTTTCCTAGATGGCGTAATTTTATTTTGGTGAGCTCTTAATTTTAATTTTATGTCTTTAATTATCTATTACTCAGATATCCTCTATGTATATTGAATCATTTTTATAGAGGTTTGTAGTGTCAGAATGCAGGCAAGCGAAACCAGTAAAAGTTATAGACAAAACTCTAATGTAAACATACTAATTTGATATTGCATCGCATCTGCACCGATATGAAGATGTGTCAAGGCCAAGGTTATACAGGAATCAATATTGTATTAGAAGGTTATGTGACGTAGTATGCATCTAGTTTAATTAGTATAAAAACCCCCGTATTTACTCAATAAAGATTCAGTAAACGGCGTACTTTCAGTGTGTTAATAGTGCCTCCTAGTTCCATTATCACAGACTAATAAATATTTTTGAAGTGAAAACTTCTTATGGCGCGTTGGGCACTTTTGTGGGTGAGCATTTTCAGCCGTTCTCGCGACAGATGAGATTTTACACAGATATACAGTTTTTTATTTAATTTGGCTGTGAGTGTATTAAGACGTACATATGGTATTTTTAACGGACGACTATTGACGGACGACAAATGTCGGACGACTATTTGACGACAAATAGTCGTCCGTTAAAAAATAACATATGTATTTTTTTTTTCATCTAAAACTCTTTTTGCGTATGGTTAGATACTCGTACTTAAGGAGTAAACTCCAGATATACAGATATACAGTTTTCACTTCTGCCTGCACTCCCGGAGTGCGCTGTTTTTTTTATTTATGTAGGTGATCAATAACTATACCAATCACCCTAGGTACTGTAACGCCAATCACTCGTGGCGTTCTAAAGTAAATATAAATAAAGGTGGTAACTTTATAAATTAACCCTATAGTTGTATCAATGAAACATCTTTCTTAGCGAGCCGTGCCTTCCACTCGGCTCGATCGATGAGCACGCGACGACCGAACGATGTGTGTATGTCGCGGAATGATACCTTCTTGCGGGGCAGCTCCGAGTTAACGTTCTCTTTGTCTGAAAGTAAATACTGTACATTTTAGACTGTGTAACTTTAATGACACTATGCAGCCAATTAACAACCACAATGGTCATCATGCCGGACTGTGGGCTCGATTCCCGCCTCGGACAATTATTTATGCTTAGATATTTGTCTGTGGTCTGGTTGTTTATAAGTATATATTTACAAAATATGTACTGTATCCATTGTCTAGCACCCATAACACAAGTCTAGTTACTCAGCTTGGGGCTAGATGGCGATGTGCAATTATTTTATTAACCCGAAAAAAATACATGATTTTGATTATTGCATTCTCGTTTATATTTATTTAGCAGGACAATATACAGAGTATATATAAAGTTTGCAAAGTTTATTAATTTTAACAACCAAGACTCATTTAAAAATAAAAAAACAACAGAAATAGATAATCAAACTTAAGTTGATGTTTGGTCTCCAGAAGGCCCCTCGTCTCGTAGATAACATTGTTGCATTGCAATATAATTCCGATTGCATTTCGTTTACAAAAAATAAAGTCAGCTTTCTGTATTTTTGAGAATTTTATTTTTTGTTATCGAAATGTACGGTCTGCTGCATAATTGCAGCCCCTGGTAGAGTTCTAAAATTACTTATATTTATATAGGAATGTTTTCAATCTAATAATTTTTATTTGATAAATTCATGAGTGAGAAGACTTTAAACTTCAACTAAAGCAGGTGCATAGAATCTTGCTCGTGTTGAAAACATTCTTATAACAGCCGTTTTGGAGCTCTACGGTGGGTCTGCAATTATGCAGCCGACCGTACCTTATCGGAATGATATTGCAATGTAATTTATTAGAATTAGCCTTCTTTAACTATTTTTGTGGTTATATGCCTGGTTATATACTTACGATGCCTACTGCCCGGCACGGACTTCCCCTCCCCATCCGGCACCCTGTTGAAAGGGTTGTACCTCTGCCCTCGAGGAGGCACCTTTGGTTCCTCATCAGGTGAACTCACTGACACTAGGGCAGCGGCTTCCGCTGCTGCTTCAGCTAAGACATGAAAATTGGCAGGTTATAAATAAGTAGTTTAAGGTTGAATGTTTCGTATCGCTAAGCAAAGTATTCCGCTAGAAGGCGCTTGTTTTCCCCGAAAGTATATTTTTATTTTATTTTGCTATGATTGACGTGGAATTAAAGTATTTGTATATATGTTGCCTGTTTTCTAGTTTGCTCTGAACATATTTCAAACATAATTTAATTTTTTGGAAGTCACATTTTAATGTATTTCCAAAGTACAATTTTTAACTCTTGTCACGATATAAATGACACGCACACATACAAAACAATAAACTGTAGCAACTATAGACTATATTTGACGTAGTCCTACAGATACCGATTGGTGTAGTCATTTAGAGCGGCGGGGTAGTGTTCTGAAGAGCCCCAGTTCAAATCTCGATACAAAATAGAATTTTTTTTTGAAAATATATTTTTGAATAAATTTTCTAAAACAGGATCAATTTTATGGTAGGTACTGTTAGTAATCTTTTTTTTTTAAACTAGGACGAATTCTGAACGATGCAAATTGTACTAGGTCTGAATGGAAAGAGAAAAATAAAGACAAAGTAATGTACAAAAAGGTTTATTTATTTAAAATTAGTTCTATCTTATCATCTTATATCGGGGACGGACATAGCCAGCAACACTTCGACCCCTTGGGATCGATTAACGCAGTGATCCCACTAAGAGGAAAAATCCTATGTTTCTCCGGTTTGGGATATGCATTCCCAAGGAGGCCCATGGGTCTCCTTCGCTTCGTCACTAAGACGGCGCATTCACACAGGATGTGCTCCATAGTTTCTCTGACATCACCGCAGGTTCTGCAGTCAATATTAGAAGTTATCTTCATTTTTAAAAGCATGTCATTGGTTTTGTAAAGCCATGTCAAGGCACCAATCACAGCTCGTGCTTTGCTTTTTCCGTTGTTCAATATAAATTTAGAAGCCCCTCTGGGCCTGCTACCTATGAATTTCTTCGAATGTAGTAGCCCTTCACTGATTTCCCACTCTTGCGTGTGTTTCTTATCAACGTAATCCTTTACGGCCTTTGTGATTGTGCATGCTGGCAGGCCCGTACATGGTTCTGGTCCAAGCATAGCACTTGCCGATCCTGTTCTTGCAGCTCATCAGTCTTCTCATTTCCTGCTATTCCTTCATGGCCTGGGACCCAGAGTAGTCGTAGTTTGTTCCTACGGCCCAACTTGTGTGGATAGGTTACCCACCTTGAGGGGTATACTTGTGAAATAATTCAATCACTTACAAGACACTAAAATTCCCTCAAGGTTTATTTTCAGTAGGTGCTCAGATGGATGATACTTTAAACACAATAGTAGGAATATATTAAATGATTATAATATTTTATTTTTGGTTTTTTTATTTACTGACTACTTGACATCTCTGTTGACTCTCCGTTGCCTAGGTAACAAGCGCGCATCCAGTGCGAGGCAAAGTATCGACTGGGTGTATGTTGCCAGTGTGTACAACAAACAGTATCAAAAAAACAACAAGACTGCTTGGTTTGTTTCTCGCGAATTACTATACTTCATTTATATTTTATTATATTTTTATACTATTAATTAAATGCAAACAAGTACAAATGTTTATTTATTTATTATATACGTAAAGTGATAATTTGATAAGTCTATCAAAATAATGTATAATTCAAGTATCAAAAGTGACGCGACAGTGCCAAAAGTTACATAAAATCTTGCAGGTGTAGGTCTGGCAGCACTGAGTTGAATATCATGCAATTGAAAATATTTTGATTTTTTATTAGACAGATTAGACGGAGAGGCAACGTCGCCCTTATCCAGCAAACTGTATTGCGGCTCTGCTCTAGCGTAATTGCGTGTTCCTGCTTCCACACACAACGCGACAACGTCGCGTGTTTCCACACATCTATACGTCACCTCACACTATGACCATACGTCAGTATAGCCGTGCACCACCACATACGTAAAATTGGTCTCTTTTTTCACGCTGAAACAGAGTACTTCCTGGATGTTAAACAGTGATATTTTTGGTCTGCCCCTACAATAGCTTAAATTAGGCCTACTTTAAGTCATAATAAGTTAAATATCTCAGTATAAAACGTAGGAATCCCTAAAACATTTAGTAGGGAAAACGTACCACCTTAATGAATAAATTTGACGACCCAGTTGGGACAATGGTCACCATGCCGGACTGCCAAACACAGGGTTGCGGCTCAAATTCTGCCTCAGACAAGTATATATGCTTAGATATTTGTCTGTGGTCTGGTTGTTTTTCTCTAATAAAAGTATATATTTACAAAAGATAAGTATATAAGTAGTATATCTGTTGTCCAGAACCCATAACACAAGTCTTATCACTAAGTTTGGGGCTAGATGGCGATGTGTGGAATGTAATGTAATATTTATTTATTTTGAACCTCATACTTTATCAAAATCAATCCATGGATCAAGTTGCCACAATTCTGAAAAATGTACAAATCAGGCAACAAAAGTGCAGAAACTAAACTGTAGACTTCTGAGTACTGTAGAGTTCTAAAATTGTTATGTTTTGAATTCAAGTAGAACTTTAGGGTTTAAGTTTGTAGTCCTTAAAATCAAGCAGGATTTTAAAGACCTGCTTGAGTTGAAAACATTCTAATAAAATCAATTTTAGTAAAAGTAAACTCTACTATGAGGTTGCAATTATGTTGTCGACTGGAATAATCCAAGCTTACCAACCATGAGTTAGAAGGCTAACTTCCAACAAAGAGGTTACATTAGCTACCTACATCATTTTTCCTTATATCCTTACATTATTATGTTTTAAAGGCCAATTTTCGTAAATAACATTGTACAATTTACATTGCGATTTCATTATGATTTCAAAAACTACCCTCAAAGTAGCTCAAAATATCCTCAAAGTAGCTTTTAAGAAAACAAGCTGAATTTGAGGGTATTTTTTGTAATCAAAATGCAATGAGAAGACAGGCAGGTAGGAGATGTGCAGCAAAGCGCATTCCACTTACTCTGTGCCTCCAAAAGACGGGCAACCTCGACCAAACCCAACGAAGGACGAGATGCCGCCGATGCAATGAAAGGTTAACAAAATCTTTATTTACCCAAAAAGAACTGTCTGGCGGACTTAGTGAAAAGGTACATTGTTGGCGCCATTATGGCATAGAATATACATATTGTTTTAATTTATTTATAAATAATCTTAAGGTCTTACAATTTTTGACATCATTCGGTAATTCATTAAATAAAAATACACCTTCACACATAATACTTCTACTACCATACTTTGTTCTAGCAGTTCTTACTTTAATTTTATTTGTATTTCTTAAATTATGTTTGAAACATCTTTTTGTAAACTTTATTTGTGATTGTAATTCTGCAGATGAAATTTTCCTAATTAAAATACAAGTTGTGTAAGTATATAACTGTTTTATATTAAATATTTTAGTTTCATTGTAAATAATATCTGTACTTATTAAATAATCTTAATTGAATAAAACCTTAACTAATTTATTTTGGGCAATCTGAGCAGCTTTGAGATTTGTATTGGCTGCACTTCCCCATATTTCTATTAGGTACTGCAGATGTGACTTCGCTAATGAGTTGTAAATGGTCATACGAAGTTTGCGAGTATGTAATTAGAACAATTCAATTTTATTTACCAGAATTGGTCTTGGGACTGATTTTAAAGCTATATGAGTAGTGTATTACCTTGTGCCTCATCCAACTGCCTCTGCAGCTCGGCCACCATCAGCTTCATGTAGTCGTAGCTAGCGCATGCCAGAGCCTTCATCCACGCTTCCATCGACGCCTGCGAGTTTGTACAGAGGTAGTAGGTACGACCACCCTCACATTGGAACACTATTTTAAAACTGTATGCTTCTTCTTCTGTTAATTCTATAACATATAGATTTATATATACTAATGTTATAAGGAGGAAAGATTTGATTGTTTGTTTGCACTGAATAGGCTCTGAACTACTAACTCAAATTAGGTGAAACTTGGTATGAGGATACACTGATTCATTGGCAGAAACATAGGCTATTTGTTATCCTCGTAATATATAAAAACGGCAACATCAGGATTAGTAACTCTGATTCTAGCCATTCAGATTCTTAGGTGGGCTGGGAGGGTAGTGAATGCGAAGTAGTTTGCGACTGCTGCTGCCTATGATGCAGTAAGTATTTAGAATGTAATGTTTGCTATTCTTACGTACCTATTGTGCATCCTTCGAGTACAATAACGCCCGCTGGCTCCTTATCGCCCTTCTTGTCGAAGTAAAACAGCAAGTTTCCTTTGAGCGTGAACCACCGTCGCTGATAGCTCTTTGGATCGGCCCGCATGTCGAGCCAGCCTTCACGGTCCACTGGGGTCGCTGACGACGCGAACGCGCACAGATTCTTCTCGTTTATCTTCATAGTCATTGCATCAATGTGCACCATCAGACAGATGTTTTAAATCCAGTTGTGGGTAAACTGTAACTAAATTTTCTATAGCTGATGTGAATATTTAGATGGAATAAAGAATAATTTCGCAGAAATTGTATTATTTTCTCACATATTCCAGCAGAATTCAACACAAAGGTGTAATTCGTTTCGTTCCGGACAAAAACATTAGTAAATTTTTTGACAGTGACAGCTTAGACTATGATTTCTCTATGCAGTGACAGTTTTTAATCACAACAAAATCCACTCCTTGTTTGTTTATTCCCCGAGGCAGACAAAAGGTTTTTAGCCCGTACAGCCTCGTCTGACCTTTATTATTCTTCTCTTCATCATGTCTTCATCTTGCTTTACCACCATTTTACCACCGAGATATGGTTAAAGCCACCGAGGTATACTTGAGGTACCTATCTTTAGAGTCATAACTCGGCTATAAACAGTTTCACTAAAATCAGTGGCACTCTCTAAAACCTCGTCTTGGAGTTTGAAGCACGAGCTCAAGCTGTTGTGGGTTTTATCCTCAGAACAATAACTAAATCTCAGAATCTATAGTGTTTTGTTTCTATCGTAACATTTTCAAATATTTTTCTTGTTCTTCTCATAGTTGTTCTACACACCCCACGATCGAGTGTCCTTATCTGCCCTGCGATATCGAAGGCAATTTTTGTTTTTTATGGTTAACAGTTACAGCTGGGTAACCGCTAACAGTTTGCCTACTAGGGACACGGCCTTATAATAGAAGATTTATTGAAAATGGTATTCACATACCACCATAGTTAAATAAACACGGTGTTGAAAAAATTGTCTAATATGAGAATAGAGGTAGGTATTATGGTGGTCGCACATTGATACGTGTCGAACGAATCGAATTTTTGCCGTCCACGGAAAAAGGTACCTTATAATAATAGAGATAAGGTACATTTAATCATTTATTTATTTCAGAGTCGGCCGCCTCTGACGATGCGGACGATTCTGATGACGTCATCGGAAATAGAAATGTAGATACCTTATCTCTATTATTATAAGGTACCTTTTTCCGTGGACGGCAAAAACTCGTTGCGTTCGGCGCGTATCAATCTGCGTGCACCTTTAATAGTATTTTCCTATCGGCAAAAAAATATATTTTAGTCATAAAGTATTATAGAATTTAGTTTTAATGTTAGTAAGACAAATCAGAGGTTTACACCCAATTCGTTCAACTTGAGCGAAGAGCAGGCAAACCATAAAATTGAATAAAAAAATAAGAAATAAAACATTGTTTAAATATGTAATATTTTTATTCATAATTATTATATCTATTTTTCACAGTTATTTATAAAGTTATATTAATATCAAGTATTACACTAAATTTGTTTACGATTCCCCAATGATTGCTTCGTTCAGAAAATTTGATTTCCGTATCAATCATCAGTTTAGCCGGCGGCTTACAATAGTATAAAACAAAATGGTGTTCACTATTTACAAGTACAATCCCAATTCCCTAAAAAAATTGACAAATTCACAATAACAAAAAGTGTCAAAAACGAAATCTTAAAAATAATTAATTCTACTAAGAATCTCGCTTAACAACTGTACAAAATATTAAGAGTGGTTTCTTTAAAACTTGTCTCATTTCATTACATTATCATCTCTTCTAATCGATACCGGCAAAGTAGGCAAACAACAGGAATCTGATCTATATTTACATCGATTTCTTTTACAAAAACAAAAATATAAACTATATACAACATCATTTAAATATTCTCAAATGCTGTAACACATTTAAAACATTTTATATTCAACTACTTGATTCGGCGTCACTGCTTCGCTACAATTAAATAATTTACGTGCGAGTGCGTTGCGCACACCGCACACCACACATACAAAACTGTACAAATTGTCTACCAACTCTCGACTTGCACATTATATACTAGCCAACAGAAAATATATTACACATAATCAATAATCCACATTGATCTTATTAGTCGGCGCAGATCGCCGGCACAACAGTTGAAGTTGGCTTCAATACGATTGCAAGTTTCGTATGACCAAAGTATGTTTTAGAAATATTGTATTGTTTCGGAACGGTACACGATATTAGCGCCGTAATTCAACTCATGTGCAAGGGACCTGCAATATTCATGTATTTTTAAATGAGTCTACGTAAACGAGTTTAAGAAAATGGGCAATGATTCATAGGTTACTTATAATTTGCACACCACCCTACTCTTACTTTTAGTAATATATTAAAATAGAAAATTTAATATATCTACTGCTGGAGATTCGACGAATCAACATCAGTACTGTTGCTTCTTATTCTCGTATCAATATAATATTTTTATAAAACGACGTTTTCTCTAATTATACAAATGCTACATCAAACATGATCTAAACTGCTCTCATTACGACTAATTATTTAACTATTGGTGTCACTAAAGATTCTGATCAGAGGTTGTGTATCATAAGATGTGTTCTAGACGTGCGCACGCGCAACGTTACGCTCGCGACACGCTACACTCGCGGATGTTTCAATGAAGCAACATATACATCATGAATAATGAATGAGTAATGTAACTCCCCGTTAAATTTTCTATATATTTGTATCTAAACTCGACACACAAGTACATGATCGCGTACAGACCGTACAATAATTAAATTATAAAATCACGGTAATACAAAAATAATAAATTCTTCAAACGTTAAGTAACACCGAGCCTTTGACGGCAACTGAATATAAAAAATAAATAATTTACCCATATAATTATGATGCGACAATGTGGATAATTTACTTACAACACTGTTTATAAATGTCTGTAAAAATATCTAAAAAAAAAACTACAAATATCTTAACACCTTTGGTAATCCATACCGGTTTACATATAATAACGAAATAATTCATTATTTACAATATACAGGTCACAATAATGTAAACATTCATATTCCGAGGTGACATTCCGTGCTAGTATATTTTTATTTATCTAGAAATTTCGATAAAATTGGTCTCAGATGTTATAAATGTAAAATGTTCTAGTGATTTGTTTTGATTTAGAACTTTTTGAGCAAATCCTGAGCCATTTTGATAAATTTGTTAACTCAAAAGGCACCAAAAGTAGATTTTTTACAGTAAAAGGCTGATCAAGTGATTTACAACATCAAAATAGATATTGTTTGGTTATTTAGATAATGTTAGAATGTACATAGCAGGTACACAACACGACGCAATATATGGCAAATAATAGCCCTTTTAATTGATTTAACACCTCCAACATCACATTAACTGATTGAATTGATAGTTAGGTTACATAAAATGAGGTTCAAGTTAATATGGAATAAGAGATCAAGGAAGCGTGGAACTGCTAAGGAAGTACATATACTTTGAATTATAAATAATACATCGGATAGGTAATATTGACGATTTAAAATGAAGAAATAAATAATTACATTTAAAACAGACATTTCTCTAGTCTAGTCTTGTAACTAAAATAACTAGAGTGTGTCGTATGCATACCAAGAGTCGATTTACTGATTTATTAAAATGATAACCAAAAGTGAGTAAAAAACTCATGTCATATTTTAAAAATAAAATGAGTCAAAAACGATAAAATTGTCAAATAAACGATCGGATATTATTATTGAATTAATCATAGAGATCAAACGAATATGTCAATAGTATAAAAACAATATGTCGGCAAAGAATTTCGGGAGAAAATGAACCGGACATTAAACAGATGGATAGATAGTTATCTAGCCGAGCGCGGCGGCAGTGTGGTAGAGCCGCATGAGGAGTTGTACGTGGAGCGGGAGGCACGAGACGCGGTCTGCCGTGTGTGGATCGAGCGCGAGCCAAGAGAGTGCGTTGTAACCCTCGAGCACGTAGCGCAGTACGTCCGTCGTCAGCTGGGAGTCGAGCGGGTGATGGTTGTGTGCGGTGCGCGTGCACAGCGAGGTGTAGTCGTCGTTGGCTTGCAGCGCGCCCGCGTGCAGGTGTAGCGCCGACTTGAGGAAGGCGGGGCACGCGTCACGCAGGTGGCCACAACCCGCCCACCACCAGGGCGGCATTGCACCGAGCGGCGCCGTCGACACGAGGTAGCCGAGCGCCAGCGGCTGTTGCAGCACAGTGCCTACCTGCTCGTGCTGGTCGTCGGCGGGCGCCTCGTGCGGCGTCGGCTGGCCACCGCCGGCACCCGGACTTAACGCACCCTCGTCTTCGCCGCGCCGCCCGGGCGACGTCTGCGCGAACATCGTGTTGAACATGTCCGTCGAGAATATGTCTGTCATGTCGCCACCTTCGCCCATGTCCTCGTCGCCCATGTCCACGTTCAGGAACATCATGTCGTTGTCCTCGCCGTTCGCCATCGGCGGCTCGAACGGCATCTGGTTAGACTGCGTCGTCGCCGAGGTCGGGAAGACGAGGATGTGTGTCGCGGTGACGTCGCGCGGCGTGTGCAGCTGGCTGTGCAGAGAGTGCTGCGAGAACCGTTCGTCGGGCGTGAACCGGTCGGCCATCAGCCGCAACGCCGGCTCCGGCTCCGTCGAAACGAGACACGCTGACAGGATGCAGGGTACGGAGGCTGGCGGCAGTACGGCGCACACGCCACACAGGTCGCGCAGCGTGCCCGACGCGAGCGAGAGGTGCTTGCGCGAGAGCAGCCAGCTCCACCCCTTGAGCTCGCCGTGCCCGATGCGACCGACGCGGCCGACGACGAGCCGCCACGGTTGCGCCGCTTGTGACATCACGCCGAGCGTGAACTCCATCAGTTTAGTGAGTCCGAGCCGACGCGCGGGCGCGTGTCGCCGTCGTCGCGCCCGCCGCGGCACCGCAATGTTGATAGCGGCCGTGTCGAGCAGCTCGCCGCGCGCGTCCGACGCGGCCGCCAGCAGCCAGCGTTGATCGTGCGAGAGACAGTAGGCGAGAAAGAGTACGCCACCCTCGCCGGCGCCGGCCGCACCCCACGCTTCCCCAGGGTCGCGAGGTCGCGGCGCGCCCAGCACCCACGCCGGCGAGTACAACCTGTAGGGCGGACGCTCGTCCTTGCGCTGGCTGGCGGCGGCTGCTGTCCCGAACCCGGTCAGCGACCGTCCGCCACCCACGTGCGCCAACAGCCGTCGCGCCCCAGTGAATACGGAGAAGGCGAGCGCGCGCGCACTCTCACCGAGCCCCGACGACCCGACGCCGACGCCCCACGTCTCGCACACGCTCTCCAACGATATTATCTGAAACGAGCACGATACATCAACGTTTACAATATAATTTATTACATTTTTAAAACTTAAATACGACGTATTTATTTAAACTTTAAGTTTCAGTTTATGTGTATTATCAACGTCAATATTGTTGAACAAAAAATACCAAATGTTTAATATCTAAGCATTAGTTTACCTTGACGAGTGGATTGTGATGATGGAGATGGTGTTGCGCGGCGGTCGCGAGGCGGAGTAGTGCGCGCAGTGTCGCCGCGCGGTGGGCCGGCACCGTCGGTGGTTCTACGATGTAGATAACGAGCGCGGGAGCGCCGGCCTCGTCATCGGGCGGCCCCTCCCCCTCGTCCGGCGGCACCGCATCGCGCTCCGCCAGCCCGAGGTCGGCGGGCAGCGCCCCCAGCGCTGGCACCAATTCGCGTAACGTCTCCGCGTACGCGCGCACGTGGGCGCCGGCGCGGCCCGGCGGCAGTGTGCCCGCCCACTCGTCCCGGACGGGCGTCGCTCCGGCGACGGGCGGTGCGGCCCGGACGATGCCGTCCCGTGCGGCGCGCCGTAGCGGCCGGTGTCGCCCGAGCCGACACGCCTCGTACGCCTGCTGCAACTCCCGCAGCAGCGCGCGCAACGGGTCGAGCAACGCGGGCGTGTGCGAGGTGATGCACGCGAAGGCAACATCTCGCGCGTACGAGTAGGGCTCGAGCGCGAGCCGCTCCCAGTGTCGCAGAGCGTACGGCGAGAGGGCGAGCCAGTCGCGTTCGTGGCCGACGACGAGTGGCGGCACCGGCTGCGGTTCACATAGGTCCTCGTTGCCGCGTCCGGCGAGCCTGTGGAACTGCCGCCACGTTAGCGGGCCGGTGACACCGTCCCACATGCGTGCGCCGCAACACCGCTTCTGGATCGCGTCCTGCAGTAGCGGACGTAGCCGACGCATGAGACGCACGACGTCGCGCGAGGAGCGAGGGGCGCGCGCACCGATGAACGGCCATCGGTGCACACAGCCGGCGCCGCCTTCGGTCGAACGGCCGCCACCGAGTGACGCCGCCCGCAGTGCCGTCGCCGCTGCGCTACCGCCGTCGCTGAACCTAAAGTTTACGAGATTACTCAATTTCCACATTCTGCTGGAGGCGTGTGTAACTGACGTAGAGTAAATGAGACGTGTACTCACTCGAGTTGGTTGAGGGCGAGCTCGTCGTGCGTGTTGGTAGCAGCGTGTACGGCGGCGGCGCGTGCTAACGCGGACGCGAGCCCGGGCGGCGAGGCGGCCACGTGTGCTACCAGCACGTTGGCCACCTCACCCAGCGCACCGCCCCCATCACCGTCGCCCGCGCCGCCGCCGCCCGGCTCCTCCGCTATACCAGTTATCTCCATCTCGTCCTGGGAACGAATCATAACGAACGTCAGTTTTCTTGATCATTCATTTTGATTTGACTGAATAATAAACGATCGATTTTAGACTCTGTCTCGATTAAACGTACCTCGTAAAAGAGTCCGGCTTTGTGTGCACGTCGCCGGTTGACCACGGCACTAAAGCCGCACGTGCAGCGCGGTGGTTCCTCGTCGCGCGGTGTCGCCCACGCACCCGCCACGTGCGCCAAGTACGTGCCGGCGTCCGCGCCTCGGATATTGCCGACCACCTTCGGGCCCGCGTTACACACGCACAGCGTGCAGCTGTCGAAGTTGTGGTCGCGGAACACGTTCAGCACGGTGTCGGCGAGCAGGACGTTCAGCAGCAGCGGGCAGGCGGGTGCGACGTGAGGCGGCGCGGGCGGGGCCGGCGCGGGCGCGGGGGCACGACGCGCCACCGGTGCCGGCGCCGGCGGCCGCACGGACGGCGGGCTCGGCGGTGCGGGTGGAGCCGGCGTGGGCGCTGACCGCTGCGGGCGCGCTCGCGGCCGGTACACGGCCTGCGGCGGCAACGCGACGGGCGGCAACAGCTGGCTCGGCAACTGCGCTAGCGGCGCGTACTTGCCGGAACCGACATACTTGGCGACTGCGGGGGGGCGGAACACGTAGGACCAGTCCTCGATGGGTTGATCGGGTGCGGGCGAGCCGGGCGGTGCGGGCCGCTCCTCGGTCAACGTGAACCCGGGCGAGGGCTGCGCGTGCGCCTCCATGCTTGGCGGCGTCGGGAACATCTTGCTCAACTCCTCGGCGCGCACGATCCGTGCCGACTCGCTGCCGCCGCGTTCGATAGACGTCAGGGCCAACTGTACAACGCATCATTATACAACACTTTATTACTAACAAGTATAGTACGTCCTACACGTGATCATAGTTACATATTCAAACAGATTAGCTCAGCAAAACTTGATACAAGGAATATTACTATTGATGATACATTTCATTGACAATCAATTACGCGATTTAAATGAATATATTTTGGAAATATTACACTCGTAAATATTAAATAGATTACAATAATGTAAAAAAAATTTGGGACAATCGCTATGGTATCCCCACAACTATACAACCACATAAAAGGTAATAATTATTAACATATAATATGACATATAAATAAATAAAGAAGGGTGTACACTCACAAGTCTTACCGTCTCATCTCCGCTGGCTGCATCGTCCGAGTTGTCAAATATCTGTTCCAAGTCTTTGAATGTTGGACACAACCCGTCCGATGTGAATAGGTTCTTGTACTCTTTCGTATCCTCCTATAAAGAATTTTAATAAAATTACACAAATGAAAAAGGAAAGGACTTTTCCCATATTTCTACCTCATGTTTTACTTCGTACTACAGAGCGAAAATGTATATACAGTATGGGTCATAAGTAAATGATCAGTTTGCTACAATAATACTATCAACAAGTATTGGAGTTACGACCTTCTTCTAATAGACGTTACACACAAACTTAAATACTTGAATTAAAAATAGGTACTCAGGTGATTATTATTTTCAACATGTTAGCTATGTCTTTAGTTGGCCGAGAGGTATAAGCCGGCACCCGCTACACCAACCGACGTAGGTTCGATCCACAGGTTACGTTGTTATAATGTTCAAATAGTGCTGCACAGGATTGTAAACGTTACGGTGGGCAGAGACTTTTGACCGTGGATTGTACCTGTTCCTGTTTGAGGTCAGTGAGTCTAAGATGCGGCGGCATGCGCGTGTGTTCATGTCCGGCGTAGAGGTCGGCGTCAGGCGCGGTCCCTCCCGCGCCGGCCCCGGGCCCTCGCCCGCCGCCCATCCCACTCTCTTCTACCACCACGCTGCGCTCCGGCTTGAACCGCTTCACGGGGTGCTCCAACCTGACAATTAAACATACGTTTAGACATCTCTTGACTCAAGCATTGATTGATTTCCATGTCACTTTGATAGTAATGTGTCACCATAAAATGAACACGACAGTCATCTTCTGCATTGATTGCCGATGCGCAAACGGTATGATGTTGTCGCGAGTTTAAATCGGGCATGTTATTAGTTTTAACATTAACGTCCATAATTGCCTCGCTTTTATAAATAACATAAAAAAACTTGTATAGCAAAATATGTAAAATCTTTAGATTTTAAAATGACGAGTAAGAACCATTTACTCAAGAAGGGTCCGATTCGAAGGACCATAAGAAAATTATTATTACAATGAATAGAATAACGTAGAAACTTACCATGCATGAACAGTGGTGTAGTCGTAGAGCATGTGCAATGAATGTTCGTCTTCCATGGGATCGAGTCGACGTTCTGCGGGCGGCAGTTGAGGTCGTTTCGCTAACGTACACGATACCGGTGAATCGGTCTGTACACAGAATATTTAGTATAATATTATAGGATTTAATTCTAGTAGTAGTAGTCTTACTAGAGTGTTTGTATAATTGTGTACCTGTGAGTAGTTCTTGGGAGGCGGTAACGAAGGAGGTGCAGGCGTGGGCGGCGCCAGGGGGTCCGGCGTCGGCGCAGGCGTGTGCAGCGTCGTCGGTACCGTCACCGCACTCTGCGAGGCACACCATACCAAAATATAAATAGGGCTTTCTACACACGGAATTGTCGGTCGATGTCACTAGTCTACGTTCTTCTACTTCGTGTCGGCAGCATCAAAATATCCATTGCATTGTCTGTGGTGTGTTCGGTGCGGTGGTCCCCCTGCAACTGTCCGTATAGTGTAAATACCTGATTGTGCGGTAGCGTCGTGTGGTCGGGATGGTGGGGCGAGTGTGAGGGCGCGCCGGCCGAGCTCGGCGCGGACACGGCCGTGGGAGGCGAGCCGCCGCCGCAGCTGCCAGGCGAGCACGCGCCGCCCGCGCCGCCGCCGACGCCGGCGCCGCAACTACCCGTCCTGTACACACACGCATACACTCTTACATCACGTCGTCTCCTCCTTAACTACCTCATTGTGCTAGCCTGCATCTACTAGTCAATCCTTATTTCGTGATAGATTTGATTATTACATATTGGGCTTGGTAGTGATGTTCCATGAACGCGGAAATTAAAGGACAAACAGTTTCAACTCTTTTTAATCTGTTATGAGTGTTAATTAGTATCCTTGTTTTCCGCGTTCGTAACCTGTCGTAAAATATGAACATTTAATGATAATAATTATATAAATGGACGATATTGAATCAAGTAGCCCGGCGAGATGAGAGGTAGATGTTATAATGTGATGACTATCACTGTGTGAGGTATATACCATACTGTGATGTGACCCAGAGTGATGATCGATGACTCGGTCTCGGTCTTACAGGTCATCGATGATGATGTACAAATATTTTAGTGGTGATATCCTGAATGTCCGTTTTTGTCATTCGATCACATAATTCAATGTAACCGAACGATGCGACCCGTAGACATTAAATATATCAAGCGCTAACATATCACTAGAATGCAACCATTAGACAAAGACACATAACATGCAATTTACCAACATTAGCTACGGTAACCATGCAAAGTTATAAATGTTCGAGGCATACATAAAGTAAGTAAAGGCGCGCGCGCGCGCGGGTACGGGGCAGGGTGTGTATGCGGCATGCATGGCTGGGTGTGTGACGTGTGTGTTGGGTGATGTCAGTGTGAGTGTACTCACTTAGGGCGGGAGTGTACGTGGCGCGCGTGTCCGTCGAGGTCGCGGCGGTGGAAGGGCGGGGCGCGGCCGGTGCGCCGCCGTCGCAACCTGCGCCGTCCAACACATCGCTAGCATACGCTACCCTCGTACTACCCCCGACCATAGATAGACTCGAGCTTCGCTTAGCCACCCTCTCTCTCTAACTACACCCTATGTATATTTGCTCTAACTTTTGTAGTTTATGCCCGGCACGCGCGTATGCTCCTGTATAAGATCATAGTAGCTAGGCTACACCATGATCTCAGCTAGAGAATATCATGAAGCACGTCAAAGCGATATCGCTCATCTACATAAAGCCTTGCCATATAAGATAAATAAAATAAATAACTGTTTCTTGTCATTACTTTTTAAGATTTTTTCCTTCGCAGGTTGTTTCATTAACTACCATTGGGGATAAAGTCTACAATATTGATATTGATTTCATGAAACAGATTTTATTTAAATATTTCATTAATAGAAAATTATTTTCAGATTGATACATACTAGTACTATAATCATACTCTACTCTGTTTCTGTTTGTCTCTGTTTCTCTACTTATCTATATAATAAATTGCTGTTTGTTTTCCAATTATAAATAAATATATATCGAGCTAAGCGAAGCGGTAGGCAACTATGAGTCGCGAGCTCATCGGCCGATAGCATGATATCAAATTAAAACTTCAAAAGTGTAAAGAGGGTCAGCGCGTATTGCGTGACGAACGGATCAAAGAACAAATAGCTTAACTTCAACAGTACCTACTAGCTGCGCCCAACGGTTTTAACCACCATACATACCAAATTTCAAAGGTATTTATTATGTAGTTTTTATAACAAACACACAAACTGTCACATTTCTAATATGACTAGTAGTCTTTGATCCGTTCGTCCCGCCTGCAAATAAACACCGGTACACAAGTCGCGTCGTGAACCGACGAAGCGGTATCCCTTCTACTTGCTTAAACACTACTACGAACTTCAACTAAAAATAAACGATACAAATACATTCACATAACATCTACCTATCTCTCTACACGGCAACTTAATCCCGTTGACAAAAAACAACCTTCATTACAAACATATAAGGTACATTTTTGACAACGATCGCCGCATTCAGATGCAATTTTATAGAACAATAAAAATAAACAGATAATAAATTCTTTCATACATAAACTTACTAATATATAGGCCATAAAACACACAACGTTCATACCACTACATAATGCTAACTGACTCTGTAACTACTGTATATTAATATATATAAACAACAATAATAATTAAGTCTGAATATAAAATGTTGGTTATACTTAGTCAAGGTTACAACAACAGACAGCTATAATATATAGCGCTATACATCTTTGCTCAGTGTACTGCTATATCTTGACATTACAGAGATATAAATTATACCTTTATTTGTGGGCTGCGTTTTGGACACTCGGATAATATGTAAAGCTATGTACTATATTAAGAATTATAGCTGTATTTTTGGACACTCGGATAATATGTAAAGCTATATAACATATTATAGCTGACCTTCATTCATAAAATGTATGTTGACTTGATGAATAAAATTTACTCAAAAAAATTTTAAACTTAAAACCCACAGTTTATGTTCTGACAATATTAATTGAATATTTTATACCAAATAAGACGGTAGATATATAAAAGTATAGAACTTACTTAGGGCAGGTACAAGGTGTTTTTCTGGTGGGATCTACATAATCTTCTACTTTATCGCCAGCCACGTCCGCGTAACAAATCTCTGGGGCCTGAAATATACAATAATTCATTAAATTCACCATTAAACAGATATTACAACCTACTAAGGGCACAATTTTCAGTTTAGATATATCTTTTTAATAACTCTACATGTTTGTGACAAATAAAGACAATAAATATCAAAATATAAATCCGCTCAACTGTGTCGCGGCCACATCTTGTTCTACACTTTCAAGCAACGCCATCTATTGACGCAGTTAACGAATGTATGAAAACCATATACGTCGGTCTAGACATAAAGAAACGACGCTAAAAAAGTTTTCTAAGATAATATTGGAAACCTACTCTGTTCCGCTAAAACTGTAAAGCAGGAACAGTTTCCAGGTTTCCTACAATACAAAAGCTACACATTACCTCAGTTCGATAACACTGTAGTCATCATACTAGTACTTGAATCTTGCAGTAATTAAGTCTATATTAAATAAATATTGCAGGACATTCCACACATCGCCATCTTGCCCCAAGCTAGACAACAGATATAGTACTTATATACTTTTATTTTGTACTTATAACACAAGAAACAACCAGACTACAGACAAATATCTAAGCATAAATACTTGTCTAAGACGGGAATCGAACTCGCAACCCTGTGTTTGGCAGTCCGGCGGTGACCATTGTGGCAACTGGATCGTTAAAATATTGGCGTTTTACATATTATATTGGTTTTGTAACTACAGCTATTATAGGTCATGTTGGGTCGCGGTTCTGTATGCGTGTAAGTGGAACATGAGTAGAATATCTGTTAAGCCTAGTTAGCATAAAAGCTAGTATTTTAGTTGAGTAGGGAGTAATTTAGTAGCTAAACGTGTCTAAACACAAAAAATTTAGTCGACTAGGTTAGTAAGTAATTTAGTCGGGTGACGAGTAGCACCCCTCCCCATCACGCCTCCATGCTCACTCGCTTCCCGGTTAAACAACTCCGAACCTCTCGAATTAGTAGATTTGATTAGTTGCCGCCTCATCGTTGCATTGTTTTGTAGGTTGTTCATCTTGCAATACACCACTCACTTGTAAACTGTACTCGACCAAAGTGCAAACGGTTTTTGGTCAGTAGCAAGTATTTTAGCTACTCAATGACTCGCTACTCGACTAAATACTAGCTTAATGCGATCTAGGCTGTGTATAGTGTGAGCGTATGGTACCTGGTGTGGTTTGGGCGTGGCGATGGCGGCGATGGCCCTGTGGGCGTGGTCGTGCGGCGGCGGCGGCTGCGTGCGCGCACCCTCCATCTCCGTCACCAGCACGTACGGCAACGGGTAACGCATGCGCGAACCACCGCACACCACCTAAGTACATTACACACAAACATATATTATAAAAAAACCATATACGTATACACGTTAAGCGAACGCTCGGCCAAGCTACATGGTAGGCGGAGTGGGGGGTGTTAGGTTTTATTTTCGTTACTGAATTTCTTGATTCAGTCGCCGCGCTCAAAGCCCGCGATAAACGCTATGCAATAGTTTAAAAACAACATACAGACGAATTGAGAACCTCCTCCTTTTTTGAAGTCGGTTAATTACATGCGATAACTAATCCTTGTTAATATATGTTGCAGTTCATACTAGGAGAATTGATAACCTAGGTTTGAGCACGATCACAATAAAAACATCAGTTGTCAGGTTAGATTAGATCAGAAAGTCAGGTTAGATTTAGACATTGCACAGAACTCCAAAAATGGCATATAATATGGTGCCAGACAAAGGAGAGGATACTTATTTTCACTAGCTAAATATACGTTTACCATTTTGAATGATATGAAACCACTTTTTAAGCAATATTAATTACTTGTATAAATTGTATAAGTAATTATATACTTTTCTTTAAAGGTACGTGAAAAATATATTATGTATGTACGGTGGCTGCATATTTATTTATTTAATTTAATTAACAAAAATTATTAGAATGAAAACATTCCAATAATAGTAATTTCAGAGCTCTACCGGGGGCTGCAATTATGCAGCCGACTGTACATACATATTATAACATTCTTCACATAAAAACCACCTGAAGGCCAATTGTCATAAATAACCTTGTTCAAAATTCATTACAATAACCATTCCAGTTGCATATCGCTTACAATTTTGGTATTTTGAGCTACTTTGAGGGTATTTTTGTAATCGACAGGCAATCGGAATAATATTGCAATGTTATTTATGAGAATTGGCCTTCAAGAAGTAGCCTTAGGTTAATATAGGATTCACTTTTTATAAATATAATAACAATTGTTTACCTCAACAGCTCCGCAGCCCTGTTCGAGCGGGTAGAGTTGCCGCCACGAGTCAAGCAGGCGAGCGGTGGCCGCGTCGCTTTCGCTCCACTCACGACCAGTCAGCATGCCTTCCAGACCGAATGGAGCTAGGATCACTGCAGAAATTTATACAGAAAACTCGTTAATCGAAAAATATTTATAACTGCCTATATAAAAGTGGCCTGCTTTATTGCTTACTATATTATGCATGTATTATACATATAAACCTTCCTCTTGAATCACTCTATCTATTAAAAAAAACCGCATCAAAATCCGTTGCGTAGTTTTAAAGATTTAGCATACAAAGGGAAATAGGGACAGAGAAAGCGACTTTATTTTCTACTATGTAGTGATAGTGATAAAGCTCCTGTATTTACAAACTGCCATATCTCTTTTATTTAGCAAATGTATTGTTTAAATAAACATGAACTGCATTCTCCAGCATTCGGACTGCACTTTAATCTTTTATTACTGAATGTGGCATTTTAAGGGTTTCGTAAAACAGGGACCCTATTACTGAACCTTCACTGTCCGTCCGTCCGTCTGTCACCAGACTATCTTATGAGCCGTAATAGCTAGACAGTTGAAATTTTCACAAATTATGTATTTAAATTGCTGCTATTAAAACAACAAATATAAAAACAATAAAAAAAAAATTACCACTTAATTTAATGTTTTTTTGCTTCTATACAACATGATACGGAACCCTTTGTGCGCGATTTTGACTCTCACTTGGTCGGTTTTTCTAAGTTAAATCCACTTACTGGACAGGTACGGTCTCTTGCCAGAAGGGGTAAATATAGATGGTATCAATGATTTTCTTATTTTTTATATATATGATAGGTCAGCGTTTGACCACTATCACACCTGCCTGATGGTAGGTGACGATGCGGCCTAAGATGTAACACGCCTTCCTAGAAGATACCTATTCACTCGCGACTTGAAGACCCCCAAATTGTACACATCAGGAAAGACAGACAAGTCCAAGTTATATCCATGTGCTGGACAGATACGGTCTTTTTAACCCTAATTCTTCTTATTGTAACAATGGCTGTGTTCGATCGACTTACCCTTAGCATTAGCCTGTTGATCGGGTGAGTTGATCTTGGCGAGCCGTTTGGGCGTGAGCGTCCGGACGGGCGGATGTTGTCGGACGTCCACTGACGCGCACACCGTGCTCTCGCCGTGCAAGAAGAACGCGAACGAAAACGATAGGTGCCATAGACTGGAATATACAATATTACAATTAAAATTGGTCAATAGGTTTAACTTCAACTTTAGTAATGGCCTCTCTACTGGCTAATAGTAACGCCGTGGATTTACCAATGTCGTATGTGGGACAATAGTAACACCGAAAGCGAAGGAGACAATTTGGTGCATATGACCAGTAAAACTACATATGACTGGTGAGGGCTAAGTGTCTGAGCAGGATAATCAGCCACAAGTTAGGGACAACACAACACAGATACATAAAAGTAAATAGAAATAACTACCTCATTAAAATCTAGACATAATTATTTCTATTTTATCCAGCTCGAAGGACCAAATTCTTTCTGATATTTTTTTTCTTAATTATTCTTTTATTTCACTTTTGCAACGTAATATTCAGTGACATACGTACGTAAAACATTCAGGCAAGTAAATAATTGATTATTGCATTAGTTTGAGTTGTATTATAGTGTAAATGTAGGAGGGGGAACGAAGTCACATTCTAATGTCTTAACGAATGCAACACAGAGATCCTCCTTGTCAATATAGGAAGTCAACAAATACGTCGATTTGGGAATAGCTCATTTAGAATAACTACAACCAAATTGACTTCCATCATTTCTTCAACTTATCAACATTCTTAATAAGAAAATTAAGGACATTTAAGTAAGAACAAAATTTCTTGTTTATTATGTAATTACAACGAATGGCGAACGTAATAAATTTTATTTAAAAGTAGTGGATGCTCTCAAAGTTACCTTTTGCCGACGTCTTCCTCGTCTCCATCGTATGGCTGAACGAACCACTTGCCGAGCCTTACAAAATCCCGGGACAGTAAACATCTGAAACGAAAAAGCAATACAGTGTTAATTTAAAACTAGCTATAATTAGATGATGTTACATTCAGTAAGACCGGTCTATACTCTATCCGAGAGTAGCCCGCTTTGGGTAAATGACTATGCTTGGCTAAAATACCGAACGTAAACGTTTTCTTATACTTTTAATACACGAATAAGTACATATAAAGCAGTAGGACACGAAAATTCATGAATTGTCTGTCTGTCTCTCTGTTACCTTTTTATTTTTCCATTACATATGCAATCAAAAACTACAAACCAGTAGAAGTATAGTTTATTATATAGTTCTATTTTCTGGTAAGGTCACGGCATACTTCACAACCAACATCGAACAAGTAAAACCTGAGTAATCAACGAAAAACTGCGGTCGCGTTCCGTCGAGTACTCCGCGCTCAGCACTGCGGCTAGGTACTATTTATCCCACAGGATCAGGACTAGCACAAGTAAAATCGCGGGGCACATCTAGTCGATAATAAAATTTTATTTATTTTTTTATATTCCTTCAAATTCATCGTAAAAACAATTCTATTTGTATCATGTTCCGAGGAGACGAATCTTCAGACTGGAATAAAATAATCACACGATTATGTAAAACGTTCTGGGGGATGAATATTTTTCGAACATTTTATGTGGGGGGTGTCTGGTCTCGATCGATCCAATAGACGACGGAGAGATTCCAAGAATCTTAATTTTTTTTAGACAGGAAGAAGGTTTATTTATTGAACACAATGCTCGTTTTGGCTATAACATAATCAGATAAGCGGTAAAACAAATTAAAACAGACTAGACTAATCTACATATCGAGAAACAAGTTCTTTTGAAATAATATGGCTGATGTTTCACAAACTTCGACATCGCAATCCAAACGAAGATATCTGCGAAGATGGCGGAGCTGGTGGGCGGACAACCGACGTTGAAGGGTACTAACAGAAATCACAATAAACTATTCAATTTCACGCCGCATCTAACTCGACGTAGACCTGGTAACATTTGCCTGCTTAACACTCAAGCCATTTATTGGAAATGCCATTGTAGTCGTACCTTACAAAGAGGCATCAGCCAGGCTTCTTATTCGCAATACAGAAGGAGATTATTAAATGTCCTCTCTAGTAATTTCATGTAATATTTTGCTAAACAATGTAAGTGCAAACACGTACAGTAAACGTTTAATGGTTGTCAAGTCAGTAATGAATGGTCATTGTACTTAAACTTATTTACGACTAAACTAACCGGCCAGCTTATGGAAAATTAGATTGTCGGACTATCGCCGTAGGCTGGAGCAAAATGTACTTTCGTATGTGGTGTTAGAGTTGAAACAGAACTATTGGTGGTTGAAGCTAACTGAGGTTTCAGAGTGTGGACGCAATACCGTGCAAGCTGTCAATGTTGGTAAGTCGTAAATGCGCATCGTCGATTGTCGATACCAGACGTCCACATTAAGCGTTTTGTTTCGTCATTTCTTAATCGTACCGCAAGGGAATGAAATCAGTTGCCTGCGTCTGTCTTTCTTGTAAGTAAATAGGTATATTTTAGGAAATATACCTATTTACCCGCCTGATGGCGACCTGCCATCAGGCGGGTGCGATAGTGGTCAAACGTTGAGATTTCTTACAGTTAAAAAAAAAGGTTTCGATCGTAATGCCCGAAGAGAAATAGGGCCGCATCTAGACGAACTGGGATTTTACTGCAACGCAACCCATTGTAAAGATACCCTTTAATGACACTAGATTGTCTGACTTTTGTAAAGCTTCGTATTTATCGATCGTTTCTAGAACGTCTAGGTACGAAAAATAAACACTACGAATGATTATCCGGTATGTAAGTAAAACCTTCGAAAAAATGTTCAGGAGCGTTCGAATCGGCACGCGGATATAGCCTCCGACGACATCTAGTAAACAATGGAATAAAATGTAATGGTTACGTTAATCGATTTCTGTGTATCGTCATGCAATATACATAAACTTGAATGTGGTGAGCTTTGTCGATATGTTAGTATGTAGTTAGTATATGTATGCCCTAGGCGTCAACTGGTGAACAATTGTCGGTCGTTCGTAGCTATTGCGTAATTAATCTACTACCATAACAAGATCATGGATCAAAGTAATATCTTGTCACATATTGTATTGATGATGCTTTACTTACATGATGTCAAAACATGGCAACTCAGACAATGATATTTCCTTATATGTAGTTGTTATACTTGTGATGTATGTGTACGTAGCTATTAATTTAATTCAATTCTAGAATGAACAAGTAAATGTAATTGGAATGTGAGGATTAGTAGAGAACGAATGTGTCATGTATTAGTAATCTATATTGATACATCGAAGTATAAAGTGAACTAGTTGAGCTGTCTGGTATATTCAAGGGTATTTTATTATATAGATAGGCAACCGTTATAAATATAAAGATCGATATAATTGGAAGTGAGTTTATATTTAGGTGTGCGCGAGCGACTATCTTTGTACACCACACTAACACCGCCGCCGCCGCTGCGCCCGCCCCGACCCGAACGTCAAATTGTTTGTGTAAACAATGCTCGATCTCTTCACGTGAATCACTGGGCCGTGCAGTGCAATGAGTGCGCCCATCAGCCGCCCACCTCATACCTCTACCTTCACTTCAACTACAACTTTATGGAAGAATGAACTCTCTATTCAATGAAACGCTCCTTTAAGAACCAACTGACGGAACCACAATGAATTCAAACTTTATTGTCATGTTGTTCTTATAAAACGAAGCTATCTTATAGAACACACGATCATGTTTCAATAAGAAAGTAGAGAATTGAAACATAAAAATAAATAACGTTTAAAAACCATTGATTATTTAAAACGTTTAGTGATCGAATGTAAAACGCATCATAAACAAAGTAAATCGATGGAGTGGACGAGCGAGATCAAACAATATTAAAATCAGAGCGTGTGGCGTGCGTCGTCGTCGAGGAGACTGTTTTAATATGTAGTGTATGTATTTGCCGCACGCAACATACATCTAGAGCTGGTCCGGTATCGTAAAACGGTCGCGGGATCTCATCTCGTCCCGGGAGCGGGCGAGCTACGAGCGAGCGACGACGAACGCATTGTTACTTTGACGTGCCGCCGGCCGGGGTCAACGACTCGTCTGGATTCCGCTCATATTCCGACATTCTGCCGCTGCATGCCTGCTGCCGTCAGACGTATGCTATGCTATCCTATCAACGCCTTGCGTTGCGTTGCTTGCGGCTTGCACCATACCTACTATCGCAACCACCAAAGATTCCACTAGAACCGAGACCGTTAATGATCACCATTTTCGCATCTTCTATTCAATGACATTTCAATGAATTCTCTAAGTAGCTAAACCTTTACAAAAGTAGTCAACCTCTGGTACATTTCATAATAATGAAAAAAACTCGGCAAAACGAGTCTTCTGATTTAAATATTGCAAAAACCAGAAAAAGCAATACAAATTGTAAACGCCTCGTTGCTGTCTGCCAATTGGCATTTACAAGAATCAAGCTTCGCCTTAGGCAAACGGGCACGAGCATCGATATTTGCGCGAAATGCAACAAAAAACGACATTAGAACGGCACGGACGGAGCGATGCATCGACCTTCGCAGAACGAGACGCCGCCGACCGCATGCCCAGCCGGAGCCCAACATCACCTTCCTCGCTCCATCATACTCCAAACATCGAATTACAGACTGCACTCACGTAGTACGCAACGCACTGCTAATGAGACTGTAAACGCGACAATTAAATTTCAAAAAGAATGTACAAAAACTTGTATACGTCTGGCATATTAACTGAGGTTGTGAGCTAAATAAACAAGCCGTGGAATGGACCACCCAACTTTGTTTCATATCGGACTGAGTCAACAACACTTAAGATTGATACTTTCGGGAAAGCAAACAAGAAAACCGTGAGATTAAGAAAAGGACCAACAAGTGACCCTTGAGGAACACCTCATAATAGGTTTAAGAAAATACAGAAAAAAGTTCGTTGTTTGATTAATAAAATAATATTTATATAAAATTCGTTTCTTTTAAATAAAAAGCAAAGATAAGTAGCATAACCGCACAGCGTAGATAACATAATGCAACACGATAAGCAACATCAAACACAACTCAGAAAACTGAGGTCAATGAACATTGTAATTTTACTTTTAACCAAGTTATTTGCGTCTCCAAAAGAAATAATACAATGGATTTCAATAATTCATGACAGTGTTCCACTATTACAGTTGTTTAGATGCAATAATTACCTTTCAATGAGGTTGTGCAAAGCCTTGAAGAGTAAAGAACGGCATTCGTAGGAGAGGCCGCTTTCCCACGATCCTTGCTCGCCAGTTTCTGTAAACAAACAAAAATATATGTAAACAACAATGTTGTTGGATCGGTAGGCACATAATATGATTACAGTATACACAATAACAGAGAGTAAACTAGAGTAGGTATTCTAGGTATATATTGAATCCTGCAAGTGTAAGTCAGTATCCTTGACCTTGCCGGTGTCCTAGCTGCAATGTTTCACCTCGACATTGACTGTGTTTTTCCACCTAAGTATTGTTAGCTATACCATGTGATTATAATAAAACTTGGTACTTGCCAAGGTCGTATTGACAATGAGATGTAGTAGCGAGATGCATAGGATTTAAGGCTGTAAATAAAGTTGTGTAGACTAGTAGCAAATAGAGTTGTATGGCTATAATAGCAGATATTGTTGCATTCGCAATCGAAAGATAAACTCGGCCTATCACCGACGACTCTCTATGCGAAAACAAAACGGCGCGAGCGCGACGTTGCCGCTCCGTGCACCACATAGTCGTCTCTCTCTGGTAAAGGGGCGGGGCGCGAGCGACCTGAGTGACGTCAGGCATTCGCTCGCAACTAACGCACGTGCTTGTGTTTGTAGCGCGAGCCGCACAAGACACACATGCGTGTAGTGGTAGCATCCGCTAAACATTTTAATTGACATTGAATCTAAGCTCATTTTAGATATCTATTTCATTTTTAATACCGCTAAAATTTATTTTTAATCAAAAATTAAGTGCCAAACGTTTCATTTGTGAAATAAGGTCAGCAAGTTTTAAAGCAGATAAAAATACTTTGACAGATTATATAAGCTCCGAGCTGTTTACAAATTGTATATTAATGTATGTAGAAATTTCAATTGATTCATATAAGTATTTTTTAAGCTGGATCGTTTCCAACGATGCAGCCTTGATATCAGCGTAAAATAGCGGGCGGTTCAGGTGTTACTAAGTAGGTATGCATGCATGCATACATGTCATCTCCAACTTGCTACTAAATAGTTTCATGGATAATTTAGAATACATCTGGAGGGAAATTGAAATGATCAATGAAATATATTCATGTACTTAAATATCTTCATTACCACATACATTATTAACTTTGTAGTGGAAATAAACTAGAAATAAGAACAACTATTATCAAAATAAAGCTTGATTTAAATGTTATCCAACTTAAAAAGCAAAAAACAACTGAAACAGGTTGGACAGTTCACCGGTGGCTCTGGCGAGCAACTAGTCAAGGGCGTCAAGTGACGCGCCTGGCTACTAAGTTGTGACCGTAACAAATGACTCTGACATCTCCGATTCGCTCAATTCTTTGGAAACGTTCCCTTGTTTAAATTTATACTTGCTGAAGATCCTTATTTCTATTTGTTGTTTGCTGTTATATATGGTGAATCGAAGACATTAACAATTTAACACAAAGCTTAGCTCCGTTGGCCACCATAAGCTCGATCCTCTCAAGGCCGTTAACGCAACACAACGGTAACTTTACGGTACACCGGCATAAGTGCTCGATTACCGGAGCGAGTCACGATTCTATTCAGTCCGTACTGCTAGTCACTTGGATAAAACAAACTGTTATTGTGGCTTCTTCTGACATTCCCGAAAGATCTGTCTTCAACGTTGTATTTAAAATTGAGTAGGAGACAAATAAAATAAAGTTTTGAAAACTTTCGTACCAGATTCAAAACTTTAGAGGTAGTAAGTACATGAACTTAGTTTAGAATATTCTTCATGTTCTTAAGTTTAGTAAACACTTAAGTTGTTTAAAAACAAGTGTTCTTTGAAGAGTGGGTGCATTGTTTTGTATGCAATTATATGAATAGTTTAAGGTTCAAGGTCGCATATTTAGTAGCGGTGTAAGTGCGGTGGTTGGCACCACCTTGCGCCCGGGATCGATAGCGGGCAGACGACGCGCGCCGCGCCGCCATCGCCACCGTGTTCTTACCCGCCTGTGCCACTCTCCGACGCAGTAATCACTATGCGATTATCACCATTGTTACATGATACAGCACCGTTCACGCCTTATACAATCAAATACTTAACACTATGTTAGGATCTCTTAATATTATTTGTTAATGATAATTTAATTACCATCTTTGAAATAAATACGTTTGTTAAGTTTCTGAGATTCAAAATAAATGTTAAAGATGCAAAAGGCTTATAAAATTAATGTTTAACGTTTCATGTGTGGACAGTAGAGAGGGGAGGTAAGATTTATCTAGTTAGCTAGAGTTGAGAGAGCAACAAAATTATCACTCCACACGTGGGTTGCGGTTGCAAGCCGCATTCGTGGCATCTCTTTCCCTCGTTAATGTTTTGAACAACATTAGCATGCCTCTCGTCGCGTTCTACTAAACACTTTCGCAATATTCGAAACTAGTCGATTTTAAAGCCAAGTGCGTATTCGCCAATTACAGAACCCTTTCAAGTGTATCGACACTTCGACACCTGAACCGATCATTGGAAATGTTGCATTCATGCAATTACAAACAACCATACGTCCATTAGTCCTTCGCAAAGATTGTGACTATACTACAATCTTGATGCTTTTAATTATAACCCGTGACGATTTTAAAGGGTACCACCTCATGTTTTTAATTGTAATTTTTAAAGGCATCAAAATGACTTTAGAGAAGAGCAGTTAGCAAGCAGTGACAGCGAAGAGAGGGAGGAGGAAGACGCAACTTGGCAACGTCGCACTCATTCTGCGCGCGCTTTGTTTACAACCGGGCGGGCGAGGCCGTTGCGGTAACACTCATCAACGTCACCCGAATACCACTTCACAACAATTCCGTTTCTTTCTTAGATATAATAGAAACCTTATTGAACATATTGTATTATATTTAATCTAGTACAACATGGAAGTTGTAAAATGTAAGTATTTTCGCCCACAAGAGTTTAGTTCAGCAGATTTGCCTTCGAAGCCTCTCACCCGCGCGCGCGCCCACGTCTGCTGAGTGACGTCACACGCAAGTAGTAGTCCTCACCATCATCGTCATCATCGTAGAGTTGGTAGATAATAAAATAACATTTATGCTGATTTTTCTTAGAGACAACTATCCCAGGCATAGACTGTCTTTGCCCTGACTTTTACATAAGGCAGAGCCTGGGTCGCTAGGACTAGAAACTCAATATTTCGCACAGGGCCAGGGGTTCTTGACGAGTCGTGAGTGATAAGGGAGGATTTTAGGAAATTCACGCGCCCAAGGTTAGAGCTTTTAAGCTTAAAGGGAGAGCTTTTAAGTTTTTAAAAAGTCTTTAAGTTTATAGAGAAACATTAATTAGGTATCACTAAACACAAAGATTCGTCGCATGACGAAAGTCGAAGATGTCGGTCGGTGCACAAATTACAAGAGTAGATGGACCTCGGTCACCCACTTCTCAGCCACGGCTGAAAAGCAGTATCCGAGTTCAATTCAATTTATTTATTTATTTTTGTGAATCACAGTCATGTGAGTACGTATCTATCGATTAAAATGTCCTAAGATCTTGAAAAGTACCAAAAATAATTCTTATCAGGTTTGTTCAGTAACAAAGTTAGACAAGCTAGAACGCTTTAATTTGGTACAGCACAATACGACTATTAGGGCGTCGTTAACAGATCGATACATGGCTACCGGGGCGGTGCGCACGCGCATCAATAAATAGCCCGATCCGGTGCGCGGCCGTCGATACGCGTCACGAACATTTTATTAATAAAACAGTGAACAACGCGCGGGCGCACCGAACGTTCAACAACCCCGTGTTGGCCGCCCGCCTCTTACGTACTCTTTACATAGTTACATCACATGCATGTTGCACGCTACCCTGACCTCATCTACTTATTTAGAAAATTTTGAAAAAATTGCATTCAGAAACGTACAAACAAAACGGTTCCAGTACGTTCTCGGAGGACCGTTATAATATAAGCTGTCATAGACAAGCTGAGGCTGAGAGTCGAGATGGAAGCCATTTTTCCCACGGCCCCGGAGTAAACCAACGCGAATTGCAAAACTTGTGCGTACGTTGATGACATTGTCATGACTTCACTGACACTCGATTCGTTTGTTGTATCTACAAGCTTGAGAGGTAATATAATTGAAAATTGGACGAACTTACCTAAGTGAAGTCCAATTATAATTTTATGAATGTTTGATCAGAAATATAATTGATTTACACTGTAGTAGTTCCGTCTACTATCCGTTGCATCGCGTATGATTTAGAGCTAAAAAAAAAAATTTTTTGTAGAATTTTGCAATTATTTGCTAGCAACCCTAAATGTCACTATTTTAGAGCTGATAATCTCACTGGACTTAAACTCGTTATGGATGGGCTCCCTGGGTTTGGGTGGGTGATTATATTTCTGATCAAACATTCATAAAATTATAATTGGACTTCACTTAGGTAAGTTCGTCCAATTTTCAATTTTATTTCATTTTGATCAGAAATATAATTGATTTACACTGTAGTTGTTTAGAGTTAACTTATTGCATAACGAGTTTGCCGTTAATTACTAGGTGAAAAGGAAAAATCTTAGTCCTTTTTTGAAAGAAAAAAAAAAAAAATTAGGAAAGTAGAATGAGTCTATAATTAAATCAGTTTTGCTCCTAAGTATAATTAATAACATTATCTCTGACGTTCGTCAGTTATGTTAAAGAAAACAGCATAGTTTATAACAGCATAGTTACTAGCTTTTTACTTAATTTTAAAAATTGTTCGGCAAGCCTGTAGTTATTTGGTTACTTTTACTAAAGCTAATTAATACTATCCTTAATTAATGTATCAAATTTAATTGCCTTGTTAATTAGTTTATATATTTATTTTTTGTCTCAGTTGTATACTTAACTTGCTAGTTAAATGTAGATAAAATTAGTTTCTTACTACTAGGATTATTGCACATAATAATTATGTCGCTGCGCAAGTTAAAACTAAGGGTTGATACCTAGGTATACTTAAAGTTATGTCTCCTCGTGTGAGTTCTATGTAGGTACCTACAACTAGTCTAGGTTAAAACAGACTGCACAAAAGAGTTAAGTTGTGAGTCGCCCCCTGGACAGGAACGTTGTAGAATTTAGCAAAGGTCAATAAGTTGTCTGACCAGCCAGCGGTTTTCCTGGTAACATCTAAGGAAACACCTGCTTTATGTATCCTTGGGAGTAGAAAGGGATTTCTAAAACCGTTTGTTTCTTTGTGTTTTGTACAGATATTATCTCACTTAGTTTTATTAGTGAGACCCTTTGAGCAGTCGCCAGTGCTATTAGTGTCTTTTTTGTGAGCATTTCGAAACTAAGTGCCTGGTTAGTTGGTAGTTGAGCTAAGTAGTTCAATACCCTTGTGGGTTCCATGTATCTGTGTATTTAACTAAAGCTGGTTTAAGTAGAAATACGCCCCTTAAGAATCTCTTTATGCGGTCGTCAGTCCCCACTTTCTCGTCCCTTACAAGGGACAAGGCTGATTTGTGAGAGTTGAGGGTACTGAAACTGTCGCCTTTTTCGAACTTTAGTGTAAGAAATTTTATATTATAGGAAACCGCCGCTAGAAGAGATTCTTGGTCATGTGAGTGACAACTCCCACCAGCTTTTGTAAGTAGAGTTATATTGTTTCATGGTTCCTGGTGATATGGAAACCATATCACCAGGAACCATGTTAGTGAACTTTCTGACAAACCTCGGCGTCGGAATGCTGATCGCAGAATATGCTCGCCGCCAGGGTAAGGTGACTGCTCAATGGGTGTTTTGCCTTTCACTTTTTTAATTTTCTGAAGACATTTTAATATGAGATAAAAAGGTGAGGAGGCATAAAAAAAATATGGCTTCCAGTCAATTGTGAATGCGTCTATGTTCTTTTAGGTGCATTTCTTATTGATTCTAGATACAAGTAAGTCTAATTCTAGGGTACCAAATCAATTTTTTAAGAGTGAGAAAGTCGCATCGTTCAATTCCCACTTGGTATCAATGTGTTGCGAGACTTTTTGTCTGCAAACACAGTTTCTTTCGATTTAATGTAAGAAGCATAGATTTGAATGTCTCTATACTCGCACCAATCCCAGATGGCTCTGGCGATTTTATTAAGGTGTGGGAATTGGACGCTACCTATTTGTTGATACATGCAATGGCGGTAGTGTTGTCGATTCGTAGTATATTACAATGGTTTGATGATTTGGCAAAGTATTTTAGCCCAAAGAAGGCTGCGGTTAGTTCAAGTTGGTTGATGTGAAGGACTTGTTCTTCCATGGACCAGAATCCGCCAGCACTTTCGCCATTGCAATAAATTCCCCGCCGGTCAGTGAGGGATCTGCGAAGATTTCTAGTGTAAATTGTTTAGGGCAGATACCCTTACAAATGTCTACATTTTTCAACCACCATTCTATGTCTGGTAAAATTATACTGGGTATGATCATGGTGGCTTCATAGTTGTCATGGTTATGTAACAGGGCCAGGTATTTTTCTCCTTTCATATTTTTTATGTGTGCTGGACGCCCAATATCTTTGCAAAGTATTTTATCTTGCAATATTCTAGAGTGTGGAATTTTTAAGTAAAGATGATATATGGGTGATTTTTTCTTGTGGTAATTCAAAGGTTATATTGTAAGTATTTATCTTATATATATATATTTATAAACCTAGAAACTTGCAAGATGTGGTATAAGAGAGCTTTTTTCAAAGTTGACTATGAGTCCAAGGCATTGAAACATGTGTAGTGTTGCATTACGATTGACAATGCACT
The DNA here is from genome assembly GCA_907269075.1 of Idaea aversata. NCBI lineage: Eukaryota > Metazoa > Arthropoda > Insecta > Lepidoptera > Geometridae > Idaea > Idaea aversata. The sequence goes on from OU026087.1 coordinate 14,819,492, forward strand.
CTTCGTAGGTTCTTCCGATGCAAAGATAATCATCAAGGTACATTGTTAATAGATGGCCTTGACTACGAAGGTAGCCCCACACGGGCTTCAATAATTTAGTAAAAACACTACAAACACGGACAGTATGGAAGTGCTGTAAACTCATACAAATCGCCTTTAAATTGGAATCTAAAATATTTTCTATGATCTGGAGCTAGATAGATGGATAAATTCCATATTGTAAACGCCATATTCAAATTACATTAAATAAAAACAAAGCTGTCTTTGTCTGAAAAGTCAAAAGTATGAGCTATTGTATTAGAAAGTGTGATCCTTTTAGGTCTATAACGCACATATAAAGTATCAGTTATTTTTCATCCAAAGGTTGCCTGGAAGAAATCCTTATCGCTGAAAGCGATAAGGCCACCCCTTTGTGCAACTTGTACTTTCTAGCTATTACTTTACTTTGCTTTGTGTATTTATATGTTCCTTACTGTGTTGTACAAATAAAGTTATCTATCTATCTATCTATAAAAGTCCTTATTAATGATTTTGATGTCTTCCATCTTAAAATGTTCTACAGCAATGAATTTATTCGAGTTTTTTAAGGGATGAATCTAACCGTTAGGTTTTTGTCTTATGAAGACAAGTATGGGGTTTGTGCAGCTCCTAGTTTCACTAAATTATTTATGGCCTCCGGCATGTCATACTTATGACATCAGTAACATGCAGGACCCACTTGGGTGTGCTATTACTAGGTAAGTAATTTTTTGTTGGCAATGATATAAAAGGTATGTGGTAACCTCTAATCCAATGTAATAAGATGGGGTCACAAGTGACCTTTTTCCAACAAAGGACAAAATTAGCAGTATTGCCGGCATGTACCTGGTCTAGCGCCTAGTGTGGGCACCTCGTGTTGGAGCTCTCACGGAGTGCAACTGATGTGGGTTCTGGCGGCTTGATGGAAGATGAGCATAAGTTCCTCGGGTTCAGCCCCCCCCCCTTTTTGCTGCAGGTCGGGTTGGCAGCCGAGGCTGGGTCTGTGGTGGACCATAGCGGTTTCCCATCGGTTTTGCATTGGCGAGTTTTGTTACCAGAGGTCTGGCAATTGCCTTTTTAATTTGAGTCAATGATTTTATAGGCTCTTGGTTTCTTCTTATCTTAGACGAAAAGATCATTTCCATATAGAAATTCATCTCTTTTGATTTTTTCAACTAGGTTATTCAAGTTTCTGTCTAGGAGTGACGATATTAGGAGTTTTCTTGTTTTTATATTGTTGATGTCATTTCGAAGTATGGTAGCATAACTCAGTTTTCTCAGGTTTGATGGGTCGACAATATCTTGCACCATGAGGTTGGTCATGACTCCTCCAGTGATGGCCGTGGTCCCACCTATTTGATTTTGTATGGCCTCTAGGGCTCTGTCCTGACTTTTTGGAGTCGGTGAGAATGTTCTTGACTTCGTCGTTGAGTGCAAGGATGATCCTCAAGAAGGGTGCCGTTTTTGGGTATTTTATAATTTATGTTCCTGAGATATTCTTTTTCTCTTCTTTTTTGAGGCCATTTAGGTGAGATGATTGATAATGTGTTTTCGGCCTGAACTGATTTTGGTATGTAAGTTGCCTTTGAACTTATCGAGCTAATTATTCTTCATAGTTCATGTTTTTTTTAAAAAGTGAGTTTCAGGGTCCGGATGTGCTGGAATAGAAACACTATTGTTTAATTATTTCTCAAAAGGAAGAAAAAGAAGAAACCCGCTGAATGTATTCGGTGTTTTATGAAGGTCTGGGATGTATATGGAGTTATTCCATACCCTGTCAAAAGTAAGGTATCTCGTACCACGACAAACTTAAGGTGTCTCATGCCCCTCAAGGTTATGGTATCTCGTAACAAATTGAACTTGAGGTATCTCGTACCAAGTCGAATTTGAGGTATCTCGTACCAAGTCGAACTTGAGGTATCTCGAGCCAAATCGAACTTTAGGTATCTCGTACCAAATCGAACTTTAGGTATCTCGTACCAAATCGAACTTGAGGTATCTCGTGCCGAATTGAACTTAAGGTATCTCGTACCAATATGAACTTGAGGTAGGTATCTCGTACCACATCAAAAAACTACGGTATCTCGTACCGCGTCGACACTAAGGTATCTCGTACCGTGTCAGGAGTCAAAACTAAAGTATCTCGTACTAGTTTTGATCTTAGTGCGGAGGTATCTCGTACCTACAGGCACTCACAGGATTCGCTCGAGGAATCATAAGTCGGCATGTGTTTTTTGAGGTTATGACTATGTTGTATTGGAAACATCACGGATTTTCCTTTACCTTCATTTTTCGGGGACGGGGGTTGCGAATGTTCTGGTGAACGCGAATGTTCTGGTGAGCGCGAGCGTTCCGGGTTTTGTGAAACCACTGATGCTGCTTGCTACGCTCACTGCGCTGACGCTATCTTCAGAACCCCGGTTTTTGGGGCTGTGACGTCGCCCGTCGCGTTTTTTGGTCTTCGTACGTTTCTTCTTGTATTTTACTATCTTCTTCATGATTTTGTTTCCTGTTTTCATGGTTAATTATGCACTAAAAAAGATTTTTCACGGAACGAACACGATGCGCGGGAATCGCGAACGAAAAGTGACATTTAGGGTTGCTAGCAAATAATTGCAAAATTCTACAAAAAATTTTTTTTTTTAGCTCTAAATCATACGCGATGCAACGGATAGTAGACGGAACTACTACAGTGTAAATCAATTATATTTCTGATCAAAATGAAATAAAATTGAAATTAAAAATAAGTATGCAAACATCAACTACATTTAACGTAATAACATCAATCATTTTACTTATTAAATAGCAATATATTTATCGATTATAACATAATAAATGGAATAAAGTAAGTACATAAAACATCAAGACATTTACTTTTAGTCATAGATGGCATAACTTCTCACAATGACTGCGAACAGCGCGCGCGCACCGCACTCAACCCACGCGTGACCCTAAACTACTAATTAATCAACATAACGTACTGTTTCTGCACTATCGTCATTGACTCTATTTTTAGGCTTTTACTACGAAGAATTCTATCTAACTTTACGGAAACGGTTTTAATATTGCTGATAATATTCTACCTGCTGATATACCAGCGTAAAACTGGTCATTACTTAACATTATTCATAAATCTATACTAATATTATAAAGCTGAAGAGTTTGTTTGTTTGTTTGAACGCGCTAATCCCAGGAACTGCTGGTTCGAATTGAAAAATTATTTTTGTGTTGGATAGTCCATTATCGAGGAAGGTTATAGGCTACTTTTTATCCCGATATTACCACGGGATCGGGAGCTACGCGGGTGAAACCGCGGAGCGCAGCTAGTGAAGAATAAGCAGTGACAGTCAATTCTTTTTATTATGTTCAAAAAATTGAGTAAAAATTGCTTAGAGCGGAAGGACAAAACTTTATCTTTATAGTATGTAGTTATTATCATCATAAACAGATCTCAAACGATGAGATAATGTTTGTAATAGATAACAAAACGTAGGCAACTACATCGACAGTGACGATTACTAGCTTTGGAAATATAATGTATTTTGTTTAATTTTATTTGACTTAATTTGGATTATGAAGGCAAGCTGAAACATGATTATATTGTGGTTTATTTTAATGCAGGGTTAGTCCATGTAGTTGAAGGACGGGTATGGGACAAGGGGGCATGTCAGACGGCACTCGGTAGGCAGCACGCATTGCGGCGGGTCAACGACTGCGCCCCGGTCAGCGGCAAAGCCTGACTGAGGTGAAACAATCCATCTAGTCCATTCGACACGGCAGCCGCCGACGGAATCACTGCACGACAACTCAGATGGCTGGCGACCACTGCACCGCACTGCCACATTCCGTTCGATGATTGATATTGATTGCGACCTGCCTGAGCAGGGAAACAAATCTTGGAAATACTGAGAAACCAGAGCAACTAGAGAAACTAGAGCGTTGACTGGTCGACAAGTTATGAAGCCGTACGAAATGCTCCGTCAGCAGTACATTTACATACTATGTTTGTGTGTGAACATTATATGCGATACGATAAACAGGCTCATTGTCACAGTAACACTGATAAGGTGACAGATACATACTTCTACGAAAAGCATGTTACGTGGCATATTTCAGCTAAAATTAACATCAGCAATAAATTACCGATATTTATAACACACTCAGAAACTAAGACTGTAAGCACAGAATACATAAGTTCTTAGGGTGTGTGTGAAACCTGCTCGGAGTACAGTCCTTGAACATCTGTCCATATAATGGGCTGCACTGCACGCATATAAGCAGGACATGTGCAATGAGGATCAGGTGTCGCGCCGCACTGACCGCGGGCAAACCCGGCGTAACGTGTTATCGACTCCTGATGGCCTCCAAACGTAACAGGAAAGTAAAAACTACATTTTATTACATCTACCAAATAAACTGCATGCATGCATGCATGCGTTGAATTAGGCAAAGGCAGTGTGTCTATCAGAAGTAATAAAATCGAAGGGAACGATTAAGAGGCAAATATAACTAAAGTGAAACATGGAGCAAAAACATTTCTTTAATCAAAGTTAAAATGTACCTAGTATTACAACATTGTTCACAATCCTCAATACTACCTGACAACATAATCTTAAACAAATAGATAGGAATTAGTGTTTTCCGAATATTATGTACACATTAGAGCGATGAAATTAGGAGAAAACCCTTGTATTGAATCGTCAAAAGTCATCAAGCAAAGTCTCAATGGATTAATCGGCTAATTAATTAGTTTACTCTCATTACTCCGCAGTCACAGCGTCTAGACATTTTCCGGCTTTGTTTTAAGCCAAAGAGCTTACGGAATACGAGTTGATGGAGCTTTTAGATCATTACAGTGGATCTAAGGATCAGTTCAAAGATTACAACGTTTTTGTAAAGATACAAGGATCGTTAGAAGATAATGTAAAAACAAACAGCCAAGAGATTAACGGCACTAAAAGGTGGCACTACAGGAGCGTTCTAAAGAAAACCCACTAAAAGAGTTGTTTATATTGACCTCCTCAATGAACTTGGGATATTTTACTAGAAGCTGGCATTGTTCCAAAAGCATGAAGTCGTCTAAGGAAAACGGTGAGTCGATTGATCAGTTACCGGAGCGGAGGCGGGAAACTACGGGATAATAATGTAATGACTAACAAGATATCAAAATGTGTCAATTGTTATGACGGCAATGTGGTGCTGGTGGTCGGACCACTTATCCATAACGAGGGTCGTTCACTGGTTTTAGGGGTTTTGTAAGGTTGCCGTTGCGGATTCACGTGCCAACTTATTTTCGAGAGAACGACATATTTTAAATGGTTTTGGGTTAACCGTTAACCGATCTCTCCTTTTCATTCAGACCCTGCAAAAAGCTGGAGAGTAATAAAAACTTATATGTATATAATTTACGTGTGTTAGTTAGCCATCACGTTGGAAATAGGAATGAAAGGCTAATTGTGCGTATGAGAATTCTAATAACTTGAGGTATTTGACCTAGTTATTAAAATATGGTTAGCATAAGCAATTATGGTATATAGTACTAGGGTCTGGCGACTTATGTTTGATTGCGACCGAATAGTTTAGATAAGGCTAGCGCTAGAGGGTTAAGATGTAGCGTTACTGTATGAAGTTGGGTCGGGGTTTGTATACGGCGTGCAAGCACCGCGGGTGGGGGCGGTGTATCGATCAGCGAGAAGCGTTCGGCAGCGGCAGCAGGACGCCGCGACGCGACGCGGGTCTTTCCTGCACCCCGCACACTGGTAGGTGCCACTTATCGCCGTCTTCACACACAATTTATCGCATGTCGCAATCGGCGACGATGTTTGTATACACGGTTATGATGCTCCTTGCCGTTTATGTTGGTATGAGACGATTAAATCATAAAAAATACTGATATTAGATTTTATTTTTTACATTCATGTTAGATTTGCGTAACATGATTGATTATATTATACGGCGTATATTCGAGTAATATGAGAATTAAATAATCGTTAAATACTCCTTGTGCTAAAGTTGTGCTAATTGTTTTGTAAACGTTAGGGGTGCGAACACGTCCCCCTGGTTTGTCAAGTTGCGGTCTCCAGTCAAACATATTGGAATTTCTCATACATGTTTGTATGTTATTTAATTAAAGTGTTTAGTTTTGACACCGATTGTGTAGATTTGTTACTATGTTTGTGGATTAGAATATCTGTGAGAAGTATTCTCAGAAATTATATTGATTACCGCAGCCGCGACATACACGCTAGTCGATCAGTAGAACTTCTTATTCATAAGAAATTGAAGAACGTACTTTAAATGTGTTTGTTTGAATTTCGACCGAAGGATTTAATTATTTATCGTATGTATATCCGTGTTGTGTATCGAGCGCGAGCGTGGCTGTGGTGGTGCGAAGGTGTTCCTTGACGACACGTTTGTGTACGCCTGCTCCGCGTAAATGAGCGGGTGCGGCGGTATGCGGGGCCAAGGGACCAATAGGCGCGGACAAGGGGTGCGATCGATAGCGCCGCCCGCGTCCGCTCCCGCGTCCGCTGCCGCTCCATCCGCCCGCCCGCACCGGCATGCAGCTGCGCTCCTTTCCCGCCCTGTCAAGTGCTCAAGTATCTCGAGAGGAGCTCGTCTCACCGCGCTACCCTCACTCTCAGACACTCAAAAACTCCACAAACAGACCGGTGAACTAAGACACCGCTTTTTATCCTTTACGTTATGCGAAAAAAATTATGCATCTTGTTCCATGAATTTTAAACATCCGTATTAAATGATTACGCATCAGAAGCAGTGTCTTCTACTTCTAAATATTAAGCAGTTATGGTGAGCTAAGTAAGATTACTCTTACGATTCCATCGACTAATAGCCCAATATCTCCGATAATTAAGTTTAAATATCGATATGATGCGACAGTAGCAGCTAGCGAGTATAACCATATAATTTGAATAATGAATGCGACCGGTACCGGTAGGCCACAAGGGTTGCACCTTGACACCCCTTGAACTGTACCCGTCCCACCCCCGAGCTATATTTGCATTGGTCACTCGACCGACCAGGTGTTGTCATGTTCCACATAATTGGAAGGTCAATCTTATTCATTGATTAATGACAATAAATATTCATGTTTGATCGTTGAGTAACATAAGTCATAATTATTTGCAAATTAGCTAACTACATTATTATTTGAAGAGATATTAGAATCAAACTAATCCTTTAGAAGCCTAATAACGTAAATAAGTTCCAAGAACATAAACAAACATGAATAAACATAAAATCCGCAACTTCATCTCGCTAATTTCTCATGAGGATAAACATAATTTTCCGAAGGAGTTTGAGTGTAATTAACAATTTAGTGCTTAAGTGTGACCTTCATTAATGTTATTAGTGAGTTGGTCGAGTTGTGACGCCCACACGGCACACCACACAGGCAGGGCAGGGTGGGTAACGTGACATTTGAACCTCCCCCTCCCCCTGCGCCCCCGCGGCCCGCACTTCGACCGGCCCGCACGTGCCTCTGCCTCAGCCTGCCTGCCTGCCTTCACTATGCTCAATAATCATAAACGGACTCTCATCACGTTTCATAGTAAACACTGTTACTATAACATTCAACGTTCCATTTTCGTCGAAAAAGGAAATTATAAAAAAGAAAATCTTTGATCCCAAACTTATTTTGATTGAAATGTTAATGAGTGCTTAAGAACATGTTGAAGTGAAGACCGTCAGCAGTATCCAGCACTCAAGGACAGGTCGGTTAAAACGAAGAAACCATCGAAATTTGTCTACAACGAGCGTTGTATGTAAAACACCGGCAAGGGCGTTTATTCGAGCCTCCTCAACGATTAAGGGTAGGGAGACCGTAGCAACAGGGAGGTGGAATGCAGGGCTGGCCTAAACAGATTATCCGGTGTCGCCTCCGGCCAGACGTTAATCTCCACGCAAACAGCCTCACGTACATCGGCACCGGCCACCACCGGCAACAACGGGCCCGAGATCTCAACGACAGATAACACCAGATGTGTTAATATTTGTTTTTATAGGGAATTCGCTAATATCATATTTTGTAATGACCATTAAACGTTTCATAATGGCATAATCTCCTCGTTTGAGTAACTTGTACATGTATTTATGTTTAATGTGCGAGTTTCACATAATTAATTACAAACACGTTAATGTTATGCTGAGCCTTGTTAAACTCTGGTATTGTTTCTCCTTTAGTCGTTGGTTTACTATCAATCGATAGATTTTAAACGCGCAGTCAGTTGAACGGGATATTGCCTTACTTTCAGTTATTTCCGTCCACTAGCGTCAGTTATCGGCAATATACGACATAAATGCACAAATAAAGTTACCTCTACGTTTTTAATTATTTTTAAAAGATGGTGTGACACAACTCTAAACGCTGCAATAAAATATACAATTATAACCCAATTTTAAATGTCAGCAATAAAACAAATAGATGTGAAATTCTAAATGAATCACGTAACGGTAGAAATACTTTTAAAGAACATGAAGTAAAGGGTTATGGTTATGAGTTTGAGCAAGCGTATAATTCCGTAATGTCACGCACACACTCGACTGTGTCTTAAATATCTGATATCTATGCAGGGTTATTGGTTGTCATATAAGCAAGCGAATAAGGACCACTTCTGTGCACCTAAACAATTTTTGTTCTACGACTAGGAAATTGAAGCATTTTTTTGAAAATTTTGATGAGTAAATTCGAAAAATAAAATCTTTTAAAATCATCTTTTTTTTAAAACAATGATCATTCAGACATAAAACAGTAGGTAAATGACCTCTACGTGTGAGAAATAGCTAATTTTTAGGTAAAAATAACCTCAAAATTATCAAAAAATGTTCGAATTTCCAAAAGCCGTAAAACAAAAATTGTTTGATAGGTGCACAGAAGTGGCCCTTAACAGCTTGCTAGTATAATTACCAATAACCCTGTAAATATATTTATAAAAACGTATCTTCACCGACCATCCCATATTGTCAATAAAACCCAATAATAAATAACGTACCGCATTAAATCTATCTAACGGAGCAACGTCAGGACGCGGACGTCCTTGCGGTTCCCGTTTCCATATAAGCGGAAACTGGGTGACCGGCAAGATTTATACTCTGACAATAAAGGATTTATTTTTATTGGATACACATTATGGTGGTACTACTTATTCTATCGGCGATAGATAATAAAAAAACAAGCATCAATAGATCAAATATGTTCGGTTAATTATAGATGAAAGTATACCTATGAAATGCCAATTACCAGGTTAAAAAATGTTATAAAGCAAAAATTCTGCGGTAATTCTTCGTCGTATCTGAATAATAAGAACCAATGGACCTGACTTTCATTGCACCATTTCAAAATCTGTTCAAAATTTTGAATCTAGACTTTTGAGAGCATGATCCCCTTGTTCCTTCTTCTCATTGGTGGGCGCATTTCGAAAGCACACATCCTAACTTAATTTTTAAGACGTTTTTAATGTGATGTAAATGAATCCATATAAATAAAGAATTTTGACTTTGACATCCATTGGGGAAATGCCGCTTGTTAGTTATTTTTGCCGATAGATGTTTATTTGTAAAACTGTTATGGTAATCATGTAATGAAGGCATCGTTTACACTCACTGGTATAATATACTATAATTATGATGCGTAACAAGGAACGGAAGTACGTACGCGCCAGTCAGACCCACGAACTGCCCCGCCCCGGGAACGTAATCTTTAAGAATTGTAAACAGTATCATATTATTAAATCCTATAGAAATGGAAATGGACGCAGTTTTCCCACGCTCGCCGCCGTCAGCGTCATCGTGCGAAGTATTCTAACCAGTCAGTAGTTACGGAACAAAACATACAAGCTTGGTTCGGCATGTTTCCGATCAAGTCTTGAACATTATCATCCCCCCCCCCATTATCTGATTAGCGCACAGAAAATCACGAAACTGTTGAATTTGTACACAAGTTAAATTTCCTTCATTTAAAAACGGTAATACTAGAGTAGAATATCAATGAAGCTATGTAATTTATGACGTCCTCATTGAGTAAACATAGCGATTGATCGTCAAAGCATTATGTCTACGCGAATATAAGGCAGCGCGAACGTAGTTAGTTTACAGGCACTTAGCATATTGGTGTGATATTACACAACTTTCCTGTGTCTGTTAAACGTTTACTATACATAATAATCATAGAAGGTATTGTTTTACTCATATAATCAGTTAACATGAATAACTTGGGTTAAGTTAATGGTAATTCACAAGGTCGTCTTCCGTTCCGTCAGAGTAAACATTCAGAAACGAATAGAAGTGGTCAACAATTCAATAGAATGAGTAGTGCGATTATCAAATCTATCCAAGCGACCGACGGCGGACTGCTACCAAGCTATCGAATGGTATACCAGGTCGGTAATAGAAACGCAAGGCCGAAACAATTGAGATGATCACGGCCACGAACACGCGTCCATTGATCATCATCAGCCACACTCTTGTGCAGAAGATATACAAGCTTTCTCCAGGGGCACATTTCTAAACGACAACCAAAGACGGCAACTCGCACATTTATATTCAGTTCAAATACACTGTACAAATGAAGCGCAAGACAAAAACAATGAGCGAAGGAAGATCTAAATAAATCCGTTTATGTAGATTTATGTCACGATCTATTTTTGTATTCGACCGGTGGTGACGCGTGAACTTGTCCGCGAGAGGGCGCCACGTAGGAAGCAATGCGCATACGACACGAGCTCATTGATTTCAATGAAAGAGGAAAACGTTATATGTTTTGTCATAATCCTGAGTAGTTAGTCATTTACGCTTTGTTTGCGTATTTTACGACAAAATAAAATTGTCATAGTTTGGCGAGATAGTGCTTTGGTTTTAATACCAAAATGTCACCAACGACTAAATGTTATAAATCCCACACACATAAAACGGATACAAATGTATTCACGCGTCGTGTGTAACACGAGTGTCTTACCTCGTACGTAGCACGTTGACACACAAACTAAATAAAAGTAGGTGTCAGATCGTCTAGTGTTATTCAAGTGACTATCAAAGCGATATCGGTCCAAAATAAAGATCACACATAGTCTACCTACGTAAGTAGGTTAGGTATGTGTTGATACATATCACCGACACACTGCAATAACTAAGTAGTCTCAAGCACTTGGTAATACGTCAACACCACCTGTTGCTTCAAAGTTTGTCAACTTCAGGTTGTGTTGTGAGCGTCTGATTGATGAGAAAAACATCGAAGTTTTTACAACTATTCTTTCACTTTTTGCCGAGGTTTTTAAGTTTTTAGCCGACGTTTGCGACTACATCTATGGCATGATTGTCTGGTGCCCATATTACAAGCCTCAATATATATAAAAAAGCTTAAGTTGAAGTGTTACAATGTGCATCCTTATCGTTCAAAGCGATCCTTTCATGCAACCTTTGACCTATTTGCTTAGTTTGGGGCTAGATGGGGTTGATCTTTTCGCAAATTAGGCGTAAAGTATAGTTATGAAATGTATTGTATAACATCAACATTGCGTTAATGTTTACAAGCTGTAATACCACATATTTATCGTATTGTTTATCTACAAAACGAAGTAACGATTCATAATAGATCGTAAACTCGACCTCACCACTTGTGGTTACTTGGCAATAATACGCCACTATCAGAAGATAATAAAACGATAATTATATTAAATAACATTCGGCGCCAGAGTTTGCTAAGTACTCTACAATATGTAAGTGGGGATAGTGGTGGGCACTAACTTCTGTAGGGAGGTATCACGTGTTCCATTGTACCGACTCGTTATCGATTCTCATCTACAGATAAACTGGGTCGAAATCCGAGTTAATCTGCTGAAAGGGATACTTCGTCGAGATAAAATTTGATCCGTGAAGATTCAAACGAGTAACAAGCGTCAGAGGGCGGCCCAGTAAAGAGGCCGACGACACCACTACCCGCCCCGAGCGCGGCAAATTGGGCGGGCGGGTGTAACACCACGGATATCTAGTCCTTATAACTCGTGACCGCACTGTGGCCCTGTCGTTATGTCGACACTTTGCCGCTCTGCCGCATTTATAAAGGATTTTCCTTCACTTTGTACAATGAAATGAAGACGTGCAACGACATGATTTGATACCGAACTCTTGGAGGCACTATTTTACATAATATTACTCCGAAAGATGGATGATATCTCGAGGGATTCAAGTTTGGTCGACCCTCATCAACTTCTAGATACCGCATTCCTTTGTTCTCTACTGCAGATTATAAGTCTGTTAGTTTTAAATAAAAACGAGGAATATTAAACATTTTAAAATGCACAATTTTAATCCAGTCCGTTGATTACAAAAAGCGGATGGTCTATCTGTACAAGTTTGCAATTCGTTCATTAAGTAGATTAGTTGCGCGACGCTGGGGTTTTTGGCCATTGTGCTCAGCAAGTGGGAGTTTGTACCTACTGAGACGACAACGCTGGGCGTGAGGTGCGGGTGGGGTCGCTCGGTACTACATCTTTATCTCCACGTTAATTGTCGAGATACTTGTGTCTGGTGTAGTTAACGAGCTGTAAACTTGAGCTATTGTTCGTCTTGTCTGCTACACCCGGCAACATCTGATCGTCTCTTTAACTAAATTTATTACTAAATATGCTATCTAAGACATCTATTGTATTAGCCTTTACCATTGCAACAGTAACTCAATACAAATCAAATAGATTGAAAAGTTTAAACAGTTTGTCATGTCATTGTTTGGTTAAGTAAAGGGGTTTTAAAGTAAAATAAATGTAACTTACGGCTTGCGGTGGCGATAAGTTCAGGTGCGACGAGTCCATTGAGGTCGGGCTCTTCGCCGTACCAGAATATCCATAGTTCCTTGGCAGCGCGGAGCGAGAGCGGCGGCGGCGCAGGGGCGGCAGTCTCGTAGATGTCGGGCGGCTGCGGTGCCGGCACGCGCCGCCACACGCACAGGATGTCCCCGGCGAGGCAGCGCGCGTAGCTGCTGATCACCGGGTCCGCCAGCGGAGCCCCAGCTCCCGCCCCGCATTCCTCGCCCTCTCCGCCGCTACTCTCGCCCCACACTAACTTACGCCATTTTATGCCATATAGTTCCGTCTGAAACAATCAAATTAAATGGCGTAAGGCATTTATCAAATGAAACGCTCTCACTAAAAGGAGCAACACGAATAAAGGTGTTACCAATGCCACTCCAACTAGGATTCAGCAATTGTTCTCGGTGCGGTTTTGGCAAATGTTCAAGAGCAAGGAAGACTAGTAGCTAATAATCCGGAAGATACGTGATGATAGCTAAAACTACGACTTCAACTATAATTTCCTATAGGATATATTTCTACCCGCGTTTTGCGTTATGTAGAACCATAACACGTGACTAGCGTATGCCATAAAAAGATGATAATCTGTGAGATCAATAAATACATGGTGGGTGACCTCATTTAACTTGTGCCTAATGAGCTGCGGATGTTTCATTTAACTATTTATATAAAATATGAAGAGTCCAGCATCTTACCAAAATTAAAACAGGTACATTTTGTAAAAAGAAAAATAAACTGTAAACGTTCAAGGCCGGCAGCTCAACAATGTTGGCAAATATTATTTCAAGAATTTCGGTATCCCTTTCGTTCGGGTATAAGTGGTTAATAATGAACAAAGTGCAAATACAGCGAGGTTGAAGTCCACAAGGCATCAGCAGCGAGCGGCAGCCGGCAGGTGGGATGCCGACCTTGAACATGCAAATATTTCGACGGGTCATAAACCTATTGTCCTCAGTCTGTTCAGAATAAACTAGCAGCTTCGCAACAACAAACTCGATAACTGCTTTAGGTAGCGTTTAGGTTCTTCTAGGAAACGTACAAGATATACAAAGCGATGACAGCACGATCAGATCAGTCACGATAATTTGTAAAATAATAGGAAACAGTTTATTTCGGTATTGGGCAAGGAAATGAAGGCGATTGTCGTGAGGTGGTATCGCATACATCTGCAGCGAGCGGAAGGGGCTCGTCGCACCTGGCAGACGCGCGTGGGGTCGCCCGCGCCGCACCCGCCGCGCCGAGACCGGAGCCCCGTCTAGTCCGTACCGCGACCGAGGGGAGGATCCGCTCCAAACGGGTTTACTACTCCAAATGACGGGGTTATTGCTCCTATACCCATAACGCCACCGTTAAACTGCTTAGATATAAAATTGTAAATGAACACTTTTCAAGGAATGTAAAGATCGTACGTGTTGTAGAAAGCCAAGGTTTTATTACGGTTTTTATTGGCTACCACTAAATCGTTATTAACAAGTCAGTGTTGAATGGCTCATTTTGTAATTTTGTTGTAAAGTTGCAAAGTGCAAAGTAAGCGTACTTTGCACCAACATTAATATTATAGTAGAGGTAGGTAGAGTATTTTATAAATTAATCGTCGATTACTTTTACTATTATATTATTACCGATAAAAATAGCTTGATTGTTCGTAATAACGACGATGGTATAATAGTTGTTCACATTCCTCGCAGTAAGTTCGCCAGCGGCCTACGCTACTACTGTATAACAAAACAACATGTGAAAGAATGCGCTAAGCCCGGTGTGTTAGAACGTTCATCGGGCCTCGGCCGCTTTCTAACGCGCCCGCCCCGATGCGCCTGCGCAACATCGCTTCACTTTCTATTGTACACCAACGGCAAAGTGACGACGGCTATTCATTTGAAACAATTTGATTTTATTATAATTAAGTGTAGCCGTATAACAATGATACGATCAAATGGGGGTTTGTTAATGAAAGCGTAAGTAATAGGGGGTGATTGTAATCAATGTTTGACGTTTATGTAACAAACACGTGAAGAAGGAAGCGGTCAGTGAGTGAGTACCAGCAGTCAGCAGACAGGCTATCAGCACGCAAGTTTATCAAATATGATTTTTATTTTATACCTAGTTGGCTTTGGAATGGTTATAGTTAATGCGGATACAAACTACAAAATAAAAGGTCGATGTTCTTCACCAGGAAATGAAATATATGACATTGAGATACATACAACGGAAAAGGAGAATATGTATTTATAAAACATCGCGATTGCACCACCATCTAGGCTGAACTAGATATTACGCAAACATAATTCATCGTCAAGAGCTCACGAACTTTGTCCGCTTAAATCTGCGGTTGAATTTAAAATGTAAAACGTGGACGGATGGACGAGCAGACACCAAGGCGAGCGATAACAGCCGGATAGAGACGGGGAAAAGCCGGATCTTTTCCGGAAAATGCCGCTGTAACCCGCCTTTAAGCCACCCCCAGTTAGTGCGCTTCAAGCGGCCGCTACAAAACTTCCCAGTCAAATACAAATGGGTGTATTATAATGTTTCAGATATAATGGTTTCGCTGGCTGTATTGTTGGGATAAACCGTATTATGAAGAAGATTCCAATAGAAACATAATTAAGCGACGATAATCTTCGTTAGTGACTTTCTAGCAGGGTTTTGAAAATATCCGATATTTATAATAAATATCAAAATATCGGATTTTTTTTATATATATCAAAAATGTGATATTTACATGATATTTATCCATTTTGTATGAGAGTCATATTGTTATTATATTGTATTATTTATGTATACTGTTTGCATAGCTATCAAGAAAGAAAAATCAACTCAAAAACATAAAATATTCTTATAAATCAGAAAAATCTATTAAAATCTTAAGCAACATCAGGTAAAATCAACTCAAAAAGGTAAAATCTTATAAATTCCAATCATTCAATGGCTTCATTAATCTTCTGAATACCTACACTAATACTTAAAATACCTAAACTTACTATTAGGGAGTATGTTTTAACTTTACTCTAACGCCATCTATATTTAGGATGGAGAACTACAGTAGAAAACTGCAAAACATGACTTATTTTCATAAATTTTTTAAACAATTTTTGTATTGATATATATCACAAAAAACCCTTTGATATATATCGGATATATATCATGATATATATCCTCGAACCCTGCTTTCTAGAAGCAATATCCATTGACGAAGTCTTGAATAGCTTCAGCGAAAGCATTCGAAACATTTTCAAACAATTCTATTTATTGGATGTTATTTCTGCAGTCTGACAGTAATCTAGGCTAACAAGGTAAGTAACACAGACCATTCTAAATTCCGGTCAAAGCTCGAACGTGAATCAGCTTTCATTTAAAATGTACGAATAGTTTAGGCACGGATATTATGAAAGTAAAATTTACACACCCAATAGAGTCCCATCTCACTGGATAGTTTTACTCTACCATTCCTAAAGTCTAAACATGGCCAATAATAGACATTTATGAGATGGAGATTACATAATTAGTTTATCTGATAATTAATGCCTTTTACGAATCTAAGAGGAATCAAAAAGGGCTTTATAGTAGCTGATTGTAGCTATTGCGAGAAAGTAATACTTAGTCTTTTTTGACTTTCATCAGGATAACATAGAAAATCAGCGTAAAATTGTTTGCTAGCTTGAATCAGGATTCATGAGGAAGTAAAATGGGTGACTATAATTAATTCTTCCTAAAAATATGGCTTAGTAAAAAATGTTACGGGCAATGAAGATGTAATAATAGGAAAACATTAAAGCGTTAATCCCGTAAACCGTTCATAACCTACAACGGAAAGAATTGCATGTCCAAAAAAGTCGAGCACCGCTAGTCGAGTGAGCGGGACGGGTGCACTCGGTGCGAATGAAACGGATGGTGTCGCGAAAGTGAGAGGAGGCGAGGTGCGGAGCGGCAACAGCGCAAGTTACGTTACTGGACTATTGCAGGGGTAAACAATCGAATCGAGAATAGGTGATAGATATGTGACGATTGCAATGCGCGTGCGACCGAGATGCTCTCCGCGATGCACTTACTTTACTACTTTAATAGCCACCTAATAAAAATAGTTTAGTTAATTTCGAACTAAATCGATTTGTAAACACGAAATCAAATAACTTACTCAAGCCAGAATGCAATATTAATAATAGAATAGCAATTCTCGACGTAATTTCTAAGAAATTATGTTTCCAATTTGGGAAATAAGTTGGCAAGGAAATTTTATGCAAACCTTTTATGGAGAGTCCTTGAAATGAAACGACTCTGCCTACCAACGCATACTTGACAGTACGATATCAGAGACAATATTGTAAGCAAGCAAACTGATAGCGTTTGCAATAAACAAGAATGTTGAAGACGGAAAGATCACGTACGACGGCAAATGGAGTATGGAACTTCCGTGAACGTCACCTTTGTATTCGAGGGCGTAGCTGTCTTCAAAGCCATCATTGCTTTGTCTGAAATATGTTAGATTTATATCTAATTACATACTCTTGGATGCTCTTGACTAGTTAAGTACAAAAGTTGCCGTCAAGGCTGTCGATATAATAAGGTTATCATCACTCGCACAATGCGCTGCTCGGGTCAACAAGACCGGCAACAAACATTCAACATTATTTGTTAAATAAATAGGTAGGTAACTAATTTTTTCTCAGCGGGAAATATACTACTACCAATCCAAGGTAAACAGGTACATAACATTGTGAGTTTAGATTCATAGTGAAGAATATGGCTCGGTTAGAGCAATAAAAATAATGTTATACGTAAATACTTATCGGTTTACTAAGTGATAACGATTTAGCAATAAATTCTTATCTATTACCAGTTATAACTCTTGCTATTGATTTTTCTTTGGTTGAAATATTCTTAAATTAATCGATTAGCGACATATAATTCTATAGCAATGAAGTTTCATACTCTCATAACAATTTTATGATGACCTAATGACTGTGGAATCTATGCAAGTCCCATAAACATAACAAGTTGTACTGGTAGTGGTACACATGTATAGATCTACATAATACAAAGTTACGCACAGACTATCACATAACTTGAAGCTAGTGGGCGGCAACATGAAATGGATTCTATCTCTCTCTAATAAACAGCCAACGACTGTTGCGGGAACGAAATAGATTATCGACACGCAACATTTTTTACCAATGTCAACGATACAACCTTTGACCCAAGAAATCCAGATTATGGTACAAATAACTATCCCAACTACCGTATTGGTTGACAAAGAGGAAGGTGATATAAAATGTGACCATGTTTATATTACATTCTTACATCGTCGAGACATAAACGTCAAGGGCGAGGACACGAACTAATTAACTAAGTGTTCAATATTTTATTACTTTTTAGTTTCATTCTACAATCGGATTATTATATAAAGTAGTAAATTTTTTTGCAATAACATCAGAGATATTCGGTAAAAAATATTTAGCATAGTGGGAACTTTTGCAACATCGCCAGAACCAGATTTAGACATCAATGACCCCATCAAATTAGGTAATTGATTAAAGTATCTTAAATCACTTCTGTCAGATTTCCGGATTGGTGTAAGAACAGATTCCTCTTCTAAGCTGAGACTTTTTTGAAAACCAAATAATTAAATATAAGTACCTTCAAGATCGATCCAAGAGGATAATAAATAAAATCAATGTAAGACTAATTCTTATTCAAGTATATGTAGTATCAAAACGATTTGTTATGCTAGTAACGCTTAAGAAGGCACGCGCCATGGATTGTTTTGGAGGCCAAAGGAGTGCTGGTAACATAAATTCAATGCGACAACTCCACTGAAACAGAAGGCAACATACAAAGCAATGCTTGTACGATAACTTCAACGTAAATTACATCCATCGTTCGATCATTATTTTATTATTGATTAGTTCGGTAACATGGCCGATCGAGTACAGTACAGCCGAACATTGTTGGAAACAACGGCTTGTTGTCCATTGTTATTCGATGCTTTTCGGCACCGTTAAAGTAATAAAACAATAAAATATTCGTACGTCCTGGACGATCGATGGGACGTTGACTCGTGACGTGATTGTAATAATGGTCACATTGGAGTTGAATTGTTGTCGCAACAACCAGCGTAGACGCAACACGAAGAACTTTTGAAACACGGAATCAAAGTACCGTTACCGACTATTTTATGACCGACATGGATGTAAACAATAAAATAAGTGATCACTGGTTGAATGTGGTATCGTTTCGGTACACCTTCCACTTTTTGAGGTTTCTAAGTATCCTCGGAGGATTTGTGGAGGTTAGCGAGGGCGGAGGGTGGCCTGACTTGGACAGGTAGTCAGAGCTAGCTGCGGTTGTACAGGCCGTTAACGGTAAAGGCGCGCGCCGCCCGCGCCGTTGTCGCCGCTGGCGGTCAACGAACTCCACCCGACCTTAGTTAGTCTAGAAATTTGAAGGTATGCCCTAGTTTTTTTAGCACCGAAATTTAATTACGCGTGTTTAATAAGAACAATTAATTGAAAATATCAAGACACAAAACCAAGGAACCGAGCCAAATCTACCAAAATTATCGGATTGTAAGAGCCCCAACTTTATGGTCTGGAAAGAATTCAATAAAATTTTGCCCCTAGAGATGACTTACGAAATTAATAGAATGATGCAGATTTCTTGTCCAGTAATCGTGCTCTCCGCGGAATCACTTTAAGCAAGATTTGCAGTGATGCTCCTGAAAAATATTTTAGGCTGTGTTCCTTCCTGCGAAGTTACTAGAACATTGTTGTATAATGTTGTATAGAGCAGCGTTGAGCGCACACGCACCTTCTCACCGCTCTTGCCTCCGGTGACACGTAGACATTGCTACGTGCACCATTTGCCAACTGGAACGCGACTAATACTTGTGCGAAAGCTACCACTCTTGTAACAACTCTATTAAACTATTGATGACCTCAAGCCAATTTGAGTTTTAAACAAACCGGGATTGTCAAAAAGCCCAATACCTACGATGGTCTTCAGATAAATGGAACATCGCAATCGATACTGAACAGCTACCTATTTCCTTCACGGCATACCTACGTCATCAAAGTTTAAAATTCAAACTAACATTAACTAGTTTTAGTCGAATACAATAGGAATAATGATCGTGTGCCTCATTGTTTCAGATCAGAGTGGATCAGTCAGATTAAAGTTGCATTTAAACAATCGAGTGTATTAGCGAGGTTTGGTAGGCGAGTTCGCACCTTCGTCGCCTCAGTCAGTGGCCAGTGGGGGGAGGATCCGGGGAGGGGGACGAATCTGAGTGAAAGCGTTTTAAATGTAATCGCATGCCCTCAGACATTGCATTCGGCCGAGTTTCCGTCGCTGCTATATCTAGAGTACATGTTGAATTCGCTTGTTTACCAACTGCCTAACGCAAAACATGCCATTGCGCAATTACAATTGACAACAATATCGTCGACATATTAATTAGTCCTAGTCGACAATACGTGTACAAAAGCTTGAAGGTATACATACCTACCTACTGAGTTGACTTGTTAGATTACGTAATCGATTCTTCAAATATGGTCAATCGGAATAAAACATGTTATCCAACGCCAAAATTTTCATTCTCTTTCAAATTTCAATTTGCAAGAAGCACTGATCGTCTAGTAGGTTAAAGGTACTTATCATCACAAAATGAACTATGTACTCGAAATGAAGGCCAAATCCTAAAGCCCTTTACAATGTGTGGGTGGTATGACTTGGTAACACTGATTCACAGAGATTCGGAAGTCTCAAATCTTGCTTCTTCGTTCACTATCATAGATTGCGTGACGACACATCTCTCAGAGACTGGATAGTTAAAAGATTCAAAAGCGAAAGTTTTAATAGCTGCAACATCGGCCACTCGAAAGTTTCAAGTTTATTTACGACTCGGTAAGTTTGCGCTACAGAGTCCTAATTAACTAGGCCATTTGTTTTAAGATTTTCGTGAAAATCGTCCTACACACGAGATGACTGCTCAATTACGAGGTAAGCGTGGTGGAAATAACCTTTAGCCGATAAAAGCGAAAGTGGAGCACAAGGCTAGCGAAGACTTCTTGCTCGCGCAGATCGATAAAGGGTAAACATGAATAAAATATTTTTATTCAAAATGGCGAAAAATTCAAACTTAATTTCGAATGATATATATGTGAGAGTGGGAGGGGGAGACGTGTGTTCTGTGTTTGTAGTTTATGCAGTGTCGCGATCGAAAGTGGGACAGGCATCGGGCAGCGAGAACTCTTCTGTTATCTTGACCCACATATCATGACCGCGGTCGCGGCCGCCCTGCGCGCTCGTATCGCCCGCGCTGCGCCCGCCGCGCCGCAAACACCACCACACCGGAACACCTTCATTCGAATATTGGAGATAACAACTCATATTCTTATTAAAACAACTATATTCAAATAATCAATTTCCTTCGTTCTTGACCTTATTTCCTTTGAAAATAATTCAAATTGTATGCAAGCAAGATTAAGCAATAAAACTTTACTTTTCAGTTCTCGTTGCTGAAATAATTGCCAGACATAATCAGAAAGTACTCATTTTCCTCAAGACTCATCAAAACATAACCTTGACCCAGATAATGTCGTTCATAATGCAGTAAGAGGAAAAGGAATTGCATGGCCACACGTATCGTGCCAGGGACAAGACATTTTATGTCACTTAATAACTTTCGAATCTACCTCTAAATAGGTATATATCCTTAAATTTTGTATATTAAATACAATATTCAAAGAATTTTTATTCTTGAATGTCAGCCTTCAGCTTCTAATCTGCAGTCGAGAAACGTGTTTTGATTCTTGATTCTATGAAAGGTAAATTGCAGGCAGCGAGTCGTTATAAAACCCTATCGGTATTCATGATAGTTTTACTACACCACGTTTACAACTAGTCTTCATCAAGATTACTAATTGTGTACATGATTTCATACAATGACTTTGTGTAAGACAAGCCAGCTCGATAAAATAATGTAAAACGACGTACCTATATTATGTTATGGTAGAGCTCTCGGGATTATTTTCAGAATGATAGCCTTTTCAATATATTATTATACTGGTTACAACTCCCTACACAAACACGTCATAATTTGTAAATTATAATTAATTTACGTCATGCACTTGAAAATTTTAAAACCAGTTAACTATATTCATATTTCGCAGACTGCATTTTCATCTTACTTTAAGCACATGCTTTAAGTACCTAATTCATTTATTGTTTAACGCGAAGTAAATATTATTTTGATGTTTGTTTTAGTTTTACCTAGGTATTGTAGGTATGTTATTTCCCTCTGTCCCAAGCCTTATTGTTTTGTGTCCTTGTTATCACATAGTATTTAGTGTAAAGTTGTTGCGTTGATGCCGGCTTCTTCCAATGAGCTTATCAGGAGTAATTCAGTGGTGACGTAACCGGTTGTGAAGCCGCTTATTGGTCGTCGTATAAACAACTTCACATCGTCGCGTCGTCGCGCGTCGTTCCGCTCTGCGTGCGACAAATGCTACAAATCTTATCTTTTAAGCTATTTTTCTCAGTATTCAGTTTGTTCTATCAGTATTTGGAAAGAAACCTTCTAAATGTTAGCTTTTAACTTTGGAATTCGGAATACATTTGAGTAAAATATTCGTTTGGCTTTAGATCAAACTTCTTGACCATACTGATCTAATTTCCGATTTGTCAAGCGAAGAAACGGCATTTCTCAGGATTCAATTAGATATATACAAATATTGGACTTGAAATTATCAAAGACGAGCCGGTAATTGGAGTCGATTGAAAGCTTATAGTATAGTGATAAGGTCAGACCCTATCGCAATACTAAACACGCACTGATTTTTTTGCTAGACATCATTTTGAAGAATCGACTATCAGCTGCAATACAAAAGATACGGCACCTATTTGATCAAACATCAAACTTTAATTACCTACTTTATTCGAGTGAGAGATAGTGATAAGACAAGATAGCCACAGCTCCTGACTGGACCTTGATAGTGCTCAGCGATAACTCAGCTGTTATCAGCGCGCGATAAACATCCCGCGCCACAACAAACCAAACAAATGGAATTTTTATGTCACGAACGTGTTATTTGAACAAACTTGTTTTAAAAGTTTCCTCTAGATGGCGGGAAACTGGTGATACTAATGGAAACTGGTGTTTATAAACAACTTCCTAATCAACTGAACGACATTGAATGAAGTGAGGAGATTGAGGCCTCTAATACGACAAAGTACATTTTATACAGATTGCGTAATTTTAGCGATATCGGCACCGTTTACTTATTTATCTTGTATCAGCAAAATGGGATATATTCTTTAGTAACACTATTTCCTTGTGACGACGACGTAGATTCTTGAACTGGCGAAAGAGATCGTATCAATAATCGAACGATACGTTGACATATTCTTTCAGTTAAATAGCATGGTATTATTAGAATGTTGCGATCCGCAAAACAAATGAGCTATTGGCAAGAGGTCATCACAGTCACCTTGCTTATCATATTATCCAAGTGGCAACGACGATGGGACGACTCTAAGGTCATTGACATAAAGTTCATTTTACGTGAGCCAGGTTTCCGCCGAGTAAGGCACTGATTTCGGAAAGCCAGGTAGAAGTTTTTTGACGACCTCCGACGGGAGGAAGTTTTAAATGTACTGATTATTGTAAGATTATGAGAGTTTGACAATAACTATGTGGTCATTCGTGTAACTTATAGGAATAACTCGTGATGTGACGGCGCGTCAATGATATTCCGATGAATTTTCCCTTCATCTTTGAAACCAATGTATTGGTTCAATGTTGTAATTAATGCATGAACAATGTATGTAAATGACCGATTCAATGCATTGTCATTCGTGCAGTTATCGTGATTATTCACAGACGATCGTCGAAATAGAGGGGAACGTTTCGTAACTTCCAGAGCTGTTGATTCTTGCAACATTGATCGACAAAACGATACGGCATCGATTACTTATTTCATTTTCTATTTTACTCGTTCGTTGTTTGGGGGACAAACTAGCAGCGTTCATAGTTAGTTTTTGTATGACCTACTACTACTACTAGTTCAAGGATTCATATACGGAATGGTCATATTTACTATTCAGGATGATATTGAAGTCGTGTTCTGTGTGCAGAGGGGGTGATAAGCGGGCGGTGCCGGTGGGGTAGCAGGCTCGTGCGAGGGACATGTCACATGCCATGAATAAGTTAGCGTTGAATTTCGACACTGAATGGACATACCTACTGGCCGTGCCGTGTCGTTTGGTATGCCAGTCACATTATAAATTAAGATAACTTTTCTACAAATGATAATTTTCAAAAATTAATTGGATCCACGAGAACAAAGACGTGGTGAGTATCTACGCCCAACCTAGGTCACCGTAGTACTCGCAATGATACTTAGGCGGCCGGAGGCCCGCTTATGGGAAAGTTACAATCATTACGACCATTCATAAACGGTTGAATGAGCGCAAGACGCCCGCGCAGTCGGCTCAGAGTCAGAGTGCGCGTGCGCACCGAACCTGCGACATCTGTGTCGTCAGGCAGATGCCCCGCATACTTTGAGACTAGAGCTAAATAAAATCGTACTTGAAATCTTAATGGAATCGATAAACGGCGATGGATAAATTGAACAGTATCGGCGATATTTCCACAACTTTCAACAAAGTGTATTGAACTCGAAAACAACCTAACCTAGTCGATGTGTCACCCACCGCAAAACGACGACAATATAGTAAATTTTCCACTCGACGAAAGGCCTGATGGCAGAGACCGTGCATAATTAGACAGTAAGCAAGCAGGGCAAGAAATTGGTAATTTGTATCGTAGTGAGATAGGCGGAGCGCAGAGGGAGGCGGGTGGGTGCAGGCGCGCGCCGCGCCGCCGTCGTCGGTCGTCGCGTCAGGTGGAAGCATGGATGGAAGTGGCGTTCTCCGAGTCGCGAGGACGACAGGCCGCCACCCGTCCTACTCCACACCCCACACCCCGCACCCGTTAATCCTACCTAGCTCCGATACGATCTGATAAAATTCGCGCCACCAGCTAGAATATTACGCAAAGCTACTCGACACTACAACGCTGCGATAATGAATGACCACAGCGTTTCTTCATACCGCGGCGCTTATAACCGCATACAAAAACACGTTCCTCGCGACTCGGACACTCGCATTGCCGCCGAACTAACAGAGTCGTTTAAAAATGTAATAATATGAAAGTATTTCCTCGAGTTGGCGAAACTAGTCTGGTGAACACATTACGGTCTGCGTTACGGCCAGGTGAATACGAAATGACCTCTATGGGCCGGCGGCATCTAGCGGCCTCGACCACCGAATGCGTTGACATTTTGTGGGTTAGCAACTTCTCGTCGGCTCTACGATCGCGCGAGAATGATGCCAGGATGGCTAACGATTGAGCGTTAGCTTCCATCTAAACATTTACTGCTTCTTAGGATAACATTAACGCATTATATCGATTCCACAGTAGCATCGCTATAAGGTGGATTTTGTTTAGCACCGAGCGTCCAGACGTATACGACGAAGACGGTCAGATTTGTCATTCAATGAAGTCGTGAACTCATATTCGAAAAATTCCTTTACTCTACAACTAGGCACCTGAGAACAATAGCGCGCGGACTGACAACACGTAAATCACAATGATTTCGAAAGAAAAGTAGGTACATACTTGTACGAGTTCTTTCATCAGTGTAAAAGTGACTTACCAAGGCGAAGAAGTTTGTGTGGCAATCCTCGAGACTTGCACCGTTTGTTTGGTGATTTTGATGCGTCATGGTAGTCCGGGACACTTCATTTTCATTTCACAACACTTATAACGAGTCCAATCCTAAAGAAACCACTCAAAACCTTAAAATCATCACCGACATTTAGAGAAGTTTCCACCTTTCAATGGCGACTGGAAAATGGCGGATAGGAAACAACAACCCAAGCCGATAGTGCTGCCACCACGGCAAAAGAACTAAAACTATTAGTTTCGTTCAAAAATCGTTTTACGTTCGGTACTACGGAAAATTTATTATACTGGAACTTTGATTCAAAAAAAAATTCGTCGCTTTGGAGTTGGTTTCAAGATTAATTTTATTCAAGAGAACAAAAATTAAAATAATAAGTGAAAAACAAAATATCTGTAGAACTGGCTATTTTTTCTTGAAGGTTCCTCTTGTAGGAATAATAACCATTCAAATTCAAACATCAAATAATCTTGTGTGTGTACGTGTAACGAACCGCAAAAACTGAAAATCTGACATTGATTGAAGAAAATGAAAACATTGAAAAACAACTAAAATATAATAAAATAAAGTTTTTTTAACATTTTCAAGTAGAAGAAAAGTACCCAGAAATATAATAAACCACTACCAATATGTTAAGAAGTGTTTTATCATCAATTCAACGGACTAATTTTCAGGTTAGAATTGAAGCAATAGATGACTCCTTTGCTACTTTCTGAGAGTTTTTGTTAATTTGCGTTGTCTTTTCGCAGGTAGTTGTCGTTAGAAATGCTCATAAAAGGTATCCTAAAGAGGACAAAAAATTGAAAGCAGCTGCAGAGTCGCTAGCGGCTAGAGGGTAAGGTAACCTCCTTACATCATATTCTAATTTGTTCATTTTATTTCATCTGCATATTTACTTAACTATAGGTACCATAAACTTCATTTCTTATATTCTATTCTTACAGTTTTCTTCGTCCAACAAAACCATGGGATCCTCCAAAAGACATAGATTCGACAATACTCAAGATTTGTGCCACCAAAGGATTGAAATCTGAATCAGAATTTGAGAGCCTTGATGTCAAGTTTGCTGTTTTGAAGTCATGTTACGAAGAAACTGGATACAGTGTGCCTAATTCTCTGTTGCACACTATTGAAACTGTTGGTAAGTCAAGTAATAACAGATAGGTAAATTGTTTTCTTATTTAACCTTGTAAAAGCAGTGGTATCTTCTGCTTGTAATAATAGAAATATTGCATAACAACTTATATAAACATATATGGGATATTTTTGTTTTTATATTGGATGTTCTAGGCCATTTCCTAAACTATAAAAGCTGAAACGAGTTTAATGCCCGATGTTGACAAAAAGTAAAACTGCATCACCCTAGCCAGGATGAACCTGTTAATTTTCCACAAATATAATAACCTATATTTTATACTAATTAGTAATTGATAGTGTTACTAGTAAAGATCAATTCCTGTAAACAAAAAAAACTGGTTGCCTGTAAAGTCGGTATACGGGCGAAAGTTTTACGTGACAACAACTGTGCTCGAGTGGAAGGGACGCGTGCCTTTCACTTTTTATGTCTGTCTCTCTCGCTCTTAGGCGGGCTAACCATGCCCGCGTGCCTCTCACTCGCTCTCATTGTGAGCGCATAACGTCAGCGGAGCGTAACGCAGTTTCTTGAAGTGTCACCTGGCAAACCAATTTATAAAACGTTGTCACGTCAAAATAGTATGGCAAATCAAAGGAAATAGCTAATTTTTGTAGTTTTTTTGTATTTGACCATTATAAATCATAACATAATAGTCAAATCGATTGAACATTTCTTAATTGATGTCCCTATCGAAGACACAAATTCATTTTTAAACCATAAGTATAGAATCTACAAGCTTAATTTAGCTAACGTTTTACCGTTTCTACCTTGTGATACGGATCCAAATGTATTATACAATAACTTTTTTTCGGTTCTAAATAACCAATTTCAGTCTATATTTACGTCCAGATCTATGGTAGTCTCCGACAAACGCGAGTTTAGTGACTGGGCAACGGTCGGTATTCACCGCAGTAGACATAAACTATATGAGTTATACGCGGAAAGACAGAGTAATACATCAGGGGAGTTTGGAGCCTACGTTAAAAACTATTCAAGGATATTTAAAAGAGTATGTATTTTGGCAAAATCTCTCTTCATTAAATCTGTGATTAAATCTAGTGATAATAAAATAAAAGCTACATGGAAAGTAATTAACGCTGAAACAGGGAGAGTCGCAGCCAAAAACACCGAGTTTAAATTGAGTATTAATGGAAATATAACTAATAATGATCAAGATATCGCAAACGAATTTGAGATTTTTTTCAGTAATGTGGCTATTACTTTGACGAAGGCTTTAAATTCTTCTACCCCCATTGCAGAAGCATTGCTAAAAACGAATGTACCAAATTGTAATAAAACATTTAAATTCCAATATGTTAAAAATCATGACATTATTGTAGTGCTTAAGCAAATAAATCTCAAGAAAACTAAAGATCTATGGGGGATGTCTGTCCCGATTGTTAAATCAATTATTGAACTGATTATACCAGAACTAGTCATTATATTTAATCGATGTATAGATTGTGGTGTGTTTCCTGATTTAATGAAATTGAGTAAAGTAGTTCCACTGTTTAAATCTGGTAGTACCTCAGACCCCTCCAATTTTAGACCAATATCAGTACTACCCACGTTAAGTAAAATTTTTGAAAAACTTATTTTAAAGCAACTACTGAAACATTTCCATGATAATAATATCTTACATAATAAACAGTTCGGTTTTAGTAAGGGGCGCTCGACTACTGATGCGGGTATAGCGTTAATTAAAAACATATTTGATGCTTGGGAGGAGTCACATGATGCGTATGGCATATTCTGTGACTTATCCAAGGCATTTGATTGCGTTCAACATAATACATTGATCATGAAACTACACCACTACGGTATTAGGGACGGCGCCCTGGATCTTATCTCTTCTTATTTGAGCGGTAGGGTCCAGAGTGTTGATGTTAACGGGAAACGATCCCCCGGATCTGCGATAGCAATGGGGGTTCCTCAAGGATCCATATTAGGACCTTTCCTGTTTTTAGTTTATATAAATGACTTACCTTACCTTGTAAGGGACAACCATGGGATAGTGTTGTTCGCAGATGACACCTCCTTGGTGTTCAAGGTTAAAAGGCGTCAGTCCAACGTTGACGATGTGAACAATGCCCTCTCTAGAATAGTTGATTGGTTCAATTCCAATAGTTTATTACTGAATGGATCCAAAACTAAATTAATTCGGTTTACACTTCCAAATGTAAAA
Organism: Idaea aversata; assembly: GCA_907269075.1. NCBI lineage: Eukaryota > Metazoa > Arthropoda > Insecta > Lepidoptera > Geometridae > Idaea > Idaea aversata. The sequence continues at coordinate 14,848,391 of OU026087.1, forward strand.
CAAGTAAAAACTGTTGTAAAGATTAATGATGAGGAAGTTGAATTAGTCAGTAAGGCTGTCTTTCTAGGTATAACTTTAGATCCTAAGCTTCAGTGGGGCCCGCATGTGGAAGCATTGTCCAATAGACTTAGTTCTGCCGCTTACGCCGTTAAGAAAATTCGCGAATACACGGACATTGAGACTGCTCGCCTAGTCTATTTCGGCTACTTCCACAGTGTCATGTCGTACGGCATCCTACTGTGGGGGTGTGCTGCAGATATTGATGCTATTTTCATATTGCAAAAGAGAGCTGTTCGAGCTATCTACAAAATGGGCCCCAGGGAATCACTTAGAGAAAAATTTAAAGAGTTAAATATATTAACGCTCTATTCCCAATATATCTACGAAAACTTGCTCTACGTTCACAAAAATCCTGATATTTTCCGTAAAAACAGCGATATTCATAATTTCAACTTAAGAAATAAGGATGAACTGACCGTGCCCGGTAGTAGGCTCCGGAAAATAAACAGGTCGTTTAATAGTACATGTGTGCTCTATTATAATAAATTACCTAAAGAGGTATATGACATGTCCATTAACAGGTTCAAAACTTTTATAAAGCACAGATTGTGCAGTAAGGCGTACTATGATACTTCGTCTTACCTTAATGATAAGAACCCATGGACGTGACTTTAGTTGCTCCATTTCAAATAATACTTTCAAATATTTGTAATATTGACCATTGTGAGCGTGATCACATGAAAAAAAAAAACCCCATGAGTTTCTTGTGCCTTCTTCTCATTGGTGGGCGCGTTCCGAAGGCACACATCCTAACTTAGTTTTTAAGACGTTTTCAAGTGGTCTATTATACTTTTAAGGTATTATACATCCAAAGAAATAAAAAATTTTGATTTGATTTGATTTGATTTGATTTTGTATGCAGTCAAGTTTCTAAATTTCAAGAAAGTAATCAGAATATTACCATTTTATTTATTTATCTACAGATGACCTGACACACTTTTACCAAACTCCAGTTGACTCCAAAACGCCGTTCGATTCTCTCATTAAAATGGAACTGCCTAAAAACCTGCATGTTCAAGAGAACTATGTCAGATTCCACCCTGGTAAGATAATTTTGTCAAGTTATTTTCTGCGCTACATTTACCAAAAAATAAAAATTTTGTGCAATTCATTTTGTACTTTTCTTGCTTAGTGCAGGTATTAAAAATCTCTGTGCAAACAATTCTTTCTAGATCTAACAGTTATGGCATAGATTTGTATATCAGTCAGTCTCCAGAATACATTTCAGAATTTTTTGAAGTGAAAACTTCTTATGGCGTGTTGGGCACTTTTGTGGGTGAGCATTTCAGCCGTTCTCGCGACAGATTTTGACGCGACAGATGAGATTTTATTTGTGTTAGTCTTTTTGTTTAACTTATACTGCCATCTATTACACAAATTGAGAAACTTAGTTTCTAGAAAGACCGCTATTCGAATGTAGATGGCGCTGATTTAAATTTTTTACTGCCATCTAGCGAATAAAAAATAAACTATATTTGTTTAAGTGAGTGCTAATAGATGGCAGTAGCAGATCGTTTCAAGAAATATTCTATGAGAAATAACAAGTTTATTGTTTTCACTTCTGCCTGCACTCCCGGAGTGCGCTGTTTTTTTTTTCCTTTCCTTTTCAATCTGTGATCGGCTCCTCTAGCCATAATCAGATCTGTTCCCCGACTGTGGATAATAGTGGGTCATCCCATTAGACGATCCCTGAAAATGTCACTTTCTTTGGTCCAAATCTAGAATGTGCCATCTCTTTAAGCACCTCACGTTGTTACTACTGTCCAGTAAGTTCCTTGCAAGTTGATTAACGTGTGTGGTTAGTCGTTCTTTGTACTTTGTGCTGTATTTGCTAAACACATTTATGAATAAGAAATAACTTTTATTTCAGAAAAAGATACAATGTTCAACGGGAAGTCAGCATTCCCCAAGAGTTCCACTATTGTAACTGGTCTTAAGACACGGAAGAAGTATGAAGGATATTCTGCTAAGAGGTCCTGGCCTTGATGTGGTCAGATTACTTATAATGATATTGTCGTTATTTTATATTGTCTGTTTATTTAGTAAAGTTTTTTAAGCTGAAAACTTCACACTATTATTTTATTGAAATCCTTATTAATGTAGAGTATCATATCAGACAGCAATATAGAAAATATTTAATAAGTATTTTATTCCTATGGGCAGTAAGCAAGTTATTTTTAGCAGGAATAATTACAAGCTTTCTATTATGTTCACCTGTTCTGGTGTTTATAATCAAATCTTTCAAGTTATTGTTTTTTAGTATCTACTAGCTAGTACTAGATCAGCCACCTTAGACAAGATTGCTTTCTATTAGCGATATCGCCAATCGATAGATTTAATTGTATGAAATTGACATAAATAATTATATAAAATTGGCATAAGATGCTACTTATTTATCTTTTTTTTTCTCTAACACAAGGCTAAGTGACTTTTCGTTAACTTAGATGTCAATTTAATACAAAAATAATAATAAAAAAGTCTGTCGATTGGCGATATCGCTAATAGAAAGCAATCTTGTCTAAGGGGGCAGTGGGTTTAAAATACTGATCTCAAGCTCGAAGACTGATCTCCTTAAAGGGCTAGCTGATCAATATAAAGTTACAGCTATGAGGTAAACGGTCCGTTATGCTCAATAAGCGATGTTAACTCCCATTCAACTTTGTCAAACTAAATAAAACAACGAATAAACCAAAGGAAACTGTAAAATCGAATTTCAACTTGGAGATGGCAATATGCGTAAACCGTGCGATGCCAATGTAGGAAAATAAAATGATTTTTGAACGAAAAATATTGCGTCAATTAATATTGTCAACGTCAAAATTGTCAAAACCTAGATATTTACGATTCGAGGTTAGAAAAGCGATTTCGATATTCATTTCGATTCGATCTAATTTTTCTAATGAAAGCTAATTAATGCTATAAAACCGAGATGCAATAAACGCCCAGATATGAATTTTTTACTCGTTATATTTGTAATATGCGTAGTTATTTACTCCTGCGTGTCGTGGTCGGTAAAAGTTTGTGAATTGAATTGTTGTTTTTGTTTTGTGTTTATTTCTATTTACCGTTTAAATTATTAGGTTGCTGCCAACTCTTTTGGCATGGCTGTTCCTGAGGAAGTACCATATAAAATTGAAGATCGGCAGAATTGCTGTGCCAAAATTGATATTGAAAGATGTTAGTTTGTCTAAGGATAGGTATTCTGTTGTAAGTACGACTTTCTCTAGACCCTTACGTGCCGCTTCAACTATCTGTTTTAATTATGAGTTGTATTTTTTAGCATATAAATGAGGTATCATTCCAAAGCAGTTGTTTTAACTCGGAGATAAACAAGCTTGTATCGGTTGTGATCCGTGGTGTGGAAGTGACCAACAATGTTGAAGAGAAGCGTAGTGTTGTCGTCGAAACTATCCTGAAGCCGCTATTGTCGAAACAGAACTCCCTATCAAAGGATGATGATGCAACTAAAAACGCCTGGTCTCTTGGCCAGGAGTTGGATGCAGTGGTGCAGGAGAAACTGTTGGATTTCAGGGATAAGAAGCTACCACCGAGTCTTATTATGTTTGCTCAGGTAGATAGAGACATAAACTGTTGGGATACAAACAAAAAGCAATTTAAAAAAGTATACCTATAATATTTAAATGGACTAAATATATTTTTGTAGATGATTACAAGTATATAATGAGATCTAATAATAAAAATACTATACAGAATACCTTTGTTATATTCGTAAGTGTAATTAAGCCTTATTTTTTAATTGAACCTTATCCAAATCTTTCAGTTTATGGCTGTACACGTATTTAATGCCTCTATCACAATTCACACAACCTCGCCTTACTATATCCGTGCCTCAGCCTCGGAAGTCCACGCTGATGGGTCTGCTGGTGGCCCGGCACGAGTTTTGGTGTTCTCCACTAAGATTGTTGATGGAACGGCAGCAGTGCTGGCTGCGGGACAGACAGTGGGAGAAGCTGCATGTAGTTTTGTGGTAGAAGGCACAGTTAAGGCTGACGGACCTTTGAATGTAGAGGTAATTTGTATAATAAATACTAACAGCGCTCCACACGTTTCACCCCTGTAACTCTCGATTTTATAAGAATATTGGGATAAAAAGTATGAATCAATGTATCCTCATACCAAATCTCATTAAATCATTTTCAGTAGTTTCAGAGCCTATTTGTTACAAACAAAAAATCTTTCCTAATTATAATATTAGTATGGATAAACAACAATAGTGATATTATCACTTTTTATTAACTCAAATCAAGCCAGATTAGAAGTTATTAGGCAAATTACACATCTCGGGGTGACCTCAGCACACACATACAAAAAAGACAAAAATTTCCCAAAAAGGTTTTAGCTAATAAAAATTGACCTATACTATACATATTATACATCTAATCTTGGATGATTTAGACAGCACCAGCAACTTTGGCATGCGTATTAGATGGCTTAGGCTAATGCTAAGGATACACGATGACACTGACACTCGACACAAATGTCGACACTAGTGTCGATAGCGTCCACACTGTAGCAATTTTTGATATCGCGGCGGTGGACACACCTAGACACCTATACACCTATACAATACATCAAGTGTCTTGTGGCAAGTGTCATCGTGTATCCTCAGCTTAAGTCTGCTCTAGAAGTCTTGACAAGGTCTTTTCTCTGGACACAATCTACTAAGCTGAGAGGGGCAAGCCTATCTTACGAAAAGAACCCAACTATAGATTATAGAAGTCTAGTTGCAGAACAACAGACTGTATACCAAAACAATTAGATGGGTTCTATCTATGTTTAAGTAATACTCTGTCTTTTTTTCTCTTGTAGAAAATCCACGCATCCATCAGCGACACAAGAGTATCATTCCAAGATGAGTTGTTCCACATGATGAATAAAGATAAGAAGCGTAGGAAGACATATGTCCATACTGATGCAGCTAACCAGAACCAAGTCGCTACCATTATACATAGACTTTCACCTATTATACCAAAGGTAAGATTGTAAAATAGGTGATATCGATGTAACGACCAGCCAAACGGCCAAAAAACTTTTTCAAAAAAGTGTTGTTTATGAATAAAATGTTAACTATTGTAAATAAAATTTGGTTTTAAAGCCTAACTAAAATTCAGCAGATGCGCGGATTACAAAATATTGTTATATTTCAATTTCTAACTTGACCATTTTTTCAAAGGTTTTCGAGAAGAAAACAAATTGTCGGACCTTTACTTAAACATCATCTTAAGATTATCAATTTTACTAGCAGACAACCACCTTATGATTATTTATTTGTTTTTGTTTTACAGATATTTAGTCTAAGAGTAGATGCAACGAAAATAACTTGTGCAGATAAAATAACAAACACAAACTTCGAAATATCTCTGCAGGGACTACAAGTAAGTACTTTAATGTATAAAGATAAGTTAAGCTATGGTTGAAATGATTTTACGACGATTTAATGTAATTTCATGCAAATGAACCCTTTTGAACCCAGAAACTTTGATTGACTTTGATATAATCAAGGCACAGCTCAAGCCAATGGATGGATCTGGCTATTTGGCATACAGAATTTCAGATAACTATTATGATGTAGGCTAAGTATTTTGGAAATACAACTCTTATGCGGCCGAAGTCGTGGGTCAAGTCTAATCCTATCTTATCTACCTATATGTATAATGTTGTATCTAAACTAATCACTACATAGTATAAAACAAAGTCGCTTTCCGCCGTCTGTCTGTCCCTATGTATGCTTAGATCTTTAAAACTACGCAATGGATTTTGATGCGGTTTTTTTAGATAGAGTGATTCAAGAGGAAGGTTTTAGTTTAGTATATACGAAGTCGCGGGCAAAAGCTAGTCTATAGTAATATAATAAAGAGGATGATTGTTTGTTTGCATTGAATATTCTCCAAAACTACTGATCCGATTTAGTTAAAACTTGGTATGAGGATACAATGATTCATTGGGAGTGACATAAGCTACTTTTTATCCCGATATTCCCAAGGAATCGAGAATTACGCGGGTGCAACCGCTGAGCGCTGCTAGTCTTCTCTAATAACGTTTTACCTTACCAGGTGAACTCGAGGTTCAGTGCAGCATCAGTGATTGTCCACGAGAGTGGGTACGAAGTGAGCGGTCTGCCCCAGGTGTACGTCGCATACCAGATGGACCAGTACCAGTTGCGAGCTGATGACGAACAAATACTCTATCTTAATAAACTCAAACTTGACGCTAAGGTAAGAAGATTAAGGCTTGAGGTTTTAATATTTTAGTAAACAGTAAATGTTGTCTGAAAGAGATCGCTTTGAACGATAAGGCCGCCCTTTGTAATTACTAAGACTTAAGCTTTGTTTTTTTAATATTTAATGTAATTTAAAAAGAATTTATCTATATCTTTTTTCTATTCTTTTTTTTTTTTTTGGTTGCTCGTTCAAACCTATGGCAATGTATAGAGGACATTAATACGAACAATATATACCATGTAACACAATCGAGTAAAGTGCCAGGTTTGTCTGTTATTGATATTAAAAAAAATATTAAAGAAGATTTTTTTTAAATGCCGAAAAACCTGAGACCTTACAAGATTTTGTGACATGGCATTTGTTGTTTATATTTAATGTCCTCTGTACATTGGCATAGGTTTAAAAGATGGCCTTGCAAAATAATTTCAAACATAATATTTTTGCACAATGGTCACCATGCCGGACTGCCAAACACAGGGTTGCGGGTTCGATTCCCGCCTCAGACAAGTATTTATGTTAGATATTTGTCTGTGGTCTGGTTGTTTTAATGTACTTATTATAAGTATATGTTTACAAAAGAAAAGTATATAAGTAGTATATCCGTTGTCTAGCAGCCATAACACAAGTGTAGTTACTTAGCTAGATGGCGATGTGTGGAATGTCCTGCAATATTTATTGAGGCTTTACTACTATTCAACTCTCTAAACTCTCATGTTACTACCCTTTTCTCTTCAAAATACTTTATTCTACATCAAGTTTTTTTTACTATAAAATAAGTAATCTTTTGTTGCAGTTAGAAAAAGGCGTTCTAAACCTATATCTCATTATAAGCACATTAAACATTACATATGTACATAAGAAAATACTACGATGGTACACAATAACTAGAGAAAGAATGAAGAAATTAAAACATTTGGAAATTCAAGAATCAACAGAACAAAGTGAGTTGTTTTAATGTCGTTATTTCTAGATAGTATTTATAAATTAATTGGTAGTGGTTAAATTAGAGACTTAATATAATTAAAAAATATTTTTACTTTAAAAAATTAAAAAATCATAAACTTTAAAATATTAACTGTTTCTCTTTTTTATGCAATTTAACTGTTTCTTTGGAACATTAAACCATGTCATCTTTATAATGAAATGCTAAATGAGCAATTGCAGGATTTCCACAATAAACAAAAAATACACAACTATAATAGGGAACGCCAATAATGTAATTTTAAAACATTTTGTACTTACATTTTGTATGAGGTTACTGTCCAGTGGCTAAATGTTATCGTCTTCTGTAGATGCAGCCCCACCGGCGTGGATGTCGCTAGTGTTCTCAGTGTGCGTGGTACAGGGGTGCGCGGAGCTGCGCGGCGCGAGGATAGTGGCCGCGCTGCCGGACCGCAGCGCCGCCGCGGGCTGCGCCGGGCTCAAGGTCAAACTGGACCAGATGCTCGACACAAGAGGTATTAACTGTACTCTGCAGACACACGCACCTAAAGTCCCGATGGATTTCTTTAAAAAACATCTACTGTAGATAAAATAAATAAGAACATAATGCTAACATTCACAAGAAGAAACTGACTGATTCAGTAGTTTTTCCGTGACTAGAAGTACCAAACAGAAAAAAAAGTTTCTTGGAGAAAAGAATAATCCTTTCCCCCATAGACGCTTGAGAATTTCTTGGTTCTTTCTTGCTTTAAAAACCTTTTTTATGTGCACAGTGCACTACAAATGCGCCACAACGATGCCGTGCGAGAGTATAAATTGTCACATAATGTAGTTGTAGAATGTTGTAAGTCATATTGTAATGTGTGGTCACAGAGGAAGCGTACCAGTCAGCGATGGCGCGCATGGTGGTTGGCGGGCGTCAGTGGAGCGCGGAGCTGCTGGTGGATGGAGGGTGGGCTGGTGGTGCGGGGGCTTCGCGCCGGCATCACGCCTGGGGCGGAGCCACGCTCTCCGTTGCGCTCGTCAAGTGGGGCTCGCACGGACCTAGGGATTCCAAGGTTAATACTAATATATCAAGTTCACATCCGGCTCGAAGGACCGGACAAAAAAAAAGTATATTGTTGGATTTGCATAATTTATTTCAAAAATAGGACAAATACTTGTCTCTTAAAAAATATGTATTTTGATTTGATTGTTCTTTCTAGGTAGAAGCGATGATGGATTGTCTCCGTATCGAATGGAGCGAATCTATAGCGCGGACCGTATTATCAATTTGGGCGTGTGCTCAAGAAATATTCCCCCGGGTGGGCGAGAAACCGCTCCCCACTCAGGGCGACTCACCCAGCAATACCACCGTGAACGTTGCTCTATCGCATATTAACTTGTTCTTTATTAGTAAGTACAGGGCTGTTGTTGTTGTTGTGTAAGATTTTTAGTCTAATTGTCTCTGGCTCGAAGGACCACTGGTAAAATTGTGTTTCGTTTACAGTCGACGAGACAATGTGTATAATGACGCGTGTAGACGCGGTGACTGTGGAGCGGTCGGTGGGCAAGGCGGGGGCCGTCGTCTCCGGACTCAAGCTGGTCGACATGGTGCCTTATAAAGGTGAGGAATTTTGCTTGCGCGATGCAGGCTGGTACAACTAACGACTGAGTTTAGTCATATCCCAGTGGTATTTACTACCAAATTACAAATACTATTAAAAATAATTCCCAGAGAGCTAACGCTAAAGATTTAAAAAAAAACTAAATTTAAGATTCAGAAAAATTATTATGACTCATATACTTTTGAATTTTTTAATTGATGTTTAAAGTTATTTTTTGTTTTTATAAGGAAATGTTCATTGCCAACGGTCGGACGAGATCCCCACATCATTCTTCTACGTACGTCTAGCTAGAATCGAACACATACCTCCCAAAGACAACAAGTCTTCGCTTCTCGACTTCCAATTCCTTGAAATAGCTGATGCGAAATGGAGTGCTAATCTTCATTTGAAAATATTATCATGTATACGGTCATTTAGAGAATTTCTGCAAGATTTTAAAGGTGGAAAGAAAGAGAGCGATGTGGGATTGGTAGAGGGAAAGAGAGCGCTTGATTGGCGTGTTAGTTTTAAAACTGAAACGAATCTCTTGTTGTTGTTGTCGGAGAATAATGATATGATGTTTGCGACAGGTAAGTGTTTTTTAGTTATAAATAATCAGACACATTATCTTCAGCTCATGATCTAACTGCACTGGCTCATTGTTTACGGTCGTAAAGCAACGAATGGGTAACCGATTAGAAGTGTGGTAATTTTTTGTCTCGAGCCCTTTTGTAACTCGTCGCGTCACGTGTCGGTTGGTATCTCTGATACGAGAAGAATAAAATCAATATAAAAATAACCAATACTGTCAGATTTCTTGAATTCATTTTTATTTTCTTTTTTGTATGTTCTCTTTGGTACAATAAAACATTTTAATCTGTCTATCATTTAGAAAGACAATTTAACATTTGAAACTTTGTTTCAAATGTTAAATTGTCATAATAATCCGATTCGAAGGACCACTTTTTATGGCATTAAGTTTGCTCCGTGAGTTCACCCGCGTAGATATCGATCTCATATCTTTTTCTCCTTTCCAGACGATATGACAATATCCTATAGCAATTCGAGCGGGTTATCCTTATCCTGGGGTAAGATAACCCTGGTACTGAACGGTACTGAGATCGCGGCCGTGACGGGGTACCGGCAGCGGCGCGTGCGCACCGACCCCGATGTCAGTCTCGAGAGAAGTGCTGGGGATGGGTTCTTGTTGGATAGCAACAGGATATGGTGAGTTAATTACGTTGCATATCTATATCTACTCTAATATTATAAGAGGAAAGTTTTTTGGTTTATTTGTAACGCATTAGTTCCGAAGCTACTGGACCGATTTTGATTAAATTTGGTATGAGTATGGATACATTATTGATTCGTTGATAGTAACATGACTACTTTGTATCCCGATATTCCCACAGTTACGCGAATGTAATTTTTAATTAACTTTGTTTTAGCCGGGGTTTTTTTCCCAAGTCCCGGATTTATCTAACTGGGAATATCGGATTAAAACTATAAGTCCTTTTTACAAGGGCCAAGCTCTTGTCAAGGAATCAAGGCCCATTTTCTGTAGTGAAACACATCAATAGGGTTTAATTTACTTTATGTCCACAGGCTGGTAACAATAGAGTCAGTCCGCATAATATTCCCTTACAAGCACAACTTCGCGGGCGCAGTGCAAGGTGATTTCGTCACTCTATTCAAATGGTTGAAGATAGTTCACGGTATCAAGAAGAAACCCTTCACTCTGGAGAGCCCGTTGCCAAGCGATTTACATATAAAGGTACCATCAAACACGACCGGCAATATGAAGTTAGTACACATACATAAGTAGGGAAGTGGTTTATAAAAGTTCGTCACTTACCTTCGTCTGAGATAGTTGTCAAACGCTGACCTCATCATCATCATCCGAGGGATGTTGCTGGTTGCATCTCTCTCGGGAGCCCGGGGTTCACTTTCCTGCTTCCACGCCTCCACTTCGCACGCACTTCGCACGATCTCTGGCATCCCGTTTGGTTAGGTCATTTTCACGCATATCACCGTCAAGCCGTTCCTGCCACCGATCTTGGGTCAAACGCTGACCTATTTATATATTTAAAAAAAAAACTTTTATATGTATAGGAGATACATTAATAAGATTTGACGCAAATGAGAAGATAACATGTCGTGCTTTCGTATAATTCGCGCAAAATAACATAATTTTCATGGAAGTTTAAACAACTAAGTTGTTCCCCACAAGTTCCCCGAAGTTTAAACAACTAAGTTGTTCCCCACAAGTTCCCCGAAGTTTAAACAACTAAGTTGTTTAAACTTAGTCAGTAAAGGTGCACGAATGTTAGTTAAGTGAAATAGAAGGTGTGATGATGTTTTTCTTGTTGCCCTAAACTCAAAGATTCAGTTCAGGTAAGTCCATAACATTACCTGAACTCTGGACAAGACTGACGGACGAACAATAACCAAATGAATTTTTTTAGCCTATTTAGGTTAACTAATGCAAATATATTATTGTCAATTTCTTAGCAAATATTACTAAAATTATAAAAATCTAGATGCCAACCTACTCGTGTATTCTCTACGATCCACTCTAAACGCTTGACCATTTTTTCAGATTGAAGAATTACTAATAGAAATGAGTGATGATCCGTTTGAAGTAAAGTTACGGGACAACTATGAACTTCTGGAAGACGAATACAAGGAGAGCCAGAAACGCAGGACCATGTTGGATGCCAAAGTAAGATAATACAAGTTGTTTTTAGGGTTCCGTACCCAGGGTTAAAACGGGACCCTTTTTATTAAGACTCCACTGACCGTCAGTCTCATGAACCGTGATAGTTAGACAGTGGAAAATTTCATAGATGATGTATATCTGTTGCCGCAATACTAAAAACAGAATAATATGTTACGGAACCCTTCGTACGTGAGTCCGACTCACTTGGCCAGTTTTTTTTTTCATCTGTTCTGCTGATGGTGAACGAACTTACCATATTGATAAATGTTCAACAGGTCCAACAGCTCTGCAAACCTCACCTGTTCCTTCCGGCGGGTAAAGTCGAAGAATTGTACGCGGCTCTGCGGCAAAAAGACGCACAGGTACTCGCTACTCTGATGTTCTTCAAAACCGTTTAGTCCCGGTTACCGGGTTTGGCCAGAACCTAAAAGAAAAACATAATTTAAACGTGTAACGGTCCAAATATCCCTAGATCTACGTGCAACGTTCCCGCGCAGCGCCGGCGCCGCGTACCCGCCTGCTCGCGCTCAGCATGCACAACCTCACCGTGATCGCGCTCGCAGACACCAGCATGCACGGCACTGCCAGGGCCACTGCCAAGCTGAGGGCTATCGATGCTGATAGGTACTTTTAGATTTAACTCTTTCTAAAGCATAAACTTATTTTATACTTGTACATGTTTAAAATTTGCTGGTTATAATCTTCTGAAGTGAAAAATTAGTATTTGTATCTGCAACCTAAGTACGTTTGGTAACATTTTTCAACAACGATTTATTATCGGTGTGTTATTTTGTAGAACTTTATAAAGACTAACCATTCTAAAAATTAAATGTTTGTGTCTGCAGCGGAGTACTCTTGCTCTGGCTCGAAGGACCATTTGATTTTAGTAAAACCAAGTAAATAGGTACTTTTATGTCATATTCTCGTTTTTTGCCAACAGTCTATGGCCGGAAGAAGGTCTCGAATTCTCAACACTCTGGTGTCGCTGGGTATCAGTCCGATGCGACAACTGGCAGGTGGCCCTACGAGACTTCCCCCAACCTTTACTACGACTACAGTCCCTTAAATTCTGGGGTACTTTACTGGGCGCGGAGGCAGTACCCCCGTCCAGGGCGACACGGACGGTGAAAGTGGACCAAGGCTCGCCCTGGGGAACGACGAGCATCGATAGATCGATGATGCCGTTGAAGTTTTACTACGACCTTTGCTGTGAGATGGATGACTTGACGTACGCGTTCGGACCTTGTTGGGAACCGGTTATTGCACAGTGTAATCTTGGTAAGTGGTCTACCTACTTCATTGTACCAATTAGCTGCGCCCCGCGGAACAAAAGAAGCCTATGTGTTAATCTAGAACTTCATCTACATACCCAGTTGCATCGTATTAGATAAGAATCAATTAGATGTCGCTAACTAAACTGAATTAGTAAAATAAACAAAATCAATACTATCCTATGACTAACTGACAATGTGGCGCAGTTTGGAGAGCGCATCCACTGTTCACAGAAGATCGCTAGTTCAAGTATCGTCGCGGTGCCATTTTAAGGTTCGAATTCTGGAAATATGTCATTTTTGACTTTATAATCCCATGAATTCAAAACTCATAAGTTTGGACACCCTACCCTTCACCTTTCTCAACTTCGTGTCCATCTATAGGTTGCCTGGAAGAGATCGCTTCGAGGGATAAAACCGCCCTTTGTAACACTTAGACTTAAGTTTGTTTTTTATATTTTATGGAATTTAAAAATGGTGTTTGTTATAAAGAATTTATCTATCTATCTATTTATATTTACTGTAGCGTTCGAGCAGGTATCCCCGGCATCAGCAGACCCCTCCCCTCCCCTGGCGTGGTGGGACCGTGCGCGGCTCATGATACACGGGCGCGTCACGGCGCGGGCTCGACGTCTCGCCTGCTTGTTGCACGTCTCCCTCGACCCGTACAACACCACGGAGGAGATGGAGCTGGCTTGGACGGATGCGGTCCTTGATTGGACCAATGGCAAGGTAAGCTCTAATGTAATAACGTCTAAAACGTTGTCTTTTGAAAGAAGTCTCTTGTCACCAAATGCAAATGTAAGTGTGTCAAATTATGAATGAGCACACGTCACTCAAATTATGAGTGAGCACCTAAATTTTATTTATATTTATATCGAGAAATTATACGTTGATTTCCAGAAAGAGGTTTGATCTAGATCACAGCTGACTTTTGTCTCTTATTTGAAGTAGGGTGTCGTTTTCGTAGTTTTTGTGATGTGAGTATCGTTTCCATGGTTTTCGGGCTGTCTAGAAACCATGGAAACGATACCCACATTTATATGCAATACAAGCTATGTCTCCGTATGTAGGTGTGCCTAGTGGGCGCCCTGGCTGTGCCTGTCCGCACGGCCAGCAAGTACGATGACTGCCGCGTGCTGGTCGCGCCCGCATTACGACTGGCAGCCAAGCTGCGGTGGCAGTGTGTGGCCGACCCACGAGATCATCACGCGGTTGCACCTTGTGCTCCCACACGACTGCCCGAGTATTCCAGTAATCAGGTAAGATACGTTACACTGCTACAAGTTTAGATCTGTGGTGTAGTTTAGAACAAATATTTATGTTATCTACAGATTTTGTTTCTGGTATGTTTATTAATTATGTATTTACAAAATAAAAGTATAAACTATTCCATCTGTAGTCTAGAACGCATATTCATCATTATTTATTCAAATTCATTTTATTCTTCTTTTCCTAATGTCTAGTTGACGCTTGATGAAATGATGATGTGAAAATGAAATGATGAAACGCTTATTCATTCATTTATTCTATATTACAAGCTTAGTTGCTTAGTTTGGAACTAGATGGCGCTGTATTATTTATTTTCCAATAAGCTTTTATTGATTGATTTGTTATTCTAGGAGCACGATTCGTACCGCGCGTTCAGATCGCAAGGACTCGACGTCCATCTCACTCTGGAGACCAAAGCGAATGAGACGGAGGGTCTTGGACCTGTCATATTACTTTATGGAAGCACGCTCAGGTATATCCATGTCTAATATTATTTCAACCATTATTCACCTCATAGAATAATTGTAACTTGGTATTATATCCCAGGTTTTTGGTCTTGGTAGTTAATTTGTCATTTTATCTCGATTTTCCTACGGGATCGGAATGTATGCGGATTAAAATTGCCTGGCAAAGAAATCGTTTGTTTTATTCAAATTATATAAATTATGTTCAGCCATGGGCGTGCCCAGAGTTTTGTACAGGGTGGGGCAGAAGCAAACAAAAGTATAAAACTTGATAAGTAGTAGAAAATTTAAAATGTTATTATTTACTGTATTTATTAGAATAATGTCATGGGGGGTTTGGCTAATTAATCTCCAGCGAGATGGCAGCGAGAGGGCAATGTGATGGTTGAAACGCAACTACACGATGGTCACCTTCAGTTGTAAATTGGAGAAGGACGTGGAAGCAGCCGCTGCGGCAATATAATATGAGTGCTCGAAAATTGGTACGTGGTGTATAGACACCACGTACCAATTTTCGAGCACTCACTGATGAATGGGCCACGAGTAGATGCGTACCGCCATCGCTGGCCCACTTCCTTTGATGTGTGACCGAAAAACTGACTCCGTGGCCATCCAGTCTTCACACCACGAACCATAAGCCAGTGGGCCAGCATGATGGCAAGCGGGCTTTGTGCATGCGCGACCGATTCATGCATATTGCATTGTTTACGCGGTTATTTTAATTTTGAAAGTAACATAATGGATATTTAAATATGTTACTTATATTAAAAACATTTTTTTTTTATTATAAGCTCCGAGTCAGGGTGGGGCAAATGCCCCACCTTGCCCCACTGTGGGTACGCCCATGTGTTCAGCTATAATTTGGTAAAATATTTTTTATCACAGTTGCTCATAAAGTGGATCTTATTAAACCGCTTTTAGGCTCATAATGCAACGTATTATACACGCGTGCGATAAAAAAAAATCCAACTAGTGCTAAAATAATACGTAATCCCGATAAGTCAAATACGTATCTTACTGCTAATGACATATTAGGTAGATGAAACATTCTTAATTTATCTGGGTTATACTGTTTTGATGTATAGAAAAAAGGTACCATCAAAAAGTTTTTAAGCCTTGCTGGCTTAAACCTCTTTGGTGGTACCTTTTTTCTTCTTTTCAAAAGGTTGTCTCTAAAGTCTGATAACGAACGATAATTTTACGTGATTACGTCTTTGAAAATAATTAAAAATTGAGTTTTGTTTTTATTTTGTTTTTTCTTTAGGTAGGTACATAAATATTTTTTGTCCTTACCATTATTATTCTGTTTTTAACCGCCGACGCAAAAACAAATGAAAAAAACCCTAAAAAAATATTGTACGTCAGACGAGGCTGTATAGGTTAAAAGTCTTTTGCGTAGCCTTTCGGAAGTGTAATTAACAAAAAAAAGTAAACATAACCTAAAATTCTTAAAAACTTTTAATTATTTTAACAAGTCTTTTTTTTTATTCGCAACTGTGATAAAAAACGTCGTACGATACAGGTGTGGGAAGCTGATCATTCCATCTCGGCTATTGCCACGCTCGCGTTCCGCTCGCGCGTCATATACCCGCCTCTATGGAATGATCAGCTTTCCACACTTGTATCGCAATGTACTATTGTCACTATAAAAGTTATTTAAATCGAGATGTTTACCAGGTTTGTTTTGTGTATCTCGATATTTCGGGATTGTTACAAGTGCCAAATTCACGAGATGTTTTAAACAACTTCAGTAGTGAAAATAAGTATTTTACTGTAAAAAACTATTATAATTATTTTCCAGGTGGTTTGAAAGTTTAAAGTTCATTCTCTCTGGTATAACCCGGCCTACGCGACGTGGTCGTATATTCAACAACGTGCGCCCGCGCAAGCCGCAACTCTCGCGGCACTATAGGAACGTCAGTGTGTCTGTCACGCTGCATAATTTACAGGTAAGAAGAAGGAAAACCTAATTCTTCGACAAACACGACGACACCTTACTTGTCTAAAGCCAGTTGAATTTTGGATACGAATTTGATTGAGTGCGAACACTGAATATGGTTTGTCTCCAATATGGTTTTAGCCATTGGTGACATCTCATGTATGGTGTCATAATGTATAAATCTGTTACCTTCAAGATAATTCTCGGAGATTGTGACACACGCACAAAACTGTAAAATTAGTACAACTGGTTCGGAAAATCGTCAAAACTACACGGAGACATACGCGACTAATTCGCATTTATCTAGTGTGTGAGCTCCCGTCAGCTCCCGTAGCACTAAGAAGGTTGGAATGGTTCGTGCGTAAGCGAAATTCGGAATCCTTAGTTCACAATCAAATCAAGGTGCTAATACAAAAATTGTCCGGTACATTGATAAGTAATCGATTGATTTTGTACAGGTGTACTACTGGTCGTCATCATCCCTCCAACGCGGGGTGGAGGTGTGGGGAGGGCGTGTGACGTGCGGCGCTCGACACCGCCTCGCCTTGACACCTGTACCGGGCGAGTTGCGGCGTCGGCCGCGGGCCGTGTGGGTCGCCTTGTACACCAACTGTGACATCAACGCGGCACATATATGGCTGAACACGAGGCCCTCGCATTTACCGCCCGCACAACAGGTAAGTTATAAAAAAATATGATGATTGGGTCCTTCGAGCCGGATTAAAAGCTTAAAAATGGCGACACTTTACGCTATAAAAGAAGTGATGATTATAGTTTTTGGACTTTCGAATTGGTAGAATATGTTTGTTACTTATTACTTTTTTCATTTTCTTGTTATTTTCCAGTTTGAAGGTTCAAACGGCGGCCCAGGCGCGGCAGTAGAGAAGTCTTACTGTCTGTCTGTCCGTCGCGTGTCCTACGGGCGAGAGGCAGCAGGCGTGGGCGTGGGCACGGGAGGGACGGCCACACCCACCCACCGGTTAGCTGTACACGATCTTAGAGGGGCCTGGACTAAACTGAACAGGGATCTCGCTTTTGCACTTATTGATACTTATATTAAGACTCAGGTAATTTTTCTTATTTACCCCTTACACAGTAGCTATTGAACTGATTGCGATACTTCTCACATCGCCATCTAGCCCCAAGCTAAGTCACACCAGACATGTGTGCCTAGACGGATACTATAACGGGTAGTATATTTATATACTTTTCTTTTGTAGATATATACGTAATAAACATACAAAAACACCCACACTACAAATAATATCTTTAAATAAAGATTTGTTTCAAGCGGGAATGGAACCAGGCAGGTGGTAGCTCGTCGCGTAACGGAGGTCGCAAACTCTTGTATAATTGCATTTTTAAATTTGTAAACCACCTTGTATAAAATGCAACTTTTTTCATTGAATTACAGCAATTAAAAAAGAATCTATCAACGAAAGCGTTAAAAGAGGAAGAAGAACCGAACACTTCACCGAAAAATCAACGAGATACTGACGTTATATCGCCACCACCTACACAGGTTTGTTACTGATCTATAACTACACATTACCAACCTCTTTCTTAGATATGCGACCTCTTTTTACAGACTCGTCGTAACTATAAAAGATTCACTAAGGGCAAATCTACACTATACATGTTTGACACTATTGTTATTTAATTTATTTTTTCCATTCTTCGAACTGCACCGTTGCAATAGTTTTTGCCTTGAGCAATAGTTTGTACCTTGAGCCTTATAAACAGCGCTATCTGACGGTTTAAGGTGTTATTAATCCTTTGAGCCCTGGTTTGTTCCGTTCCCAGGGTGGATCATCGACCGGCGGAGGCGGCGGTATGCTGGCCGCGCTGGTAGCCGAGGCGGGCGGCGACGCGCCGGTCGTGTTCAGCGACGAGCTGGCCGGCGACCCCGAGCCTCATCCCCACCCTCCGCCACCAGCTAGACACCTGCTCGACGACGACAACTCGCACACGGCTTGTCTCAGTCAGTACAGACTACAACACTCGCTCACCCATGCTCACCAACACTCATCTTTGATCACTAACCTGCTTTCAATGACTCTTCTCACTACTCACCCTCTTCGCTTTGTTTACTTTCACTCATGCCACATTCAATCACCCACTCATCCATATTCATCTTTAGTTATGTATTTATTTATACAATCACACTCACTCTCATTCATTGACCAGTTAAGTCACCCATATTTATTCATGAACATATCTCATACTACCTTCATTTTTCTCCGCTATGTTTTAAATTTAGAATATATAATTAGAATATTATTTATTTGCAACAAAATAAGAGATTACAAAGTCTTTGAACCTTAATAACTAACAATATTTGCAAAACGGACCCCAACTCAGCGATATGCTAGTCTTTCGACTAGCGATTTAATATGTACAGGGTGTTTTAAGGCGTATCAGTGAATTATCAAAAAAAAAAAAAAGTGAAAGTTCTTTACCCTAAAAAACAAAACTTTCACTCACATTCACAATTTATCTCTTCTTCACATACAGTTGAGTTAGTAAACTCCCAAGTGGTCCTGAAGGGTTGTGAGACGCGCGGCTACGTGGTGCTGTGCGCGGCGCGCGCGGAGGTCCGCCAGCGTGTGCGTCGCTCGCCCGCAGCGTCCGCGTGGTCGGGCGCGCTGCACGACATGCAGTACTACGCTACTGTGTCCGCTGCTGCTGCGCCGGACCATCATCATCTACCTGGGAACATACAGGTCAATATTACACCACGTATAAGCTTTATTAATTATAATTTGTGCGTGACGATCTTAGCCTATCGGTCAGAATGCATGGCACTCGCGAGGCCCGCCCAATACCACTAATTTAGCAGTTTTGTGTCCAACATCAACCATCCCCGCTTTGGAGCGCATAGTGGTATTTCGTATACGGTCAATACGTTTAAGACCGAGTATACTATGCTCCATATCTCTTTAGTAAGCCAAGCTTGGACTTTTGTCCGAAGGAAACCTTTGCCCAGCAGTGGTACAGCTTAAAAGCTCGAGCGATTTAGTCGAAATTATGGCGATTTACGAAGTATAATGCATAGCGTGAAGATAACAGTGGAGTATAAGGGTGAAAGCACACCTAGCCGCACCGCACGCGCCGCAGTCGCCGCATCGAAGGAAATCCCCAAGGCCGATGCTGATGACGTCACCAGCCGGAGCCGCGCGCATACAAACGGTGACTGCGGCGCATGCGGCGCGGGTAGGTGTGCGCTCACCATAAATACTTGTTGTGTGCACAGTGGGTCGGTGTAGAGGAGATAGCGGGTTCTGGTGCGCTCCGTGAGCTGGTAGGTGCAGGTCGCGCGGCGGGTGGCGTGCTCGGCAGCACGGTGGGAGGCGCGGGCGCGGCCGGCGGCGTGCAGCTCCAGCGCATCGTGTCGCGCTGCGCCTGCGAGTTCCACTACGTCTCGCAGGACGCCCCGCCTGAAGCCCCCGCTACTCCCTCGTTCGATGCCCCCGCCCCGATGCCCTACGACTGCTTTACGCTCATGCATCACGACCTCGATGTCTGCACTAACTCATTGCAAGTAAGTACATAAATACTCTGCTACATCAACAATTGAAAAGGTCCTTCGAGCGAAAACATAGCCTCTTTCGTATCTTAAAAAGAAAGTATTTGTCTTCTCTCTTCCTACAAAAATTGTGAAAGTTTATGATTGTTACTTCTTCACCTAAAACCTAAAAAACCAATTGCGAAGAAATTTTGTAAGTATGTAGATAGTTGAAGTTTTGGAATAACACATAACTTACTTTTTATCCCAATATAAAAATTCAGTTCGACAGTAACCTACAGTAACAATAATACAATGGTCCTTCGAACCGGATTCACCGTACATTACCTCCCGTACAGTACGCGATGCTACTGGACGTGATAAACAACGTGGTGCTCCACGTAGAGCCGGAGCGGCGTCGCACGTTGGAGCGACGCGCGCGCGTGCGCTTCCAGATGCAGCTACGACAGGAACAGGACCACAAGCAACTCATACACAAGCTGCAGACGCAGGTTCATTACCGTTTTATAATTCATGATTACGCCCAATATTTTATAGGATACCTGATTTTTTTCTTAAACTCATTGGCAATATATTTATTGGCCTATTTAATTTGATATAAAATACTTTTTATCCATTAAGCAGCTCGGTGAGGGGTCTGAAAGGGATCTTAGACTAATAGGAACATAAACTTTAAATAATAATAATGGCCTTTTCTTCCAATTTAGATGATTTATACAGCGCCAGAAACTTTAAACCATGCTATTCAGGGGCTATAGTACTTGGGACACGCATTAGATTCAACCCGCGGCTTAGTTAATAGTCTGGACATATTCACAAGTTATCGACTAAGTTGAGGGGGCGGAATGGGTTCCGGGCAAGCCTAAATAAATAAAATGAAAATTTCAACTGTCTAACTATTACGGTATATGAGAAACAGCCTGGTGACAGACAAACAGACAGACAGACGGACCCTTAGTAAAAGGGTCCCGTTTTTGACATTAATTGTATATTTGAGTAAATAATCAACTATTTATTTAATTAAAAACATAATGTTTTTAGTGAAATATAAATAATAATTAATATATTCAAAGGTTCGAGAAACACTAGCTCGGCTGCGTCGTTTAGAAAAGGAGTACTATTTGAAGAATCGTTCGATCACTGACAACGATCCTGTCGCTTTAGCTGAATTGAAAGCTTTGGATGATCAGGTAATAATGGTTTACATTGATTTTATTCTTAATATCATTACAATCTTGATTTATTACAAGCTCTATGAAGTGAACAATTAAACTGTCGTAATATGCAAAGGTATGTGTAGAATTACAAGGTCATTTTGGAATTCAGGTGTCGTGTAATTATAACGTTTTACGTATCTAGGCATTATGCGATCAAGTCATTTTGCCATGACTTAAAAAACAAGTAATTTAGCAATCAAAACGTTTTGTTTTGTTACCGAAACTTTTGATTTTTACTTTTGATTCGCCTCGAAGGACCACTGTCCTTCGAGGCGAATCAAAAGTGAAAAATATTTACCTCCATCGATGTCTTTTATGAGACAAGTGGTACGTATGTACGTACAGGTGAACGAGTGTAAGGAGTGCGTGTGGTCGCTGGGCGAGGAGCTGGAGGCCATGGTGTGGGCGTGGGTGTCCGTGCGCCGCTCGCCGCCCGCGCCACGCCAGCCGCACGCGCCGCCTCACAGGCACAACGAGATCTGCTTCAAGTCCGCGCGGTGGCGGCTCACCGACGCCGACGGACAGCTCGGCATCGCTGATCTACTCCTCACTAACTTCCTGTCGGTACACATACACACATCCCTCATCACCACTTCACATTCACTCACTCTCACTCACCTATATTAAGGCGCTGGCCTTATTGCGCATCGTCGCGCTTTGTATAGTGCGATCCAACACACTGGTATCTATTGAATGTCCTAATTGACGGTCGTATTACGATGGCATCGCGTCGGTCGTGCGATGGGCAATCAGGACAGCGCCACACAGTCCTTACTTAGTCTCATTTACAATTAAACTTATCCATTATCAAACTTGCTCTGGAATTATTAGTAAACTTATTTTATCAAAACTCTTTTCCACTATGGCTCATCAAATTGACTAAAATTATATACCAATTGATGAAAACCTTTAGAAAGTGTACATCCCCTGTTAATTTACTTCAATTGGTTAGGAGTTTGGATATAAATATCAATCCTGGTCCGTTTCATATTTCGAATTCGTCAAAGACATTAATCGATTCCGTTAAATTGTTCAGATATACGAAGACATCACGTTCAGACGACTCGGTGGAACATCAGCTCGAGGTGGGGTACGTGCGCGTCACCAACCTACTACCTAATGAACCATTCCCTGAGGTAAGTACCTTCCAGAAGGATTATGTTAAAGAAGAGTGGGTCTACATGGCACATGTCTTTTTTTAAAAGCTTTTATTTAACTTGCAATGTATGTATGTTTGTTCGGGTGGAATCTTGTTATACCTAAAAGGTAGTCCCTACCTCAATGTCACGAGGACTTTTGTTAATGAAATAAACTATTTTTATATTATCATTTATACTTAAGTAGCAGCGCGGTTTCAGATTGTTTAAAATTATCTTAGTATTATCCCACTCTATTACAACCGTTTTCGGAAAAAGAATAGCGCCAAACCTCAGTTCACCGCGGTAAAGCTAATATTGAGGTGGAGCTTTTCGCTGCGCCATCTGTTGATGGCTAGGCCAAGCGTCGTCATCAACAGATGGCGCAAACTACTTAATAAAACGCATTCTTTATAAATCGCATCTTTCACTGACTGACTGATGACAACGCACAAGCTAAATCACTGGCTCTAGAAACTAGGGCAGGGGTTCCTAAGTGTGCACTAATAGGCGATTTTTGGTTATTTATTTCCATGGTATTGGGATTTACTCGGATTAGTTGGTGAAGCATCCTACTAATATTATAAATGTGAAAGTTTGTGTGTGTGTGTGTGTGAGTGTGTGTGTATGTATGTTTGTTACTCCTTCACGCAAAAACTACTGGACCGATTGCGATGAAACTCGGTATCTAGATAGCTGGAGACCTGGATTAACACATAGGCTACTTTTTATCCCAATATTCCCACGGGATCGAGAGTTGCGCGGGTGAAACCGCGGGGCGCAGCTAGTAGCTATATAAATGTATGTGTATATTGTTCAGGTATTAGCACCAGCGGACGTGTGCCCTCGCGGCGCGGTGTGTCGCCGCGCGGCGTTGCGTGTGTTCTGCCGCGACCGCCCTCCGGTCGGTGGGATCGCTGTCAAGGAACACTTCGAAGTTAACATCGTGCCCATTAGAATAGGTACGTAGCTACCAGGGGCGGTTGACCCACCGGACAGAGGAGGTTATATCAGTTGGCAGTTCTACCATTGTTCATTCATTAGTACCCGTTTCTCAGACCTACTGAATATGCATATATTTCATACAAATCGGTTTAGCCGTTTAGGTGGGGATTGGTAACTAACTCCGCGGTACGAGATTTTTCGATCAAGTTGCACCGATCATTGTCACGGGAAAATGAGTTTAAGAAATATATTATACTGTTGTTGGTTTATTTCTGAAGATATCGTAATTAGTGGCGCCCCGCGGGTAATTTCTGGGATTTCTGGTAGATTTTGATTCGGTCTGTATTATCAAATTGTTTAAAGCGATTTCATTAAAATCAGTTCTGTAGCTATCTTATTTAATACATAAAATGTTATGTACTATATTATTGATAGTAATTCTACATATATTACTGTGTATTTCACGTTTATTTATGTTGCAAAGTTTTAGAAGAGTCAACCCCCTCTGAAACTTTCTATTTAATACAAAAAAGCGCTCATTTTCCCAACATTTTTTTCGAAAATTCAACGCGGACGAAGCCGCGATTGAAAGCTAGTTACGAGTATAACATACCTAAACAATAGCCGACAGTAAGTACATCGTTTGCGCATCGTTTTATGAGGTACGATGGTGTAGTTAAAATACTAATCCGACTCGAAGGACCATTACATGCACTTGTACTTCGGCTGATTCAAAGTTAACGACCGTAACGAAACGGTTTAAACTGCTATTGTGGTCCTGGGGTCACGCCAATCGCTAAATGCCTGTCGCCTATAACTAAAATTGAATTAATTTATAAAAATCTTGTGTATGAGTATAAATTTACTCATATGACACGTAAAAAACAAAAACTTTGCAAGATATTCCACACGGCGCCATCTAGCCTCAAACTAAGCAATAAAAAAAACTGGTTGCCTGTAAAGTCGGTATACGGGCGAAAGTTTTACGTGACAACAACTGTGCTCGAGTGGAAGGGACGCGTGCCTTTCACTTTTTATGTCTGTCTCTCTCGCTCTTAGGCGGGCTAACCATGCCCGCGTGCCTCTCACTCGCTCTCATTGTGAGCGCATAACGTCAGCGGAGCGTAACGCAGTTTCTTGAAGTGTCACTCGGCAAACCAATTTATAAAACGTTGTCACGTCAAAAAATGTAATGCATATTGCATGAAAAAAGTCAGATACAATCCCAGTAGGATTCGTCTCCGAAGCAGCAAGGTAGTTGACGCTAGTGTACAGAATTTCCACTGAGTGTCCCCACAATGGTGGATTCACTAGTAGAATGCTCTACACAGTCCCTAACAGAAGACAAAGGTTCATTGAGGATAGACCAATACCTACTATTCTTTGTAACATCTTGATACTCGTAGCGCGATCTAATCTACATAGTGCTGTTATCTAGTTGTGGCGCCAGTAACTAAATACTAACTTAGTAAACTATAATGGTTACAATATTAATTATAAACGACAGTAATTTGGTGATTGGTGTGTCCCAAGCCCTTTAACAGGTGTCACCTAGCACGTATTTAAATTGCTTGTTAAAATATGAATATGAATGAGTATCGGATCATGGTGCGGCATCTGATCAAATACGCATCCTGGAATATATTAGGCACGCTTCTACTTAGACTCCTACTATTCCGAGCTGCGAAACTTACTCTGTATGTTAAGTTTTCATGCCTGAACCGGTGGAACAATTTTGATAATAAAATTATAAAATATTGCAGGACATTCCACACATCGCCATCTAGCCCCAAGCTTAGTAACTAGACTTGTGTTATGGGTGCTAGACAACGGATATACTACATAGATACTTTTCTTTTGTAAAAATATACTTATAATACATAGAAACAACCAGACCCCAGACAAATATCTAAGCATAAATACTTGTCGGAGGCCCTGTGTTTGGCAGTCCGGCATGGTGACCATTGTGCCAACTGGGTCGTCTAAACGTTGTCTGATGAACTATGTTTTAGATATAGATCAGAGATTTTCTTGGAGAAGGACATGGGCTACTTTTTAGGGTTCCGTAGCCAAATGGCAAAAACGGAACCTTTATAGATTCGTCATGTCTGTCTGTCTGCCGTATGTCACAACCACATTTTTCCGAAATTATAAGAACTATACTGTTGAAACTTGGTAAGTAGATGTATTCTGTGAACCGCATTAAGATTTTCATACAAAAATAGAAAAAAAACCAATAAATTTTAGGGTTCCCCATACTTAGAATTGAAACTCAACATTTTTTTTCATCAAACCCATACGCGGGGTGTATCTATGGATAGTTCTTCAAAAATGATATTGAGGTTTCTAATATCATTTTTTTCTAAACTGAATAGTTTACGCGAGAGACACTTAAAAAAGTGGTAAAAAGTGTCCCCCCCCCCTGTAACCCCCCTGGTTTGAACGAGATCTGGTAAGTAGTTACCGTAAACCGCCATTTACCCTTCATTCATGTATTTTGACCACTAGCGCCATCTATTTTTTTGCATTTGTTTTTGCGTCGGGGTTTAAAGCAGAATACAGTGGTACGGAACCCTTCGTGCGCGAGTCCGACTCGCACTTGGCCGGTTTTTATCTTTGAATACCGACCGAATTAAGACTTACGCGAGCAGAACCGCGGGGCTGCAGATAGATTAAAAATCTATATAACTTATATATAACTACGAAATCAGTGAAACTACCAGAGCTACGCGTCTGAAACTTCCCATGACGTTTCCTTCTATGTATCTGTTAAGAGGAAAGGGTACAGACGCTTTCTTCATAAAAACGAAGTCGACTGTTTCCTCCCAGTATAATGACACTAAAGCAAATCTTTTTATTGCATAAAACCTATAACTGCCATGACTATGCCCCTATGTCTTGGTTTTTTTAAATATTCTAATTATCATAGAAATTAAGATTTGAAATACAAATATAGGGGCATGGTCATGGCAGTTATAAATTTTATGCAACAAAAATATTTGCTGTACTGCCATTATCCAGGGAGGAAACAGTCGACTACGTTTGTATTGAGAGAGCGCCCGGTACCCTTTCCTCTTAAGAAAAGAGTTTTTGGAAATTAGGTGCCTAAAGGGGTTAAAAGGGCTTACGCTCTTAAAACCGTCGGTTAATAGGTATTAAGTTCATTGTTCATTTAATTGATTGTTGAGATGTGAAGTTGTTAAGAGGTATTGTTTTGTTTATTACTATTTTAAGACGATAGTTTTCAACTGAATATTCATACTGGGGTTTAGTTGGTGGTAGGTTTGAATATGGGATTACTTTAGTGAAAGCCAGCAGCGGAAAACCTAGACCTCAAAGGAATATCTGGATCGAAATAAGCAGCTAATCAAGATTCAAGATTGAAATATATATTTCATTAACAAATTAGTACTAGTAGTCAAAACCTTATAAACAACTAGCTGTACTCCGCGGTTTCATCTGCGAAAGTACCGATCCTGTGGGAATATCAAAATGAAAAGTAGCCTATAGCCTTTTTCAATAAATGGACTATCAAACACAAAAATATTTTTTCAATTCGAAACAGTAGTTCCTGAGATTAACGCGTTCAAACAAACAAACTCATTAGCTTTATAATATTAGTATAGATAAAACCTTATGGATCTCTTCAAAATCCAACTAACTTTTTCGAAAAAAAAAAAAACGCTTTTTCAAACGTTTTCTTCTAGTCTTGTAGGACAACCCCCTTTTGGAACAGATTACTCTCACTGTAACACGTTTACTTATCCTAAAATCCCCAGGTCTGACAAAGAAGTTCTTTAACACGATGCTAAAGTTCTGCTTCCCCGAACGCGACCCTGACACCATGGAAGACGGAGAAGACGACGGTTCCTCCACCAGCTCCAGTTCTTCCGGGCTCGTCTCCACGGGGTCAAAGAAGACGAAGAAAAAGAACAAGGACTCAAATTCTAACTTTTATGTGAAGAGAGATAAGAAGGATAAGGACGATGTTGAGAAAATGAAGGTATGTCTAAAGACTAGAACAGGAGTCACCAAATGGCGGACCGCGGTCCGCATCCGGACCGCCGACCAATTTTGTGCGGACCGCGAGAACACAGCCAACGTGCAGTACAAAATACGTAATTTAATAAAAATCTATGCCCCCCATTATCTTTGTTGACGTCTATTCAAAAACGGCTGAGCAAAGTTGGTAACGAGCTTGATCGTCGCGGCGGAGAGGCGCGCGTCGTGTCTCGAGGACGTGGGTAATCACAATTCGAAGATGAACTTATTTCTATCTCGACTTACTGATGAACATCACTCCAAGACTTAATAGCCTGCACCAATTATACTCCAAACTTCAGACAGATAGTACGTAACAAAAAATGACATTGTTCTCATTGATATGAAAAAAATCCCATGCTATTTTCGTAATTAAATTTGTTTAGTAAATTTTTTTGTTGTTGTGCGGACCGCTATGATCATATCATTTCTTGAAACGGACCCTGAGCGAAACTAATTGGTGACCCCTGGACTAGAACATTGAGCATTGGCTGTAGGGTTCCGTACCCAAAGCGTAAAAACGGGACCCTATTGCTAAGACTCAATAATTGTCCGTCCGTCTATCTGTCACCCGGTTGTATCTCATTAACCATGATAGCTAGACAGTTGAAATTTTCACAGATGATTTATTTCTGTTGCTGCTATAACAATAAATACTAAAAACAGAATATTCGGGACCCTCTTTGTGCGCGAGTCCGACTCGCACTTGGCCCGGTTTTTTTTTAATTTTTTCGAACTACACTTCGAACATTTGCCTTGCATTTACTTGTATTGTACCATTCGTAAAAACGTTACATTACATTGATATGGTCGAAGAAATGCTCTAGTATACACTAATCTAGGTAAAATACTTATTTTTTTGATTTCCGTAATTTTGACTCGGTGGTACGTGCTCGCTGTAGCTTTGTTGGTATAGACGATTCTTCGACAATTCCTCCGTGGATGATTTTTTTTAAAGTTATTTCAATTTAAATTATTTTTTATCTTGCTTATTGAAGTAAAACTTCTTTATGCGCGACTAGGGAGTAACTCAGATTTTTTTTCTGACGGAAGTAACGCTTACTACACAGACTATAAATAGGTCTGTGTAGTTTCCGGTTATATTGACATGTGCTGATCTAACCTTCAATTTTCTACTCTCAATTATTTTATTTAAAAATGAAAATATTTATAAAATGTGAAAGTGATATTAATGAATTTAAAATAGAATATAACATGAAATAATAGTGAATATTAAATGAAATCATGAAATGGCAGAGTCTCAGGGGTTCTGACACCAGGCCTCAGCTCAAAATGACAGCTGACTTAATAGGTTGCATATCTATAATAGCTACTTTGTGAAATTAAAAAAGAGGTTGGTGCATAGAGGTACTACACTTTTACTGAAGACCTTCATTAGTATTAGGAAGTTATTGACTGTCCGCGATGTTATTCTTCTATCTCTAATAAGATAGTTTGATTATAAGTTTGAGTTGCGGAAACCTTTGAAAATACTAGATATTTTTGCAAAAATCTATTATTTAGGTATTTTGTTTCCTTCAAAATTACGCTTTGAAAAGAAGTTTAACTTCAATCGCGCTTTTAGCGGTTACACGCACACACTTTTAAGCTATTGCATAGCTTTTATCGCGGGCTTTGAGCGCGGCGCGGCGACCGAATCAAGAAATTCCGTATTTTTTTTTTGTATATGGTATGTCAATGTTTGACCACTATCTAAGATGTAACACGCGCTTCTAGAAGATACCTGTTCACTCGTCACGTAAGCGTCCAAATTGTAGACTATTTTATTCAAAACTGTAAAATGTCTGCTACAGGAACGTGCTGAAAAGAACAAGCTATTCATCTACATAAAGATACCGGAGGTCCCCGTACGTGTCTCCTACAAGGGCAGCAAGGAGAAGAACCTCGAGGACGTGCGGGACTTGCCGCTCGTGCTGCCCACGTTGGAGTACCACAACGTCACATGGACCTGGCTCGATCTCTTGCTGGCCACGAAGACTGATACTAGAAGGTAGAGTCAAGTCTTTAGGCATGCATTTTGGCTGCCCTTCGGCATGCTGCCCGGCGTGCTTCTATACTGAGTATCCAAGGATGTGTACTGGTTTATGGCTCGCAATTCTGAATTTAGTGCGCGTTCTAACCTACCCCAAATTGCACTATAATGGCAGCCAGACAAGTGCAATTTTCTTGTCGAAACTAATCTATATTATCCTATCTGCGCTGCGCTGCAGATGCGCCTGCGTATCTGCAGCACATGCTAAGGCTTTACCCATTCGGGCAACACACGACTTCTCAGATACTTTTTATTTTAATTGTCTGTTTTTTGTACCTATTTACTTTTCTCTGTAACTATCTCATTAATGTTTCTTATTTGTTTTACTTTTCTCTGTAACTATCTCTTACTGTTTCTCATTTGTGTCTATACTATGTCGTGTGTTTGTTCGAATAAATTATATTCCATTCTATCTGACTAATAATTTCTAACAGCGATGATAACATCACCTTCAAAGGTCGACTTTATTCTTATCGTAAGTGGATCAATATTATCTTATACTAGCTGTTGCCTGCGACTTCTAAAGTGTGGTAGTTTTGTTTTATGTACCAAAACTTTCCACTTGAATCATTCTATCTTAAAAAAAAACGGCATCAAAATCCGTTGCGTAGTTTTCAAGATCTAAGCATACATAGGGACAGACAGTGGGAAGTGACTTTGTTTTATACTATGTAGTGATGACCAATAACTTGTAACAGCGACGGCAACATCAAGGACCAATGTGCAGTTAAGTCATATTGGAGAAAGTTGTCCAACAGTCACAATGCCCAACAAAAGACTCATCTTACGCGACCTACTTTAGCCCGGAGTTGGTTTGACGACTTCCACGTAGTCCATTGGACCTAGAGGAATTCTCTCATAATGTATTATATGTGTTCTTACCAGGGTGATATTGTCGCAAGCCATCCGTCAGAAGCTGCAGCTACACCGGCGAGCGGCGGCCGCGCCGGAACCTCACGAGGAAGACAAGGCCAGGCTTCTGTTGGGAGAAAGGACGGTAAGATTACATAACTGTCTCATATACAGCGTTTCAGCGAAGGGGTTTTAATACGAAAGGAGATTGTTTTACACGTCTAGGCGAACAACTTTTGTAAATTCGAACATGTCGTTCGAAGATTTTGTATGAAACAGCTGATTTTCAAGTAAACAGCGAAAAAAGTTCGAATTTTCAAAAGGCGTAGAACAAAAGTTGTTGGCCTTGACCTCTAGAACAACCCCCTTTCGTATTAAAACCCCTTCGCTGAAGCACATTGTATAGATACTATAGATTGATTTTCATATCAAGCACAGTATTATAGAATCCACAATCTCATTTGACCATTCCCTTCTACCGTAGGAAAACAAAGCAATTTACTCTGTTACCACCAATTTTTGGTGGAAATTCCTGCACCCGCACTAAGAGTTTTAAGCGTAGCTTTTATCGCGGGCTTTGTGCGCGGCGACCGAATCAAGAAATTCCGTAACGAAAATAAAACCTAACACCCCCCCACTCCGCCCGAGCGTTCGCTTAACGTGTATGTTCCTACTACTAATAGTAGTACATACACGTTACCACTGAACGTGCGTGTGTGTAATACTGCATAAATAAATAAATAAATAAAAAATTGCACAAGTTGATAAAAAATGCTATGCAATAGCTTTACCGCGGCAGTCCCCGAGTGTCACACGTTTTTTGTTATTCTTACCGTGAGGGAATAAAACCATCTGCCTGGGTCTGTATTTGCTTTGATTGATTGATAAAATCGTGTTCAATAGGCCTTACTTAGATTGTTTCCCTTGTTACTAATATTGTAGTAAGTTGGTGCTATCCTATCGAGGATATTTTTATTTCTAGTATTTTTTCAAATAAGCCTTATTATAATTTGGCTTCGAATAAAACAGTTACTGCCATAGTTACTAGTTAAAAATCGAGTTTGATGCGATATATTTTTTTAATTTATTATTTGATCGTAAAAATAAATTCTTTGAATTTTTGATTTGTGTTTATATTGAATAAATAAATGAACGTAACATAATTATATCATTTCGTTTTAGGTAATAGAAAACAAATCACAGAAGAAAAGCACACCCAGCGTTTTTAAATTTTCAAAATCGTAATATTTTTTATAGCATGTAAATAGATTTATATAATATTGGTAGCTACCCATCGGAATATTATTAACCGCGCTCAGAAACGTTGCTAAGTGGAACTTTAGTTACACAAGAGCGAGACAAAGCATTCCTTAACTAAAGTTACCCTTAGGAACGTTATTAAGTGCGATCGATAAGTATTTTTTTCATTTATATAAATTTTCCACTACAAAAATACTTACGAGTAAGTAAAAAAGTAGATTGTACCATAAGGGGCAAAATCATATTTTTACAACGAGAGCGCTATTATGGAAAAAATACTTCATTTGCTACTTTTATTTATTAATATTCATTCCATAAACACGGGTTGCAAATAAAATTTTCTGTATTGCATCGACGACGTTCGAGCTGTACTAACAGCTTCTTTAGTCTTCCCGTGACCATGATCGGTGTAACTCGATCGAAACGTCGAGTAAATATTAAAATTACTAGTATGTACCTACTTAGTTACAACGCGATCGCCACCCGTGTTTATAGAATGTTGTTTTTCTAATAGATGGGATGTAAAATGTAATTTGGTTATTTCCAAAGAACACAAAATGAATATGGATGTGGCAATAAATAATGTGCCCAAAGCTATTTGGTAGGTATACATACAGTGTGAATTTTTTATATGGCCTTTAGGGCTATAATAATATCCTAAACTATAAAAGATAGCGAAAAATGATGAATGGGGTTGCGTGACCGACTTTTTCAAAAACAAAACTGCATCATACGTTTTTTGGAATAGACATTACCCAGGAATCGATCCTGGTAATAATATTTAAAAAAAAACACTATTTTTTTGTACTAATTGATAGTGTTGCTAATTTTAGCAATGCTAATAAAGAGCAATTCCTGAAAACAAACATAGTATGAAAAATGAAAGGAAATAGTTCATTTTTGAATTTTTCTATAGTTTTTGTCAAAATCGGGCACGCAACTTCTATCAGCATTGATTTGCTATCTCTTATAGTTTAGGATTTACCCCTGAAGGTCCATAAAAAAATCCCCCCTGTATAGGTAGGTAATACGAAATTGTTATTAATTCATATATTTTAATTATTTGATCGATTTATTTGTAATTACTTAGATCTAGTAGGTAGGTACCTATATCAGTGTTGTGATAAGGAATTTGAACAAATCCTCATAAATTTTAGTATAAATATGAAAGTTTGTATGTTAGTATGTATGTTTGTTTACTTTTTACTTATGGAAATTATTGCTATTTTTTTAAATCACTTCTACACTTCGTTTTTTGTACGTTGATTCTCACTGCAATTGCTATTTTCGAAAATGGTGATAATTTTTGGAAATTTAAATTTGAATGTTGGTATCTTGGAATCTGTTATTTTCATATTTTTTTCACAAATGCTTAATGAGCGAAGCGTGTGCTCTTTTTTATAGTAAAGTCAAACTCAGTATTTCTTTATTCAGGTGGAATTATTCGCATGAAATAACATTGACACATCTTAAAACTAAGTTAGGATGTGTGTCTTGAGAAGAAGACACAAGAAACTCATGTGGTTCTTATTTATCTTTTGTGATCATGCTCACAAAGGTCAAGATTGCAAATATTTTTGAAGGTATATTTGAGATCGAGCAATTAAAGTCATTTAAAGACGAGTTAGCAATGGCAGTTAGTTTTTGAAGCAAATTCTATTTATTGTTTTATTTTATAGCAATTATTTATCGAGTGATAGTGCTATTTACGCCATGTCTTGTGTAAATAGCTGCGTAATTAACCCAGCTATTTGCTACGGGATCGGGACTTACGCGGGTAAAATCGCAGGGCACAGCTAGTAATTAAATATAAGTAAACATATTATATGCATGTAGAAAAAGACAAAGAAAGACTTTGAAGGCAGTTCGAATAGTTTATATTAAAATGATTAGTTTTTTATTCCATATCTGTCAAAAAAACTATTAATAACATTGACACGGCCAAAATTTAAATGAGATTAACATATAATTATTTGTCCGTGGTTCGATTGATAGAACTCCGACGATCGGACCACGACCAATAAGCGGAATTATCCCCTCTCCAACCAACTCAAAATATTAATCAGTTCATAAACAAATAATAATGCACGAAGCCATAAAAAATATAAGTACAGTCGAATTAAGAACCCTCTTTTTTTAAGTCGGTTAACATGTACTTACTCGTAGTTTATGTACATGTTACGGATAATTCGATAAATTCGACCATTATGCATAATGCCCGCATATTCCGCTTAAATTGGAAAATGTTATAAAAACTGCAAAAATTATCATAAATAAATATTGCACGACAATCCACACAGCGACATCTAGGTTAAACCTAAGCAACCAGTCTTGTGTTATGGTAGCTAGACAACGGATAGAATTACTTATTTTTCTTTTTTAAACATATACATATCGAAAAATCAAGATTACTATAAATATTTGTTTACAGAAATAAATATCTGTACTGTAATCTTCTGCGTTGCAGGCGGGAGTTGCCCCACTGCGTCACAGTGGTCCAGTGCTCTTTGCTCTGTCCATCGATCCATATGCATAAATTGCATAATGACCTGTTTTTGGACAAAGAAAAAAAATAACAAAATATTTTCTTGGAATATAAAATAAATAACTTTGATGTACAGTCACATTACCAATTAGCTGAACCCCACGTGACCCAGAGCTCATTCGCATATCTGTAAAAAATATAGTATTCGGCAAACGTTGTTTTGCCATATAAAAAAAACTAAATCAAAATCGGTTCAGCCGTTCGGGAGCTACGATGCCACAGACAGACACACACACACAGACACGTCAAACTTATAACACCCCGTCGTTTTTGCGTCGGGGGTTAAAAATCATACAAATCGGTTCAGCCGTTTAGGTGTAGTTTGGCAACTAACACCGCGACACGATTGACATCAATATTTATACGTCACTCAATTGTTTTGCCTTCCCGGAAACTCTCCATTAAAACTTGAACTTTATGTTATGGTATTAAAGTTCTTATTGACTTGTATTATTACGAATCGTTTGTATGGTATGGAGTATAGAAAAGTGTTGTTTTTAGACATTTTTAGGCAATTTTTTCAATTTTTCTCTCCGTAAGAACCATCCTCGTACCTTATGGAATATTCTAAAAAAAGAATTGGCCAAATTGGTCCAGGCGTTGTTGAGTTATGCGCTTACCAACACATTTTGCGATTCATTTTTATATATAAGACTAGCAACGCACCGCGGTTTCAGGGGTAAAAAATATTCCATGTCACTTCCAAGGATTTTATGTATGAAGTTTCATCAAAATCGGTGCAGTAGTTTCGGAGCGTATTCGTAATAAACACCTAGACAGAGTTAAGTGGTAATAATTTGTGCTGATTTCATTTTCTATAAAACTATCTTAAATTTAATCTCGTCTTAAACAGATCACATATGTTTTTCAAGATTTGGCTTCACACGATTTGTGCATTATTATAGTCAATGTTAAGTTAATCTGTAGGTACAGTCACATTACCAATTAGCTGAACCCCACGTGACCCAGAGCTCATTCGCATATCTGTAAAAAATATAGTATTCTATTTACCTATCCTATTATTTTTTTTAAACAATGTTGTATTGTATAGTATAATGTTTAAAAAAAACAGAATCAGGTAACATTACTTTACAACCTTACAGATTTGCGAGTGAGCTCTATGGGGTTTAGCTACTTGGTAATGTGACTGTACCTACAGATTAACTTAACATTGACTATAATAATGCACAAATCGTGTGAAGCCAAATCTTGAAAAACATATGTGATCTGTTTAAGACGAGATTAAATTTAAGATAGTTTTATAGAAAATGAAATCAGCACAAATTATTACCACTTAACTCTGTCTAGGTGTTTATTACGAATACGCTCCGAAACTACTGCACCGATTTTGATGAAACTTCATACATAAAATCCTTGGAAGTGACATGGAATATTTTTTACCCCTGAAACCGCGGTGCGTTGCTAGTCTTATATATAAAAATGAATCGCAAAATGTGTTGGTAAGCGCATAACTCAACAACGCCTGGACCAATTTGGCCAATTCTTTTTTTAGAATATTCCATAAGGTACGAGGATGGTTCTTACGGAGAGAAAAATTGAAAAAATTGCCTAAAAATGTCTAAAAACAACACTTTTCTATACTCCATACCATACAAACGATTCGTAATAATACAAGTCAATAAGAACTTTAATACCATAACATAAAGTTCAAGTTTTAATGGAGAGTTTCCGGGAAGGCAAAACAATTGAGTGACGTATAAATATTGATGTCAATCGTGTCGCGGTGTTAGTTGCCAAACTACACCTAAACGGCTGAACCGATTTGTATGATTTTTAACCCCCGACGCAAAAACGACGGGGTGTTATAAGTTTGACGTGTCTGTGTGTGTGTGTCTGTCTGTGGCATCGTAGCTCCCGAACGGCTGAACCGATTTTGATTTAGTTTTTTTTATATGGCAAAACAACGTTTGCCGGGACAGCTAGTATTAAATAATTTTAAGCGAGGTAGGAAACGTGTTATGATTCCAGATTATTATAATTAATTAATTATTGTGCAATGTATTATTAATTACAGTATTTATTTGATCTGTTTTTTAATAAATGTTTTTTTCTTATATGTAGTGTTTTTTTTAAACCGACTGTAACAAAAACCCTGTAAGCCCGTTTAGGTATTTTTAGGTAGGTAAAATTCTTGAATGAAATAAAAGTTTTAATTAAATTTAAAAAACGGAAAATTATCCTTAACATTAAGTATTAGGTAAATAATAGTGTTGCCACATTTAGCATATCTCTCCAAATTCTGAGAAGGTACTTAAATTAGGATAATTTTTCTTTTTTAGTAAGGACTGGGGTTTTCTATACACGCTGTTTGTTTTTTCCCTGTTTAATATTTATGTAGAACCTTGAATTTACTTAGAAATATGTGTAAGTGTAAAAGTAAAAACAATTTAATATAATTGCACGTCATTAATCAATAGCCTTCTATAAAATTTCCATAATAACGACAAATGATGGAATGGAAACCAGGTCACACCGATATGTGTCATTTATTTGTGAATGAACGGACGCAAAAATAGAGTCGCTTGCAACACTGGTACCTGTCATGTTCTAAGAAAAACGCGCGAAAACTCATCGGTAAAATGTATACGCTTTCCTATTTCCACGGAGTTAGGTCACCACCGGCCTTGGGAGTTGGGCGGGCGAACCAAACTAGCAGAGTCAGTGTATCGCCGGCCGTCGACCGCGCTGCACGTGTATCGACGCACGAATAAAACGATCTCGTAATAAGTTCCGAACGAAACATGAGGACGAATTATGTAATTAAATTATTAAAAAAATAAATAGTATTTTTTGTGTTGTGTTTAGTGTTGAATATAAACGATGGCGTTGTCAGTGTGTTTGTTTGTATGTTTGTGCGCGAGTGCCCTAGGGTTTAATGTGGACATACCCTCCAGGGTGGTTTATAGGGGTAACCATAATTCTATGTTTGGATTCACTGTTCAAGCGCATGTTGATGGACCGAGGAAAATGTAAGTATTTTATTTTTGTTTGTTAAATAAAATTGAATCGCCGAAATATACACGGATAACTTATGAACGAAGCACCTAATTGGATAACTATTTTTTTTATGGGATAAGGTTTGTACATAAAAAAGAAATTAAAAAAAAAATTAACACGGGTGAAACCTTGGGATGCAGCTAGTTTTTATTATTTTTAAATTTAAGGCCAGGGTGTGTGTTATAAGAATTGATTATGATAAATGGATTCGTAATGAGCTATTTTAAATTGTTTAAACGATGAATTTAATGGCCTCAATTTAGCTTGTTGACGGTTAATATTTGGTTTGGCGAAGTATGGTGAATTTAGCGGGGCGCCCGCGCAGCCGCCGTCACTCGGCGCCGTATTTAAATTATAAATATCTGGTACCATTTTATGAAATTATATAGTGTAAATACATGCTGTTTCTATATACTCATATATTAGTATACTACTTTTACATTACATTTTTGTTATCTTCAGTAACTTAGGTACCACTTATTTACTACATGAACATAATTTATTGTAGGTATTCGTTGCGTTATATACATGTTAGTAAATCCTCTGACTCTCGAACTACCTAGTAAAAACTGTGTTTCAGGAGCCAGTCTCTTCATATTCATAAAGAAATAAAACGTTTATTAATCAAGCTCTCTACATCATTAGAATATAGAAAAAACATCAAATGTAATTTTGGAAAAAAAATAGATTTATTTGAAAAATAATAATTATACTGTCCCTGAATAATATTATAATGTAGGTATAACTGAATTCCAGTGCCTGCCTCTAGAACTTAAGCTAAAAGCTTCCTAAAAGTAAAAAACCTTTTTATAAAGTTACTCCGTGTCACACAGCTCCTGTGTTACGAAGCGCTGATAACACCCGTGTAAAAGTTTGTTAGCACTTTTTTAACAAACAAAGCTGCATTATCTCATCGAAATACCATAACATTGATTTACTATGCATACCTACCTACCTTTTTACATCTTCTATGAATTAATAATTCAACGTCCTGACCACGGACCTATATTACTCTGTTGTCCTGACTAATTGACTGACTGACTGACAAATTAACGTACAGATTAAACCAATGGACGGACGCGGCTTAAATTTGGCATATGTACAGATAGCGGTTATGAGACGTAGGCATCCGCTAAGAAAGTTTTTGGAATATTTAACTCCTACGCGAAGTATTATAATATTTTAATAATGCCTACACATCAACACAATATTTCTCAATTAAAAGATAGGTATATATATAACTACATATATGCTGTATGTAAGTAAGTTGTGTAATGCAATAAGGTCAAATAAATCTACGTTTGCACATTACAAATGTCTAAATCTGCTTCATATTCGAAAACAACAAAGGTATATTTATAATAAACTACTGTTACGAGTTGCTACGTAAAGATACCTAATATTTACCAAGTTTATTGTAACCATGCAACTCACGTATTAAAAACTTTTATACTGCTCTGAATTATTAGTAGGTTATTTTCAGGGTTCTGTAAGTTTTGCGAAAGCTTCTGATACTAAAATCAAGCTCTACTTTACCCTGCTCTTCCGTCTTCTCAAATAGAGTAGGTAGAAACAAAGATCGAACAGTATCTATGTGGCATGGTGCAAGCAAAGAAATGCCCCCGAAATGCTCCTAGTACATACCGTCCTAGTGTGCTTAATATTGCTAAAAGAATCAAAACCTGCATGGTTCACAAAATCGCGATATAAGACATCGGCCAAGATCGTTTGTTTATTGATGATGTCATCGTTGCCGAGAGCGATTTTGAGCGAGCAATAAAATTGGTTATGTGTTATGTGGCTAACATTCTACTGATTCTGTATACTATGTAGGTGTAGATATCCTT
This sequence comes from Idaea aversata, assembly GCA_907269075.1. NCBI lineage: Eukaryota > Metazoa > Arthropoda > Insecta > Lepidoptera > Geometridae > Idaea > Idaea aversata. The sequence goes on from OU026087.1 coordinate 14,887,326, forward strand.
GAAAAATGCGATAAACTTACTAATTGGTTTAAACTTGTATTGGTTATGATTTATATCATGCGTAAAGCTGGATGTTCTTAATGTTATGAATGTTTTAGAGCTGTTTGTACCTTAAATATCTACCTAAAATACCATTACTATGATAGAGTAATTAAAAATAAACCATTCTATTCTATTTTCATGGAATAAAAGCCTCTGCAAGGGATCATGTAACTAGGATACATACATACCTACATGAGACTAAATCAGCAGTAGTCACAAAAAACACAAACCAATTCCCAGAACTCTAAATAATACAAATAAATTCTAATGAAGACAAAAACTGCGACACGTAAAATGAGCTTAGTTTATTCAAATAGTATTTATTTGTTTATCCCAGCGTGAAGCCACCGCTTGACTTTGAACTTGTGTTTATTATCACTGACACCCCGACCGAGGAGTGCGACCCCATAGCTATAGGACAATGTAACGCAAAATTTCAATTCCGAACCGGAAACAGTGCAGCGGCACATGTTGCCCACATGCGCACGCGCACACAGATCCCTTTTTTATTAGTTTTATTTTATTTAATTCACTCGTGAATGCTGCTATGTGGCTGCGTTAGTCGTGGGGGTGATCTTCCCGCCTGATTTATGGCTACACTCTTTTTTACATAATATCCCTTAGTTGAGATGTCATTAGGGAGGCAACAAGTGCTCTTTATCCGTCTAATGGTGTAGATAAGTAATGGCTGAACCGCATCTGCTGGGGTCCAGGCTTTTTATTGATTATTGATTGACGCATGTTGAAATGGTCCGTCCATATGTGCTGGACTGATGTTGATTGATAGTTAAGTTAGTAATGTGGTATGGCATATATACTTCGTTATACCTATTTAGATTCTTTTCAATCAACCCTAACGCTCTGATAATAAATATGAAATATCTTAGAAATATCGTAAAAAGATTATGGCTTCGCTTCGTAGTTTGTGTGTAGAGTAAACATTATTTTAAAAATATTTGTGTTATCTGCTGCGTCGACAAGTGAATCGGTGTATGCAGGGAGATAACCCCCGACCTGCGCCCGCGCATAGCATCGGTATCTCAGAGGCGGGCTTTCGGCGACTATACTTATAAAATTGCCGTTTTATACTAACTTTTGAACTTATAATACGATACGGAAATTGCCGGTCGTAAATTAAAACTTTATCAAATATGCGCTACTTAATAAGAGGTTTTAGTCAATAAAAAAGAATGACCATTTTCTTAGGAGATTTAGGCCACTAGACTCTATTCGATCACAAGCAAGTTTTCTATCGGATTATATTTTTAACACAAATCAAAGTAATGTATTTACACATCATAGCGAACTACTTAAAGCACTTAGAAGATCAAAACCAGTGCATATTACAACAGACTCAGGGTTTAATTGATCAGTCCTCGATCCCGACTCGCAGACGAAGTGCATTATCGAAGATGTATTCAATAAAGATAGAAGAGGGTCTCCGCGGTCGACATTTATAGCTCATTTGAACCTGTTCATGGTATGATGCTCTAGAAATTTTTATTTTCTTTTAATTGTTGCTCTGTGTCACAGAAGTTATGCTTTAGTGTTAGTTTTAAACAATATTTATAAGCTTTTGACATCGTCCGCATAAGGGATGAATTTTCCAAATCCTTTTTTAACGGATGCCAACGTTGTATAATACCTATAGTATTTTCTAAGGTTAATGCGACCCGAAATTCAAAATAAACGCGATTTCATTATGAGTTATCTGTACCTACCTATGCAAAGTTTTAAGGCTTTTACACACGTCCCAATTTGGTCGGGTCCGACATCAGTGTTGCCACAATTCAATTCGACAAATCTGTATCGATAAGTGAAAAAATCTGTGTAAAATCTGTATGAGAATAGCTATAATTGTATAAAATCTGGACTATTCATTTTTAATATTAGGTATTATGTAGCGTAGACAGAGAATAACTATTTATTCTCTGTCTACGATTATGAATAGTCCAGATTTTATACAATTATAGCTGTTCTCATACAGATTTTACACAGATTTTTTCACTTATCGATACAGATTTGTCGAATTGAAATGTGGCAACACTGATGTCGGACCCGACCAAATTGGGACGTGTGTAAAAGCCTTTAGCCAGATCCGTTCATTGGCTTAAACTGCATTTTGATGTATCAGTCAGTCAGTCAGACTTTCACTTGTAAATTTTTTAATTTTAAAAATCAACTCTCACAGAACTCTGCTACAAACAATAAAAGTTTGTTACTAAATAAAACGACCCGCTAAACATTAAACATGTACATTATCTAATTCCAACATTATACAAAGAGCGAGTGACACAATTACTAAGTAAGTACGTCGTAAACCGTAATAGCAGGATCCTGGACGCAAATAGGTGAAGAGATTCCTAACATGTGTTACTTACACGTAGTTAGTAGCTTAGCTACTCCTAGATGTTGCCAAGTTCGCATAAACTTGCTGTGCCCTGAGGTTTCACCCGCTTTATGAAAACTTACAAGTCTATGTAACTAGTAGCGTAACTTCATAAGTTCTGAAACCAAAAATGTATGCTGAAATTTGAAAGAAAGAGTGCCAAGATTGTTGTATCCATCATATATAAAAAAGTACATATTTTTGTAAAATCGTCAATTAACAAAATAATTTTCAGTTACTAGTATTTAGGAATTCCTGGACCCAGGCTCTAAGTATTAGTGCATTTTTTAAAAAAATACTTACTGTTTGTTTACTTTTATTTATTTTCAATCTCGTGGAAATATAAGAATAAAAACATAATACTTGCCTTACAGCCGGGTAGAAAGTAGGTAAAAGGCTCTAGCTACATTTTGCCTGATTGAGCAACATACACCCAAAGACACACAACGTTTCGCATCTATTAGTATATACAAACTACAATACCTACTCGTTTACTTAGAATACCTACACTATCTACATTTGTTCATTCAACATGGCACTCACTCACCGCCTGCGAAGTAAGAGTCCTTTGGAATATAAATAAGTGTAGCTGTTGTCAGTTATGCCTGTTTTCCCTGGGAATATTGTCGTTTTAGTGTTAATGTGTGAACAATTTGTTTAAAGGATATTTTTATTTGTATTCTATGTATTGTACAGTCACATTACCAATTAGCTAAACCCCACGTGACCTACAGCTCACTCGCAAATCTGTAAGGTTGTAAAGTAATGTTACCTGATTCTGTTTGTTTTTAAACACTATACTATACAATATAATAAAAAATATAAAACAAATAACAAAATTGGTAAATAATATATTTTTTATATTAGCTCTGGGTCACGTGGGGTTCAGCTAATTGGTAATGTGACTGTACTTAACAAGATATCAACGAATGTACTATAATCGGAGTTCTCTCTTTCCCTGGGTTCTCTCTTTCAATACCGGAGTTCTCTCTTGCCCTGGGAGTTCTCTCTTTCAATACCTATTGTGGTTTTTTTGTAATGTGTGAACAATTGATAATAGTACATTGTTATCCAAGGTGTGAAAGTCACTCATTACAAGTCCCGAGACGGAGTTTGGCGCCCGAGCGTAGCGAGGGCGCTAATAGTTCGAGGGACTTAATGAGTCTTTCACCCGAGGTAAACACTGTGCTTTTCATTACGAATAATACATACAATTCTTCATAACAACGAAAGTGAATGAGACTATCATATGAGACTCCATACCACATGAGTAGGTACTCATGTGTCCATACTACCTGATCCTCTTACAAGGTTGGGACCAAAGAGGTTATACATTATGTAGTGTTTTTTTAGATTTCTGCTATTTGTATTCAATACTTAAATACGGCGGTACTTACCGAAGAAGTTTTTAATAATGAGTTAATCCAACATTGGGAAATGAAGCGAAGTCCGTAGATTTAACTTACAGTTTTTGTAACACGGTTTGTCTAGAAAATGTTATTTACACAAAATACACAATCATAAATGAAAAACCAGATTAAACTTAACACAAAAACATTATAAAATAAGAAAAAATAGTACTAATTAAAACGTTTAAAATAATTTGGAAATGCTAGCATTTCCCACCAGTTTTTTTTACTCAACGTACGACATCAGCTACATCGACAGGGCGCGGGCGGGCGGCGTGGCATGGTCATAGGTCGATTTGACCATTTTCGTCTTTATATTTATTTTATTAAATAAGATATCTTGAACTAAATATTGAACTTTGAACTACTTGAATTTGATTACTGAGAAAAAAGTTACTTAGTACTAAACTCTGGCAGTATGCATGAGCCGTGCCAAGCCATAAGTATTATTCTTTGGTGTAAAAAAAAAGCAAGGAGGTTAGGTTTTTGAAGTTCCTAATGCGTAATGATACTGATACTGGCTACATGCAGATTGCACAAGTCGTGCGAAGCCATAATTTGACATGACAGCTGTCAGTGAAAGCGTAAAGCCCTAGGGCTGGAAATTTTATTTTCTACACGCTCTTCAGGCATATTTAGACCTACTTTCGGAGTGTGAGTAATGAAAAGGATATTTTTATTTGTATTCTACGTAACAAGATATCAACGAATGTAGTATAATCGGAGTTCTCTCTTTCTGTCATTAATTTTGATTTGATTCTGGTTACCGATATTGGGCTCTGAGTTCTAGAGTTCAAAATTCGGAGCTATAACTTAGTTACTCATGTGCTATAACTATACGCTATATGTAAAATGAATGCTGAATAATAAATACAAAATTTTCAATTGTTTTAAAAAGTAAGTTTTATATGGATATAACCTAATATTTCTTAAATACCTGCCGAATTTTCGTGGAACGTCTCGGAAGATATGCGCTGGCGCAGTATCCGTGACCTCGTTGTAGTCTGGCGCCCGCAGACGACCTCTGTGAGTTTACATACATAGATAGGTATACACCTATTGTTGGTAATATGAAGCAATACTTTGATAACACTTGCTGTACAGCCAAAAGAAAATATTTCGGAGAACTTTCAGAAGAATAAGGAACAGGATTTTTATACTAGACAACGTCCCATGATCGTCGATCTATAAATATCCTGACTGACTTAATATCAAATTACTGGACGAGTTATTTGGCATACAGAAAGCTGGTATCCTCTTTAAAAGGATTTTTGGAAAATTTTACTCCTATGCGGACTAAGTCACGGGTGGTCGCGAGGAAAACCTTGTAAAGAAATGTTATTAATATTACTGTAAGAATCTAAAGAAATATCAAACAATAAGAACCTAACCTACTTCTATTAATGAATAATATTATCCAGATGGCACTAGATCTTAAAATAACAAAATATCTTACACGTGCCATCTCTAATAACACGAGATAATTACACAATTTACATGAATTATTTTGCTAAACATCACTTGTAATCGTGCCTCCATTTCACACATGTTTGACTATTAAATTGTAAAAAATATGAGTAATTAAGCTGATCATTGCGGTGGCTATTTCGGTTAATTGCCTTATGAATATGAAGTAAGTAACTAAGTAATATTGGAATGACCTTGTCTGCAGTTTTGTCTGTAGTTATTATATAGCTACTTAGTAAATAGATACGTAGTTAGTTACACGTATTAGATTTTAAATTACTGGTAATGAAAACCCTATTAGATGCACTTATCTGTGTCTTAACAGCCATAGCCTAAGTCATGTTTATCACTTCACTATCACTACATAGTATAAAACAAAGTCGCTTTCTCTGTCCCTATGTCCCTATATCCCTTTGTATGCTTAAATCTTTAAAACTACGCAACGGATTTTGATGCGGTTTTTTTTAATAGATAGAGTAATTCAAGAGGAGGTTTATTTGTATAATACATGCATAATATAGCCGTGCGAAGCCGGGGCGGGTCGCTAGTAAAGACTAAATAAAGAGGTTAATTATCAATTATTCGGTAGGTATGTAGACACGTGCACTTTGCTTCTTTATTCCATATTATTACAGCAAAAAAATGGAATCAGTGGATTGCATCTGTCTTTCCTGGCGTGTACAATTTGGGGGTCTTCAAGTTACGAGTGAACAGACTTGTCTAGTGAAATTCCTAGAATCTGAGATTGCATCGTCACCTACCATCAGGCAGGTGTGATAGTGGTCAAATGCTGACCTATCATTTGAAAAAAAAAATGTACGTTACTATGTAGATATTATAGGCAGGCATATTATGTTATTTACAGAAATGTTTAATCAAAAATGGTTCAGCAAGTATCTATGTAGTTTATGATTCTACTGGTACCTAAGACCGACCACGCAATGCGTTGTCATTTTGTATTTTTGCAATTCATCACTCTGTCATTTATTACTAAGAAATTAAATTTGATCACCGTTATATAGGTCAATGTGAATGATGCAGACATCTTACTGTTTGCATATAAGTCCCAATATTGTTCCCCTTGACCCGAAATACTTAAATATACGTCATCGGAGTTGTAAGAAACGAGATACATTACAGTCATGGGCATGTAAGCAAGGTGATCAGCTATGTACTTAAAGGACTGCATGACGAACTATTTGTTATTTTATTTATTTAAAAGTAGGTTTAGTACCTATTAGCAAAAGTTAAGGTTCTATTACTTAAATATACTTACTTTTTTACAAGTTCTGCATAGTTTGAATAAAAAACCATTAAAACAAAAATGACTTATGTACAGGCAGAAAAGGACTGAGGGTAGCAGGTGCATATCTAAAGTTCTAATTATTTTAATGACGGTTCAATAATTTTTGGTTATTCTGCGTGAAATAACTAACACTTGGAAAGCTTTAGTGATAGGTATCAAGCAGAATAATTTACAATTACTGAACCGTTATTTAAAAAATTAAAACTTTAAAATATGCACCAGCTACCCTCAGTCCTTTTCTGACTGTACCTACAGCTATTTAATTAGGTAGTTCCCCGATAATAAACAACGACGAATAAAAGAGTCAAATTGTAATATTATACCAACCCATTGGCGACACTCAACCACTACAAAACAGAAATAAGAAATAGGAAATAGGTTGGTATACGGTAGATGTTAGTAAGGAGGTTTTAATCATCTTGAAGTAGAAAACACTGGCCTCATGTACCTGAAACATCGCTGAAAAAGAAAAAGTAGGAAAGAGGTTGGTAGATGATCATCGCAGAAAAAGAAAAAGTAGGAAAGAGGTTGGTAGATGATATTTAGTTCATGATTTAAGTAAGGAGGTTTTAATCATCTTGCAATATAACACACTGGCGGCATGTACCCGAAAAATCGCAGAAAAATAAATAAGAAAGAGGTTGGTAGAGTAGGTTTTAATCACCTGGAACACTGTATGCACCCGATATCTGCACTGAAAAGAAAAAGATGTGTGGACTGTGGTTTTAAAATGAGATTTATTTATTGAGTCTTTTTTTATTGAAAAACCAATAGCTTTACAATTTACATATAAATATTAGAAACAAAACAAGAAAAAGTTAGGCAATTATAGGTTTTCACGAGTAGGTATATAGGTACTCTACTTGCTCTATTAAAAAGTCGTAAAAAATCTTTACAAATTATTGCGTAGTTAGGTAATGTGAAAACATTAACAACTCATTATATCAAGATTACTTAAGGACACTTTAAGTACTTAACGATCGGTTACAACTATCGATACTTAACTTACATTCAAATCGATTAATTTCCAACGAATTAAACGGCTGTTAATGGGACCGATTTTTAAATAATAAAGATACGAGCCCACTGTAATTGACCAGGCGGAATTTGTAGACGATTTTTTGTTCCGTTTTCTGACCTTATAAGGAAACTAACTAGGGCTGAGAGATATTCATAGCTATGGTTGGGCGGATTCTGCCAGCTTTACCTACTGCTGTGAACTATAGCTTTGGCCATATGGGCGTCGACTCTAAAAAACCTTTCAATGGGACCGATTTTAAATAATTATTAAATTTAAAATCTGTCCAAATGTCAGTTGTAACGCTACCTTTCTCTTAATGAATAGGCTTTTATCAAAAGTGATGCGTTTTGCAATAATGCTCTGATTCGATTTTTAACTTTCACTCGATTATTCGGTAATGTATGCAATTTATTACGATAAAGGTTATGTTATGGCTGTCTCTTTAACAGGAATTAAATACCAAACAACTCACATAGTTGCAACAAATAAGGGTTTTCTATGTTTTTTTTTTCACGTAGTGTCTCCATATCCCTAGCCATAACCGTAAAGGATTTAACCTCTTCCGTTTTCGTCCGGAAAGACGAAACTCGACTCGACGACGACTCTACGAAATTAATAGTAAACCTACTTAAAACATAAATCTTATTTTGGTTCGACCAGAAAAAATCACGAAAATCCCTCTGGTAAAGCTTATATCATTAATACTCGTAATCAATAAATTAGGTACCGAAATACTGTTCTAGGCTTCGACCTTTACGGGAATTGACCAATTCCAAAAATAAACAATTCCTTCAATTGGTCGAAGGTTTTAAGTGTTATATTTAAAAAAAAAACGCACTATCTCACATCTAGGTAAGTATTAGTATATCGTATGCAGTCCAAGAGTGACCGACTTATAGGCCCTTTAAGCCTTTAAGAATAAAAACATTGCAAGAGGAAATAGCAAAATCATTTGCGGGACCATTATCATGACGATAATGAATGTGTGTCTTAAAATAAGATATTATCACATATTCACCTTACTGAATAGTAGTCATACTTGAGGATTATGTCATCCCAGCTGACATTCGATGAGTCAAGGTGACACAGGTGAACCGACGTGTTTGTGTTTCTATCTATAGAGTATATTCTTGATCACGTGTGTGTAAGATAATTAATAAACTATAGATATAAAATTATCCTTGTTTTTAAATTGCAATCTGGTAATAATATAGATAGAGCATCAACTTAACTTAAATCAGAACAAATGAATTCTTTTTTTCCTTTACGGTTCTAACAATTTATAACCAAAATAAAGTACCATGCCGGCCAACGAAAATTTGTGCCGATTCTTGGTGATTCATTACTTCAAAATAACAATTATTGGAGGTTGAAAATCAGATCTTTCACACAAACATCGCTTACTCATAAAGTGAAGTGATGATTTATATTTTCAATCTTATTTTTTTTAAGTCATTTTATGACAGTACAGCAGACACCACAAAAACTGTGGTTAATGACTTTGTCGGATACAATGACATGAAATCCGTGTCAATAAATTATTTCCCATCAAAGTGACCGAGACCGGACGCCAACAGTGACCGCTCAGTGTAGACCGGCACGCCAGATGTGGCGCAGCACAGGTTTAAAAAATTCATATGCGCAAACGCATCCCGCACCGGAAGCCACGCACTACCCGGAAGTCACGGGATATTGTCATTTAATCGACATTTAAATACCCATAGTTATGTGTTAAAATTTTATTATTAAGCGTTAATTAAGACTTATTTGGGGATTAATTTAGTTATAATCGTCTAGTTAAATTGCTGTTTGTGATAATGAAGAGCGTCATACGTTAGGCGCTCGGTTGCGTAGCGTACTAAGTAATTATTGTGGTGATAACGAGAAGGCAAATAGATTAATGGCCGGGGTTCGAGACCTGCGGTTTATATTCAATTAACGGGTTCCATGTCGAGCGATAAAGTTGTCGATAGATTATTGGTTGAACAGAATAATCGCAAGTCGTTTAGTAAAGTTTTTTATAAAGCAATTAGTGCTCCGCGGATTCACCCGCGTTTCACCCCAAAACCCATAATAACATCGAGAAAAAGCAGCCTAAATAGCTTTAATCAAAATTGGCCTAATGGTTTCAGAGCCTATTCATAAAAAAAAAACAAAATAAGAATTATCTAGGTATACCTACTTACCAATAAAAATAATAAAGAGCCTAAAAGGATAGAAAATATTAGTTTTGTGCTCCTTTGGTCGAAACGTACCTATTCGCGCATGAGTAGAAATAGTAAAACCGGATATGATAAATTATTTTTCACTAATTTAATTAAGTAGATATCCCTTGGGAACATAAACAAAACAGGATTGTATTATGAAAATTAATTCAACCGTGTAGAAGTATTACAATTAAACTAAATTAAAGTAAGTAGATACCTAATTAGTTTTATACTTTACACACATTTACATAAATACGACTGGGCTGAGGGTGTCTTCTAGGAATATATTTTAGGCCGTATCGTCACTTACCATCAGGCAGGGTGTGATAGTGGTCAAACGCTGACCGTCATCTGTAAAAAAAAACAAAAATTCTTCGTCATAAAATTACGTATTTTTGATGTAAGTACCTAGTCACCTGAGTGAGGCATAGAGAATGAATCATCTGGGTGTTGCATGCAGTGCAGTTGTGTTTGTTACCTAGAGAGGTACAATAACGTAGTAGGTAACTACGTGACACCGCGTCACGCAAACTTGCGGGAAATTCTATGGTGAATTGTGGATATGAATCATCGATACAGCGATACAATTATCATTTTCAAACAATTTTAGATCCTGTAGTTTTGTAAAAGCGAAGGAAAACCTTCGTGATCAGTTCAAAAGACATTTTGTTTAATTTTATAGTCGTGCTGTAAATGTGAACGTCTAGCTCTATGTGTTAAGTTACAGACATGGTGTCGCTTATCTTTCAATGAGGAATACTCAATTGGCTTATGATTTATCTAAGTGCGCTCGATAGATGTTGTCGTTCTATCGAGGGAATATTTTTTATTTATTTGTAACGAATAGACTCTGAAAGACAGATTTTGATGTTTGGGGTAAAGATATAATTATTACTTATCTAATTGGAGTAACATAGGTTGCTTTTTATCCCGATATATTATTCGCTTGACCAGAAACTACGACTTTTAAATCTGTCATCTATCGAGCGATTCCGAACTAACTTAGATAATAAATAAAACCATCTTAGTATTCCTCATTGCGGTTTGTTGCGGTTTCATAAAAATATTAAACTCTAACCCCCTTATTCCAAAACGAAGTCTAAAAATTAAACTACGTTTAAATGACATTTAAACCATGGACTTAGAAAAACGTTATTAGAAAACAAAGTTTACCGCTAAAACCAGGTTTTTCTGTCCTGTCAAAGTTAAACTGCCGAGCACCCTAGTTTAACTAACTTAGTACGAAGTTTCTAACCTCAAAAAATTAAATTCTGACGTTCACCTTTTCCTTGTTACTCCAATTCTCGCTCCTTTTTAGGGTACCATACCCAAAGGGTAAAAACGGGGCCCTCTTACTAAGACTTCGCTATCCGTCCGTCTTCTGTCCGTCACCAAGCTCTATCTCAAGAACCGTGATAGCTAGAGAGTTGAAATTTTCACAGATTTTAACAACATATTACGTAAACCTACTAAAAACATAAATAAGTAAATATTTTTAGTACGTACTTATGTTCAAAGAGGATATAATCACTACGTTTTCTTATGTTTTTGAGAAATTTAGGTTATTTTCATGTTTACATTTTTTAGGTAGTATTTTTTTTTTATACTTCTAAAGGGGCAGGCAAAAGGCTTAAAGGCTTAACTCGAGCCGCGTTCCGATATACGCTACATAAATTGATGTATTTAAATACAACAACGTAATCGCGAACATAGAATAACAAATACAAGTCACACTATTTCACAATAATTGAACACACAATTTATATTTTTATCACTTTAGTATTCGATTTCTTAAATAAGTTTTTAATATTTACTCACTTACCACCATTTTGTGAAAAGGAACGGTGTTTCGAACGCTGAACGAACAAAAGAATGGTTTGTTTCGAGTTTGCTATCTATTGTCTATGGTTGCGACTAAAACCATGGATCTTCTGGTCATTGGTCTATTTACTTTTTGTAATAAGAATCAATTTTAAACCAAAACTAACACAAAAACCTAGATCTTTTAGTACAGGTTTAAACTATGGTTTTGCAGTTTTTTTGTAATAAGAGGGTAAAACCACAAGTTCTAATAATTTCTTCAAGAACGATTCTGCAATAAAACTGTCCACCATATGGTCTGCGGTTCAATGCGCGTGGGCAACCATTAATGACGTCACTTCCCATTCACCGGCTAAGGCATGAGGCTTCGACGTTGACACTTTACTACAATAGTTCCCGATGTATTTGGATATACATACCTACACTCGAACTTACGTTAGATATTTTATACACTTATAAGTTTATAGTACTAAATTAAGTACCTATTTTAGTTTTCTAACAATATAATTAAGGAAAAGGAAGAAAGAGGATTTCTATTTCTTTAATGTCAAACGTTTCCTCTTCATTTATCCCAGGATAAATTGGACTCCAGACTCCAGACAGACAGACCAGACGGACTCCAGACCAGACAGACAGATAAAATAGATCAACATTTCAACAAGTCAACATTTTGTTGTTATAAATATTTAAAATTATGCATTATTTTGTGATAGAGACTAATAATAGAAAGAGGTACTTAAAGTTTTTGAGGGTGTAGGGAGTAATCTCCGAAACCAGTTGATTTATTTGAATGAAATATTGTAAAGAGATAATTTGGTGTCATATGCTATTTTTAACCCCCGACGCAAAAACGACGGGGTGTTATAAGTTTGACGTGTCTGTGTGTGTGTGTGTGTGTGTGTGTCTGTCTGTGGCATCGTAGCTCCCAAACGGATGAACCGATTTTGATTTAGTTTTTTTTGTTTGAAAGATAAGTTAGTCAGGAGTGTTCTTAGCTATGTTTGATCAAAATCGGTTCAGCCGTCTTAAAGTTATGGGGGATGAAAGTCAGGATCAAAAACCGAATGTAAGTAGATATACTCGAGTGGGGTATCAAATGAAAGGGCATGACTCGTACATTACAAATATCTATGTTTGATCAAAATCGGTCCAGCCGTCTGAAAGTTATGGGGGATAATACTCAGGATTAACAACCGAATGTTAGCAGATATGCCCGAATATCAAGTTAATTTGAGTTTTTTTGCTTCGTTTGGATCTTTTTTACTCTTCTTTCCATTTTTTTATTATATTACTAGTTTATACTATGGAATTCACCGGGCCGCAAAACATTTGAAATGTCAAACGAAGGTTTTATTTTTAATTACCTAAATCAATTTTTTAATAACCATGGATTTTGGAAATAAGCCAAATAAAGTCATTTATTTTCAGAATAATACAAATTCCATTTGTTAGTTAAACTTAGAGCTTAGTAGCAATCTAGCAATTGATCAATTCATTACATAAAAACCATGTCAATCATACACTAATTTCTAGATTTAATCGATAGAATCATTAGATAACCGTCACAGTCTTCTGAATGCTATTTAGTTGTATAAGGATATTCATTCCGAATATTATAACTCTTGATTCTAGAGTAGCAGTTAAAGATCATAGCTAATTGTATGTTAATTGCTTTAGACATTTTATCTATCAAACGTGACTGTCCACCTCCTGATTCACCTCACCAATGTATAACTTCTTGGAAACTGAAGACTCAGGGGCATGACGTGAGTTGGATCTGATTGTTTATTGTTAAAGTCATCTGTCTTAAGAGGTCTGCACGTTTAGTTATTGGAAAAAATTACGTAATATCGCTGACTGAGTGGCTTGGTTAATGAATTAGTTAATTTTGCGCTCAATAAACAACACGAACCAACTTCTGTTGAATAATGTCGAATGATACCCGCACCAACGAGCCCTCGTAAAAACTCTAAAATAGCAGTTCATAAATTAAAGTCATAATCTAAAAACAGATACCGTTATACCGATAACAGTTTTCTCAAAATGAATGAAATAAATCTACTTAAGATCTGATTTCTACGCTCTCAAGCTTGTTATATCAAACAATAAGTAAACAAATTGCGTTTGTCTAACAACATTTAATTCTCAGAACTATTTCTTTAATGTTATCAAGTACAAATCATTGATAAAATACTTACCTATAGACTATAGGTAGTCGTTTGGTTTGTATGCCCACGCGCATGACGTAACGCCATATGGCGCGGGCGCAGTAGGCAACCGTGACCGCGCCGTGTAAACACTATTGCCTTACAATATCTACCTACATACCTTTGTCTTATACTCTACGGCTATAATACCATTTCAGCAACGGACCAGCACCAGCAGCATCTGATCAAAAACCACATAGTTTCCATGAAAAAGTCACAGAATAAACGAGAAATTGACAAAATACCAAAAGGTGTGAAATGTCGCTCCGGTTCCGGTGACAATAGAAAAAGTTCACACTTCTGGTCAAAGTGCAATAGAAAGTGCGCATTTTTCACATGTTCAATTATAAGAGCAAATGAAACAAAGAGTTGTTAAGGTCAGTGCTAAATGTGGCTCAGTGAAAGGTGTCAAAGCGACCTCTATTTCCGAAATTAGGGATACGGTTTGAGCTTCACGCAAATTTTAACATGAAGGTGATTTTTATTTAAAAGAAAATAAACATTTAGATCCCCTAATTCGAAAGCTTTTGCCACTGAATCCATGGTGATCAGCTGTAGAAATTGACACTTACAAGTACTTGACACCACATTGATTTAAAAAAGATCGCGTTGCTTACAGGAAACGAAGTGAATACGTTACTCATATATTTACGTGAGATGTACACGATGTAGAGCCCACGTAAGAGTTTAAAATAGCTGTATCTGTGTCGAGGTGACTGCTGACTGCTATACAATATCTCGCGTATGAAGCTCCAGATCTCTGGTACCACGCGTGTTTCTTTATATTTTCGTGGGTTGTATGCATGAAGCAGATAACCAGGTTGTATGCATATCATATACCAGGTAGGTACCCGACTATATCTATCAGACCAGCCGTCAATACCTCACTAGATCAGTGTTATATCTATCTATCAGAACAGTCTTTTACTTCCCATTGTTGATCTAAGCTTCTTCTCCATTGTGCCAGTTGTTTTGATGAGTCTAGACCAATTCCTAGTAGTGTTTAGTTAGTAGGTACAAAATAACGATTATTTTACTACAATATTTATTTGCTCTAAATTTAGCTTAGCTAGTTGATTTACGATTGAGACGTAGGTACACCGCTCAAAGACACATTGTATTGATAGAATCCTCTTTTTTGTTTCCATCGTAGTCGGGTAAAAATAATCTGGTTTCACCTCACATCACTAGATTATCTGCCGACTGACTGACTGAAACATCAATGCACACCTCAAACTAATGGGCGGATGGGGCTAAAAATTGGCATAGGTACAAATACAAATAAATTATTTATAACAAAGTTACATGTCATTTCGGTATCAATTTTACATATTTCACTACAATTACGTAGGTACTTGTTCAAAATAGAATAATTACATTAATAAATGTCAATCAAGCATTAGAAAACACGGTAATCACTACATAGTATAAAACAAAGTCGCTTTTTCTGTCCCTATTTCCCTTTGGCCGCTTAGATCTTAAAAACTACGCAACGGATTTTGATGCGGTTTTTTTTAATAGATAGAGTGATTCAAGAGGAAGGTTTATATTGTATAATACATGCATAATATAGCCGTGCGACGCCGGAGCGGGTCGCTAGTACCTAACTGTAAAAACTAGATTATCAGCAACAAACAAAAAATCGTCAATGCTATAGTAACAACCGTTCACTAGCCACTTCTAAAAAATAGCTTTTTTAACGTAGGCATCCACTAACAAAGGATTTTAGAAATTTTTAACACTACGTGGGAAAAGCTAGTGAATGAATTAAAGTATAGACAAACTTTCATTCATTAAACTCCCTCTCTACCACAAGCAAACATCTTCAACCTAATATCATTGTAAAAGCGATTAATCCTGTAAACAACGCGGGCGATAACCGTTCTTTGACCCCGACATGTCACGGTCCCCAAGTGATAGGATGCTAAAGCCGAATGATAATGTTGTGAACATCCTTGGGAGCTCAATGCACTTTTATTTTAATTGTTTGAATCATAAATAAGTGAGTATAATTTCACTTGTTTTAGTAAACTTTCCAATTTTCAGGAAAATAAATCAAAGATTGTAAAGAATATCTGAATCTGAACATTAAGTTTACCAAAATTTCCGTAAATTTTTACGAACGCATAAAAATTGGCTTGCAAGCCTTTCAAGCAGCCGATTGGCAGCAAGTGGCAAAGATTGGGGTGGAATGGTATCTCTTGGGGTAAGCTTGGGGTCGGCGGCCAAGATCCACATCAGGTGCAGAGCCAGAGAAAGTAAAATAAAAAAATAGATCCTTATTTATCTGGATGGCTGGAATTAAAGCGAAAAAAGCGATTGTCAGAAAAAGGTCATAACGGGCCAAGGATTGCTAACAAGCCTCTTTAAAAACAATCAAAACACTTAGTAAATCTCAAGCTAACACAACAGTTAACAAATCATCTCAGTTCCTATATTTAGATGAGAAATCCCTGAGGAAGTAACGCTATTTCGGGATTAAGGAACCATAATCACGCCAGAAGCAACTTACGGTCGATTGGAGTGGTAAGCTGGTGTGAACGTGATTGTTTGCTTTTAGATGATATCGATAGGGAGAGAATATTTGATTTTATGTTTGTTTGTGGCTTTGAAACAACTGGACCAATTTTTAATAAATCTTTGGGAGTAACATGGGTTATTTTCATATGGGATCAATACATACGTAGGTACATACAAAACAACGAGGCGCTGTTACTTTTGCAGTCCTGAGACAGACGATGTTTTTGTCACAGTTTTACGTCATCGATGATTTTAACATGAATAATACAAAGTGTGAATTACTATATAAGTACTTACTGAATTACCAAATAAAGTTGCTCATATCCGGATTGTCTCAAAAGGTGTCGCTCAAAACAATATTTAATAACTTTATTTCCTTGTACGTGTGAAATAATTCATTGGAAATATTTTCATATTAGCTGATTAAATAGGGTGAATATCATTATCATTTCAAAATAAAAACACGCATGACTCAGAATAAAAAAGGAATCATGATATATCGCGCTATAAACAACAACGGAACTACTAATCTAGATGGTCACGATAACAGTAATATACTTAGTAATGTATATTAATATGTGAACTGTCAGCGAAGGGCCGGTGTGTTCGTCGATATCATAATAAATAGTGGAAGGTGGCACGTGCGCTGCGCAGGCGCATCACACGCGCCGCGCTAGGGCTCGCTAGGGCTGATACATGGCAGTAACTAATCTAGAATTTTTTTTGATAAAAGATAATTCCGTTGAAATCATTCAAATAAGATAATGTTAGAATGTATGTTTTCGGAACGCGCCCAACAATGAGAACAAGACTCAAGATACTATGGGGATACAAATGGATTAATTTTTTGTAAATTGTTCTAACAAGTACTCAATATTTTTTCTAATCGTATGGTATGACGAGGTGACATTTTAAAGACACGGTTTCCCGCGTAAGTCCCGATCCAGTAGGAATATCGAGATAAAAAGTAGCCAATGTTACTCTACTCGGATTCGATGTATTAATAATAATCAGTTTCAGATTAAAAAAATCGATCTCAGACATTAACTTTAACTTAACTATGTGGAACAACCGTTTTTTATTCGAATACTTATACCAAAATACTCCAATAAGAAGTAGGTAATTAAAATAAATTCATATTAGACTTCCGGAAGTCTCAACAGGAAACTGCGATAACCCTAGCATCCTGAGACAGGTGTTGAAGGATTTAATTAAAAATACGCACCGAAAATATCCTCACAGAGTCTGGTCAATATCTAGTACCTTTCCAGGCCAAAATATACAAGAAAAGTTAGAGCCTATATCCATTACCTATATCAATTAATTTTATAAAGGGAAAAGATTTGCATTTTCGAAGTTTTGTTTGTACTGAATATGCTCTAAAACTACTAAACCGATTTTGATGAAACTTAGTATGTATGTATATCGAATTTTAGAGAGTAACATGGAATACTTTTTATTTCTAATTTCTCACTGGATCGGAACTTACACATGTAACTATGATGCATATTTGTGACAACGCTGACGACGCGACAATTTATTTCTCCTATAGTTTGCTGCTCTTGTAGTATTCTTGTTTTAACGAAAAATATCATAAATCTGTGCTAGAAGCAGTACTAAACAGCCCTCATAAACAAGTTGGTCATAATAAGGTGGGTCCACAGGGTGGTCCGACAACCTCAGCCTGCAATAAACGGCTCGTCTGTGCGCGCCATAAACCATAGCACTGTCGTAAATGAATCATGAGGTGATTACGTAGATAACATAACACTCTTCTGGCATTGTTTACTTACACTGAGTTTTACTTGAAAAATGCAATCATGTAGTCTGAAAATTTGTCCGAAAATTGTATAATGAAATAATGAAAATTCGTCCAAAAATAGTATAATTCAAGAATGAAAATATGTCTGAAAATTCAAAATTTCGATTGTTACAGTCATAATGTTTGTTACGTGTAGCCAGATAGATTTATTAAAACTATAATCTATTTTTAAAACTGTTTTACAATAGTTGGTTCCGAAATGTTAGTGATATTTGCAAAATAACGATTATTACCGTTATCATCCGTCGAAAAAATAAAATTTATGAAATTAACTGGATACCTATGTAAGTTTCATGTTTTTCAGTTTCGTGTAACATATCCTGTAGAGATTTTTCTAAGAATTCAATTCTCCTACAAAGTTTAATCAAGTCTCTTATGTAATATTTTTATTAATTTTATACATAGATTATGTTGAAATACTCCTACATAGTTATATAAATCAGTTTATGTAATGTAATTGTTGGATCATTAAGTTTGTTACACACCTACGACAGTCAATCAATCAATTTAGGTTGTATTCTCCTACGCTTAAGTAGAAGTAGGTAGGTTAGATACTTACGAATTTAAAAATGTCGCAATTATTTGGTGGGTAATTGGTATTAAAGGCTATAATTACAAGTTAATATATCTAATTTATTTGTCACTAGCGACCCACTCCGGCTTCGCACGGCTTTATTATGCATATAATAAACATAAAAACCTTCCCCTTGAATCACTCTATCTATTAAAAAAAACCGCATCAAAATCCGTTGCGTAGTTTTAAAGATTTAAGCATACATAGGGATATAGGGACAGAGACAGGCGACTTTGTTTTATACTATGAAGTGATTTTTGCAGTCGAAATTTTAGAGCCAAAAGCAAAACTTCTAACTAAAATGGTTGATTTTGGCATAGGTACTATTTGTAGACGAAATATTTTATTACATTTTGGTATATCCATTTAAGTAGATGAAAATTACTCAAAATTACTGGTCTCGTCTAAGTTTATCGAAAGACGCCATAGATGTTTTTAACAAAAGGCTAAGAAACGATAAGAAATTTTCGTATCGTAAATGTAGGAAAAGAACTCGCCTACAAACGGTTCACACAACAACATTTAACAGCAATTTTGCATGCAGTAATTGACAATTTTAGTGTCCACGACATACCATAATGTATAAAATGAATAAGTACGGGGTGGTGGTCCAACTGTTCAGTCCAACTAGTGTGATCACGGTATTCCGAAAATGTGGTTCAACTATTGGAAAACGACTCCTAGTATTAGGCATTTAACTAATGATATGAAATAAATAAATATTGGTAGTGCATTATGTGGTAGCCGCCTGCGCAGATTACCGCGGAGGTCCTAATAAAACGTCTCCTACGCAAACTTTCTCTGTCATTTGCATGTCGATCGTTGCGCAACGTCGTCGCGCGACAACCTGCGCCCGCGCAACGCCATTGTTTCGATACGTCAAACGTGTTTGTTATTCGTGTTTATTGGAGTAATCGCATGGGAGATTTTATTGATGCAATGTGATGAGTCGAATCGTATTGTTTAGGTGGATGGAACAAACGAAGCACTTACATAGTTTACCTATTCTGGTTTGGTTTAACTAGGGCAGAATCAGATGAATGTGTTTATTTTCAAACGTGAATTGTTTGAATTGGCTGTCGTAAAGAGAAACGGTGTTGCGCTTCTATTGTGTGAGACTTTTATGATTATCGATAGTACTAGCATACAAATTAGTTACAGCAGTTAGCTACAGTTGTACAGTTGTAGTTGGTATTAGTTGGCTACAGTTTGCTGACCTATGTGATGCGGCGGGTGAACACCCGCCTATGATGCAAAAGTTTGCGGATTCGATTCCTGCCTCTTATAAACATTTATATATACAGAACTGTGTTTCTAGTCTAGGTGTTTCTGAAATTATAATATTACCTATGTTTTTACAACGAATTGAGAACCTACTCCTTAACACCACCATAACACAAGCCTAGTTTGAGCTAGAAGGCACTATGTGCAAAGTCCTGCAATATTTATTTATTTAGGTATTTGTTTACTATAAATTATATACTACATTTTTGTCTGTAAAACTTGTCGTTTCATCGTGAAAAGAGAGCAAACAAATAAACTTTCCATTTATAACATTAGTAGAGATTTAAATAGGTAGTTAAAAATAGTTCAACAAGGTCTTAGAATAATCAAAAAGGTTCTTATCACGCAATCATCGTGGAAAATAGCTCTCATATAGTTTTTATGGATGACTATTGACTATAATATAACAAAAATCTCCATTTATCGTTCTGGTATTGAATTACATTAAAATAAATCTGATGCTTTGAAATGCCAAGCTTTTAGATTAGCAATATCTGGTTTGAGGTTATACAAAAAATAAATAAGGCCATGATAACAGTAATTCTCATAGACTAAAGACACGTACTTAGATAATTTGGGTTTGGGGCGGATGGTCAACGGGTGTAGTCAAGCTGCACGTTTGGCCAAAGGAGTATTTCGTCAAAATATACTTACCTATTTCTGTCCAGCTGTTCATAATTTGGAACCAGTGAGACGTGGTCTTAGTCTTATCTCTCATAGTCTTTAAGCTTACACTTCTACTTGGACACCGTTTCTTAACTTCTTGTCCAGCCAAAGGTTGCCTGGGAGACATCGCTTTAAGCGATAAGGCCGCCCTTTGTAACGCTTACACATAAACTTTGTTTTTTTTTGTACACGTAGTGTAATTAAATATGGTGCATTTATCTATCTATCTACCTATATACCAAAGTACAAGTTGATTAAGTGGAGATCGGAGTATTTATTTCTAATTTCCGAACCTAGTTGCAATCTTCTCATTGAGACAATCAGACCACTATCTTTTTTTCTTTTTTTTTCTTTTTTTCTTTTTCGTATTCATTTTCAAAGATTGCCAGATTTCAAATCGCTAGTCTGCAGGAGGTCTAAAGGTTTGTGGGCAAGGCGGCACTCCCCTGACGAACGATAGTGGTCTGATTGTCTCAATGAGAAGATTGCAACTGTAGTCGGCTTTACTTGTTAGTTAGTATTGAATAGTCCGTGGGAATGGGGGACTGCACGCTAACTGCACACTTATGGTAATTGATGAGGTTCAACTGAAGATTGAAATGTATAACAGTGTGCTTAGAAAGAAAGAAAGAAAGCCGTAGTTTCTGCCGCGTAACTCCAGATCTTGTGCGAATATTTTTATTACTGGGAATAAAAAGTTATTGAAAGTAGAATAGAATAGACATTTATTAGAATGCTCTTCTAATAAATGTCTATTCTATTCACGGACAAGAAAAGAGTAAACAAACATAAAATAGGTACATAATTACAAAACAAAAAAGAATGAGAATAAAACAGATAGAATTACAAAAAGAAAGAATTAATAGGCACTTAATAGAAAAAAATGCAGGATGCCGCCCCGTGTGCTAACCTAAAAGGACCGACCTCAGCTGAAATGTTGCAGCCAACTACAGCGCTAATCTTCCGGCCAGGCCCAGGGCAGCGATGCAAAAGTAGCTTATGTTACTCCCCAGATTTTAATGTACTTAACCTCATACCAAAGTTCATCAAAATCGGCCCAGTAGTTTCACGACCTGTTTATTACAAACAAAAACAAAACGGGGCTAGTTAGATCTGAATTTGAATTGTTTCCGAAATGATAGGAGACATTTTAGAGTTTGAGACACAAGATTTCAATTTACTCTAAACAAAAGTTAAGTCCTAAGGGTTAATTTTTAAACCACAACAGCTGTTTGTAACCCTATCTAAGATTTTTATATGAAGCCATGAAAACGTTTAACCGATTTGTAACTCCAGATTATAATATCAGCGGGAGGTGAGTCATTGTATGACCAAAGAAAGGTGAAAGTGCTAGTAAAAAGGTGAATCACAGGTGAAAGGATTAGGTCGATAGTTAGCGAGGGTGTGTCAAGTGTGGACGCAGTAACTTAGTAGAGAAGTGAAGACAGGACAATAAAGGCACATAATATAGGAGTCAAAGCAAATTATTTCGCCTATTATTTATTGCATTAAAAATTGTTCTACGAGCATATTAAAACTTAAGTCGAAAAAATACAGCAATTTTATTTTTTGAGGGTTTGAATAGGCTTTGAAAAGACAAGGAAATTTCGTATTTAAATTATTATACTAAAATGTAGGAAAATATCAACTACAAACTGTTTGCAGAACAACACCTTTCCATACTATAATGAATAAGTTATCGACGACAGGCATTTTGCGTTTGGCTTTTATTTGCTTTACCTAATATGTATATTCATTTTTTCTATTCTATGTTAGAGTGAACACAGAAAATTCAAGACTTTGCGCACCATTTCTCTATAAAGTTGGGTATATGTGTCTGAATGATTTCATATAGGATAGGAAATAGGTTTTTGAAATACTTGGTAGGTAGGTAAAACTTAAAATCACGAAAAGGAACCATTTCGTTGGACGCTTCGGCCGCGGCTTAGAACAACCGTATCGTATCGTCAAGCAGATCTGTCCAGTGTCCGTATTCCGATATGCATAAGTCGGTGCAGCCACAAAAGAAGGACGGATCGATAAAGATCTCGTTCTACTGCTGTCTTCCTATTTTCACTTGCGCCCTTCAAAGACACCTGCTTCTTTGGAGGTCTTCTAGTCACGAGTGAAGAGGTATCTTCTAGATTAGTGTGCTACATCGTCACTTGCCATCGTGTGAGATGGTGGTCAAAAGCTGACCTGTAGGTATCCATAAAATGAAGGTACAAATATTTTTACCGTGTATTTTGCGTTGGTCATTGATGGTATGTAGGCAAGTAAATGTAAATGATAATGAATAATTCAGGGAAACGGTGAGTTTTGCCAAATATGTAGAATGGGGCTTCCCTTATATGTGATCCATCGCTAGAAATGGTGATTTCGAACTTAATTAGTATTTGATACCTTTACTTACAATTTAGAAATAGATAAGTTTTATTTATTTATTTTAATACTTATCTACAAAACAATATACTTACCTACGATATAAAATAAGTCTATTTCATGCAATATAAAATAAGTGATACAAAAACTGTGTCCTCTATCTACCTTTTTACGGATACCTATTCAGAATAAAAACGAGATATTTTCCATTTTATTGTTTAAAAAAACATGGCAGATATCCCGTTTTAAATAACTTTAGTAATCAAAATAACCATGTTAGTTAAAAATTCTATATAAGTAAAATCACGTTTATCTAAGTCAGATAAATCATCTTCAAGCTCAGTACGTGATACGAATGTTATAATATTATACAGTTGTAGCAACCGTGACATTTGCGCAAGCAAGCAGAGGGCAGATGCGCGGGCGCATCTCGCTATATAGGGCACCTGTCTGTGTACCTACAGGGTTTTGCATAACGTCGCCGTCGGAAAGTAAGGTCAGGAGACCAACTGTAGCGATGGTATTTACGATTTGCAGATTTTATTGTATAGTTGCTTAAGAATTGAATATTTTATTTGTATCTTTACGTGTAATCTTTTTATTTTCCATATAATGTCTTGCGTAAGATTTATTTTGCAAGGATACATATCAGAAACTCTCTCTCTTTCTCTCGTTCTTGTGCAGTTATTGATCCTATCTAAAATTGGGGTATGCCTTTCTAGTCTTCTCCCTCCACTTCGCTATATCTGGCGCATCGTCCAGAGATATGTCACAGTCTATTATGTCTTTCTTGACCACGTCTGTCCACTTCAAGCCCCTCTTTGTGGACCTGGGTTGTTAAACGTGACCATTTTGTGTTCAGAATTTAGTAGTCTTCTTTTTATGTATCAGGAACAAAGTATATTATTTTGTTTGTGCCTTTTTGCTTAATATGTGCAACTTTTTGAGCTCTACCACTGGTTAGCAATGCTCATATAAGACATGCATCAAACATGCGCGGGCGGTGTTCGCTTGCTATGCAAATCGCGCATGCGCGTTACGGTACACACACGAGTCGTTCCACGTCGTCGTCGGTTTGTTTATATTTCACGCTATCTCGTCCTGAATATGTAATGTTTCAGATAAGAAACTAGTTTCAATACAATATATCGCTTTATTTGGAGAGAGATTTGCCAACGTGTTGTTTTGTATTTTTCTACACTAAGAGAAATTGTTTGACAAAGGATTCTAAACTAGGTCCGTTATTTTCACTATCTTCACGGGATTTTACCATGTTTTTATAAGTGGAGTTCGATGTTTCTGACTTACGCGAAGGGAGGTTTGATACGGTCGTCTCTAAGATCAAGATCTGCAATAACTCCAGTCTCGTGAAAATGGTGCTTGTAACGACATCAAAATGGATTTCCACAAAATAAAAACGAAAACCATGGTAAATAATCCTTATTAAAAACTCTAGTAGCGGAATTGTTGAATATTCGTTAGATTAGGCTAAAAGTTGCCCCTTATTCCAAAACAAGGTTTAATAATAGTCTAAGATTCAGATGAAAACCTATTGAAATCTGTTTAAATCTGAATCTTAGATTTTCGGACTATTTAAAACATTAGATTTAGACAAACGTTAAAAAAAAATTGGATTATGGTGTAAATCGGAATCTGGGACTACTCTACCTACCTCGTTTTGGAATAATGTTAGGCGTTGCATCGTTAATTGTCGATTGTGTCATTGTGTGCTAAGATCCATAGGGTGTCGGTGCAAGTGCCTTCTTAAAACTAGATAAGACTGATGCAATGTTGGGACTCTTGTGTCACAGTAAACATTACCTAAATATACCTATCAGATAAGATCTTTCTAGGTAATTTCCTCGTGTTTTTAATTAGGTATATGGTAAGTCATTTACATTGGTAGGTAAATATTTTAGAACAGTTACCTGCAATTCATATTTGTAAATTTTAAATTAGCTTTTATCCGTGACTTCGCCCGCCAAATGTTTGAATTTTCCAAAATACTTTTTTAGCGTTTGCTTAGATGGTTTTACCGTTGATAATTCAGTTTCTACATGGTAGATTTTGATATAAAGTTTTATTGATCTTCCCGGAAAATGGAGCTACCAAACTAGTTAAAATTTTCGGTAAGTTTAAGAGTTACTAATTGCGTAGGTAATATTTTGTTCTGCTGCTTATTTTAAGACCCCGGCTTTATCGTACAGATTTTTGTGGTCTCTTCCTTTATTGTCTTTAATAAAGCAAGTTCGGACCAAGTCACTTTGTTT
This sequence comes from Idaea aversata, assembly GCA_907269075.1. Taxonomy (NCBI): domain Eukaryota; kingdom Metazoa; phylum Arthropoda; class Insecta; order Lepidoptera; family Geometridae; genus Idaea; species Idaea aversata. The sequence goes on from OU026087.1 coordinate 14,912,713, forward strand.
CAAAGAAAGATGACTGTGATTCCGACTAAAAAGTTACGTAAGTAAATTGAGTGTCTCGAAATATGTACGATGGTGACCATTGACCAATTATCTTCGCTAATTGTGATCATTTAGCAGTCCACAGACAGACACGTCACTTGTGTCATTCTATTATTAATAGTTTTAACTAAGTGTAGGTACATGTAATGTAATAATTATTGATGATTCATAAATAAAATTAATATTTTGCAAATTACCTTTATTGATATTATCCTTGTTCAGATTGATGGTTTTCGTATTTCAAAAGTTAGTCACACTTATAAAGATTAGTGATTTTCCGTCAGAGCGGTGTGTTCCACAAAAGCCAGTTTCTTTTTCCGCGACTCTACAGCCCTTTGTTGATCTTCGTTTTCTCAACTATTTTTTTCTTAATCGTTTTGTCTCTGGCCTCCCTTCGATAAGATGTTTTCTTGGCAAGTCTATGAAAATCTTTGTCAATAAGATCGTAAAAGTTGTTTTGAAGCAAAAAATAATCCTCTCCCATAAAGACAGTAGAGAATAATTTTTGGTTTTAGTTAAGGTTTTTAAAATGATAAGCTGTATTCTTAATTTAAAAGCAATATTCTTTAATTAAGAATAGGTACTGCTTATTATTTCAATAACATTTTCAAAAACAAGAAATATTTTCTAGCGTCTATGTGTGAGGATTATTTCTTGCTTCAAGAAATCTTTTTTTCTGTTCATCTGGGTCTACCTCTGAGTACTTTCAATTGAGGGATCTATTTGGTTTCCAAATGCTTAATGGCATTCACACTTTCCATTTAAGTATATTCGTTGTCTTTCTTATTTGGGACAACATAACTGTTTCCATCTGCTTCAATCAACCCAAATAATTGACAATAGTTCGAGCCATTCTGCGGCTATATTCTTGGTCTGTCTGTACCACTACATGTGCATACCAAGCCCCATCCAAGCCCAAATTCTTCACGTATCATTTGTGTCGCTGTGTCGCAGTCGGCCGTCTAATCAGGGCCTATTGTCTAACACAATGTATGACTTGATACGTCTTGCATCTATTATGTTTTGAATGGTTTTTAAACCATTGGTATTTCGCTTTGAATTAATTTATTTCCATATTTTTATTTGTGAAACTTATGAAATCTAACCCAACAAAAGTTTATTTTTAAAAACTTTTTATTTATTTTGAAATGTAGGCACATTATGTATGTATGTCAGTAACGTCAGACAGATAGATACTTCAGTCAGTCAAATACCAGTTTGATCAATTATCAGGCTCAAAATAACTTTTCGTTAATGTTCATTGAATTTGTAACCTTTCTCATTTACTAAAACTGCGGATGGCTTATTTCAGTGAGACCAAAAAATCTCTAAATCTATTGATTTCTAAACTCTAATTTCTCATACATTATTTTCCTAAACAATGGTTAAATCGACTTTTAGAAAATAAAAACTTATTTGTAGCTTAGTAATTGTAAAAGCTTTATTCTAATAGCTGCTATGCTAGTTGTACAAATTGGTCTCGCTCCGCCTCGCGCCGCCGGCACGGCCGCGGCCGCCCTATGGCGGCGCACCCCCAGGAAATAACATTTTATGATTTTACACTTTTAAATGTGCAGTGATACATTGTAGATACTATCTATACATATTGTTATAAATATCACGTAATGTTATTTTATGCTGTTTATCGGAGGGTAGGATGATAAAATAATAGCATCATTTGCCTACAGTAGATAATTAGTTAGAATGTTGATTAAAAATTATATTTATATTAATTCCACGTTGGTAGAGATCTTTAGAACACATGTGTAGAGCTAGATAATATATTAAATAGTTTTAGTTGCATCAGATCAGATTTTTTAAAAATAATAAATAAGGTCAGCGTTTGACCACTATCTCACACGATAGTAAGTGACGATGCGGTCTAAGATGTCCTAAAAGATACATAACACTAGTGACTCAAACACTCCAAATAAAACTTATCCTATGTTGGGTAACTTAATTATTAATGGCGATAAATTTAACAGTTTGAAGACAATTAAGGTGAAAGTGTACCTGCGCTCTCTCCATACAAACGTAGTCAACTGTTTCCTCCCTGGATAATGACACTAGCGCAAATATTTTTGTGCCATAAAAACCTATAACTGCCATGACCATGCCCCTATGTTTTGGTTTTTTTCATTTTCTAATTATGATAGAAATTAAGATTAAAAATAGGTATATAAAAAAAAATATTAAAAAATAGGGGGCATGGCCATGGCAGGTATAAGTTTTATGCACCAAAATTATTTGCGCTAGTGTCATTATCCAGGGAGGAAACAGTTTGTAATAGTTTGTATGGAAAGAGCTCTCGGTACCCTTTCCTCTTATGTAAGAAACAAAAGGGTCCAATAAAACTGTTAAAACAGCAGGTGTAATTCAAACCACAGGTGAGCTAAACACCTTGCATTATCGTCCAACTCTCTGCCAACTGACCGGTTTGAATGAATCATCTATCGCTTAGATTTAAACTGTTTATTTTCATCACAAAATACGGCGGACATGACTATTTTATTTCTGGTTCAAAGTTATTATTTAGGTCAACGAATTTATTTCGTTCGATTAACCAAACGTTCATCTTCACTTTGATTTATGAAATAACGGAATGAAATCGTATTTTTAACTTCAGACATATGTGCAGAACAAGAGTGAAAAGTCACATAAAGACGATTAAATCAAAATTACTAAGGAAATTACCCCTTATTAGTAAAAAATTAAAACATTCTTTAGTCAAAATGCGTTTGGCACTTTCACACTTTTACAAATGAAAGTGTCAAAACACATTTGAACTAAAGAAACTTCTTACATTTTTATGAAAAGGGAGGTAATTCTCTATGTTCTTTTAGAATGGTCTTTTCTACCTATGCTGTTTTATAGTGTTGTTAAAATATAAGTTCCGCTCGAAGTGACAGGGGTGAAGAGAGCGACATCGATGGGCGACCGACGCGACGTAGACTCGAGGTGACGATGTATTTTTGTCGCCGGAAGGGGATCTATTCCCGTCCCTACACTGTTATACCTTACCTACGCTCGCGAACATTGGTTTACGACTTCAAATGTCGCTGGAAACTAAACGTTAACTTTGTATTTAACAGATATGAGCTTAAAGCTGACTCAAAAATGTCAGCAGAGGTTTTACTTCCTTCGTACAGATGAAATTATTGAGTGTTATTCCAATCAAATCAACTCCACAGAAACTCGACTGCAGGATGAACATTTTTGAATATTTTGATGCTATTTCTGAGACACTGGTTCCTTTACATTTGATTGTAGTTCATGTACAAAAAAAGAACCATCGTAATTTCAGCAAAAAAACAATGTTTACATGAACATTACAAAATGATTCAATGTTTGTTGAGTCAGCGTTATAGAAATACGATTTGGCGTGTTGTCGAGTCGGCGATTGCGACCGGGTTTGAACCCGTGTTATTTGTGGCGTTGGCGCAATGCCAACCGCTGCGCCTGATTGTTTGACCCGCTTGTCTTGTTGAGGACGCCGGACGGTCCTTATTATTGCTTTGCTAACTATTGCCTATCGTTAAAATGGTTTTATTATGGCAAGATGAAAACCGTAAAAATTACGAAATCAAGATGCGTCGACGTTCCATACAGAACGCAGACGGCGGCACAGCAGAATCTACGTTTAATTTTATTCTTCTTTTCTATTATTTAGTTCTAGGGTTTCAGCTTTGTACGTACAGTCGGCTGCATAATTGGAGCCCTCGGTAGAGTTCTAAAATTACTATTATTGGAATGTTTGCAATCTAATAATTTTTGTTTGATTAATTGATGAGTTAGAAGACTTTAAACTTCACCTAAACCAGGTTTTGGCGCAGAGCCGTTTTGGAGCTCTACGGTGGGTCAGCAATTATGCAGCCGACCGTACATTCCACAGAAACGTCTACTCCTACTCTACTTTATTCCTAGTTAAAGCAAATGTGTTTTTATTGTTTTTTTTTGTATTTTTATAAAATAGTTTTGAGTAAATTTAATTTAATATTTATTTATTATTCCCGCCTGAATGAGTCCAGCCGATTCAGATGAATACTTCGTAAAACTTAAGTTATCTTTTGCCTATTCATACTTGTCTAATTTCTACTTTCTTTCTCTTCAGGATCCTAGTGGGTGCTCCGGAAGACGAGCCCCAAACGCCGTTCTACAATGTGTCCCGACCCGGGGCAGTATACGGATGCAGCCCCGGGTATCGGGACTACGCTGGAGAGTCCCGGGGGCTGCAGCCACTAGCGCACTGCCAGGAGATGGTGTTTGATAAGAAACATGGTAAGTGGAAATAATTTGAAAGCCCAACCTGACAATAACCATCTCTAATTTCAGAGCGTAAAAACAAAACATATACTTAGAAGACAAGATTTATTGAATAATAAAACTAAATATACCTTGCTGAAGTCTATTACAGTACTTAAATAAAAACAAAGGTTGAGAAATATTCCTAACATTTTAGTCTCCAGCAAATACCGGACGACAATAAAATTAAATCTACATAAAATATACAAGACCTATTGCGCAAAATAGACTCGTAACAATATTGAAAGTGCAACAAAATCTGTAAATAAAATAAATCAATATGCAGCTATATCTGCCAAGTGCCACTGCGTCGATAAAGTATAGAAATGATATTAAAATGTCATATAAAGATCAGATCGTTGGTAAAGCAGTAAATATAGTTATTTATGGACATGCAGATAGTGCAGCCGTTAAACAAATGGTTAATAAAGGTGATGAAGGAGGCGACAGTAATAATGACCAGACAGACTTATATGAAGATTCAATGACAGTTTTACTTCCTTGTTCACTGATAGCAATTATTAATTCAACCTAATAATATCATTTACTAGCTGCGCCCTGCGGTTACACCCGTGTAAGTCCCGATCCCGGGAGAACATCGGGATAAAACGTAGCCAATATGTTAATCCAGGTCTTCAGCTATCTACAGACCGAGTTTTATCGTAATCGGTCCAGTAGTTTTTGCGTGAAGGAGTAACAAACATACACACTCACTAACATAGACTTTCAAGTTTATTAGTAGGAAGGAAGTCGGATTTCGGCCTTTTATTGGTTTTTTATTCATTACCATCTCACTGAACTTTAATTTGGATTCAATTGCTGAAGTAGTTAGTTTCGCTATTGGGACTCTAGTCGCGAGTAGATATACTTTTTGACAGTGGTATCCAGGATATTATGGTCGTTGTAAGTAATTATTCCTATTCTTATTGGCATGCAAGAAAAGCACAAGTAAAAACGTTATAGATTTTGCGCCTCTGAAAGGGACAAGCAGAACAACGTTTTAGTGTTGCAACGTTTATTCCTAATTCTATGAAGAAATTACCTTCTGCCCCCATCTCTTGTATCTACCACTGACCTGAAGGGTACTTATATGGACTGTACCTATGGAATGTCTACAATAACAAAGGCAACATTATTCCATTTGACATAATCCTGGCCGTCTATCTTAGGTTCAAGAGTAGTGGCGTGCTATACATCACATGCGCGTGCGCAGGCGATGTCGCGAGGGTCATGCACTCCTACACTTATTTATATACACCAGTTTATTAGTTTGTTCATTGAAGACTTTAGGGTGGGGTATTTTAGCCTCAACTTTAGGGAGAGTCAAAGTCTGCTAAAACTTACTTCCAAAAAGAGCCTTTAGCAAAACTAGTGATTGAAGTTTATGTTTTTATTAGAAACTTGGCTAAGTGTTTTTGCTTGGTTTTAAATTTTTACAAAAATCAGCACAATAACCAATAACTCGCAATTTAAGTCTTTACCGCATGAAAATAAAACCCAAAAATATTTTATTCAAATTCTGGCAAACATTCCAGAATTTTTAAGAAAAGGGAACACAATGCCTGTTCGTGAATCACAAGGTGGTTTTAAAATTCCAAGACTCGCAGTGTGAAACATAAAAATTATGCAAGAAATGCGAGTGAACCAAATGTTTATGCCTACTAAACGTAATTTCGACACGAAAAACATTTATTGATCAAACGAACTTACCAAGTGAAGTTCGATCACAATTGTGTGAACGACTTCATTCAACGCGGTCTAACATATTGCATTAGTGTTTGCACTATGCGGCCTTCACAGACTTTTAAAGCTTCGCGGGCTTATTTTTTTTTTTTTTTTTTGTGTGTGGTATCCCTGTACCTACGGTTGGTACGCTTGATACCTTCACTAGCGCCACCTACCGATATCGACGTTATCGGATGGATGCGAGCTTCTTCATTGGTTTAGAGCTATACCTACCTATATGTAACTACATACCTACATTTCCTCATTTTATTTTAGGGATTAGGGTTATTTTTGTATGAACCTATTTACTGCTAAGTAAGTAGGTATTTGGGAGGGTTTGTAGTATAGACCGCGTTGAATGAAGTCGTTCACACAATTGTGATCGAACTTCACTTGGTAAGTTCGTTTGATCAATAATTGTGTTTCACGACGTTCATTCAACGCGGTCTAACATATTGCATGATGTTCAGAGAACTAGGTAAGTAAATAAAATAGGATTATGTAACAAAAATAAACATATTTATTTTTCGTAACGAATTACACTTACTGAAAGCAACTTAAGCTATACTTAAATCACTGAATAATTAATGAATTATATAAATAGGAACCTAATTATTACTGGATAAAATCGTTTATCCAAATTGTACACTATTATTAGCAACAGTTCTATTATAAAATTTTAGAAATACAACTGATGTTTCACTCCAACCAGCGGTTTTCCTTAAAATTTCGATGTTAACACCGGCTCTATTGGCTGCAATGTCGAGTACTATGACCACCAAACACCTTAGTATCAATTCCATTGTTTTCAAGTGTATATCTTTAATCCAGTGACTTTAATCTCTGAGATGTTAACTTAGAATAAAGAAGCCTAAAACTTATAAACAATAATTCTTTTGTATTTGAACGTAATGAATAATTTTAACTAAATATGTTTCTAAACATCTAGCTGGGCAAATTTCAGGTCTTTGTTCAAAATACGGTAGTTTTAATATCGGTTGTGGACAATTCGGTCTTAGTAGTTTTATTGATATTTGGTATTTTAATAAATATATGTACAGTCACGGGAACTATGTACTAATTTGAATATTACTTCATCTAATAAATGAAAAGGTCTATACCCTATGTGCAGTCACTAGAGCCAATAAAGTCCGTGTCTTCTTCGATAGGGTTTCTAGATTAAGACTATTATTTGGGCATTTTTGCACCTAATAATTGAGTACTATACCGGGATCCCAGATTATTTCATACCTAGATGCCGGAGGTCTTATTCTAAACACCCCTCACATAAAACGTTATATATCATCATGATCTGACAGATTTTGTGTAATAAGAGACAAAACAGATTTATAAGAATTTATGGTGCATTACATAATATAGAACACATATCTAACATCACTATTGAATATAAGTTAAAAAATCGATAACATTTGAAACAGATGCGTTATTATAATCATATTGATGTTCTACACAATATGCAATCAAATTTTTGAAGTTATATTTCTTTATGCGCGTTATAAAAAAATGATGAGTGAAATTTTAATGCGCGCGCATCTGTAACACAAATGTCACATGTTGTTTATACAATTATTGTATTGAATACAGGTCTTATCTGATAGCGAATGCAAAATTATTTCTAAAAATGCAGGTGATAACTTTATAACTAGTAAGGTCTACCGGATAATTTCGCGGCAACTAGCGTTAGAGTTCAGTACAGTTTGTGTGACGATCTGTTAGGTGAACATCAGGATCGTAGATTATCAAACTTGAAACAATTATTGCTTAAAAACGGGGAACCAAGGCTGGATTGGCCAGTATGGAACAACTACGATACCTTCTGCTTCGTCATTTATAATTGTATGTAATAATTTTACATTTAGTGAGAAAGGCGGAAAGGCTAAAGTAATAGATTTTCCCATGAGTCGGGATCATTATTCCACGTTACATAGATAGGGCATTTTGCATTTCATCTGCTAGCGAACAAACCGACATTTGGCTGAGCTAAACTGTATGTAATTAAAATGCATAATATGCTAATTCTCAATCGTTATATTAAAAAAAATTACGAGCTAAAAATCAGTCTCGTGATTGTCTTTAATATATTTTATTTGCGACGCAAAAAACCCAGATTTTACGCCTTTCACGCCACATCCACAGATCTTGAGCTATTTTATTAAGATGTAGCTAGGATGGGTAGTATTTAATGCCTAGGTATGCAAGAAATAGCCGTAGTATTATCTAAACGCAACAATATTTCCGATTTATTTTCATTTTAAGCAAAACATTTTTACGCTAGAAAATATGCTTTTAGTTCCAGTTCATTTATGTGTAAATTAAGTACGTTTTCTTTTCAATAGCCACAACTATTTTTATTATCTACTGAGGGACATATCCGAAACAAAAACGTTTTAAAATTGTTTGAATTTAGTATGTTCATTGTAAAATTAGATTAGAAAACCACCAGCACATATCAGTTTTTAAACTAGTGGGTATTTTAATAATTTGTTCGTAACTAGGATCTTTTAATAAACACTTGTACATAAGGTGCTCGAATTCTTTTGTATACAATCAAGATTAACGATTTATAAGTTCAAAAATTTTAAGATTTGTTTTTTAATTCTGGTTTTGAATGTTAAAATCATGATTTTGGAATCAAATTCTATAAAACTTCCACACAGTGGCTGGAACCAAAGCACATTTTTCGCAGTTTAATTTAAAACCGAGGCTTTCGATTAACATAACTGTTTTGTTTACGTTACGTTGACACTGCGAATAGGTTCTAAATAACTATCGTCCAAAAATATTACGGAAATAAAATAACTTGATCGTAGGTATTCCATAACCGGTTTCATCAACTTGGTGAAAACATAGGGTGCAGTGCACACTGCACAAGCCAAACGGTCAAATATTAAATTCGTACAGAATATTGTTATATTTACATCTGATGTAGGTACTTTTTATTTGATTCATGTTTAAGTATGAAAAAATATGCGTCTTTAATATCTAAAGAGGCCATTGATAATAATAAGTTACAAATTTTGATGCAATACTATCGTACTCCATTTCAGAATGAGCTATATCAATAAACTTATTAAAATAAATCGTTTGTCGCCATTTGGCTTAGGCAGAAGATGCCAGACAAAAATTGATATAAAGGTTAATATGGCATAAATATCGCGCTATTTTATTTTTAGAGCTTTTGCAAATTCTACATTTACTTCAACTAATTTTGAAATTATTAACCCCCGACGCAAAAACGAAGGGGTGTTATATTAGATTCAAAATTTTGATAAGGTACTGGTCAGTACTAGACTAAAAGGGATTTTATAACCCTTTATCCATTGAAGTACAGTAAATCATCAGTGATTTGAGACCATTTATAAATAAAATATTTAAGTCGACCAGCGTATGGTACCTTATAGATCTCCGCGTCGCTGCTTGCCCGGTGAGCGGTAAGGGAGCGCGCCGAAGTGGTGGTGATGCTCGCGGAGGCCGTGCTCGGTCCTGCGGCCCGCGCGTGCTGCTGTTCCTGGTCGTGGGCGCCGTCCCTCCGCGCGCTCTGCCCCTGGATGTCGGCTTCCGACGCAGCTCGATTAAATGACCAATTTTTAAAATCTTCTCCCGATTTTTGAATCGATTTTGCTGATTTCAATTTTTCAGTGACATTGTCACCGAAAAGGAATTTTCCTCTATCATTCGAATTCACGGTTGCAAGAACTAGTTTTCTACTAGTTTGTCTCACAGAAGTGAGCGTCGCACAAAATTCGGCAGGCGACGCTAAGCGGCTTCAAAATTTCTTGCTCCTTACTGCTTACTAGTAGCAGCTTGTCCATTGTCACTGCTAAGCCTGACAAGGCTACTCCAATGGATTGAGTTCTGGTGCAAGGATAAACTCACAATTTGTGGGTGTGAAGTAGGTACTCCTCGTAGTAGTTATTCTTTGGCTACTATTTGGAGGCCCTTGGCAAGAATATTTTGCCAGCAGATGGCAACATCTTTGTGGATATACAGTCCTAAGATAGTTTCTGGTGTCGTTACGTCACGTAGTAACTCGAGGATTTCACATCCAACTTCCATCTCGGATTCAACGTCGAGATCATAGTCTGGCGTCGTTGTGACGTCAGCAGTTGGGCTGGTAGCGTCGTCGTCGATCGAAGTAATGGCGGCGGTCGCGGTGGCAGCTTCCGGTCGTCGGCCTCGTGGTTCGACGACCACGACCGGCGTGGGCCACGCCGTAGGACATTGCGTGGGCGTGGGCCATAGCGTGGCCGTGGGCCGTGGGCCGTGGGCCAAGGCGTGGGTCATTGCGTGGGCGTGGGCCGTGGGTCGGCTGTGTGGTGACGCGATGCGACGACGCGACGGTCCGTCGGTCGGGACGCAGAAGCCTCGCTGTCCATGTCCACCAGTGCTGTGGGACCAAATAATTGTGTTAGAACACAATTTTTATTGTGACGGTATCTATCTGCGCAGAGGCAGAAACTCGTCAGATTTTGGTCAAGATGGTGTCGTTTTGTCGACATTGCGTGTAAAACACAAAATGACGGTACTTTTTGCCAGTATAGGCAGTAACACGTCATATTTCGACACAAAAAACCGCAGGCACACCGCAGGTAGAAGGACTTCAGTTCTTGGACATGATGCGCATCTGAGAACATATTCATAAAATGGAGGGTATTTATGAAACTTACATTCGGATTCACTCTCTAATGAGGAATCGATGACGCGGATGCGACGATGATTAGTCTTGAATTCTTGTTGTAACTCGGCGATCCTTTTCTTTATTTTCTCCTCTTCTTGCTTCCTTTTGATTCCTCCCATCTTCAGAGACCAATAGGTACTGCTTCAAACTTGAGGTGACTTGTGTGAAGACCGGCAGACAAACACAGAATGAAGAAGCTCGCATCCATCCGATAACGTCGATATCGGTAGGTGGCGCTAGTGAAGGTATCAAGCGTACCAACCGTAGGTACAGGGATACCACACACAAAAAAAAAAAAAAAAAATAAGCCCGCGAAGCTTTAAAAGTCTGTGAAGGCCGCATAGTGCAAACACTAATGCAATATGTTAGACCGCGTTGAATGAACGTCGTGAAACACAATAAACTGACGTTACTTTGAATTTGCGTCAAAATCGTTATGTCAAGGAAATTGATAAAATTAAATAGGATACCAACCAACCCATCAGAATTAATTAATTTTACGATTATATCTACCGCTTTTAAAAGGCTACTGAATGAAAATTAAAACTGCAATGAAACCATTTTTGCTATGCACGATATATCAAAACATAAAAGGAATTCAATTTTTAATAATACCTACTGTTCCTTTTCGTTTTGTCTAGCCTGTATTGTTATGAAGAATGTTTGTTTGTTTGTAGATTAGAATTACTTGAAAGTAGTTTAAATTAAAAGAAAACTAAAATAATCAGTTGCATGCGTCTATCTTTCCTGACGTGTTTGATGGTAGGTGACGATGATGTAGCCATCATCGTCACCTACCATCAAACAGGTGTGATAGTGATCAAACGCTGGCATATCATTATGTTAAAAAAAAACAAGGTAACACAGGTGAACCCATAGAAAAAAACCTAGGTTTCTATCACAGGATGCCTAAGCCGTTGTAGTGCATCACGGGTGCGCGTGATTCGATTATTAACCCATATTTTGCAAACCAACAATGGACGGACGCAACGTTCTAGTGGCCGGGAACAAATTGGCGCAGGCGCACTGGCCATTCCGATGACTTACTGACGTCATCACTTTAAGCATGCTGTTTGTTGCTAGTGGTATTGACCTCGATTGCAGAGGTAAATGTGTACTATTAACATTATATAGCGATTTATTTGATAGATGGCATTTTTAATTAAGATATTAGGCAGGTCAACATGTTTGATTTGACGTAGTATCGTGAGAAATAGACGATGGATTTCCGTTTAAACAACTAAATATATAAGTACCAGTTGAAATACAAAAAGTTTTATAAATCTTACTTCTTGTAACAGGAGTAGATATCAAATCATAAATTAGAATTAAAAAAACATGTGAGGATATAAATAATAAATACAAAACACATAAATATACACATTAAAAAATAGAATATTAATGTGATGATGATTAAAACCTCCGTGGAGTGAGCCTTCATCGCAATCGACTGTTTTTGTGCGACAATTTAAATTAATGAAGACAAATATGCGGTATGACTTATATGATTTAAAAAAAAATAATATCTGTACTTATTGCAAAGCTCATGTTGTTAAGGAGCCAATTCTACTTCTGCTAGAATCGATTAATCGAAGTCACTATAAGTACCAGAATCGTAATTGGTTTGTTCTCGTACATTTATTGTTATTTATCTCGAATGTGGTGGAACACCTTGACCTGGTCAGGAATTTTATTTTATCACAGACCGGTCTTCTAACACAATATCATATGCGAAAGTTTTTTCTTAGTGTGATTGTATGTTTGTCACCTCTTCATGTAAAAACTATTCAACCGATTGTGATTAAATTTTGTAGGTATGTATGTCTTGCTAGAGTTTAACTTCTGGTAAAATTTGTGATATTTTCCTTGTAGGCTCTAAATAGATTTAAGATGTTTTGGACTCTAATCGTATTTTGAAAACTCAGCTATTTGTCACCTTTACAAATGATAGGTCAGCGTTTGACCACTGATGGTAGGTGACGATGCGGTCTAAGATATAGCACGCTTAACAGAAGAATTCGTGACTTGAAGACCCCCAAACAAAGGACTTAGAAAGGCCCTATTACACTGCTCCTAAATTGTATACTTCAGGGAATATAGACGCAGGAAATGATACCATTCCCACGCAGTACAAATGTATATTGTTTTAATTTAAGTACACTTATTTAGTCTAGATAGAACTCACCTGGATATGATTTCGCTGCCTCTGACTCACCCGCAGTGCATCCGATCCAATTATCGACACGGAGATGATCATACACCACTTTCCCCACAAGTCTGCCCTACTAACCTTCGATAATCGTGCAACATTTAATTATCCGATAACTTGCAGAGCGTAGGCTGAGCTTCGCGTGGGCAGTGTGCGGGCGATACCTGCGCTCAGGCCGTTTTAGGCATACCTAGCAGTTTCGATGGGACAGTCTGACATACCTTAGTTCTATAATGTCCATCATCATTAGGTACTTAACTCCATTGCTATATTGAGTTTCAACTTGAATTTCCGATGAAGATATATTTTATAAGAGATTTAGATGCGTGGGTAACGGATAAATGTGTTAAGATGAGGTGGTTATGTTCAATTTATTGTTCAGATCAAATTACGATAATGAAGTTTTCTCAATAAAGTCAATATATGGATTACAGTGTGAAATAAATGAACAGTTTATAAATCTTTTCTTTATCTATCTACTAAAACGCGTAGTGTTTCTCGTGTGAGTTTTTTCGGAAAGTAAATGCTAACTATCACGTTTTAAAATTAAACGCGAAAATTGTATGGAAGCTTGGATTATGTCCACTAGTGGCGCCTTTTTTCATAAAATTTTCGAGTTTACAGAAATGTGTGAACAAACTCTACGCGCACCTAATATATGGAAATATTGGAGATATTTTTTTAAAACTGTTTCAACAATCAATTATTGTAAATAGTAGGTATGTTTTTTATTTGAATTTAGAATAGTTTCGAAGCCTAACAAGGTATTAATAACTAAAAAGCCGCAGCCTACAAAATGATAGTGGCAAAACTTCGAACAAAGATTATTTTCTTCATCTTCAATTAAGAAATTAGGTTTTTGAAGTTCCTATATGCTTATCTCTTTTTTCCACATCTAGTTCACGAAATACCATCAATTTCATTGTAATCTCGAAAAACGGAGAATTTATCATATTTGCTCAAGATTTTCCTAAGCCATCATTATTTACGAAAATTTTGAGAAAATCTATTTATTTATAATGTCGCGGACATCCGGTATCCTATCCAGTTAACCTGATTCCCACATCAACAACATTATCATGGTCCTCTATCAGCGGAGGCACTGCACCGACAAGTAAAAGCAAGTACGAAATATGCTAACGATCTGATTCACGAATAACACTAGAACATGAATGGAGCAATTAGTTGTAATTGGTCGATGTAAGTTCGCCGACTTGCAGTCATTGAATGCAGAGGTCGTAGGTTCATAGCCGGGATGCTTTAGAACGTATAGGAATTAGAAAACATGATAACATACTTCGCATCTTGTTACACTTTGATTCATAATTGATTCGTAACGACGATGCCTAGATCTAACATTTTATTGCTAAAATCATGTTTTGATGTTAATAAGTTCTATGACCCCATTAACGTCCATCTAAAGTGTTGTTGTCGTTTTTGTTTAGTATCTTGGAAATAAATATTTAAGTAAATCAAGGCACAAAATCAATTGCTTTTTACTTCAGCCTTTCTCATGGTGGTGAACATTTTTAATTTGATAGTAATTTAATGTTGGTTGATTATATATTATAATTTTGATCGTAATCTATTTCTAAAGTTATGCTACTAGCTTTTGTCGACGACTTTGTCTGCGTAGGATTTCCAAAATATTTTCATAGCGAATCCCCAAACCATTGGCATTGGTTTCAAGTGTACGTTGATAGGCATATCAGTTAGCCAGAGCTTTGAATTTCACACATTTGTACCTATTATCGAGAATGGAATATTTTTTCTATTAATAAAGCCTATTTATACAAGACGGGAACTAGAATCAAATAGGACACTCACACGCAAGTCTATCCAAGATACATACCGACAGGGAATTAGTTTAGTTCTATTATGATTTCAATTAAAGAAACCGTTAATAATATAATCTCTATTAGTAATTAAACTATTCCGTTCATTCTAATCTCTCTTAGAAGAACAAGAAAATAAGGAAACTCAGTTTTATGATTAATTAAGAAATTTTCTTTCTAGAACCACTAACTGCTAAGTGCTCTTAACTGATTAGAATTGTAGAATTTCTTATGAGTTCGTGTTTTGGCTGTTGACCTTTGAAAAACAGATTAATTAAAGAATCGAATGAATTCTAATGAACACTGTAAGCGTCTAACCAACTAAAGTTTTCAATCGCTAGCTCTATTCTAAGATATTTGACTTCTATAAGCTAGATGATCAAAGGTAAGAAAAACCAAAGAAATAAAACACTGAAACTTTTATGCCGATTCAAAGCAACAAAGTAGAGTAGCATTACACAAAGCACTACAGATTCAGATATAAATCTTCCAGTTACCAAATAAAAGAAAGCAGGTTCGAGTCCGTCGCGGACAAATTCGTGAGCTATCCGTGGCCATCTGTCGCTGCCCTTATAGAGCATGGTTTAAGTTATAGCTGCCCACGCGCAGGCGGGTATGTTAGCAATCGATTTACTAAATAGGGTTCTGTTATCGCGTTGGTATTTGTCACATACGATGTGGTATCGATGGGGTCTTTAGTTTTTGGGGAAAGACACCTATGAGTATAAAATGTATCGTCCTGACTGACTGTTCGTCCAATGGACGGATCGAGATCAAATTTGGCACGCAGATAGCTAATTTAACGTGGGCATCCGCTAAGAAAGGATTATGGACAATTCAAACACACTGCGGTTGCGTTCTGTCTAATTTAGCAATCTCGATTTTTTTTTAAAGATTGGGCTATTCTAACGTTTTTTGTCATAAAAACTTGTTTTTTATCCAGACGTTACCTATACTAAGTTTGTAGACCTTACGTTGACTAAAACAATAAAACACAAATGTAGGATGGACAATTCTCTCTGTTGGGGTTTACGTCTTTTCTTCGTTTTCTACTCTCGCAATATAAACAACCAATAAAACCAAATTCACTTAAACAAGAGTATCAAACAGTGGTTTATGTGGGCTAAATATTTGGTGTAGGCGCTCCACCATGGCCGCGCGTGGGCCTAGCTCCAGCTCCCAACATTCATTGATTTGACGGTAAAATTAGCGATCGTCGCGTTTAATAACTTTTACTGCATTTTAATTGAAATTACCCAACGAAAAAGCTTTAATATTGATAAATGCTTTTGTTGAATTTTAATGATATTGTAGTTTTGTAGTTAATTACATTTCAGGTATCTTGTTTGTATTAAAAGTAACTGTTAGTATTTACTTATGAGTCAAAGGGTTACTTTAAAATTGAATCGATTACTTAGAAAAGAAGGTCGCAAATAAAAGAATACTCGATGGGACATCTTCTGTAGCTCAAATGGTAAAGAGCACCGTTAGGGTGAAGGGGTGTGGAGATTCATTGGGGAGAACTTTTCTTTTGCAAAGATTTTTTATTTTTTGTATATATTAACATATTACAAGGTTAGTGGCTTAGTTTGGAGATAGATAGCAATTGTGTGTAATGTCTGACAATATATTTATTTTAGAACTGAAGAGTTTTTATAATTTATTGAGCTTTTGTTGATGGTTGTTTACCTCCTTGTCAGAGAATGGTAGTGATAATTAAGAATCTACTTTATCCAGGAAGGAAGTTACTTCACAGGTGCGACATCTAACTATCTAACTGCGTTGCTAACCAAACCCGTATACCAACCAACCAACTAGTAGAGGTACTTATTTCGCCAACATCAAGACCGCCCACTACAATCAAAGTGTTTACACACGTATGTTTGTCTATCGGCAAATTAACTGGCAACCCGATGGTTTTGTGAACAAGCCGTTTCCGGTCGGTGTTACCAGTTCTCTTAACTAGTTTGTTGTTGGGACCAATCTTTTTGGGAGATTTCTACTGGGAAATTGCTATTTTCGTCTCACTAATGGAAAAGTACTTCGGGACCTAAGTAGGTACTTAGAAAGTAGGTACCTACATATTTTTGGTGGTTTCTGAGTCCATAGATATTAACTTAGCCTACATAAGTTAGACTTTTGTTTTTTTTTATTAACTAGCTTTAATTTAACTAACTTTAATAACCTAGGACTGTGCTAGGACAACGTCCGCGTTGTGGTTGATTTTTCAAAATATTTTCTTAGCGAATGCCTCGTATGCTAGATTTTAGTCAGATCCGTTCATTTGTTTCAGCTGTGCGTTGATATACTTACCTATCAGTCAGTTAGACTTTGAATTTTATACATATAGATAGGCTTTGAAACTACGGGACCGATTTTGATGTTACTTTGTATGAAGATATATTAGATTCTTGTAAATAACCCAGGCTACTTTATCTCGATATTCCGGGACTCCGTGGAGCGTTGCTTGTCTGCAATATATTGAGAGATTTGTCCAAAAGTCAATAATTATACTTGATTTAACCTTTGCACTGTAAAACACAATATTCTAAAGCACATAAAGTTAAATCAACATCACGAAAATCTCAGTTCAAAAAACCTATTTAGGTTTTAGGTAAACAAGTGCCATATAGTGTTCCGAATCCGGTTTTCGCGAATATTTGTACAACCGGTCCTCGTTTTAGACGTAGGCGATTATTGTTACTAAATATTCGTGGGACTTATGTGAAGGTCGTGTCGTATTTGTAACTACAAAAAAGAAACATAGCAAGTGTACAGGCAAACTCAAATATCTCTAACCCGCAACCTATCCGTGTCCCTATGATCAGAATCGGCCGCAGAGAAAATTTACGATGCGGGTTAAATTTAAACCAATAAAACATTTAAGTATGTTGTATACGACCTGTTTTCTGCAACTATAGTTGAGTCCTATTTGCTTGAGAGGAAAACAAACCTAGAGTTCTTTCTTATACTTTGTCACAAGATGTGATTTCATTTGTGACTAATAACTCTCATTTTGTTACTGTTATACCCTACAATATCTGTATCCTCATATTATGATACAGCGTAACGTCATATATGCCGTCATTACGTGTAACGGATGTTAGGAAAGAGGGTGTTGCTAATCTAACCCACTTGTTAGGCAAACCTTCTAACCTTATAACAAAGAAATTGGACTAGATAAGCTACCATCCATCAGAATTGTATTGACTTGACGTAGATGTGCATCTTACAGCCTTACTTCTCAACTATATTAGTTAAAGTAAAAACACATGAAAGATATCCTAAAACGAAATGATCGGCTCGCCTGACCCGATTGCGGTGTCACCCGATATCTATATCGTCCACAAACACGACGCAATCGTTGCTGTGGTCTACCGAATTGCTGCAACCATCGTAAACTAACTAATAAACTATTGATTGACGTCGTTCAGCTGCGCCGGCGCACATTAGCCAAAGATAACGCGTGTGCACTGTGCACAGTGTAGTTTTTTCCTCTGTTTACGTGGCTAAGGTTTACGTTTGAATGTAGTATGAAAGTTATTTTTTTTTTATCGTTTTCACCCTTATTGCGAAAAATATATTGGTAGGTATTACAAATTTTAAAACTAGCTGTGTAACTGTGACACATTATTAGAATCTTAAACAGGTCGTCATGGGCGTGCCCAGAGTTTTGTAAAGGGTGGGGCGGAAGCAAATAAAAGTAAAAACTCGATAAGTAGTAGAAAATTATAAATGTTTTTATTTACTGTATTTATTTTAATAATATCGTGGGGGGTTATTAGTGCTGGGCCATCATGTAGAGATTAATTAGCCAAAATTAATCTCTACATAATGGCCCAGCACTAAACCAGCGTGATGGCAATGCGATGGTTAAAACGCAACTACACGATGGCAACGTTCAGTTGTAAATTGGAGAAGGACGTGGAAGCAGCCGTTGCCGCAATAGGTATAATATCTATGCACCACGTACCAATTTTCAAGGACTCACTGAGGAATGGGCCATGTGCATACCGCCATCGCTGGCCCACTTCTTTTGATGTGTGACCGAAAAACTGACACCTGACTCTTCATGATGGGCCATCATGCTGGCCCACTGATATGCTGGGCTATCAGTGGGCCAGCATGATGGCCCATCATGAAGAGGGGCCATTAAATTTGTCGCGAGCGTGCAAGTGGTGGGAGAGGGTAGGGAACGCGGGCGGATAAACTTCGGTAAAATCATTAGACTTTTGAAAGTAACATAGTGAATATTTATAATATTTGTTATTTATATTAAAAACCATTTTTTTTATTATAAGCTCCGAGTCAGGGTGGGGCAAATGCCCCACCTTGCCCCACTGTGAGTACGCCCATGGGTCGTTTTGATTTACCCAATTATGGAGAAGCCAAAATGGAGGATTATATATTTTTTTCCTGTCTTTATTCTAATATATTGAACTACCTATTGTCAGTTATTTTAACGGAACCAAAAGTCATTCATAAAGGTATCTTTCTAGTATATTAGTTAAAATGTCGAATGAAAGTATGTTCATTGATACCTAATATGTATATTGGACCTGATTTTAAATGAATACGTTAAATCTTAATAATCTAATCCGATTTTATTAAACGTCTACTTGTTACTGATTTTACGTTCTTATTATGAAACCTAATTAACAATATCTCCTACATCTAGACATTAATTACAAATTACTGACTAGGGGCTCAAGCAGACGGAAGACTTTCTATCAGCTGACTGACAGCTAGGCAACTATTTTAAAGCAATTTAATCGTTCTGACGCAAAATCATAACCCTCCCGTGGTCGGATAAAAGTTTGACATGTGTCGCCTATTCACTGAAGTGCGAATATTTATTGTAATTTATGTTCATTTTGTTATGATACTTGTTTGTAGCACTGTAGCTCTCGAACGGATGAACCCATTTTAATGTTTCATGAAAATCGGTTCCGCACTTTGAAACTTAATATCTTTTTTCGTTGTCAATTGGATTTTTTAGTACCTTGATGAGTAAAGTTTGCTGCGTACGTAACGTGATTTTTCTCGTGCCCGACGGAACATGATATTTTTATATGAAACGATTTCAAGAAATCTTCATGTTCCGTCCTGCACGAGAAAAATCGCGTTACGTATGTATAAAGACCACGAACACTTTATGAACGTTGCACAGCACTTCTCCGTCTCGTCCGAGGTTTTATTCCGTTACCTATGCATGCAGCGACCTTTATTTGTCGTAAAATTGAAACGGTTGGGTATCGGGCGATAGAAAGCCTGTAGTCTGCTTGACCCCACACTCCGAGACGGTTATTGCATCGAGACGCATGGTATATCGAGATTTGATGCGCGCGCGCAGGTCGATGTCCGCGACACATGCTACTAAACAAATACACATTGATGATGTTCACTTTTGCGAATTATTTGTATAAATATCGATACTAAAATAACAATCTCAGAATTTTATATTGCAATAATATACTTTATATACTTAACTAATATATATGAGATATGTACCTTATATTGTATGCTCTTGTAAGACACCGAGCCCCTGTGCCCTTATGAACGCATGGTTTCAAAAATAAAGCAGATAAAAAAGAAATAAAAAGTCCATGTTTCTGAACCCAGCGGTTTTAGTAATTTTTTTATTACTATCTAAATTTATTTTGCGAAGTTTTGGAACTAGGTATGTTACCATGTCAAATCAAGGTCTCATTTGTGCATTATCTAAATAAATAAATAATAATAAATAAATATTGCAGGACATTCCACACATCGCCATCTCGTCCCAAGCTAAGTAACTAGACTTGTGTTATGGGTGCTACACAACGGATATACTACTTATATGTATACTTTTCTTTTGTAAATATATACTTATAGTACATAGAAACAACCAGACCACAGACAAATATCTAAGCATAAATACTTGTCTGAGGCGGGAATCGAACCCGCAACCCTGTGTATAACAGTCCGGCATGGTGACCATTGTGCCAACTGGGTCGTCAAAAGTTAGTTTCTAAAGTTTACAAATACACTAATAGTGGCACTAGGCCCTCGTAATATCTCAGGGTATGGACCCTAATTGTACCCGTATTACGTTCTATTCAAGGTTCTCTGGACTGTATGTAGTGTCCACTTGCAGCTGATTGCGCCAAGTGTCCCTTATTGGTTGATTGATTCGACCACGCTCCCTGTATCGTCGTGTGGTCTCGTGGACGCAGTTGGTCAATTGATTTGTTTAGAACATTTTTGTTAGTGGGCCTTATTTGGTGATTGATTGATTTGAATTTACTGAAGAGAATTTGACCTTTTGATTAATAGGTTAGGTTAGATAAAATTCAATGTTTGCACTTAGCACTTACCTTTAGGTATTAAAATTAGGCGTAAAAACCCTTATTTACGTATTGAAGTAAGTATTATATTACCTACATATTATTATTATCACCCTTTCTATGAGACTCATATCTTTTTCTATATTTAATGCATAGTAGGAGGTCAGTGAATTTATTCATACCTCTTTTTTTCAACCATATGTATGTTTTTCTTTATAAGCTTATGTTTCGGCTCATTGTAGCCAGTACCTTACAACTTTAAAGTGAATAAAACCTCATTGCACACAATACATAACACCGTCTATCTGTACAAATCTCTTCCTCCTTCATATTTTTTTCTTTTATATGCGTATTTTTTTCTGCTGCAAAGCCAGTACCTTTTACTTCAACATGAGAAAACCTCTTTGGGTGCAATTATGGTTTTTTGTAGAATAAGTAGTAAGGGAAAAGACATTTTCTAGCACATGTAGTTTGGAAAGCCGAAACAAACTACGCAATGTTCTCAGAAGCTCTTGTCCGTATCTATCGTGTGGTAAATTTACCGTGATATACGATTACATGTCAAATAGACAAATAATACGGGAATGGAGTCGATGCGTGTGTTTGTTACCACTTGAGTTTGTACCGAGATTGTAGACTGGTTCTTACTTCCATCACAAATCAATAGGCAGGTAATTATTACGAAATCACTTATTATTTTATTTAACCAAAGGGCTGTTTGCTACCTTGGACACCGGATAATCATCGCCATCCAACGACGCCACGCAGCCAGTCTACTTGGACAAAAAAGTACAACTAGTTCTATCAATAGAACAATCAATAGAACTAGTGGGAACAGACCGTCTTTCTGGTTTTCCTAGGGTTAACCCACCAATTAAACTTTTAATTTATTATCATTAAATTTCGTTAGAGGTTTTTAATGTAATGATTGTAAGTATTGTTCTTTATATTTTCATGAAAATAAATACACTTTTGTTATGTCAGTTAAATAAATTTAATACGGCTTAGGTGTTGTACAATGAACAGCCTTAGCAGATGACTCTCGAAATTTGAGACTTTCGTATTAATATATTAAAACAGGATATTTATCAAGGTTTCGTTTTATTTTTGTTGATTTCGATATTTTGCGCATTATTACACAGATCTGTATTATTAACGAGATATGAAAGTAACCATGTCAATTTAAAATCTTATGTGAAATTTTGATGTCCTGATGAGCACTAAGAAATTCTTACCCGGGGGTTTTAGCCAAATTGCATAAGGGTTTGTAAGGAAATTTTTCGACAGGCAGACGTCGGAGGGGGTCAAAGTTTTTAACAACACCATTTTTTTACTTGGGGGTTATAAATAAAACGAAACGTGAGGGAGTTTTAAGCGTGTCTATTATCAATAAACTAACAAATAAAATATCGGAAACACAAATCGTAATAAAATAATATAATTTATAATTTCCTCGTGCTCGAAATAAATGTAGAAACGAACGCAATCAGAAAGGGTCAAGCCCTTCCTCAATAACACTAATGATAATAAGTCTTTAATGCTTCCCGATCGTTACATGGGGGCATTGTTACTTGCACATGGAAATATTATATTTAAATATCGGTTACGATGCAGGGACGTAGCTGCAGTGGAGTACGTGGAACGTGTTCTTCTGCCTGTCCCAATTTATTTGGCGTTCGTTCTTCCATTCTTCTCTATTAGCAGTCATTTTATCGTTCACATCCATCTCTCTTGTATCTTGTCTCACACAGCCCATCCACTTTTTCTTAGGTCTGCCTCTACATCCTTCTACATTCATGCTCTTTACTTTTCTAGTCTCATGCTTCTCCTCTCTCCTCATCACAAATGTTCATTCATACCATCTCAAACTGTTCTCTTTCACCTTTTTCCAAAAAATATATTTACTTTAATAGAGTGATTGTAGTCTTTACCTATGTTTTTTTTAAATTAATTTATTCATTTATTTTTATGGTTGTTTTTTTATTGTTGTTTTTATTTTAGTTTTATTTGTTTTAAATTTTAATTGTAATTATGGATTTTGATTTGTGTAAAAGTTTAATTTTTTATTTAAATAAATATATTCAACTACTTTTCATAGATGCATATTATTACTCAAACTGTTGGGTTTAAAAATGTGCTAGTCAGAAAATCAGTCTCCAGAAAATAATAAGTAGATAATTATGTTATTCCCCTTTCTCCATATTGTAGGTACTGCTTATTATTACCGGCAACTAATTGCGTTCGGAATAACGCCCGAAAGCAGTGAGTCGAAACATATCTGTCATTGTTACGTATTTTACGGCCCGTCGGGAAATATGGCCTTTTGTAGGGGATGGCCAAAGTAAAGGGATTCCTAAATTATTGATACATTCACTTTGTATTCGTTGCAGTCACGACATTTTACGGTTATGAATTTACTGATTAAGTTATATTGACTTGAATATTTTAGTTGATTGTGAAAAATGGTTGTCGATTTCTATTATATTTCTGGGACCAAGAAGTAGGTCCCAGAAATATATCTGTAAAATATAAATTAAAGTCCTGACTGATTGATATTTCAACGCACAGCTCATGTACGAATAGGATTATTTGGCCTATTATTACATTATAATGACGTAGGTATCCGCTATAAAAAGATTTTTCAAAATAATTCCTACGCCCTAAATAAGGGTATAAATCTTTGCAATTTTAATGCTATTGTATCGAATTTCATAAAATTCTTTTAAAACAACAGTCGTAAAATAACATAAAAAAGTTTAAGTATCATTCAATTTATCAGAACCACCAATTTATATTCAAGAAGCGTTAAAATCACGAGATATTATCATCATCGGTGGCTACCTGTAAAATATGTTGAAAGACACGAGACATCTTTATTATTGAGACGTCAAACTTATCGGGTTATTATCATTTGCCGCTGTTTACGTCCCCAGCGGTGACAACTGGGATTTTTATTTAATATCTGCACAGTTGGGCCTAAAGGGTGATATAGTTGTGGGGCAATTTCAATTGATACATTTACCTTTACGAGTTTTTTCCATTGCTAAATATAGATAGCCACGACTGGGGATGAATTAATTATTTTTCAGTACCTTTTCTCTCTTCTGGAAGGGAAGGGAAAATTGATTATTCCAATTGTTTTTTTTTTACAAATGATGGGTGGATGATGATTTACTATAACATCATCGCTCGCTCGCGCGCTTTCCTAGAAGATACCTCGTGTCTTAAAGACCCCTAAATCATCCCCACAGCAATGTCACCCTTTGATCTCTAAAGGGTGACATTGCTGTGGGTTGGAAGATTTTTTAGTACCAGTTGTCACCGCTGGGGACACAAACAACGGAGACAAATGGTAATGACCCATCCCATCGTAAAAAATAATAACACTCGTCGAATATCAACCAACCATCAATTTGGTGAAATCTGATAAGTGTGGGCCATATTAGACCACATATCCGCCATTTTTGTTTTATTATGGGTCCCATAAGAGTTTATGATATTGACGTTTTTATGTCTTAATGTAAAGTTACTAATTACGGTACAAGGAAATGATGCTTATTGAACGCCATTTCGATGAGTGATTCGTTTTGTGTCTGTGGTTTGTGTATGATTATTATTACATATAAGGCTTGCTCTTAAGGATGTAAGAGATAAAATCTGTAGGAATCATATTTGGTAGGCTTTTACTTTGAGAAAACAAACAGGGGGCGGAGCTAACGGGGACGTATGATGGACGGGGGACAATTGTTCCGCTCCGGACAAGAATAAGACATAAATTTTAATTGGATATGAATTAATTTCAGGCATCGGTTGAGAAATTGATTGGTTTGACGGGTTTAATTAAGTTTTCCATGTTTTTGGTTGGTTTTACGATTCGGGTCATGTTGGTTTTCGGGGAAATCATTAGCGATATCGATCTTTACAAGGTGTAACGATAATTATGGATCCAAAAAGGGGAAATCTTCTACAACTTTTGGTAACTTTGCTTTCATTCAAAACATTTGCCCTATATATTCTACACCAATAAAATCTTTGTTATTTTTTATAGAAGCTTGTAATATTAGCTTGGCGTTCAACCATTAAGTGGCCCACTCAAATATGACATGCGGCAATCAGTGGCGTGTAACTACACGTACAATGTCATATAGGACAGTCTGACACACAAGTGCTAAACGAATAATTTGTATATATCATTTTTTAAGACGAAATGTCTAACAATTAATGCTATAAACCTGGTAGTGGTAATGCACTTTTGACCTTGACTATACTTCTCTACAAAAAAAAATCGTACCTACTTGTTCAAAAAATATTGAAGGAGATTTTTTTTTAATTCGCTACATAGGAATAGGAAATTTGACAGTACGAAATTTTGTGATATGACATTTTTCGTTTCTATTATTAATGTCCTTTATTTCTTGTTTTATGTTTAAAACTAAATAAAAAAAATACATACAACCGAATTGAGAACCTCCTCCTTTTTTTAAAGTCGGTAAAAAATAAATAAAAATGACTGGCCGTTTAGTATGTCAAAATGTTTTTAGCCTATTCACAATAATAAGAAAATTACTTTTAATTAAAACTATTACATAAACAACCCACATAGGCCTCCCAAAAGACAGTATGTTTTCAACAGTACAAGTTGCAATCATTTAGAAAGCTTTGCCGGTGATAAAGGGTAGTTAGGGCGCTCCCCGGTAGACAGTTAATGGGTTCTCTTTAAACAATTGTGTTACGCGACTGTACACATAAATCAATTCTCTATTATATTTTAAAATTATTTTATATTGGATAGCTTCTACCCGCGACTTTGCTCGCGTAGGGGTAGGGGTCGAATTTACCAAAATTATTTCTTAGCGGAAGCCTAACTTGTGTGTGCTATTATGCCAAAACGTCATAATAGCACACATATTATACCATTTCAGAATCTCAGTAAAATAGGCAAGTTTTTTTTTTCATTTGGCACTAGGGTGACCATACATTTTTTTACACCGAGAAAGATTAAAGTTCAGGTTAAAAAATTAAAAAACCATGAAGTTTGAGTTAAATCTTAGGTTTAAAAAAAACTTTCAATGTGTCATAAAAAATATTGTTTGCATTCGATAGCACATTTATCCTGGAATACTATCCAAAAAAAACAGATTGGGATAATTCCTTCATTTGCAGTTTTGGCATCACAAAACATAGAGAAAGGAGTGAAATTTTTAATTTTTTTAAAATGGCGGATATCTCGGAAACCGAGAGACTTTCATAGAACATAACTTTTGTTTTTCTGATCCGGCACAGTGTCTTCTATCCGTAGGTGCCCGCTTGGCCATTCATTACGGGACACCCTGTATAAGTCAGACGGACTTTGAATTTTATATTCATAGAGCATAAATAGTAGAGTAGGTACTATGTAGAAAGATTATTGATTTATTAACTTCCCCGTCCTTCCCCATACTGTGGACTATCGTTTTATAATTTTTCATCGAAACCAGTCGAGTCGTTTGATAGTTATTATGTATTTTAACACACACAACTTCCGATTTTGTCTTTTCCAATGTTCAATTGGAATTGATTATTGTTCAATTGATTATTTTATTTATATCTTTAATAAATCAAATTTTACTCTACATACCATAAGAAAGTAGCTAAAATAACAAATAATAGAGATGACATTTAGATAGAGGTTTCATACAAAAACTTTGCCGTTCTTTTATTTTCTGTTCTAACTCAAACGTCACAAGAACTAAACTGAGCGATTTTGTATTAGTAAAAAACACCTGCTATGATTGTCCTATTTCTGGGCAAAGGTGGAAGGCAATAGTTCTCGTCCCTCTATACATCTGGGTCAATAACAATATCTGGCCAATTTTTTTGATACCTAAGCGTCAATATTCATCTTTCCATCTTCGTCGGGATTTGCTACGCGTCGTTTTGTGGGACATAGTTGTGATTTAGTTTTAGTTGTGAGTGTGAAATGTTTTTTGCGACAATTTCTTACTATTGCCCGGTCTATACTTCTGTTAATATTTATTGTAAGTCTTTGTTTGGCTAGTTGCTACTATACGATCATACAAACTGACCCACATATAAAACTATAAATCTCCGATAGCATATCGGAACAAGTCGCTTTCTTATCTCGAATCTCTCAGTAAACAAAGATTGCTGCAATATTAATTGCCGGACGAGTATATTGCTGGAATATTAATTGCCGATGTCGAATACGGTTGGCTTCATGTAGCAATGTCAGATGATGGCAGGGAGACACGCCTCGATTGTGTCCATTGTTTTTAATGAGAGATTCTGAACAATTAGTTTTTAATATCATGATAGATGGCGCTGGTCTGAATATGGATGGAAATAAGACAAAGTGAAAGATTACAGATTATATTCTTGTTTTTAAAGGGGTTGATGGACTTACCCTTATGGATCTTAAGACACACCCCAGGCAGTGGACTACCTAGTAGAGGATCGGTTAAATGTGGAAAAAAATTGCCGAACTGAGCAGAGCATAGACGAGAAAGAGCAAAAAATCAGCTTCTAAGATTCGACCAAAACAAACTTTTATAAATAAAAAATGCTTTTATAATTTCATTTTCATTATCATTATCAAAAGTATCGTTTAATATTTATTGCGTAAAATGCTAATTTTCTTTGTAGGTTTTTGTTTTCTCAACACTTTTCCAAACTTGTAGCTAATAAATTAAATCATTATCAAACTTTCTTTAAAAGCGATAATTCAGTATCACATAATATTTATACGAATATCAATGCTATAATAAAAATTTAAAACGTAATAAAATAACATAAGATATTTCACATTCACACAATAGTACATTATTCAGAAGTAATGTTGAAGTATCATGGATACTCCCTCGTCCAGCTTGCGGCTAGACCATTCATCATCGAAGCGAATTTCGCGGCAAAATTGAAACCAAAGATAAATGTTCTGTCCACAATTAAGCGATTACCGTACATCTTTCTTGTACGGAACTTTGAACACGGCAATAACATGCCATATTCGGCCATATTTGACCATATTCGGCGCATAATGGTTATTTAAACGACAAACGTGCAATTTAAAATATTTTAATAAAATATGCTTCTGGCGGGATTGTGTAATGTGCACTTTACAAAATTATTCTGAAATTTTACTTTCATGGAATCGTTTTTTACTTTGATTAAACGATTTGTATGAAGTTGATGGATTGTAGTTGTATTTGGATGAAAAGTGATTGTAAAATGAACTTACAAACCATTTATATTTATTATTTGATTTAACAGGTAACAATGTGGACAAGAATGGAAATCAAATAGATCAGAAGTCGAACCAGTGGTTTGGGGCTACCTTGGCTAGCACGGGAAGAAATGGACCCATTGTGGTAAGTTCATCTACAGATAATTTAGAGGTTTCAAAATTAGATTTCATATACAGGTATTTTAAAATAGAAAGACGTACTTTATGTCTATTCAAAAGAATGGCAAGATTGACCGGACCATAGCCCAGCAGTGGAATAAATATGGCATATTTTTATTAGTTAGTTTATTTACAAACGATGACTTAACATATTCTAAATAAGGCCTGCTATAAAGTTAAATTCAATTTTTAAGTGACTGTATGTTTATTTCTTTAAAAGTCGGCTATGCTGACAAGGCCATCTTTATGACACGATGACATAAGACAAAAGCGGGCATGTAACAGTGACCTATAAAATATGGCAGGGTACGTAGAGTAAGTATACCGCCACACCCTTCCGGCTACCGATTCTTGTTTATGCCACGTTAATGTAGTGCTTCCGGTTGTAACGGCTTGAAGATTTGATAACGACACAAAATCAAATTTCATGAAAATAACTGCATTCGCCACAGCGCGTAAAATCTGAGTCAGACTTGTAACAACTATGAAAAATGTATGCCTTTTCAGCTTATATGACATTGCTCTTATACTTTGAATGATTTTTAATTATAGTTACTTTTATCACGTAAATACTTTAGAATTTTGCAAGCCAATATCTTTTGTCAGAATTCTTACCATCAATTAAGTCTATCCGAATAAAAAAGCAATCAAAACCATTGACCATTCGAGTATTCGCTTCCACCCTTCCTCTAATTCCATCTATACAGGTTGATGTATATAGTTCTGGGCAGGGTCACGCCAAGGCCGGGCTAGGCTAAGGGTTGCCCATTAGGTCACGGGGCCGTCTTTACGACTATGCACACAGACACCTTATCTAGCCGGAATGGGGTTTAGGGGAAGTAATCAGGTCATGTTATTTGGATGGTTAATGTAGGCCGGGAAAGGGCATCGAGAAAGGTGACTTGGCGACGCTTTTGTCGTAAACCTAGTTTTTTTATTGACTACTTTTTTTAAATATTTCATGTAGGTATTTATTTACTTTGATTGTAGTGTTTTCCAACTTCATGATCATACGCAGACATGAGCATGTGAGTAATACCTACTTCGCAAAAAAATAAAATAAATCATTTATCGCTGATTTATTTTATCTGTTAAGTCAGTATCCATAACGGACTGTAAAATTATTATAATATTTAATGCATCTCGCGGCCATTACTCACTCCGATACAAAAATACATTCGTGTCTCGATTTCAGTAAGCTTTTTGTTTTCCACGATTCCATATTTGTTTCGTTCGTCGAAGCTGCCGACTCATAAACGTGGGACGTTTTTGCTGTCTCTCTTTATGGAGTTGGAATTTTTATTTCGGAATGCCGAATTGGTGCAAAAAGCGGTGGCTCTCAGGCGGTGCTTGTCCCAGCAATTTGTTTAGGTATTTTGTTCCATTGCCACTCGGAGACGACGCCCGTGTTCGGAATTTATAATACTCCATCTATAGGATGCGTTAATAATGCATTTTATTGAATGGTTCTATGTTGAGAAAAATGATCATTGTCTTCGAATGGGCAGGCAGTAGGTGTTTCAAATGTTATATTTAATGGCACTCATTTGTTAATCCAATATGTTAAACTTACTGTTAGACATACATCATGTAGGTTGTATTTTATTATTATTAATGTGAGTTCTTGCCTAATCAGTGTTATGTTAAGGTATTTGATCAGTGTCGTAATATCTGACTGTGTTTTATCGAGTGTTCGTTGGATTCGTCCCTACGGCCCAAATAGGCCGATTAAATATATACATTTATTTTTTTAGACTAGCCGAGTTATAACCACGTAAATGCAACACCCTGTATGCAATTGTAAAACAGTTTTATCGGCGTATAATCCCTATGATTGTTGTCAATCGAGTACAGTCAGTTTTTATACTCACTTTATTTGTATAAGTATTTAGCTAGATGATTCTTTTTTACAGTGGAACTAAGTAATTAATGTTCATTGCTTGAGACAGGTTACATAAAGGAAAAAGGGATGAGAAACTTACTTACTTCATAGTTCTATTTTAATATTATATAATGTTTAGATGAATGATGTTTGATAAGTGTTACCTTTGGGATTACTGAACCCATTTCTATATTTATTTTACAAATATAATGCTAGATTTTCTAGATATGACGACCCAGATGGCACAATGGTTACCATGCCGGACTGCCAAGCACAGGGTTGCGGGTTCGATTCCCGCCACAGACAAGTATTTATGCTTAGATATTTGTCTGTTGTCTGGTTGTTTCTATGTATTATAAGTATATATTTACAAAAAAAAAGAAAAGTATATAAGTAGTATATCCGTTGTCTAGCACCCATAACACAAGTCTAGTTACTTAGCTTGGGGCTAGATGGCGATGTGTGGAATGTCCTGCAATATTTATTTATTATTTATTTATTTATATGTTATTAGTTAATTATGTGTGGAGCTGCTATTTTTTTGATATTAGGTAACTTTATTAAACACACTTATTTTTTTATTGATTTAGTCCATCTACTCTTGCTAAAATTATAAAAGTCTAAAGGCTAGGCATAAGATAAATAAAAAACCTAACCTTTATATATTATTCAACGGACCTTTTATATTCTTTGCTTACTTACAGTTTAAATTGCTCAAAGAAACCGCGATTCTCCGCGATAGTCTCACATTCCCTTTAACTTCAAGATCAATCAGCATTAAATGCAAAACACACTCAAACATTTAAATATTCCTTTAAGTATCTATTTTATTACAATTGCAAATCGATATCCTCGGATAAGTCGCGAGATATCCTGATCCGTCGACATTTCTCGGCGTTTGACGTGCGTGCGCTGCGCATACGCATAGCCATAATAGATAGCTTGCAAAGGATTTTAAAATTGTGCAGATACTATAGAATTTTAGCACCTACTACTAACTAGTACTGTTTTTTTACGCACAAGCTTGCATTTGACTTCATCTCATCTGATGGGATGAAGTCAAATGTATAATGCTCGCCTAAAAGGGTACCTACTTACTCTAGATTTGACGACTCCAAGGTTGTCGGTATGAAGTTCCTACATAAGTATTCGGTCGTTGGTTTTAAATGATACCAAAAATTGATATGTCTATTATAAGAATACAACCATTAGCTCATCGATATATCTGTGCTTTTACTAACGCAGCGAGGAATGACAAACCATACATTTTGGGGAATAGGCTTAATTATACCTACGTAAAAAGTATTTTCAGTGTAATTTAAAGTTTTATCACGAGTTTCATTATAATAGAGAATATTTACAAACAAAAATTATATAAAACAAATATTTATCTCTTTTCAAAATAGTAGGTAAGTACTCGTACTTAAAAATAACAAAGTGTCTTCTGTTTTGTTGTTTGTGTTTTTACTCTATGGTTCCCATACAAGGCGGAGCCTGGTAGAGGTAGAGGTTAGATTGATGTTCCGATACGTGGTGCATCTTCTACGGATATTTTATCCTTCATTGTCTATGGTTTCGTAGCTTATGGTGAATATTTATTACCTAATAGTTCGCCTAAGTAGGAAACTATGTACGGTCGATTTATGCGCAGGAGTCGATTATAGTGGAACGATAAAAAGATAGACAAAGTTTGTCTTGTGGAAATTACAAAAGGAATCGAAAGATTTTAAAACAATTTTTTGAGACCTATTTATACTTTTTCCACAATTTATTCTTTTCACATATTTTTGTCAAAATATACGTGCTAAAAATTACATGTATAAAAATAAACCAATCATAATTATAAAATAATTAATAAAACAAAGCAATATTATTATAACGAATTCGAGAACAGCCTGTGAAACCTTTTTTTGACTGTACAAATTGTGCGGTGATTTGTCGTTGTGGAAATCGCGTCGTTTTTGTTGCGCCCGCGCCGCGCCCCCGCTCACCGAACATGGCGAGCAGAGCAAGACACACCAAGGGTCTGACAGCTAAGTAAGCCTCCGATTTGGAGCCCGCATCGCCTTTTATGTGCCGTAACTTTATTGTCTCCATTTGTTCTGTATTCTGTTTCTTTTGCGGCGAATTTGACTTATATTATATTGAGATAATTTTATTTAGCTGCTGAATACGTAAATAAGGAATGTCGGTAAAGCTTTCAAAGTTAAAAGCTGTGAAAAGCTTTACGAAAAAATCTTAAAAGTCGTGTAATGTTCCAAAAGGCCACCATTTACTTCCAACTTTTTCTGCAAATGTTAGTAGGTAGCTTTTCTTCATTCGTTCCTTTGTAATTTTGAGAAACGTAATTCCATACAAGGACGTGTCGTACCTACAAAATGTTTCCATCACGCACCGGTCTTAAGGTTCTTCAGCTGTTCTGACACTTTCAGACCAACGTTTCGGGCTTCGGTCTCACATTCTATTTCATGCCATGTTACGATTACCCTCTAGTAACTCATAATATACAACTTTGTTTGACGATAAATTAACTTAGTAATGTATAATTATTTAAAACTTAATCATCTCAAAGGCAAGACGGATAGTGTATCCCATTAATACCAAGTTAATAATATTACCCCATTTGTTGTGCCCGATGCCCCAAACCGGGGCAATTATTTGGAATCAGTCACGCACGCGCCATAGCCATCTTGAGGTTAAGGTGTTTTGTGTTTTTTTAAGTCGAAATAGGACCCAGTTGAAAAATAAACGATTAAGGCTACAACTGTTAATAATGGAAAGTAAACACTTGCAAGCAAAAGCTTTTTTCACTTAGTGCGCCTGTCCAGTTCGGTTATTAATCCTACATTTAGACATAGCTTCGACAAAATTCTGTAAATATTTAGGTATGCTTACTACGGGACCCTATTCTCCAAGTGAACTTCCGATTGGTATGATGAGTAAGAATAGTTTTTCCCGTTAGTCCGATTCATTATTGTACAAGTAAGTCATCTACGATTACGGTCGGACGGCTAAAACATTTACCTATTGCATAAAAAACTTGTGAACAATGGTTTTCTTATAAATTAATAGCATCAAAAGGTATCATAAGAACTAACAATATCTATAACTAGCTGACCCTTGTGGTTTCACCCACGTAACTCCCGATCCCGTGGGAATATAGCCTTTCTCGATAAATGGATTATCCAACACAAAAATATTTTTTCAATTCGAACCAGTTGTTCCTGAGATTAGCGCATTCAAACCAACAAACTCTTCAGCTTTATAATATTAGTACTTATAGATTTAGAATTTGAATCAGTGAATTTGAATCAAGTGGCATCTGATGGCTTGCGTCAAACTATACCTACTATTAATGTCAAGTAATGTTACAATCTTCCTGTTTCGCCAAAATCAGTTATAATCTTTAACGAAATGTAGCCGTGATTTTTTTGCTTCTACGACATAAATGTCCGATAACAGCTTAAAGTAATCACTTATATTTATTTGAATTCTATATACTTCCAGCATCAGCTCAAATTAAAATTATTTACGACTTTAACTCAAAGCAATAAGTTTTAGATTTGAATTTTTAACTTAATACTTTGGCCTTGATTTTTTTTACTAAAAACGTTAATATTTATAGCTACTGTTGCGACCCAAAGTTATCGATACGAAATCCAGTAATTTACACTTTACATCGGTTATCTTTCGAAAAATCTATTAACGAATGAATATTCTTTAATTTTTAACGCCTCTTCTTCGAAAACACTTTTTTTCTATAACGAAAATTAATTTGATACTAACCTTACCCATTGAGAAATTTTAAATTAACTTTGGGTGATGTTTAATTCATTAAGTAGGTGTCTATTGGTAGAGATCTTTTCACCTTTAACAAATAGTAAAATTCTTCTAAGTTTTTCATTAACTTTTTGTTTGGATTAGTACCTATCTACAATTTTAATTGAATCAATTATCGTTTTAAATAAAATGACACGACTTATTTTACTATAAAACGAAAAAAACTAATAAAGTATTGTTAAATCGGTATAACTATTTAGATTTCTTCTATAAATATAAAATTCAAAGTCCTGACATGGTCCGGGCTAACTAACTAATCAATGTTTAAAAAGTGTAAAAAATTTGGCATATCATGAATTTAGCACATCATGCATGACGTAGGCATTCCTGAAGAAAGAAAGAAAAAAGAAGAAAGAAGAAAAAAAATTCGTAGCTCTCAAAGAAAAACGTTTGACTGTCAAACCTGCCTGATGGGAGGTGACGATGCGGCTTAAGAGGAAAGGGTACCGGGGGCTTTCTCCATACAAACTATTGCAAACGTAGTCGACTGTGTTCTCGCTGGATAATGACACTAGAGCAAATATTTTTGGTGCATAAAACTTTTAACTGCCATGACCATGCCCCTATTTTTTGTTTTTTTATGATTTTTTTATTTTTTTAATCTTAACTTCTACGATAATTAGAAAATAAAAAAAGCCAAAACATAGGGGCATAGTCATGGCAGTTATAGGTTTTGTGGCACAAAATATTTGTGCTAGTGTCATTATCCAGGGAGGAAATCAGTCGACTACGTTTGTATGGAGACAGCGCAGGTCCTTCCGGCTTTCACCTTAAGATGTAGCACGGTTTCCTAGAAGATACCTGTTCAGTCGCAATTAAAAATTAAATTTGAAAAACTATGATCCAAAAGTATAGTTTTAAAATGGCCTGACATGTACTAATCCCCAAGCACAAATTAACTGTACACCATACCATACCCGAGTGGCCGAGATGAGATCGATCGGTCGCGGTACATGCGCGGGCGCAGCGTCCAGTCGGCACTTTAACCGATAGCGATCGCGAGTTATCGCTCTATCATCGCTCGATGGCTCGAGTGCCAGGTGGCTATTATAACACCGCATTCGTTTCGTTAAAGGCCAGCGTGAATTATCTCAAGCTTTTAAGATATTTGAGACTAATCAGAAAGGTTTAAGAATGCTCACGACAAGAATCAAGATCGGAAATCTTATGGAAAATTCGAAATATATCCTTGTTGAAGAGTTATACCTACTTAACAAATCCATACGCAAAATTCTTATGCAAAGCGTTGACTGTTGACTTTTAATGAGAAAATCCTGTTTAACTGTGTCCCAAATAAATAAATAAAAATGCGTTGAAATAGTATCTGTCATGATTTAGTACTTTTTTTTATTAGATTTGGGTATTCTAAAATAAAAAACGTCATAATTTAGTTTTGCTCTAAACCAAATTCAGTTAAATTCTTCACACACACAGCCAGCGTAGCAGAGGAAGCGTCAGTCGCGCGCGCAGGTATGCAGTTTTAAATTAGATTTCCAAATAAACTCAGATTATCCAACACATGCAAGCTATATTCCAGAATAAACCATTAAAATAACCAAATGTTTCCCTAAGAATCCTCCCATTACACCATATTCTAAACATCAAATGCTAAAACTGACGTTTCAATAACATAATATCTAATGCACTAAAATGTTTACAAGGTATTCGCAAATAACACTCGTGTGCCGGTGCAGTGTGGACTCGGCTTAACGATCGCTCGGTTTCCTATGAACTAGCCCTAATGCATTGACATTATAAATAGCGAATGAGATGCATTTCCTGTGATTTAAAGTGTGTGGTACAAGTTTTAAGAAGAAGAGGGACTTGTATTAATAGCACAGTTAGAACCATCGAGGTCAAAAAAAAACGTAAGATAAATCATGTAAGATTTTAACAAAAAACTGAATTGAAATGTGTGAAAGTGAGTTGACTACTTTTTTAAATTGAAGTGGTTATTTCAAATTGTGGGTGAGATTTTGTTGGTGAGTTTGACTACTTGACTATTTTGGTAGATTACTAAGTTCATTCGTTTTAGAGCTATGATGTCTCGTACAGAGACAATTATCTCCTCTAATAATTAATTATTCAGGAAATACTGTGCTACAAAGGTCTGACCTCAAAAATCCCTGTAGATTGAAAGACATTTCAAAAGTTTATAACATAGACCACACCCCCAGCCGTCGGCGCAGGGCAATGCAATGGTGTGTAAGTGAATGTTGGTACATAATAAATACTCTATTGTGGTCCCGGGGCGGGAATCGAACCCGCTAGTACTAAACAAATTAAAGATACTGATACTCTGCCCGAAGGAGTTTAGATTTCAATGTGTTTATTTGCTATCAACATTGATAGGGTAATAAACTTTATTTTAGAGATATAATGATACCTTCAGCTTTAACGTTTATCCAATCCAACACAAAAATAAGAGGTAGGTATTTCAATTGACTCTTCGTAAGATTTTGCAAATTCTTAACGTTGTTTTCGCTTCACACGCTATTGCATTTTTTAATTTTTTTTTAAATATTTTAAAGTTCAAACATGTAAGCCTAGAACCAACTATTGAAGCGATTAATCAAAAACATTGCAAAAATTGATGAAAACAGATTACATTGTCCCTTAGTCCCTTCATCATCACCATCTCCTAACCGATTTCGGTTACAGCGACTAGGTTTAAATTGGACTACTTTTTGAAATATTCCTATTAGTCCCTTACTACTTACTCTGAATTCTAGTCTAAATTTAATTTATACAGTTAGTTATTTATACAGTTAGTTGTTTGTTAATATAATTTATACTCAAAATAAAGTTTTTTTCTATTATTTTCTAAAATTCCATCAAAAAATGACATTGGTATGTGATAATCATAAGTTGTTTTGTTTTAAAGAAAACCAGTAGTAAGTATAAATACCGGTAGCCGTATACAGTAGTACCGTGTTCTTCAAATAAACACCGACATAAAGCTTTATTGTCACCTCACACATGTATTAACCTTACATTGTTGGAAGGCTCTGAAAGGCGTATAGTGCAATACCGTTGGTCGTAGGCGAGGTCATCAATGAGATGTTTTATTACAATTTAATGTATTCCACGTAGAAATGATTAATAAGTCACTAATCATCTATGGTTTACCTATCCTATTACGCAATTTCATACTACTTGCCTATAAAGCTATACTTTTGGTTTCATAAAGGTAAAGGTTTTTTAAGCTATTGCATAGCTTTTATCGCGGGCTTTGACCGCGGCGACCGAATCAAGAAATTCCGTAACGAAAATAAAACCTAACACCCCCCACTCCGCCTACCATGCAGCTCGGCTGAGCGTTCGCTTAACGTGTATTGTTTTTTTTTTTTTTCAATTAAGTTTTCTAATTTCTTCGGATGTTAGTATAAAAATTTAAAAATTTATTTTTAGATTTATAAAAATCTTTAATTTCTAAATCAAGAAAGTTTTATCAAAATCTAAATACGACAGCTTTGAAACCCCTGTAAAAATTTAAACATTTCTTTTTCTGGTTTTTTTTTAGCCTATTCCGTCCCACTGCAGGGCAAAGGCCTCCCTCATCTCTTTCCACTGTTCCCGGTCTAGTGCCAGCTGAGTCCGGTCCCTACGATTTTTTTTTTAATTTCAAAATTTTCTGAGCAATTTATCTTTGCTTCTGCAGCAAATTGTCCGAAAAAACCTATAATTCTTGCAATGATAGCTTTTTTCCGATAATATCGGTTCTCATGACAACCAGCACTGAAATCCCAGTGCTGAAGAAATTAGTACCGTTTGAATTCCCCACTAGATATAATAGTAGACTAGGTAGCTCATTCAGACAAACTACCATTGTCAGCTAGCTTTTAGTGCCCATTGTCTTCTGCATATAGACGTGCTGTAACTCTAAAAGCTGTTGAAAATTACATGTTACGATCTGAGGTATATCTTTAGGGCCTTACGATAATAATATACCTATTTAAACCTAGCTTAACTATAACTGTAAGGTACGTTACTAAATTTAAGTATGTATCCAAAACATTATATTTATAAGACCACAATATACATTCCTTGAATAGTAAAAAAAAACTGGTTGCCTGTAAAGTCGGTATACGGGCGAAAGTTTTACGTGACAACAACTGTGCTCGAGTGGAAGGGACGCGTGCCTTTCACTTTTTATGTCTGTCTCTCTCGCTCTTAGGCGGGCTAACCATGCCCGCGTGCCTCTCACTCGCTCTCATTGTGAGCGCATAACGTCAGCGGAGCGTAACGCAGTTTCTTGAAGTGTCACCCGGCAAACCAATTTATAAAACGTTGTCACGTCAAAATCTTGATTCTTGATTCTAGGTGCGTCATGTGTATGAGCTATTATTACATGTTGCAATTCAATATTACATAGTTTTCTGTCAATATTTAGCTTATCCTTCTGGTAAAACTGTAAAAAAATATCTACACATTGAACTCCGAATGCTAGGATACGTCAAAGGTGGTTGTTAAAGGTGCTTATAAATAAATAAATAAGTATTTATTTCAGTAACTAAGACATAATTAGGTTGGAGACTTTTTTTAAGCGAATAAAAATAAGTCACTATCAGATTATGAAATCATCCTATCGTCTTGATGATCATTCTCTACCGCTTCGAGCCAATCAGTTCGCAGAGGGTCGCGATATATGGAAAGCGATAGAGGAAGCTTATGCTCAGCAGTGGGGCAGCTTAGGCTAGAAGAACAAATAGTTTTAATGGAATAGAGTATCTTCAAATAAACTCAATACCCTCCTTTGCGTTGCGCAGTCGGTAAGAAAAGGAAGAGGTTCACAATTCGATTGTATTTCATAGAGGTAATGCATGCATAGAGTCTTATTTTAGGTCAGATCATGTGCAATTTTCGCAACTTCATACCACATTTATTTTGTATGAAAGTGGAAAATTACTGGCCTGAATTTAGCATATACATAGGTATCCCTTTCAACTGAGACGGCTAGAGATTTTAATGAGAACTATTTTCTCTTCTAAAGAAAGTAGTTTTACATCAACTATAAAAATAAAGTACCAAACAATATTTCAATTTAAACTCGAGAGCTATAAAATAATAATAATGCTTAATACAAAACAACAAGCAAAGTAACTAATATAACAAAACCTTACGCTTACAATATAATAATATGGCAAATCAACCGTAAAATAATTTCACAGTGTAAGCTCACAAAAGCTTTTGTGCGCACGCGCCCGCGCCGACGCGGGAACAAAAGATGCAAGTATGTATATTGATAACGTACTGAACGAACCGACCTACTTTTATGAGTAGGTTTATTTATTAATAATTATTTATTTTGTTTATAACTAGCGACCCGCCCCGGCTTCGCACGGCTGTATTATGCATATATTATATCTAAAAACCTTCCTCTTTAATCACTCTATCTATTAAAAAAAACCGCAACAAAATCCGTTGCGTAGTTTTAAAGATCTAAGCATACATAGGGACCTATGGACGGCGAAAAGTGACTTTATTTTATACTATGTAGTGATAGTAAAGATATTACAGTAATTATTATAGAATGTGGTTTAATCTATTTTACATGAAACTTAGACCAAATACTACCAGACGGATAGATACTATTATTCCTATCTAAGTCTTAGAAACTACTGGACCGACTTTGATGAAACTTGGTAGTTTTATTGATTCCGATATTCCCACGGAATCGGGACTTACGCGGGTGAAACCGGTTGCTGCAAGTATTTAATATAAAATATCAAAATGAAAAGTATTGGTAACGCATCACTTGAGGACTTGAGTTTAGAGCTGCTGCACTGATATAGCTATTTTGAAGGTTCCGTATAACCAAAAGGTTGGTCTGTCACCAGGCTGTATCTCAAAAATACTAAAAACAGAATATAATGGTCAGAACCCTTCGTGTGCGAGTTTTTGGCCCGTTTTTTAGCTACGTAAATTCTTCCTATTCGGGAATAACAGATTTTTTTTTCTAGAACCAAAATAATGAAAGTAAATAATATTAAAATTCAGTAACGGTGATCACAAGACAGTTAGAATGATAAAAAGTATGCAATGTTTGTAAGTAAGCTGCCTCATATGGTGTAGGTAACATACTCTGGCCTAGCTTACCTCGGTTCCAAGTAACTCTTGATTGAGATCGACAGTTAGATGCACAATTAGGGCTTAGATATCTATATTAGTTACATGAGAGTATGTTTCATTAATATATTTTATACCAAGTTTCATGTTTGTTTACTTATGCAAAATGCATGTGTTGAGAGCTACGCCTGTGCATTATAACAATCACTTTTGTTTACGACTTTTGGGTACCTATTGCTTTATTGCTAAATGTTGATGTTATGTTTACCCGAAAATCTGCTATTAGTGGGACTACTGACAATGTGACAATGATATTTCATTAATTAAGTATGATTATTTCGTACCAACGCAGATAGCTCTCTGTCCAGTTGATAATCTGTTTAGTTGCTACTGAACCACTTGCATCGGAGTCGGAGAGCTCCCTAACTTATAATAATTTGTGTATCAATTTCTTCTTTTTTCTAAAAAAAAACTATCTCTGCAGAGATAATGTAGAAGCAAATGGTGGAAGCAAATGACTTAAAATAGAGTACCACCTATCGAAAAGAGTTTACAAAAACTCCATTCATTTAAATAAAAATAAAAAAACTGTTATTAAATTCCTTTATGATCACAGTCTATAACTTTTTAAAACGCAGATTTAACTAAGCTGTTAATCGATTAGAGATCAAAATGTCTAAACTTTTTAACACCATCACAACCCCGTAGGTATAAGCTAGCGCTCATCGTGTCATGAAGACGCTGACCCAGTTGTATTATGAAAATGTCACGTGACTGCTGGGTAAAGGGCGCGGACCTCACCAAATATGGAAGATGGCCGACTTGCAAATTAGCGCGGAAATAAAGAGTTTGAACTTTCGTCCAGGTTACAAATATATAGCTTTTGAAAGCTTATTACGTACCTACAAATCAAGTATTTCAACAAATACAGGGTTAATTCCCCTATAATGAACAGCTTATTTTACTCAAAAATTATGTAGGACATAATGAGTATTTTTTATGTTTAGGAATATTACCCTAATTTACTAAAAAAATAGTTTCCAAGATGTGGCAATACTATTTAGTGACAGAGAGCTCTTGGCCATGTAATGATTTTGTCACTTTTTGAAAATTACCCAAACTCTGGGTAAATTAGGTAAAAACAATCTCTATTTTTATAAATGTTTAGCATGCACCTTCCAGGTTTTTTGTTACACACTGAATAAGAAAAATTCACAAAACTACGAACAATAATTTACCATCACTACATAGTATAAAACAAAGTCGCTTTTCCCTATATCCCTTTGTACTCTTAAATCTTTAAAACTACGCAACGGATTTTGATGCGGTTTTTTTTAATATAGAGTGAGTGATAGAGTGATTCAAGAGGAAGGGTTTATATGTATAATACATGCATAATATAGCCGTGCGAAGCCGGGGCGGGTCGCTAGTTTACTATAAAATTCAATAGTTTACTATACACCTCTAGACGTGTAAAATTACTCCAATAGGGAGCCAATTAACTTCCAATAACTACCTTAAGCGACTCTATTTTTACCTCCTAACCAATAACTTCACTTTTTCTCTATCAAACGGTTCCACATACCCTTCCAATGCACTGTAGCTATTCTAATAAAAACCGGCTTAGCACATCGAAGCAGTTAATTCGCGAAATAAGCACCTATCTCTATTTAGGGATAAGCAGAAAAACTCTCAGTTACTGTATGCCAACGGTTTATAGCGCTATAAAGGGATATAACAGCTATATAAGGGCTGGGAGTCGTATAAGGTACCGTCGTCGCGGATATAGGTCCCTGTGTGACCTCAATGTTCGAGATCCGTATAGCATCGCGTAGGAGATAAAAGATATATTGAAATGAATTTTATGATGCTTTTAGCACATCTATTGTGTCGACGACTACCTATTTGATACTGTAGTTAAGTTTCGAGAGCTGTCTTTTAACTTAACTTAAAAGAGCGATCACTTTCAGGTAACCTTTTCATGGACAAGGAGGTAATAGGGATGGTAAGGTAATGAATTGTTGATATAATTGGATTACATAATCTACAGATATTTAATAATAACTCCCAGTTACAGAATAAAACACATTAACAAATATATTAAGACAAGCTTAGCTGTCTTTTGTATTTTTAGTATGTTTCTATTTGTGATTGTCTGTAATTGGCTTTCTGTTTCTATTTCTTCTGTTTTATTATGTTAAACTTAGCTGTAGACTTTCCTTTAAATAAAATAAATAAATAAGCGCAAAAAACATAACCCTTCTTTGTAGTCGGGTAAAAATAGGTACTTAGGTTCAAACTAGGGTATTGGGGTATTACAAAAAAAACGAATCTCTTCAACGTCTCGTCGCTTCGTTTGACATAGGTAGGAGTGATTTTTTTAATGGTAAGCCGATAAAACACTAGCCTCAGAAATGTTTATTAGTGCGTGTGATGGAACCCACCTGAATCAGTAAAGGTTTAGTAAACTAATGGGAATCGAGTTGTATGTACCCCTCGCTACTGGTACCATTTAAAAATGTCTGTGTGTGTTCATTAACTCACACAAAAGCGACAGAGCATCTTAAAACCTAAACATTTCAACGCATACATATGCAAATATATCTAACGATAATTATCTATTAATGCTAATGGAAATTAAATGAGTATAAAACTATTTCTAACGACTTTATAATGAGAGGTGCGCGTGAGCATTAATATTTATTAGAGAGAGACTAACAAGGTTTTATCGGATAAATAGGCGTGTAACAGCGACTAAATCTATAAAACCTCGTATAATTACACCGGTACATTATCCAACTCAGTTTTAATGTGGCGCTGAATCATTAATTTAAAAAATACCATTAGAACTATATGACTGAATAATATTATATTATGAAGAATAAATGAAGAGATAAAATTGTCACTTTAGACAAAAAATTGTCCAATGTTCTTGTCCAATCTGTCTACCTACATTTAACTACCACATGACCATGTTTTCAGTTTTAATTTTTTTGGAGCTCAATATTTCGATGCTCTACAAGCACGATTTTCAGTACTTACTGAAATATCGAGCTCCAAAAAATAAAAACAAAAAAGCTGGTCAATATCTCGTTTTAAATCCTTTAGTAGTGAAAATTACCATGTAACGTTTACTATCAACCTATCTTTCCCGCATCTATTTGGAATATAAACCATGAAATATAAATCTACCGATCTCAGAAATCGATGGAGAAAATGGCAACATTTAAAATCGATTACATGCGCGTGCGCAGATAAGGGCCCATTTACACGGGAAATAAAGTGGAATGCTATGTTCACACGGGCTGCTTCGTTCGGCCCGTGGTTCGGGATTTATGCCGTGTTTACATTGCTCTCAGATGCTTTATCGCCTCTGTTGATACTCGATTACTGTTATTGATGAGTCTTACTTACCTCTTTATGTCTTTAATATACCTACAGTCCTACACTGTTGTTACGTAATTTGAAAGGTTTTTATACGACTTTTATACGACTAATGCCGTTTAAATTCTGCTTTTATGTAAGATATTATCGGGTATTTAATGTTAGATTAGCGTTTCGTGTTAATTTATTGGATGGGAAAATGTGTTGACAGGTGGTCTTAATATCTAATTTGGGAGACCACCAGTCAGATAATACTTTTTGAACGCTTGTTAACGTTTTTTTAACACAGTTGATTGTATCTTTAGGTACATCAACATCATCTTTCATTTTGAATCAGGTGAAATGAAGTCAAATGCAAACCTTTGCGTAAACAAAAGTTTCGATTATGCTTAGGATAAATATTGTTTTTATTTTTCTTTCTTTCCATTGCAAACTCTAATAAAACTTAAAGAAACTCCCCTCTATACACAGCTACCGTTACAGGTTTCTAAAACTATTTTATTTATTGTAGCCACTGATCACGTTATCAGTGGATACAAACCCCTAGGTACACGTTAACTGGGTTCCACTCTAGCGCAACCCTAAAATACATTCAATCGAGAGTGACACATTTGACAGTGTTCTCAATACATTGATTGTCCGTCCGTGTCACGGCGCGTGCCGTAAATCACACAACAATGGCGGACCACTAACTAAATAAACTTGTTTGACATACTACATACGACTTGATTTACTATATGGAACGACACTTAAAAACAGTTTTCTTTATCTTTTTTCTCTAACTGGTTAGGTGGTATCGTTTGTTTTGAGTTACGGCCGTACGATTCCTATTGATTATTAAATGTCCCTATTGGTTCTGGTTAAAGAAAACCTGACGTTGTCGTTTATGTCTCATAAA
Organism: Idaea aversata; assembly: GCA_907269075.1. Taxonomy (NCBI): domain Eukaryota; kingdom Metazoa; phylum Arthropoda; class Insecta; order Lepidoptera; family Geometridae; genus Idaea; species Idaea aversata. The sequence continues at coordinate 14,957,320 of OU026087.1, forward strand.
AATAAATAAATGACTGACGAACGAATTGTAATACTTTTAGACAGCTTGGCTTACCTAATATTTTTATGACTTTCATTTCAGTTAGTTAGTAGGCGGCACACCAAAATAATATGTAGGTATCGAAATTTAACAAGATCGCTTATTACTTTGAATTTGACATTTTACCTTATTTCACAAAACAGATACCATTATTTGAGGATGTAATGTCAGAAAGACCTAAACATAAAATGGCCTACTTATCAAAATGATCTATTAGCAAAACGTCCTATTATAAAAATGTCTTCCAAGTAAAGTAAGAAAAAAGCATAAGTTTTATTATTATGCTTTAATAACAAAAATGCTCCTTTACGACTTAACGGTAGTGCATGCACCATACGTTTCCTTTGCTATTTTTTAAGTCATTCCACAATTTGCCATTCCCCAATCCATTCTGACCAGTAGGGCTGACCCAAATAAATGTATTTCCTGACGAAACCGGGCCAAAGAAACTGACAATTACCTAACTACTGCCATTTCATGTTGCACCACACTGTTTCGATTATAGAACGTTAGTGGGCTCTTTGATGTTCGATTTGTATTTGGAACGCTCGTGATTGGTGGTCGGTTTATAGGACTGTCGAACCATGCATCAATGAAGCTTTTTTTTAAATTGATGTGACCGCAGCTGATTGAAAACTTGAATCAAATAAATCTTAGTAATGTGCTTTTCGATCGAAATAAATTGACAACCCTATGTGATGTTTTGCTGCTTGGTCGTTTTTATCTTGTGTCATTCCGTTAATAAGACGTTTTGCTACTAGGACTTTTTACTCTTTTGCGCTTTTTAAAAATAGGACAATATTGCTTTTAGGTCCTGAATGTAAAAAAAACTGCAAAGTACCTAAATAATCACGAGGAAAAACGCCTTTTAATAAAAATATGATAAAAATTCTTCTAGCAGAAAAGGTAAAATATTTTGACCAAATGTGGAATAAACTAAAGTACCTAACATTGCTCAGTTTCGAGGCCCTTCTCGGTGACTAAGATGAAGCATTTCTCAAGAGTTCTTTGTGTAAATTCATCGAGTTACGAGCAAACTCAAGGTTTGTGATTCACAGTAATGACAAATTGTTGTGAATCATTCTCCTTCATCAATTCACAATCACATACTAAAATTTTGGTTAATTTATTTGCGTAACGTTAAATCAATTAGATATACCTAACTTACTGTTCGTCACTAATCATTCAGCATACATCCAGCAGGTCTAAAATAGAAACTTTCGACGAATCGTATCCGTCGTATCCGAATCTTAATACGAGTTGGATATATTAAACTAGTTTTTGCCCGCGACTTCGACTGCGTTAGAGTGGAATTTTCCAAAATAATTGTTTAGCCGATGTCTAAGTTATAATAGTTATCTTCATGCCACATTTTAGCCCGATCCGTACATTCGTTTGAGCTGTGCATTGATAATATGAACTTATATCAGTCAGAATCAGTCAGTCAGAACTTCGAATTTTTTATTTTTAAATGGTCATACAAAATGCGATTGTCATGACATGATTTGGTTTCAATTCGTATGACGAAATCCCATTCGTCTTCGTATCGTAAAAAGCAGCTATTTTAGACACCCTGATTTCGCACAAGATTATGCTATTCAGATAATTCTAGGCTTCAAAAGTTATGAAGGCGTTTAAAACTTTTTCGTGTTAGTAGTCCTATGGCATGCCTATAAAAATCATTAAAGTTTATGCCTTTCTGATTACATTGAATAAAGCCACTACACACGCATTCCAAAGATAACCTTCTACCTCAACCGACTCGCAGTAAAAGGTGTGATTGTGTTTTACAAGACGTTTATACCAATAATGCTTTATGATAAGTTAACGAGATGGTTTTGGTGTTTGTCATCGGTGAGTCAGAGGAGAGATGATGGTCAGTATTCACTCGTGTGAATGACCTCAGCTAATCTCTACCAATTGGTATAGGTATCTACCTATTTAAGTACTTCATCTACCTGTGTTAGGCTGTTAGGTGCTGCAATTTCTTCTTAGGTTTCCCAAAAAAAGGACTAGTTCTAGATATCTCCATAGATACCAGCAGCATTTTTGCATCAAGCAGTAAGTATACAATTCCACTCTAAAAAAATAATAGGTAGGTACTTAATAATGGGACAAGCTATTTTTTTAGTTTCTACAGAACCAGCTCTGAAAGTACTAGGCTGATTTTGATAAACCTTGATATAAATAAATAAATAAATAAATATTTCAGGACATATTACACATCGCCATCCAGCCCCAAGCTAAGCAACTTAATGCTTGTGTTATGGGTGCCAGATAACGGATAAACTACTTATATACTTTTTTTTTTTTGTAAATATATACATATTATACATATAGGAAACACCCAGAACCAGAAACAAGAATTTATGGTCAGCATAAATACTTGTTCCCGGCGGGAATCGAACCCGCAACCTTCTGCGTCGCAGTCGGGTGTTCGCCCGACGCGTCACAGAGGTCGTCGCGAGGATATGAGGAGACATTTCATTTTTAAGATTAATATACATAGTCTCATTTTAATCTTGATATTTCCACGGGATCAGGACTTACGCGGTTTAATCACGGTTCGTAGCAAGTCAAATAAGCATAGAAAAAAACTTATAGAATAGGTATTTCAATAACTTTTCTTTTCTAAATAGTTGCAAGTACATTTTTCGAGACCAGATGGTTATTGTTTTGTGTACAACTAAATTAATCTCTAGTTAATCCACAGCTAATCTCGGATGCGGCTGCGCATCTGTGGCTGTTTTCTTTTCATTACGGTTTATAACGAGACGTTTAGGGCTGACAGATTCGTTTCTTTGTTATAAGAAAAATTGGGTTTTGTCAAATTAGATAGATCTCATTTATACATAGCACGTAAATAAGTATCAAAATAGTTCCATCATTTGATAAAAATGTTATCTTTGGTACCACATATTGCATGGACAACGATCTCTTACATTCTTTCAAGTAATTCGGTCCTGGGATCATGTTCCTAGGTATAGTTTTCGACAAATTTTTAAAAGCGTAATAGAATAGTGTTAGGCGTACTCGTACGTACTGTTATCTTTTATAAGAACTTAAATAGCATTAATGTAACTGATAAGTGACTATTAAAAAACTTGAAGTCTTAAAAAATGTCACTTACAAAAGCTTGACAAAGCATTAAAAAGCTTGCTTGCTTAGAACGTTTTTGAGTGCGGTCAAAAGCAGGACAAAATGAAATATTTTTGTTTAAATAGAATATCGCTGCACACATCCCTGTGAAAATAAACAGCAACGCAACATTCGTTGTGTTGATATTAACTGAAAGCAGTTTATATTATTAACTGCCAGATTTCAAGTTCATACAGTTACCTATTAAAACTATGTTTTATATTAAAGCGGTGGTGTTGGTTCAGTGCTAGATACCTCAACTTTTCGAACTTTCATCGTGAGTTCGAATCCAGGCACTGTCAATTAAGCTGCAAGGGTTTAGGTCAACGAAGTAAACTTTCACTCGTCCGTTTTTACCTCTTTAAATGACTAAGTAGGTACCTAGTAGGTACAGTATGGGTCATAAGTAAATGATCAGTTTGCTACAATAATACTATCAAAAAGTACCTATTGGAGTTACGACCTTCTTCTAATAGACGTTACACACAAACTTAAATACTTGAATTAAAAGTACTAATTAGGTATTTTCAACATGTTAGCTATGTGTTTTGTTGTGTGAGTGGTATAAGCCGCCACCCGCTACACCAACCGACGTGGGTTCGATCCACAGGTTACGTTGTTATAATGTTCAAAACTTCAAATTCTGCTGCACAGGATTGTAAACGTTACGGTGGGCAGAGACTTTTGACCGTGGATTGTATCTATATAGACGACCCAGTTGGCACAATGGTCACCATGCTGGACTACCAAACACAGGGTCGCGGGTTCGATTCCCGTCTCAGACAGGTATTTATGCTTAGATATTTGTCTGTGGTCTGGTTTTTTCTATGTATTAATAAGTATATATTTACAAAAGAAAAGTAGGTAGGTATATAAGTAGTATATCCGTTGTCTAGCACCCATACCACAAGTCTAGTTACTTAGCTTGGGGCTAGATGGCGATGTGTAGTATGTCCTGCAATATTTATTTATTTATTTGTATGGATTTTAATTATCTGAAATAAATGTATTGAATGAATTATATTTAACTTTAATGTATTTTTGTCTGTTTGTTTTAGGCGTGTGCCCCACGTTACGTGTCATACGTGTCTGCCAAGCTGAATCTCCGCGACCCTGTGGGCACCTGCTTCGTGGCCAAGTCGTCCACTCTGCAGGATGTCTCCGAATTCTCACCCTGCAGGACATGTAAGTATTTATTTTACTTTTAGATTATCTTTTGATCAGATTAAATAGGATCTAAGATGCAGTCACATTCTGTGTCAGGTAGATATTCAGTAGAATTTATTTTGAAAACTAACCAACAATAGTTAGTAAGTTTGAAAACTTCAATAAAGCTTCCAGAGTGTTAGTGATTTCTTGACAACCATTCCCGAATATTTTTTCTGCCTAATTTATTCTATGGTCGGCGCGGGCGCAGTATTTTTCTTCCATTTTCCTCTATTAGCCGACATTTCATCATTCACATCCATATCTCCCATAAAATATCTTGACAGTAGAACTGGTATAGAAAAAATACCTCGATAATGTGACTCCACATATCAGGAAAGATAAACTCAGGCAACTAATTCCCTTCGTGTTCTATAAAAATTGTTTTGTGTAAATTGGACAACTGATCTTTTGCTTCATTTCGAGGGTACTTACTGAAGTATCACCACTAAAATATAACAGCGAAACCACCACGTAGTTTAATAACAAACCGTAAAACCCATTACACCGGATAACAATGGCGGCTGAAAGCGCGCGAAAACAGCCGTCACTTCCGGCGGTAATGGCGCGCGCGGGAAAATTGCCGTGACTACATAACTCGAGTACTAAAACATGATTTATTGTAACATTTTTGTTGAAAATTCTATTAAAAAAATGTGAAGTTACACTGTTGTTATGAAATAGATTTTGATGCTTTAATGGTTTGTTAAAAAGTTTTATTGTTTGAATAGTGAAATGAGAATCGCAAATGATTGAGTGCGAATTTTTTATGTTTAACTTTCATAGACTTAAATTAGTTTTTTCCTTGTTCTACATTTCTAGAGCTTACAAAAGAAAGTGCAGTACCATTATTTCACCAAAAGCTGGATATATAAAATTATAAGATATCTATATAGCCAGTAAAATCCATTTTGTAATGATGTAAAATTTTAACTAAGATTTCTAGTTCTAATATCCAAAAATTGATGCGGTATAGAGCGCCCCATCTATATAGCGATTTAGAACCAGCCCCCCATTATCGCCAATCGACAGATTTTTTTTGTATGTAATTGGCTTATGATGAAAGTTATCTACCATTATTTTTCTCTAACGCAAGATAACGTGACTTTTGTTGGCTTATGTCAATTACGAGAGAGATAAGAGAAAGAAAGTTTGTCTAAGGGAGCAGAAAAGCTAATTTAATCAGTTAATTCCATTACTAGCAAAGCATAGTTTGACTGTAAATTGTAAATTTAGTTCTCAAGGATTCCTATTTTTTTTCTGATAAACTTATAACTAAATAAATTATGTTACCTAATATTTACCAGTATTTCAAACACCGGATGATGGTGAGTTTAGAAAAATATATGTACTTATCACGAAGCACATGTACCTATTTACTTACATTAGTTAGATCATAGACCTAACTTAATTTAGACAGTAGACTTTTTTTCAAAATGTCACGTTGTCAAAGTCAATCGACAAAGAATTTCGTTAATTTCTGTCAATTTTCCAATGAAATTCAACTTTGACCGTAGTGAAAAGCAAACAGAGCAAAAGCACTTACATTATTTCAATTATTTCGTTAATGGATTAGTTTAATTGGATTGTTTCCGATGTTTACCACCTAGTTGGAGACAAAAAGCAAAAAAAACGATCTGCTACTGCCATCTATTAGCACTCACTTAAACAAACATAGTTTATTTTTTATTCGCTAGATGGCAGTAAAAAATTTAAATCAGCGCCATCTACATTCGAATAGCGGTCTTTCTAGAAACTAAGTTTCTCAATTTGTGTAATAGATGGCAGTATAAGTTAAACAAAAAGACTAACACAAATAAAATCTCATCTGTCGCGTCAAAATCTGTCGCGTCAAAATCTGTCGCGAGATCGGTTGAAAATGCTCACCCACAAAAGTGCCCAACGCGCCATAAGAAGTTTTCACTTCAAAACGTATCAATGTCCACCAGTAGTGGTCAACAAGGTGTGAACATCAGGAACAATATTTTTATTTCATAAGAATTTATTTAATTTCAATTATTTTTAATTGATTTTGTAAATTATTAAATATATTTTAATCCACGTAGTTAGAACCAAAAAAATTAGCTGTGGTTGACTTTAGAATATGTACAGAGTATTAATATAGTATTATATATATTTTAAGTATAGATTATTCCTTGTCTGTCGTTCTGACTATTAAAGTTTGATTTTAAATATGTCGGATCTATCGCGGATATATATCTATAGATTTATTTAAATAAAAAATATGTTCACAACAATTAAATAATAAAAGCAAGAACTTGTATGTATCTAGCTATAAGGTATTTAAAATTATTATTTTTTGATAAAAGAGGTCGCGATTGCGTTTTCATAATTATTTTGAAAATTACCTCGACGTTTCGGCACAGTTACAACGGCCGTGGTCTTGAAAACTTCTACTTACCCAGTAGGATTTGAACCAACGACTCCTGTCTCACTGTAACGATGCTCTGAGCTGACTGAGCTACAACAACTAAGAACCAACAGGAACCATATCCCACCGAGTCGAATTTACGTAAAGTTTTATTTTTATCTGCCTATGACCACGACAGCTAAAATTCTCGAAACGTCAGGTTTTAATAAAAAATAAACAAAGTATGAGTTCAGTTCGCGAAAACCTTCTTAAGTTAAATATATATACTAGTTTTCTTTTCATTTATCTACGACGTAGGCTTTTTCGTGCTGTTTAATAATCTTGTACTTTTAAAATTTCAGCCAGTTACGGTCAACGGAAAACTGGAGTGTGCCAAGCAGGGTTCTCAGCCAGTATGTCAAAGGTAAGCAAAACTAATACCACTTATCAATTCAGAAGGTATGTTAGCATCTTGATAATCACATAGATAGGCTATGGCTTCTCTTCTGAATTGAATTTAAGATACAATTTCACCCACGTAAGTAAAAATAAAACGTAGCCTATTATGTTACTCTCAAATACTCCCAATGAATCCCGAGTTTCATCAAAATAAGTAGTCGAGTAGCCTTATTTATTAGGTACGAACAATAAAAAATAAAAATAAAATAAACTTATCTTTTTATACAATTAGTACTTTAGTACCCACTTATTATAATTCGACTACATTATTGAATATAATTTTCGTTATTATTGATTAAATTAACTTTCGTTTTAACCCATGAATTATCCTCAGATTGCCACTAAAATGCAAATTAAATTTAAACACAACGATTAAACCTTATTAATTTCAATATAAAACAATTTTCTTTATTACTTCAAAGAATTGCGCAAAATTCCGCCAAAAAATTCGTCGGCATGTATAATTACGTCAATTCAAATTGACAGAAAAAAGTACAAGCATTCATCATCATTCTGTCACACCAATTATTTCGATATCGAATTATTTCCAGGGAAATACGTAATTGATTTGGTTAAAAAAAATTACAATTTTGGTGACACAGTGGCTTTTTAATGGTACCGCTAATTTAGTGTAAACGGTGTGACACTGTATTTTTTCTTAAATTTCTCAGATCAGATCTACGCTACGTTTTGATTGAAAATATATACAGTAATAAAATACAGAGGTCTGTGCCTTAACCTTCTAACAAAGAGGTTAATATTAGCCATAACCTTATTTCTTAGGCGAAAATTCAAAAAATCGAATTCATTCTAATGTAATGCCGTGTAACAAAAAACCTTTTTTTTTGCTAAAAACGTGATTAGATACTTGTTTTACGTCATTCTAGTACATTTTATGATCGTGGGAATAGAATATTTTTGCTCCACTCGGTAGAGTTATCTCCCGGATCGCATCTCGCGCGTGATTCGAATGCGCGTGCGCTCCTTACTTATGAATTATTAAAACTTTTATTGTTCAAATCGCAAAAAAACAAAACAAGATGGCGCATGCCTATTTCGAATAGTAACCGATTTTATTACTTTTTTCCTGTGGCTTTATTTGGGATACAATTGAGGTTTTAATCTGTCGTAGAGTTGTTGCCATTTTTGGCGCAAATTGAAATTGAAAGGGTTGAGTAATTCAGTCTTTTACATTGTAAATTGGTGATGCGATTCTAAAAGAAACTATACCTAGTTGATAAGTGTGGATAGTGGATAATCTTTCTAGGACTAAATTACCTATAATCTTTAGATTTATTCATATTTATTCATTCATTTGGATGCTTAATACATTTGTATAAAGATCACATAGTATCGTCTTAAAAACTAAGTTAGGATGTGTGCCCACCAATGAGAAGAAGGCACAAGAAACTCATGGGGGTTTTTTTTTCATGTGATCACGCTCACAAAGGTCAATATTACAAATATTTAATAATAATAATAATAAGCCCGCAGGGCACCTTGAGGCGAGGTGACGGGGAGTAGCGACCCCGCGGTCCCGAGTGCTCCTGGGGGAGGCAACCGTTCCTCATCTCCGGCTGGCCTTAGTTGGCTGATCGGAGTGAACAATGACGAGGAAGCGGTCCCCCGCCTCTGGCTTGCCTTCACCGGCCGTCCAGAGTGGAGTCGCAAGAGTATATTCGAAGGATATATGCCATACGTAAGTGGTGAGTGGGCCAGGTAGGCTGGACCCTCAGGGAGCCCGTGACCTGAGTTTAAAACCCAGTGTGGCGTCACTATCCTTAAGCCACTCTCGTCCCTGTTGCCCCCTTGCTGTAATTTACTCAGCTGATTAGGGTGGCCCAGTTTGAGAGTTGGCGAGTCTCCGCCTGCCACTTTTACATGTTTGTTGAACATTGTTACGGCAGGTGCCATAGTACCCATAGTTCCCCAGTATCCAGTCCACTACCATCCCATCACAATAGCCCAAGTAGTAGTTTTCTCCTGTAGTTTATCAATAGTTCTATTCAAACCGGAGGTTGTCCTTGGCTGCATTTTATAGTGCAGACAGGGATAATCGCCGGTTTGATGTCCACATCATACTTTGCCATTAAACTTGTTATTGTAAAGGGCCTCTACGTGTTGGCTTCGGCCCCACGCATGCCTTCCAAAGGTCCGGGACTCCATAGTCCCGTGATATAGGACATATAACAAACAAATAATAATAATAATAAGCCCGCAGGGCACCTTGAGGCGAGGTGACGGGGAGTAGCGACCCCGCGGTCCCGAGTGCTCCTGGGGGAAGCAACCGTTCCTCATCTCCGGCTGGCCTTAGTTGGCTGATCGGAGTGAACAATGACGAGGAAGCGGTCCCCCGCCTCTGGCTTGCCTTCACCGGCCGTCCAGAGTGGAGTCGCAAGAGTATATTCGAAGGATATATGCCATACGTAAGTGGTGAGTGGGCCAGGTAGGCTGGACCCTCAGGGAGCCCGTGACCTGAGTTTAAAACCCAGTGTGGCGTCACTATCCTTAAGCCACTCTCGTCCCTGTTGCCCCCTTGCTGTAATTTACTCAGGTGATTAGGGTGGCCCAGTTTGAGAGTTGGCGAGTCTCCGCCTGCCACTTTTACATGTTTGTTGAACATTGTTACGGCAGGTGCCATAGTACCCATAGTTCCCCAGTATCCAGTCCACTACCATCCCATCACAATAGCCCAAGTAGTAGTTTTCTCCTGTAGTTTATCAATAGTTCTATTCAAACCGGAGGTTGTCCTTGGCTGCATTTTATAGTGCAGACAGGGATAATCGCCGGTTTGATGTCCACATCATACTTTGCCATTAAACTTGTTATTGTAAAGGGCCTCTACGTGTTGGCTTCGGCCCCACGCATGCCTTCCAAAGGTCCGGGACTCCATAGTCCCGTGATATAGGACATATAACAAACAAATAATAATAATATTTATTTAACAAAAGCTTACATTATATTACAATGTCCATGGGTTCCCGCACGAGGCAGAGCCTGAAACGCTTGCTGAGCTTTGAAAGTATTATTTGAAATGGATTTTATCTATCTATACCTAGTTAGGTACCGGCTTGAACCATCAAAAAGGAATTTATTATAGGAATCAACAACCCTAAATCATTCTGTTTAATATTATAAAATCTATTGTATAGCTGCCAAAAATCGATATGATTGTCACTTCATTATTTTTCTCCTGGCTCTCCTGAAAAGATCAGAAAATTTCGCTGAAGCAACATAGCCTTTCACCAATCGATTTCTTTTCATCTATTTTCCAAGCAAAAATATAGTTCTATATCATCTCTATATTTAAAAAGTAAATAAACAAACAAGTAATAATACGAGATCATTTTACGATAAATCAACGTAAAAACTTTTTTTTTTTCAAATTTGTCGCACAACCTCCAACCGGCACCGATGTGATCTTTTCTTCGAATAAAATATTACTTTACCACTGTTTCGGTATATATCGTGTGATCTTAATGTAAACGATATTTTTGGAATCATTATTTTTACCTTGATTAATTTCAAAAGGGAGTTTATTCACTTTTTAAATGTATAGATGTTCTAAAACAAATTTTTGTTCGAGAAATAAGTGGAATTAAATCGAGGGGCAAAAGGCTATTTTACTTAAGCGATATTTTCTAAACTTTAGATGAAGGTATATTATGGCTCTCCTGCAAAGTTCAGTAAATGTCGCTTGTAAATGAAGGTAGCAAGAATGATTCCAAAATCTCGCAGAACCGCCAACCGGCACTGATGTGATCTTTTCTTCGAATAAAATATCACTTACCACTGTTTTCGTGTATCTCGTGTGATCTTAATGTAAAGTGTTGTAAACGTGCCGAGTTTCACAACTGTGTGGAATTTTAAACATTTTTTTTTGGAAACCTTTGCCGAGCGCTAAATCGGACGTGTTTTGAATACTGGTGGATTAAATCTTTACCTGCTGATGGTAACTTTAAATTGCACTTTATAAATGGATTAAGTAGGTATTTATGATTTCAATACCGTAAAAAATACAACTGTCATGTATGAATTACGTCTTAAAAGAAAATCTCTTTTTAACCCAGTTAAATATGAACCTTACCTACTTAGGTAGAATAGATTGATGCAGTTATATTTTACGCATATGAAAATGTTATTATAAATTTATTTTATTGCCTTGAGCACACCTGTTCGGTATTAATATATGTCGTTAAACCCATCAATATTAAATTTCATGTAATAAATTCAATAAGAATCAGGGAAGAATCCAGAACTGATCGCCCGGGGTGTAAGAAACTTCTGTACACTTAATGTCATCCTATTTTTAACTATATTTAGTACAGGATAAAAATACTAGCAGCGCCCTGCGGTTTCACAGGCGTATGTCTCAATTCTGTGAAGAAAATATTGAAAAAAAAACTCGCACAATATCAAATTCCAAACCACTTCATTAAAATCTGTCCCGTAGGTAGAGAGCGTCGTCAAAACAAAAATAAAAATTCTCTTTAGTACCTAAGTACCTAATCGATGATTACAATTCCCTCAAGACAGTTAAGTAGTGATTAACGCTAATAGTATTTAATAAACACGTCTCAAAGAGAATCTAGCCCAGGGCAGACTAACACCTTAGCCCGTCTATATGGCAAGTATATATGTCTAGGTGCGAATTGGCGATTTGTTACGAATTCATCGTAGGTACTAAATCATTGTCGACGATTGGATCGTCTAAATATGGTTTGTGAATAGCCCTCTATGTCTTAAGACTTTCTACCATTTGACGTGGGATATATTTTGCTAGCTTTCGAGTTGGACTTGCAATTTGTACTACTTTCAGATCGTATTTGTCTTGTGGTGCAAAATGAGTGAAATACACTTTTAATACGTTTTTTAAAGTGTTATCTAGTAACTCAATATGTAGGTAACATTAATTCTTTTATTTATGAATTCATACGATCTCAGTTACAACATGCTGTTAAAAGTTTATAAATTATGTTCGTATTACTAAAATAAATTTATTACCCACTTAAATATTGCAACGTCAACATTCCTTTAGTACAAACATGGGTTCGGAACGCACCCGTAGACGGTAGCCATTTGCAGACAATGGCGTCGCGGGAATGGCGGGAAAACTGATGTGCCTGCGCAACCTCTCGGTGAAATCGAGGACTCTTTGAAAAATTACTTTTCATTTTGTATTCGTATTGATACAACTTGTTTTATGTAGTTGCGGTTTTTATTTATTTATTTTATTTATGTTAAACGGTTAAACGCATTGTTTACGTAACTTATGTAAAGTACACCTACATACCTTCTCATTTGTATTTCAATTTCGCATGTACTCAGTCCCATTCATGGTTTCTTCCCGTAAGTATGCGTGAGCGCAGTTTGATTGAATATTCATAAATTCTCGAGTTTATCACCACGTTAACTTGCCCAGCCAACTTTTTGTAAAGTTTGAATCCGAGAATTGCATTGTAGGAACCTCGGAAGTCTTCACGGTTAAAATATAGTTATTTAATTGTTATTTTATTACAGCCTCTAAAATATTTACTTTTATGACAGTACTTGGCTCAGTAGGTAGGTATACCAATTGTAAGTTTTGTTGAAGAAAGATTTGTATTTGAAAAACTTTAACTATTATGATTGTAGTAAAAAAATACAATAAAGATTGTCGTTATAGCGCTTAAATGGTGGTGGTCAAGTCAAGTTTATACGGAGTTCTGAGAAGGCTGTGTTCATCTTTCATCAAAACAGACTCGTATCCTCGTATCACAGCGACATCGTGCCCCCACGTGACGTACGAGCGTGCGCGCCGCGCTTGTCGAGCTTTATAAGGCCCATGTCGATGCGCTCGCGCATATTTATTCATTGGCCGATGCATGCTGATTCAATGCTAAGCTTGCCGTTTATATTGATACAACCGCAAAAGTTTAGAATTGATTTTTAAAAGACTTTCTCCTGAGGTACCGTAAAGGTTTACTTAGCCGATTTAGCTAGCTTTAATATTAAAACAAGTAAGAAATTACATCAAAATGCCGATAGTTTGTTTAACTTCCTCCTAATCTTATATAATATTAGTATATCCCATGGTTTACTGTGTTTTCGTCTCTCTTCGTCAAAGTCGATAAGTCGGCAATATTATGTCTGTAAATTACACCACTACAACACATGTTAACAGTCTTGTCGAAGTGGTTTCTGTAACTTGAAACAGTTCAGTTATCTCGCACGTTCTCACGACTGCATCTGTTTGTCTGCTTTTTATCTCCGTTGTTGTTGTAACTGAGTTGTCACTTTGATCCGAAAATTTAAAGGATGTAATACACTGTAGGTACAAGCGACTTGGTTGCGAAGTAACGTTAGCTAAGGATCTCACTGAAGTGATTGCTAAGGAAAATGACAAAACAGAGATCGATCGCTTCCAAACAATTTAAATTGTTTGGGGTAAAGGTACTAGTTTTCAACAAGCTATAGCACTTAGTTTAAGAATATCCGTCACAAATATTTAAATTAAAAGTATAGGCATCCAATCAAAACATTAAAAAACTTACTACATATATCCATTTAAGTATTAAAACTGTCCATAAAAGGACTTTAACGACACCACACGATTATCGATAGGTTTTATCTGTTCCATGCAATTAGAACAGAGACCTCTCTATGCATTCCCATAAGTGCTCCCATAAAAATGTGGAGTAATGGTCGTAAACTGTAAATAAACACTCGTGACGTATCGGCTGATCGATTGTGTCTTTTATATTATAATATCAAGTTGCGTCGATAATTGATTAGAAATTTTGGTCTTGGCTGAATTCAAATTAATTGAAAAAAATATATATATATTGGTCCCTTAACTTATTTATTACACAATGTTCAGGCGTGCTTTAGCCTAAATAAGTGAGCTTATACATATGGTTCAACATTTAAATATAAGTAAATATAGAGAAAAGAATTCTACTAAAGCAAAGGCGTTCCCAACGAAACAAAACAAAACATTTTTTTTGGTCAAAACCAAAGATAAGTCAAAACTGTAAAACTAATCCCTACGTTTATGTATGTATATATTTTTAAATCATTGGTTCGAAGAAGAAAATATTGCATTATATTTGCCCATTTATAATTCTGTAAAATACTATAATTATACACAGCCTTTTTAAGTTAAGCTTTAAGTGCACTATTGGATTTGAAACTGACAATAAATTATTCATTTCTGATTCTGATTTTTTATTACAGGATGGGCAGAGGTTATTCATGGGAGCGCCTGGCAGTTTCTATTGGCAAGGTAACTTCTTCTTTCATACATTATCACAATGTCACGGTATCAACGTTTCGTCTCATATCTCTACCTTCTCGGTTGAGGGTTAACCCGTGTGTATGATTTGATTGTTGAGGGAATATGTACCTATACGTGAAATGTGTGTTCTTTGTATTTAATTATTATAAGTTTATAATGTGTAGGATGACTCTGTATTCCTTAGAGTTCTTATTTTATCCAATTTATTAAAATGAATAGAATGAATGAAATAGAATGAATTCTAAATGAATAGGCTACTTGAATTACTTATAACTGTCAATTTCTACTGTTTAATTAAAGGTATGTCAGTTGAGTCAAGTCTATTTAAAAAACAAAAGTAAGTATCTTACTGACATATTTCGTAACGATCCACAGGACGAACGTTATCAATAGACTCGAACGAAAAATTCTTCCACTTTATGCCGAAAATACCGGAGGAAGGTAAACGAAAGATATCGTCGATTGAAAACATCCTAACTCTAACCTGCAATAACATAGTGACAGGCTTACGAGCGCCTAATCCTAAACAAACCATTATCAACAGTTTTTTTTAATGCTATTTCTAATGATCGAGTATTAAAATCACGAACTAAAACTCACTGCTTTTAAAATTGTCGCTAACATTTTTAATTTTGGCTTGAAAAACTAATCGTTGTTAATTGACATAATAATGCTAACTGCAACAAAAGTATGCTTCGAGAATACTTCTATTGCAGGTTATAATTTAATTTTTTAAAGAAAGAATATTTCAGAAATTACAATGGATAAATTTTGACTCTGATACTTGATCATGAGAAATAAATTTAATACAAAACTGTTATTATTCTGCTGTTGATAAAGTTTCGAATATCCTTTAGGTATATTTGAATCACAACCATCAATAGTATATCCATTAGCTTCCTAAATCATGGTGTACTGCAACGGTGGCGTATAACTATGGTTTCTATCAAGTACCCATATACTCCAACATCACGTCATTTTCTATACACCCATTAGATACACCCATAGAATGTTTTAGAAGTAGAACTTTTCGGTACAAACAACTATTTTGCACGATCAAGGTGTCCATTAGATCATTTGATCACCCCATCAAAATGTGCTAACGTATTTGAATGATATAGTTGACATGCATAGAATGGAATGGAACACCTATCCACTAGTAGTTATTTTTAAGTTCATTATTTATTTAAATTGATACTTATTATTGTTTTAGAATTATTTGCCATTGTACATAGGAATGTTGATCCCTCCCTAAATAGTATTATTTGGATTGGTTCAATATTAAGATAATGCTTATTTAAGTATAACATAAACATATTATACATGCTTTAAATCTAATAGATCGTAGGTTTTTATTATTTTGCTATTATAAAGTTTAAAAAAATTAAGGTATTTTGACCAAATTGAGACTAAAATTGCAGTTAATCAAAATCATTGTCATCATTGCAAACTAAAGCTATTGATGTTTTAATTTAATATTACTGGTGTTACATGACATCAGCATAATTTTACGCATAAAATAATCTGGATTCCTTTCAGATGCTTCTTCATTATTTGGTTGTTCGTTTTTATTTTTTCAGTGGTAGCTTCTCTTGATTTTATTTAGACTTCGACAAAAAGTTTTATGTTATAAAACATCATTGAATAACTTTTTGTAGATAGTCTAAATGAAGTCCTTTTTTTGATTGTGATATTAACTATCTGAACTTCTGTGTAGGTCAATTGATGGCTCAGTCTTTGAATGGCAAACCGGCTCTGATTGCAACTCCTGAAGCCAGTGCCAGATACGACGACTCCTACATGGGATATTCTATCACTGTTGGAGACTTTGCTGGTGAAGGTATTCAAAGTGTAGGAGTCGGTGTTCCAAGAGGAGCTGACCTAAAAGGATTGGTGAGCAATAAAAACAACAAATCATTAATTACATTGACAGACATAATTTTTTTAAATAAATTATTGTACGATTCATTTTATTCTAGGTGGTCCTATACACTTGGGAGCTACAAATCGTCAAGAATATCAGTGGCTCTCAAATTGGTGCTTACTTCGGCTACAGCCTTGCAGCCGGCGACATTGACGGTGATGGGTTTGAAGACATCGTTGTCGGTGCCCCCATGTTCACAAAGACAAAAAGTGACGGCTACGAACATGGAAGGATCTATATTATATACCAGGGTAAAGATAGGGTAAGTGCCAAAAAATCTTTGGGAAAGTTTAGTTAGAAGCTAAAATTAATACATTTTTGCAATTATTATTTAGGTACGTCTATTATTATCCATAATTTGTACGTGATGCTTACCTAGGTTTTTACAAAAAAAAACGTAGTACAAAATATGTTATTAAGGCTAATAAGTCAATAATTTAATTTTCAGAGTTACCAGAAATCACACGCGCGTACCGGAGAAATATCTCGAGGAAGATTCGGTTTATCCCTGACGTCTCTCGGTGATATTAACTACGATGGATTTGGCGGTAAGAAACTCTCTCCTATACCTACTTAAAAGAATAGTTTTAATTCCTAACTATCATTTGCCTTTATAACCTTTTTTATTTTAACTTTCAGATATAGCAGTAGGTGCCCCCTACGGTGGCGAGAACGGTCGTGGTGTAGTCTACATCTACCATGGCAGTGAGCTCGGGATCCTCGAGAAATACTCCCAGGCGATTACTGCTGAAGAAATCTCTCCTTCTATCACCACATTCGGTTTTGCATTGTCTGGAGGCGTTGATTTGGATGATAATAACTATACAGATCTTGTTGTCGGATCTTATAAGTCTGATAGTGTTGTGTTTTTAAAGTGAGTATTTTTACAATTATTTTTAAATTACGAAAAACCTAAAGTACCGTACAATCCACGGTCAAAAGTCTCTGCCCAACGTAACGTTTACAATCCTGTGCAGCACTATTTGAACATTATAACAACGTAACTTGTGAATCGAACCCACGTCCGCGTCGGTTGGTGTAGCGGGTGCCGGTTATACCACTCGCACAACTAAAGACATAGCTAACATGTTGAAAATAATAATCACACTGAGTACTTTTAATTTAAGTTTGTGTGTAACGTCTATTAGAAGAAGGTCGTAACTCCAATACTTGTTGATAGTATTATTGTAGCAAACTGATCACTTACTTATGACCCATACTGTACCTACATAAATCTTTGTTTATAGCCAGACTGAGTTAAGGCTGTGCACTGTCGGTCTGTCTATTAATCAGCCAGTCTGCTTATACTAAGATGAATACAATTGCGTTTGAGTCATTCAAGCCGTAAATTCTTTAACCACCTATGTTCCTTTCCTTCAGATCTCGTCCAGTTGTAAAAGTGACAGCAGACGTGAAATTCATGGGTGAAACCAAGTTGATATCTCTAGACGACCGCCATTGCACTCTGTCTAACGGCACTCAAGTCGCCTGTGCCCATCTCAAGTTCTGCCTCTCGTACGATGGAATCAACGTTGATCAACAAATAAGTAAGTACTTTTATATTAACGTTAGATATATCTGTGGGTGACTCTTCATCTATTTTATTATATATTTTTGACGAGTTCTTTCCCAAGGATACGGGCGGCTAAACTGAGAGGGTAGTATAGGTGTTAGGCAAGCATATTTAATGTAAGCCTTTACTAACTGCGGCATTTTGAGAAGCATGCATTTAAATGTTGCTGACGGAATCAATTAGATGTAAAACTGATTGTAGGTTTCATCGTTTCATAGTTGCCTTTCAATTACTAGGATAGTGTCTTAAATTGAGTTTATTTTAGTTTTAGTACGATTGATTGCATTTTCTGTTTCCAAGCGGAGGGATATATCTGCTTCTTCGGTGAGTCGAAGTAGCCAATTGGAATAACTGTCACAAAAATTATCTTTGCCGTTATTAAGTCTTCAATAATGGCCTTATATTGTAAATAATGTCACTTATAGTACTTATTGATGTTAGAACACTTTAGACTGTGTCTGGCACCATTTACACCATATGATACTCATGCATTACCTAAAACATTTCTACAAAAAATTATTACCTATTGGTTAAAAATACACTAGTAAGTAAATCCCCAAAAATAAAAAAAAACCTTAAAATGAAAGGTAAAAAAACAGAAAAAATATATTTATGTTAATCTAGAACCTATAGTCAAATAAATAATTAAACGAAGTTAATTGTTGATTCTTGCTGATTTGTAACATTTTTCGCCCTAACGTTCCAGACTTCGAAGTGACATTAGAGCTGGACTCGCGTCAGAAGACGACGAAGCGATTGTTCCTGGCTGAAAGCCGTGAGACTACTTACACTACGCACATCCTGCTGTCGCGGAGGCAGGAGGAATGCAAGGACGTCACTGTTTACCTTGATGTAAGTGATGTTGATTTTATATTGTAGCCGAAAAATATTAATTCCGTGAAATTCTGAAAGAGATACTATAAAAAGGCTGCAAGCTTATTTTAGGTACTAACAGCTCAAAAAATGCAGCTATCTAAAAGTAAGACAGACAAACAGACAAGCTGTCTAAACTTAATTAATACTGAAAAACAAACCATAAAACAACCGTAAACACAACAACAGAACAATTAAGAAATGCCTTCAAAAAGGATTTAAACATGAAAATTTACCACAAAATTACCCTTTTCCACTTCCAGGAAGAAATCCGCGACAAGCTAACGCCCATCGAAGTCAAGATGACATACTCCCTCCTCCACCAGCCATCTGGTGATGTAGTTCCTCCAGTCCTGGACCAGACTACCAACATTGTACACGCTGACTCTTTGAATATACAGAAGAACTGCGGACCGGACAACATCTGTATACCGGATTTGAGAATGGCGGCCACTACGTAAGTTTTTGGCTTATGTTTTTGGTCGTGTTTTGTAGGATTTCTAGTTCTTCAATCATTTCTCTTCTTGTAGATAGAAGTTAGGTATAACGGTCCGAGGTTTTTTTTTTAAACGTTTTTTTTCCAGGCCTACAGTAAATTACGTCCTCGGCTCAGGCGAGAACGTCCACATTGACGTGAAAGTAGAAAACGCAGCCGAAGATGCCTTCGAAGCGGCTTACTACCTCCGCATACCGGCCGGCGTTACTTACGCCAAGATGGAACGACTGGACAAAGGAGGAGAAACTCCCATATACTGCTCTATATCAAACAGGGATGGCAGTGGTAACAGTACGCTCAAGTGTGACCTGGGAAATCCTATGGCTAGTGGAGAGAGGGTGAGAAAATTCATCTTTTTATTGTCTTCTAGAAAACTTCATTCTGAAAGCATCAATGACTAACAAAATACTAAGTAGGTATAGGAAGCACTGAAAATTCTCAAAAGAGACGATTAATAAGCTATTAAAATTAATTCAGATTTTGGTATTAGTTTAGCCTAATAATGTTAGCTTTGTCTTTAGGTACTATTCCGCGTAGTCCTTGAAGTTGACGCTCGCGTGACGGCGTTAAACTTCGACATGGAAGCGAACTCGACGAACCCTGAACAAGGCACCAACTACGACAACACCATGCATATGCAAATTGGCGTAGTTATCAAGGCGCTTCTCTCTATTATTGGGTAAGGAAGGAGTCCAGGGCTTTTCTTCTATTTTATTCGTTATGATTATGACTATATTGATGAGTAACCTAAAAATGCATGATTATGTATGATAGATTGAATTTATCCTATAAAATTCTAATATCATATACCTAAACATAATTTCTTCATTCTAGGACATCAGATCCTCCCGAGTTGCACTACAACGCGTCACTCTACGAAGTCGCAGACGTAAAGGACGACACCAAGCTTGGGCCCCAAGTTATCCATAAATACAACGTGAAGAACGAGGGACCTTTCACGGTGGACGAAGCGGAGATCTACTTCATGTGGCCCTATCAGACTCTTGATGGTAAGGAATTTTACAATTCAAATTTTACATAAACTTTTGTCTCACTTTAAGGCAACCTTAACCTTATCTACCAATTTCAGGAGACAACCTAATGTACATGTTGGTGCAACCACAATCGCTTGGCAACGTGAAGTGCGACGTCGCTCGACATGTCAATCCTGATAACCTCTTCGTGATTAATCCTTACGCTTACATGTTGGGCAAGGAGAGAGAAGGTGCGATAGTAAAAAATATCCAGATACAAATTTATGTGATCTGTAGTTTCTAAATGAATCCTTTTGTTTTAGCTATGGTGAGCAGTGATTTGTACACAGCATCGCAAATGTCTGGTGGCAGTGGATACTATGGTCAAGGTGATTTTTGTTAATTTTTAAGTTAGTATTTTTAAATCGCTTATCAATCATTGACTAAACATGCATTTTGACTTTTAGCATTCTGGGAAGAACAGTACTCTGGCAATGCTCAGAGTGGGGGAAGCCAATCCAACCGAGTTTCAGGAGGGCAGTTCAACGCTAACCAGGGCTCTTCAGGCCATGTCAGCAGTCAAAGTTCAGGTGGATCATATAGCACCAGTCAGGGTCAAGGTCAAATACATTACGGTCAAGGTCAATATGGAACTGGTCAAGGTCAATACGGAACTGGCCAAGGTTTCCAGACCTATAATCGAACTTGGACCAGCTCAGGAGAAGGTCTCACTGCTGAAGAAAGAGAACAAATTAGAAAGAACCTCGAAACGGTTGCTAGTTCTAACCAAGGAAACAGATATCAAGAAACATACGGGCAGGGAAATCAAGGTGTTTATGTCCAGGGTAGTGGTGCGCAGGGTAGTTACGGCCAAGCAGGTTACGGTCAAGGTGGTCATGTCGTAAGAGTAAAAAATAAGACGATTATTTACGATGAGAACCACAACATTGTCTCTCAAACTGAAACCAGCACTGAGTATGGATCTTTAGGACATGAGGGTGAAGAAGGCAGTTCATTCAATGCGTAAGTTACATACTTAACTATATTAACTGTTGCTATGATTCCGGGAAAATATATTTTACTGACAGTTGTACTTGTTTCTAGGTATGCTAATAACCAAGGTAATATCAACCAGCGCGGTTCAGGTCAAGCTTATGCCGGAACGAGTCACGCGTATGGATCTGGTCACTCCCAAGGATCCCAGGGCTATGCTCAAGGAAACAGACAAGCTTCAACCGCTCAAGGGCAAGGGTTCGTCCATGGAAACTGGGCTACTACTGAAACTGTCAACTCTGACGTTATGAACGCTGGCTCTTCGACCTTCAGAGGTGCCTCAACGGTCACTGTTGTCGGTGATGAAGAAGAAGATAAACTGGAAGGTTTTGGAGCCTATGCTGCTCATAATCCGAATAACGAGTTCAGATACGGTATTGCCGATGTGTCTGGAAGTGGCTCTGGTTCCAGTTCTGGTCAGGGAAGCTACAGGGCCGGTAGCGCAGCGTCTGGCGGTGGTAGCCACCAATCGGGAGGTGGTACCTATCAAGCAGGAGGTGGTTCCTATCAAGCAGGAGGTGGTTCTTATCAAGCGGGAGGTGGCACCTATCAATCCGGAGGTGGTAGTTATCAATCTGGAGGAGTTGTGTATCAGTCTGGTGGAAGCAGTTCTTCTGGAAGCAGTGGATACTCTTATTCATCAAGATCAGGTATTTTAACTTCTGTAAGACAACTGTTGTATCCCATAAAAAAGATTTAAGTGTAGTGATTTTTTATTAATGATGACTTCTGTAGTGTGTTGGGCGACCAACCGCCTGTGACGTAAATGGGTTCGATACCAATTGTGGATTTATGATCTCAGTATATTTCTGGTTTGGGAGTTACTGAATGCAACAAAAATTATATATAAAAGTATACTATTTTTGTCTATTAGAGGCTAGTTTGGAGCTACATTACGCTGTGCTCAAAGTAGTACCTACAATGTTAATTTATTTATTATTTTCAGGTGGCCAGACTTCGTATCAAAGCGGCAACAGTAACAGCGCAAATGAACGACGAGAAAATACTAGAAGAAGAAGACAGGATAATGTAAATGTCATTTTTAACTATCCCCTTTTCACTACCTAAAATAGTGTTTTACGATTTTCTAACCCTTCATCGTAATTTTTAGGTGGACCCGCAATTAAAAGAAATCCTAGAGAAATGTCAAGAGAAGTACAAATGTGAAGTACTTCGCTGTACCACGGGCCGTTTGCTGAAAGGACAAGAAGTTTGGTTTGCGCTTCGGTCACGAATCAACGCATCTGTTCTAAATGAGGTGGGTATTGAGACTTGGAAAGAAGAAGGGAATTGAAGTTGAGCTAACACAATAGGTTCTGCAATTCTCCAAAAAATTGAGGAGAGCTGCAGAACTTTTTGCTTATTAACCACACTTTTTACCCTTTAAGATACGAAGCTTTGATAAAACCTTAATGGACAGCTCCTGCCTAATTATAAACAGTCTTCATGTTTTCCAATTTATCTAGAGAACGCTTTTAGGGATAAGGCTGCCCATTGCATCTTACTCATTGAGTTTTATTTTACTCATTGTGTCTATCTATTTCTCTGTTCCAGATTTCCAAAGACCGTGCAGTGATCCTCTCAACTTTAGCAGCGACCCGCGTCTCCCGCCTTCCTATGGTAGGACGACCAGCCGGCGACACGTGGCGGACAGCCGAAGCTCAGACGGTGGTGACGCAGCAACTATCCGCGCTCGAGAGTGGTGGAGTACCGCTGTGGGTGGTGGTGCTGGCAGCTGTTGCTGGTGCGCTGCTGCTGTTACTGCTCATCTTCTTGTTGTACAAAGTAAGTAGACACTTTTAAGATCTTTGAACTAAGCTTAGTATCATAATTGCTCGCGTTAACGACTTCCCAACTTGTTCCATCGTTGATATTTTTAAGTCCACTATCAAGAGTATGCTTATTTTTATGATAGTTAGTTAGCTTATTTTTCTTTTCTCTAAACACGGTCGACTAAGGTTAGAGGGTGGAATAGAGGTTATGGGCAAGTCTAATTCATCTAATACATGTCAGGCACTACAGGGTCCTGAAAGGCATGGTTTAATTAAAGTTACTGGCGCTGTATAAATCAACTCTATAAGATGTAAAAAGCCAATATTATAAACTATATGGTCAGCTCCAATCATTTTTCACATTTCAACCAATCATTTGTTTCGTTCCAGTGCGGTTTCTTCAAACGCAACCGTCCTTCGGATCATGCCGAGCGACAACCCCTGAACGGTCGCGACGAACATCTTTGATATCCGACCACGGATCTCGGTGTCACCTCGGATACGGGGGGCACTAGCGACCATGGTTGCACTAGCGACCCGGGGGGCACTAGCGACCGCGGTGGCACCAGTGACACGAGTGACTCGTCAACCGACGCCGCTAGTGACGTCACTAGCCGCGACTCCACCAGCCTCGACCGGTACTGACGACGCCCGCGCAGGCGCGTCATTGTCTATAAGTTTTAGATTGATTATGTTCAGATTCTTTTATGTCGCATTAGTAGAAATTAAAACCCGTAAATTAATAATTTTGTCTATGACCAAAACGTTTGTTTTTACATGTTTACATGAGCCAAGCCAAACAGCAAAACTTAGTGCCTTAAAATGCTGCTTATTCAGCTTATGCCATAAAAGATTCTTTGTCATAATCAATGTATAAAATATATCAATTGTAAGTACATAAAAATTCGAGCAATAAATATTCTTTTTGTCATACGATGACTAAGAGATAGGTATTAATAAAGTTTCTGTAGATACAACGCTTTGAATATGGTTAGCCAATTTATTTCACCTCAAGACATATCGAAAATGTCAATTATCTAAACAGATTTTAATAAAAAATATTCAAGAGAGAGTCTGTGCCCACTGCACCGGTCATTTCTACATGCTACATCAAGGTGGGCATGGGCCCCTATATTTATAAAAATTACTGTTATTGTAAAATATTAGAGTTTGTAACATAACAACTAGTCACGTTACATTTATTTTTTAATAAAATAAAATAAAAAATGAATAAAATAAAATTATGGTGCGCCATTTTGGGGAGCTATAAATAATTTATTGTGAAAAAATCTGCGTTTTTGTAAGATTTATACCGATTTATTTTCTTGTAAAATATAGTTTCAAAAAATGCTCTTTGCAAATAATTACTAATTTGTCCCTATGCATATGTAATTTCCGAAATCAAGCTTGCTTTGAATAAGCTGCCTTTGCTTTATTTTTGAAGTGAAAACTTCTTTAGCGGCGTTGAGCACTTTTTCTGTAATGGGTATAAAATCTTAAACTCGCGTCAGGACACGTGACCTGATCGAAAAAGCGTAAGACGGATGGAGAGTAGACAGCTATCCCCTCTCTACGGCGCGGCGAAAATGTATGCCTGGGCCTACTGTTTTTAATTTGGCTGTGAGTGTATTAAGACGTACATATGGTATTTTTTAACGGACGACTATTGACGGACGACAAATGTCGGACGACAAATGTCGGACGACTATTGACGGACGACAAATGTCGGACGACTATTGACGGACGACTATTGACGGACGACAAATGTCGGACGACAATTTGTTGGACGACAAATGTCGGACGACAAATGTCGGACGACAAATGTCGGACGACAAATGTCGGACGACAAATGTCGGACGACAAATGTCGGACGACTATTTGTTGGACGACAAATGTCGGACGACTATTTGTTGGACGACAAATGTCGGACGACTATTTGTCGTCCGACTATTTTTTTTTTTTCATCTAAAACTCTTTTTGCGTATGTTCTCGCGACATATCAGATTTTACACAGATATACAGTTTTCACTTCTGCCTGCACTCCCGGAGTGCGCTGTTTTTTGTTTTTTTTTACTAAAACGCAGATTTTTATGAATGATCCGTGTGAAAGTATTGAATAAAATCTCGAAGTGTGATACCGAAGTATGTTTCTAACGAATGAAAGTGTTTATGGAAGTGATATGTGATTTATTTGTAATTAATTTTAATTATGTAACATTTTGTTATTATCTCCGGCGATCGTATGTAACATAATAATATGGCAACACTAACGTTTGCTTGTATAGAAGACTAGCAGCGCCCCGCGGTGGGACCCGCGTATGTCCCGATCCCGTGGAGATACCGGGATTAAAAAGTAGCCTATGTTATTCTCAAAGTTTTAATGTATCCTTGGGTATGCAAAGTTCAATCAAAATGGATTAAGCTGTTTCAAAGCCTATTTTTTTCTAAATATAATAAAAATGTTCTCTTTATAATATTAAATAAGGATCAATCCCGATAAACACTACTTAGCGGGTGATTAGTTAAATTCTAACTAATCAGATTTATATTAATCATGCGTGGCCCTGTATTGCAAGGAAAATATTGATTAAATTAAATTTCTAATCACCAGCTAAGCATCGTTTTGTAAATAAAAAGGGTTATTTTAAGCTGTTGCTAATGTAAATAAATGTTTAAAATATTTTTAATAATGGCTGCTAATCGTGTTATCGAAATACTAGGAGGATATTGACAAAGTAAGTATTCAAAATTTTAGTAAAAAAATTGAAAATTTTAACGAAAAGTTACTAAAAATGCCTTATTAACTAAATAGTCTAAATATCTAAGTAAAATAATTAAAGTATGCTTGATGTATAATATAAAAATCTAAGTGCCTTAAAACTGCCAGTTACAGATTAAAAAAGTGTAAATAATTGCTTAAATTATTGTGTTTAGAGTGAATAGTGGCAACATTTTATTAGTATTTTTTGGATAAGTAAGGCACCACAGGTCTTGTGCTGTAGGTAGAAAAAACACGAAATATTCATTAGAGTGCATGCCAGATTTATTTGCGCGGTATTGGTTACGTTTTAGACGCGTTTCGTTTAAACCATTAAAATATTATTTTTTTACACAAACACATAGGTACATACATTATGGTTGGTTGATAAGGCCGCCCTTTCCGCGTTTTCTTGTTACATATTAAAGTTTCCTGTTTTAATATTTTTTATCCTCATTTCCTTTGTTTGTGTTTTGTTTGTATGTTAAAATTGAAACACCGTTGATTGTATCGTATTTTGACTACGCGCAAACTTACCTGGCGCGCACTCTAGGTACCCAATATTCTGTAGCGTCCAGGTAGCGTCAGATTAAAAAGAAAAATATATTTAGTAGGACATAAATTTTTTTACAAATACGATATGATATTTTTTTTAAGAAAATATGTTTACTAAATAAATTGCATAGGTACTTAACCGAAAATTTTGTAACATTGTCAAAAAAATATGATTATTGAAAAAAAAATTTAATAATTTATTTAATTTTATATTAAGTTTGCTTTTACTTATAGTTAATTTTAACTAAATATAAATATTTTCGATGCCATAATTTTATGAAATGGTTACATTTTGGTTGTTTTTGTCGGTAATTATTCTGCATTTACCAAAAAGAACATTGTAATACAATTTTTGTTTTTTTAATTGAAAGTTTGTTTGATTATATTCCTAATTCCTATTCCTATCTTCTTTCCTCCTTATTCATAAACATTTTATAGGCCTTCTTCAGTTGAAAAGTGTTTTGTCACTTACGCACTTATGTGTAATTATGTCATGTTAGTTGCCAAACTCCATCTAAACGGCTGAACCGATTTGTAAAAAAAAATTGTGTATATTCGTAAGGTCTAAGCATCGAACATAATTTTTTTTTATTTCGTTTTTTTGGTAAATGGCAAAACAACGTTTGCCGGGACAGCTAGCAAACAAATAAAACCCCAAGGTCAATGATTTCTAATTGCAAGAAACAGCTGATTTACAAAGTAGGTACTAAAATTTTTCGGAAAGTTTGAATTTTTAGAAATTATACCAAAGTACCCACCTAATTATTCGTTTTAGTACCTTTGAATTGGGTTACAAGATAAACAGGCGATCGTTCGTCCGCGAATTAAATTAACTAGAACATTTGTACCGTCAGCAAATTATAAGTGTCAAGATTTTACTGCACTTCAACCTTTACTTGTTTTATAATAAATACCTACTTTTGATCATTTTGTCACGATAGTAAGTGACGATGCAGTCTAAGAGCCAGTTCAGAGACGGCGGAATCCGCGCGGAAGCAAACCGCACGCTCCAATCAGCGATGCATGGTCCGGCGGCGCGCGGTGTAGTGTGAACGATCTAGAACTTTTCCAATATAATATGATCCGCGCGCTTAACCCGCGCGGTTTGCGTCCGCGCGGTTTCCGCCGTGTCTGAACTGGCTCTTTGATGTAGCTTTCTTCATAAAAGACCTATGCGCTTTTGGCTCAAAGAAACACAAATCAACGGGGGATTTTGAGGAACTCGAGAGAATGCAGGAAGACGACCGCAACAGTAGAACAAAATCTTTTCCGACCCTACCCTTCTCTGTACACTACTAGCATGATATTTTTAAATATCAATAAATATTAATATTTTATCAATCATCTTTCATATTTGAGAAGATAACACAAAACCTTAATAAATTAAACACATCACTATCACTACATAGTATAAAACAAAGTCGCTTTTTCTGTCCCTATTTCCCTTTGACTGCTTAAATCTTTAAAACTACGCAATGGATTTTGATGGAGTTTTTTTTAATAGATAGAGTGATTCAAGAGGAAAGTTTACATAGCCGTGCGCGAAGCCGGGGCGGGTCGCTAGTAAACCATATAAACCTCTCTCATGAATGAGTGAAATTCCGTTCAGTAATTTTCGTTCAGATACACAGACAGACGCGAATGGGGGGACTTTAGTTTTATAATAAAATAAGTATAGTTTTAATTATATCAAACCGGATAAATCTTTGTGATTCTTGGTTAGCTTATAATTTTGATATATTGTAAATGTTTAATAAAGAAAAGGTATTAATTATTGGTTGAATAAAACAATTGATGTTTTATATTATGCTGAATCAAGACAGGAAAATGAGTGATTCATGGTTCGTCCCATATACCTACGGCCCAAATTGGCCGAATGTATTTGCCAACGCTACAGCCACAGCGAGCGAGTAGTAAATCTAGTTAGGGGCGCGTCTTCTAAACGTCATCCTGTCTGGTGAACCGGAGACTCGATGGAGCGCATCGAGAGGAAATCATTCCGACACAACAACTAGTTTGCTATCACAACTTGTGGTTGTTAGCTCTACCCTATACTCTATACAGGAGTATTGGTTAGTTTATAGGAAAGCGATTAAGGGCTATACTTCTGCTCTCCTTCAACTTTTGGAGATTTTAACAGTTTAAGGAAAATTTTCAGTTGAAATCAATTCGAATTCGCTTTTTTTTTTAAATAAATGTCATCCGGAACAATGGTATTATAACCTTCCGTGTTAATATCAGCTGATTTTTAAAAAAATATAAAACTCGATTTTTTTGTGTCAGAAATGTTCGAATTTCCTAAAGTCGTTGAACAAAAGTTGATTGTTAAAGTACACAGAAATAACCCTCACACGCTTTATTATATAATTATCAATTACCCGGTAGGTATATAAGTATCTACAGGTTGTTTTGTTTATTTAGTTACCTATATTAAATCTTCTATGCAATTTTTAACCCCCGACACAAAAAGCATTGTAGGTCCCGAACGGATCTAATCCATTTTAATAGTGGTGACCTTAGCCAATAAGTATCACACATAACATAAAGGTGGTGAAAAATACGTCCAAATAAAGGTCGTTAAATAATAATTTTAAAGAGATTATCTAATAAGTATGTGGTGTAAACGAGTAGGCTTCTGTGGTTAACCTAACCAGGTAGATACGCAACGCAACTTCTCTGCGGGTTTACTTAGAAAACCACATCACAATATTTCAAGGGGCGCATACAACCTCGTGGCGAATCTCTGTAATCTTATTAACCATGAAGAATGGAACACAATTAGGGTCCGCACATAAAGGAGGCAATCAAAGAGGTGAAACATATATTAGAGGAAGAGATGACACCTTCGATGATTTGTAAGTTCATCGTACATAAAACATCGTCAGGAATTTAAAACATGCATACAGTCAGTTTTTTTTTACCGTAGGTAAGTACTTATAAATGGGGCATTTAATAAGTACGGACGGTAAAAAACCGAAACACATTCAAAATTAGTACCTTAACAAATACCTCTCCGGATTGGCAGTGTTTTGAAAATAAATGTTAGTGTATATTCTTTTGACTGACTGCTGCAGACCTGCTGTTTGCTATAAGTACAGTATTTTGCAAATAAATGTTCTGAATATGAATTTTAGAATTTAATAAGTTGTTCTACCAGACTACATACTTTCACGATGTGTAAAAAGATAAAAACCGCCACACTAAACGCTAACGTTGCTGAATCTATACTAATATTATAAAGCTGAAGAGTTTGTTTGTTTGTTTGAACGCGCTAATCTCAGGAACTGCTGGTTCGAATTGAAAAATTCTTTTTGTGTTGGATAGTCCATTTATCGAGGAAGGTTATAGGCTACTTTTTATCCCGATATTCCCACGAGATCGGGAGTTACGCGGGTGAAACCGCGGAGCGCAGCTAGTACTCTATAAAAAGTTATCTCTTTATAGTACCTGCGATTATTATTTAGAAAGGTTTGATGTTCCCTTAATTGATACAGATATTTAACCTCTTTGTAGGCAAGCCTTCATGGCCCCACTCGGCCGCAGAGTTAATTAAGCCCCGGTCAGGGGTCTAATGTGCCCCATGTTTTATTTAGAACATTTGTTTTAGCATTCAAACTTGTTAAGGTCGCGCGTGGTTTCATGAGATGAAAGACAAAAAGGGTGAGTAATTAGATTTCTTATTCTATTTATGTAACTTGAAGCTTATTTAATACTAGCAGCATCCTGCGGTTTCACCAGCGTAAGTTCCAATCTCGTAGGATATTCCTACTAAATTGGAACTTACGGCCGGGGAATAAAAAGGCTATGTTACTCCCAAGGATTCAAATTGATTCAATGTATTCTCATGCTAAGTTTCATAAAAATTGGTCCAGTCGTTTTGGAGCCTATTCGTTACAAACAAAACCGGCCAAGTGTGAGTTGGACTCGCGCACGAAGGGTTCCGTACCACTGTATTCTGTGTTAACCCCGACGCAAAAACAATTATGCAAAAAAAATAGATGGCGCTAGTGGTAAAAATACATGAATGAAGGGTAAATGGCGGTTTACAGTTTATGACGTATTAAAAAAAACTACTTAAAAAACATTTTTTGAGTTTCAGTTCTAAGTAGGTATGGGGAACCCTAAAATTTATTGTTTTTTTTTTCTATTTTTGTGTGAAAATCTTAATGCGGTTCACAGAATACATGTACCTACTTACCAAGTTTCAACAGTAAAGTTCTTATAGTTTCGGAAAAAAGTGGCTGTGACATACGGCAGACAGACAGACATGACGAAACTATAAGGTTTCCGTTTTTTGCCATTTGGCTACGGAACCCTAAAAAGGAGGCATGGTCATAGCAGTTATAGGTTTTATGCTACAAAAATGTGTGTGAGTGGCTTTATTTATCCAGGGAGGAAACAATCGCCTACTTTTGTGTAGAGAAAGACCCGGGTACCTTTCCTCTTAAGGGTACCGGCGCTCTCTCCATACAAACGTAGTCGACTGTTTCCTTCCTGGATAATGACACTAGCACAAATATTTTTGTTGCATAAAACTTATAACTGCCATGACTATGCCCCTATGTCTTGGTTTTTTCATTTTCTAATTATCATAGAAATTAGGATTTAAAAAACAAAAAAAAAATAACAAAACATAGGGTTATGGTCATGGCAGTTATAAGTTTAATGCAACAAAAATATTTGCTCTAGTGTCATTATCCAGGGAGAAAACAGTCGACTACGTTTTTATGAAGAGAGAGCGGTACCCTTTCCTCTTAAGACCCGGTAAAATAGTTAGTAGGTATTATATTTTTATCACAACATCATACAAAGACTTACCAGTCGTATAGGACACCGGGTGGCGACGGCGACATCGCGCGAATCACGACACCATGCCACAATATACCACGGAAACTTGTCACTGAAGGCGCTACTCACGACGCGAGACACGAACCCGCTATAAATCATATCTATATTGGATACCAACTCGAAATCACTGACATATTTGTTTGTTGAATACGACTCGGCGGGTTATTTGGTCATAATTCTTATTTGTGTGTGTTTTAGTGTTCCTGCATCGATTGTTAGCCTGCAATGGATTGTCATATCTACAAAAATGCATCAAAATTGGTTTATAAGTTTAGGTGTAAAAACGTAACAGGCTGACAGATTCACATCACTACATCATCACTTTCACTACATAGTATAAAACAAAGTCGCTTTATCTGTCCCTATTTCCCTTTGTACGCTTAAATCTTTAAAACTACGCAACGGATTTTGATGTGGTTTTTTTTAATAGATAGAGTGATTCAAGTGAAGGTTTATATGTATAATACATGCATAATATAGCCGTGCGAAGCCGGGGCGGGTCGCTAGTTTATAATATTATGAAGTACTAGCTTTTACCCGCGACTACGTCCGCGGTAGGGATTTTTAAAAAAATCTCTCTTATCGGATGCCTACGTCATATATACAAGGAACACACCCTCCAAGTTTTAGGTCTCTACGATCAGCGGTTTAGGCCGTGAGTCGTTCAGGAAAAAGCATAGATAGCAATAGATAGGTATCAGAAGGGTCTGATCCCTATCTATACCTACATATAAACTGCTTCATACAAACTTTCACACTAAACATTTTATTGCGATTTTCCTACAAGATAAAGACTTCAGTGAGTAAAACCGCCGGAAAAAGCCAGTTACAACATGTTTAAGACTAGCGTAAGTCCCTATCCTGTGGGAATATCGGAATAAAAAGTTATACCGATATTACTCTTAATGAATTGATGTAAGTACAAGTATTCTCATACTAAGTTTTTTCGAAATCAGTCCACTAATTTATAGGCCTATTTATTCATTACAAACAAAACAATATTTTCTCTATATTATAATATTAATGTACAATCCGCGGTCAAAAGTCTCTGCCCACCATAACGTTTACAATCATGTGCAGCACTATATTTGAACATTATAACAACGTAACCTGTGGATCGAACCCACTGCGGTTGGTGTAGCGGGTGGCAGCTTATACCACTCATACAACTAAAGACATAGCTAACACGTTGAAAATAATAATCACACTGAGTACTTACTTTTAATTCAAGTAGGTATTTAAGTTTGTGTGTAACGTCTATTTGAAGAAGGTCGTAACTCCAATACTTGTTGATAGTATTATTGTAGCAAACTGATCATTTACTTATGACCCATACTGTACACGATGCCTAAATCTAAATTCAATTGTATCCTCTCGTATATTTCGAAATGACATTATCCTTGGGTTAATTAATAACTATTGTCCATCTCTCGATTTGCATGTATATTAGAACAACAAGGAATTAAACCTCGAATACTAGTAGAATACTTTTCACTTCATAACGTAACAGTTAGTAGTACTAAATTAAGTTTTTATTAAAGTCATGTTCAAAAATATTAAAATAAATACTATTGTAGGCGCACACACAGCGCCATCTAGCCCCAACTAAGCAACTTGGCTTGTGTTATGGTAGCCAGAAAACGGGTGCATCCCATCGACCCCGGTGGTCCCGCCCCGGTAACGGGGCTGTTGGGAAAAATTGTTTCATCGACCCCGGTAGTGCCGACCCCGTCGTTTACCGGGGTAGATGGCACAAATCAAGTGTCATCTACCCCGGTGTGTTTTTAAATGAAAAGCGCTTTAAAACGTAGTAATGTTTAAAGCGGGGAGAATAGAGTATTATTGTGTGACCAAAAAATACGTTTTATAATTAAAAAAGGGATTCAACGTGAAAATGTCTTATTACCAGACCGATAATAACGTGAGCAAAGCTAACGTAATAATAAAAAAATCAAAATATTTTCAGTAGTTTGTCCATCACTCAATATTTATGACATATAAAAATAAATACTAAATAAATAAATATTGCAGGACATTCCACACATCGCCATCTAGCCCCAAGCTAAGTAACTAGACTTGTGTTATGGGTGCTAGACAACGGATATACTACTTATATACTTTTCTTTTGTAAATATATACTTAATATACATACAGACACCCAGACCACAGACAAATATCTAAGCATAAATACTTGTCTGTGGCGGGAATCGAACCCGCAACCCTATGTTTGTCAGTCCGGCATGGTGACCATTGTGCCAACTGGGTCGTCATCAACCAAAAGGCACTTAGACGAGTCAAGTTTGAAACGGTACCTAACGAACAAAATAAAATAGTCTATCCATAACTATCTTTCAACCAATAGAAAGCGATTCACAAATGCATTGTCCAGTGACGTCAGGCAGTCAGTCGCTTTAAAGCGATCAAAGTCGTGTGGTGTCTTAATGTGACTAGGTAAGTGAAGTGATTTAAATACTATTCTTATTAAATGTGAGATTTAAAATTTTGAACACGATTTTATTAGTTTCACCTGTATATTTGCTTGCTTGTATGTAACCGACTCTTTCAGGCTCGATTTTGCCCTACTTAGAACGATCAGATTTTATTCAAACTTTGCACACCTGTCAAAGACCGATGACAATTTAATGCAATTATTCGATTAAACAATCCGATTATCCTGATTAGTTTCGCCAAGATTCATCAATTTCTTTCCGTGTCCTTTGCATACGCATGCGCGCAGTTCCAGACTCAGGCGCAGAACAGACGATTGGAAACCGTAAATCCATTGGGATAGAGTCTATATCTGTATACGCCCGTGTCACATTTTGTATGAAACGGCGATGCGCGGGTACCGCTTGCGCACCGCTACAAATATAGACTGTATCACAATGTTCTTACTAAAAAGCGAAAAATAAACTCTTTAAAAACGAAAACACGATTTTATAGAAAATTCAACTAAAAAATGAAAATAAGTAATAGTTTAAAAAATAGAAAAAATAAATAAACTGAGAATAGTGTAAATTAGAAATAAATGTATATTATTGTAAAAAAAAAGCGTAGGTGCATAGTGTCAATAGTTATAAATGTTTTATTGACAGATATGAGTAAAAGGCTTATCATTTTAATAATATATTAAAAAGCACGCTTTTTTACAATAATAATACATTTATTTCTAATTTACACTATTCTCAATTCAAATTTATTAAATTTTTTATTCTATTTTTTAGTTTTTTTATTAAAGCGTGTTTTTATAGTTTTTTTAAACTATTATTTTATTATTAGTAGATGTGAGTGATTCTAAACATGTGTAGGAATTCTAAATTTTTGAGTTGCAGGATAAAAAATGGATGAAGAATTCCAAGTTGCTCTACCGGCCTACCATCTTTAACATTTATAATGAGTTATCCCATTTCAAACTAATAAATAATTTTCTAAATCGGTCCAGGTGTTTTCGAGTAATCGGCGAACATACCATAAAATATACATAATATTATAATATTATGCTTGTGTATGCGACGAATTGAGAACCTCCTCCTTTTTTGAAGTCGGTTAAAAACAGAGTTGGGCAATATGTAATCTAACTACTGATTACTAACTACGATTACTTTAAGTAGTTAGTAATCAAAATGTTTAACTACCTAAAATAATCGTAAAAAGTAGTTAAACAATTTGATTACTAAAAACAATTTGATTACTAACTAATAATTGTAGTTGCAATCACGATTACTTGATTACTTTTTTAACTACATTTACAATAATGTTGAGTATTAAAAAACCCGGCCAAGTGCGAGTCGGACTAGCACACGAAGGGTTCCGTACCATGTTGGGAGATCCACTTAACTTTTTTAATTTTTTTATACCTGTCTGTCTGTCTGTCCGTCCGCCCGTCTGGAACTGTCTGGAACTGTCTGTCAATGTCTGTCACTGTCTGGAATTGTCTGGCACTGTCTGTCACTGTCTGTGACTGTCTGACACTGTCTGGCACTATCTAGAACCGTCTAGATTTGTCTGGAACTGTCTGTCACTGTAGAGCACTGTCTGTCACTGTCTATTGGTTGAAAGATAGTTATGGATAGACTATTTTATTTTGTTCGTTAGGTACCGTTTCAAACTTGACTCGTCTAAGTGCCTATTGTTGTTTGATATGTCATAAATATTGAGCGATGGACGAACTACTGAAAATATTTTGATTTTTTATTATTACGTTAGCTTTGCTCACGTTGTTATCGGTCTGGTAATAAGACATTTTCACAATGCGTTGAATACCTTTTTTAATTATAAAACGTATTTTTTGGTCACACAATAATACTCTATTCTCCCCGCTTTAAACATTAGGTACTACGTTTTAAAGCGCTTTTCATTTAAAAACACACCGGGGTAGATGACACTTGATTTGTGCCATCTACCCCGGTAAACGACGGGGTCGGCACTACCGGGGTCGATGAAACAATTTTTCCCAAATTTAAAATTATATCCTTACTAGCATTCTCTTCTGAACATTAAATTTATTATTTTTATCAACTGATAGGATCTATAATTTAAATAATAATTAATTGTTTTGTTTTTTAATAAAACACTTCCTTTTTAAATATTTTAAATTGTACACGCAAAAAATATAGTTTTAGAAACAAACATTGTTAATAGACTATCTTTACTTACAACGATAAGTAGTATTCAAGACACTAAGGTTAAGTAAGTAACAAAGTTTTTATCACAATTTTACTCATTTTTTTTACATAACACTTCCAAATTATCAAAGTTATTTATTTAGTTATCTTTTCTTTGAAGATTCAGTTTTAAAATTCCCAAGCCTATTTTCTCTAACTTCATCAATCCTTTTCTTAACTTTACTGACTTTGTTCGCAGTTTCCTCAACTTTGTCATAAACATCATTAGCCGAACCAATATCCATATTGTTTATTTTATCAACATTTTCACGAACAATATCTCCAGCTAAACGTATATCAATCTGAGCATCTTCCACTGGAATCCTAGGAGTTGACTCTGTTAAATTATGTCGAAGATTTATTAGCTTCCCTCTTAAATTTGATATAGCTTCATTAAATGCATTGTCTTGTACTTTTCTAGTTCCATTCCTGAAGAAAAGTTTTTCAAGTGTTTCTTTCACTAGAATAGCGTCTCGACTTTGTGTTGTGTTTGCAGTAATGGCATTCATATCACCTTTTTTAAATATTAATCCTTTGATTTTAGATAAACGACTTTTCACACGGTTGTACATATTAGCGATAAAGCCTCTATCGCTTGGGATTTTATCATCACTCCAAATGTAAGCATGGATTCTGTGCATTTTGTCTTTGGCTGTATGTATCCATCCACCGATAAGTCCTCGTTCATGCTCCTCAGGCTTTGAGTCTCCTCCGAACACAATACTCTTGCTATAAGACCAGACATTCTTTACATCTTGCTTTACTCCATGCGTTGTGTTGGTCACAGTCTCAATAATTCCATCTATAACTCCACAATGACTTTCAGCTACTAGTAAAATAACTAGAAAACTTATTTTACTGACACTTTTCTTCATTTTCACTGAGTATACGATACGTTGTGATGTCTCGGTAAGATATGCGAGAGGTAGACATGAAGATCGTATTTAAATAAGTTTTATCAATTCACTCGAACCCAACGACCTGTGATTCATGTAGGTGAATTGATAACAAGTAAACAAAATTCATAAACTTTGATCGGAGTCGTTTACCTAATTTATTGCAGTAGTCAGAAATGATTATTTCATTTTAATACATATAGACGTGACTAATTAAGTTTGTATTTTTCTTTGAATTAAGAAGATTGTAAACTAAATCAAATCAATGACTAAGTCTAATTACTCGGGGTTAGATGGCGGGAATCGAACCTGCGACGCAGACGGACGTACCTCCGCGCTTCACAATGGTCGTCAAGGTACCTACTTTTATTTATGCCTAACCAACTATCTTCAAATCAAGTTTTATCGCAATAATTATAGTTTACTTATATAGTTTTCGCATGAAGAGCAAACAAACACACCTCAATTTTTACATTATAATATTTTTGTAGGACAATATCATTTATTTTTAAACATAGGTAGGACATGTATACCTAAATAAATAGAAATACATTGCCAGAACTAGACGGAAGTTAACCCCTTGTCCATTCACTGTCTGTATTCGAGACACGTACTTACACTGCTTTACTGAAACTGGTAAGTAGGTAACCCACGTTACTGAGTGTTGCCACTCGGATGCTCTCGTTTCGGACTAACATTCCAACGATAGAATTCGAAACTTTAGCGGATTCCTTGCGGAGTATCATTGTGATTCCGCAGTCGTGAGGTTTGTGAAATTGGTCGATTTTAGGCGTAAACACAAAACGCCTTTAGCGTTAAACTAAAATGTATTTTTAGAGGGTGAAATGGGGAGTTACATTTGTTTCCTTAAGACACGCGGGAGAAGTCATGGGCAGAAGATAGTTTGGTATAGTTTAAGGACGTAAATTCCTAGTAACTTAGTAAGTATATTTTGTTTTTATCTAAGGTACTTATATTTAATTACTTCCAAAATCTAAAGGCTCTTCGTTAGACTAACCCTATGAGCACTTTTCCTAGACAACCCTACGGATTAATTTAAATAATAAATCAATAAATGGCTGCACTAAGCTGCGACATAATACCTATCACTACTTGTACATTTATATTCTGTGCTATTACAAGGAAAATTAAAAGTCGAAGTAATATTGGTAAAATAAATAAATAAAATAAATAAATATTGCTGGACATTCCACACATCGCCATCTAGCCCCAAGCTAAGTAACTAGACTTGTGTTATGGGTGCTAGACAACAGATATACTACTTATATACTTTTCTTTTGTAAATATATACTTATAATACATAGAAACAACCGGACCACATACAAATATCTAAGCATAAATACATGTCTGAGACGTGGAATGTAACCCGCAACCCTGTGCTTGGCAGTCCGGCATGGTGACCATTATGCCAACTGGGTGGGTAAGAAGTAGGAATGTAGCTATACCTAACCTTTTACTTTCAACTTCGTGGTAGTGATAGATAGCAAAGTGTTTCTTAGTACAGTGAGTCAGATGATATCATAGTTAAAAAAAAATTAAAAGAAAATGCAATCACGATGAAAACTAACCATCGATTCACATCGTTGTTGATAATATTCAGGAAAATAAAGGGCAACATAGACACAACCTATGTTCTACGACTTTGAAAAGTATTAGATTTTTTCTAAAATGATTTTTTAAATACTTAGCTGCTTACCTAGTTTATGAAATAAGTAAAATTCTAAGATTCATAACCCCCCGATGTAAGTAACAACTGATTTTCGGGTAAACAAGAACAAACTCCAAAACATATATTTTATACTAATTTTTTTATACGAATATTCAAAATCTGAACAAAAGTTGTTTGTCAAGATGTTAATAAGCCCTTTAACTGGTTTTTCAAATAATTTCCAATAACCCTATATTCCTAACTACCCAAGGTACTTACAGATAAGCAATAATGATAACCACATCACATCATGTTCCGAAAAATTCAATTTCTTTCGCTAGACCTGTTATACTCGTAGCCGTGTATCGGCCAATCAAAAATAAACCTTCTACGCACAGGTTGAAGGTGTGAAATACCTGAGTGGCTATTAGTTATGAAAATAATGTAGTAAAAGCATTTACTATCAATATGATATCAAGGTGTTATTAAGAGCTCGTATGGGATTCTACTCGTGTTGTTTCTTGCTTGGTTACTGTGTCCATTGATAGGTAGGAAGGTGCCTGAGGTAAATAAAATGGACATTTTACCCGAAAAAAATATAAACCCTCCAGGAATGACCCTTCAAATAAGGCTTGTGAAGTCATCGGCTGTTTTCGTACGACGATTCAAATTAATGAAATAAAATTCATATTTTCTATTAGCTCCCTAATTAACGTTTTTCGAAAAAAAAAAAAAAAAGGTTTAATACACATTTGTCAAAATCTTACTAGAAACTGTCAAGGAGCCAATTTTAATACATCTTTATACTAAACTATAATTATAAAGAGGGAAGACTCTATTGTTTTTTGTTTGTACCGAATGGGCTTCGAAACTGGACCGATTTAGATTAAACTTGGTATAAAGATACATTGAGTCATTGGGAGTAACTTAAGCTACTTTTATCCCGATATTCCATCGGGAGTTACGCGGGTGAAACCACAAAGCTCTGCTAGTGCCTAATATTTTGTATGTTGAATTTCATTTAGATAGCCTTAGTATAAGAATTTTCAAATATAATATTTCCAAAAAAATCTCCTCAAGCAACGAGCACGTATTTCCATTAAATATTCCGAACGCAGCCCCGATCCTCCTAACCCATATTGTCAATATCCGAACCTCTCCAGACCAGCACGCTTACACCAAATTATGATGATACCATTAAGGAGGTTATTAAATAAAGGAGGTCCGATTGAGGAGTATCGTATACCGCATACTGATTGTGTCTAGTAACTTATGACGATTAAGGGGTTTTGGGCATCTTTGTTAGAAATTAATTTTCTATTCTATACTAGCTACGTTCCACGGTTTCACCCGAATTTGGGATTGTGATAAAAAGTATTCTATGTCCTTCTCCAAGGTCCTTTCAATACCTATAACAATATTTATCGAAATTCGTTTAGCGGTTTAGGCTTAAAAGCGTAACCGAAAGACACAACGTTATTATTACAAGCTAAGCTGCGATTTCACCCGCGTAAGTCTTGATCCCACAGAAATATCGGGATCAAAACTATGATGTCCACCTCCAGCCCCTAAATTGCCACGATTTTCATC
Organism: Idaea aversata; assembly: GCA_907269075.1. Classification (NCBI taxonomy): domain Eukaryota; kingdom Metazoa; phylum Arthropoda; class Insecta; order Lepidoptera; family Geometridae; genus Idaea; species Idaea aversata. Next base: position 14,997,454 of record OU026087.1, read on the forward strand.
CAAATCTGTCCAGTCGTTAAGAGTTGTTAGGACTACTTTGCTCAACGAGGATAAAACTTCATACAAACAGAATATTAATCTAAAAACTAGAAATTCGTTTCAAAATTCAGTTTATCTAGTATCTCTTTGTGCACAAGTTTATTATTTCACTAATTTAAGATAATTCAGTTTGTTATTATGTGTGGGTTAGTTTTGAACGTGTTGTTTGTTTTTTAATAGAGTTAAATCCGACTACGGTAAAGGGAATTTACCTCTACGGAAAAATATTATATTTTTCAGTCATTGTTTTCTCTCAGCTTTGTGATTTATTACTAACTAGCCCCGCAGTTTCACCCGCGTAAGTCCCGATCCCGTTTATAAGGGTAAACAGTAGCCTATTTGGTAACCCAGGTCTCCAGCTATCTACATACAGAATTTCATCGCAATCGGCCTTTCACATTTATAATATTATGCATGCATTAGTGAGAGAGATTGGCCGTCGCCTCCGGGACAGGGGGTTTGATCCGCGTTCCGAGGCATTCCTGGTGCAAAGGCTGTCGATAGCGGTTCAGCGGGGTAACGCTGCTTGCATATTGTCTAGCTTTGAACCGGGAACGCTGGGGAGGGGTTTGTTCGATTAGGTTTAGTTTTAATTTTTTATTTTGATATTGTTTGAAAAAGTTTATAATATTAGTAGGTTTTTTTTAAGTAGAACAAATATATAAGTAACACATGTATTGTATGCAGTGTTCTAAATAAATTTTAAATCTTATTTTCATTTGATCGAGCTCCAGGTATTATCTAGGCACGGGCAGAATTAATTACTTAGCAGCTCTTTAGGTAACGGACCTCAATTAATCTGCACGAAATCTCACGTCTAGAAGGTAGCTAAGTCGGGTCTAAGTTTCGTATAAGTTAGCCTTGATGCGGCTGTAATTAACAACGTATAACTTGTATCCAATGCTTCATAAGTTAGCGGTGACTAGACTAGACAGGTGCACCTGACTGTGGGATACCTAATATGTCGCATACATCGGCATCGCATTATTAGGTTTAGTGTACGTTGTCATTGTGTATTTCATGTCATGCTTTAGTTTAAAGTCATTCAACTTAGGCGGAAGTGGTGTCTTTGAATCAGTTTTTGGGTATAAACCGCTAAAATCCATAGAATGATATTCCTACTGTCGTTATGGCTTTGTATTGTCATACACTTCGAAACACGATTAGAGTATTTTGCCTCGATAGAAAAAATCGTGAAAATCGTAAGAAATGGTCATTTCTTTTTAATTTTTAAATTTTACGGCGATTGTAAAGAAAAAAACAAGTACAAAATTTAAATTTTCATAAACTTTACATCAAATCCCATAAGGTAGTACAGATGGTATTTCATTAAAATTGATGTTAGTCTTTTAATCACATAAATCGTGGCGGATAGGGCTAGAGTCATTGGGGTTTTCAGGTCCTACTTCACCAGTTCAGTTTGAGTTAAAACATTCAAATAATAGCAATTGTAAAACTCTACAGTGGGTCTATTAGTTGTCGATTGTAGGGCCTTACATCCACATAAAATCAACAAACTTTTATAATAATATGTATAGGTAGGTAATAATAATCACTACATAGTATAAAACAAAGTCGTATTCTCTGTCCCTATATCCTTTTGTATGCTTAAGGCTTAAATCTTAAAAACTACGCAACATATTTTGATGCGGTTTTTTTAATAGATAGAGTGATTCAAGAGGAAGGTTTATATGTATAATACAAGCATAATACAGCCGTGCGAAGCCGGGGCAGGTTGCTAGTTAGTCATAATAAACAACATAAATCTATAAACTTATAATAAGGAGAAATCCTCCTCACGAAATATCTGATACTACAAGACTCTGAAACCTCGCATGCCCATTTGGAACGAGAACTTAAAAAGATTTTTTGGTAATTCTACCTGTAAAGGGCTGATAAAGTACGTAGCTTAAAGTAACTATTATGTATTCTGTATTTGTAGGAAATCAATATAACAATGACGCGAGTAGATACCTACCTACCATACCTTGCTACCTAACTAATACGTAGCTAAGTACGCTACCTAAGTATTACGTTAAACTGACTGCAATTCACCACAAGATAAAAAGTTTAAAATGAGAGGGTTGAAGTTGTGAATAATAGTGTGGAGGAAAATGAACTAAGCTTGTAAGCACGAGTCTGTAGATTTGGTGTTGTGGTTCCGTATTTATATAATAAATAAATAGAGGTAGATAATAAATATATGTTGACACCTATGTGTCAACATATATTTATTATCTATCTCTACTTTTATGTATTTACTATCTTCAACGCACTCTATAGTGCGTTGAAGATAGTAAATACATAAAAGTAATATAAAATAAAAATCAATAAAACATAGGTAATACACAAACAACACAAATTAATACAGTGAATAATATATTGTTTGACACTAATTTAATATCAAGTTACAAAAACATCAAACAAGTTTCAGTTGAGTCCATGGTACTTATCATTTTAGAATATTATCTTACTACATTTATTTTGAAATTCTAGGTACGTTTAATCGTACTTGGTTCTGACCGTGGTGTTGCCCTCCATTTCACTATCTTTGGTGTGGAATATAGAAAAATTCTTAGGGGATAAATACTCCATAGATTTATAGATAAGTTATCTTTATTTTATATTTTCAAATGTTTTTTTTTTATTATAGGTTCTTACCTAATGGGGTAAGCGGAACCCTACAATTGTAAAACAAAGTGTAAGTGAAACACTCCGCCCGCCCAACCACGCCGCGCCGAACGCCCGCCCGCCCCCGTGTTGACCGGAAGCAATTTCCGTGTTTAACAAGCTCGGCCAGTTTCAGACGTTTTTTAAAACAACCACTTTGTTAAACTACCCACGACATCGGCGAACAAATTCTATCGTATATTTTCTAAACTGAAAATTGCTTTAAAATTAGAATTTTGCGTTTATCATGAAATGAAGAAAATAAACGACGCGCGGTTTCACCCGTGTAAATCGAGATCCTGTAGAAATATCGGGATAAAAATTAAACTATGTGTTATTCCAGGATTCCATTCCAGATTTGGTAATTTTTGCGTGAAGGAGTAACAAACATAAACATAAACACACAAACTTTCACAATTATAATATTAGCAGGATACAAGGACTAGCTAGGCCCCGCGGATTCACCCGTGTTAGTCCCGGTCCCGTGGGAATATCGTGATAAAAGTAACCTATAATAATATGTTAATCCAGATTATCCTGTCTATATACAGAGTTTCAACACAAATTAGTGTTTGCGTGAAGAAGTAACAAACATACAAAATTACAAACACACACAAACTTTTACATTTATAATATTAGTAGAACAATATTAGTAGAGTCTCCTCGCGACCATGACTATTGTAACATAGTCGAAACGTCGAGGTAAGAGAAATAAAAAACAAAAAATACGCGATTAAGACCCGGGAAAATAATTACTATGAATACAAATCGTGTGAGTTTAAAAAGTTTATTAGTAGAACAAGACTATTTGTAGGAAATTGGTACCTAAATCGTTGTAAATCTATAACCAGAAAAACCTAAAAAAACAAATCAAACTATTGACTTATTTATTGAGCTACGATCCAATTTCGATAAACAAATAGATTATTGTTAGATAATATCATAAACCGTTTATCTTTAGGATAAACGAAAGGACCGCACTAAAAACAAAACAGTAAGGCAGTAAGGCCCTTGTCATAACTTATTATTTACTTCCACATAATGTATATACCTACTCAATATGTACTAGCGGCGCTCCGCGGTTTCACCTGCGTAACTCCCGATCCCGTGGTAAAATCGAAATATAAAATAGCCTATAGTCTTCCTCGACAAATGGACTCATCATCATCATCATCCGAGCGATGTTCCCGGTTGCATCCCTCTCGGGAGCCCGGGGTCCGCTTTCCTACTTTTACGCCTCCACTTCGCACGATCTTCGGCATCCTGGTTAGTAAGGCCATTTGCACGCATATCACCCTTTACGACGTCAAGCCAGCACTTCTCGACAAATGGACTATCCAACACAAAAATAATTATTCAATTCGAACCAATAGTTTCTGAGATTAGCGCGTTCAAACAAACAAACTCTTCAGCTTTATAATATTAGTATATATAGTATAGATTTCTGTCACTAACTCCCGGATATATTCGTAATAAAAATATATTAGGGTAAAAATAAGGAATATATTGGTATGACGCATTTTTGTTTATGATTATTGGCAGTCTCCTAATAAGGTAACTGCAGGTAATTAGGGCTACTAAAAGGTTTAAAAACCTTGATAATACCTAGTGACAAAATAACAAGAAAATAAGCAAAAGAATTTGTTTTTCAGATTCACAAAAAAGCATTTATCTAATGACCTGTTTTAAAGTAGTTTTCCATATTTTTATGAATTATTTGGTTTTTAATTAAGGCAGGTGGCCCTTTTTATTACCACGCTTTTATTAGTTTACATGTAGGTATGTAACCGACTCTTTTGGGCTCGATTTTGCCCTACTTATTTAGTAGAAAGATATCAAGTCATTGTGTGTTTCTGTTAAAATAAAAAAATATATAATATAGGTACGCGACGAATTGAGAACCTCCTCCTTTTTTGAAGTCGGTTAAAAATAAATCAAAAACTCACAAACACTAATACCAACAATAAAACTAATAAAACAAAATAAAAAAGAAAACGAGAACGTCAGTAAAAACAGAACAAACTCAATCCGGCTGTTAGCTTTGATTTTCTTTACGATATAACGGAGACCGGGCGCGGGGGTTCTTCATAACGCAAATAAGATCACATCTTTACGAGAGCTGGGGAACATGGGCGTATCTAGGGGTAGGGGCAAGAGTGGACCCAACTAAACAGGGTGAATTTTTATGTGGGCCTTCAGGACTACATCCTATATTTTTATACCAATAGATAGTCTTCCTGATAGAGATCAATTCTTAGAAACTAACATAGTATGCCCTGAAGGCCAATTCTCGTAAAGAAATTCGTTCAAATTACATTTCAATATCATTTCGATTGCATTTCAATCATAAATTATACCCTCAAAGTTAGCTTTTTGTAAAAAAAAACTGAGTTTAAGTGTATCTTTTGCAATCGAAATGCAATCGGGATGATATTGAAATGTAATTTAAACAATGTTATTTACGAGAATTGGTCTTCTGAAGACCCACCTACCTACACTCCCTAAAAACTCGCAATTTTTGACGAAATAAGGCTGGTGTTTGACAGATTTACACATTACCCAAGTATTTGTAGAGTAACGAAAATACAGCAGTATTTTCGTTACTCTACAATTGCCACACTTACAATTCAACAACAACAAATCGGGAAACCGTCTTTTTTATTAACCCCCCAAAGCCACCCCCGATGTGCTAGTAAATCTACCACTGTTGTATTTCGTCTCGAAAACCAGATTCGGTGGGGTATGGATACTATAATATACCTTTTTATCCACTACAAGAGCTTCTACTGTGCTTAATTTAATGTATTCGGAGTTTAATACATTTTTGAAATCTATTATTACTTACTACAATAAAGTCTTCAGAAATTTCAGTGCTTAGTTTAATTTATATTTTTTTAAAACTATTGTTGAAACATTCTATTCTTTATGAGATTTCTATTGAATTCGCCGCGGGCGGGCTGGTCAACCAGCCAATTGCCCCCATGAAGAAAGTCCTTAGTCCGCCACATCCCAGCATCGCGATATAAGGGCTAATAAAATAAATTGGTATTTCCCGCCGCTACTGGACGCTTTATCCTGTTCTTGGTGTTTAGCTACTAGAATATTTCGAATTTCCTAACGCTTTCCTCGAATCTCATTTAATAAACAAGCTTATAATAATACTTTTTCTAATAACAACTAATCTAGATATCTATAATGAATACGTATTTAATTTTGATTTTCTAAGTAAGTAGATAGGTAGGGAAAATAATTGCTTATTTATACTCGAAATTAATTAAACTATTTAATTGAGTAGGACTAGACGCAGAGGGCCATAACTAGAGTTGCCTACTAGATACTTACTTTTGAAGAAAAATAATGATATCTTTCATTAAAACAATTTAACAGAACCAATAACCAAACCACGTTGTAGTGATTTTGCATTTTTTTTTTAATTTTATTTCAAAGTGTATCTGAAGTGGTTATTTACCTAAGTAAGGTTCAAAAGGGTTGTTTCGTAACGTACGTTACGAAACAACCCCGTACGTAACCCCCGTTACGTAACATAAATATTGCCTGAATTTACCAGAGAGTCGATCAGTTCTCAGCAGGTGGTTTGTTTGCAATTTTAAAAAGAAAATTGATGGAAGCCTAGTAGCTTTGATCGCGCGAGTTGCGAGGAGCCCTTGACGACGAAAGCCTTGGGGCACGGCTATGCCGAAGATACATCGCAAATAGTACATAGATGACCCTGGTAAACAAATGTATGGAAATAGCACGCGGCACACACATATTGAAAGACCAGCTGTGCCCCGCGGTTTCACCCGCGTAATCCCGATCCCGTGGGAATATCAAAATAAAAAGTAGCCCATGTTACTGCCAACGAATCAATGTGTCCTCATTCCAAGTTTCATCAAAATCGGTCGAGTAGGTACCTACTTGATAAATTTCAAATTTCAAATTTCAAATTTCTTTATTTCTTTCAATGCTTATGTATTTACATACACATGATCACTTGAAATAGTCTTAAAAACTAAGTTAGGATGTGTGCCTTCGGAACGCGCCCACCAATGAGAAGAAGACACAAGAAACTCATGGGGTTTTTTTTTTTATGTGATCACGCTCACAAAGGTCAATATTACAAATATTTGAAGGTATTATTTGAAATGGAGCAATTAAAGTCACATCCATGGATTCTTATCATTAAGGTACGAAGAGGTATCATAGTATGCCTTACCGCACAATTTATGCTTTATAAAAGTTTTGAATTTGTTAATGGACATGTCATATACATCTTTAGGTAATTTATTGTAATAGAGCACACATGTACTATTAAACGACCTGCTTATTTTCCGGAGCCTACTACCGGGCAAGGTCAGCTCATCCCTGTTTCTTAAGTTGAAATTATGAATATCGCTATTTTTGCGAAAAATATCAGGATTTTTGTGAACGTAGAGCAAGTTTTCGTAAATATATTGTGAATAGAGCGTTAATATATTGATCTCTTTAAATTTTTCTCTAAGTGATTCCCTGGGGCCCATCTTATAGATAGCTCGGACAGCTCTTTTTTGTAATATAAAAATAGCATCAATATCTGCAGCACACCCCCACAGCAGGATGCCATACGACATGACACTGTGGAAGTAGCTGAAATAGACTAGACGAGCAGTCTCAATGTCCGTGTATTCGCGAATTTTCTTAACGGCGTAAGCGGCAGAACTAAGTCTATTGGACAATGCTTCCACATGCGGGCCCCACTGAAGCTTAGCATCTAAAGTTATACCTAGAAAGACAGCCTTACTGACTAATTCAACTTCCTCATCATTAATCTTTACAACAGTTTTTACTTGTTTTACATTTGGAAGTGTGAATCGAATTAATTTAGTTTTGGATCCATTCAGTAATAAATTATTGGAGTTGAACCAATCAACTATTCTAGAGAGAGCATTGTTCACATCGTCAACGTTGGACTGACGCCTTTTAACCTTGAACACCAAGGAGGTGTCATCTGCAAACAACACTATCCCATGGTTGTCCCTTACAAGGTAAGGTAAGTCATTTATATAAACTAAGAACAAGAAAGGTCCTAATATGGATCCTTGAGGAACCCCCATTACTATCGCAGATCCGGGAGATCGTTTTCCGTTAACATCGACACACTGGACCCTACCACTCAGATAAGAAGAGATAAGATCCAGGGCGCCGTTCCTAATACCGTAGTGGTGTAGTTTCATGATCAATGTTTTATGTTGAACGCAATCAAATGCCTTGGATAAGTCACAAAATATGCCATACGCATCATGCGACTCCTCCCAAGCATCAAATATATTTTTAATTAACGCTATCCCCGCATCAGTGGTCGAGCGCCCCTTACTAAAACCGAACTGTTTACTATGTAAAATATTATTATCATGAAAATGTTTAAGTAGTTGATTTAAAATAAGTTTTTCAAAAATTTTACTTAACGTGGGTAGCACTGATATTGGTCTAAAATTGGAGGGGTCTGAGGTACTACCAGATTTAAACAGTGGAACTACTTTACTCAATTTCATTAAATCAGGAAACACACCACAATCTATACATCTATTAAATACAATGACAAGTTCCGGTATAATGAGTTCAATAATTGATTTAACAATCGGAACGGAGATCCCCCATAGATCTTTAGTTTTCTTAAGATTTATTTGCTTAAGCACTACAATAATGTCATGATTTGTAACATATTGGAATTGAAATATTTTATTACAATTTGGTACATTGGTTTTTATTAAACTTTCCGCAAGGGGGGTAGAAGATTTTAAAGCCTTCGTCAAAGTAATAGCCACATTACTGAAAAAGTTTTCAAACTCATTTGCGATGTCTTGATTATTATTAGTTATAGTTCCATTAATACTTAATTTAAACTCGGTGTCTTTGGCTGCGACTCTCCCTGTTTCAGCATTAATTACTTTCCACGTAGCTTTAATTTTATCAACACTAGTGTTTATCACAGATTTAATGGAGAGAGATTTAGCCAATATACATACCTTTTTAAATATCTTTGAATAGTTTTTAACGAAAGCTCCAAACTCCTCTGATGTATTAATCTGTCTTTCCGCGTATAACTCATACAGTCTTTGTCTGCTTCGATGAATACCAACCGTTGCCCAGTCACTAAATTCGCGTTTGTCGGAGACCACTTGACTATGGTTCTGGGCGTAAAGATAGACTGAAATTGGGCATTAAGAATCGAAAAGAAGTTATTGTACAATACATTTGGATTTGTATCACAAGGCAAAAATGGTAAAACGTTGGCCAAACCCAATTTAAGTCCCTCCAGACGAGCAGCAGTCACCGGTACATACGTAATTTTCCTTTTTGATATTGGTTTTATAACAATTGCAAATTTGACAAACTGACCACTATGGTCCGATTCCAATTTCTCAATAATAGATTTGCTAATCGTGGTTATATTATCAGTAACATAAATATTATCAATACATGTCGCAGTAGTGTCAGTGTAGTGTCAGATATAGATTATTATAGATAGAAATGGATTACGAATTTTTAACAATGTGATCTAACGCTTATACTCGTATCATCCCCCCTTGCACAAATAAATTTTTACAAATCAATTTATAATACCTGCACTCCGCGGTTTCACCCGCGTAAGTTCAGATCCCGTGGGAATAAATAAATAAATAAATATTGCAGGACATTTCACACATCGCCATCTATAGCCCCAAACTAAGTAACTAGACTTGTGTTATGGGTGCTAGACAAAGGATATACTACTTATATTATAAGTAGTATATCCGTTGTCTAGCACTATACTTTTTCTTTTTTTTAATATAGGGATAAAAAGTAGCCTACCTCGATAAATGGACTATCTAACACAAAAATATTTTTTCAATTCGAACCAGTCGTTCCTAAGATTAGCGCGTTCAAACAAACAAACTCTTCAGCTTTATAATATTAGTATACTTAGATGCATCACTGCGATACATCAATGAAGTTCTTCTACATATATTTTATGCTCTAGCGATTGGTCAACTCAAAGTTACCGTACCCCGTCTCGCTCGCGCCCCCGGCCCCGTGCTGCTTCGTATCTACAAACTTGTGAGATGTCGATGTGCAAAGCATCTTCGTCCGTACGCCCTGTGAGATCTACGGTCGTTGTCGCGACTTCTGACCAAACAATTTAAAGTATTCGGGCGAAGACGAATACCCTTCGGAATGTTTTACTAATACTTCGAGGTGGAAATCAAAATATACCTGCATATCTGTAATGGAAGTATTAATATTAAGTTTTTAGTTCCGAGCCTAGTGCTAAAACAAAAAATGCAATGAGCACCGCCCCCCGCCCACTTGAAGAGGCATGCAATGGGGACAAGCAAAAGTTAGTATTAGTGACACCATTCATAAACCACGACACGTGTTTCGCGTCTACACGACGCATCATCAGGATTGGACTCCGACCGCGCTATAAGGGCGACAAACGTTAGATACGACGTCGCTCTCCGAGATGTTGCCTCGCTGAACGCTGGAACAAGAGTGAGTCAACGACGCCGCTCCTTCCCTATTTATGCACTGTCGACGCCACGCCCACTACCTCGCCCCACTATTGATCTGAGTAGTGGAGATGGAACTATGTTTGTTTGTTCGTTCAGTTTATGAATGGTGTCACTAATAAATACTAATACTAACTTTTGCTCGTGCCCATTGCATGCCTCTTCAAGTGGGCGGGAGGGCGGTGCTCATTGCATTTTGTGTTTTGGCACTAGGCTCGGAACTAAAAACTAAATATTAATACTTCCATTACAGATATTATGGAGTTCCGAAAAGTAACGCCGGATTCAATCAACTATACCTGCATACTTTTCCTCCTGTCACCTCCAGTGAGACGTAACAACTCAGTTCTAGCAACATACATCCCTACACAGCAACCCTTAACCATAGCATAAGTGAACGGCGCGCACCGTAAGTGCTCAACTCGAGTCAGTTGGCTTGATTTACGATCGCGATTGAAGTCACATTTTATTCAGGTTTTCAAGACGCTTTGAGAGTTTTGCAGATATTATGGAGCTGAATGGTTTATGTAGAAAAGAGTAGGTAAGTACCTACATATTATAGCGACTAACCTACCTATCTAGGTAGTCTATTTGGAAAGAAGATCGTGTGTGTAGTCGTGGTAGGTAGGTAGGTATATGAGGATGCTACTATTATACTGCTTATTATTTACCTTTATTTGTATGGAAGGCAACACTATATAGCGCGACTGCACTTTGATTATTTGAACTATTGACATGAGAATGATTGAAACTTAACCTGAAACCAGGGATATGGTCATTGGTGTACGGTGGTCCGTCATGAGTTTTTCATTTAACAAACGCTGAAACCACGTTTGCGTTAACGTGTTATACGTAACTAGCTCATAACTCCGACTTTATTCGCGTAGGATACTATACAAAAACAAATTAATACCTATTTATAAATGTAAGTAATTAATAATTATAGTTGTAAAAACATTTAAATTAGCTTTTTGCTGGTATTGAAAGTTACTACCTATTCCTATTTGTCATGATCTGTTACATTTCTAAATGAATATACCTACCTAGGTAGGTAGGTACTTATAGGTTGTTGTATAAATAAAGAACTTCACACTAACCTGCGCTCGCGCGACGACCGACGGAGACGCTCACAGGCCCATCACAGGCATTGAGATTCACAGGCCATGTTTTTTTCTGCCGGCCCGGCCGGCGAGAATGATCCGGGGGAAATCCACTTGGTTTTGGGTCCTGGAGTCCTACTCACACAACGCGCAAGGTCCTTAAGTCACCCTCGAACGTTTGGACTAACTATCACACACAATTCGTAACACACTCCCGTTAAAAGAAACGAAAAATAGCGCGAGACCGGTCGTCGATGACGCCATTGCACATTGCACACCGAGATTTTTCATATTTCGAATGAAAAAGTTTTACTTGCTTGCTACTAGTAGTAGGAAATCATCAGCAATGATTCGGCCGGAAGTGGAAGTCCTAATATATATTCGTATTGAACATGGATCGATATCTCATTACCAATTGCATCCAAAAAATAGAAGGAAAATGGGGAAATGCTTTTAACTCCAGGAATTGGGGCAACCAAGATCCCGAAAAAGTATTATGCTAATAATAAGTACTCAACTTGACTTCCGCGGTACAGAAAATTTTTGAGCTGTGCCACAGAATATATAATTGCGTAGATAAATCAGCCAGTCAGCCTATCAAGACTGAATTTAAATTATTAGTTATCGGTAATTAAGGCCCTTTCATTTTTTAATAAAGTAAGAAGGATTAGAACTTGAATAAGCCTTTATAAGACTCAAGAAAGACCAATATTTCTGATTAATACAAGCCTCAAGCAGTAATACTTCCAATCATTTAACAATCGAAAATCAATCTTATTTCATGGCATTGAAGTGCAAATTACGGTGCTATGTTTAATGTTGGTACAGAAAAGTTTTTCGTAATGAAAAATGTAAGTTAGCGGCGAGTTACAAGTTGAGGGTACTTAGCGAAGTATCGCATGTTGAATGACAAATGACCAGTCTCAGACCTCTACTGATCCTTTGCGAACTTTCAGGAAGTTTACAGCGAAAAAAGTATCAAAGTTTTGGACGGAAGTGTGATAATTTTTATGAAAGGTAGGAAAAAGTGTGGAAATGGTGGCTTCGTGACTCTACTCTAGGCTTTAGGTACCTACTTAAGTTCGTTTGCGTTTCTCCAGACAGAAAAGGTATTACCTAGTTGAATTTAGTAATTCTGTACGACATAAAATTAGATCTCCAGCTTCTGTTTATGTTGTGATAGTTATGATATTTGTTTAATTTTAGTTCTTTGGAATATTCAGTTCAAGATACAGTGGCCTGAAAAGCGTTTATCAGCTTATCACTACATAGTATAAAACAAAGTCGCTTTCTCTGTCCATATGTATGCTTAAATCTTTAAAACTACGCAACGGATTTTGATGCGGTTTTTTTAAATAGATAAAGTGATTCAAGAGGAAGGTTTATATGTATAATCATGCATAATATAGCTGTGCGAAGCCGGGGCGGGTCGCTAGTAGAAAATAAGAAAGGTCTGCCGGTAGGCTAGATCTTACACTATAGTAAAGAGTTAAATTAGCTACATACAATTTTTCACGAACTCCACTGCGTCTGCGTTCCTGATAGCCTCTAACTTCTACGCAGAAAAGCTTATATACTTACCATGGTTTATTCAAACCTAATTAAGTGTATTAAATCGCATGACTGGTGGGTTCCGTAGCTCCAGTCACGGATAGGTATTGTTCAATACTTCCATTAGCCAAGACAACGGATCCCTAATTAATGGTTCTCAGATTATGACTCTGCAGATATTCTAAGGAGTTTCAATATCTAGTTAGGGCTCTCGCAGACCACGGACTTTCGTTCGGTCGACAGTGAACAATTTTTTTTAAGGGGTAATAACATTTGAGTAATATGAGGCGCCAAAGTAACTATGAGGTCGAGGATGTAGAATGCTCGCCTAGAGCCCTAGATAATATGATGGAAAGCGACGAGTCACTTGGCACTATGACTTTGTCCGGGACAAGTGGTGTTAGAAGCCGCCGGCCCAGGCCTACCATCGCTTGATTGTCTGTTCCTTTAGCGCTAGTCGGGGGTCACGTGTAGGACATAAATGGCTAAATCCTACGGACGCGTACAAACCTGAAAAATGGCTCTGGCAGTTTTTTCAGCAATCTGTATGAATTGATAATAGTGTTTAATACAAACAACAAATGCCTTATAACAAAAAAGCCCGCGATAAAAGCTATGCAATAGCAATAGCTTCAAAAAATTGCAATACTATCAATACACATCTCTATTGATATATAATTCGGAAAGATGTTTTTATTTCTGACATTACAAAAAAACGTAATAAGACTTTACAAGATTTTTATGATTAAGGATTGCATAAAATTTGTTGTTTGTATACTTTGAGAAAGGTGGCCGCGCAACTAAAAATCTGGCAGACGTTTACTAATACCAGAATGTTGCAACCCCACTGGCTTTGTACGACTTGTGCATAAAGCCAGTGTCAAAATAAATTCAAAGGACAGTCTATGAAAATAGTAAACTTTATTATAATGATATGTTACTTTGAACAATAATTAACCTAGTATTACAATACATTTTTCAATCTACTTTAAATACATACTAGCAGCACTCCGCGGTTTCACCCGCGTAACTCCTGATCCCGTGGGAATATCGGGATAAAAAGTTGAATATGTACTCCCAATGAATCAATGTATCTTTATACCATGTTTCATCTAAATAGGTCTAGTAGTTTCGGAACATATTCAATTCAAACAAACAATCAAATCTTCGATCTTTATAATATTAGAAAGTAATATACGTATATAACATATAAATGCAACAGTTAAAACTTATTTAAATGCTATCTATTTTTGTTATAATAAAAAGGTAAAGTTTGAATGTATAACAATCATATTTTTTATGCTTAAACTTAACAAGAGAGCTTAATAAATAAAGTTTCTACTTATATTAGCAAGGTAACTTAGGTTTTCAACATAAGCAGGTACATAATTAAGTAGTTATTATGCAGTCAGAAGACTTTATCATTATGCAGTAAGAAGACTTAATCACTATGAAGTCTGAAGACTAAATCATTATGTGTTTAGTAGATAACATAATTATTTATGTAGCCATAAGATTACATTATTGTGCAGTCAGAAGACTACATCATGGTGTAGTCAGAAGATAAAATGTTTATGCAGATAGAAGACAGATATGTGCAGATAAATTATTATGCAGCCAGAATACTACAACATGGTGTGGTCAGAAGACTGCATCATGGTGTAGTCAGAAGACTACATCATGGTGTAGTCAGAAGATAAAATGTTTATGCAGATAGAAGACTAAATTATTATGCAACCAGAATACTACAACATGGTGTGGTCAGAAGACTACATCATTGTGCAGTCAGAAGACTACATCATGGTGTAGTTAGAATATAACATCATTATGCAGTCAGAAGATTCATTATTATGCAGTCAGAAGAATACATCATTGTGTATCTAAGTTAAAAACATTGTCCTTTCTAACATAATTCAACAGAAGCTTAATTTTTCTGTAATACTCAAATAAAAAATAAGTACAACACATAGTTAAAAACGTGGAATGATTAAATGGCACATTATATTAATAACTATAAGCGTATCATAAACAATATTTCTAAATTTATCTAAATATTTAACTAATGGAAGGGGAGCGGATGGAACAATGGTTAAAATTTTCTAAAAGTTGTAGTACAAACTCTTTCGGATTACATTACCCTTGCTGTTGGGGAATAATATATTCGTTATTTTTTTGACTAGTTCCGAATCTTTCGATACATTTACAACCACCATAGTTTCTGGTAAAGAGAATGCGGACCAGAAAGATGATAAGTAATAGATGTAGAATGATAACTTTAAACTTTATATCATTACAAAATTGATTTTTAGACATCTTTCAGTTATTTTTATCCATTAGTGGTGTTTTTATCTATCGAAGCATAATGTAACTAGTCCATTTTTAGGGTTTGTTTCTTCCCTTAGGTACTTCAGCAATATGTATTGAATGACACCAAATTTGACAATCTATAGTTCGTCTTTCTTCTTCAAAGCGAGGTCATCGTGCTGGAACCACGTGGCATAAACCTTGACCGGGTCCGGCGAGGAATGGCGATGAAACGACACGGGACGGTCCAGAGATACTACCTCGCGAGGGTAGTCTTGTGGGCGGGCCTAGGGGGAAACGAGGAAATTAGATACGAGTGAAATGGATCAGAACAGAAATCACTAGAATCGCCAGAAATCAATTCTAACCTAATCTACTTTTCTGGCGAATAAGTGGGTTAGATTAGGGCCTAACACGAACTAAAGCAGGTTAGAACCTACCTAAGATATGAGCAAGCGCAGCGAACGCTTATTTATAAGGTTAGAACGTACTTTGACTTAAAAAATACTTTCAAGAATCTCCAAAATTTAACACCGCGGCGAGATTTGAACTTGCGACCTTCTGCTTACCACTTCATCTCGTTTTGCTGAATTTTGGAGATGCATTTTTTTTTGCAAAGTTTTCCAGAAATGCCGAATGCTGGCTGACGCATTTAAAATAACAAAATCTATACATATTATGATACATATAATGGTAACGTGAATGCTCACCTGATGGAAGAGCGGCGAGTGTGTGAGGGAGGCGCGCAGGCGATGCGTGGCGCACGCGCCGAGCGTCATGTCGTCGGGGGCGGCGCGCGATGCGCACGCGCAGCCGCCCGCCAGCCGCGCCGCGCCCGCTGACAGCGCCGCACCACCACCGCCGGTTATGTAATCGTAACCTTACGGCATAAACAATACTTATATTTATTGGGAAAACCAACAGCTTTAACAAAAAGTAGACTTATATATAAAAAACTTATTTATTATTATATAAAAAACGAAAAGCCAATTATAGGTTCCCGCGTTTAGGAATCAGAATAGAAAAAAGTGTGTGAGATCAACGTCTATCAACACATATAACCTAACGTAACTTATTAAAAATTAACTAGCTATGAAAAAATAAATAAAAAAAACGTAATAGAAAATCAAATAACAGAAATGAAATGTACGAACAAATTAAACACTATCAAAGAAACCGCCTAACCGCCGCCTCGCTTGGTACAGAATAAGTCCAAATCAATCGAGCATGCTCAGCATTATGCAGTACTAGTCACATATTGTCAGATACACACACAACAGTATCTAGCACCAATCTAAGCAACTAGGCTTGTTGTAAAAGATCGCAAATACTTTAATTAACTATTAGACCACCGACTTTCATTAGAAGATGGCATGAGATGATGATAAATTATAAAGAAAAGATTCTTGTTTGTAACGAATAGGCTCCGTAACTTCTGGACCGATTCTGATGAAACGTGGTATGAGGATACATTGATTCATTACGATAACTATAGAAAAATAATACCCAGACCAAAAACTATTAGTTCGATGACGGTAATCGAACCCATAACTTTCTGCGTTGTAGGTCGCCTGCCGCGTCACAGAGGTCGTCATCAGGTATATCCTACTAGCGCCATCTGCTGGGAGCGGCGAGGCTATGAATCGATTTAACTGTTGTTTGTATTATGTATATAGAGTACACGACATACATAATACAAACAAACACAATACAAAATAGAAATTTTGTATTGTGTTTGTTTGTATTATGTAACCTTTCTAATCTAACCTTTTCCAATCATATCCTTGATCCCGTAACCGTATCCGTACCGCTCGCCTAGTATAGTGACGTCACCACCGCCGCGGTAACTGCTCAGCACCTCGCATAAACGTTGTACACTAGCAAAAACAAAGACAAAAAACATTATTCCCTATTTCCCTTTCACTTCATAACTTAAGAACGGTTGGACCGATATGGCTTAGTTTGGTTTTAAAATATTTGTGGAAGTTCAGGGAAAGTTGAAATGGCAAGAAAATATGAACATAAAAAAACCAAGAACCAAAGAGAGATCCGCAGGGTGGAACTAGTAAATAAATAATTATAAGGGTTTTTATTCAAGATTTCGAGTCGTTTGTAACTGAACTGCACATCAAGTTTTGTTTTTTCTTACCTACATCATCTTGTTTCGTTCGAGCCAGTGATAATTAAAGAAACGTCGGCGCTATGTTGTGGACAAGTTGTGCTCTGGACCTGTTGTGCTTAGACCATTTATGCTTTGAATCACTTGTGTGATTGTGTGGACATGTTGTGCGGAGGACAAATGGACCAGTGCGGTGGACCAGTTGTATGTGGACCAATTGTGCCTTGGACCTATGTGCTGTAGTAGACCAGCTGTGAACCATTTATGCACTGGAGCTTTTGTGTTGTAGACCAGTTGTGCTGTGGATCAATTGCCTTTAGAATGAAGCCTCACCCCAATATAGTATCGTCATCAGCCAGAAATATCCACTTGATATGCGGCATGGAAGCTGTTCGGTTGACGGCGTCCTTCAATATGGCCAACGTTTTGGCGCAATGACCTGTTTTTGTGTTTGGTACTCCTGTTGATACCGTTGGTATTGATGGGTCTAAAACAATAAAGGGCCCGTTAATTACTCAAGGTTTGGCACAAACATGGTCTTTATGCATCATCTTCTGTCAAGAATCACTGACAAAATTTAAAATCTCTAAGAAATTACCAAAATTCCTTATTACTTTTATGACATTTACCCCCAAATACTGAAAGGCTACTTAATCTTAAGTGGCGTATAAACTGAAATTTAAGTGTAGGCTTCAATAGAAAGCATACACTTAACGTCAATTTAAACGCCACTTAATATTAAGTAGCCTTTCAGTATTTCGGGGTTAATCGGACATAATAGGATAGTGTTTTTGGTTGCACATTATCTTCTACTACGGTTACTTTCGCGATATGTAAAATTTTCCTAGATTAAGAGAAATCATACCATCGACATCACTATAGAAGACCAGATTGGTGACGTATCTGCCCCATGTTTTCTTTACAACCTTGACTCTTGTGTCGTGGAAGCCACTCCAAGTCTTCACGGCGAAGAAGATTGAGTCCTCTGGTATGGTCCTGCCCTGCCGGAAGCGAGGTTTCGTTAAAATTGATGAGACTTTTTCAAGATTGGACGAAAAAATCTTAATTTTTGTTCAGCCAAGTATCGCAAGTCATAAAGCAAGATGGTAGCTTAAGGGACCTGACATGTTTTTGAACTTCTTCGTAATTAAGAAGTTTAGAAGGCATGGAATTAATTAATGCCGGCTTCTACCTCTAGCAATAGTTAGGTTAAGTTAGTTCCTGAAAACTTTTAGGACGCCCACACAACTGCACAAGAAGCAGAATTAGAGTTGGGTACTGACCGCAGCATGATGTGTGGGGTACACAGCACATGCATCGCCCGCTACCAGACAGAAGGCCAGCTCCGGCGTCAACAGCGGGCCCTCACCATCCGAATATACCAGCTGGGCTAACTCGTAGCCAGCGTCGATTGAGAATTCAGCCTCTTTCCGGAAATCTGAGCTCTCTACTTTGTGGGCTAACCTGTGGGAAAGAATAGTGCGTCAAAAAATACCAAACACTAATATAGTCCTGTTCCAAAACTTTAAAAGGCATTAAACTATATTTTTATCAGGTTTATATAGTAAGACAATAGAAATATTTACATGTTAACCAGGTCCATTCTCATTGCAAATCCGCTGGGAATGTTAGGGTAAACGAAGCCACCTTCCTCTTCCAGCTCCTCGTAGATCGCAAAGTGGTGTATGATTGTTGGTTCCACATCGCTCAGGGGGTAGCCTATCCACATGGTTTCCTAGAGGAATGAGATATTTTAACGATGAGAAAATACCATTTTAACTAAACAGTTGCCAATGTTTGGACAGCGCGGACAAGGCACTCTAAGTTTTCATAAAATCGTGCACTAAATTCTGAAAATTCCTTTTTGGTATAAATTGGACTATTTGAGGGTCGTTCCCAGCATCATTTTTCTATAATACGATGATAGTTTTTCTTTTTTCTGGAGATAAACAATTGTAATTTATTCTGCATACCTTTTGTTTATCAGCCGCTGTAAGCGCATCAAAAAGCTTATCACACCTGACAGCTGTATGCGCTTCGACGAACAGCACCCATCTGACGTCACTGCCTATGTATTTAGCAGATAAAGGACGCAGTAAGGGCAAGATGGTCCATCCCCCGGGAGCTGGGAAGTCATCGTGTGTTAAGTGGACGGTTGGGTATCTCTGTTGGAAAAGGGACCTTGATGATATTCAAATGATCAACTACACTACAACTAGCGCTACAGTCTTTTCGTGGCAGAATTGTATACATATGCACATGAATTTTTGGATTTAGTTGTAATAGACAGGTTAAATAATATTTTAGGGGTTATATTCTGTGTGTATTTTTTGTGGCATAAATTAAGTTATTTCTCTTCTATTCTATAACTATGATTTAATACTTGAAATTACGTTTATTCGCAAATAGTTGTATTACCTAAGGTAAGTACCAAGATTTTTTTTGAGGTACTTCTTCTTAAACACAAAATTACTTCAGTCAGTAACGTATAATGATTTAGTGTGGGCATAAAATACAATACCTACCTGAAAAGCATTCAATTATGCAACGCTTCTTAGCAAATTTAGTTGATATATGAGATGCCTCCATTCACTATCGAGAGAAGGAAGTTGGGGCTCAACTATAGCAACCCAACTATCTCAACAACTCTTGACTAAACTTTTCTCTCAAACTAAGTCATTGAAAGGTCTTAAGAAAGTCATCGAAAGTATATAAACGACACACTTACGTCTTCAAGCTGTTGTACTTGAGTTTCGATGTTCTGTTTGAGGCGCAACGCGACGCTCGCGTGGTACGGCTCCGATTGACTTAGTATAACGAATACTACATTTTTAGAATCTGTAACAAAAAAGTAATATCATAGACTGAATAAATCAATATACTCTTTACAATATACTATTTACTTTTCTCTGCAACTATCTCTTACTGTTTCTTATTTGTTTCTAAATTATGTCGTGTGTTTGTTCGAATAAATTATATTCTATTCTAATATTGGAGGACCTTTGCTACCCTTAGTTTAGTCGACCTCATACAGAGGAAAGAACTTCCAATAACTAAGCCGCGGGTTTCATCACGATGATGTTTTCATTTACTGTAAGATAAATGTCAATTAGCGCACATAAAATCCATTGGTACACGGCCGGCCGGGATTTGAACCCACGACCTTTGGAAAGTTGAGGGACTACTAGACCAACACCTTCCCCAATCTATACTAATATTATAAAGCCGAAGAGTTTGTTTGTTTGTTTGAAGGAAGTACCTACTGGTTCGAATTGAAAAATTATTTTGTGTTAGATAGTCCATTTATCGAGGAAGGCTATAGACTACTTTTCATTTTGATATTTCCACGGGATCGGGAGTTACGCGAGTGAAACCGCAGTGCGCAGCTAGTATCTATAGGGTTATTGGAAATTAATTGACACGGCGTTAAGGGCTTCTTCTGTGCACCTTAACAAACAACTTTTGTTCTACGACTTTTGTCGAAACTTAATACATATCCCAAAAAAAATATTTAAGTGCTTCTCGTACTGTCTGGTAATTTTCTATGTCTATGCGGCAAGTGCGCGCGCGCGATCGGCACGGGGCGCACTGCGTGCGACCCAATCGGGTTGTAGGTACCATACCTACTATGATTGATTCTGTGACGTAGACGTAGAGTTGAGTATTATTTGCACTGTTGGATTTAATTTTTTATTTTTGTATGGAAGATTTTTATAATGAATTTCCAAAAGTCGTAGAACAAAAGTTGATCGTTAAGGTGCACAGAAGAAGCCCTTAACGCCGTGTCAATTAATTTCCAATAACCCTGTATACGTATGTTACTTTTTTTCTAAGGCTCATAGCTAGTTAGTAGTTTCATATTATAATGTTAGGTAATTTATCATGGTGGCTAACAGAGTTGTGACGACCATTAGTCATGATTTGATGACCACTGCATGACTTGCTCCCATATCTAGTTAGGTTATAATCAGTTCAGATTTACAATGATTAATGTATTGCAGATTGGTAAGAAAGTGCCTATCTAACGAAAAAAGGGTTTATATCTAGGATTGTTCAGTTATTTTTGGACTGATTCTGGGGTGAAACTTATTTTTGGAGAAAATTATGGGTTATTTAAACGTTATATAACGGATAGAATACATGTACCTATGTTCTTTTGTCAATATTTTATACTTAATATACATACAGAAACAAACAGACCCGACAAATACCGTGTGTACCGATATTTGTCAAAACCCGGTAAATAAAGATTTGTTTAAGGCGGGAATCGAACCCGCTACCTTCTGACACAGAGGTCGTCACCGAAAAATGATAATATACAATAATATAAGTAAGTACATATAAGTAAGTACATCCAAATAAAATAAAGAGGTCAGTGTCTTAAATATCTCACTTTAAAAATAGGTACTCGTATCTTATGATTACTTCTGTACACAAAGGTTAGAAAGTAATAGGGCTTCGTCGCAGAATGTCCCTTTCGCAAAATGTCCCCTAGTCGTAAAATGTCCGTTTAGCAGAATGTCCCTTTAGCAAAATGTCCCTATCGCAAAATGTCCCTTTCGCAGAATGTCCCTTTCGCACAATGTCTCATTCGCAAAATGTCCCTTTCGCGAAGTGTCCCTTTCGCAAAATGTCCCTTTCGCAAAATGTCCCTTTAGTAAAATGAAGGTACTTATTGAATGTAGTACTTATGAACATTTATCGTTAATTGTCCATAATTATAAATAAAAAAAAACGTTAAATTTGTTCATATTAAATATTATTCATTAATATAAATATTTTTTTAAATAATATTTTTAAAATCGTATGTCTTACATGTATGTCTAGTTTCTCTTGTGATGATTTTCCCAGTTTTGTCCAGTGATAACGAGGCTGTGCATTCCGATCTGTTTACACATCTCCACAATGTACTTCCCGATTTATTACTTCTGTTCTTATTATAACGATGCACACCACGAATTAGCGTATTTTGACCTTTTTGATTGTTTTCAAAATTAAATTCGTCACACATTTTTTTTTATTTAAACAACTACACCAATACAACGTAGATACAAGATTTTTTTGTTGATAGAAGTAATAAAACACATTTTTTCTAAGTACCCTTCTAATTTCTAACAAATACAATTAGTGTTGCCAGAAGCTTTAAATACTCAGTTATTGGTAGTTTTTTGATATTCATACAACATTTTATACAAAATCGAAATTTTGCGGGTTTGATGCTGAATGTGCACTTCGCAAAATATAAATTTCGCAGTAGTTACATTTTTCACAAGGGGCACTTCTCATTTCTCATTTCTCACTTCTCATTCGTATTGTTAGGTATGTTAAGCTTAAAATTGACTAAGAACCTGTTTCTTTTATTTAATTTGACGACCTCTGTGGCGCGTCGGGCGAACACCCGACTGCGACGCAGAAGGTTGCGGGTTCGATTCCCGCCGGGAACAAGTATTTATGCTGACCATAAATTCTTGTTTCTGGTTCTGGGTGTTTCCTATATGTATAATATGTATATATTTACAAAAAAAAAGTATATAAGTAGTTTATCCGTTATCTGGCACCCATAACACAAGCATTAAGTTGCTTAGCTTGGGGCTGGATGGCGATGTGTAATATGTCCTGAAATATTTATTATTTATTAATGAATAATATTTAATATGAACAAATTTACGAAAACGTTTTTTTTATTTATAATTGTGGACAATTAACGATAAATGTTCATAAGTACTACATTCAATAAGTACCTACATTTTACTAAAGGGACATTTTGCGAAAGGGACACTTCGCGAAAGGGACATTTTGCGAATGAGACATTGTGCGAAAGGGACATTCTGCGAAAGGGACATTTTGCGATAGGGACATTTTGCTAAAGGGACATTCTGCTAAAGGGACATTTTACGACTAGGGGACATTTTGCGAAAGGGACATTCTGCGACGAAGCCAGTAATAGTTTGGCGTATTTCAAAATTGAATGAAAACTCGCAAAATCACTTATATTGAACAAATGAAATGAAATTCTCAGCTAAATCTCATTGCACCTCGTTAATGAATGTGCTTATTGAGCAAAAGTTTATCTACCAAGTTGAGCAAACAACACGGCACTTTTAAGCTCTCCGTATCTTCGTTGTGGGTAAAGCTACAAGTCTGAAATTACATTTAATAAGACTATTTATTGAACCCTACTTCCCAAAAAATTACAAATTTGTACCATAGTACCTACTATTTTTACGAAACTAGCTTTTGCCCGCAACTTTGTTCACGTAAGGTTTAAATTATCCTAAATAATTTCTTAGAACAGCTATTCGTATGCCAAATATAGCCCGATCCGTCTATTGCTTTGACTTGTGCGTTGATTTATTAGTCAGCCAGGTCTTTGAATTTTATATTTTTGTTGTTTCTTTGTATTATAAGTATATATTTACAAAAGAAAAGTATATAAGTAGTATATCCGTTGTCTAGCACCCATAACACAAGTCTAGTTACTTAGCTTTGGGCTAGATGGCGATGTGTGGAGTGTCCTGCAATATTTATTTATTTATTTTATTTATAGACTAGCTTTTGCCCGCGACTTCGTCCGCGTAAAAGTCAAAAATGGACTAATCCATGTAATGGGGAGTAAGAGGTAGAGTTTCGGAAAATCCTTTCTTATCGGATGCCTACGTCACAAAAAACACACCATCGAAGTTTCAGGTCTCTACGATCAGCGGATTAGGCTGTGCGTTGATCCGTCAGTCAGTCAGGACAAAGAATTTTATATGTATAGAGATATCGTCAAAGTTCCCTTATTTGATTGGTCACTGACACTCACAGACTTTCAGACTACGTTTTTACGTCTTAACCGCAGAACCAATTTTGATATGAAGATAAATGCAGATAGACCTTGAAGTCGGACATAGCTTTCATTGTAATCTGTTCTCGCAAGTGAAGCCGCGTGGCGCAGCTAGTCGTTTATATAAAACTGAATAAAATGGACACTGCAGTTACAGTCGAGTATTCATTAAATATACTGTTTAAACTTGTTTGTATCATAAAACCTGGATAAAACTGTTCTCCATTTTAATTTTTAACCAGCTGAAACTTATTTTGCATTAATGAATCAATAAAGTATACAGAATATGGAGCTCGTACGAGTGCGGCACGTTTTTAAAATAATATTGCGGGTAAAAAAGTGATTTTACTTTGTTCGCTTGATTGTCAAAGTGTATACCTACTGGAAAATGTCTAAAAATAAAGGAATATTTGAGCTACATTTGTGTGAGGTTTGAAGAGAAACGAATTAAACAACACACTGGAACGTGGAAAAGGTATATATACTTTGACCAATTTATGCTCAAGCCGTTTCAGTTCGTTGTTAATTTCTAAAAACATTCGATTCCTATGCATTGCTCTTTAGGATTCTCAAAAAGTTTAACGTAAAATTAACAAAAGAAAAGCTTTTACACAAAAAAAAGGTTTCATGAAGCAAGAAATTATTTACAACAAAACATTACAAAATTACAAATTAATTAAAGTTACAAAAAATAATAACATTACAAATCTAAATAAGTTTCCATAAGTAGGGTGCCCAAATAGCTCGCTGCATTTTGCCTCTTTGGATGGCAATGCTAATCCGATCTTGAAGCTAATACTAATAATTTTGGAATACTTTTGTAATTTTTTTATAAAAGGCTTCGGGTCCAGGGTTTCTGTGGCAAATGTGGCAATAGGCAGAAATATGTATCCATCACCTATGGATGGATACATATTATTGATATCATCACTACATAGTTTATAACAAAGTCGCTTCCCGCTGCTGTCTGTCCCTATATGTATAGATCTTTAAAACTAAGTACGCAACGGACTTTGATGCGGTTTTTTTAATAAAAAGAGTGATTCAAGAGAAAGGTTAACTCAGCAATAATGTGGCTTTCTATTGGTGAAAGAATTTTTAAAATCGGTTCAGTATATCCCGAGATTACCCCTTACAATTTAACAAATATACAAACACACAAACTTTACTTCTTTATAATATTAGTGTAGAAGTATAGATAGCGTACGCGTGATAGTTTTGTTTCATACAGGGTTATTGGTAATTATACTAGCAAGCCGTTGAGGGCTACTTCTGTGCACCTAAACAAACAACTTTTGTTCTACGACTTTTGGAAATTCGAAAAAAAATAAGAAATTTTGAGGTTATGTAAATTCGAAAAGCAGCTGAATTTTTAAAACAAAGGTTATTCAGACTAAGAACAGTAGATAAAACTTTAAAAATAAGTACAATTTTAAGGTTAATAACCTCTTCGTGTAAGGATCAGCTGATTTTCAGGTAAACCTAAAGTAACCTCAAAATTTCCAAAAAAAAAATGTTCTAATTTCCAAAAGTCGTAGAACAAAAGTTGTTTTTTTAGGTGCACAGAAGTAGCCCTCAACGGCTTGCGAGTCTAATTACCAATAACCCTGTATGAAACAAAACTATCACGCGTACGAAGTCGCGGCCAACAGCTAGTAAGGATATATATACTTCTACACTAATATTATAAAGAAGTAAAGTTTGTGTGTTTGTATATTTGTTAAATTGTAAGGGGTAATCTCGGGATATACTGAACCGATTTTAAAAATTCTTTCACCAATAGAAAGCCACATTATTGCTGAGTGTCATAGGTTATATAAAAAACTGAAAAATAAAAAGGCTTTTACGTGGTAGTCCGTTTTGCAAAGTGAATCGGAGAAAAAACGGTCGAATGAAAGCGTTTCTTACGAACGCTGCCTTAACTATGAAAGATATATTTTCGAGTTCTAGAGAAAAGATGTGGAGCTTTGAAATGCCTACAAAAAAGTCAACGACAGCATATGTGTAACTTTTATATTTAAGTTACAAAAAGTATTTTTTTTAAATATTAGTATAGATAATTTAATTTATTAACATTATGCCCAATGAAGTGGGCACGGGTCAGCTAGTATAGAATAAACACAGGTATAAATGTCAATCATCATTGATTGACCTCACGTTACACAAAGACAATTGATTTAATAATCCGTACATAGACGTCATCAATCAATGCAGCACGTCGAGGTAGTTAGAATGAATACCTAGGTACCCAGCTCTATTCACCGCATCCATAATATAATCCAACACGGTTGATTTACGATGTTATGTCACAGGATTATGTGATGAACATTTGAATACAGGGTTATTGGAAACTATATTAGCAAGTGGTTGAGGGCCACTTCTGTGCACCTGAACAAACAACTTTTGTTCCACGACTTTTGAAAATTCGAAATCATTTATTTTTTTAATTTTGAGGTAATGTTTAATCAGCTGTTCCTTACACGGAGAGGTCATTAACCTTAAGATTATACTTATTTTTGAAGTTTTATCTACTATTCTATGAATTGAATTGTAATTGAAATGAAATTAGCTGAACTTGAATTTACTTAACCCAAAAATTACAAAAAAATGATCGAATTTCCATAAGTCATAGAACAAAAGTTGTTTGTTTAGATGCACAAAAGTGGGCCTCAATCGCTTGCTAACTTAGTTGCCAATAACCCTATATACTAAAGTTACGCTTTTCAACTATTTATTTGATCGGTTGTGTTGTAGCTAGAGAACAAGGGAATACTCTGTTAAAATTTATTTATCTTTATGCAAGAAAAAGCCAATAACTTCTCAGAAAATCAAAGCATTTTAAATCAGCACCTTCTCACGAAGCACAACCAATAAATACTTAATAAAGGCTTGAATCCGCTTATCAAGTCTTCCACTTTCCACCGCAAACTTCATGTTTAATGCAAATTCAACGATCACCTGAGAAACGACACATTAAAATCGCATTCTGGATTCTTTACGACGCCCCCGAGGCGAAGGCGGGTGAAGGCGGGCTCGAGACATATGGCGCGAGTAACCGATAATGGCAGTTTACGGAGTCACGCTTCAGAGGGGCACACTTCCGAAAATATCAGATAAGATGACATATTTCGCTTACGATATTGATGGCTGATATAAACGAGCTGTTTTCTTGGTAGAAATATTTCGTTAAATGATAAAACGTATTTTTGCTCGCTTAAACACTTCACACCCTAAATTCAATACAAATACCTACAACTAGATTTTTTTTCTAAAAATACACATTTACTTACAGTTTTTGGAAAAAAAAAGCAATGGGACTCGCATTAGGTCTAGCCTGTGATGTCCCCTTTACAATTAAAAAAACTTGCCTGTTAAAAATATTATGTACGAGGCATACATTGGAAGTAGAGGAAGTAATTAACAGACAATAACGATGTGTGATATGAATGAGTTAGGATTTGTATGCGAGAGTATGTTACCAGTCTTTAATATAAACAACTTATCTGCAAAGTTTAAACGACGTTCATTTTATTTCAGCAACATTTAATTAAACGTTGCTGAAATAAAATTTGTTAAAGCTAAATGAAATTAATACGTAGAGTAATTGCTTGGACAGTACTCGGTCTCGACAACTATTCATTGCGGCGAAACAGAAATGTTAAGAATTTCACTATTTCAACAAATTAAATCTTTTCAAGTGAGTTTTCTTAAGGATATTCATCAGGTTTCTGAAATTATTTCTAGCGACATTCAGGTTTTTTTGTTTGTAGTAGGTATAAAGCGAGTGGCAGGAGACCAATTTCTTAGATTTAGACATTGGCCTAAAACGTAGACATGATGGGACCACGAGAAAACATCCGAAAATTTTAGTTCAGTTTCTTTTTTATAACCTTTGGTGACTCGATGTGCAATTTTGGCCAGTATGACGTGAAGCGGTGGACCTGGACAACCAGGTTTAGGTATGGTTGAGCATCTTGTACAAATCGAATTTATGTATGGTGTCAGTCAGCACTGATTCATGAAAAATCATTAGTAATTTCAATCTAAAACTGCCATGAATTAACCAAAATGTTTGGTATTAGGGATGGTTCTCATTAGACTGGGCCGTGCCCGGGGCGTGCCATGTCCGGGGCTCGGATGGAACATGGATTTAAAACGTTATATACAGTTTGTATGAAGCAATTTATGTAACACAGTGCATGATCCGTACCCCGACGACGCTCGTCTACGCCACGGATCCGCCCCGTCTCCCTCGGCTGCGATGTAATAGAAACATGCAGTACGGACGGGCTCCGCTCCAGACCTGGACCGGCCCAGACCCGGCCCAGTCTAATGTAAATCATCCCTTATCCATCAATCAATACATTACCAAATCGTGACTTGTAGAAGTAACAAGGCAAGCGTGAGCCGTGAGCCTGTCAGTAGACAATATAGTTACCAAACTATAACATATTGTTATGTGCATTCATAAGTTACATATGACGGTAGACGGTACCTAGTTACAGATGTTACCCAGTCACGGCACGAAGCCCTTGGCAAACTATAGGTTTTGACATTCTAATCATGATATTTCAAAGTTTGTTTATTATATTTCGCATTTGAATACCCAATCCATCAATATTCTAAAGTAGTATTAAATAAAGAATAATAAAATTGTAGGACAATTGACATAGCGCCATCCCAAGCTAAGCAAATTAGGCTTGTGTTATGGTAGCCATATAACGGATAAAATATACATACATAAGTTGGAATTAAGCCCGGAACTTCCTGAGTCACAGGCGGGTGTTCACCCACCCCGTCACAGATCTCGTTAGAAGTCGTCCCCATATTGGTCTAGCAGGACATATCTCCGAAGGTTGGAACAATAAAAAATCATATCCGAACTGATCACGGTAAGCTTAAATTACATCGAGGTAGAAAGGAAAATTTAAAAACACAATTAATTCCCAAACCCCAATGCAATAAGAAACAAACCGACAAATTCACACTCCCGCACCCGAAACAGGTGTTGAAAATCCAAAGTTTCCAGCGTTGCAAATTGTTTCCACCACCGAGAAGCTCATCTATAATTCTGGTGTGGAAATGGACGGTTCCGTTCCATGGGGACGTAACGAATATAGCTAGAATTGGAGAAAACAAGTCGAATTGGTTGCGTAATTGATACGGACTGTGGAGGATTTTGTGAAGTGCTAAACCATAAAAAGATAAACTTCAGAAAACTATTTGGTCTTTTAGCTCCAAACAAATTAGAAGCATTAGTCGCGCGATCAAAACGACGACAAAAAATGCGCGAATGAACACAACACTGATTTATTAATTGACACTCATCCCGCGAAAAGTCGAATCGGTTTGTACGTATACCCCGCGCAGCGAATGATGAGCGCTGCAGTAAGTGGAAGGGGTATGCGCAGAACTCGAAATTTATATGAAAATTGAGTTCTGCGCATACCCCTTCTACTTTCCATCAGAGCTCATCAGTCGCTGCGCGGGGTATACAGTGCTTAATAAAACTTTAGAAACTCTTCTGACCTATCTAACTTTGTTGTTTAATTAAGAAAAACTGTTCAAACTCCGTTTTTTCTTGAGTTTTAGTTTTTTCGCAAGTAATCGTCACGAATTAGTGTGTTATTTTTAGTCAGTTTCTATTTGTGATTGATTATAATTGGCTTTCTGTTTTAATTTCTTCTGCCTATTTTGTTTATTATTAGCTGTTGACTTTCCACGTAAAACAAAAAATAAAAAAATTGTTCGATGAATTTAATAAATAAATCCTATAAAATTTGATAGTCGTATCTTGGCAACGTAATCAAATATTCGAGTAAGGGTCCACCTTGTCGTGTTCATTTTCAAGAATTCTATTATGCAAACATCGAATGGGAGCAGGTCACTCAATTCAGCGAGCCAATTTGCTAAATGCGAGTTTGGTGAAGACGACGAGCTAACATAACGGAGACAGAAAACAGCTTTAGTATTATTCCTATTATTATATAAACACTAGCTGCAAACGTTGTTTAAAAAAATATTCAATGTTGTTCGATTCTCAGACCTAACGAATATACTTACACAAAAAAAAATTCATACAAATCGGTTCAGCCGTTAAGGTGAAAGGGTACCTGCGCGCTCTCCATACAAACGTAGTCGACTGTTTCCTCCCTGAATAATGACACTAGCACAAATATTTTTGTGTCATAATTCCTATAACTGCTATGACTATGCCCCTATGTTTTGGTTTTTTTCATTTTCTAATTATCAAGGAAATTAAAATTTAAAAAATAATAAATTAAAAAAAAAACAAAAATAGGGGCATGGTCATGGCTGTTATAAGTTTTATGCAACAAAAATATTTGCTGTAGTGTCATTATGCAGGGAGAAAACAGTCGACTACGTTTGTAATAGTTTGTATGGAGAAAGCCCCCGGTACCCTTTCCTCTTAAGGTGGACATAGGTAACTAACACCGCGACACGAGAATTATTATATATATAGGTATGTGTTTTAGCTCTGATAATGTTAAAATAAAATAATTATTTTTATAGAAAACACGTTATGCCCAAACAGCCATAAAAACAATAAAATATATGCAATCGAATTGAGAACCTCCTTTTTTTTAAGTCGGTTAAAAATAATAATGATTGCTTCGGGAAATTCCGAAAATTCTGTTTACTGCTAACTTAGGGCACATGAGTAACTCAATGCAAAAATGTTTATGGACAAAGTTGTTTAGGATTCTGCAAGTCCAAAAACTTGTGTTATTTATCGAGTGGTAAAATATTTTCATAAACCTTTATAGTTACCATCTTGGAGCTCAACAATTCGATTTAGAATAAATCAACTAAAAAATCTTGTTCAAAGAACTTGTGGCGGAGAAGACATTATTTTTAACGTAGACTCTCATTTTTCCAGGAAAATGAGTTGGAAAATTTTAAAGTTATTGTCGAAACAACCCTTTCAAGACACATTGTGGGTAAGTGTAAGTTGCTGTCGGGATTTTCTGCTGTAACAATACTGCTGTAACAATACTTACGGACAAAGAGATTTTTCGATTACAAACTTGTATACAAAGGCTTTAGATCGCAGCGTTAGTGGAAAAGGGTGAGACATCAATAATTCGGCAGAACATAGCGCTGTGGTTCCCTATGGGAGTTGACAGATGCGGATTGAACTGTCGCCTAAGTTTTACTCGTATATAGCTAGTTTGTAGTAGGTACAGCTCTAAATAACTAATGGAGATTATTTTTACAGTACCAGCAACTTTAATTGATGCTATGCCTGGGACGCATGTATAAGATGGAGCAGGCTTGCACAGAACCTATACCACCCTATCAGCAGAGGAAAGAATTCGACAATACATCTTCAGACAACTAAGCCGTTTTCATCGCGATGTTTTCCTTTAAAGTAGGAGCAACGTTAATTGGCGCACTTTTTTTTCTTCAATGGAATATTGATACTACATAGCTATTCATTGCTACCGACCGGTCGGTCTATTAAACGTATCAACATATAAATAAACTCCCGGCGTCGCACAGCTACATTATGCATGTATTATACATATAAACATTCCTCTTGAATCACTCTATCTATTAAAAAAACCGAAAGATTAAGATTTTAAAGATTTAAGCTTACATAGGGATATAGGGACAGAGAAACCGACTTTGTTTTATACTATGTAGTGATAAACATTTATTTCAGTACTAGCGACCCGCTCCGGCTTGGCACGGTTATATTATGCATGTATTATACATATAAACCTTCCTCTTGAATCACTCTATCTACTAAATAAAACCGCATCAAAATCCGTTGCGTAGTTTTAAAGATTTAAGCATGCATAGGGATATAGGGACAGAGAAAGCGACTTTGTTTTATACTATGTAGTGATGATAGTGATAAACATTTATTTCAGTAAGACTGCTTGCACAGACTATTTTCCTTTTACTTGCTAACGTACATAACAATGCATTTTTATTGAATTTCATATTATGCATATTAAACCAAGTCAGTACCTACCTACTTATGAGTTTCTTCCTAGTTTGTGTTCTCTTATCCCTGTCTCTTAAAATATATAATATTGTCAACTTGTACCTGGCGAGTAGCAAAGATTGCACCAACTTATGCACGAGCTCGGTTATTGCGCAAAGTGGCAGTCTTGCCGTCCTGCCGTCCTGCGGTTTCCACGGACGACGACGTTTTCTTAACTAGTTTTTAATTTTACAATGAAACTTTGCAGAGTTTTGTTTAAATTATTCTTTGGGTATTTGAAAGGATATTTTCTTTCTGCAGTACGTGTGTTTATTGAGCGCTAATTTAGCAAATTTGAAGGAGAAGGACTTTCTTTTTATGCGCTAGTTTTAAATAAAAATGTTTTTGTCAAAGTAAATAAACACTCGTTTTACACAATGAATTTATTAGCGACCTCTAAAATAAGTAACAATACCTTGTTTTAATAATTCACATATAATTTTGTAATTCTGTATCCTGTATGTTATTATGGTTGGATTACTGGGTTTGGTTTAATTAAATAGATTTAGCCGTTTGATTTGCTAGGATTACGTCCATATTTTATAGTACATATTTATGTCTGTAGGTACTTGCTTTTGCCTTCGACTACGGCCGCGTAGGGTTTAATTTTTTTTAAATCCATTCTGACGAATGCTTACGTTATAAGAGTTATCTTTATCACTCACAATTCAGTTATCAATATCACTAAGTTAGTCAAGCTTTGCATTTTATATTTATAAGTACTTACCTAAGTAAGTACGTACAAGCTATATACTTAATATGTTTCAATAATTATAGAGGCAAAATTAAGTACAATTCACAATGTTTGTAAATCTAAAATTCAATCACTAAATTAATATTCTGATCAACGAAGCGTCATCGAATATGTTCCGTAATTATTGATTTAATTATACTGATTGGTTCGGTCTCCATAGCTTCAATTTATAGTAGAGTATGTTCATTGATTTGTGATTTACTTAGTGGTTATTGATTACTTAATTACTTAGTTTAGTTATGAAATTGGAGAACGTAGTAAAGGAAAACTAAGGAGTCTTCTTTGGCTACTATTTCGCCTAGAAGATAGCTGTCAACACAACTTTGGGGGGGGTTAAATTTTCCAAAATTATTTCTTAGTCCGCCAAATATTAGCCCAATCCCTTGGTTTGAGCTGTAGGTTTGTATATAATTCAGTCAATCAATCAGGACTTTTAATTTTACATTTATAAAAATCTTTCAAGCCTGGCATTATCTTAGACCTTTTCGTCATTATCATATTTATTTTGAAATTTATTAATTTTTTTTGTTTGTGCCGGTTTAAATTTTGTTTGAAGTATGATTTGGAAATTGAAAATAGACAATTTAAAATATAACAAACAGCGTATTGTTATGTAAATAGAAGTATTAAATCTAGATCCAAAGATGGTAGAGGAGATAAACCAAAGCAATGCCTTTGTTTCCAGTAAAAGCAACATTGTGAGACGCAAATACGTATTGGCAAATCTTAGGAATCAAGTCGAACGTCCGTACGAGATCGAATCTAAATTCACTCGATACTCGAAACTTAAATCTGATAAAATGTGTTTAGGAACGGACTGCATAAGTCATAGCTTTGGAAACAAATCAGCATAGTTTTGAGATGGCTCATCCTTTTTGTTTGGATTTAGTTTGCTGAGCAGTTTCTTATAGATAACATGTACTTAGCGATAAGTATTCTTGTCAGTACAAAATTCTTCTTTTCTTGAGGTGCCGCATGTCCTATCGAAGGTTGTCATTATCATTAATTTTACTTTTGATGCTGCTGCACGGAGAAGGGATAAATATTTATTTTGAGGTTTTTAATAATTTAAAGTTATATCACGGGGTTTGAAGTTTTCTTGTTAAACATGTATATCGACCAGTATCGCCTGTGAAAAACTTTTTTTTTGTATTGTAGGTACTCAGCGATAAGTATTCTTGTCAGGACAAAAGTACATTTATTTTAAGGTTTTCTTAATAGTCAGAGTTATCTACTAAATGTGCCTGTCGAAGTAATTTTGTTAAACCAGTTTGGCGGCATTGTCTGTAAAAAATGTTTTTTGGAAATGCATTTTTCTTGAAAAATATTTCGTATAATCCAAGACTTACGCGTTTAAAAATTAAACAGATAGTTGCAAGGGATTTATTGTATTTTTGAAATATCTAGTTACATTATCTGGCTGGCATATGGCAGTCAGTTCCAAGACCACAAATCCCGTTCGGGGATATATCGTCATTCAGCATCAGTTACTGTTGGTTCATAGCACGT
Organism: Idaea aversata; assembly: GCA_907269075.1. Lineage (NCBI taxonomy): Eukaryota > Metazoa > Arthropoda > Insecta > Lepidoptera > Geometridae > Idaea > Idaea aversata. Next base: position 15,031,869 of record OU026087.1, read on the forward strand.
CGATGATGGTAATTGATGTGGCATCTCGATGTACACCCGATAGGCTACACCGTGCACCGACTGTCGGCCGCCAGTTATAGCGGCTGCCGGCTGCCTAGATTGAGTGATGCGTTAATATGTCACACTGTTGATGGAGCTTTGTGGTGCGATGCATAAAATATGGCTGTGACTAGTAAATGGATTCAGTGCCGAACTGGGGTGCACTCATGAAAATAACGATGTCATGATGAATTGTCATGAGGCAGTTTTTCATATTTAAGGTTGATCTGTTTCAGCAATGAATTGCAGCTGCATGCACTGGATGCAAAAAAAAAACAACGATAAAACTGGACGATCATTTGCGTGAGATTTGAGTCGTCTTATAAACAAAGTTATAAGACGACTCAAATCTCGGATGCGTGTCTTTGGTACGCCCCACTAATGAGAACAAGAAGCCCATATGAAAAGAGCGAATATTAACTTTTACTTTATTGTTATATCTTCTTCTCTATCCAAGAAGTAAAGGTCACTACTAAAAAAACTAAGTTACTATTTATAATTCAAAATGAACTAACTAAATTAGTCAAGTTAGCCATTGTGCCCAACTTAAAAGTAACTTGAATAAACCGTGCTAACTTGCTAAGTATACATACAGTCGCTCAATTATGCACTGTGCGCTCACATTACAAAACTTTCAAGTTTAATCTACTAGATCTTTCACATACTATAATGATAATACTTGCTGGTTATGCATTTGTGATGGCCACAAAACTTTGGTAAAATCGCTGTTTTATACCATAGGTAAAGGAAACTTTGCCACAAGTTTCAATAGCTATACCACTGTAAAATAAAGTAACATTTTTACACACATATAAATGTGTGTACGGAACCCTCAGTACGCGAGCCTGACTCGCACTTGACCATTTTTTTTAAATAATTAAAACACTTATAAAAGTTTTTATTACGTATGTACAAAAAACGATGTGGTTTCGAAAGGAACAAACCACTATAAGAAACCGAAATAGGTTAGAATATTAATTCCGCAAATCGCGAAAAACAACCATACTTACATTTTGTTCTGAAAACAAATCACAGGATTTGAGATGATGTCTTTTTTTTACAGGAAAGATTTAAAATGTTTGCCAATTAATTCACCAAATATCTATAATATTAAGAAATGTAAAGTTACACACGTAATAAACGTGATTACTCAAACCGTATTCAATCGAGCGGGAAGAGCGGGAGTCAATCGGCCAACTGTAAGCAATGGGATGGAAGAAATCTGTCTTTACGGTAAAACTGTCCTTTGAACTGAATTGAATTATCAGAGGTGGCTTCAAATGGTTCTGATGATTTACGTTACGATTTTACACTCACTGGATGAGTTATTAGATTTGAGGAACCAATTCCAAAAATTTACATTCAAATCAGCATTATATTTAAATATCTAAAATATATTATCACTATCACTACATAGTATAATACAAAGTCGCTTTCTCTGTCCCCATGTCCCTATATCCCTATGTATGCTTAAATCTTTAAAACTATACGCAACAGATTTTGATACGTTTTTTTAATGGATAGAGTGATTCAAGAGGAATATTTAATAAACTAGCTTTTGCCCGCGACTTTGTCCGCGAATTAGAATTACAAATCAGAATTAGTAGATTGGACCAAGCTGTCTAGTTATCACGGTTCATGATATACAGGCTGGTGACAGACAGACAGACGGACAGACAGTGGTCTTAGTCATAAGGTCCCTTTTTTAACCTCTTTTATTGGAGTCGGTTAAAAACCATAAGATACGAGAGTGCAGTCTTTTGATATAATAATAGTTATATATTCCTTTATTATTCTATTGTTTTCAACACTATTATTATCACCAAACTATACTCGAGAGTCTAGTTATCTCAAACAATAAACATACAGACAATACAGAAGTTTCCGTCTGTTAATATTAGTGTAAGAACAGTAATGGAAGTCGTTTCAGTTTTATCATAGTTGGAGTGTGTTTGAAAATTAATGCAGTTTTCAAGATACCAATTTTACCAAATATTTTAAGTACACTTGCTGTGCTTGGCATGCCGTAATGCAGAAATATTGACAACATTAATTGACATGCCAATGACGGCCGGCGACGCGGGCGAGTAAAAATGAAAATATTTTTGAAATGATATTTTACTATTTAAATAATAATATATGTTTGCAAAGTAAACTATTTGCGAAATCTGTATTTTGTCAAATGATTAGGTACCTACTTATAAAGTAATAATATGTTTGCAAAATAAGATGTTTGTCAGATGATTAGTTTTTAAATAATGCTACTGGCTGCGGTCCGCGGTTTCACCCGCGTAAGTCCCGATCTCGTGGGAATATCAAAATGAAAAGTAGCCTTCCTCGATAAATGGACTATAAATTCAAACAAACTCTTCCAACTTTATAATATTAGTACTTATAGATTTTTAAAATGATCATTAATTGTCATTCGTTATTTGTCAAACATTAATATGATTAATTTACCTAAGTTCTTCCAAACACAGAATACATAATAGTTATAACGAACTACAAACTTTATCGGCCTTTTTTACCCTTAAGGTTGAATTTCCCTAAACCCTTTCTTATTGCTCCTTAAAAGTCCCATGCGATATTTCTGACTCGTAGCTCTTATAGTTTCAGAGATTCCTTGCTGAGTCTTTTTCTCATATTTATATTTATAAGTTAAAGAAATGTAAAAAAAACTTACCGAAACTTTGAACACAGTGATGCAGTAAGGCGAGAATTAGCACCAATTGTGTAACTGAAACAAAATAATCAGTTTAATTATTTTACATTTCAAAGGGCTCAAGGTCTCTTGACGAGTTTTAACACTTTGACAGTCCCCATAAATAAGCCCCACAAGTCCCGGTAACACAAACCGCACACCTCACTCACTTTGATGGGAAAATAATGTAACAGCGGAACAAAAACATGACTCCACGGATCAATTCTTTCTATGCAGTCTGTCAAAGTGTTAAGAATGGAAAAAAAACTTTGACACTTTTCGTCGTATATGTGTTTGGTACGAATTCAAGGGTCGCTCTGTTATTTAAAATGTAACTAAACCCTCTTAGGAAGATCGTGGATTTAAAAAAAAAATGTTTTTGGGGACAAACATTTTTGGAAACCATTTCAATTGCTGAAGAGTTTTTAGCATAGCTTTTATCGCGGGCTTTGAGCGCGGCGACCGAATCAAGAAATTCCGTAACGAAAATAAAACCTTACACCCCCACTCCGCCTATTTATTTTTTAGCAGTCGTTTTAGTTGAGTAAATTAAAAAATAACTAGTATTCATAACGCAATCGAGACCCGTGTTGAATTATCGTATAAAAATGAGTTCAAGGAGTATTTTCAAGTTGTAATATTTCGTACAGACCTCTCGCGAACATTATTGGGGAAAACTTGTTGGAGGGGCGCGTGCACCTCCCTCGCCAGCCAGAACCACACTGCCGACTAACCGGACCGAATGTGCCGGATTTAACGCCGGAGTTTTGCGAGACTTTAGCTACTTGCAGCGTAATTACAAAGTCTAGATTTTATTGAATCTTTTTCCATACATTTTTGACTCGATTATAGCTGTCTGACTAAAATGTATGGACTAAATCCAGGTTTAGTGAAATCGATATTTTGCAATTTTGCTGCAAGTCCTTATTCAGATTTCGATGGGTAGATTGCGTCCTGATTGTGTGTAACGCATTTATCCCGATTTTTTAGCGTAAATTACTCGAAAATATTTTGTAAACCGACTTCAAAAAACGGAGGAGGTTCTCAGGCTTTGTTCGTATTTTTTTAAGGATGAAAGAATCGAAATACTACATGTTTGTTTTGTGATTTATTTAAATGATGTATATTCTGTGCTTCCGGTCAAAATCGGTCTATTAATTAAAATCAAAGACATCATCTAAATAAAAATCGGTGGTGACACACACAGAAAGACAGACAGACGGACAAAAGAGTGATCTTAGAAGGGTTCCTTTTTTACCTTTTGAAGGACGGAACCCTAAATAAAATAAAAATAAAAAAACAATATTTTTTGTAAGTAAGCATTAAAATTATATATCTATTAAAATGTAGGTACTGTTTTTAACTCCAAAAATAAATAGCCTCACCAATCGCTCGGCAACAACAAATACTAAATGGAAACCATTGTGGTGGTCCAATCAACGAGATTGATTTTGTAATTTTCGCGGTTTTAAATTGGCCCTTTGTTCAATTTACAACAGCATTTGTAACTGAAAATAAGGTGTCTCCTGCAGATTCACTACTATTTTTCTGAATGTTTAATAATAGATAGGTATAGAAAGATAGATTTATTGGATTGTAATATTGTTTTGTAAAACCTATTCTTAAGATTATGAAACAAAAACCTTGTGAATTTAAAAAGGTTTTAATAAAAAAATTGTGGCAGTTTAAATAATTACCATAAAAATCCTTTACCTTATAAGTACCTACGCTGGAATTTACCAAAATCTTAGCTTTCTAAGAAAAACACAATTTCCCGTGCATTCCACTTCAGTAAGATTTTCCTCTTAAATTATTTTACGAGATGACACAAACGACGAAATCTTCCGACTTTCTAAATACCTCCAAGTTTTTGAGGTAAGAAAATTAAGGAAATTTTGACAACATAAAGTCGAGTGAGACACGTATAAAAATGCGATTTTATTTTACGTAAAAGAAACCGCGCATTTTTTGCTCGACTATACGGCAAAGGCAAAATGAGGGTTATGTTTTTAGTTTGAGATTTTATTTTAGGTAAGTCATACACACAATATATATTTTATTGGTAATTTATGGTGAAAGGACAGAATATATGTGTATACTTAATATTATAAATTTGAAAGTTTATGTGATATTGTGTGTGTGTATGTATGTTTGTTACTCCTTCACACAAAAACTACTAGACCGATTGCGATGAAACTCAGTATGTAGATAGCTGGAGACCTGGATTAACAGTTAACACATAGGCTACTTTTTATTCCGATATCAGGGCCATTATTCACTAAGCTTCAAGTCGTTGGGCGCGCGTGATTAGGGCGAGATTGCCATACAAAAACCTCGCCCCCTCCGCCCCTAATCACGGGCGCCCAACGACTTGAACCTTAGTGAATAATGGTACAGGACTTACGCGGGTGAAACGGCGCGGGGCGCAGCTAGTAATATACATATAATTTTTAATGCGTACTTTCTAATCAGTAAATAATTTTCACAAATGTAAATGTAACTTAGTTATTTTTACAGATGTAAAGGCCAATCCTATCCTACTAATATTGTAAATGTGAAAGTTTTTGTGTATTAGTAATGTGTTAGTATGTTTGTTACTTCTTCACGCAAAAACTAATGACCGATTGAGATGAAAATCGGTATCTAAATAGCTGGAGACCGGGATTAACATGTAGGCTACTTTTTTATACTGATATTCCCATGGGATCGGGACTTACGCGGCTGAAACCGAGTGGCGCAGCTAGTTTATAAGTACCTATCTACGTTTTAGTCCCGTTATTACGGGAACCGTGGTCACGACACGACCACTGACGTAGACCAGGTTTCCCTAATCCTTCCTCATATTCATATGAAATCGATTCAATAATTATGTTAGACAACACGTGGATATGGGGTATTCTCCCCGAAAACGTCTCAATACACTGCCCGTGGAGATCCTCAAACACCGTTTTATAAAACACAAAAACATACACTGCCTGTGGGTAGATCCGTAATTTAAATTTTGTTAGCTGTCCCGGCAAACGTTGCTTTGCCATTTACAAAAGTGGAGTTTGGCAACTAATTTTTTATTAAGGGATAATAAGCATAAAGATAGATAAGTATTTCTAATTTCAATGCTCAATTTAAGTAGCTTTCCACTTATTTCTTAACAACTAATATCTATCGAACATTTCCTTTACAGCAAATTCAATCTAATCAGAACATACATAGGTGCAGCGTTTAATTTTTGTGGAGCACTGAGGCGTTAGGGCTGAAAGAAATTAAGATGTTTTATTTGTAACCTTACCTCTGTTCCATAAGGTTTATATTAGAGTGTCTATTACTTTGTGGATAAACTTACAGAAGACCAATACTGAGAATGCATCTCGGGAATTTTTGAGGGAAATACGAACGCGTCGCGATAATGGTACTTATTTACTCAAAAGCTTTAAAATCGTGTCCTACCATTTCACATGTGTTAAATCCCGAGATGCGAATAAAAAGTAGCCTATATTCCAGGGCTCACCTTAGGGTCTCCAGCTTTTCTAAAAACCTCAAACATCGATGTCACCTCCATTCATGTAAATGAAATGTATGGAAATAGAGGCGCACGCACATGTCCAAAGATGCCTTACTGCGATACATCTATGAAGTTCATCCAAGTGCTCTGGATCGTCATTGGTTAAATTAAGGCAAGGCGAGACGATCTGCGCGATGGTCTGGTCTCGCTCGCGTCTACATCTACATGACAAGTTTCATTGTAATCAGCTTAGAAGTATTTAGGTGAAGAAGTAACAATAAACATACAAACATACGATTGCATTTATTAGTTAGTAGTTAGCAGAAATAAAGATTCTTTAAACCGAATTAAAAGAATATTTTTTTCTGAAAAGAACAAAACAGTTTGATCAACTGACGAAATTATACTTAGAGATTAAACTAAAATGTAGGCCTCGAAAAACACGAAAATCCCGAGATGCATTCTGAGTATCGGACTACTGCACTAGGATGGAGTTAATAGCTTACGTGCACATTGCACTGTTCCATTACGTGATTGGCTTTTAAAGTGTCCTGAACTTAAAGTGCCTTTTATTGCGAGAGGACATTAGTAGCCGATGTTTATATTTCATGTGGTTGGTCCATATTCTGATCAATTTGACTTATATTTAATTTTGTTCTCGGGCTAATTTTCTACGACTAGACTAAATGGTTTTTTTTTGACATGATATAACAATATTGGCATTTTCATCTTATCTAGATGTAGCATTTATACAACCCCACTGATTGGCAATGTTAATAGCCACACATAAATATTTTCCCAAGGAAATTCCAGTGCAACGGTTAGCCGAGATTCTAATCCATGAATTTCAGAATTTAAGTAGAGTCGAGGTATCTACCACTAAGCTAGCACAGCTCAGTTTTTGATGTGAAACATCTATAGAATTAGTCAGAAGATTAGAATCACTAAACTTGCAAAAACTAAATGTAATAGGATTTAACGGATGGTGATGCAAAGAGATTTAACGGATTAGTTACATCCGTCAGAATTGTGTGGATTAGACGTAAGATGAGATGTTTACTTCACAAACTCCATTGTGGCCACATACAGCCTATCGATTTAAACCAGTCCAGCTGAGTAAGAAAATTACTGAAACACCAAAACATTGAGTTTTAAAAGAATTTGTAAAAGACTGTTGATATCATCAGACAAAGAGATAGACAAACAGACAGGTAGACAGACAGAACAGCCAAACAGGCAGAGAGACAGACAGAACGAGCAGGCGGGCGCGGGCAGGGAGACAAATGAATGATGTACAAATGGCTCAAAAGTTCACGAACTGATAGCCTCAGTCTATCACCAAGCAAAGAGGATATAATCACTTGTCACCAAGCATACATTATTAGTTCTCAGTTAATTAAAGAGCCGAACTAGGTAGGCAGGTACTTATTTACTGCACCCAAATACTGTATTCACCTCCCTACCAAGATATTCTTAAATAACTTCCAAAAACTTTTATAAGTTTCGTAATCTAAGTTTTCATTAATTAATTTAGACAGCACACAGAATTTAAAAAGATAAAAATTACTCAATAATAGAAAACACTTACCTGTACTCATTATTCCTGGTGAAAATACACAGAAATCACTGCGAAATTCTTTAAAAATATCAAAATGAAACAGGAAAATAAATTAAACAAAACAAAACGAACTTTTTTTTAAATAATGCTCTGCAATTAAGGGCCACTGCATACACTAGACATGATCACTGGAAATGGCACTGTTGGCGATTGCCTTAGATCCCTTGGAAATTCTATGTAAATACTTATCAGTCACTGAGCTACCAAAGCACTGTTTTTCATAATATTTTCTCATTTAACTAAAATGGCATGTGGCGGCGTGGCTATTTGCCGCTGTTGAATGTACACCAATAATTTGGCAGTAAATGTACACTTCGCACAATCGTCCGTTGTTGTTTGTTTGTATCGGTCCTTATTTTAACTAGTTACAAAAACGTCAAAAATGACTATTTCAGTTAATTCTGACATTGACAGAATTTATTTTGGACAGCTATTTCAAATTAGAATCAGCAAAGAGAGAACCAGTCTATTAAAAGGGTTCAGCAGGGTGATTTGTGGGTTCTACGCAAGCCACAACCATGGCAAAAATAGCTATTTGCATCTTCAATAATAATTTATGTATAATTTATTTCCATAGTTACTTTTCAAAACCACTACTAAAATAATCTTGTTCCCATTATTTAGGTTTTATCAACTAAGGTTCATATTGCGGTTTTAATTTTATGTAGACTGAACCCTAAAAGTTAACAACAACAAAAACTCAGCTGAGAGTTCAGATCACAGAGTACATTATATATATAGGTAGGTTCAGATATTGCCTGAGCCTGAGACCCTGGACATGTGATTTATTGGATTTTTATTTTCAATGTGTTTTAAAAAGTTTATAACCTACTTAACTGTTCATCGTGCTCAAACACAATACGTATTTTGCTAAAATACCTACCTACCATAAGACAAGTCAAACGGGCCTACTTATCATATTGGTACAATTCACTGATAAATTGTACCTAACCAGTTGATTTGATAGCAATCCAAAGTTCACAGCACAGTTTGATTGTGTACTTTGCCGAAAGCAGACCTTAGTAACGGAGAGTGTGAAGCAAAGACTTAAATCCTTATAGAAGGAAAGGACAAAATAATCGAGTCATAACTTTTAAAAATCAATGCCTTTAGTTAGGTACCTATGTTTAATCTCTCTTGTGTAAACTCGTGTAAATTATTTAAAAAGTTTCGTGTAAGTAGTTTTTCTTCACAAAAAATGGGTGAAGTAACCGATGCACAACTGAGGGAATATTACCCTGATTTGCCGCCCGGACCGTTGGGTAACTACAGGAAGAAAGCTTCATTTGACTGGAGAAGGATGAAATTAGTCTATGAAAACTTTAACACTATGAAATTGAAGGTAAAATACTTATGGTTAAGGTTCTATAACTATACTTACTAATATAAAGAGGAAAGATTTCATTGTTTGTTTGTTTGAATTGAATAGGCTCTGAAACTACTGGACTAATAGGTATTAATGAAACTTGGAGGATAAGTACATTAATTCATTGGGAGTGTTATAGGCTACTTTTTATTCTGATATTCCTATGGGATCGGGAGCTATGCAGGTGAAACCGCAGAGCGCAGTTTATAATGCTTTTACTACCTTGTTTAACAACTTTTTGTTTAGCCATAAGTATAGACAATCCAGAATGGGATTAAATGCTACAAACTCCTACATGCCAGTAAACTCGCAAATCACCCCGACCCTCTCACTTCTGAGCTCCTAAGCTGTAAAGGCAAGCACAGATTGAAAAGGAAGCAAGTGCTTTAAACAGGGAAGACGAGGCAGTGGTCAATATTCTATTCAATGCCATTGACTCTCGCAACATCACAGCTCATGGTCCCATGACCGATTGCAGATACGAAGAAAGGAAATAAGAAACTTAGTTCCAAAAAAAATATAATACTTTTACTAATTTGTTTAACTTTTTATTTAGCTATAAATATAGACAAATATACCTAAAGGAAATTTACTACAAGGTTTGTCAATAATTAGGTCTGCATTTTGCCACTATCAGACCTGCCTGCCGCTAGGTGATGATGCATTCTTAGCTTAGCTTGGGGCTGGATGGCGATGTGTAATATGTCCTGAAATATTTATTTATTTATTTATTTATTCTACGATGTAGCATGCTTTCCTAGAAGATACCTATTCACTCGCGACTTGAAGACCCCCCCAACACATCAGGAAAGACAGACACAGGCAAATGATATAGCAAGGGTCCATTCCCTTCATAATAATTCATTTCATTAAGGGTAATTTAATTAAGGAAAGTTGAACAAAACAACATTACTAAATGCGGGTGTTTGGGAATATGCCGCAGATTGTCGACTTTATCATGCTTGTTCTGCCTTTATCCCTTTTTTTAGTATTGTCGCGGTTAGTCACGTAAGTATATTTTTATGCTGCAAAAAGCTCTACTCAAATTAAGGAAAGTGAATACCAGTTTATTTATTTTCAGCATGACATCTGGAAGTTCATGCAGAACCACCCACTGTTCCAGCACTCGGACGTCACACGATCATTGGACGAGGAACGACACATCGCAACCAAGAGGATGTATGCCATGTTTAATGAGAATTTCACACCTATGGAGAAGGTAATTATAATAGTGACATACACCCAAATAAGCAATAGGCAAGCCACCTCCATTTAATACAGGATTTTAAAGATTCTGGCGTTGTATAAATCATTTAGATTAAATGTAAAGAGGCCAATATCACATCATTACATAGTATAAAATAGTCACTTTTCGCCCGTCCCTATGTATGCTTTGATCTTTATAACTACACAACGGATTTTGGATGCGGTTTTTTAAATAGATCGAGTGATTCAAAAGGAAGGTTTTACTATACATATACAATAAAACTACCACGCTTACGAAGTCGCGGGCAATAGATAGTTATCACTACATAGTATAAAACAAAGTCGCTTTCTCTGTCCCTATATCCCTTTGTATGCTTAAATCTCTAAAACTACGCGACGGATTTTGATGCGGTTTTTTTTAATAGATAGAGTGATTCAAGAGGAAGGTTTATATGTATAATACATGCATAATATAGCCGTGCGAAGCCGGAGCGGGTCGCTAGTATTATTATAAGATAAATAGATAAAAGAAGAGTTAAAATTGTCCCCCAGTAGGACCAGGATTCATTCTTCTGTTACCACTTTGAAAGACCAAATAACCAGGAAGGCCTGTTACCAATACTGCTTTGACAATATCCACTACAGCCCCATCAAATTAATGTCATAGTCTATACTCCTAAACTAGTCCTACTGATATAATAAATGTGATAGTTTGTGTGTGTATGATTGTTACTCCTTCAAGCAAATACTACCGGACCGATTGAGATGAAACTTGGTATCTAGATAGCTGGGGACCGGTATTAACACATAGGCTACTTTTTATCCCGATATTCCCAGGGGATCGAGACTTACCCGGGTGAAACCGCGGGGCGCAGCTAGTATTATAATAAAGAGGAAATATTTTTTTGCCTATTTGTCTTTTTTGCTCCGAAACTACCGGATCGATTTTGATAAAACTTGGTATGAGGATACCTTGATTAATTGACAGTAACATAGGCTACTTTTTATCCCGTTATTCCCACGTGATCGGGAGCTACGCGGTTGAAACCGCGGAGCGCTGCTAGTATTTACTATGTAGAATAAACGTTTTGACTTACAGACCCCAGTAAACAAGTATTATTGGCTGTTAAACCTATAATTAACCTTGGACCCAAGTCCTAAATCAATCAATATATAAAAGCATGAAGTTTATTAGCAGTGAGAAGTGTTTATTACTTTACTTTAAATCTAATTTATGTTAATTGCCTCTAATACAAGCTAAAATATAGGTATACTTTGATACTAAGTAGGTATAGATACCATGTATCTATCTAGTGGGTTGTCGTTGAATAGATCTTTTAAAAAACCGGCTAAGTGCGAGTCGGACTTGCGCAAGAAGGGTTCCGTACAATTTAATTCTAATTTTAGTATTTGTTGTATAGGGGTAACAGATGTACATCATCTGTAAACATTTAAAAAATATCACGGTTCATGAGATACAGCCTGGTGACAGACAGACAGTGGAGTCTCAGTAATAGGGTCCCGTTTTTACTCTTTGCGTACGCTAACAAATAACCCCCTTCTAAGTCAGCATCAATCACTACATAGTATAAAATAAAGTCACTTTTCGCCGTCCCTATGTCCCTATGTATGCTTAGATCTTTAAAACTACGAAACGGATTTTGATTCGGTTTTTTTAAATATGTAGACTTGTAGAGTGATTAAAGAGGAAAGTTTTTAGATATAATACATGCATAATACAGCCGTGCGAAGCCGGGGCGGGTCGCTAGTAATTATTATAACTGGTAACTACGGAACCCGCTTGGCCCGACGCGGACGACACGCACTTGGCCGGTTAAATAGTTAATTATTCGTGTAAACAACCTTAGAAGTATAATGGTATGCTTGAAGTCAATTCCTTTTGAACTGTTCACTTTATAATTATACAGTAGACAATGTAGCTGTTCTTTGATTTTATAATTAGTTGTGACCCTCGACCTTGTAAAAATGCTGATCATTACTGCAGTATTTACCTAAGCATGTTTAAGAAAATGTTTTTTATTTGTAACTGGCGCTACTTTCAGACTTTGAAATTACTGGACCGATGTCGATGTAACTTGGTATGGTACATTGAATCCTTAGGAGTAACGTAGGGCGTTTATTCCGCGGGTTAATGCTAGTGTTTTTAAAGTAGATGTAAGTTCTAAACTTACATTACTAAGCTTACTAAGCTAGTTCTTTATAAATATTGTTTTGTAAAAGTACATTACTTACCTAAGTAGGTACCTACTTACCTAAGTACCTACCTACTTACCAAAGTAGGTACTTTTACAAAACAATATTTATAAAGGACTAGCTTATTTAACCAAAATCTGAGCGTAAGTTACGTAAATCGGAAGGCACTTATTGTCAGAACATATTTTAATCACATAAATTACATACCCATTATTATTTTACTACAACGCCTAATCCACTGACTAAAAGGTATTAAACTAATTAACTCAAATAAGTTGTGCGACTATGAAAAAGTTCAGGCATCATGAAGCTACTGCGACAGAATGAACCACGTTCCGTTATTTTATTCCTATTTATAGACACAAAACAGTAGTCAAGATGGCGGCACTATGGAAAATTTTGGTCTGTTTCTGATCAAATATCTATATCTTTTTTGTTTATCAAGATATACTTCTGCAATTTTGCATACATGTTAAGTAATATATATAGCCTACGATCAATAAAACATATTTTGTATTTTTGCATTATTTTGAAAAATAAATGAATACAAAGTCAGTAGAACATAAAAAATCGACTTCATTATTAGTTTAGTTCTTCTTTACATTAGAATATCACTAAAAATAAATTAATACAATATGTATTATTTATTACAAATTACTCTAAAAGCAAAAAATACCTTAAACATGAATATTGATGAACTTAAACCTTAAATCCAAAGAGACAATGCAGCGAGCCTTTTGGGCATCATACCTAGGGAAAGTTATTTAGATTTTTATATTATTATAGTAGCTGTCCCGGCAAACGTTGTTTTGCCATTTACAAAAAATAAAAAAGTAAAAAATTGATGTTGTTCGATTCTCAGACCTAACGAATACACACAAAAAATTTCATACAAATCGGTTCAGCCGTTTAGGTAAACATAGGTAACTAACACCGCGACACGAGAATTTTATGTAAGTACATAAATATCGTTTTTTTCCACTTTTTTTATTTAGTGAAAAAAATATATCTTTCATTTTTGTCTTGATGTAAGGTAGGTACTAAGTTCTTCAAATTGTAACGCGTAACCGTAATTCATTGAGGAGTTTTGTATTGAGAAAGTGGTTCCAGGTTCACCATCAATCTTTACCAATTAGTTTAATGGTCGATTCTACTGGTTGATCTTAAAACTGAGCAATTTCTTGCACGCTCGAGGTGCAATTCTGTTTATCACTTCGAAGATCCACATCAGATCTTCACAAAATTTTTATGGGACCACCCCCGAGGTATGCTCTTTCAAACACAAAAAGAAATCTTCTCAATCGGTTGAGCCGTCTTCATACAAAAAAAAACAGCGCACTCCGGGAGTGCAGGCAGAAGTGAAAACAATAAACTTGTTATTTCTCATAGAATATTTCTTGAAACGATCTGCTACTGCCATCTATTAGCACTCACTTAAACAAATATAGTTTATTTTTTATTCGCTAGATGGCAGTAAAAAATTTAAATCAGCGCCATCTACATTCGAATAGCGGTCTTTCTAGAAACTAAGTTTCTCAATTTGTGTAATAGATGGCAGTATAAGTTAAACAAAAACACTAACACAAATAAAATCTCATCTGTCGCGTCAAAATCTGTCGCGTCAAAATCTGTCGCGAGAACGGCTGAAAATGCTCACCCACAAAAGTGCCCAACGCGCCATAAGAAGTTTTCACTTTAAAAACATTGCTACAGTTGAATTGAGGTTCTCCTCCCTTTTTTAAGTCGGTTAAAAATAGCTCATGTTCCACTTAAGCTCCGTCGCCGGTTTTTATTTATTTATTTTCATATTACGTAAATAAAATTAAATGTATAATAATATAAACTAATTTTTGCCTGATTTATCTTCCGACTTTCCAGACATTTTCCCATGTAACTTCCAAGACCGCAAAAAACCGCACCTAATTGTTTCATATGCTTATTACTGGATATATAACCAGAACTTATACCAGAATTAGAGGATGGGGAAGCGTGGGTAACTGCGAAAAGCTTCGATGAACTTTCTATATTGACTTTTTTTTCCTTAGGTCGTTTAAACTAATTTACACTTGTAAAAAATATAAAATTGAATAAACATATAATTGCATCAAAATTTATGTAAAACGAGCTTTTCAAAAAGGTGTAACACATAATACTTTATGTACTAATTCTAAGAGATAACAACCTTCAAAGCTCGTTAAATAACCACCTCCATATACGTTGACGATATAACGATGTGGGTTTTGGTGCAATTTATTCTAAAAATTCTAATTTATTAGAAAAAATACTCAAAGTATACAGGGTTATTGGTAATTAATTGACACGGCGTTAAGGTCTTCTTCTGTGCACCTTAACGATCAACTTTTGTTCTACGACTTTTGGAAATTCATTATAAAAATATTCCATACAAAAATAAAAAATTAAATCCAACAGTTCAAATAATACTCAACTCTACGTCTACGTCACAGAATCAATCATAGTAGGTATGGTACAACTCGATCGCGCGCGCGCACTTGCCGCATAGACATAGAAAATTACCAGACAGTACGAGAAACACTTAAATATTTTTTTTGGGATATGTATTAAGTTTCGACAAAAGTCATAGAACAAAAGTTGTTTGTTAAGGTGCACAGAAGAAGCCCTTAACGCCGTGTCAATTAATTTCCAATAACCCTGTATTAAAGTGAGATATTTTAACTTCATGAAAAAACCAATAAGGTTTCATTTTCGGGACATCCGTAAAAATGAATTTCGAGCAGCGCTTGTTCTATCATTTTCTATAGTGCGGCGCCCTGACGACTTCCTTCAGTCGTTTTCGTTTTGTCACTGACACATTCTCTTTTATCTAGTCCCATAGTACACGATCTGCTTAATTTAACGGTAGATGGCGCTGACTTGGTTTTAAAAAGCTGATAAGTGCGAGGCGGACTTGCGCACGAATGGTTCCGTACCATTATATTCTATTTTTAGTACTCGTATTTGTTGTTATAGCGGCAACAGAAATACATCATCAGTGAAAATTTCAATCTATCACGGTTCATCAGATACAACCTGGTGAAAGACAGACGGTCAGTGGAGTCTTAGTGATAGGGTCGATTGATAATTTTAATAAGTATTTCGTTCGTCATAATTGTCAATTAATTCCTATTTCCAGATAGCTGAGGACCCAAAGGTGTTCCAAGCGGAAACGGAAGCGATGTTCATGTTTGACAGCTCGCTGGCTGTCAAAGTGTCATTGACCTTCCGTATGTTCAGCAACGTGATACAGGGCAGCGGGAGGGACTACCATTATCATCTTATAGAGGACGCTGCGAAGGCCAGGATAGGGGGGTGCTTCGCCCTTACTGAGGTAAGTCATCCTATAGTATAATTGAATAAAATAATTATTTTATTTGTTTTAATTTTAATTGTAATTATGGATTTTTATAAATATTAAACAGTAACATTTAAGTAAATAATTAAACGTTTACGCGATATTGGATATACTAATCAGTTAATTGCATAACTGCATTACAATATCTTTTTTTAATTATGGAAAAAAAAGTATTGTATTTTTTTTAAATCTGGTCCTGTTTTACCCTTTGGGTACAGAACTCTAAAAATTAGAAAACGGTTTTTTGTACTTGATAAAAGTATCCTAATTTATCCAAATTTTTCTTTTATTATTAAGCAAAAATATTTTAGGTTGTCCTGAGGGTACCTATTTCTAATTAAAAGGGTTTTTTTTACGCAAAATAGGTGCGTATTGACCCCATCTCACCGGATGGGATCAAGGATGTAGCAAGGGTTTTTGTTGGACATTGTATATCTATCGTATTTTATAGGTTGCTCACGGTTCCAACGCTAAAGGAATGAGAACAACTGCCACCTATGTACCTGAAACTAAGGAATTCATACTCCATTCACCAGACTTCGAAGCTGCTAAGTTCTGGGTCGGATCTCTAGGTAAGTTTGTTTTAAAACAAAAATAGACAACCATTTTCTTAACGGTCCAAATTCCTTTAAATCTTACTATCATATTTTTACTAATCTCTTACTTACTTAAATAAAAAATAAAAATAAATCCCTATTTTCCTTTATCACGGCATCACGCGTTAACGGCTGGACCGATTTTGCTAATTCTTTTTGTTATGTTTGTTATTGTCAGGAAAAGGATGATGATTCTTATGAAAGAAAAAACTCAAGAAAGTTGCGCATAAAATTATTACGCGGGTGAAACCGCGGAGTGCAGCTAGTATTTTATATTTACTAATCCTACTTCTTACTAATATTATAAATGTGAAAGTTTGTGTGTGTATGTATGTTTGTTACTCCTTCACGCAAAAACTACGGAACTGATTGCGATGAAACTCGGTAAGTAGATAGCTAGAGACCTGGATTAACGTATAAGCTACTTTTTATCCCGATATTCCCATGGGATCGGGACTAACGCAGGTGAAACCGGGGGGCGCAACCAGTAGGTTCATAAATAAAGAAGTTATGTCTTTAGATACATAAAAAATATAGTCAAGTAAGAACTTCCTAATTTAACTTATCAAATCCGTTTATTATTCAGTAAATACTTATTATCATGTATTATCAGATAGTAGGTATCTCCTTTCGTTTTGCGCAAGTATTATAAAATCATTTTATCATGAGTACAACGTACTATGATTATATTTATCGGACCCCATACCGACAAGATATAACAATATTGCTCGCTGCGCCCTGCGATTTTACCTGCCTAGGCCCGCTTCTAGGAATACTGGGAGTAGCCTATGTTGTTATTCCTCTACCGATCTATTTACTGAGTACATCGCAATCGGTTCAGTAGTTATTGCGTGAAAGAGTAACAAACATAACATACGCACATACTTTTGCATTTATTAAAGACTATTTTGATCCCGTGGGAATATCGAAATAAAAATCAGCCTATGTTATTCCCAATGAATCAAGGTATCCTCATACCGAAATTTAATCAAAATCTGTCCAGTGGTTTCGGAGCCTATTCGTTACAAACAATAAACCAAAAAATCTTTCCTTTATTCTTGACTAGCGACCCGCCCCGGCTTCGCACGACTGGATTATGCATGTATTATATCTAAAAACCTTCCTCTTGAATCACTCTATCTATTTAAAAAAACCGCATCAAAATCCGTTGCGTAGTTTTAAAGATCTAAGCATACATAGGGACGGCGAAAAGTGACTTTATTTTATGTAGTGATTGGCTACTTTTTATATGGGTGAAACCGCGGGCGCAGCTAGTTATTTCAATAAATATAACTTTGCAACGGCACCGTTGGATTACCACTGTCCTACCACTAAAAAACATATCCCTCCCTTTTGGCTTCGCCGTAGTCGGGTAACAAATAGTCTCATTCCAGGTAAATGCGCGACGCACGCCATAGTATACGCCATGCTGGTCTCCAAGGGCAAGAACCACGGGCTACATTCGTTCGTGGTCCCCATCAGAGACCCGAAGACTTTAAAACCTTATCCTGGTGTCACTGTGGGAGATTTGGGGGAGAAAATTGGCTTGAATGGTGTTGATAACGGGTTAGTAGGGAATTTACCAAGTACGTATTTTATGTCCCAAACTTTGCTCCGCTTTTTAACCCCCTTAGGGATAGAATTTTGGAAAACCCTCTCTTATCGGATACCTACGTCATACAAAGAACACACCCTCCAAGTTTCAGGTCTCTACGATCAGCGGTGTAGGTTGTGCGTTGATCCGTCAGTCAGTCAGTCAGGACAAAGCATTTTATATGTATAGAGAAGATATCTAATGTCAAGAAAATAATTTATAAATATTTATATTGATCTTATTTTTTTCAGTTTCGTAATGTTCAACAAATATCGCCTTAAGAAAGAGGCAGCTTTAGACAAGCTTGGTGGAGTCGACGATAGTGGTGACTACAAGACGCCGTTCAGGGATCCTAACAAGAGGTTCGGAGCCTCTCTAGGGATTTTATCAGGTAATTTCATATTTTCAGCAGTATGTGTTAGCCCACTGCAAGGCATATGCCTCTTCACACAGACGTTGGAAAGAACTCGTCAGTTCATTCCTCTGGACACGGTGCTTGTCTTCTGATACATGTCATGTCCCAACACTATGCGATATTCATAATTTCAACTTAAGAAATAAGGATGATCTGACCGTGCCAAGTAGTATGCTCCGGAAAATAAACTGGGGCCTTATTCTGCTTTTTTGCTTTAATGGATTAACCATTGTCATTATATCGAGACTCTATTGGTATTATATCGAGAATGTGATTTTTTTTTTGGTATTCTGCTAAAGTTTAAATAACATCGCAATAGAATCGCTATGGAGTCTCAATGGAATGGTAATAGATACCTTGCAGGTGTTGCCTAGCAACATGGTATATGTTACAGAATACCAAAGTAAGTCAGTGGTGTGTCAGTGGTGTTTCGATACAATAAAGTTAACAATAGAAGAATACCAAGTTGACATGCAATGTCATATTTTTGACATAAAATGTCTAATACGATTCCATCGACACTCTATTGAAACACGATTGTGTTAGCAGACTTAGGCCCCTGGTCGTTTAATAGCACATGTGTGCTCTATTATATTAAATTACATAAAGATGTATATGACATGTCCATTAACAGGTTTAAAAAATTTATAAAGCAGAAATTGTGCGGTAAGGAGTATAATGATACTTCGTCGTACCTTAATGATAAAGACCCATGGAGATAACTTTAATTGCTCCATTTAAAAATATGCATGACACCTATTAAGGTTATACGTTTTCCCTACTAAATGTTTTAGAGATTCCTACGTTTTATACTGAGATATTTAACTTATTATGACTTAAAGTAGGCCTAATTTAAGCTATTGTAGGGGCAGACCAAAAATATCACTGTTTAACATCCAGGAAGTACTCTGTTTCAGCGTGAAAAAAGAGACCAATTTTACGTATGTAGTGGTGCACGGTTATATTGACGTATGGTCATAGTGTAAGTGACGCATAGATGTGTGGAAACACGCGACGTTGTCGCGTTGTGTGTGGAAGCAGGAACACGCAATTACGCTAGAGCAGAGCCGCAATACAGTTTGCTGGATAAGGGCGACGTTGCCTCTCCGTCTAATCTGTCTAATAAAAATCAAAATATTTTCAATTGCATGATATTCAACTCAGTGCTGCCAGACCTACACCTGCAAGATTTTATGTAACTTTTGGCACTGTAGCGTCACTTTTGATACTTGAATTATACGTTATTTTGATAGACTTATCAAATGATCACTTTACGTATATAATAAATAAATAAACATTTATACTTGTTTGCATTTAATTAATAGTATAAAAATATAATAAAATATAAATGAAGTATAGTAATTCGCGAGAAAAAAAACCAAGCAGTCTTGTTGTTTTTTTGGTACTGTTTGTTGTACACACTGGCAACATACACCCAGTCGATACTTTGCCTCGCACTAGATGCGCGCTTGTTACCTAGGTAACGGAGAGTCAACAGAGATGTCAAGTAGTCAATAAATAGAAAAACCAAAAATAAAATATTATAATCATTTATTATATTCCTACTATTGTGTTTAAAGTGTCATCCATCTGAGCACCTACTGAAAATAAACCTTGAGGAAATTTTAGTGTCTTGTAAGTGATTGAATTATTAAACACAAGTTGGGCCGTAGGAACAAACTACGACTACTCTGGGTCCCAGGCCATGAAGGAATAGCAGGAAATGAAAAGGCTGATGAGCTGCAAGAACAGGATCGGCAAGTGCTATGCTTGGACCAGAACCATGTACGGGCCTGCCAGCATGCACAATCACAAAGGCCGTAAAGGATTACGTTGATAAGAAACACACGCAAGAGTGGGAAATCAGTGAAGGGCTACTACATTCGAGGAACATAGGATTTTTCCTCTTAGTGGGATCGCTGCGTTAATCGATCCCAAGGGGTCGAAGTGTTGCTGGCTATGTCAGCCCGCGATATAAGATAAGATAGAACTAATTTTAAATAAATAAATCTTTTTGTACATTACTTTGTCTTTATTTTTCTCTTTTCATTCAGACCTAGTACAATTTGCATAGTTCAGAATTCGTCCTAGTTTAAAAAAAAATGATTACTAACAGTACCTACCATAAAATTGATCCTGTTTTTGAAAATTTATTCAAAAATATATTTTCATAAAATATATTTGTATCGAGATTTGAACTGGGGCTCTTCAGAACACTACCCCGCCGCTCTAAATGACTACACCAATCGGTATCTGTAGGACTACGTCAAATATAGTCTATAGTTGCTACAGTTTATTGTTTTGTATGTGTGCGTGTCATTTATATCGTGACAAGAGTTAAAAATTGTACTTTGGAAATACATTAAAATGTGACTTCCAAAAAATTAAATTATGTTTGAAATATGTTCAGAGCAAACTAGAAAACAGGCAACATATATACAAATACTTTAATTCCACGTCAATTATAGCAAAATAAAATAAAAATATACTTTCGGGGAAAACAAGCGCCATCTAGCGGAATACTTTGCTTAGCGATACGAAACATTCAACCTTAAATAAAATGTTGTGAGTTTGAGTTTATGTCTAGTCCCAGCGCCCTAAATAGCACGGAATAAAGTTCCTGGCACTGTATAATCTAGATTAGATGTTAAAACCATATTAAAATGTATATTTCCAGGTGGTCGCGTCCACATAATGTCAATATCGACATTCTACCTCGTGAAGGCGATGGTGATCGCCATCCGTTACTCCGCAGTGAGGAAGCAGTTCGGGCCAGAGAACTCGACGGAAGAGCTGCCAGTGCTGGAGTACCAACAGCAGCAGATACGGCTGCTGCCACACCTGGCTACCACTTACGCCATGAGGATCTTCTCCACTTGGATGGCTGAGCTGCACATCAACCTTACTATACAGAATATGATGGGTAGGTAACCATAGCGACGTATTGAATTATGCAAAATGGTAATGTCAAAGATACAAAAGAGTTCTTATGACGTTATCACGTAAAATTATCTTCCGTTAACCGACTTTACAGATAACCATTTTTGGAAAACATTATTGTTCTAGTGTCATCCGTTACATCCGTTTCTAAAACAAAGCTTGTAAATTACAGGCAACAAATGTAGGTATCATCATTACATAGTAAAAATCAAAGTCACTTCCCGCCGTCTGTCCCTATGTATGCTTAGATCTTTAAAACTACGCAACAGATTTTAATGTGGTTTTTTTAATAGATAAGAGTGATTCAAGAGAAAGGTTTATATGTATAATACATGCATAATATAGCGCGGGCACAGGGCGGGTCGCTAGTGTATAATAATTTATTTTTTTCTTAATTGCGAGCTCGCAACACCTTTGTACACAGGTTTTTACGCAAATAAATGTTTTTATATTAAGAAAAACCATCTTACAGCTAGTTGATGTCCTCATCAACTAGTTTAGCGCAGGCCTTCTGCATTGCAGGGTGGGCAAACACCCTGAAAAGTCAGGATACTTTTGACCTATTAATTTCGGTCGTCTTTTGTTTTATTTTTCGATCGTCTTTTGTTTTAGTTTCCCTTGGACTAGGGGATCTAATGAGATTGAATAATCTTTACACGTTCAACTCTGGACGAATCCCCTGGGGTAGCATATGGGGTAGCCCTCGGGTAGCAACGACGAGCGCTAATTTAAAATAAGATCGGATCCCTATCTTATTTTAAACTAGCGACCCGCCCCGGCTTCGCACGGCTATATTATGCATGTATTATACATATAAACCTTCTTCTTGAATTACTCTATCTATTAAAAAAACAGCATCAAAATCCGTTGCGTAGTTTAAAAGATTTAAGCATACAAAGGGATATAGGGACAGAGAAAGCGACTTTGTTTTATACTATGTAGTGATTAGCGCCCGTCGTCTCCCCTAGTCCAGGGGGCCCGATCTGATGACTGACGATTGTTGGGAAGCTCGTTTCCATTACTTTAAATATTTGAAAAACATAGTTATTTTTTGTTTTAGGTGGTGACGAAGCGGTAGCCGCAGCGCGCGGTATCGAACTGCACGCTATTTCCTGTGCAGTAAAGCCTATATTCGGTTGGAGCGCACGCGACGCTATACAGAACTGCAGGGAGGCTTGCGGTGGACATGGATACTTGAAAGGTTACTACATCTTAATCTTAATCATCATAAAATCCTGTTTGTAAGACTCCACTGTCTGTCTGTCACCAGGCTGTATCTCAGGAACCGTGATAGCTAGACAGTTATTTTCACAGATGTTGTATTTCTGTTGCCGCTATAACAACAAATACTAAACACAGAATATAATGTTACGGAACCCTTCCTGCACGAGTCCGGTTTTCATTTGGCCGGTATTTTTAACTTCAGTCAGCGAGTGAAACTTATGGCTGTGCACGTTTAGAATAGAATTTATTCGAATAAACACACGACATAATTTAGACACAAATAAGAAACAGAGATAGTTACAGAGAAAAGAAATACAAATAAGAAATATTAACGAGACAGTTACAGAGAAAAGTAAATACAAAGAAAAGACAATAAAAATAAAAAGTATCTGAGGAGTCGTGTGTGGGTAAAGAGCCTCAGCATGTGCTGCAGATACGCAGGCGCATCTGCAGCGCTGGTCTTCCGGCCGCACCCTGTGGGCCGTTTTTTTTCTTTGTTGCCAGAAACTTCGGTCCTTGACCAGAGACAATTCCACATAAATAAGTTATTATTTCTGTATAGTCTTTGGTCACTCTACACAAATCTAAATAGTAATATTTTTTGTTTTTATTTTATACTTTTTGTCATGTGAGTGTTTTATGCTTATTTGACTCTCTACTTTTTTTAAACGTCTTGTATCGTATGTTTGACCAAATGAATGTGTTTCTATTATATTCTAAATACATATAACATTCCCAGCATCCTGCCTCGGAGATCTCCGCAACGATAACGACGCGAACTGCACATACGAGGGCGAGAACAGCCTCCTGATACAACAGACATCGAACTGGCTGACAGCCGTCTGGGCTCGGAGACACACCCCCACAGACAAGGACGGTCCGCTCGGCTCGCTCACGTTCATGGACGCGGCCAACAGGCTCGGAGAGAAGTGTTCCTGGAATACTGTGGATGACATATTGAAGCCTGACAGTTAGTTTTTTGTTTATATTCCCGAAGGGTCAGGCTTTTATTCCATACAGCCTTGCTTGTCGTGTTATTTCCTTCCAATACATCAAACATCGAACTGCCTGGCGGCCACTAGACTCTGAAAGCTGTGGATGACATATTGAAGCCTGATAATTGGTTTTTGGATTTTTTTGTTTCTACATCCGGAGGGGCAGGCAAAAGCCCATACAGCCCATTGTTGCAGTTCTAAAGCAATTTTTCAGTGAAAAGGAAACTAACCATTGTCTTCCAAACCCAGGTCTCCGATGGACCACAAAGAAATATCGCAAAAACTACGAAGGGGTGGGTCATTTTTTTTTGGTCGCCAGTGTATTATAATTGGTATTCTAACAATTGTCGCGTACCTAAACTTGTATACGGGATGTTTTCTGCAACTGGATCTATTTAGTTGGGTTCATTTTGGAGTAGGCTTGTCCAGTACCCTTCCTTTCAAATTATTCGACCGTGTTCAGAGAAAACAACTTGCCAACTATGCTCCGGGTTTCATCACGATGTTTCCTTCACTGTAAGAGCAATGTCAATTACATTTGTTCCTAAGAAAAACAATATTACAAACCTAGTAACTTGGTTTGGGGCTAGGTGGCGCTGTGTGTGTCGTATAATATTAAAAAAACCTCGCATTCGCAATAATATGTAATTAAAAATAAATAATTAAATTTCTTCCAGATCTAATATCGATCTACAAATGGCTAATATGCTACGTACTACAAGAAACAAGCAACAAATTGTCCCGTCTCCGCGGCGCCGGCGCAGACGCGTTCAAAGCTAAGAACGACTCGCAAGCTTATAACGCTGCCACACTCTCCGTTGTCTATGGAGAGGTAACATTATTGTTATTAGTACTAGCTGCGTCCCGCGGGTTTACTCGGTCGCCTAATGTTGCCTAAGTGTTCATCAAAGTTTCCAGCTATCTACATGCCGAGTTGTATCGCAGTCGGTTTAGTAGATGGAGTTGTGTGTGTGTGTGACCACTGTGATTTTATTTTTTATAGTGGCCTGCACTGGGCTATCTGAAAATATTGTAAAGGAAAATACGGCGTGGCGGTTGCAATTTTTGAAGAAGGATTTTTCCTTTAAAATATTTTCAAATAAATATTTTGTTCCACGACTTTTGTTAATACAATCTTCTTTATTTTTTCACATGCAAGAATACCTATGTTTACTAATAATAAAGACCATTATTGTTTAAAATAGTAATTCAAACTAACTCCAAGAAACAGCTGATTTTTCACAAA
Source organism: Idaea aversata (assembly GCA_907269075.1). Lineage (NCBI taxonomy): Eukaryota > Metazoa > Arthropoda > Insecta > Lepidoptera > Geometridae > Idaea > Idaea aversata. The sequence continues at coordinate 15,056,892 of OU026087.1, forward strand.
AAATTATTGATTTCCAAAAAGTCGTGTTACAAAAAAATTGTTCATCTAGACGTCAACAACAATGTTTTAGCTCTTGACGACCTTACTCAAAAGGTCCTGTATCCGAAATATCTCTCTTAAAATGTCCTTTTTTTGAAAACCCTCGTATAAACGTTAAAACAAACTCTACTATAATTTCAGCACTACGTGTTAAAACATTTCTACAAGACAGCCGTTGAGTTCAAAGACCCAGGTTGTAAGGAAGTGTTGCTCAAACTTGTATCTTTATACGGAGCTTTCCTATTGGAGAAACATCTAGCTACATTGTATATTGTAAGTATTTAGATCTGTCTATCTATCTAGACATGCCAAGTTCAAGCTAACAGAACTGGCGAGCAGCACCGTGTGTAAAAAAAAATATACAATGGTTGTCTGTAAAGTCGGTTTACAGACGATAATTTTACGTGACAACGTCTTAAAAATATTGATGAAATAATACGTTGCTATGGTTACCTTGTCAATAATGGAACGTGAGCGATGACGTCACACTTTTTTGCGAGTGCATTCCTATTTATAAGACGTTTTCACGTCAAAAAGTATATAATATGTATTCTATCCGTTATCTAACACCCATAACACAAGCCTAGTTGCTTTGTTTAGAGCTTGACGGTGCCGTGTAATATGTTCTACAATATTTAATATCAATAATAAAAATAATTTAATATTATACAAATCATTTGGAGCCACTTTTGACCACCAATTTCGGAAGAATTCGAGATATTATTCTCGAATTCTTCCGAAAATTTGCCTTACTAGCCATCAAACATAATATTTTTATAGCTCTTCCATGACTGTTTTATTAGTACTTAATAATAATCCGTATATAAGAACTAGCCAAGTCAGACCTTAGGCTTCAATATATTATACTAAGTTATAAGAAACTACGTCTCTCTGTCACCAGACTATATCTCATGAACCATGATAGCTACACAGTTGAAATTTTCACAAAAAATGTATTTCTGTTGCCGCTTTAGCACCAAATACTAAAAACATAAATAATGATACGGAACTTTCTGTGCGTAGTTTTAACCGTAGTTTTAACAAGGAACCCTTATAGTTTATTTTATTAATTAAGTTATAAATATTGTTCTAGGGTGAATATATGACAGGAAACCAGGGCCAATTGATCCGCGAAGGTATCCTCCAGCTCTGTTCCACGTTGTCACAGGATGCCGTCGCACTAGTCGATACCCTGGCTCCACCTGACTTCTGCATCAAGTCCGTGCTGGGCCGAGCCGATGGAGAGGTTAGTTATATACCTTTATATGTACCTATATACCTATACTAGCTGCGCTCCGCGGTTTCACCCACGTAACTCCCGATCCCGTGGGAATATCGGGATAGCCTATAACCTTCCTCGATAAATGGACTATCCAACACAAAAATAATTTTTCAATTCGAACCAGCAGTTCCTGAGATTAGCGCGTTCAAACAAACAAACAAACTCTTCAGCTTTATAATATTTATACCTATATATAAAATCTATACATATAAAATAAAAGGTTCTGACTGACTGATTGATATATCAACGCACAGCCTAAACCAATCGCATCGGGCACGAATTTGCTAAGCATCTAACAAAGAATTTCGGAAAATTCAAACCACATGCGAACAAAGTCGCGGACCAAAGCGAATCATCTCTATAATCTAAGAAATTATCTATAATAACCGTGAATACATTTTATTAATTAACTAGCGACCCGCTCCGGCTTTGCACGGCTATATTATGCATGTCTTATACATATAAACCTTTCTCTTGAATCACTCTATCTATTAAAAAAAAAAAAAAAAAAGCGCACTCCGGGAGTGCAGGCAGAAGTGAAAACTGTATATCTGCTGCACCATCCACCGAGAGATGTCGGTGTTAACACTGTTGTACAGAAGTGAGTATCGTAGTTCGGCCGTTTGCACAGAGATGGCGCTGTTTTCAATATTGCATAGTAGTAGAAGCACAATAACTGTTAAAATCTCATCTGTCAAAACCTCATCTGTCGCGAGAACGGCTGAAAATGCTCACCCACAAAAGTGCCCAACGCGCCATAAGAAGTTTTCACTTCAAAAACCGCATCAAAATCCGTTGCGTAGTTTTAAAGATTTAAGCATACAAAGGGATATAGGGACAGAAAAACCGACTTTGTTTTATACTATGTAGTGACTAGCAGAACCACGCGGCTTTACCCTCGTAAGTCCCAATGTCGTGGAAAAATCGGGATAAAGAGCATTGAATCTTTGGGAGTGACGTGACATAGACTACTTTTTATCCAAATATTCCCAAAGGATCGAGACTAAGGAGAGTAAAACCGCGAGGCGTAGTTAGTAAATTAATAAATAGATAGATAAACACTTTATTAGACCATAATATAAGCTAGAAAAATAGTAGAAAATAAGATCAATAGTGTCCGATATTCAAATCAGATTTACATTTATTCGAATTACTATTGTTAGAGAGATTTTTTGCAAACCACTGTATTGTATTTGTTGTCGGGCTGTTTTCCGCAACTCGACGTCTGAGCGCCTATTTTGCGTCCGAGTGGGAGTTAAGTCTCCTCCTGCAACTCGAGCCATCCCAACTCCCCGAGGAAAGCCAAAAGACCTTTAATGGCGAACCACTGTAATCCGAATACAATAGGCGGCCTTATCCCTAAAAGAGGTATATTCCAAGCAACCTAATAATACTTAATATGGTAACATTACAGGCATACAAGCACATAGAGACGAGCGTGATGACGTACCCGGGTTCACTCGCTCGCCCCGAGTGGTGGAGAGACGTCGTCTTCTGGCAGAGCTACGTGCCGAGCAAACTGTGATACCTCACTACCTCTCACTCGGGATATAAAGTAGCCTATGTTACTCACAATTAAGGTGAAAGGGTACCTGCGCTCTCTCCATACCAACGTAGTCGACTGTTTCCTCCCTGGATAATAATGACACTAGCACAAATATTTTGTTGTGTGCCATAAAACCTATAACTGCCATGACTATGCCCCTATGTTTTGGTTTTTTTTTCATTTTCTAATTATCATAGAAAAAAAAAACAAAAAAATTGGGTTTTTTTATCAGTTATAAGTTTTATGCACCAAAAATATTTGCTCTAGTGTCATTATCCAGGGAGAAAACAGTCGACTACGTTTGTATGGAGAGAGCCCTCGGTACCCTTTCCTCTTAATCAATAATAAATATTGCAGGACATTCCACACATCGCCATCTAGCCCCAAGCTAAGTAACTACACTTGTATTATGGATGCTAGACAACGGATATACTACTTATATACTTTTCTTTTGTAAATATATACTTATAATACATAGAACCAACCAGACCACAGACAAATATCTAAACATAAATAATTGTTTGAGGCGGGTATCGAACCCGCAACCATGTGTTTGGCAGTCCGGCATGGTGACCATTGTGACAACTGGGTCGTGGTGTCGATTCGGTATAACACGACGACTTAACTTAACCTAACTAAAATACGACTAAAATAAGTTAAGTCATTTTTATATTCAATTCGGTTTTACCGTCAAACTAAATTTGGTTGTCTTTTGACAGATTGTTCGACACAACTAAAATTTATTAAAGGAGTCCGGACATTTTTAGTGTAGGAGCTTGGCATAGTGATTTTTTTCCGCGGTTTATTTTAATACCCCGTTTCCAAAACACTTTAGCGATCCGGTGTAAAGGCATTATTTGTTGGTCATAATTTTTAGAGGAGGTGCAGCGGCGTGATGAAAATAAAACCAAATAGGTAACTTGTTGAATATTTCTCTGTGTATTTAGCTCGGTATTTAGGCACTTTAAACTAGGACAAAAATGTATGGTAACTCGATAGGATACTGATAGAATATTATTAATTACGACTACGATGGCCGGCGAGTCCAGCGGAAAAATCATCTTAGGTTATTTGACAACTAGAAACGTCAAAAAACACCGACAAACCAGGGTTGCCAATTTATCATAAATTGCCCTGATTTGGGTATATTTAACACTTCCCCTCATGCGTAACATGACGTGAGAACTCCAAATGTAGAGACTTACAACATTACTAATTAACAACTCAGGTTAATTACAGTACAAAATCAAACTCTACATTACCCTCAACTCATGTATAGCATGCCCTATATAAGTCATTCACCAACACAAGTACACAACCAAGTAGTTAATGAATGACTACCTACATACATAAGCAAGTATATACATAACCACATACATATGCATAAGTACTAACAAGATACATCTCTAAGCCCTAACTTGTTTACAAAACCAGAATACTTACAGCTAGACAAAGGCTTAATAAATATATCAGCCAACATACTATCAGTAGGTATATAACTGAAAACAAAATTCTTTTCCTTTACAATATCTTTTATATAATGAAATCTAAGATCAATGTGTTTGGTCTTTTTGTGGCAATATTCTTTTGTCTCAAGCAATTTAAGTGCACTTTGATTATCACAAAAAATTGACAATTAAAATTTTTACCAAAAATTTCATACAAGAAATTTCTAATAAAACAGACTTCTTTGCATGAGTCACTTAAAGCTAAATACTCAGCTTCCGTGCTTGAAAGTGCAACACATCGCTGTTTCCGTGACTCCCAACATACAGTAGAGCCACCAAGTTTGACTACAAAACCACTATAAGACCGCCTGTCCACGATATCATTGGCCCAGTCGGCATCTGCAAACACTGTTATATCTAAACAACCAGACTTAGTAAAAACAAGTTTTTTATTTATAGTACCTTTTAGATATCTTAAAATCCTTTTTGCAGCCAACCAATGATCTCGCGTAAATGCATTATTGAACTGGCTTAAATTAGAAAGAGCGTAAGTAATATCCGGCCTTGAACACACAGAAAGATACATTAGACATCCAATCAACTCTCTATATGGATAGTCACTATCTTTCAAAACATTGTCACTATTAGCTTTTTCTAATTTACACATTGTCATAGGAGTTAATACACTTTTACAATTTGTCATACCAAAACGGTCTAATAACTTATTAATATAGTCAGACTGATCTAACATCAAAGTACCGTTAGCTCTATCTCTATGTATTTTAACTCCCAAACAATTAGTCAAAGTTCCAAAGCTAATTCAGATTTTAATAAATTATATATTTTATTCTTTTCATTAACATTATTAGTAAATACATAAAAATCATCAACATATAACGCTATAATAGTTAATTGTTTGTCATTTCTTTTCAAATAAACACATGGTTCACATTTAGTCGGTGTAAAACCATTGTTAGTCAACAAAATATTAACCCTATTATTCCACAGCCTACTTGCCTGTTTGAGACCATACAAGCTTTTATTTAACAAACAAACTTTAGTTTTATCACATGAAAAACCTGATGGCTGTTCCATGAAAATAGTCTCATCCAGATTACTATGTAAAAAAGCTGTATTTATATCTATATGTTCTATATCTAAATCTAACTCGTTAGCAAGACAAAATAAAATCCTGAGAGTGGTGTGTCGTACCACTGGTGAGAATGTGTCTGTATAGTCAATACCAGGCTGTTGACTAAAACCTCTCGCCACCAAACGAGCCTTATACTTTTTATAACCAGAGTCATCAGACTTAATTTTATAAACCCATTTACAACTATAGTACATTGCGATACAAGTGTGGAAAGTTGATCATTCCATAGAGGCGGTTTATGACGCGTGAGCGGAACGCGAGCGTGGCAAAAGCCGAGATGGAATGATCAATCCACACGTGTATCGTACGACGTTTTTTATCACAGTTGCGAATAAAAAAAAAGACTTGTTAAAATAATAAAAAGTTTTTAACAATTTTAGGTTATGTTTACTATTTTTTGTTAATTACACTCCCGAAAAGCTAGGCAAAAGACTTTTAACCTATAAGTACAACCTCGTCTGACATACAATATTTTTTTAGGGTTTTTTTCATTTAATTTGCGTCGGCGGTTAAAAACAGAATATAATGGTAAGGAAAAAATATATTAATGTACCTAAAGAAAAAACAAAATAAAAACAAAACTCAATTTTTAATTATTTTCAAAGACGTTATCACGTAAAATTATCGTTCGTTATCAGACTTTAGAGACAACCTTTTGAAAAGAAGAAAAAAGGTACCAACAAAGAGTTTTAAGCCAGCAAGGCTTAAAAACTTTTTGATGGTACCTTTTTTCTATACATCAAAACAGTATAACCCAGATAAATTATTAATGTTTCATCTACCTAATATGTAATTAGCAGTAAGATACGTATTTGACTTATCGGGATAGCGTATTATTCTAGCACTAGTTGAAATTTTTTTTATCGCACGCGTGTATAATACGTTGCATTATGAGCCTAAAAGCGGTTTAATAAGATCCACTTTATGAGCAACTGTGATAAAAATTACATTACAGTCTTTTGGTCTCTCAACTAATTGCCAGATATTATTTTTTAATAAAGAATTATATTCGTCATTCATAGCAGCTAGCCACTGGTCTTTGAAGGGGCTGGCTATTGCCTCCTCATAGGACTGGGGCTCCTCATTTAAGCTATTAACCAAAAACGAAATGTCTGAACAATCTGAAAGGTCATAGTCTGTATACCTTACTGGTTTCCGGTTGCGAGTAGAACGAACTGGTCGGTCGTAATTACATACATTATTATGTGTAGATGTATTAGGCAAATCTTCCCCTCGAACGACAGTTTCGTTATTTAAATTACTTGACTCGTCACTACTCGTCGCCTGAGACTGGTCACCTCGACCGCAACTCGTCGCCTGAGACTCGTCGCATTCGCCGCCACTCGTCCCCTCAGCACTTTGGAAGGAAGACTGATCTGAAATTGGCGAAGACAAAATCTCATTAGTTACATGTTCATTATTCTCATTAATTACATTTCCATTATTCTCATTATCCAACACTTGACTAGATTCATTGCTAAAATTCTCATTATTTACTTGAGTAAACTCATTCTTATTATTCTCATTCTTATTCAAATAATTATTTTCATTATTATTGCATTGCATATCACTGAAAATAAAATCATTATTAATATTCTCTATACTATTTCCGCTGTTGATGTGGTTAATAAACTGGTTTTCAAAGAAAATAACATTTCTTGACACAATAATCTGCTTAGGTGTTGAGGGATCTATCAACCTATAAGCCTTAGAATTTTCACAGTAACCTACAAATATGCAAGATCTTGATTTTGCATCCAGTTTGTCCCTTTTTATGTTAGGTATGAGTGTCATAGCACGGCAGCCAAAGACACGTAGATGGCTCAAGTTGACCTTGCGACCTGACCACACTTCTTCAGGTGTTTTGTTAGCTACTGCAGCTGTAGGACTTCTATTTTTAAGATATATTGCTGTAGAGACAGCTTCCCCCCAGTACTCTTTAGGTAAATTTGCTTCACTGAGCATACAACGAACTTTCTCAAACAGTGTTCTGTTTAACCTCTCAGAAACACCATTTTGAGATGGACTGTATGGGGCAGTTGTCTGATGAATTATACCCTCATTCTGTAAATACCTGGAGAACTCTGCACTGCAGTATTCTCCACCCCTATCACTACGCAGACATTTAATTGAATGACCAGTTTGTTTTTCAACAGTTGCTTTAAACAATTTAAATTTGCACAAAACTTCATACTTGTGAGTGATTAAATAGCCAAAAGATTTCCTAGAAAAATCGTCAGTAAATGTTAATAAATACCTATGACCACCCAGACTGTTCACCGGTAATGGCCCACACACGTCTGAATGCACAAGCTCTAACAATTGCTTGGCCCGTTTTGCTTCACCCCTGGGAAACTTGAGCACTGCCTGCTTCCCCTCAACACATGACACACACTTCTCAGTGACCGCATCATGCTGAGACGGTTGAAAATTAACACCAAAAGCAATAGTACGGAGAACACTTACCCCGCGATGACTTAGATGTCCCAGCCGCTTGTGCCAGACCTCTGACGATACCATGGCAGTGTCAACCTCGCTTTGTGACCTTGACACATCTTCAGCATCTCATAGCAGCAGCAGATTTCATCTGTGAATCATTCTTACATCTACCATGCACATTGTCCAAAATGTAAATTCCTACACGTCTGGTGGCGGAGATAACCAATACTTTTCCCTTGAATACAGAACATTTATCTGCATGAAAGTTGACATACAAGCCCTTCTCACTTAATTTACTCACACTAATTAAATTGGTTGAGAGTTCAGGTATGTACATTACATTTTCAACTCTTTGAGTTTTCCCTTTCATGGGGATTAGCACCTCTCCTACTCCAAGACATTTCATGGAACTGCCATCTGCAACTTGTACAAATTTTTCGCATTTTTCTAATCTATTAAACCACATCAGGTCTTTGCACATATGTGCACTCGCACCAGAGTCGACAATCCAGTCAGAGCTCTCAAACGCACCAAAACACTTGGCCACCAAAACAGTTTCTTTTTCTGGTTTAGCTTTCTTATAGTTTTTAAATTTAAAGCATTTACTTTTTATATGGCCAGGGCGGTTACAATAATGACAAATGATTATTTTCTTTTGTTTAGAAAGCAAAACAACATTTTCTTGATTTTCATTTCGTTTTCTCCTTTCTTCTTCTTGTAACAACCGTGTGCGGACAAGCTCACTAGAAATCGCACCTGCACATGCCACCGCCTCAAGACTTGAAACCAATACATCGAACTCCTGTGGTAACCCGCTGAGGATCAGCTCTGCAACCTCTGCATCTTCGATTGTTCTCCCGATGTCTGCCAATTGTTGAACAAGTGTACTTATATGTTCCAAATAATTATCCATGCTGTTGAAGTCTACATAATTAGCTCTATGAAGTTTTCTCAAGAGCATGACACGACGACTGAACCCTTTATCCTCAAAAACTGAACTTAAACGTTCCCAAGCTTGTTTAGCGCTTTTCGCATCGCGAATATATTGAATACAGCAAGGTTTTACAGCTAAACTGATGCGGGCTAAAGCACGCATGTCCTTATGGGGTTCCATGCACGTTCCCTCCACGCACGACCATAAATCTTCTATTATTAGTAAATGACGCATTGAAAATTTCCATATATTGTAATTTGATATACCATCCAACTTTTCTGGCACATTTACGTTGTTGTTATAGTATTGATGTCCTCCATTTGTACTATTTGTAGTATTAGTACCAGTACTTGCGTTTCCATTCGCCATTTTTTCTTCGTGAATATAATGCGTAAGTGAAAAAGAACGTAGCCTAGGTCGACACAACACATAAAATATTACTTCCTCTTTACTGTTCAATTGTATTCTGAGTGTTCAACAATACTTTTCAACAACTTCCATTCCACGGTGATATTCAACGTGCATCATGGCACGTGGTACGCCCATAACCTTTTAGAGGAGGTGCAGCGGCGTGATGAAAATAAAACCAAATAGGTAACTTGTTGAATATCTCTCTGTGTATTTAGCTCGGTATTTAGGCACTTTAAACTAGGACAAAAATGTATGGTAACTCGATAGGATACTGATAGAATATTATTAATTACGACTACGATGGCCGGCGAGTCCAGCGGAAAAATCATCTTAGGTTATTTGACAACTAGAAACGTCAAAAAACACCGACAAACCAGGGTTGCCAATTTATCATAAATTGCCCTGATTTGGGTATATTTAACAATAATGACCTCTATCGATAGGAATGAGTCTCAAAATAAACCGCTGCATTTTAAGTTACAGGCATGTTGTGTCCAAAGGCCTTTGCACCCGGCAGCGCAAAAGTATTCAATGAATCGTGTCAAGCCCCTCAGCCTTATTCTAATGGTTTACGGTTTATTCTTAGGTGGGATTAGAAGAAAGAACGGAGTCTCAGAAAAACAAAGCGCAAATCAACCAAGTATTAACAGTTTCCCATTTTGGCAAATCTGGCCGGAAAATACTAGTTTTAAAATAATGAAGCTAAGTGCGGAAACAGCCCCGTAAAACTAAAACTAAAAAACTAACTGTTTATTTTACGTTTCTTCTGTATCTGCTACAGCAACTACCATATACTACTCCATTTTCACCCCAAAAATCAACAAAAAATCGTAAAAACTTCAGAAAGTGGTTCTCATTAATTTTAATCGATACGAAATAGGTCGCGACTAAAATTAGTCGTAATTTAGTTTGACATTTCTAAAATTTGATCATTCCGAATTGCAAAATTGTGTTTTGGACTTAATTTAGTTCGACTTAACTAAAAATTAGTTTACTCCTGTCAGAATTGGTTAGGTTGGGTATTTCCGAATAGCAAACATAATTTTACACATCTAAACCATCATTAGACCTGTCCTTTTGTATGGTAGTGAGGCGTGGCCGGTGCTTGAGCGACATAAGCAGGAGCTGCGTGTCACGGAGATGAAGATGTTGCGCTGGATGTGTGGAGTGACGCGAAAGGATCGCGTCAGGAACTCCCGCATCCGGGGCAGCCTTCATGTCCGAGACATTGCAGATAAATTGCAAGAGTGTCGCTTACGCTGGTACGGCCACGTCTTGCGAAAACCGGCTAGTTACGTGGGGAACAAATGTCTTGCCATGGCGCCTCCGCCGGGTCGTGGCTTGACGTCGTAAAGGGTGATATGCGTGCAAATGGCCTTACAACCCAGGATGCCGAAGATCGATTCATGGTGGACATACCACACGTTCGCACTAAGCGCTTTGCCTCGTCATTCCTTATTCGTACTGCAAGGGAATGGAATCGGTTGCCTGCGTCTGTCTTTCCTGACGTGTACAATTTGGGGGTCTTCAAGTCGCGAGTGAATAGGTATCTTCTAGGAAGGCGTGTTACATCTTAGGCCGCATCGTCACTTACCATCAGGCAGGTGTGATAGTGGTCAAACGCTGACCTATCATGAATGTAAAAAAAAAAAAAAAAATCGTGCGAAGTGGAGGCGTAAAAGTAGGAAAGCGGACCCTGGGCTCCCGAGAGGGATGCAACCGGGAACATCGCTCGGATGATGATGAATTTTACACATCTAAACCTAATTTTAGTTAAGTTAAGTCGTATTTGTGTACATTCGAATCGAGTCCAATGTATCCCCATACCAAGTTTCATCTAAGACGGTCCAGTAGTTTCGAAACCTATTCAATGTAAACAAACAGTCGAATCTTTCCTCTTTATAATATTAGTATAGATTTTACAACAAATTACAACTTTTGATGGTAAGTATAACCTTAATGCCAAGAATATTAAACAAGGTCTTGGCAGAATATTGTATTATTTTAACAATCGAATTGTGAACTTCCTTTTTTTGAAGTCGGTTAAAAATGTATATTATTTAATTAATCAACGCTTTTTAATAGAAAATATTTGCCACAAGCTAGTTGATAAGTGATAATTACTCATAATTATTAATGTACAATTGTTATGAAAACAGGGTATATGGGTACAATTATAATTAAGATTTAAATGTTTATTTTATATTTATCATTGTTATACTTACGATATTTATATTTTTATACAAAATAAATGATAAAAAATTAACCAATCACTTTTATTAAACTTAGTTGTTACTTACTTATTTAATGATAATGATTACTTAGAAATTTAAATTACCTAATATGAAAAAAAACCGGCCATTTGCCAGTTGGACTCGAGAACGAAGGGTTCCGTATCAAAATATTCTGTTTTTAAGCTATTGCATAGCTTCTATCGCGGGCTTAGAGCGCGGCGACCGAATCAAGAAATTCCGTAATGAAAATAAAACCTAACACCCCCCACTCCGCCTACCATGTAACTCGGCCGAGCGTTCGCTTAACGTGTATGTATATGGTACGACGACTGTACGAAGCTCACACGATGCAATAGCATTATTGCGGCAGTCCCCGAGTGCCACACGTTTTTATTAGATACTAGCGACCCGTCCCGGCTTCGCACGGCTATATTATGAATGTATTATACATATAAATCTTCTCTTGAATCACTCTATCTATAAAAAAAACCGCATCAAAATCCGTTGCGTAGTTTTAAAGATTTAAGCATACAAAGGGATATAGGGACAGCGAAAGCGACTTTATTTTATACTATGTAGGATGATATGTTGATAAAGCAACAAAACAAATCTGTGAAAACGACATCAGTATAGTCTTAGTAAAATGATTCCGTTTTTACTCTTTGGGTACGGAACTCTAAAAAGGACAAGACGTAAACAATACTTATTAAAAAAAAAGTATAACTTTATACACGCTAAAAACCATTTTGAACGCTGGATCTTGACTACCTACTTGCTCGTTGTATGGCCAGCATCATTATCTATCGATTAAGGTACTAAACGGCAAAATGATATCGGTGTCATCAAAAATGGACCGTTTTGAAACGCTCAAAGACTGAAAGAAATTAATACTCCCGGAACTTTGACAGTTATTCATTTCGACACGAAATTTACTTCGAAAAAAATACATTTCGACTGAAAATACTTTCGTAGATTATTATTCGATATGCACTTATTCGACATAACAATATCTTCAACATAATATGTTCAGTAGCAATATGCTCAACTGAGCAGTATTTTGTGTAGGTATAATAGACATTTCTAAAACTGCATTTGTGTTGGTAAATAAATTTATTTTCATTTTTTTATTTCATAAATATTTACAATATTTCAATGAAAACTTTATAATAATCATATAATACTTACTTCATTTATTTTAGTTTAAATTACATTAAAATACAATCAATTAAAAAAATAATCAAATAAATAAAAGAAGTCAAAAATCCTAAAAAAAAACTACACGTTAATATGACAACCCAGTTGGCACAATGGTCACTATGCCGGACTGCCAAACACAGGGTTGCGGGTTCGATTCCCGCCTCAGACAAGTATTTATGCTTAGATATTTGCCATGGGTCTGGTTGTTTCTATGTATAATAAGTATATATTTACAAAAGAAAAGTATTATAAGTAGTATATCCTGTGTAGCACCCATAACACAAGTCTAGTTACTTAGTTAGGGGCTAGATGGCGATGAGTGGAATGTCCTGCTATATTTTTTTATTATAAATAATATTATAAGCGGCCCCAAATATCCAGAAAGTATGAGAACCCCTGGCTCGGTAGCGAGGTGTACCGTATTGTGATGGTACTCGTACCGATCGCTCCTCTCAATATGAACGGATCGACTTCTCCACCGAACTGGTTCGCCATTACAGCTGACACTGTGGAACCCGCTCTAGAGTAAGTCACGTCCCGCATGATTGTCATACCGGGTACACCGCTAACAAAGTCACCATCTCTAAAAAAAAACAAGAATGTTAAAAACAATGAAAACATAATATCGTCTGTGAAAAAGTCAACAATCTAGCTATTAAGCCTAGTTCGCATTAAGCTAGTATTTTAGTCGAGTAGCGAGTAATTTAGTAGCTAAAATACTCGCTACTGCCCAAAAACCGTTCGCACTTTGGTCGAGTAGTTAGGTACAGTTTACAAGTGTATTGCAAGATGAACAACTTACAAAACAATTCGAGAGGTTCGGACTTGTTTAGCCGGTAAGCAAGTGAGCAAGGACGCGGGACTCGCCACTCGGCTAATAAAACTAGAACAAAAATGGATCGACTCTACTAAATTACTTACTAACCTACTCGACTAAATTTTTGGTGTTCGTTTTGCTACTAAATTACTCGCTACTCGACTAAAATACTAGCCTAATGCGAACTAGGCTTTACGGTTCATGGATACAGCCTGGTGACCGACACACTAAAGTCTTAGTAATAGGGTCCCGTTTCCCACCGTTTTTGGAGCGACCTCGACTCTCATTCTGAAGGTCGTGGTCGTGACATTGCTCTTACGGTGAAGGAAAATTGTTGATGTTTCTTCGTTCTCCGTAGGTTAAATTACATTGAAAACAATTTGAGACTACTATAAGAAAAGAAGCCCATATTTTTTTTTACATAAAAGTAAATATCTTACTGTGCCAGCTTAATGCATTGTCCAGTAATCATCCCTTCAAACATATATACATTATTCCTAGGAGAGACTGCCTTCAAGAGAAACTTTGAGACTTCACTCGGGTGTACTAGATGTGTTTCCACTGTGAAATCACCTTCTCCGCTCACCAGGGCGGCTAGCGCTAATAGCAAAACTGGGGATTTTATCTGAAACAAATATATTGCAGAACATCTAAAACCGCGTTAATTAAACTTACATAGGTGGGTCCGTAACCCACATACTTACATACATACTTACATCAATTCAATATACTGCCGAACTAATTTGTTCTCTCCCTCTCTTCTTCCTAGCCTTATCATTGAAGGTTGCGGGTTCGATTCCCGCCGGGAACAAGTATTTATGCAGACCATAAATTCTTGTTTCTGGTTCTGGGTGTTTCCTATATGTATAATATGTATATATTTACAAAAAAAAAAAAAAAAAGTATATAAGTAGTTTATCCGTTATCTGGCACCCATAACACAAGCATTAAGTTGCTTAGCTTGGGGCTGGATGGCGATGTGTAATATGTCCTGAAATATTTATTTATTTATTTATTTATCATATGATTGTCCTAGTTACCTACTCTTCGCTAGGTCGTTCGATCCCAACACCTATTTAAAACTAGCAGCGCTCCGCGGTTTCACCCGCGTTAACTGATCCCGAGGGAATATCGGGGAAAAAATTAGCCTATAGCCTTCTTCGATAAATGGACTATCTAACACAAAAATAATTTTTTATCACAGTTGCTCATTAAGTGGATCTTATTAAACCGCTTTTAGGCTCATAATGCAACGTATTATACACGCGTGCGATAAAAAAAAATCCAACTAGTGCTAAAATAATACGTAATCCCGATAAGTCAAATACGTATCCTACTGTTAATTACATGTTAGGTAGATGAAACATTCTTAATTTATCTGGGTTATACTGTTGTGATGTATAGAAAAGAGGTAAGTACCATCAAAAAGTTTTTAAGCCTTGCTGGCTTAAACCTCTTTGGTGGTACCTTTTTTCTTCTTTTCAAAAGGTTGTCTCTAAACTCTGTTAACGAACCATAATTTTACGTGATAACGTCTTTGAAAATAATTAAAAATTGAGTTTTGTTTTTTTTTTTTTTTTTCTTTAAGTACATAAATATTTTTTTTCCTTACCATTATTATTCTGTTTTTAACCGCCGACGCAAAAACAAATGAAAAAAACCCTAAAAAAATATTGTATGTCAGACGAGGCTGTATATTTTAAAAGTCTTTTGCGTAGCCTTTCGGGAGTGTAATTAACAAAAAATAGTAAACATAACCTAAAATTCTTAAAACTTTTTAACAAGTCTTTTTTTTTATTCGCAACTGTGATAAAAAACGTCGTACGATACAGGTGTGGAAAGCAGAAGGTCAATTCTCGTAAATAACATTGTTCAAATTACATTTCAATATCATTTCGATTGCATTTCGATCACAAATAATACCTTCAAAGTAGCTTAAAATACCCTCAAAATTAGCTTTTTGTAAAAAAAAACTGATTCCGATTGCAAAAGATACCCTTGAAGTCATTTTTTTTTACAAAAAGCTAACTTTGAGGATATTTTTAGCTACTTTGTGGGTAATATTTTGTGATCGAAATGCAATCGAAATGATATTGAAATGTAATTTGAACAATGTTATTTACGAGAATTGGCCTTCTGATCATTCCATCTCGGCTTTTGCCACGCTCGCGTTCCGCTCGCGCGTCATAAACCCGCCTCTATGGAATGATCAGCTTTCCACACTTGTATCGCAATGTAGGTACTATTACAATTCGAACCAGTAGTTCCTGAGATTAGCGCGTTCAAACAAACAAACTCTTCAGCTTTATAATATAGGTATAAAGTGGGTACTTTTGTACGTTGTTGGGTAACTACAGACCAGCAGTGTCTAATTGTACGTAAAGATTGTATAAAGTGGGTACTTTTGTACGTTGTTGGGTAACTACAGACCAGCAGTGTCTAATTGTACGTAAAGATTGTATAAAGTGGGTACTTTTGTACGTTGTTGGGTAACTACAGACCAGCAGTGTCTAATTGTACGTAAAGATTGTATAAAAACTACATAAATACCTAGTTATATGTTTTTTTGGAAAATATATTTAATTTATATTTATTTTCATATTTATATTTTTCGTTGACAAAATAGGTAAAAATTATCTCACACGTAAGTTTCAATAACATAAAAAACTGGTTGCCTGTAAAGTCGGTATACGGGCGAAAGTTTTACGTGACAACAACTGTGCTCGAGTGGAAGGGACGCGTGCCTTTCACTTTTTATGTCTGTCTCTCTCGCTCTTAGGCGGGCTAACCATGCCCGCGTGCCTCTCACTCGCTCTCATTGTGAGCGCATAACGTCAGCGGAGCGTAACGCAGTTTCTTGAAGTGTCACCCGGCAAACCAATTTATAAAACGTTGTCACGTCAAAAATATCAGTGTCTTTTATTATGGGCGTTTATTTTAACGCGGTAACAATGTAATCTGAATTGATGATTAATCTATACTTTTTTTTTATATGTAGTGAAGATATTAAAATATATATTTATTACATGTCATAATCATAAGTAAATAAATCATTAATTCCAAAACTAATCTATACAAAAATAAGTAGTACATAAAACAATAAAAAAATAAAAACCAAAAAAAAAATCAGAAGAAAATAAAAAAAAAATTCAAAAATATATTAATTTCTTACCATTATGATTGCCCTGTTTTAAAAGTAACACTTCAACTGTACTGCGTTTTACTGAAAACTTTATTTTATGCGTACTTATAATCGGCTTATTTTTTTTAAATTATGATAAAATTGATTGATTGTATTAACAGTAAAAGTATTTCCAGAGATATCATATAAAATTAAAGTAAAAATAATTAATCTTATAATCTATTAGATAACGATTGATTTAATTACATATTATCTAGCTTTGTGCATTTGTTTTCGTTGCAGTTGTTAAGGCAGGGCATGATTATTCCAAAAAATAAAAGTTGTAACTACAAATTGTATTTTTATATAATTTTATTATAAAACAAAGTAAAAAACTGGTTGCCTGTAAAGTCGGTATACGGGCGAAAGTTTTACGTGACAACAACTGTGCTCGAGTGGAAGGGACGCGTGCCTTTCACTTTTTATGTCTGTCTCTCTCGCTCTTAGGCGGGCTAACCATGCCCGCGTGCCTCTCACTCGCTCTCATTGTGAGCGCATAACGTCAGCGGAGCGTAACGCAGTTTCTTGAAGTGTCACCCGGCAAACCAATTTATAAAACGTTGTCACGTCAAAATAATTAATCTTATAATCTATTAGATAACGATTGATTTAATTACATATTATCTAGCTTTGTGCATTTGTTTTCGTTGCAGTTGTTAAGGCAGGGCATGATTATTCCAAAAAATAAAAGTTGTAACTACAAATTGTATTTTTATATAATTTTATTATAAAACAAAGTAAAAAACCTTACAGTTAATAAATGCAATCGTAAATTAATTATAATTATTACAAAACATAAAATTATTATAGTTAACAATCACTTTAATATAGGCGGTCATGTTACCGGCACGAATATTGAGACCTATGTTCTGCCTGTTGCGTGCACCTGTTAAGACACAGCTCTCAATATTCCGATAATGTTTATAACATTTATTGTCCATAGATTTGTATACGATAAGCGAAGCCAGCGCTTGCCCTAGACGTGAGTGTAACAGTAGCGGTGTTAGAGCCGACTCCGCCCTGCAACCTGATCGAGGCTGCGGTCACACCTATCGGGTTTACTCTAACTGCTCTTATAACGATACCCGCTCTTGAGTATCTTATTTCTTGGATCCTTATCATGCCGGATATACCGCCTAGTCTCGTGTCAGCGCTGAAACATAAGTAAAATACATATCAAAACAACGAATGATGGTGGAAGATTTGTGCAAGTGTAAGGTGATCATATTTGAGCTAAAAATGTTTTACGAAACTCAAGAAGCTGAAAAGGATTCGAGTCTTCAACTTGGTACTGTTTAATCGGGCTGTGGTCAATGGGACTTATCTGTTTGTAAAATCACCTATTTATACAATCAGCTTATCTATACGTAAGTTTTATGTTGGGGTTAATAAGAAACTAAGTAGGTATGTACGTACTACGTTTATTGTCTTACCTGAACAAGAGCCGGCATGCAGCACAAATGGAGCCAACATTGAGGCTCAATCTACTGAACCTGGCAGGTAACTCTGTCTCCTTAGCGGTGATAGGGTCATAGAGCACATCGCGGGTCACTGTGAAGTAGTCGCCGTCGACGCTATCCGCGATGAGACCACCTAAGCTTTCATCGCCAGCCACGAGGTAGTTGCCTTCACCTTCATCACCAGCCGGGAGGAAGTTGTCTTGTTCATCGCTGTTCACTAGGGCGACCACCAGCACCAACAGGAATACTGCGAGTTTCATCTGGAATGCAAAATACATATACCTACATTAAGATTCTATCAAGGTAAGAGTCATTTCCCAATCCAGGGTAGACACTGTCACTTTATTTCAATCAAAAAATATAGGTACCTACATGAATGTACCTAAGTAGGTAGGTACATAATATATCCTTTTTTATTTAATAATTAAATTATGTAAGTACCTACCCAAATAGTGATTTAGTGATCAATTATTATGTAAGTATATTATATTATTATAGGCAGAAAAAAAAACAATTCTTACCATTGTTGTTTTGGTAGTTAGGTAGCTCTTCGAACTGTGTTTGAAGTCAGTTTGAACTGTGCTGCTTCGTTTCCGAACTACTGTTTTTATACAAAATCGGAAAGTAGGTACCTAGGTTTGAGGAAGTAGACCAATTTTGATAAGACTGATAATGATGTAAAAATAATCATATGCAATTATAGTTTCAGAGCCGGTACACTAAACCCTACCTGATCTAGTGACAAAAGATACGACGTCGCCGTACATAACTAGTTACAAAATAGTGAAAAAAGTCTCCTTACGTACCTGATTACGAAACTCTGGTTTCGAATCTGGCTGAAGGGGACATGTCTATGGTAACACACATCGATAAGATACTTTCTTTTCTCTGTTTATTTATGGGAAGACAGTCTATGAGAATTATTATAGAGAACATTCTGTAATTTTAAGCATGTTTTTAGCATACTTGTCTTGTATGCGAGCCTTAGTCAGCAACTAGAGCAACTTTGCATGCTAGAACAACTTTGAATGAGGTTGGAGTAGTCTTGTATATGTATACGTATAGCATAAGGACCTTTATGTACTACCCACTCAGCTTATTCGACCGTCTCCAGAGGAAAGCACTTGGCAATACGTCTGGAACCAACTAAGCCGCGGGTTTTCTATAAGTTTTAGCAGTGGGTAATAGTTAGGTTGGTACTACAATCGCTGTGTTAAAAAAAACTCGAGGCCAGTGTGATCCTTGCTTGACCTCTCCAACAAATTTTCATCTCGATGGCTTCTTCTTATGCAAGATGTTATCTTGATCTTCCTTAGATCTTAGATCGTTCTCAACACAATTTATCCGCACCGCTTTCTGGGTCTCTCCATGGCCTTTCCGCTACATGGCTCACCGTTTTCATATCCAAGCCAGGGTTAATATAAAAAATCTAAAAATGAGTTTATTTAAATGTTAAAATTGGTTTCGATTCAAAAAAATAATAAAAGGAGCCAATAGTTTAATAGCCCTTCAGTTTTAGACAAAAACTCCGCCTCTCCGACTATTAAGGACGCGGACGTGACATTCGGTATTATACCTACGACTATAGCTATCTACCTAGACTATCAGCAGACAAACAATCGGTTAATCGAAACTGCTGGGGTTAAACATGGATTTTGTTGAGGGGTTCCGTAGTAGGAAATATTTAGGTTATAAAAGTGTAGCGTTGACTTTTGACTAAAGAAGTTTTGAGTTTTGTGATTTGTGGAAAAGTCATAATCATTTTTTGGTTGGTAAGGTAGGATAACTTACTAACCAGACAGAAAGCTCACTAGACTTTTCGCTTTGGTTGACGTTTTGCTACCTAAACTTTCTGATCGGTAGGCGATATATTTATGTGCGCTTTGCGACAGTGGAAAAATGTACTTTTTTCTGACGAGACGAAAATAAATAGAGTATGTTCTGATGGAAAACGATATGTACGACGTCCCCCGAATACAGCATTTGACCCTAAGTACACGAAAATTACATTAAAGCACGGTGGTGGAAATGTGAAAATTTGGGGGTGCTTTTCTGGACATGGTGTGGGACCTGTAAAGTTGATAGAAAGTAACATGGATCAGTTCCAATACAAAAATATACTGGAAGAAACAATGTTACCTTATGCTGAAGACGTTCTACCGGTTATTTGGACATTACAGCATGACAATGATCCAAAGCACACTGCACGCACCGTTTAGGAATTCCTTACAGCGCAATCAGTTTCTGTCTTAACTGACAGAACAGACTGGCCAGCTAACAGCCCAGATCTAAACCCAATAGAGAATCTGTGGTTCGAAGTAAAGAAAAAGGTTTCAAATACAAAGTGCGAAAATTTAAGAGCTGTACGACGTTTTTTTAGAAGAATGGAACTCTATTTCTCTTGCGAAATGTCAAAAATTAATAGAGTCAATGCCTCGCCGGTGTAAAGCAGTAATTTAAAGCCGTGGATATGCTATTGACTATTAATTTTAGTTAAAAATGTAATTAATTTCTTTTAAAATTTTCCTCACTACATATTATTGTGATTTTTTAAATGTAAGTGTCATACTAAACAATTTCCGGGCAGTTTAATAAATCGTTCTTAATTATTTGTCCAGCTTCAGTAAAATATATAAAATGTGTAAAAAATAGTTAGCGATTTTATTCTTTATTCCTAAGCTACGTTGCTCTATTCATGTGCGGCTATTTTATAACATAACTAGTTGCTTCTCAGAAGATACAGATTTCTGTGTATGAGACGATTTAAATAAAAAACTTCTAGAACTTCAAATCGTTCTTAATTATATGACCACAACTGTATATACATTTTAGAAATTTGCGTATTTATAAAAAATAATAATGGCTATTTTTTTAGTAAAAAATCAAGTCGTTATGACAATTTAAGAAATAAACATAAATATAATATATGTATCCCTCAGATAAATAATGCACTATATTACAAAAGTTCCTACATATCAGCCATAAAAATATATAATCAGCTTCTGTTAGATTTAAAAAATTTAAACGGTAATATTTTTAAGGTAAAACTTAAGAAATGGCTAATATCAAAAACATTCTACAATCTGAATGAATATTTTGAATCTTAGGTAAAGACTGAATGCGGTCAAGAAATTAATATGTTATATACTTACCTATTCAACTTGAAGTTAACGAACATACGTACTTAACTTTTAAATTAGCCTTTGCTATTTAGAATTTTACCAATTATTGTACACCCGTAAAGGATAAACTGCTAGGCACTGTATCATGTAAAAACAATAACACCATATTGTACCCAGTTCTTCAATAAATATTTTCTGATTCTGATTCTGATTCTCATCATTTTTTCATAACGCGGCTAAAGAAGTATAACTTCAAAAATAAATTAAACTTAGGTATTATTTAAGTAGGTACATAAGTAAAAAATGATTACAAGGTCTTAATAATACAGAAACTTTTTATTCGTTATCAGCCACAAGGATAACATGGAAGTCCCCTGAAATGTAATTATTTTGAGACGGGTATCTGAAATTAATTTGGCACATTAAACTTAGGTTATTTTGGTTTTGTACGATAAGAATTGGTATTTGGCACATTTAAAACTTAGGTTATTTTTGTTTAAATTGTACGATAAGAATTACATATTTATTATCTTGAGATTAATCTATTAGGTAGTCAACTATCTTGTTGTTGTTTATTTACTATTTGAAGGATTATGTTGTTATCAAGGAAAACATTAAAAATCAAGAAAAACCCCCTCTGTCTATGTTGTTCAAAAATAAGTGTATTTCAATAAACAGTTTACCAAAGCTTTGATTACTGTAGGTACCTATAAGAACTTTAAGCCTCGGAGGAATAAGCCCATCACAGACGTACCTATCTTGCAGCGTAGAGTTGTTCAAAGCAATTTATACTATGTAACGTACCTCAGGGATTAAGGGACACCTGCGACCTTAATTATTAAATTAAATATATCGTAAAAATAGGGAAAACTTCAACAAGTAGGAGGTACTTAATAAGATAAATATTTGCTTAATTGTCAATATGAAAAACCATTCATTTGCTTATTTTCTTGTTTAAAAAACCTTTTAGTCACCCTTACTACCTGCAGGTACCAATCTAAGTATTTCCTATTATAATAATCTTCAAGTAACCATACGAGCATAAATTTTTATGATACGTCACCAAAATATGTATTTTTCTGTAAAAATATATTTTAGGAAACAACTGTTAAGAAGGATGTGTAAGTAACAAGAACAAATAGAAACGAGTTTTTGTCATTTAAGTATAGCTTAATTAGTTAAAATTCTTATTTCCCTACCTACTTATTAATACATATTACCTACCTAAATACGAGTTAATAAGTAACTAATAAAAGGTAATTCAGGAGTAAAATTGGGTGTATGTTAAAATGTATAAACTCAAAATACATAACGTTGTAATTCATAAAGTTAAAATACCGAAAATCAAAATACATAATGATCAAAATACATAAAATCGAAATAAATAAAATTTGTTTCATATAATATACGGAATACATAATGACAAAACGTATAAATTTAAACTACATTATTTCAAAAAACATATATCCAAAACAAATAAAGATTTAAATGGATAATTATTGACAAAACCCTACGAGCGAATCAAACTATTACAGCAAAGAGTTCGAAATATCGATGGTCATAATAACTATGTTCAAAATGTTTACATTTATTACACATAATATTATGTTCAATATACTTATCTAAGTGACTGACTGACTGACTGACTGACTGAGAAGTAAAAATGCCCATATACAAAATACACGCTGTAAAGCAGCGCATGGGCATTTTGGGCATAAATAGGTAGGTAGAATTCGGTTCTGGTAGTTCTGACGGTTAATTTTACTACAGTTAATTATTATTCACCTATGGTTTTAATTTTTTTTATAAATAACGCCCTCGCAACCAAGTAAAATAGGTAGAATTCGGTTCTAAAACTCGCCGGCCGTGCCCTCAACGGCTTGCTAGTATAATTACCAATAACACTGTATATTTTGATAGTTATACATTTTAAAGTTAGGCTTGTTGATTATTATGTGGTTTAAGCATTATAATTTATAAGTATTATATATTTAGAACTTTATGAATTTACAGTTTATGAATTTAAAACTTATGCCATTTAACTTTATGTATTTTGAATCATTATGTATTTTGATTTTCGGTGTTTTAACATTATGAATTACAACGTTATGTATTTTGAGTTTATAAATTTTAACATACACCCGTGAAATTAGCGCCAGTTACTGAAGAGATAACAGAGGACGACCTATGAAAAAATGCATAGACTGTAGTATGAGAGAGACGAATGTGAACGATGAGATGACAACTATAGAGGAAATTCTTCTTTTTTTCGAGTCAGTGACGTTCGACCAGTCTTTGTCCTGCCCAGTAGTTAGCCACTGCAACTGCAGCGGCGGCGTTGGCCTCTACCAGGTCCTTCAATATGTGCGGGTATTAGGGCACAATGGGCATTGGTGTAGTGTAGGTGCATCATGGACTGTGCGACGACACCAAAATAAAGTATAAAGATAGAAAAAGAAGATACTATCTAGCTATTTATAAGAGGGTCAAAATACTAATCCAAATCAAAATGCTAATCTACAGAAAGTGACGAATTACTCACATAGAGGGAATAAAAACAAATTATATCTATTGTTTAATTATTTATTAAAAAAATATAGTAAGTAAGTAAATAAACATTAATGAGTCATTGTATTGTGAAATATGAATGTGATATACAGTAGATTAGTTATAGTTAACAATCACTAAACGGTCATGTTACCGGCACGGATCTTGAGACTTCTACCCGCTGCGTGCGCCTTTATGACATAGCTCTCAATGTTCCGAAAATGTTTCTAGCACATTTTTTCCATAGATTTGTATACGATAACCGAGGCCCGCGCTTATTCTAGACGTGATTGTAATAGTAACGCAGTTAGTGCCGACTCCGCCCTGCAATCTGATCGCGGCTGCGGTCACACCTATCGGGTTTACTTTAATAGCACATATAACGATACCTGGTCTACAGTATGTTATTTCTTGGATCCTTATTATACCGGATATACCGTCTAATCTAGATTGACCGCTGAAACATTAATAAACACATGTCATTACTTACCTAACTAAATATAGGGGAAGGGTCGAAATAAAAACAGTTTTTTTGTAAATTTTGCTCGCGCGACTTAGGAATGGTACGTAGTAAGTATGTATAACGTGTTACCTAAACAAGAGCCGGCATCCAGCCCCAATGGAGCCAACATTGAGGCTCAATCTAGTGAATCTGGCAGGTAACTCTATCTCCTTAGTGGTGATAGGGTCATAGAAAACATCGCGGGTCACTGTGAAGTAGTCGCCGTCGACGCTATCCGCGATGAGGCCACCTACGCTTTCATCGCCAGCCACGAGGTAGTTGCCTTCACCTTCATCACCAGCAGGGAGGAAGTTACCTTGTACATCGCTGTTCACTAGGGCGACCACCAGCACCAACAGGAATACTGCAAGTTTTATCTGGAATTCACAGTATAACATCAAAGGACACTAACTAAGTTATGAGTCATTCCCCAATTTAGGGTAGACACTCGTGGTACTTTAATTCCTAGGTATATTGTTATAGATTTCACAACTAAATGTAGGTGTCTAGTTATATTTATACTTACTTAAATAGTGATTCCGTTTGATAGCATAATTTTATTAATCTGAATAAAAAAATTCTTACCATTGTTTACTCGAACTGTGTTTAAAGTCAGTATGAACTGTGCTGCTTCGATTCCGAACTACTGTTTTTATACAAAATCGAAAAGTACCTAGGTTTTAGTTTTGAGGCTATTTTTGATAAGACTGATAATAATTTTAAAATAATCATAGGTAAGCAATTATAGTTTTAGAGCCCTAAACGCTAACTGATCGAGTAACAATAGATACGAGGTTGTCGTAAATAACCAGTAGTTACGAAACTAAAAAAAAAACTCCTTACGTAGTAGTTAGTTATGAATCTGGCTGAGAGGAACATCTCTATGGTGACACACATCGATGAGATAGATCTAATAGTGACAGTCTATGAGAGATTTGAAGCATGTTTTTAGCATACATAACTTATCTCTACTTGTAGATACTTGTAGACGAGATGTTTTCCGCAACTAAACCTCTTAATGTCCTTTTTGCATGAGGTTCGAGCGGCGGGTTTTCTCTAAGTTTAGCAGTATAAGAGTTACTGGCTGTGTGTGTACAAAATAATATTAACAAGTTCGAGGCCAGGAGCCCTATTTTTGAATCGTTCGCCCCGCGTCGAGCGCTCGATTTCTACTGATATTCGTTCGACATCGGAAATTCGCTATTTTTGAACCGCTCGACCGTAACCAGTGGTCACTACCACTCGTCGCCGACAGGCGAGTGATCGTCAAACAATCATAGCATTCACATTCGGAAACGATTTTCTAAAAATATTTAAATCTTTTGGGATTATTTTGGATGTTCGTTGGTAATTACCTACTGGTTGTCAATTTTCTGCGTAAAACGAATAAAAATTAACATTTTAAATCGACGACGCACACTGGGGCAGGCTGTATGAGGTCAATACCCAAAACCTAGTACTGATTCCAAAATAGCTTAGGACGATTTATTATGCTTAACTAATGATGTTTTAAATAAAAAACGTCCATTATTACAATAATACTAGCACCGCCCTGCGGTTTCACTTGCGTAAGTCCCAATCTCATGAGAATATCGGGATTAAAAGTAGCCTATGTCATTCATTCTATGTATTCAGGTCTGCAGCTATCTACATACCGAGTTTCATTGCAACCGGTTCAGTAGTTTTTGCGTGAAAATGTAAGAAACATACTTACAAACAACCCAACAAACTTTCACCTAATTTATAATATTATACTAATATTAGTAGTAGTTATTTACTAATATTAGTAGGACAAATATTTTATATTACAAAAATAAACAGTTTAATAAAAAAAATTAGTTATTCTAAAACTTCTTCTGAAAGTAACATATCAATCACTTCGGGGTCAAATGGACTTCTTTTTAAGCTATCAGGTAAATTGCGCCTTAAACTTATTAGAGGGTCTGACGATATCAATAACCGATTAAAAAAAATCGTCTCTGACGATATATTCAATAATTCACAAGCGTAGTCCGGTTTATCTACTACTTGTTTTGTTTAATGACTTGAGTTTCAGTAATTTTTCCAGATGCTCTTAATTTCATCAGGGCAACATAAACTAAAACATCCACTTCCAAACCCACGTGTAATTAAGCTGTTTTTCTGCGTTTTAAATTATCACTACACTCGCCGAAATCCAATGATGGTCTACCAACTTTTACCAAAGATTTATCAGAAGATAAAAATGATGTTTAACATTTAAAATCTAGCCAAGCACTGTCATTAGATAAAGACCTTTCTTTATGTCGATTTTGTGATAACTATTTATTTTGAAATTGTCGTTTAAAGTTACGCAGTTCATCTGACAAAATAGGAAGCGATTCCTTAGGGCAAGAGATTTTTTTGCTACAAAATCCAAAACAACTTCGAATTTCTTATCAAATATTTTAAATTTACTATTTAAAACAATTTCCGAAAGAGTTCTTCGTGTAATTTGAACTTTAGAAGACGGTTCTAATAGTTATGTGCAAAAAAAGTCACAATAATTGAAAGATGAATTTTTTGGTTTTAGACATTACAACATTAAAACATATTTTTTTTTTATTCGCGCAACACGCTTTTACTTTTCGACTCGGTTTCAGAACAAGGAAGGTGTAGTGCAATATAGGGCACAAAAAATTTCAAAAGCCCTTTGCGCGAATTGGAGATATCATGATTTGATTAAAATTTTCGAAAAAAAATTATAAATATGGTTTTAAAATAATTGCTATTAAATACAATCCAATAATCATGTAGATTAAATAGTACCAAACTTGTTCTCCACCTGACATGTTTTAGGTTTGAACAATCTTTAATAATAACAGAGTTATTAATTATCAAACAGCTCAATAAAATGTTACGCAATAGCAAAAGAAAGAAAAACAATAACTTTGCAGATGTCTCCTGGCAAACTGATAACCTTTTAGTAGATGTAACGGTCAAGAATACACGCGACAGGGATTATAATATCATAATATTACAGTGTTTTTTCTACTTCCTTAATTTTAAAAATTGAGTTTTGGGCATTCACCTCATACAGCCTGCCCCTGTGTGCGACGAACGATTCAAAAATACAGAAAATTGGTGGTATATGGCGACTCGAAAGTCGAACGTGACTTGTAGGCGTATACGACGAAGCTATGTCACACGAGCGATTCAAAAATAGAGCTCCAGGGTTGCCTATCCAACAATTTTCCTCTATCTTGCTCCGTCCCTGGTTTCTAAGATAACATCTTGCAGAAGAAATAAGTAGGTAAGTAATTTGTATGGAGAAAACAATAACTTTTATTTTTATCCTATTCAAGTTCCTATTCGTTAACTTCCGACGAATTCCCTGGGAGAGCATAGGGGATCCGCTCCGATCTAATGTCAAAGACCTACTTTTTAAATTAACTCTCATATTAGATGTCGCTAATTAGCGGACCCCGGGCTCCCGAGAGGGATGCAACCGGGAACATCGCTCGGATGATGATGATTAGATGTCGCTAATATATAGAATGGAAGAAAAAAAAACGGACTTCTCCAAAACTAGACTCCGACTTAAATTAGAAGAACTACATATATGTCAAAATGCTAGTACCCTAACAAATCGACATAAAGTGAAGGGTTGCACTAATAAAGGTATAAAAACAAAGTATATTGTTAGATGATTTATTAAAAAAAAGTTACAAGTAAATAAACATTAATGAGTCATTGTATTGTGAAATATGAATCTGAATATTCCGATTAATTAATGTTTATAACATTTATTGTCCATAGATTTGTATACGATAATCGAAGCCAGCACTCGCCCTAGACGTGAGTGTAACAGTAGCGGTGTTAGTGCCGACTCCGCCCTGCAACCTGATCGAGGCTGCGGTCACACCTATCGGGTTTACTCTAACTGCTCTTATAACGATACCCGCTCTTGAGTATCTTATTTCTTGGATCCTTATCATGCCGGATATACCGCCTAGTCTCGTGTCAGCGCTGAAACATAAGTAAAACACATATCATTAAGTAACTATGGGGGTAAAATAGTTTTTTTGTGTAAATATCCCAGATTTTTTGTCCAACACGACTTGTGCGTCCATATAGTCAGTGTAATGTAATAATATTTGCATCAAGTTTAGCCCAAACGGGTTGAATATGTTTTGTGACATTGTATTAGGTAGATAATTCAAAAATCATTGGAGTCTACAACGAGGGCTACCAAGCTTGAGACTTTACGATTTGTAAAATTGCGTTAAACTTGGGTTTATTAATATGAAATGAAACAAGTAATATAAATCGTGTTACCTGAACAAGAGCCGGCATGCAGCACAAATGGAGCCAACATTGAGGCTCAACCTAGCGAACCTGGCAGGTAGCTCTATCTCCTTAGCGGTGATAGGGTCATAGAG
This sequence comes from Idaea aversata, assembly GCA_907269075.1. NCBI lineage: Eukaryota > Metazoa > Arthropoda > Insecta > Lepidoptera > Geometridae > Idaea > Idaea aversata. The sequence goes on from OU026087.1 coordinate 15,085,604, forward strand.
CACATCGCGGGTCACTGTGAAGTAGTCGCCGTCGACGCTATCCGCGATGAGGCCACCTACGCTTTCGTCGCCAGCCACGAGGTAGTTGCCTTCACTTTCATCACCAGCCGGGAGGAAGTTGTCTTGTTCATCGCTGGTCACTACGGCGACCAGCACTAACAGGAATACTGCACAGTATTTCATCTGGAAAGCACAATATAACATTAAGTTTCTGTCAAGGCAAGAACCACAGATCATACTAAAACGCTAACTCAGCCAGGGCTAGACAGTCATCTTATTTGCAATGCCATAAATATTGATTACTTACTAATAATATCATAAGTACAGACTTAAATAGGTGCTACTTACAAACCTATAGGTGAAATTAATTAAAATAACATGGGAACAAAGCGTCAGAAAAAGAGTAAGTATGTTTAGTCGTGGACTGCTGAGAATAAACCAAATAAAGTAAATAAAGCGATAATTCTTACCATTGTTGTTTTGGCAGTTAAGTAACTCTTTGAACTGTTTTTGAAGTCAGGTTGAACTGTGCTGCTTCGTTTCCGAACTACTGTTTTTATACAAAATCGGAAAGTACCTAGATTTTAGGAAGTAGACCATTTTTGATAAGACTGATAATCATTTGAAAAAAATAATTATAATGCAATTTCTTTGTGAAGTGCAGGTAGCACTTAAACCTACCTAATCAGGCACCAAGATGCGATCAATCATTGATGCTCACCGGTTTCCTGGACCAAACCTGGAAGCCTGATTAAATGTACCAAAATTGGTGGTATTTACCTGTTTACTAAGGAAAGAGAGCTACTGGCTGTATCTTTAATTTCCAACTTTAATTCATGCTATTCAGTCAGAGCGCTCTGTTGTATGACATGTATTCGATGGATTAGACTCGCCTAGAACCTTTACCTACCACCCTCTCTTGTTAGTCGACCGTGTCCAGAGGATAGAGCTTATGAATACCTTCGAGAAAACTAAGCCGCGGTAGTTGTCAAGTCAGAGTCAAATTCCTTAGATCATTTGAAATTCGCATGAAATCTGAAACGTTGTCTTGAAAACTATGTTAGTAACGAGGTAGGCATAATACATACTAAGTTTGTTTTAAGCACGTATTATGTCTTCAAGTAGCGAGTGAATAGGTCAGGTATCTTCTAGGAAAGTGTGCTACATCTTAGGCCGCATCGTCACCTACCTTCAGGCAGGTGTGATAGTGGTCAAACGCTGACCTATCATTAAAAAAAAAGTAAGTAAAAAAACCTTTTTTAGGGTTCCGTAACCAAAGGGTAAAAACGGGACTCTATTACTAAGACTTCGCCGTTCGTCCGTCTGTCTGTCTGTCACCAGGCGGTATCTATGAACCATGATAGCTAGAGAGTTGAAATTTTCACAGATGATGTATTTCTGTTGTTTGTGTGTATTATCTATAGCTACGCTTTAGAGACACATGCTCTTACGGTTAATAAAACATCTTATAGGAGATCAACATTGATCTGGTTCTACCTCTTACGGATTTTAATGGCTAAATATTTTGAAGAGACTGAATGTTTTCATGGACCCGATTAAACTCACCTCACGCTTTTAACTATTATTTATTTTTAACATTTTAACATAGTTCTTATATTGTTATGGACGTATGACTGAAATAAAATAATTCTCTAGTTAGTTAGTTAGAACACTAGAATTGAACACGGTTAGATGGGATGAGACATTTTGTCACCCTGAAGTTGGTAGTCATCCGTGTCTTCGATTTTCCTTTAGGAGACCAATCTTGCCCTAGTTTAACACACATTCATTTTCTACTTCTTTATTGTTAGATAACAGGTAATTCCTCTTATATTCTTTTTGCTTCGATTTATTAATTGGCACATTAAACTTAATTGCGTTTATTTTTGTTTTGTACGATAAAGGGACATCCTTTAGATCAAAGATTAGTTAAACAGATTAAACCAATTTCTAGCTTTTTTTGTTTAACCTAGACAGAGGGACTTTTTTGGTTTCAATGAATCATTAGTTATTACTATAAACTTGTTATCAGAAGTACTACTTTCTATTTATCTTTTTTTAAATATCTACCTACAAATAAACAATAACAAGAAAATCTTTAGATAATGATTATCATATTTATTAAGTAGTAGGTAAGTAACATTTAAATCTAAAATAAATGCAAGGTAGGTACATTTAAATTTATTGTGCAATTTTAAGTCTGTACAGACCGTAATTTGGCAGAAACAAATTAAAGCTAGAATTTGGGTATAAAATAACATCATTTATTTCAACGTTCTAATGACAATTTGTTTAAAAATTCTACCTCTCACCTCCTTTGACTTCTTGTTCATCCAAAGGTTGCTTGGAAGAGTTCGCTCATAAATGACAAGAAAGTTATTTATTTATTTCACACAAATAGAACATAGTACACACACACCTCTACCATTTAAGCTACCTACATTTATACATTGTAATTTGTGCCAAAGAGTGTGCAATTATATGGCCTAGTGGTAGATATCTCCACGGTCGACTAAACTGAGAGGGTGGTATAGTTTTTAGGTAAGCCAGCAAATACATGTCCCCTGCACTACAGCAACCTGAATAGCATGGATTAAAGTTGCTGGCGCTGCGCTGTATAAATTATCTAGATCAAATTTAAAGGTCAATATAATAGCCGTGAATAACCTAATTGTTATTGTAAATCGACGACCCAGTTGGCTTGGCACAATGGTCACCATGCCGGACTGCCAAACAGAGGGTTGCGGGTTCGATTCCCGCCTCAGACAAGTATTTATGTCTGTGGTCTGGTTATTTCTATGTATTATTAGTATATATTTACAAAATAAAATTATATAAGTAGTATATCCGTTGTCTAGCACCCTTAAAACAAGTCTAGTTACTTAGCTCGGCGCTAGATGGCGATGTATGGAATGTCCTGCAATATTTATTAATTACCCTAAATTATCTAATTTAACCAATTTTGCTGAATCGACCAAATCAGGTTATATTTGATTTTATTTATTACTAGCTTTTGCCCGCGACTTCGTCCGCGCAGGAGTCGAAAATAGTTAAAATAGGATTATTTTTTGTTGATTTCAAATTAGATTGAGTTTGAAACATGTGTGTCAAAATAAAATGTACTTACTTAATTTAATCAAAAGTACTAAGGAGTTCGAGTCGAAGTAAATCGCCTAAAATAACTTTCTACTCTTTTTTAAACCCGGTAGGTAATTAATTTCGTAAAATCCTTTCTTATCGGATGCCTACGTCATACGAAGAACACACCCTACAAGTTTCAGGTTTCTACGATTTAGGCTGTGCGTTGATCCGTCAGTCAGTCAGGACAAAGAATTTTATATGTATAGAGAAGATAGATTTTGAATGAGATGTATTTTAACTTGGAACACGAAAACCTCGGGTGCACCCAATTCTCTTGGGATGGGATCCAAAATGGGTATACGTCTAAGTACTTAAAGTTCTAAACCAAAAAAATGAATTCTTTTATTTCTGTCTTTCTAACACAGAGCCAATAATGCACAAAACTCTACGATTACCACATGAGTAAATCTTTAATCATATCGTGCTAATTAGTAATTACCTATCTATCATAGTCATCTTTTGTGTTTTTAGGGTTCCGTACCTTAAAAGGTAAAAAAGGAACCCTTATATCCTTATAAGATCACTTTCCTGTCCATTTTAAAAATGAAAAAGGTGTAAAAGTCCTATTCATTTGTTTAGGTATTTTCGTATTCATAACAAAAGATATTTCTTTTAAATTACTTAATAATTAGTATCTACTAACTCTGGGAACTGTGACTTTTGGCAAATTGTTCAAAATTTTATTATTAGGTAGGGCTGAACAGTTGCGCAGAGAGTAATTTTGGCGTATCCTAATAAAAATATAGAGTTTTAAGTGATTCAGTGGCTATCCTATAACAGTTCTATGTTTTAACAAATATCCCGTCTCCGAGATGGTTTAGAAGTTTGGTTAGAAAGCATTATTTGTGCACAGCGCACTTTTGATAAAATCTTAGTCATAACTTTTGGTCAAATACCCCATTTCCGAGACACCTATGAGATTTGGTGTAAAGGCATATTTCATTTGCCGTAATGTCCTCTATCGACAGGTATTAGCAAACGTATCGCGCAAAACAAAAAATACTATGTCAAGTTCCCAGTACTAAATGGCAAGACACCTTTTTTCAGTTCAATGTTCGAAGTTTTCAACCTCTTAGGTTTTACGTTAACGCTGTCAGCTTGAAGTGACGTCTTACCAATCATAGATATTAATCTATGATTAACCTATATTGGTAACATACTCATTAGAGTATGTTACCAATCTAATCAAAAGCATTAAAGAGTATTGATATCAACTTCGAAGCAAATCACTCCCAAAATAACTTTCTTCCCCTTTTTAACCCCGATATGGGATGAATTTCAATAAAATACGAAACACGTGTTCCATTAATTCTGATAGAGAATGTTTATGCAAAATTTGAAATAGATTGGACTAAGGAATCACGTTGTCCAACTTTGCCCCCCTTTTTCACCCCTTTAGGGGTAGAATTTCGGAAAATTCTTTCTTATCGGATGCCTACGTCATACGAAAAACACACCCTCCAAGTTTCAAGTCTCTACGATCAGCGGTTTAGGCTGTGCGATGATCCGTCAGTCAGTCAGGACAAAGGATTTTATATGTATAGATATAGATAAGAAGATAATACATGCATAATATAGCCGTGCAAAGCCGGGGCGGGTCGCTAGTACTTTGATAAAAGAGATCCAATCAAAGAGTATTTAAGTTTTTAATAACCCCAGCACGCCGCTTCATACACATGTTCATACAAAATTGCTGGAGCGTTGTAATGTTCCAAATTCAAAAAACGCTCCTGCATTGGATTTAATTTTCTTTGACCGCGACACTGGCTATATGCACGATAGTAATAATGCGAAGCCATAATAAAATTATAAATAAAAAAGAGATGGCGCTAGATGCTTCTTTCCGTATGTCAAACTGACAATTTTGACATCATCCCTACGTTCTGTACGTTTTCATGCAAAAATATTATGGTTTATTTTTTACGCCAAGAAATATCAAATTTTAATTAGTAACATAAATCTACTTGAAATACCTAAACCTCTTCTGATATTTTCTGAACACATTCGTGAAGATTATGTTAAAATCTGTTTCCTAGTTCCCGAAATTAGACTGCACAAACAAAGGTAAACAAATAAAATCAACATTTTCTGAGATGAATGGTAGTTTCGCGAAAACGAAGAGATGGCGCTAGTTACTTGAAATTAAAAAATATATCTTATTAAATTAATTACTTTATTTTCTAGTTAAAAAATGTGTATATTGCTATGTATTCTTAAAATACATAAGTGTACAAAATTTTTAAGCAGAACAAAAAGAATAATCAACTAATTTGTGATTTTCTAAATTTAAGAAAACCTGAATCGCGCATGCAAGATTTTTTTCTACCGGAGCTATATAAGGTTAGCGAATTCTATAGTGCTAAGATCATTATGGACGTAGAACGCTTACTTCCAAAACTTCGAATTTATTATATGTAGAGATGATTACCTAAGGTCTTAGGAGAGATAATTCGAGACGAAATTTACATAAATGGGTTAACACTCTATATAGATACACTCAATTACTTTTTCTTTTCATTACAAGTTCTGATTGGGCATTTTTTTTTAAATCTAGCTTTTATTTTGTTCCCGCCTATTTAGGACTTACTAAAAGCTACGTATCTCAAAATAATAACAAATGTTCTGAAGACTTCCATGTTATCTTAGCCAATTATCTAATTAATAAGTTCCGTATTTAGATATTGCAATAGGTAATTTAATTTTGACCTACTTAATTTTTAAGCAGGTATTTTTTTATAAACAAAATAGCATGATAATTAATTTCTTCAAACTAAGTATCAGTCTTATCAAAAGTGGTCTACTTCCTCAAACCTAGGTAGGTACTTTCCGATTTTGTATAAAAACAGTAGTTCGGAAACGAAGCAGTACAGTTCAAACTGACTTCAAACACAGTTCGAAGAGCTACTTAACTACCAAAAAAACAATGGTAAGAAATTGTTTTTTATCACAGTTGCTCATAAAGTGGATCTTATTAAACCGCTTTTGGGCTCATAATGCAACGTATTATACACGCGTGCGATAAAAAAAAATCCAACTAGTGCTAAAATAATACGTCATCCCGATATGTCAAATACGTACCTTAGGCACATGAGTAGTTAGGTACTGCTAATGACATATAGTAGATGAAACATTCTTAAGGACATCGTTCAAATCGTACCCAAAACTTAAGGTGCCGGCCAGAAAAAAAATGTTTCTATCTTGTAGAGAATAACATTTTAAACAATGTTTACTAAGGCAACAAAGAGCTACGATCAACCATCGTTGAGTTATTTTACATTGAAAACCCAAAAAAATGCATTTTGTAGAGATCCGTTTGACCACTTTTGAGATTACTACAGAAAAATTATAAATTTGTCTGTTTTTATTATATTTATATAAATTGATATATCCAATAACCCTTTCAGAAGTTTTAGTGGGATCTTAAAAGTGGTCAAACGGATCTCTATAAAATGCATTTTTTGGGTTTTCAATGTAAAATAACTCAACGATTTTCGATCGTAGCTCTTTGTTGCCTTAGTAAACATTGTTTAAAATAGTATTCTCTACAAGATAGAAACAATTTTTATTACTGGCCGGCATTTTTTTTTGTGGGTATTTTTTGTTAGAAACATGAATGATCTCCTTTATCTGGGTTATACTGTTTTGATGTATAGAAAAAGGTACCATCCAAAGAGGTTTTAAGCCTTGCTGGCTTAAAACTCTTTGTTGGTAGCTTTTTTCTTCTTTTCAAAAGGTTGTCTCTAAAGTCTGTTAACGAACGATAATATTACGTGATGACGTCTTTGAAAATAATTAAAAATTGAGTTTTGTTGAAGTTATACTTCTTTAGGCGCGTTATGAAAAAATGATGAGAGTGAAATTTTACGATGCGCGCGCACAGCGTCACACAAAATTCTCACGGGAGAAGTTGTTTAAATCTAAATTGAACTTTATTGATTGTGTTGACAATCCTTTTCCAGTCCTTTTATTGTAATTAATTATTTGCATGCAATTAAAAACTATTTTTTAATAATGCCAAAGAAGTATAACTTCTCACGCGCGTACATAAGTACACGCACCCATTTTTTTTTTTTTTGTTTTTTCTTTAGGTACATAAATGTATTTTTTCCTTACCATTATAGGTATTCTGTTTTTAACCGCCGACGCAAAAACAAATGAAAAAAACCCTAAAAAAATATTGTATGTCAGACGCTGTATAGGTTAAAAGTCTTTTGCCTAGCCTTTCGGAAGTGTAATTAAAAAAAATAGTAAACATAACCTAAAATTCTTAAAAACTTTTTTAACAAGTCTTTTTTTTTATTCGCAACTGTGATAAAAAACGTCGTACGATACACGTGTGAATTGATCATTCCATCTCGGCTTTTGCCACGCTCGCGTTCCGCTCGCGCGTCATAAACCGCCTCTATGGAATGATCAACTTTCCACACTTGTATCGCAATGTACTATTATTTACTTAGATACATAATAATATAACATTTGAACTACCAAAATCATTATTTATATAATATTAGTAATAGCGACCCGCTCCGGCTTCGCACGGCTATATTATGCATGTATTATACATATAAACCTTCCTATTGAATCAATCTATCTATTAAAACAAACCAGAAGACCAATTCTCGTAAATAACATTATTTAAATTACATTTCAATATCATCCCGATTGCATTTCGATTGCAAAAGATACAGTTAAAGTCAGTTTTTTTTTCCAAAAAGCTAACTTTGAGGGTATTTTGAGCTACTTTGAGGGTATAATTTATGATCGAAATGCAATCGAAATAAATAAAAATAAATAAATAAATATTTCAGGACATATTACACATCGCCATCCAGCCCCAAGCTAAGCAACTTAATGCTTGTGTTATGGGTGCCAGATAACGGATAAACTACTTATATACTTTTTTTTTTTTTTTGTAAATATATACATATTATACATATAGGAAACACCCAGAACCAGAAACAAGAATTTATGGTCAGCATAAATACTTGTTCCCGGCGGGAATCGAACCCGCAACCTTCTGCGTCGCAGTCGGGTGTTCGCCCGACGCGCCACAGAGGTCGTCAAAAATGATATTGAAATGTAATTTGAACAATGTTATTTACGAGAATTGGCCTTCTGATCAAAATCCGTTGCGTAGTTTTAAAGATTTAAGCGTACAAAGGGATATAGGGACAGAAAAAGCGACTTTGTTTTATACTATGTAGTGATATAACTATGTACATTTAGTTATTCATCAATAGACATAGGTATCCTCAGTAGGTATACCAATAAATGTCAGTACATTTAGGTATGTAGGTATCTACCTGTTACCCCGGATACACCCTGGATTGGCATGGCTCATACCTTGATAGAACTTCAATGTTGTATTTTGTTGCAGATGAAACTTGCAGTATTCATGTTGGTGCTGGTGGTCGTCCTCGTGAACAGCGATCAAGAACACAACTTCCTCCCGGCTGGTGATGAAAGTGAAGGCAACTACCTCGTGGCTGGCGATGAAAGCGTAGGTGGTCTCATCGCGGATAGCGTCGACGGCGACTACTTCACAGTGACCCGCGATGTGCTCTATGACCCTATCACCGCTAAGGAGACAGAGTTACCTGCCAGGTTCAGTAGATTGAGCCTCAATGTTGGCTCCATTTGTGCTGCATGCCGGCTCTTGTTCAGGTAAGACAATAAACGTAGTACGTACATACCTACTTAGTTTCTTATTAACCCCAACATAAAACTTACGTATAGATAAGCTGATTGTATAAATAGGTGATTTTACAAACAGATAAGTCCCATTGACCACAGCCCGATTAAACAGTACCAAGTTGACGACTCGAATCCTTTTCAGCTCCTTGGGTTTCGTAAAACATTTTTAGCTCAAATATGATCACCTTACACTTGCACAAATCTTCCACCATCCTTAGTTGTTTTGATATGTATTTTACTTATGTTTCAGCGCTGACACGAGACTAGGCGGTATATCCGGCATGATAAGGATCCAAGAAATAAGATACTCAAGAGCGGGTATCGTTATAAGAGCAGTTAGAGTAAACCCGATAGGTGTGACCGCAGCCTCGATCAGGTTGCAGGGCGGAGTCGGCTCTAACACCGCTACTGTTACACTCACGTCTAGGGCAAGCGCTGGCTTCGCTTATCGTATACAAATCTATGGACAATAAATGTTATAAACATTATCGGAATATTGAGAGCTGTGTCTTAACAGGTGCACGCAACAGGCAGAACATAGGTCTCAATATTCGTGCCGGTAACATGACCGCCTTTTTTTAACTACCTACCTATAAGTTTTTTATTGTAACATAATATAAGTTACCTTTGCATTTATTAACTGTAAGTTTGTTTGTTTATTAAAATTATTTAGCAATACGATTTGTATTTATTACTGTCTCACAGTCGTACCTACCTACTTCAGTTTGGCAGCTGTCTCGGAGACGTATTAAGAGGACCCCTATTTTGTTTTTTTTATTTATTTTTAATTTTTTTAAATTTTATTTCTATGATAATTAGAAAATGAAAAAAACCAAAACATAGGGGCATAGTCATGGCAGTCATAGGTTTTATTGCACAAAAATATTTGTGCTAGTGTCATTATCCAGGGAGGAAACAGTCGACTACGTTTGTATGGAGGTACCCTTTCACCTTAAACTATGCGAGTTCTGGAGCGTAGGCGCAGGTTCGTGTTTCTGATGAGATCGGTTAATTTAACCGTAACTGTACATAAGAACTACGTTTTTTATGTTTTTTTTTTTTCTTCTTCTAAGGGATTTAGTTTACAAAGTTATGGTGCAAGCAAAATTACTCGTCTATCATGTTGTCTCGGGCTCTAGTAGAGCATGCTTCATCCACGACCTCATCTTCACCTTTCATCAGGTGAGATGAGGCCAAATGCAAACTATTATGCGTACCTATAAAAAAATTACGAAATAAAAATAAAATAAAAATGTTACAAGATGGTTACAGTAGCTTTAAAGTCACTAAGCAATAAAATAGGTAGGTTAAATGCCAACGTAACGTGCATTTTCTAGGCATTTTGTTTCCTTGAATTAGTTTTAGAATTAGTAGGTAGTACCTACTTAAATTGTGTAATTGTAATTGGACTCCGCATACTAAATGAGAAAACGAATTGTTTCTGTCGATCAACGTCTGACAAAAAGTTTGGGAAAACACTTTCTTGAAATCGGTATCAGGTAGCATAGAGGTAAAACATTTATAAATACTACAGTCTACACTTGTAATAGGTACCTCTTTACTTAAAAGGAAAAGGTATTCTCCCTCCGTACCTCTACGATTAGACTACAGGTTTTCCTATCTTCTTCTTATATATAAAAATGAATCGCAAAATGTGTTGGTAAGCGCATAACTCAACAACGCCTGGACCAATTTGGCCAATTCTTTTTTTAGAATATTCCATATGGTACGAGGATGGTTCTTACGGAGAGAAAAATTTAAAAAATTGCCTGAAAATGTCTAAAAACAACACTTTTCTATACTCCATACCATACAAACGATTCGTAATAATACAAGTCAATAAGAACTTTAATACCATAACATAAAGTTCAAGTTTTAATGGAGAGGTGCCGGGAAGGCAAAACAATTGAGTGACGTATAAATATTGATGTCAATCGTGCCGCGGTGTTAGTTGCCAAACTACACCTAAACGGCTGAACCGATTTGTATGATTTTTAACCCCCGACGCAAAAACGACGGGGTGTTATAAGTTTAACGTGTCTGTGTGTGTGTGTCTGTCTGTGGCATCGTAGCTCCCGAACGGCTGAACCGATTTTGATTTAGTTTTTTTTATATGGCAAAACAACGTTTGCCGGGACAGCTAGTCACCATATAAAAAAACTTCAACCTTTATTTTGAGTACAAAGAGAAATTTAAATGTTACTTATTTAGGATCAAACGCTAAGAATAATATTCTGACGTAAAATGATTGTAGGTACTTAGTAAGTTTTTTATCTCTATGAAAGGTAGGTAAATTAGTAATTTGTGGGTTTAGAAAAGAAAGTCTAAGCCAGTCTAGTAAACAATGATGAAGATGTTTCGAGCAGTCGTGTGTTTCAACTTTTTGACTATGTAAGTTACCAATGATAATAAATAGGTAGGTACGTAAGTAGCCTTACACGTGAATCCTATCTATACTAATACTAGAGACCCGCTCTGGCTTCGCACGGGTATATTATGCATGTATTATACATATAAACCTTCCTCTTGAATCACTCTATCTATTAAAAAAAACCGCATCAAAATCCGTTGCGTAGTTTTAAAGATCTAAGCATACAAAGGGACATAGGGATATAGGGACGGCGAAAAGTGACTTTATTTTATACTATGTACCTAGTGATGATGATAGTGATTATTAAGCTGAAGAGTTTGTTTGTTCATTTGAACGCGCTAATCTTAGGAACTACTGGTTTGAATTGAAAAATTAATTAAAAAATTTCATCTGTCTAACTATCACGGTTCATGAGATACAGCCCTAAAATGGTTGCCTTTAGCGCTAATTAAGTAGATGCAACTTTTTCGTTTCAGAGTATTTGCAGACCTACCTTCCATTCTGAGAAGTATGCAGGATCGTAAAGATCTAGAGTTCGTCCTAATTGATGTGTTGAACAGCGCAACGCGACGCCATACAGATGAGGTCTCATGCGCAGCTATTATCTGTGATCCTATTTATTTGAATGTTTTCGAAGGACCATTTTTTAAAAGGACGTTTAATTTGCCTTTTGTTATGGTAAGAATGGTTGCTAATTACTAGGTCATTGACATATCCTATATGGCTATCTAGGTACTTATCGAGTTTCATCAGAATCAGTTCAATAGTTTTTGCGTGAAGGAGGAACAAACCCACACACACACTAACACAACCTTTCGCGTTTATAATATTAAAAGAATATTATATTTTTTTAGGTTGTGGTGGAAGAGCGGGAAGATTTACTGTCACCTAATTTTGATACGTTGGAATCATTGAGAGGTGCGAGAAAAGACGGATGCAATATCTATGTGATTTTACTCGCGAATGGCTACCAAACATCTAGGCTGCTGAGGTTTGGTGATAGGTACGTATGTTTTACGTTAATTTAATCACAACAAGTAGGCACGAGTATAGGTTGTCAATGTTTAATAGTTGTTACGTGAGAATATAGGGATAAAAAAGAAGCCTATGTTAGGATCCTTTAAGGATTCAATGTATTCATGCTTATACCATTTTTTATTAAAATCCGTTCAGTAGTTACAGAGGTGCATTACAATAAAAAAAAAACAACTACAAACAACTTGTAAAAATATCATAAAAATTCCTGAAAAGTGTAAAAAGAAAATGGCGGCATACATTTTTGGTTTCAGAACTTAATAGTAAGAGTAGGTAACTTGTGCATAAGTAGACGTGTTTTAAAATGAATATAGCGGCGCACAGTCACAGCACATTAGGCTATTGATTCAAACTTGTTTCCTTTTACTCTGTGGACCTAAGTATTTGAAATAGACAACATGAGTAAGCCCATGAATAAGTAGGTATAAACTACAGGGCAAGGACAGGTGTCTATTAGAAAGCTACCATAAAACCATATGCGCGAAAGACCAACTCGAGGTTTTGTGGTGTTTTGCGGATTAGTAGAAATAATAACGCCGACTACGTACAATTCCACAAAAGCAAACACCAACAAACTTAAGGTATTTTCTCTTCAGACATCGAATTTTGGATACGCGTGCTAAGTACGTGATGCTGCACGACATCAGGCTGTTCCACAGTGAGCTTCATTACCTTTGGAAGCGGATAGTGAATGTAATATTTTTGAAGTATCACACTAAGAGTTGGGGCGACGACAACAAGGCTTGGTTCGATCTATCTACTGTGCCTTTCCCGAACTCTATCAAGGTACCTAATTTACGCTTAATTAACAGAGAAAAAAATATGGTGCACAATAATTTTTAATTCGAATGAATAGCTGAAGTAATTGGTAAATAAATATTATTATTAGGCTGCCTGCCTACCTAGCTATGTTGTTGTTGCATACATGTCTTCTTCTTTCTTGTCCCTCTTCAAAATAACTCCAATTCTCATAGTAAGATAGTAAAATATCTCTATTAAGCTGAGTACAGAAAATCCTAAGAAAAGACCGAGTATGCCTCCTATATTCGCTACGAAACCAAAGAAACCAAGCATCTCAGATCGACGCATCGATATGTATTGAAGTTTCTTCGAAAATATAACAATTTTCGAGAATTGTATTGGATTTTTACTTGAAAATGTGTTTATGGTATCGCGAGTACCGTTCAAATTCTGATCTTTGATATTTTTTTCTATAATGTTGTATAGAGTCCTGTTGTAATATGTTTTCAACACTTCGGCTTCGTATTCGACGCTATTACACGGAGGCAAACACTGACAGTACTCGTCGTCTTCAGCGTTGTCGAACGGCTGCGGCAGAAGCGAGGCTGTTACCATCTTTTCATGAACCCCTTTCATACACCATAATTCTTCAAGATTATTACAAACTGGAGTGTTTCCTATCCGTGGCATGTAAAAACCGACGCACCCACATTTCTTAAGAGTGATCTTAGTTAAACATTCTATTTGACAGTTTTTCACTGTGTAAACTTTAAAAAATGTAAGATATTTTTCTTTATGATAATAACATTGCCTTACATCTGGACTGTAACGCAATAGGGATTCAGATGAGTTTAAAATATTCAAGTTTATGGCTAACGATGTCACTTGGTTCTCGAGTGCTGCGTAATAATACAGAGAAGATTGTGGTAAATCTAAAGGATTATGAAAATAAATTTTGAAGCCGGAATTCAGATTGTTGCAAAATAAGTCTTTGTCATTATCAGCAATAGTCAAAACCACACTCAAACCTGGACTGACATTGTTTTCGTGACCAGGATACGGGAAGGGATCTTTGGCTGAATCATCGTAGCCTGTTTCCGGACTCCATCCAACAATTTTGTTTTTACTTTCTGTAATGCTTGAGCCGGTCTCCTGGCTATCGCGAAACAGTTCGTCGGCTGCTATACTATTGTAATTAAAACAAACTCCTTCAGAAGTGATTACTCTGTGAAACAATTTATCACATCTTTCAGGAGTTCCTTGTCTCGAACATGACCAGAAAATATCCTCAGATTTTGGAGAAATCTCATATATTGTATCTATAAATTTATTTGCATTCCAAGTTAAATTATCACTTCTAATTGACTTCATGCTCAAATTATCGACGCATATCGTCGACGATAAGACATTAAATTTGTATATTTCATATTGTAAATCGTTACTGAGATTATTTATTTCAGCAGAATATGAATCATTGTCCCATTCTTTTTGTTTATCTTCTAGCTTTGTAATCTGATCTCTAAGTTCATGTGTCTGTTTAATTATATTGGACATCTTATACTCACTGGCTTTGATTTTAATCTGCGGACAAATGGTGACTGAAGGAAAAGGCACTGAGCGTACGGGGATCAGTTTCTCGCTAACTGTTACCATCACTGGACTGTTAATCCACGTCACATACACATTTCTGATGCAATACAAACAGACGGACAAACTTAACAAGAAAGTGAATAGCCAGAATAACTTCTCAAAGGTTTTCAGTCCTCTTTCAGTAATATATCGCAGTCCATGGAGGGTTGAATGTTTACTGTAGTCCAATAAAACTTGCGTAACAAGCAATTTTTGTCGCTTTTTTCGACGGCGTTCCATCACCACTTTTATTTGCATTCGAGCAATTTTATCTAATTCCTTTTTTGTATCCATTTTGAGTATTTACTATTGTTATTATATCAGCTGTATTACACAAAGGCTGTGTTCCTTTCCTAATAAAAATAACAATGAAACTGTAAGTTCAGTAGTTCTAAAATTTCGTTTTATAATAGATAGCTAAGTATGTAATTACCATCCACTTTTCGTAATTAGTTCGCAAACATTAAGTTATCTACTTATAATAATTAATTATTTTTGAACAGTTAGCAAGCGTTTATCTTTCCCTTATGACTAGATGACCTTCATGTTTATTTTCTAGGCGAAGTTAAAAGGCCATCATTTTTAACTTACCTACCTACCCTATTTTTCAGGGTGTGTTAGTCCCCCGTCGGGTAGACATTTGGCGTAACAGTAAATTCCACTACAACCGACCTTTATTCAAAGATAAGACAAGCAACCTGAACGGTGAACCGCTCAACATCGTGTACCTGGACCACGTACCTTCCGTGGTTGTTATCAAGAATAATGAAACTAATAAAGTCAGCGGAATTGAAATTGAAGTAAGATGTATGAATTACTATGTTAAGTACAGTAGGTAGGTACTCCCAAAATGATTAAATTCGGAGCCAATACATTGCAAACAAAAAAAATGCCTCTTTAAATGTAGATACATACTTAGTACCTACTTTGAGAGATAATTGGCTAGGAACCTAAGGTCGGCAATAAAAATTAAGACCCAGCGCAGTTCTAACATCGCTAAAGTTCTGCTTGAGTTTAATCTTAAATTAATAACTTATATTATTTGATTACAGATCCTAAACACATTATCAGAGAAAATGAATTTCAAACCCAAACTGTACCAACCACAGAACATAGAGCTACATAAATGGGGCCAGAAGCAGCCGAATGGTTCCTTCTCAGGTCTCCTAGGGGAGATGGTCAACGGACACGCTGACGTGGCGTTGGGAAACCTACAGTATAATCCGTACCATTTGGAGCTGACAGATTTGAGCATACCTTATACATCGCAATGTTGGACTTTTCTAACGCCGGAAGCTTTGTCCGATAACTCTTGGAAGACCCTCATTTTACCCTTCAAGTAAGTATAACTAATAAATCTAACTATGGTTATTTCTTGTTAAAGATGTTAGGGAGGCCTTTGCCCAGCAGTGGGACGAAATAGGCTAAAAAAAAAAACTGCATTACAAGAAATAACCATGCTGAGTACCTACGCATATTTTAGGATAAAATATGCGTATGCGTTCTAGCTTAAAATTATTTGTTATATTTATGGTTCCATTAAATAAATAAATCTTGCCAAGTGCGAGTCGAACTCGCGCACGAAGGGTTCCGCACCATTACCTACTATACCTATATTTGTTTTTAGTATTTGTTGTTTTAGCGGCAACAGAAATACATTTCAACTGTCTAGCTATCACGGTTTATGAGATACAGCCTGGTGACAGACAGACAGGCAGACGGACAGTGGAGTCTTAGTAAAAGGATTCCGTTTTTACCCTTTGGGTACGGAACCCTAAAACATTTACCTACCGATTTCCACAGATACGTAATTATTGTTGTTTGTTTTCAGATTATACATGTGGATAGCCGTATTGCTGGTTCTTTTGATAACTGGATCAATCTTTTATGGCTTGGCTAAATATTACATGAACCTTCAACACTTTAAAAATGATCACAACGGATCTTCAAAAACCAAAAGCGAAAAAGACGATTATTTAGGTGGTAGGTATAGGAATTTACAAAGTTCAATACCTTCCTCCTTAGCAAGTCCTGACTAAAGTAAACACTAAAGCCTCTTGAATGATTTTGTGCCATATTTTTTACACAGATTCGTAACAAAGGGATAAAATGTTTATTATTTACTTTTGCAGAAGCAAAACCAGTCGGCCTCTACTTGTTTGGCGAAATAGTTAACAGCATTCTCTACACTTACGGGATGTTACTGGTTGTCTCACTCCCGAAGTTACCTTCAGGCTGGTCCATCAGGCTTCTTACTGGATGGTACTGGCTGTACTGCATACTCCTGGTGGTGTCTTACAGAGCAAGCATGACGGCAATCCTCGCTAACCCAGCACCTCGTGTCACAATAGACACTCTCAAGGAATTAGTCGACAGTAAAGTAACTTGCGGTGGTTGGGGTATCGAAACAAAGAAATTCTTCGCCGATTCCTTGGATGAAATCGGACAGAAGATAGGCGAAAAGTTCGAAACGATCGACGACCCGAACGAGGCAGCTAATAAAGTTGCTCAAGGAATCTACGCGTATTATGATAATCGGGACTTTCTTAAATTTATCAGTGTTAAAAGAAAGAATATCTTAGTCATGGAATTGGCTGACAATTCTACAGACAATACCTCAGGGAACGGTACTTCGAATGCTATCAACATGTCAGAGAGGAACCTCCACATCATGAGTGACTGCATGGTTCACATCCCAGTTTCTATAGGGTTCCATAAGAACTCGCCATTGAAACCTCTAGCAGATATTTACATGAGAAGGGTTGTTGAAGTAGGACTAGTTCAAAAATGGCTTAATGATGCCATGTATCCCATAAAGGCTTTAGAAATAAACGAGGAAGAGATAAAAGCTTTGATAAACTTACGAAAGCTTTACGGAGCTTTTGTAGCACTTGCAATAGGATACTTTTTAAGTGCAATCGCCCTAATTGGTGAACTGATTCACTGGAATTTTATAGTGAAAAGAGATCCAAAGTTTGATAAATATGCATTAGATTTGTACTACACTAAGAGAAGCAAAAACAAATTGATGTAAACTAATAATACATTTATTTACATTGAAACATGATTATTAAAATTAAACATGGCAATTTGAATAGTTTTACTCAGTCAGGGTCTAAGAGTTATAATTATGAATACCATTAACCATTATCTAGTTCATAAAGTCTAAAATCTCTTAAATAATGTTAAATAAGAACTATTTTTGAGAAACCACATTTACCAATAACACATATCAATAAAAGTATTCAAGTTTTAAGCAAATACATACAAATCACTAAATTAAATTATTCTTTATTTAATACCCACCTCTCCTACAACATGGCAGTTATTTTTATATTTAAACCTACTCAAAATAATATCAAATCAAAATCTTTAGTAAATGTTTCTAAATCAAAATACATAATTTTAGAAAGTCCAGCTTTAGTTATAGTATCTATTTTTGTTCAGTGCCGAATGTTGGTTGAGCACCATCGGGAGCATTATCTAGTATCCATGGATGTTGTAAAACACTGCTTAGGGGGAGCCTCTGGTCGGGGTTTATAACTAACAGCCTATTCATCAGATCCTTAGCTCTTTCCGATATGAAATCTGGATATTTTATGATCACATATCTAATTTTTCTATAAGTTTGTTGGGAATCTTTTGCATCAAACGGAGGTAGGCCCACTAATAGTTCATAACACAACACCCCGAGACTCCAAATGTCGACTGCGTAGTTATGAGGCTTACCTTCTATCATCTCAGGAGACAAGTAGTCTAACGTTCCACAGAGTGTCATTCTTCTTGATGATGGAGAGTGGACGGACCAGCCGAAGTCAGCTATCTTCAGCTCCCAGTTGTGACCGATCAATAAGTTCTCAGGTTTTATGTCTCTATGAATTACTTTCTTTGAATGACAGTAGATCAAAGCTTTAGTTAAATCTCTTACGTATATCGCTGCACTTTTTTCATCAAAACGTCCCCGTTCCTTTAGTAGTTTGTACATAGCACCATGTTTTGCATATTCTAGGATTAAATAAATGCGCTTTTCGTCGTGAAAGTAACCATACATACGCAGGATATTCGGGTGACGGAGTCGGCACTGGATCTCAACTTCGCGACGCACCTGGTGTTCTATCTCCGAATCTAGAATTTGACTCTTGAACAATACTTTTAGAGCGACGACGTAGTGCGATTCTTTTTCACGTGCTAAGTAAACATTGCCAAATTTACCTTTGCCGAGGGCCCGTCCGAGATCGAAGTCAGAAAGTGACCATGACTTCTTTTTGTCGTCTTTCTTCAGTTCGTTTTTCTGGACATTTTGTTCCGCTGTGTTATTTTTTGTAGCGAGCGGTCGAGAGACGGCCAGTACGGGCACAGCTGGCACTTTGAACCCTTCTGTAGGCATTTTTTGCACGTTTCCTGTACAACCGCATCCAGCCCAGCCTGCGGTTGCGAGGCAGTTTTCTTTACACGCACATTTCTGTATATTCATTTTGGTTGGGACAGTTTGTTTTCCAGATATATTCTCACTTTTTGCCTAATATTTTCTAAAGAAGTTTTGAAGTAACGAACAAATTACAAAATCGTATGAACTCCTTCTTGGCAAATTTTTATTTAGTATTGCTAGAGCAAGCAATACAAAACTAAATATTTTTTTAATATCCACAAACCTGAACATACTTTTTCTTGGGTACTTTTTCTCATATTCATACAAAATATCAAAATTTAATTTAGGTGTATCCTAAAAGAAAAGCAGTTTTTATTTCAAAAATGCAAAAAGGCTTGCATTTGTTTTAAAAATGTGTCCCTGTTTATGTTTACTTTGGACAAAATAAAATTTATCTGGCAACTTCGGCAAAACTTTCAACCAATCACGTAGTTGCTAGTCTATGATTGGTTGTCACAAAGTCAGCTGTTGCTTTACTGTCAATATGACATTGATCTCTGCTGTCGGCTGTCTGTCAAACAAGTGTCATTCGTTCGCCAACTGTTTTGGACAAGTGGGCATATAATTTTTCAAATGTGTAATTTTCACGCATTTTCTTAGTAAACTGGCTGTTAAATCTTTAATAAACCAAGTGCAGTAAATAACAGCAAAATCTCTATACCCATAATTTATTCAACTCGGCTCCAATAAACATTGCAATCGGTATGTATCCAAGCAACATCTTTTAGCTCTATAGCTAAATAAATAACCAAATAGCTAAAAAGTTATTACATAAACATAAATTCTACTTTTAATTTCAGTAAAATCTTATAATTATTAATTTTTAATGCCTATATCTTTAGTAGGTATTTCATGATCAATTTTTTTTAGGTTATTTTACTAAGGTTTGGTTACAACAAACAAAGACGATGTCAGACGACGCGGAACAGCAGGTAGAAGAAATTGAGGTACTGAAATCGATATACGACGGTGACGAGAACTTCAAACAACTCGATGCTAAAACTTATCAATACAAAGTAAGTTAGAAAGAAGTGAAATTAGATCCAATCTTTGATATCCTTCAATACAAGAACAACTTCCAACATCCTGGTCTACGGCCTCTTTAACATCTTAACACTTCCAAAAGTCTGTCCACAGCCCAGGGGCCTTATTCTGCTATTTGGCCAACCATTGTCATTATATCGAGACTCTATTGATATTATATCGAGATTGTGACTTTATTTGGTATTCTGCTAAAGTTTTAATAACATCACAATATAATCACTATGGAGTCTCAATGGTATGGTAATATTTACCTTGCAGGTGTTGCCTAGCAACATGGTATATGTTGCTAAGCAATATACCGTTTTGACAACTATCGAGATTCCATTAAGCCACGATTGTAGAACAGAACACAAAAGTGAGTCAGTGGTGTGTCAGTGGTGTCTCGATAGAATAGTCAACGTTAGGAGAATACGAATTTGACATGTAATGTCATATTTTTGACATTAAATTTCTATTACGATTATATCGACACACTATTGAAATACAATTGTGTTAGCAGACTTAGGCCCCTGGTCCTAGGTACTACATAATACCCATTCAATTCCATAATTTATGGGGCGGCAAACTTAACATGCCGGGCATGAAATTTTTAAGACTAATTCTATCCATTGCCTGGTCACTATATTACAAGCCTAGTTGCTTAATTTGGGGCTAGGATGGTGCTGTATATAAATAATTTGCTGTTTGTTACTTTTATTTTATTTACCTACTTATGTTTCAATTTTTTAATTGGCAAGCATATAGTAAAATTGTCATTATCTTTTTCAGTATGTTGATGGAGACAAATCATTCATTTTGGAAATATTATGGGGACCCACGTACCCAACAGAGAAACCGGAATTCAATTTGGATATTTTCTACAATCAACATTTGTAAGTAGTACATAAAATATGAAACACACAGAGCTTAAGTCTAAGTGTTACAAAGAGAGGCCACTGTCTGTCTGTCACCAGGTTATATTTCATGAAGCATGATAGCTAGGCAGTTGAAATTTTCACAGATGATATATTTATGTTGCCGCTATAACAAACAAATAACTAAAAACAGAATATAAAGTCTGACTTGCACTTGGTTGGTTATTTATACTAGATCCATATAGCTGAATAGATATATTATACTAGATCCATATAGCTGAATAGATATATTATACTAGATCCATATAGCTGAATAGATATATTATACTAGATCCATATAGCTGAATAGATATATTATACTAGATCTATATAGCTGAATAGATATATTATACTAGATCCATATAGCTGAATAGATATATTATACTAGATCCATATAGCTGAATAGATATATTATAAGCTTTGGTTAAGAGAAAGTGAGCCAGAAAAATGAAAATAGAACTAGTTAGAGTTTTGTTTGTCTAACCCCTGATAATCCACTGCTGGGCAAAAGTCTCCCCCATCTCCAATTAAGGGAGATGGGGACCGCGGTCCTGGGCCAAGCCGGCTTGAGACGGTCGAGGTCATCTCACCTAAGCTTTGTGGCCAAAACCTTGAGCACCTTGAGCTTTGTGGCCAAAACTATCTTTGTGTTCAAAGATATCTTTCAGTTTTTAATACAGTAGCAAGTGACGTTTCTGCCATCTATCTTGGCTTATGGAACCCTTATTAATTCTCCTTCATAACAATTTTAATTTCAGACTACCCTCAGTAAAAAAAACCATCCTATCCATGGTAGATACAGAGGCCGATCAATGGCTCGGCTGTGCTATGACATATACACTGTTTGAGTGTCTCAAGGAAAAGGTGCCGGAGATATTGGCCGACCAGACTGAGGAGGTGGTCGTGGCTAGGATAGAGAAGATTGCTATTGAGGATCCTAATCAGGTGATACTTTTTGTTAATTTGCAAGTAATGTCAATGTAGTAGAAGTAAAATCAAGTTTTTATTTATTTCAAACTAGCGACCCGCCCCGGCTTCGCACGGCTATATTATGCATGTATTATACATATAAACCTTCCTCTTGAATCACTCTATCTATTAAAAAAAACCGCATCGAAATCCGTTGCGTAGTTTTAAAGATTTAAGCATACAAAGGTATATAGGGACAGAGAAAGCGACTTTGTTTTATACTATGTAGTGACATACATTTTATTTCAAATTTTTGTAAGTA
Organism: Idaea aversata; assembly: GCA_907269075.1. Lineage (NCBI taxonomy): Eukaryota > Metazoa > Arthropoda > Insecta > Lepidoptera > Geometridae > Idaea > Idaea aversata. Next base: position 15,107,812 of record OU026087.1, read on the forward strand.
TGTACAAAACCATTTTTACCTTTTTAGGAACTAAAACCTTCATCATCCTCATCATGCCTTTCGCCTAACTAAACTTGTTAATAGTTGTTGTGTGTATATGTTTGTAGGTGAAATCTTTGCCTATGTGTATAATTCCTTTTGTTTCTAAGCTTATCTAAACTTAGGTTGTATAAAGATTTGCTAATGCAAATTGGTATTTGGTCTTGGTGTCTTAAATAAATATTGCAAGACACAATGACATCTATCGTTAAGGTAACTAGGGTCATGTTATGGGTGACAGATAATGGATAGACGACTTACTTATTAAAAACATTTTTTTGTTGAATTTGGAGAGGTATTTAAATGGAGAAATTTGAGAAATAAATATCTGTACCTACACAAATATTTGTTCAAGTGCAAGTGAGAATTCTCCCACTGCGCCACAGAAGTCGTCGACGCACTTATATGACGACCCAGTTGGCACAATGGTCACCATGCCAGACTGCCAAACATTGGGTTGCGGGTTCGATTCCCGACTCGGACATGTATTTATGCTTAGATATTTGTCTGTGGTCTGGTTGTTTCTATTTATTATAATATAAGTATATATTTACAAAAGAAAAGTATATAATAAGTAGTATATCCGTTGTCTAGCACCCATAACACAAGTCTAGTTACTTAGCTTGGGGTTAGATGGCGATCTTTATCTTTAGTACTCACCTCACCATCTATAAACGTTTGTTTGGCCATTCCTTTCCATCTAAAGGTGGCCTGGAAGAAATCGCTTTAAAATCATAATTTGTGCAACTTGTGCTTTCTACCTATTACTTTACTTCGTGTATAAAGTGTTTTATGTTACTTCCTGTGTTGTACAAATAAAGTTATCTATTTACCTATAAATATCTCCGTGATTACAGATGGATTCAAAGAAACCGGACAAGAAGGAGCAACTAACGAAGGCACAGAAGCGTCGTCAGTGGGACCGAGCAGAGATGGGTCGGGGCGGTGAGAAGCCCCGCGGCTGGGACTGGGTCGATATTGTCAAACATCTCTCACAGGTCATTTTACAGCTAATTACGATATCTGCAGTCCGATATTGAAATGAAACCGAGATAAGAAAGTGAATGTCATTTATTTGCTTGAAATATAGCGTAAAGATGTCACATAAAAATATAGTTAAATAAACAAATAAATATTGAAGGATATTCCACATTTCGCTATCTTGCCCCAAGCTAAGTAACTAGACTTGTGTTATGGGTGCTAGACAACGGATATATACTGCTTATCTTTTGTAAATACATATATACTTATAATACATAGAAACAACCAGACCACAGACAAATATCTAAGCATAAATACATGTCTGAGGCGGGTATCGAACACGCAACCCTGTGTTTGGCAGTCCGGCATGGTGACCATTGTGCCAACTGGGTCGTCAAAGATATTTAACTAGCACTTAGCTTAGCATGCAAATATGAATAACTCAGTTATTGAGTTACTCAACTCAGTTACTCTAGCTGTAATGCTTTAAAATAAAGCATTACAGCTATAGGCATAATATTATAGTAAAACCAAGCATATTTTAAAAGTATAAAAATAAAATTTGTTACTATAAATTCTAGAAAATTAAAAAGAAATTTTACATCATTAATATCTGAAATTTAATGAATGCCACCATTTTCTTGGTTCCATCAACTCATCTATCGAGCAAGTGTTCTTTTATGGGCCAGTTAATAATATACTCTTTTATTTATTTCTAGGCGCCGCATCAACCTGCAGCGACATCATGACAAATTTTAATGAGCTATTAGTAAATAGCGAATGACTGTCATATTGAGTGATACTTGTGTGAAAGGGGTTATAGCATAAGACTAGGGAGACTGGCGTAGTAGTCCCCTCAGTCTTTTGTTTTATATATTTTTGCGCGGCTACCTTTAAATCCTATGACAATGTATAGTACAATAATACTAATAAATCGTCTTAGTAAGTGTCAGGTTTGCCTGTTTTTGATGTTTATTTCAGAAAATATTTTTTTATTTGCTGCATAATAGGAAAGCCTGACATTATGAGATTTTGTTATATGCCAGTTTTTGTTTGTATTAATGTTATTTATACATTGGCATAGGTTTAAAAGCCGCGCAACTTACAAAAATAAAAATGGTTGACCGTTAACTATGCCAGAATGTTACAACCCTTTTGTTTACAATGAGGTTTTCCTAATGAAACAACTAGTTCTAAATTCGTTCGATAGATGGCACTTCTCTGAAGCACAACTCCTGAGGACACGATAACTGTAAGATAATAAACATGTTCGGATTTGATTGCTTTAATTTGTAAATTCGTTTAAATTCGATAACTATAAATTATTTGTGTAATAAAAATGAAATAGTACATTGTTTAGAGTTGCAATTCTGTTCATCATTCCGAAGATCCTCATCAGATCTTCACCAAATTTTTATGGGAACGCTTGTGAGGCTATCTCCTTTCTAACACAAAAATAATCATCTCAATCGGTTGTGCCGTCTTCGAATGATCGTGTAACATACATACAGAAGAAAAATAACATGCAGTCGACTATGGAGATACAATTCCTCCTATGTTGAAGTCGGTTAACATCGGATATATCGGCGACTAATTGGAGCAAATATGCTAGTTTATCCATTTCGACTCCCAAGAGATTTTAGACGGCTTGACCAAAGCTTTTAATCAAAGAAGAAACTTCTATAATAGGAACACAGAACTGAAAAAAGGAGTCCATTCCCATATCCGTAAAAAGCGCCATCTGTCGAGCGATTGGGAACTAATTCAGGAAAAAGACCGTTTTTTTAAAAAACTCATTTTGTAATAGTGCTGAATGAATGCTGATTGTATGTTGAGAAAATGTTGAAGGTATTCTAAAAATGTATTGAATTTGTTAGTCAATTAATATTGTTCATGTTACTTTAATTTTAATGAGTAGTCTTAAAAAAAGATCTTGATTTTTGATTATTTTAATAATTAATTCTCTTTTACATAGATTTTCGTAATTATATTTACTTTTACGAATCAATGTTCACTGATCCGTGCATACTGTCGATTAGTACCCGTAGTGCGAGTTTTTGAGTATAGCAAACTCCGGAAATTGTATGGAAAATTTAAGCTTGCATATTACGTAACAGGTTCAAAATAAAGCATAAATTGTGCAGTAAGGCTCCTTTTCGAATATACCTTTAAAATATTTGTGATATTGACTCTTGTGAGCGATATCACATGAAAAAAAAACCTCATGAGTTTCTTGTGCCTTCTTGTCATTGGTGGGCGCGTTCCGAAGGCACACATCCTAACAGAACATATTTCCAACCGAATAAAGAAATTTTGACTTTGAATTTGTCCGCTAGGGGGCGTCTTTCAATTATTCATACAATTTATGCAAACGTGATTGTAGCGTTTTCTATACGAAAAATCTCTCTAGATAGATTTTGCCATAACGGCGCAATCTCGTAGACCAGGTACGTTCCTGCTGATCAAACTTTCTGGTCAAACTAGTTTACCCAAGGGGAATAAATTTCCTTGTAGTCAAACTACAACTAAGTGGTTAACAAAAGGCGATCGAAATGGAAACAAAAGTTTGACTACGAGGATTTTTTTTCCTTTTGGACAAACTAATTTGACCAGAAAGTTAGATCAACAGGAACGTACCATCTTGTATGAATCGGTGAATGATCAGGGAGCTAGATACAAGCGCCATCTGTCGAGCCGTTGGGAACTATTTAGAAAAAAAAGCGAATCACTAAAGCTTGTTCCTGCGTTGAAATATGTAATTGTCAAAGACTGTTGTACGATTATCTTTTATCATGATACAAATAATGTACCTACTTATACCAGGGATTTAAAACTGTTCCAAAATACCGGTAACTTACCGGTACTTAAACGTTCTAGTATATTTATTTAACCGGTGCAAACGGTACGGTTTGCAACAAATACAAACTTGCTTGAATACGATGTAAGTGTGAGCGAGATAAGTCTACAAAGGATTGTCAGTAATGTCATTATCAAGTTAGCAATTTAAATTTTTTAACAATTAAAAAAAAACTTTTATTATAGAGAATGCGGCCGTCAATCTATCAGAAGTACCGGTATTTAGTCTTTTGTACTACCGTATCAAAAAATCGTACCATTCCGTTTCGTTCCTTTTTAAGAATTACTTTGGAACCGGTTTTCAATCCCTGTCTACTTATGCTCGAAATTAATAAACTAACAGCTATCAAGGGTGATATTTTTTCTGATATCTTTCTTAAAGTAAAAATGTCAAAAAAATAACGGTAGTTGCTCTCGGTAGGTGGTAGATAGTTTATTGATTTCGACAGTTAAACACCGCTATGTAACTGCCAATAATATTGCATAATTATGTAAATTATAAATGAATTACATTTATTTACTCTATGTATTTAAATGTTTATTTATCTGCAAGCTGCGTTAGTAAGAAAGAAAATCGTTTGTTTCCTTTTCGTTGATAATTCAGTTTCTACTTTGTGGATTTTTATGTAAAGTATACCTTGACCTTCCTAGAAAAATCTATATAAAACTAGCTGTCCCGGCAAACGTTGTTTTGCCATATAAAAAAAAACTAAATCAAAATCGGTTCAGCCGTTCGGGAGCTACGATGCCACAGACAGACACACACACACACAGACACGTCAAACTTATAACACCCCGTCGTTTTTGCGTCGGGGGTTAAAAATCATACAAATCGGTTCAGCCGTTTAGGTGTAGTTTGGCAACTAACACCGCGACACGATTGACATCAATATTTATACGTCACTCAATTGTTTTGCCTTCCCGGAAACTCTCCATTACAACTTGAACTTTATGTTATGGTATTAAAGTTCTTATTGACTTGTATTATTACGAATCGTTTGTATGGTATGGAGTATAGAAAAGTGTTGTTTTTAGACATTTTTAGGCAATTTTTTCAATTTTTCTCTCCGTAAGAACCATCCTCGTACCTTATGGAATATTCTAAAAAAAGAATTGGCCAAATTGGTCCAGGCGTTGTTGAGTTATGCGCTTACCAACACATTTTGCGATTCATTTTTATATATAAGATAAGATTCTCGTGTCCGCGACACGAGAATCTTCCAAACTTCACCTAAACGCTCAACCCATTTGTATGATTTTTTTGTGTACCTATATTCGTGAGGCCTGAGAATCGAACAACATCTATTTTATATTTTTCCCTTTTTTCCCTCTTTTTTTTGTAAATGGCTAAACAACGTTTGCCGGAACAGCTAGTAGAGCTATAAAATAAATAAAATAAGTTGCAGTGGTAACAGAGGAAAAGACAAGACAGTGGGTCAATTACTTTGTATTATAGGATACCAGCTATCTAGATACCGAGTTTCATCGCAATCGGTCCTGTAGTTTTTGCGTGAAGAAGTAACAAACATACACACACACACACTTTCACATTTATAATATTAGTAGGATCAATGAAGTCCGATTGCGATAAAACTCGGTCTGAGATAGCTGGAGACCGGGATTAACACATAGGCTACTTTTTATCCCGATATTTCCACGGGATCGGGACTTACCCGGGCGAAACCGCGGAGCGCTAGTGCGCTGTAATAAATATTTCATTTTTTGTCACAATTGTCGGAACTTCTTGCTACTTACGTTTTTTTTCTACTTAGATTATGGCTTCGCGATGGATTCGTACTTGTTATTAATTTGACATTTCTTTAGGCTCAGAATAGTTTGTCATCTTGACATCCCAACAATATTTTTAATTAATTAAAAACAAATAAATTTTGTAACTATATACCTACAATGATCTATACAAAACAACAATGGTACACGCCCGCAGAAGTCGCAATACACAATAAGCCTACTGATTGTTGGATTACACTTAATGGAAAAGTAAGTTTTGATTTAACCAAGTTTTATCTCAGGCGTGGATAAGCCATGAAAAAAGATTGTGGTGACTCAGTCAGACACTCGAATTGATACAGTTTATAGTTCCGACAAAACCGTGGGGCAAATACTAGTACATTTATAAACCTGTAAAATGTTAGGTTTTTCCCTCACGAAAATAACATTGAGGGATCCTTGAAGTCGTTCTAGATAAATACATGGATAAATTCTTTATTTTATTATATTATAAATTAATTCTTAACATAAATATCTTCTAAAAATGTATACTTAAACTAAACAATATGACACAATGGGCAGCCATATTGCTACAAGCGATCTCTAACTCTCACTGTTGTCCTATATATAACCTACTGTCCAAAGGGGACGAATTTGAGGGAGCAACATCGGCCTAAAGAGTGACGTCACAAGTCTTTAGGGTCGAGGGTATGCTCACCGTGACGACAACTAGCTCCGCGCTAGGCGGCTTCGTTCATCCTAGATACGGGAGTAAAAATAATACCATCCTCTTCCACACTTTAGACACAGTATAGAAAAAATAGGCGCGAAAATCTTTCCTTGCCGTCGTTGGGTAAAAATAGTCTGCGTTAAACCAGATCTCCAGCTATCTACATACTGAATTTCATCGCAATCGGTCCAGGAGCATTTGCGTAATGACGTAACAAACATACACTTACACATTTATAATAGTACCTAGGATATGATATCCAAGATGCTCAGGGTGGTATATATGCTGCCTACTCCATAAAATACATGTCCTAGGCCCTACACACTAGATTAAAGTTGCTGGCGGTGTAAATTATCAAGATTAGTAAAGGTCAATATTATTAATAAGGTGCTCAACATGACCGGCTGGCTTGAAAGACAGAAAAAGGTCTGCAAGTGCAAGAACAGCTGCACCTGTGGTATCAAGAACTGGTTCTGTGAAGACACTTGCATGGAGACCTGCAACTGTTTCAAGAGAGGCTTCTTTTACTGTGATGCTAAACGGGTATTTTAGATTCGATATTACCTCGAGAGATCATTAGCGCCTGACGGATTCTTATTAGCAAAACCAAGAAAGAAGTTTTCCCATGTAAGTCCGGACTTTAAAAAGTGGCTTACGTCCTTCTCCTAGATCCCATCTATTGACTAAAACTTTGGTCGTAAAAACGTTACAGCACGACCGATAATAACCGTCAGGCACCTTTCTCTTGCACACTGCTAAGAAATGAAACTGTTCCCTAAAAACTACAACCTTGGAGTCTTCATGTCTAGAGTGAATAGGTACCTTCTAGGCGAGCATGCTACATCCTGGAACTATGATTAGGTATACATCCTGGAACTATGATTAGGATATGAGGTATAATGCAAGTCTAATTTGTGCATAAAAAAGGAAAAATTAACTTTCGTATTAAAAAATACAGGCCTAGTACATGTCTAGTATTGCTTATAAAAATCTGTCAGGCGTTTAATCCATAGAAATAGTCTAAATTTTATGTTAAATCTTTATCCCACGGTCTATGACGACCCAGTTGGCACAATGGTCACCATGCCGGACTGCCAAACACAGGGTCGCGGGTTCGATTCCCGCCTCAGACATGTATTTAAATATTTGTCTGTGGTCTGGTTGTTTCTATGTATTATAAGTATATATTTACAAAAGAAAAGTATATAAGTAGTATATCCGTTGTCTAGCACCCATAACACAAGTCTAGTTACTTAGCTTGGGGCTAGATGGCGATGTGTGGAATGTCCTGCAATATTTATTTTATTTATTTATTTATATCTGAACTTGAACATTTTTGCACCCGCCTATTTAAACCTTTTCAGAATATAGAATTTTTTTCCTCAGACAACGGTTAATTATATCCCCCACCACGTTAATGTAGAGTCGTCGCTAAGCCATGGGTGGATAAAGAAGTTTTAAAAGTTACTTAGATTTTTTAAGCTATTGCATAGCTTTTATCGCGGGCTTTGAGCGCGGCGACCGAATCAAGAAATTCCGTAACGAAAATAAAACCTAACAACCCCCACTCCGCCTACCATGTAGCTCGGCCGAGCGTTCGCTTAACGTCGTTAACGTGTATTTATATGGTACGACTGTCCGAAGCTCGCACGATGCAATAGCTTTACCGCGGCAGTCCCCGTGTGCCACACGTTTTTTTAATTAAATAAATGCCATCGTGATGTACATTTTACAGGAAGCAATGGCAATCCTAGCGTTCGCCGGTAAAGACGTGAGTCACTGGTTCAAAGGAGACGATTGGATCTACTACACCCACCCGGTGGTAGGATCCCGGACCCCCTTCTACCGTCACGGGGCGGGGCCGCAGCGGCCGGTCGTGCCTTCCACTCGGTGGAGGCCGTTGGAGAAACCATGGTGGTTGGATCAAAGTTTGATCGTAGGCAATTTCACGGCGAAGACTAGACCTATCAGGATTGTTAACACTTTGACAGGTGAAGCTAGCTTATTATTCTATCAGGCTAGGGATGATGCGGATGCATTCTAAAACAGAACTTGTTGCTCTTAATTTTTGGTACATATTAGTACATTTGCAGCCACAAAAGGAGAACGGGTTGTTCAAAAAGTTTTTGTTCTACTATACCATCTTCCTACCTTCACTTGCGTCTCTCGAAGGTCCTCTTTTAGTCACCAGCGTAGGTATAGGAATTACCTCTAGGAATGCGTGCTACATCTTAGACCGCATCGTCACGGTATATAGCTTGAACATTTGAAGATCCGCCACCCTTTTTTATATATGTCAAGCTTTTGCCCGCGACTTCGTCCTCGTAAATGCGAAAATGGACCAAGGAGTCACTAGTTAAATGATTGAAGAGTAGTCTCGTTGTCCCATACAAACTTTGCCCCCCTTTTTCAACCCCTAAGGGGTAGAATTTCGGAAAATCCTTTCTTATCGGATGCCTACGTCATACAAATAACTCTCTTTCCAAGTTTCGCGGTTTAGGCTGTGCGTTGATCAGTCAGTCAGTCAATCAGGACAAAGCATTTTATTTGTATAGAGAAGATCCTGTATCTTCTCTATACAAATAAAATGCTTTGTTTCAGCGTTTGACCACTATCACACCTGCCTGATGATAGGTGACGATGCAGCGTAAGATGCATCACATAATCCTCTTTATTAACGAAATCCTATCTTCCAGGCAACACAGTAACCCTCGAAGTATGTTCGGAAGAGACCCTCTACCAAGTACTGATGCGATACCTCCCCCACAACTCGCACGTATTATCGTACGCGTGGCGGTACCTCGACCGGCCGCTCTGCCTCAACAAGACGCTAGAACAGAACGGGATACCTGACGAGAGAGATGTCTACCACGAGCTGGGGATACCTGATAACTTCCATATACCGGCGATACTTATCTATTATAACGATGATTTGACTGAAGGTATGGTGCGATTTGAGAATCTAACTTATTAGTTGGTTAGTCAAAAACTGACTGGGTTTTACACTGCTCTATCGAGGACCTGCGCAATTTGTTAATATTAAGAGGGTTTACTACCGCTTAAGTACAAAAAAATACATAAGTACTTTTCTCCACCAAATACTGTCCTCCCCTAAACTAGGCCTGTACGTACCTACCTATATCCTTATTTTTTTGGGTTCCGTAGGTACCCAAAGGGTAAAAACAAGACCCTATTACTAAGACTCCACTGTCTGTTCGTCTGTCCGTTTGTCTGTCACCAGGGTGTATCTCATGAACCGTGATAGCTAGAAAGTTGAAATGTTTAAAGATGATGTACTTATTTCTGTTGCCGCTATAATTTAAGTAATACAAAATATTAATACATGTAAGCCTAGAATACAAACTATTCGACGTATGACGACCCAGTTGGCACAATGGTCACCATGCCGGACTGCCAAACACAGGGTCGCGTGGTTCGATTCCCGCCTCAGACAAGTATTTATGCTTAGATATTTGTCTGTGGTCTGGTTGTTTCTATGTATTATAAGTATATATTTACAAAAGAAAAGTATATAAGTAGTATATCCGTTGTCTAGCACCCATAACACAAGTCTAGTTACTTAGCTTGGGGCTAGATGGCGATGTGTAGAATGTCCTGCAATATTATTTATTATTTATTTATTATTATTATTTATTCAAGCGATTGATATAAAAACATAACATTTTGTTGCAATAAATTTCCATCATATTTTTTTTTTGACGTGACAACGTTTTATAAATTGGTTTGCCGGGTGACACTTCAAGAAACTGCGTTACGCTCCTCTGACGTTATGCGCTCACAATGAGAGCGAGTGAGAGGCACGCGTCCCTTCCACTCGGGCATGGTTAGCCCGCCTAAGAGCGAGAGAGACAGACATAAAAAGTGAAAGGCACGCGTCCCTTCCACTCGAGCACAGTTGTTGTCACGTAAAACTTTCGCCCGTATACCGACTTTACAGGCAACCAGTTTTTTTGTTTTAGATGCACCATTCGACAAACCTCACAATCTTTGGATTGAAAGATGCGATTGTTTCGATGAGGGAGACTGTATGAAGAAAATAGAAGATATATAGAATACTACGTTCATTTACAAATAAAATATTAAAATTTCATTTTGATGAAATTGTATTAATATTGTGCAACTTATCATTTACCTATTAAAAAGAAAAATTATAAAACCGTATGAGAGTTATGTTTTAATATTTATTAAGATCTACCAGGCGTGTAGCCAAAATCGGAAATATCCTTTTGTTCATTGGATTAAAGTGGAACAGAGCCTTCGACTTAAGGTGAAAGGGTACCTGCGCTCTCTCCATACAAACATAGTCGACTGTTTCCTCCCTGGATAATGACACTAGCACAAATATTTTTGTGCCATAAAACCTATAACTGCCATGACTTTTTTTTTTCATGTTCATGAAATTAAGATAAAAAAAGGCGGGCATGGTCAATAATTGGTCATGGTAGTTATAAGTTTTATGCACCAAAAATATTTGCTCTAGTGTCATTATCCAGGGAGAAAACAGTCGACTACGGTTGTAATAGTTTGTATGGCATGTTCTTAAGAGGAAAGGGTACCGGGGTCGGTACCCTTTCCTCTTAAGAACATTTTGAATTCCACGGGCACCTTAAATCAGTAGCAACTTTTTGCTCGTGTCAGCGTGCACGCGGTCATGATCATTTGAACCTAGGTTACCCAGATTGACCTTTTGTTTTTATATAATTGCGTGACTTGCGCGTGCTGCATTTTTAATTGCAATATGAATTGATAATTATAGACTTTTTATTTAACAATAGGTTCGTTTAAGTGTGTAGTGATTTTAAATAAGTTACTATGTAAGTACAGGGTGTTATAGTATATAAGTACCTACCTAATACTTTTTTTTACATCGGTCATAATGAGTAGATTTGCTATAAAAAAACAGCCAAGTGCGAGTCGGACTCGCGTACGAAGGGTTCCATACTAAAATATTCTGTTTGTAGTAGCGGCAACAGAAATACATCATTTATTTTGTGGATATTTCAAGTGTCTGTTACGGTTATCACGAGAGTCAGTCTGGTAACAGACCTCAGTAACAGACGCACAGAAATCTACTTAAAAACAGATTATTAGATAAATATTTTCTTTATCGTCATTTTGAAAAACTTTTTTTTGAAGTTATACTTCTTTAGGCGCGTTATGAAAAAATGATGAGAGTGAAATTTTACAAAAGCGTCACACAAAATTCTCACGTCACACAAAATTCTCACGTCACACAAAATTCTCACGTCGGACGAGTTTTTTGTCGGACGAGTTTTTTGCCGGACGAGTTTTTTGTCGGACGAGTTTTTTGTCGGACGAGTTTTTTGTCGGACGAGTTTTTTGTCGGACGAGTTTTTTGCCGGACGAGTTTTTTGTCGGACGAGTTTTTTGTCGGACGAGTTTTTTGTCGGACGAGTCTTTTGTCGGACGAGTTTTTTGTCGGACGAGTTTTTTGTCGGACGAGTTTTTTGCCGGACGAGTTTTTTGTCGGACGAGTTTTTTGCCGGACGAGTTTTTTGTCGGACGAGTTTTTTTTTTTTTTTTTTCGAAAATTTCCTTTATTTTGACAGAGCTTGTAACACCCTTAACCCTGGCAAGTGAGCCCGCCACCATAAGTCCCATCATGCTTGGCTAAGCACGGTTCCTGCTACAGATAATAACGATACAAGTACCTTCCAACAACTTTGAATAATGAAGCTTTTTTTAGGTTGAACTTGTGTTAATATTCATGACGATTGTTGAGTTATGTTCATGAGCTTTTGGTGTTGAAAAATGTATATTGACTACATCGGTTGGTTTAGGTTTTTATCAAAAAAGCTAAGTTTATTAATTTATTGCCAAGAAAAGTTTTTCTCCGCAATGAAGAAGTAGTAGTCAAACCCTTAAATTGTCTAACCTGAACTCCGTGTTACTCGGAGGCATAGAAATGGTAAGTATAAGTTTATAAGTTCCTTGGGATAATGTCCTTACGTCTTGATATTAAATTTTATAAAAAAACGTCTGGATCCTTAAATGATCGGCACCAAAATAACTGTTAGTGATAGTAATAAGTAGGACGCAAACTGTAGGCATTTAAAAGAAAACCCGCTGACCTAACCTAGGTCTGTAATTAGGTAGAAAAGAACTTAACCCACAATCGCATCAATTAATTTTCACCAAGTTTCCACTTGGTACCTACCCCACGCGAAATCGCGCTTCTTCAAGCTACCTGCTATTTACGTTTGCCACCACGCATGCGTGCCTACGATAATACCACTTGTTGCCCCAATATACCAACCCCATGCAAAGCGGCCGAATAAAAATAAACAATCGCCATTTTAAACCATAGACACCGTTAGTGAATGGCGGGAGGCGCGCGTGTGACGTTTCTAATCGGAATATTTGGATTTCGAACAATTTTGCAAAAAAAACAGTCGCTACACTGCGCACTGGCTGTAAAAAAAATTGGTGTTTGCACAACCGCGTTAAAAAAAACTTGATTCGTAGTTAAAAAAATCAGTCCTCTTTGGATTTTTATCACAACAATTTTTGTGTTGTTTTAAATGTGATGTGAAAGTTGGATTTACCTACCCCTTTTAAAATTCCGGTAAGACGTTCAATTGGGTTAAATTAAGACAAGTCTAAGATAGATACATTATTTATTGTAACCTCCATCTTTAGATTTCCTACATTAAATAAAAAAAACAAAGCTTAGGTCTAAGACTTACAAAGGGCAGCCTTATCGAATCGTTCAAAGTGATATCTTTCAGGCAACCTTTGAAGAGGTTTATAGAGGTTTCGTTACAAGGTCTATGTTATTGTATTAAATACTTTTTACCCGACTGCAAAGCAAGGGTTATGTTTTTCGCGTCTTATATCTTTGCATATTTATTTAGTCGTACCTACTTGCGATGTTTCCTTCACGGAAGCAGTAAGTAAACATCTAAATAGACAGTTAGAAATATAATATGATATTTCATACCACAACTTGGCCAAACCTTCTTCCATTAGTGTTTGATGGAATTAAATTGGAGCGATCAACCCCTATCTTATTTCACCCCTATTTTATCACCATACTTTTAAAACAAAGCGTTTCCCTTCTGACTCAGTAGGGAAAGATTTTATACTAGCAACGCTCCGCGGTTTCACCTGCGTAATAATTTTCTGCGTGACTTTCTTAATATTTTTTCGTAACGACTTCCTAACAATAACAAACACAACAAATAGATCGAGAAAATCGTTCCAACCGAACATAATTTAAAAAAAAATTATACAATCTTTTTTAATATTAATAGGTTAGGTAATACATTTTTAGTCGACTTTTTTTGCAGCACTTTTATTAATAGTATTTATTCTTTAAAAAATTTGATGATGAATTTATAAAAAGGTTCATGCTTTGTCCCTTGACCCCGCGCTCTTTTCATTATTTCCTATTATCAACAGTCACCCACAATGAAGTATAAGATAAAAAATTGTCTATTGTGTTATCTCAATCGGAACATTGATAACACGGCTGTCAAATACTTCTATTGTCTATGCCCGCTTCCGGTCTAAAGTAACAAAATTAAAAAATACAGTCATGTTTGTTTGTTTTTTAGGGTTCCGTATCTCAAAAGGTAAAAAAAGGAACCATTATTAAGATCACTCTCAAAACATGTATAATTCAGATTTTGTCGTCTGAATGTATGGGCTAGTGTGCGTTAAATCCGGTAGCTCTGATTTTTTGCAGACTTGTTTATAATGTTGGTCTAATGTATAATCCAAGTTTGTGACCTCGAGTGCCGAACGCAACTTTGTCAAAAATCGAATAAACCGCGAAAAAACCGGTATTTTCTCAAATTTTGGCGATTATAAAGGACTAGTTTTTGAAAGAGCTTTCTTAGGACGTTTTTAAAGTAGACTAAATTTGCTACAACATGATACTAGAACTGCCTCTGTAAATCCAATAGTTTCCGAGGTTATGCCTTTCAAAGTTTCACCTCTCGGCCCTGTTTTGTATCAACCCTTACAGTTTTTTTATTTTATTATAAAAACAGTTAAAGCTACAACCAAACTGTCAATGGCCAATATGTTCTCCATTAATTTCTCTATAATAATTGTCTTAGAAGTATGTTGATAGGAATTATAATTTTCGAAATATGCTTACTTTTCTTCCAACTAAGCCAGTGAAAATGTACACAAAAAACGCTAAACATCGAAAAAGCGCATGTTAGATATTTTTTTGATATGATATTAGACCCTCCTAGAGTAGTTTAGATATCTGAGTTTGCATCCTTGAAACCCTGGACTACTCCCATGGTGCTACGAAATTCTGGCACGTGTTTTAATTTTTTGGGAAAAACTACCCTTTGGATGCGTTTTTAGGTATCTTTGTTTTATATTCTTGTATATTGCTAGTCAAATTCATACTCTAGCACGTTTTTTTAAAGAAATCCAAAAATTAATTATTTAGAACAATGTTATAATCATTTACCGAAATTTAATTAAAAAAAAATAGAAAACTATTTCATTGTTTTTGAGAAAACTATCATTCCCAACAGCACCACTTTGGAATCAAATTGCAGGTAATTTTATCATCCACAAATGTATATCTAATTACTTTTCCTCTAGGACCATTACTTTGGCCAGTACATGCCTTCGAAAATGACCCCGCCAATTTTTTTACTGAAATTCTGGCAGTTGTGTCAGTTTTTTTGCAAAAACGTCCTTAAGGAAACGATTTTCAGGTATCTTATATAAAAACAAATTTCATGAATACTAAATTTTCTATAATTTGAGCCCAATATGACTACTCTAGATATATTGGTTGCGGATATAATAATAATTAATAATTTAATTCTTTATTCAGGTAACAATGGACCCACAAACAGAAAATTCATTTTACAATAATAATAAGTACTTAGTAATAAAAATAAAAGAATTAAAAAGTCAATCAATGTTACTAATAAAATTATGTGTCAAATATTTAAATAGAAAAATTAATGTCAATAAAATCAAGCTACATTAAACAAATAAAATAAAGAAATTCAAATCAAGTCAGCAAAATAAAATAAAACAATGTCAGTAACAAATTAAAAAAAAAATAATAAAAAAAAAAAAATTGTCAATATTTTCTCCCCGGCATTGGAACCACGGCATGTCTACCACAGCAATGTCTTATGTACATACAGTCCAACCTTGAAGCAATCATCGCCAGGACGGTGTTGGAACTAGCCCAGACTCTGCGCACCAAGGACGCGGCCCGCTTACGCATGGTCGCGTTGAAGCAATCGGTGCGCGCGTCAGCGAACATACCCGAGGCGCTACAGAACCGGGGCAGTCCCATCACCGCCCTGAACGCGTTATTGTACTGGACGCGGAGAGCGCTGTAGCTTGATTGAGTGTAATTAGCCCACAGGCTGCACGAGTAGAGCGACGTACAGTACGCTCTGAAGAGTGTAACTTTAACTTCTTTTGAGCATCGCGCGAATCTGCGAGCGATCATATTCGCTCTGACCGACAGCGCTCTCCGCTCCCGTTCCATATCAGCATGGTGCCTGAGGTCAACAGTGAGTACGTGCCCCAGATATCGAAACTCATTGACCCTTTTTAGCGAAACCCCATTCAGTCTTATGGAAGGTATGTTAGTGGGACATTTAGCACCGGAAGCCTCAAAAACCATACACTGACTCTTCTTAACGTTATATAGCAGACCGTGTCCACAGGCGTACTCCTCACATGTCCGTATCAGCTTTCTCAGTCCGCACACCGAAGCGCTCAGCAACACCATGTCATCTGCATAGCTCAGATTGTTGACACAGACCCCGTCAATATGGCAGCCGACATGCCGATTGCTGAGCGCCACGATCAGCCCGTTGATGTACAGATTAAACAGAGTAGGAGATGTTAATCCACCCTGTCTTACGCCACACTCCAACCGATACGGATCCGACATTGCCCCCGCCCATCTGACACTATTGGACTGGTGTCCATACCAGTACTGGAACAAGCCGATAAGTTCCTGTAGCAGGTTTACACTCCTCAGCTTGTCCCAGAGCAGGTTATAGCCTACAAGGTCGAAGGCCTTAGACAAGTCGAGGAAGCACGCATAAACAGGCGTCCTACGATCCGTGTAGTATTTGATGGTTTGCTTCAGACACAGAATAGCACTTTCTGTGGAGAGCCGAGGACGAAACCCGAACTGATTGTCGTGCAGTTGTACATAGTTATTTAACTGTGTATTAAGCAAACCATCAAAAACTTTTGCTATGACATTGGCGAGAGAAATCGGCCTGTAGTTGCTCTTGTCGGACAAGTCACCAGTCTTATTTTTCACTACAGGCACAACCACCGTTTTCATAAACTCTGCGGGCAAGTAGGAATGGCTCACACACAGGGAGTAGAACATCGCCAAGACTCTAGCAATATGGGGTCCAGCGTGACGAAGGTGCTCGATGCTGAGTCCATCGTGGCCCGGAGACTTGCCTCCCGACATGGACGCCATGACTTTAGTTACATCCTTCGCCAGGAACCTCGTCCCCACCACTTGACTGTTCATGTCAACATCGAGCACCCCCACCGGATCCAACAGAGATTTTACCGCAAAATGGTCCTTAAAAATATTGGCGATTTCTTCTGGTCTCACACCATCGACACTAACAGGAAGGCCAGGCCGTATATTTAGCTTGTTGGTACCTTTCCAGAAACCACGAAAATCCCCCTTACTATGTTTGACAGCAAGAGCGTCCATACGTATTTGTGTCTGATGATTTTGACACCATTTCAGACGAGATTTGAACACCCGCCTGGAATCACACATATCTTTATACAGTGGACCAGACTTAGGTCTACCACACATCATCCAATCATTAAACCTGGCCCTGGCCTCCCGTGAGCCTCGCCGACGTGTTTGCTCCACCCAGCCATACGCGAACCACCCCCGCCCGGTAGTCAAAGATGCAAAAAAAAATTCAAATCGTGAAACTTATCGATAGTGTCATTTTCCTAGACCAGTATTGGCTAAAATAATAGTCCTAGAGGAAAAGTCATTAGAAATACATTTGTGGATAATAAAATTACCTTCTATTTGATTTCAACAACGTGCTAGAGTATGAATTTGACTAGCAATAAATAAACATATTAAACAAAGATACATGAAAAACGCATCCAAAGGTTAGTTTTTCCTATAAGTTTAAAACACGTGCCAGAATTTCGTAGCACCATGGGGGTAGCCCAGGGTTTCAACGATGCAATCTCAGATATCTAGACTACTCTAAGAGGGTCTAATAACATATCAAAAAAATAACTAACATGCGCTTTTTCGATGATTAGCGTTTTTTGTGTCCATTTTCACTGGCTTAGTTGGAAGAAAAGTAAGCATATTTCGAAAATTATAAGTCCTATCAACATACTTCCAAGACAATTATTATAGAGAAATTCATGAAGAACATATTGACCGTTGACAGTTTGGTTGTAGCTTTAACTGTTTTTATAATAAAATTAAAAAACTGTAAGGGTTGATACAAAACAGGGCCGAGAGGTGAAACTTTGAAAGGCATAACCTCGGAAACTATTGGATTTACAGAGGCAGTTCTAGTATCATGTTGTAGCAAATTTAGTCTACTTTAAAAACGTCCTAAGAAAGCTCTTTCAAAAACTAGTCCTTTATAATCGCCAAAATTTGAGAAAATACCGGTTTTTTCGCGGTTTATTCGATTTTTGACAAAGTTGCGTTCGGCACTCGAGGTCACAAACTTGGATTATACATAAGGCCAACATTATAAGCAAGTCTGCAAAAAATCATAACTACCGGATTTAACGCATACTGTGATGTATAAAGTTACTGGAGTAATAGCCTTGGTAACCTGACTTCAAATAAAAAAATAAAAAGAGACAGAAAAAGAGAGAGAAAGAAATAAAAAACTTAAAAATAGTACTTAAAAATATATTTTATTTAGTAAATACTTACCTAATAAATACTTAGGTTAATACTTACCTACTTTTAGTCAAAAATTTATTTTTTTTCATTTCAGGATTAAGATACTAATGAAAAACATGGCAACATTACCGATCTACGTCTCGTTGAGCAGGTAACAATTTTACATCTCATAAAATTGAAAATTGTTTTTTAGTTAAATTTTCTACTTGATGAGATTTGAACTTACGACCACCGTGCTGACGTGTGACGCTGGCTAAAAGCCCTACGTACTACCATTACAGAACCTTATTCTAAAACGGTCTTAGTTACCTTTTTGACGTGATAACGTCTAGTAAATTGGTGGAACACTAAAGTGTCACGGTAATATTGTGTGACGTCATGCGTCATGGTAATATGACCAGACGCGTCATGGTAACTTAGGAAACAGTATTTAGTAATAATATCGCTTATCTGGGCTTGTGTTATGGTGTGACGAGTGACGAATAGAAGACATTTATAGAAAAAAAAAATATATAAAAGAAAAAAAGAAAAAATCTCAATTGTTCATCGTTTTCTTATGACGTTATCATAAAATTATAGTTCGTAAACCGACTTCACAGACAAACATTTGTTTTTTTTGTAACATTTTCACTTAGATTTTTTTTCAGAATCATCCCCAGACCAAGAAGTACGGTCTGAGTAAGAATTCCAGACCCACCATAGAGTTTTAAAATTACTATTTTTGTAATGTTTTTATTCTAATAATGTTTATCTTGCAGTTCTGACCACGATCGTACCTACTAAGTATCAATGTACAATCGATTCATTTAAAAGTCTATTTATATTATCTCTTTACGACATTTTGACGATCAAAAAACACGGTCTCATTGAGGGTTCCCTGGGGATAGAGTAAACACCACGTCAATGGAATCTCTCTATTAGAATTAACGACGGAACCCTAATTGATTAGTTTACGACTACATTAATGGATACCTACATACTAAAAAAAACAGATGTTTTTCTCAAAGTGACTTTTCTTTACATACATAGGTAAACCTAAGAGTTCCGTACCCAAAGAGTAAAATGGGACCCTTTTACTAAGACTACTGTTCGTCTGTCTGTCTGTCAAACCAAAATCAAACAATTTACTACATTAAAAGTAGGTAGGTAAGTACTTAAATAAACATAGATAGCCCCGAAAAACATAACCTTTTCCTTGCAGTCGGATAATTAATTAATAAATATAAAGCCACCTCCCAGGTTAATAAGTTAGCATCATTTTCTAGCATTACAAAACTTACCTAAATTAACTTACCTTGAACTTTAATTGACAATTTAAACCCTAATAAAGCTGTAATTAGCATTTGAATGGGCAAAGCTTCGAAAGCTCTGCCTAACTGTACATTCTTCGCACATACCAGCGAGTATTGTGCGAGCTTTCCGGGCAAAGCTTCCTGTCTCCAAAATAGGAAGTTCGAAGACGTGGACAGTGGGCTATAGGGTTGGGGAATTGCGACAGAGATTGTAACAATCTGGCATAGTAAAGGTTAGTTATTTTATTTATTTTGTTGCCTCCGTTTGGCTGGCCAAAGCGTCTTGCGGCCAAAAGGTCAATTGGGGTCGGGGAATTACGACTTTTATGTTGGAAATAAATAGGGGACTGTAATTGTAACATTCCGGCGTAGGAAACCCATTTTTATTTTGTTGGCACCCGTTGGGGTGGCCAAAACTTATTTCGACCAAATGCGAATGGGACCAAATGCATCGAATCTTTATCAAAGTAGGTACAAAAAATATTCGCTTCATTTCGTTATTTTTACCTAGTAATTATTTTCCCGGGTCTTAATCGCGTATTTTTATAATTTTTTATTTCTCTTAATTTGACGTTTCGACTATGTTACAATAGTCATGGTCGCGAGGTGGCACATCAAGGATTAAGAGGCGGGATAATACCTAATTACTAAATATGAATACAAAGTGTGTGAAGTTAAAAATGCCTACTTACCTACTCTGAAAGCAGATGTTCGGATTTCCTGTAGGTCTACTTCGAGAGTTCATAGATTTTCTTTGAAATCTGAAAATTAAAATTGTAATATTAACCGGGATACTCTGCCTATAGACAGCCCTAAGCTACCAATAACTATCTAATCTTCATTTAAAATTCCATACTTGTTCAATTGCTATTATAATTTCGTTCACTATACGTTTCCCACATACGAACTAAGTACATAAAAACGTCGACACGTGTCATCGCTCGCATTACCTGTCGAATTTACAAATAAATATTGACGTAAAAGGAAATGGTATTAACAAGTTGGTGAAATGGTTACATGGCAGTTTGTTTCAGCATTGTCTATTGAATATTCATTGACTGAAGTAATTGATGTTTTAATTAATGAGAAAATATTCTCTCTCAAGTTTTCCCCAGACCATAATTTTCGAAGTACTAAATTCTCTATCAATTTTTTAAATTATTCCAAAAATTGAAAGTGCCGTTTATTAATTACTAGCGACCCGCTCCGGCTTCGCACGTCTATATTATGCATGTATTATACATATAAACCTTCCTCTTGAATCACTCTATTTATTAAAAAAACCCGCATCAAAATCCGTTGCGTAGTTTGAAAGATCTAAGCATACATAGGGAAATAGGGACATAGGGAGGGCGAAAAGTGACTTTATTTTATACTATGTAGGTAGTGATAGTGATAGTGAAGCGCTTATTATTAACTAGCAGCGCTCCGCGGTTTCACCCGCGTAACCCCCGATCCCGTGGGAATATCAGGATAAAAAACCTATGTTCCTCTTCATTAATCAATTTATCCTCTTACCAAGTTTCATCAAAATCGGTCTAGTGGTTTCGTTACAAAAAAAAAACATTCATCTTTATAATATTAGTAAAGATAAAACTTTTATTTACATTTGGGTTAATTCAAAGCCTATTAAAGAATTAAATAATTGGACAACTATATGACATTTCGATTTCTAACTTGGTAATTTCGAAAAACTGCACATTTTTCGGATTACGCGGACATCTACTCGAAAAACGAACACAAAGACGTGGATACAGATGTGGCCTTAGATATTCTAGACACATTACACTTGATAATGAAGTACCTACTTCTTGGATTTTACATTAACTTGTTTTAATTTAACGCTACATTTATCCAGGCAATTAGATCTTTATCTATATAATAATGATCGACTATCATTTATAGATGGATAATTACATAGCTATTTATACTGTATACTTACTTATAACTTATTATGTTTTAGGTATTAATACCTATAGCACATAATTATTTTTATAGCGTTCGCCAAGTACCTAAGTAAATACCTACTCAAGCAGTCTACGTTGAGTGAGAGGTATTCCACGGTAGAATGCCAAGTACCTAAGTAAATACCTACTCAAGCAGTCTACGTTGAGTGAGAGGTATTCCACGGTAGAATGCCAAGTACCTAAGTAAATACCTACTCAAGCAGTCTACGTTGAGTGAGAGGTATTCCACGGTAGAATGCCAAGTACCTAAGTAAATACCTACTCAAGCAGTCTACGTTGAGTGAGAGGTATTCCACGGTAGAATGCCAAGTACCTAAGTAAATACCTACTCAAGCAGTCTACGTTGAGTGAGAGGTATTCCACGGTAGAATGCCAAGTACCTAAGTAAATACCTACTCAAGCAGTCTACGTTGAGTGAGAGGTATTCCACGGTAGAATGCATACTCTGAAACATTATTATTTATTTATTTTCGTATCTAAGGAATATCCACATTATATTCTGGTATATTTCTGTTTCTAGTATGTAGTCATTTTCTACAAACTAGAAACAGAAATATACCTCTAAATCTATAAATAAGATGGTCAATTATAATATTTCTTGGAGTCATCTTGTGTACCTAGAGACTTACCACTAAGTTTTGTCATATTTTAAGGAGTCAAAAACAAAATGCCTTTCTATTAAAAATAAAATTATTGATTATTGCTCCTAAAATTATTTGTTAAGTGTAGTGCGTAGGCAAATTTCCTACATTTTAGACGAAAATTCCTTATAGTTTCTCTTATTTAAACTCAGGTTGTAAAAAATGTTCCAAAATGGCATTGATAAACAAATTGAATGTAGGATGGAATAGTTTTGCGAGACTGAGAAGCCAAGTGCGATAGTAGCCTCCCTGATAATAGCATCCCGCTACGAAATCAATGTAAAGTGCAATTAATTGTGTTTCATGCATTTATTTATTCTAGAACTTAATTCAATTTATGCCAGATTTTTATTTCCAAAATTCCTTAACTCCGTTATGAGGTAACGTTGCATAACGTTTTGTAAAGCCTGAACAAACTGAAGGATAATAAACCTACTTAAAACGTTTTCAGCTATACTTAGGCAGAAAATGTTTTAAGTAGGTTTAATATATTTTTGGGCTATATTTAGATACAAATATTACTATTATTTACCACTGAATTTATGCATAAATCATGACTATTACATAAAGTCATAGCTGCACATAACAAAGTATTTTTACACACGTCTAACTGTAAATCAATTACGGTGTTCTTTGAACATTAGTCTTAACATCAGATAGTATTGTTTAGTTGTTGAAACACAATAGAGTGACATGCGACACGGTATCATTTTCATAGTCGCAGCAAACGAATGATTGCGAGAGTCTTTCAAACAGTTCCACCACCGATTCAAGTGAAAGAAAGTTTGGTACAGCAAAGACATCTTCGCAGAATACCTCTAGAAAATAGGATTCACTTTCATCCCGGTTTGAAGTCAGTGTATGATGGTGCTCTTCTTGCTCTCATCCCAATGTATTTAGTCTCTAATATTCGAGGTCATACTGCAAAGTCTTGACTAAATGACACTATGCCAAAAAAACGTCACGTCCTGTCCGGCACGAGAAAAATCAAGTTACGTTATGTATGTTTTAAGACCACGATCACTATGTACGTCACGTTACCGTTCCGTTCGAGGTTTTATCCCGTTACGTATGCAGCGACCTTTACTCTTATCAGAACCTTCGGTCCTGGTTCGTCTTTGTTGATATATCAGAATTTTTCATGTCTTTATTAATGTCACCAAGTATACAAAGATCATCCTAACTAATATTAACTAGTAGTTCGCCCCGAACTGAGACCTCACGAGTTGTTTTCAGCGATTATTATATTTCAGCGTAAAGTAGGTACTAAAATGTATAATATAACGACGAAAGACTCAAAATACGACAGGTCTATCTTATTTGAATGATAGGTGCCTAGTATCGCTAATATCTGACATTGGATGATTTAGAGAATTCAAACACGACAGGCATAACTTGTTGTTGTTGTTAACTTGTTGTTGTTGTTGTTAAGTTCTAAAAGCATAGGTCCAGCTCAATCATCACACCCGTTAAATTTGGATTAAGAATATTGTAAATAGTAAGCGTGTTACATTGTGTTGTGATGCTACACCTTCATTATTTTTCTTTTGCAATCACAATGTAACACGCTTACTATTTACAATATTCTTAATCCAAATTTATTAAATTTTATTTTCTATTTTTTAGTTGTTTTTTTTTTATTAAAGCGGGTTTTTTTAGTTTTTCTAAACTATCAATTTATTTTATACTTTTTGGTCTTTGATAACGAAATATGTTAGATCAAACCCATTGGCTCAATGGTTACCAATCATTGAGAGACAAACTACTCGTCAAGACGATTCTAACGAGCCCAAACTCGATGGGGTTGTGTCGTTTCATTGCGAAGTTCCTATGACAACCTTCCAGTTCCATCATCAGACCCTGGTTACCATTGAAAGACAAACTACTCGTCAAGACGATTCTAACGAGCCCAAACTCGATGGGGTTGTGTCGTTTCATTGCGAAGTTCCTATGACCACCTTCCAGTTCCATCATCAGACCCTGGTTACCATTGAAAGACAAAGCAAGTACTCGTCAAGACGATTCTAACGAACCCAACCTCGATGGGGTTATGTCGTTTCATTGCGAAGTTCCTATGACCACCTTCCAGTTCCATCATCAGACCCTGGTTACCATTGAAAGACAAACTACTCGTCAAGACGATTCTAACGAGCCCAAACTCGATGGGGTTGTGTCGTTTAATTGCGAAGTTCCTATGACCACCTTCCAGTTCCATCATCAGACCCTGGTTACCATTGAAAGACAAAGCAAGTACTCGTCAGAACGATTCTTGACGAGTAGTTTGAATGAATGAACTATGAAGTATGGCTAATGAGATAATTCCTGCAGATTCCTTCCAGCTCTATCATCAGATCAGTTCCATGATACCATATTATTGTCACCGAAGTTACGCCCTTTCATTTGATACCCCACTCGGGTATATTTGCCCTATATTTTGTGTGCCAAAGAGGTAGATCCCCTTTTGGTCCCCCTGTCTCCGTAACCCCCAGACCGATCCTGCTCATGTTCGAACTTAAAAATTCTATGGACCTCAACTACTTGTATACCAAAAATCATGAAGATCAGAGCAACGGTACTCAAGTTATCGTCGAACAAACATACAAACATATAAACATACAAACATACAAACATACGAGCGACCGACCGTCTCAACACTAGACCTCACTCGCTACGCTCGTTCGGTCAATAAATCCGAATGTTTGTTTGTCTGTTCCCTCACGGTCAAAATACAAGACCGATTTGGATGAAAATCGGCATAGTGGTAGTTTAGGAGATGGGGAAGAACATAGAAACTTTTGATCTCGAAATTGATTCCCGCGTAATGCAAAATCTTAATATATATAAATCTCGTGTCACAATGTTTGTCCTCAATGGACTCCTAATCCACTTAACCGATTATAATAAAATTCGCACACCATGTGCAGTTCGATCCAACTTGAGAGATAGGATAGTTTACATCTTAATTTATCCCGATATTCTCACGGGATCGGGAGTTACGCGGGTGAAACCGCGGAGCGCAGCTAGTAATATATAAAAATAAGAATAGACATTATTTATTACTAGCGACCCGCCACCGGCTTCGCACGGCTATATTATGCATGTATTATACATATAAACCTTCCCCTTTAATCACTCTATCTATTAAAAAAAATCAAAATCAAAATCCGTTGCGTAGTTTTAAAGATTTAAGCATACATAGGGATACAGGGACATAGGGACAGAGAGAGCGACTTTGTGTTATATTGTATACTACTATGTAGTGATGTCGTAATTTTGGTAGTAGGTGTTTTAACTTGTCGCTGTCTTGCCCACTTATACCGCTCTACTGTGAACAAATTAATTAAACGTTGTGGGAACAAGATCGCGTGACAATACGCTCTTACCTCAACAAACTTGTTCGCAAGAAAGCAATGAATCTCGCGATGATTTCTGCTATGTTTTCAGGTATTAAGATTGATTGTATCAAACTACTGTTAAATCACCGTGTAAAATGCACTTTTTGATGTATTGCAGCCTTGAGTAGGAAGTAAAATCAAGTGAATAATAGTTTCTGAAGAAAATATGTTGGAATCGTTTCTCAGTGCGATCCAGGGGCGAATAAAGAATTTGTAAGGCTCTTGGCTAATACGACCAAGGGCCTACTTAATTCCCGCTTCCTCTTTTCACCTTTGGAAACATTGATTTCTATTCCAACATAATGTTTTTATGATCGATGTTGCATCCCTATTTTCAGGATTTTTAATAGACAATATCGTCTATGATTTGAGTCCAGGACCCCATGGCTACAAAAGTTCTCACCTTTTGTATCCACGGGGCCCTGGGCTGGAGCTCAAAAAACCCTTAGGTAGAACCCCTAAGTGCGACCATAAGTAAACGACATTTCATTATTGGTAACAAGGAGTTAAATCCTTTTCCAGTAAAATAATTATATTTATGTAATTTTGCCAATTTGCCAGCGACCAACGAGCTAGCTAGAGTATAGGTAGTGATTATACACAGGTAGTTTGTCTGCGCTCGCGCACCAGCCTGCTGCATCCGGTCTGAGCTGTCATTAGTGAGTTCCGGTTACCGAGCGGCGGCATAGCGACGATATTACTTTAATAATTATTTACCGTAAAATGGGGTGAATAGAATTCAAGGGGGGAATAGAAAAATAAGTGATACCTTTGTTCTTTGCATTAGTGTTCGCACACTGATCAATGAAATTATTTACTTTTTATTTTTCCATTAAGGGTAACACTTACTTTACTATTTTTTTAAACAGTGAAATTGTTTCTAAATGCGGAAAATTAGGTGTCAAAGTGATCAAGTAACGGTTTAGTGATTTTGAGCTGCGTATTTTTTTGTTTCTATTCGGTTGTGTGATTGAATTTAGCCATCAGTACGAAGTCATTGGAAGTATTAGTTATCTATCTACTGAAAAAACTAACAGGTGAGCCAAATAAAGCCTGATTTCTGTTTAATTTAGACCTAAAACTGTGTTACTTAAAAATTGAAATAATTTGGGGTGAAAAGATGACGCCTCAGGGGTGAATAGAACCGCAGTATGGGGTAAATAGAAACGCGTAAAGCCTGAATAGAAGCGAGTCATGGGTAAATAGAAATGCATCCAGGGTGATTAGAATCGTCATCGCTAGGGCTGCTACACAAACGTTTCCTGAAGTTGCTTAGAGTTTTGTGTTTAAGCATAATTTTAGAGTAAAGAAATATATAGCAAAAGTAGGAACCTAACTAGAAAGAAGTGTTCACTTTATATTATGTTAATTCAGTGTTTATGATTTTTTTGATTTCATATTAATTTTACTGAAACGTTATTTTTTGATATTGTTCAGAATACGTATTTGGAAGAAAATATTTGCTTCATGTTTGTTTAGTATTCCATTTGGTTGATTGTTATTGTCGAACATTTTGCGAACCTGTGTAACGCCAGGGCGGGTCGTTAATCATAAATAAATTTTGACAACCCTAGCATTTTATTCTAATGACCCCCTTTTCGATTCTATTCACCCATATCCCGGGTAAATAGAAAACGTTAACTAATTTCAATTTATTGAATAAATACTGAGGAAAATAAGTATATTTTTAATTTTAAACAGTTTATTAATCTTTAACTCATCATAGACAACAACTGTTACTTTCCAAAAACTGTTAAAAATATACTATTTTTCGATCCAAACCTTGAAATCCTTTCTATTCACCCCATTTTACGGTATTTATTTACTGGCTAACAAATAGTTACTAAAATAATTAATTAATAAGCTATTTTTTGTCCGATCACTTTTACTTCAACTAAATCATTCGTCATCTTTACTTTTCTCCATTTTTTTTTGGGTAAAAACCTTAACCTTCTTTAAATATAAGCTCACAGTGACTGCCTAAAGCAAGAGCAGGCAAAAAATAATATCATTCCACTGTGTAAATTTTTAAACTAAAAATCTTTTTTTTTTTAAATTACTCTTTAGGCATTATGCAACTTAGGCATTTTGCGTTTTAGACGTCGCGGTCATGAGTTAATAATGAGGGAAACAAAAGCCAAAAAGCATATAATTTATTTTTATTAATATGAATAACTTACCTACTTATCTGTTTAATAATTCATTATAAACAATTGTCTCCAAGATTTTAGTTCCCACTAAGTCAATGCACTTGATCCTTTGTCCTGCGCCCACGCACCGTGAACCGACGAGGATATTTTTATATTTTTTTTTACTAATTTCGGTGCTAATTTTATCTTTGAGTAGGTTAGTATGAGAATTTGGATACGACATACAAATCGTTTTACTGATATCAAAATTCAGACTGTTTCTGACTTTCTGACGTAGCAGTTTCTTGCGGTTTCACCCGCGTAGCTTTAGATCCCGTAAAAATATCGAGATGAAAAGTAGCCTCTATTACTGCTAATGAATCAACGTATCCTCATAATAAGTTTCAACAAAATCGGTCGAGTAGTTTCGGAGCCTATTCATTACAATCTTTCCTTGTTATTAGTGTAGATATTTAAAAATCATCTGCTGTTTTTCAAGCGCGTGCTGTCGTAAAATCATTCATATGAAAAATATAGGTTACTTAGTTAATTGTATGTTCTTCTTTAACAACAATGTTGTAATTGCGATATTCTTGTTAATGATTCTTATCTTTATAATCGAGATAATTGTTAACATCATGCGAGATATTTTATCGATTCATTAATCTGGTTTATTTGTCTGTAATTGTCGGTTAATATGGATCATTTATTTCTGAAATGTGTGTTTGTTACTTAGTGATTTTAATGTTAATATTCCTAAGTATATAGTTAAAGGATTTACGATAAAATCGCGTTAATTTAGAATTTCATTCGTTTAAAGACAGAAGTATTAGTCGGAGAAAAAAGTAAAAAAAGGTGAGAGATTTTACTCTACCTTTTTTGTTTTTTTTTTTTAGAAAATACAAAAATCGATCAAAACGAAAAACGAAACGACACGAAATAAAGTTGGATAAGTAGGTATTGATAAAATAGTTTATGATTGATAAAAAACAGTTGAATATTAGGAAAAATAGTTGTAAAAATGTATCGGTAAGAACAGTTGAATTTCGGGAAAAATAATTGAATATGGGGAAAAACAGTTGAAAATCGGGAAAATACCAGCGTAAATTTAGATCTCGTGGTAATATAGTGATGCTGAAGTGAACGTTATGCGTCTAGCACTTTTACCCACGTAAATACTGATTTTAAAAATATCTGGATCAAAAGTAGCCTATGTAACATCCAGGGTGGTAGGTATAATGTATTAAGTCCATGCATCCAGAAGGCCAATTCTCGTAAATAATATTGTTTAAATTACATTTCAATATCATCCTGATTGCATTTCGATTGCAAAAGATACCTTCAAAGTCAGTTTTTTTTTTACAAAAAGCTAACTTTGAGGGTATTTTGAGCTACTTTGAGGGTGTTATTTGTGATCGAAATGACATTGAAATGTAATTTGAACAATGTTATTTACGAGAATTGGCCTTCAGGTCACCGCTTATCTACATAGTAGGTTTCTCTCTCAATCACTCTAGTAGTTTTTGCGTGAAGAAATAACAAACATACGTACACACAAACTAGCATTCATAATTTAGTAGAATTGGGATGATATTTGTTGAATTTGTTTTTTTCGTTGTTATATTTATTTCGTAACTCCTGGATATTGATCCTTCAAAGAAATAAAAACGATGCGCCTACGCATGTCGGTGGCTGTTGATAAACGCATTAGGATCATGCCAAATATAGATATTGAGACCAATAAATATGCATCAACCGTTAGGTATTGAAATTTTGTTTTGCTAAACGTTTTGAACTGAGTAATTTTTTTGAGTAATAAATAATTACATTTTTCTTCGAAATAATAATCAAATTGGCCTCTTACATCGAATCTAGCGCCAATAACTTAATTCCACGCTATTTAGGGCGCTGCTGTTTTTGGGACATAAATTCTATGGATTAGCCTTGCCCACCACCTATATACCAGGAAAAAAATTTGAAACCAAGGAACTAAGCCGTTTTCTTTTTTTTGTTCTTATTTGGCCCCACGAGCGTTATGCTATTTTCAAGTAATAGGTATTTTGTTGGGGCAGCACGAAAAGTTCATGTTCGATTTTCATTTTCACTACACTTGTGCACTGTCACGAAATTAAATTGAATAACTTACCATCGGAATTATGCAATTTAACTCGATTTTACACGAAAATATATTATTAGCACGCCATGTTGCTCTCGCGTTCCCGCCAGAACTCCTAAGCCGCGGTCATTCACGGTGTTTTCTTTCACCTAAAAGATCAATATGTCAATAGTGCACATAAGTTTTTGTAAGAAAAAAATGTATAATATTTTTCGTTAGAAAATGCGCTATTACCTGTATTGAATTTAATAGGCTTTAGTTTTTTGTGTATATTATAGTTTATAAGCGACCCGCCCCGGATTCGCACGGCTATATTATACATGTACTTCATTGCGTACTTTAATCTAAGCATACATAGGGTCACACAGCGGGAAGCAACTATGTTTTAAATACTATGTAGTAGTGATGTAGTTCATAGGCTCACTACAAGTAAGTTTTTTGTTGCGTATTCTATTCTTTCAATTTTGCAAAAGTCGGCAAAGTGCGAAAGTCAGCACTAGGCTCCTCAATCAAAAATTTATTGGGACAAGGCCAGTCGGGATTCGAACCAATGACCTTCGGATTGAAAGTCGAGGTATCTACTAAACGGTGTTGTCTGGAAATAAGTATTTACAAATATGTATTTATTTATTTTCGTTTATTTGGGAAACATACAGAACTATGATAGAAATATATAAGGTAAGTTATTCTGATTGAATACGTCAAAGTATAAACAGTTTAGACCTAGTATACATAAGTAGTTCAACACATATGATAGGTCTACGAAGAATGCCATTTCTCTCAACATTTCTCACGGTTTCTCCGCAACTGTTCTGCGACAAATTTCTCTATTCTTACTGTTGTTATTGATTTATCTACATTCGAGTTGATACGAAATTGTTCCATTCATGTGGTGACTGGATCTCTAAGTGATAGAAAAAACTGCCAAGTGCGAGTTGGACTTGCGCATTATATTTTACTAGCAGCACTCCGCGGGTTCACCCGCGTAACTTCCGATCCCTTAGGAATATCGAAATATACCTAAAATAGCTTCCTCGACAAATGGACTATCCTACACAAAAATATTTTTTCAATTCGAACCAGTAGTTCCTGAGAATAGCGCGTTGAAACAAAAAAACTCTTCAGCTTTAATAATATTAATTAGTATACATTTTTAGCTTTTTTTTGTTTTAGCGGCAATTGATGGTATGGATGTAACTTTAGTCGCTTCATTTCAAATAATATCCTCAAATATTTGTAATTTTGACCTTTTTATGCATGATTACAACAAAAACCTATGACTTTCTTGTGCCTCCTTCTCATCGGTGGGCTTGCTTCCGAAGGCACACCTCCTAACTTAGTTTTTAAGACGTTTCAACCTGATTTCATGCAAATTGTATGATTCCAAAAAGAATATTGACTTTGACTTCGATAGTAGGTAGGTATACCTATCTCCTTATTAAATAGACACAATTAAGTTCTCAAGAAACTTGCAATTCTACGTCCACTTAATTACGGTGAGATGACTGTCTCCCACGCCGTCGCATCTACTTGGTATTTTGTCACGGTCCGAGGGTTTAGCATTGTCGTTACTTGCCCCAGTAGTTAAATTACAAATCTACCTACCTTACCTATCGTGCTTGGCAAGTATTAAAAGAATAGCACAGCTTTTACAGCGACTAGGGTTTGAATTTTTCAAAATTCTTTCTTAGCGGATGGCTACGCTATACCTAACAGCTATTTGCCAAATTTTAAGGCCGTTCTATTAATTGGTTTGGGTTGTGCGTTGATATTACTTGATATTAGTCTGTGAGGATTTATATATTTCTTAAAATATAACTTGTCAGGCGCCTTTTTAATTTGTCTATTCTTTGCGGTCGAAGTTATAAACATAAGTGGATTTAACGTATATATTGGCTACTTTTTTTCTCATTATTCTCCCGGGATCGCGACTTACGCAGGTAAAATCGCAGTGCGTTACAAGTATGTAGGTGAACATTCTCCAAAAAAAAAGTACTACTCGTATTAAATAGACAACTTAGAATAATGCCTTAATTATCTCATAGACTTAGGTATCTGACTCCAAAGTAAGGCATGGTTTAAACCTAGCTTTTAGAATTATTTTAGTGCAAGTGCGGCCTTGTAACACTTGCTCTAAATGCATTCGAGGTTTTGTAAGAGAATGCGGACATTTGGGCTTATTGGTTCAATTATTACTAGATAATAAAACTCCGAACCGTTCTGAGTGGATAAAGGGCTTTTTTTTACACTGTAATTAATGAGGAAATAATGGTTTTGAGTGGATCAAACTTTCAAACAATATATTTTATAGTTTAAAATCATAAAATCCAACACGACACTCCTTGGTGTTGTTTTAACTACTGCAAAATAAAAATATTAGATCAACGAAAACTATTTGCGAAATTTACATAGCTGTTTGTTGTAATGGATTTCATAACAGCGAAGCCAAAAGAGAGGGATTCATTTCTTCCCGCTTATCTTTTAAACTATACTTATTTTGACAAATGAGGTTTAGAAGCGTTTTAATCGTCCGCTAGTTAAAAGCTATTAGACGTTACAAGAAATTTAATGTGGCGCTAAGAAAACAAGAAACATTTAAGTTTCTAGGACATCTCATTAAATGTATAGGTTTTACCAACGATTGAAGTAATTTTCACTATAAATCAGGAAGTACGTAAAACTACATATTGCGTTTGTTATCGCTCAGGTGCGGGTTCGATTCCTGTTTGCATTCCACTTGCATCGTAAACTTCTAACAATGCCGTTGCTTACCTCTCTACTGAGTTTACATTCCTCAGTTAATTTAACTGGGAAGGTGATATTTATGATCTTTCTTTGATATCAATATCGATTTTGATGGAATGAACCGTTTTATGTAGCAGGCGAGACCTCATCTACCGCGTCATAGAAGTTTTCAATCTTTGTACCGTTGAATTTTTTTCAAATAAAATATCACTAAATCCATCCAAACACAAGTCAATAAACCCACAAGCAAGATAAACATCATCCAAAGATGATCTAAAGAATCTCTTAATCCATCACGAACTCGTCCTTGCCATGCTAAACCGATTTCCAACGTACAACTAGACCCAGAGTGACTAGTTCACCATACCATAACTGCTTTAGGAATCCCATATATTTGCACCTGCTCATGGCCGACCTTCGGATCCTTGCTGCTTAATTGAGTAACGGATAATGAGGGAAAAAATATAACTGGCTCTTGTTTGAAATGTTTCTTGAAGGGTTGGATACTGAACAGTTATAGTTAGTAGCGACTTAGATAAAAGAAATCGCCTAATAGACATCTAGAATATAGTCCCTTTCATCTTATACTCTGCGGCCATCCTATTCTTCTGCTCTATATATTTCTGTGCTTCTGCTACTATTTATCTATATTTTACGCGGGTTATTGAGTCATTTTATTAAATCTAGTTATTTATTAATATGATAAAAGGTTGCGGGTTTGTAGTATTTTTGTACAGATATCAGGGTGTTTTAGATAAATGATATTGCTGAATTTTATCTGCATAAAAACATTTATAAATATTTACACACTTAGCAAATGTTTTAAAAAAATACGAAAAAAACACGTAGGTAAAATGATTTTTATTTTTCTATATTTTTATTAAGTTGGTATATCCTTTCACTAAATGTGAGCTTACTTTTATCTAGTTTTATCGTCATAGAGTGACCATAGATTGGCTCGCGTCTATACAACTAGTGAGCTAGGTACTCGTAACAATAACTGTAAAAGAATTAATTGTGTATTTTACTCTATGGCCTGACCATCCAAAGGCTATCGACTTTAGTTTTATGATATTTTTCGTTACGCCACATCCTCGGTTTATTCTACCACAGGATGCATTTGCCACATCACTAGATGCAGTTCAAGTGAACCTTAACACCTGCTAATTAAAGGTGAATTTTGGTTGAATTGAGAGTGTATGTTTAAGATGTCATGTCATGGCCACAAGTTTCCGTGATATAAAGCTTATAAAAGTTGTTTTAGAGATAGTTTTTTAAACTTTTATAAAGTTCAAGGTTTATCATGTAGGTATAGGTATCTGTTTCCGGAATTCTTTGCTTTTTAACCGACTTTGAAAAAGGAGAGGTCAGTTCAGTTATGCGGGGCTGTTTCCGCATTTAGCCTCTTCATTTGACCCATTGTGTGTGGGTTATTGGTAATCATATTAGCCAACGGCTGAGGGCCACTTCTGTGCACAAACAACTTATGTTCTACGATTTTAGGAAATTTGAACATTGTTTTGAAAATTTTGAAGTGAAGTGCACAGAAATAGCCCTCAACCGCTTTCTTATATAATTATACCAATAACCCTGTATACTAATAGAGGAAAACGCTTGGCCAATTAATGCACATGGAAGAAAGACTTGTAGTTACCACTTGAATAATATTCAATTTATATAAATCATCTATTACTTTTCATAATAAAATCTAAATGACAGGAAATAAATAAAGAGCTAACAGCGCTCAAGTAGATAAAGTTAGACTTCAAGTAATTACCTAAGTAACTGTAAAACTAAGTGGTACTTTACATTGTCGAAGGGCTCCCACCTTACTGAAACAACATACTTAATAGGGGGTCTTCATCAACCGCCTTGGGCGCGACTCTTGTTGATAAAATTATTGAGTAAAAAACTGTTTTTTTTTTCAAATATTTGAAAATAAACTGTTTTAAGCTATTGCATAGCTTTTATCGCGGCGACCGAATCAAGAAATTCCGTAACGAAAATAAAACCTAACACCCCCCACTCCGCCTACCATGTACCATAAGTTAATAAAAAAATACTATGCAATAGCTTTACCGCGGCAGTCCCCGAGTGCCACACGTTTTTTTATTAATTCAACTCTTACGTATAAGTTTCTATGATGATGACCTTAGACGAGATGGATGGACTGCGTGGGACAAGACATGAGAGAGATGAATGTGAACGATCAGTTGACGACTAATAGGAGTAAATGGAAGAAGAAGACATAATCATAGTCATAAATAATTATTTTGCAGGTCCTGGAATACAAAGTTCTTAAAATATAAAATTAAATGGTAAGTACTCTAGATCTTGACATTTTGGCGTACAAAAGTATGTTAAATTTAGGCATTAAAATAGATAAATTAGTCAAGGTAAACATTTAAATGGTCAAAATGTTAGAAACAGCCAGCACCATACTGCACCGATCCCAAATAAGTTGGGATAAGAGCAGGAAGATGATGACTGATATATATTTGTATTCAATTTGTTTTTGTAAAAATAAATGAATGAGAATTAACAATTTTAGTTAGTTATAAGCGACTGGCTCAAGGCCATTGGCGTCTACCCCTGCCTTAAGTTGGTAGGCAAGAGGCATTGTTTGTCACCGTTCGGCCGGCCGGCACTATTGCAGTTGGTTTCGTACGGTTATCA
The DNA here is from genome assembly GCA_907269075.1 of Idaea aversata. Classification (NCBI taxonomy): domain Eukaryota; kingdom Metazoa; phylum Arthropoda; class Insecta; order Lepidoptera; family Geometridae; genus Idaea; species Idaea aversata. Next base: position 15,143,024 of record OU026087.1, read on the forward strand.
CGCGTCCAACTATCGCTCTTGCAAGAGCTCGACTCAGTATCGATAAAATATACCGGAACAGTACAACACTATAATTTAAAAAAAAGTTTAAAAAAAACGCACGCGCGAATTTGTCTTTTTTTATCAGCGAAAAAATTGGCAACGTTCCAATTACGCATACAGCCCGGGTTGAGTGTATTAGTGATATCGGTACAGCACAAATAATTAAAAAAAAACAATAACTTGATAACCGACTTTAAAAAGGAGGAAGTTTTCAATTCGTCGCGTACTTACCTATATATTTTATTTTTTCATCAGCGAAAAAATTGGCATCGTACGAAATTCGCATACAGAACGAATAAAGCTTAAGTGTGTTGGTGATATTTTTCTAATAAGAAAAAATTGGAGAACAGTGTTTTGGAGTTGAGTAACCGAGATGACCCCAGTCGGACTTCTGTTCAAAGTGAATAGGTGAGTGCGTTAGCGATGCCATGATAATGGATGCTTCTGTCATATACAGTGTGTAATGGAAACCTTTGAATCCCTTTTAGGTACATGTAGGTAACCGCGGCCACAAACTTACCCAAAAAATTTAAAAACAAGGAGATTTCTTTATTTGGAACATTACCCTAATAAAGCACGCTTGTGGCTAATTTGCCCACGATTTGCTGAATATACACAATGTAACGACACCATTATTTACCTAAGAGCTCGCTGTCAAGAGTAGTGTTGCCACATCTTAAAAATTCCAAAAAATTTCTAAAAATTAGATTAATGAGAAAATTGTTATTATATTTCTGCTAAGTTTTTATTTCTGGAAAAAATACATCGCCTAAATTATGGCACCGCGGCGAGATATAAACTCGCGACCTGCGTACCTTGCGGTTACGATAATCACTACGCTAAGCGGCCAACTAACGCCATACTATACTACTACTACTACACTAACGTCATATTTGACGACCCAGTTGGCACAATGGTCACCATGCCGGACTGCCAAACACAGGGTCGCGGGTTCGATTCCCGCCTCAGACAAGTATTTATGCTTAGATATTTGTCTGTGGTCTGGTTGTTTCTATGTACTATAAGTATATATTTACAAAAGAAAGTATAAAAGTAGTACATCCGTTGTCTAGCACCCATAACACAAGTCTAGTTACTTAGCTTGGGGCTAGATGGCGATGTGTGGAGTGTCCTGCAATATTTATTATTATTATTTATTTTATTTATACTCCAAATCAGGATTCTACTAGTTTTTTTTTACGAATGAAGTTTGTAAGTAGATGCATTGTCCCTTGAAAAAATTCTATGCTAAAGCATTTTTTTTATAACATCCTGGTACTAGTAGCGCCTAAGAGTGATAACAGGGTTTTTATTACACACTGTATAGTCATGTTATTTAAATATGGGATGTGTTAATGTATGCGTTAAGTCTTTTGTATTCCATTGACAGATTGCTTTTGACTTAGGTACAACTTAAGTTAAAGGTACTTGGAAACAATTGCATTGGTATGTATTTAATATTCATTTTTTCTTCTAAATCAAATGGTAGTTCTTTGATCAACTTACTGCAATGAAAAATAAGAGGGTTACATATCGCATCACTATCACTATCACTATCACTACATAGTATAAAACAAAGTCGCTCTCTCTATCCCTATATCCCTTTGTATGCTTACATTTTTAAAACTACGCAACGAATTTTGATGCGGTTTTTTTAATAGATAGAGTGATTCAAGAGGAAGGTTTATATCTACACTAATATTATAAAGAGGAAAACTTTGTTTGTATGTTTGTTTGTTTGTACTGAATAGGCTCAAAAACTACTGGACCGATTTTAAAAATTCTTTCACCATTCGAAAGCTACATTATCCACGAGTAACATAGGCTATATTTTATTTTGGAAAAAAATAGGGTTCCGTAAGATATTTGGGTTTTTCGGACACAAGGTGTAAAAAATCAAACAGAAAAGTTACTTATTTTGCGTACGCTGCCTAAACTATAAAAGATAGAACCATAAAATGTTCTAATTAATTGTAGATCTTATAAATATCTACAAAAAGTCCGCGACACACTATACCCATCTATGTCGAGTGAGGCACAGCAACCATTTTTTTATTTAAAAATCTTGAATTTTTTTTGGACTACATTTAAACGCGTTTATTTTACTCATGCTATTAATCCTTATCAAAATAAATGATTTCATCACTAAGAACAGTTTATGGAGATAATATTTGGTCTTTGAATGATTAAAATTGGACGTTTGGTTTTGAAGTTATGGCGAAATTAAAATATTACGATTTCTGCTGCACGGCCCGTTGCGAAGTGGGCGTCACCAAGGGGGGGGTGCGCGTGCGGAGAAAGGTTTTTAGATATAGTACATGCATAATACAGCCGTGCGAAGCCGGGGCGGGTCGCTAGTGTATAATACATGCATAATATAGCCGTGCGAAGCCAGGGCGGGTCGCTAGTAACTTATAATAAAGAAAGAGAGGACAAAAATGCGGTACTTGGAAGTAAATTAAAAAAAAAGTTTAGAAAAAAAAATCCTTCATGATTTTTTATGTGGAAAGTACGAGGCTTGTAACCATACATTATGTCTAAGAAAATAAATAAAATAATAACTAGAGAGTAGTTATTGTTTTATTTATTTTCTATGTCCACCACACCACCTTTAAGGTAAAAGGGTACCGGCGCTCTCTCCTTAGAAACGTAGTCGACTGTTTCCTCCCTGGATAATGACACTAGCATAAATATTTTTGTACCTATAACTGCCGTGACTATGCCCCTATGTTTTGGTTTTTTCATTTTATAATTATCATAGGGGCATGGTCATGGCAGTTATAAGTTTTATGCACCAAAAATATTTGCTCTAGTGTCATTATCCAGGGAGAAAACAGTCGACTACGTTTGAAACAGTTTGTATGAAGAAAGCCCCCGAGGAAAGGGTTCCTCTTAGTTTTAGGGTTTCGTACCTACCTCAAAAGATAAAACGAGTAACCCTTATAATATCACTGTCTGTTTAAACATAGTGTGATTAGTATCTAGGTTCCAGACGTATTTAAACTTAAGAACATCACTTTTTCAACAAAGAAAAAACCTGCTTATAGTGGTCACTCAAGAAAGAGGATGTACTTAGTTGTATTTTTTTAGTTTCTTCCGGCGAAACAAGTCGACAAGATTGAGGTTAATTTGACAGTTACTTATTTAACTTACAAATGGGAAGGTGATTCCATGTGAAACTAGCAGCGCTCTGCTGTTTCACTCGCGTAGCTCCCGATCCCGTGGGAATATCGGGATGAAAAGTAACCTGTCTTACTTTCAGTGAATCAATGTATCCTCATACCAAGTTTCATCAGTATCGGTCCGGTAGTTTCGAAGCCTATTCGTTAAAAACATAAAAACAAACAAAAAAATCTTACCTCTTTATAATAATATTAGTGTAGAAAAACCTACTATACCTATAGGTGACGATAATAAATAATCTACCTAACACCTCAATTAAGTTCTACTAATGTTTATTTTATTGAGCAATAAACATAAATACAAGCGGTTTTTTATCGATCTTAGTTTAAAAAAGGTCAATATCAATAGTTAAGTTGGACACAGCCCTAATTCCTCATTTAGCATTACTTAATTAGATAAAGAAATAGAAAAAGAAAACGTTATTTTTGGACCTAACTTAAAATAAACATAAAAACAAGCGGTTATGTTCAATCTTAGTTTAAAAACCGGGTCGATATCGATAAAGTTGGACACAGGCCTAATTTCTAATTAAGCATTATTTGATTAGAAAATAAAATACATAAAAAATACCTAATTCAACTTAAGTAGTAGAAACTATTAGGATTTTTTGTCATTAAATTTTACCAACAAAACTGGGCAACATTTAAATGTTTACTTCTTTACGTTAATATTATAAAGGAGAAAGATTTGGTTGTTTGTTTGAATTGAAACTATTAGGATGTTACTACTTGTTGTGAGGATACATTTATTAATTGGGAGTGTTTTAAGCTACTTTCTACCCCGTTATTCCCACGGGATCGGGACTTCTGCGGGTGAAACCGCGATGTCATGCTAGTATAAATGGATATAGATAGATAGATGAAATAATATAGATAGATAGGTGTAAGATAATATTTCACCTGAACCATAAAACCATTTTCCATTTAATAAATAACAATTTCAGTTAGTTGTGAAAGGCATAATGCTATGGGCTTCCATTTGCGCCTAAATATATAATTTAAGAGCTTGTTTAACGAAAGGAAATGTCAACCGTTATATCGTAGTCAATTTGATCTTCCTCTAGAACCTGTCGAGGCGGTGCTCCATCTACGGCTGCGTTTGCGCATACAACTGTTTAAATTAAGACAAGACTAAATTGGTATCGTAATTTTATGGCCGAAACTATCGGAAGCTGAACTTCGGTTGGACACTAAAAAAACGAAATCGTAATCCTAACTAATATCATAAACCCGAAAGTTTGTACATTTGTTTAATCGTGAAGACAAACTTCACGATTAAACGACTAGACCGGTTAGGGTGAAAGTCGGCATAGTGGTAGTTTTGGGTATGGAGAAGGACATAGGATACTTTTGATTCCGAAATTCCCGCGGGTATCGGGAGTTAAGCGGGTGAAACCGCGGGGCGCCGCTAGCTTTTATAATTAAAGATTGGTTAGGGCCCTCGCCCACGGCGACTTTTTGTAGCGATGCAAACGATGCATCACTACTAACGCGTGATAGTCGCATTTGCAACGCGCTACATACGCAATGCCAACGCGCTACAGCATCGCGACTGTATCGACGCAAATGCGCGACCGTGTCGGCAAAACGTCGAATAAGTCATACAAACCGTACTGAATCGCGTTTGCATCGCGACAGAAGCGCGACGGTATCGCGTTGGCATCGCGACTGAAGCGTGGTTATGTGGGCGAGGGCACACAGCTAGCGATCGCATCGCGACTGTATCGATGCGAACGCGCGACAGCATCGCTACTGCATCGCTACAAAAAGTCGCCGTGGGCGAGGGGCCTTAGGGTTTTTAAATCACGACTATTGAGGTATCGTTTAAGGAAGCGTGCTACATCTTAGACCCCATCGTCACTTACTATCACAGAGGCAGGTGTGTCAAACACTGACCTATCACTTTCGAAAAAAAAAACTTATTTGGTAGTGACTATACTAGATAGTAAATATTCGATTCTCTTTTTAAATATGCCTCTAAAATTCAAAATGTTCAAAAGTAAACAAGTAGGATAAGCATCGCCATCCAAGGAGGTAACGCAGACAGCCTTTTAGGCACACTTCCCATTTGAACTTTTAATTAAATAAAACGGGACCCTATTACTAAGACTTCGCTGTCCGACCGTCTGTCTGTCTTTTAGATTTTTAACCTATACAGCCTCGTCTGACATACAATATTTTTTAGGGTTTTTTGGTCGATCTGTATAGATCGTAATGCTATGGACTCGCTCTTGGCCGGTTTTATTAATATGTGTAAGTAGGTAGTTTACTTAATTGATTAAAGATTTTATTATTAAATTGTAATATTTTATTTCTTTATTAAAATTTAATAATGAATTATCTAAATAAAATAAAGCATCAACAAGTAGGTAGGTAAGTACTTCAATATAAATAAAAAGGTAAAAAAGGCTTAGGTATAAATACCTACATTGGACAATAATCCCGAAGCGAATGTTTATTTAAACCTTTATTTTGCTTTAAAGGTTTATTTACCTTTAGTAGGTTGAGTTAAATGTCATTTTACGAACAAGTAATACAAAGTTTATTGACTTCTCTTTTAAACTACAAAACAAACATTATATTATGAAATATGTCTCTAGTATTATGACTGTGAGTAACTTTATTATATTTTTTGGAATATTTAGGTATATTTTGATTAAATTTTAAACGTTATTTAATTTTATTCAACTTTTATTTTGACTTATATCACTAAGACTCCATTGTCTGTCTGTCTGTCACCAGGCTGTATCTCATGAACCGTGATAGCTAGACCGTGATAGCTAGAAATTTTCACCGTTATACATACAACAGAAATACATCAACGCGTTGATGTATTTCTGTTACCGCTATAAACACATACTAAAAACGGAATATAGTGGTACGGAATATAGTGGTACGGAATATAGTGGTACGGAACACTTTGTGCGCGAGTCCGACTCGCACTTGACCGGTTTTTTTTATAGGATTGGTTCTTGATAGGAACTATTAGCTATTAGGAACCCTCGAATGTTTGGCTATCTGTATGCCAAACCTTCGAGGACTTGGGTTCTTATGTAAATTCACAGGTGCTTATGGATACCCAAAATCATAACTTTATTAGAGTCCCCTTTAAGAACCTGGGTGCTTATTTTCTCAGGTGCTCAAAGGACACTAAAGTGTCGCCTGTAAGCACCTGGGTTGGACCAAATTTGACCCCGATTCATCTATTGGTTTGAATTGTGCGTTGATTTGATATACCTATCAGTCAATCAGTCATGACTTTGAATTTAATATTTATTATTTAAAATCTTTTTCTTTTAACAATATGGCCCGCGGTTTCACTCGCATAAATCACGATGAATTCGCTGAATGAATACACTACAATAATTATTAAATTAATGCTTTTTCTTTCTTTCAAATTTATTTTTTACCCATAATTGCAGTTACGTTTGTCTGTTCAAACGTTTCCGATTAATAGTTCTTTTGAATTATTACGTGTTTCTACATCGTATTTCATTCATAATATGTAATATTTATGTACCTAATACATAATAGTTGGTGCGATGTAATAAATCAACACATTCCGACTATAAAAACCAATAATTTTTCATACGTGCACATTTTAGTTTAGGTCGTTGAACTATGGAAATAACGTGTGTATGTCTTAAAAATATTTATCTCATTCATTCAGTCATTAATTTTTCTTAGATTTAGTTTTTTTACAAAAAGATATTTTGTATTCAGCATATCACTAGAAATAAAAAAAAAAATCTATCGAAGCACTTATTTTAATTTTATCCAAAAAAAATTACAAAATTAAAAGTGCACCAAAAACCGTGCACCAGTATGCAGTCAGTGGTAGAGTGATTTCCAATTTCATTGGTAAATGTAATTTTTTATCAATATGTATACCTAATTATAACTACTGCTTACGATCGACCTAATCAACGATAAGTGACATGAGCTCTCTATTAACTATTATAGTAAATAATTAGTACTCTACGGCTACAACCTTCAAGTCCTACCCACTCAACAAAACATTGTTCATAGAAATCCTAAAACAATAGCTATAAAGCTATTTAATAGCCCTTACTTAGAACTTAATAGGCGTAAAAAATCTAAGTAATTGTTGGACAACGTCGCTAAGTAAGTACTTAGTTGTTTAGCCATTATTTATAGACATTTATTGTGAAACTTAGCCTGTACTTTAATCCATGGACAAGCATTAGCATGTAGTTGACACACATACTCTAGCTGTTTGTGTAGGTACAAGAATACCTAGACTAGTGCATGCACGCGACGCGATATAAACTTTTACAGGGTTATATAAGAAAACGGTTCAGGGCGACTTAACAATCAACTTTTTGTTCTAAACTTCGAACATTTTTTTTTCTATTTTAAAGAAGACATGAAAATATTTTATAGTTTAAACATAAATCAAATTACTTGTCGTTTTAAACTTACAGGATTTGTATTCATCTACAATTCTACACTAACATAATAATAAGGAAAGTTTTCTTGTTTGTAACAAATTGGCTTCGAAACTACTTGACCGATTTTGGTCAAACTTGGCATGAAGATACATTGATTCATTCTTCTTCTTTTCGAGTCAGTGACGGTCGACCAGTAAAATTTTTCCTGTCCAGTAGCTAGCTACTGCAACTGCAGCAGCGTTGGACTCCAATGTGCAGGTATAAGGGCACAGTGGGCATTGGAGTAGGTGCACGGTGGACTGCGACGGGGCTCCACACTCGCATTGCTCCTCAGTCGGTGCAATATATCCCCATTTGCTCAAATTTTGTCTGTGAAGTGAATGCCACGTAGGCCATTGCAGATCGGAACCCGGAGGGATTGATTCATTAAAAATAATAGGCATAGGCACATTTTTTTATTCCGATATTCCCTCGGGATCGGAAGTTACGCGGGTGAATCCGCAGAACGCTGCTAGTAGTTATTATTTTCCCGAATCTTTATACCGTATTTTTTATTGCCATTTCTCTTACCTCGACGTTTTGCTTATGTTACATTACAATAGTCGTGGTCGCAAGGAGACTTATGAGAAATATATTAAAAAAATACGCTGTAGATCCGAGAAAATAATTACGATGTTTATGTTGTTTTACACGAATAATTATCACACAATGTGTAATTACATTACAAATAGACATCGGATATTATGCATTTGCATGCCTATTTTATATTTTTTTTAATAATTACCTATCTTAATAATAATTGAACCATTTGCGCGCGCTCGTTGATTTATTTTAAATTAAGAAAAAAATGATCGCGATTTCAACATTTGGAATAAATCACGAAGCGAACAAATTGGTAGTTTCCATAGAATGCACGATGCTTATGAGTCGCGCATATATTTTGCCACAGCAAAATTATGCCATTTCGTTTACCAATGTAATCCGATGCTTATCTAGTGATAATTCATCAATTTAAAAACATACAAGCTAGAGATATTATATTTATACGGATAATTGCATTTCTACACTGCTCGCAGTAATAACAAACGTTAATGAGGAAAATCAATCTTAATTACCGAACAATAGTATTGAAAATCGATTGTTGATAAAGATGTCGGATTAAATATGATTTTAAGAGGATCACATCCTTACCAATGACATTCTTAATGGAATTTTCGTTCCGATTTTGTTCTTATCCCTTCAATTGCAACTAAATGTTTATTTAAATAAATAAACATTTAGTTTATAGTTTATAGTCAATTCAAACGATACATTACCATTTAAATTAATTGACTTAGACAAAAAACTTTGGTCACGCTAACATGCATATCTCTCACAAAACCTCAAACACACACTGTTATGTTATTGATGACAATAGTTTGAATAGTTTGTATTTTAGGTTAAAACGTTTAGTTGTTTAAACAAATGTATAATTTTATCTTACAACTTTCAAATAATTAAAAAAACAATATAAGTATACACACAAGCGTTTATAATAAAAGGTTAAAATCAATTCAATTCAACCTTAAGGGTAAAAAGAGTTATTTAATTTTGTATGGAAAAGTACAGGATTCGTTTTTCATTTCGGCCGTCTACGGAACCATAGTATCGTAACCAGGTACGAAGTAAATAGGCTTTCATTGCTATATTCTAAACTAAAAGAGATAGCTAAAAATGCTGAAAGGAATTACGTGCACGGCCGGCCGAGATTCGAACCTTTGGAATGAAATTCGAGGTATACAGGGTAATTTTTTTATGTGGGCCTTCAGGGCTACCTATATCCTAAACTATGAGAGATAGCGAAAAATGCTAAAAGGAGTTGCATGCCCGATTTTGAGAAAAACTAAAACTGCATCATTAGATTTTTGAAAAAGTCATTACCCAAGCCGGGAATCGAACCTGTTGATTTTGCAAAAAAATTATCATCCTATATTTTTATACCAATATATAGTGTTGCTGATAGAGATCAATTCCTGGAAACAAACATAGTATGGTAAAACAAAGCAAATGGCTGAATTTTGTAGTTTTCTGTAAAATTCTGTAAAATGAAGTGGAGCGTTGTTGTTGTTGGATGGTTACACACTGAGGTATGTAACCATCTTAAAAAAAATGTTTTTATGTGAGACGTCTGTAATTAGTCGGGAAACTTGCGTGTTTGATTTCATATGCGCAGGCGCGTGAGATATGGGCGGTTTTTGTCGTACGATCTCGACGTCTTCCGAGTGGCGATTACAATCGGTATCGAGCGATCTACCGTGACTATTGTTGACGTCGATTTATTGATCGACGATCGATCGTAGCGGGGTATTTATTATTTAATTAGTCGGAACCTTTTGATTGTTAACGTTGTTGGATATGGTGGCGATTGTTTGTTGTTTTGTATATTTTCATTCACTTTTAGTTCAATAAATACCTCCTTCTTCTCTTCTTTCTTCTTCTTCTATCGTGCCAGTGGTTCTGATACGATGGCCACATCATTTACCTCGTAAAGGTCATTCAATTTAAACAACATTTCTCTCAAAGAACAAAGATTTTCATACAAATGCCTTCCATTTCGGCTTTCTTAACTGATGTTTACGCTATTAAACAAACGTGTTCTAGACTTATTTTCCTGCATTGATGATAATTAGGTATGTAATTCTTTAGGTTTTCATTTTTTTTTTCATTTCAAAAGTTATTTATTATCATAAATATTAATATTAAACAAAAACAATACAATAAGAAAGTATTGATATGACGTAATATTAATTTGCTTTGTCAGGCTAGAGGCGCCTATAAAAGCTTGAAATACCTAAGTATAACAATAATTACAACTCATAACAATATGAATTTAAATTTAGTATCATACATTGACTAAAATAAGAATGCGAGATTTTTTTGTAAATAAACTACGCTTGTTAACAAAAGGGGCGACTTCCACCATTGGTAAAACTTAAATTTTAATTTAGAATGTATTGTCAGATCAAAAAAATTCCCGTTGGAATGTTTTCTGAAAACTGAGTTTTCTAAAATGTTTTTTACGATATATCGTAAAAGATAACTACTAGCATCACGATGCTTTCTTGTTAAGATAGTCATTACAGTAATCTAGTTTCTGATCTGGTATTTTGTCATGATTTATCGGCTCTTAAAACTGCTCTCACGCAGATCGAGCGGGTAAGGAAGAGGTAGCGCTAAATAACTGCTGAGCTCGAATATATCAGCTTTAAGTCATTACAAACTATTTTAAAAGAATAAATTTGCGAATTTTTTTGCAAATGAAAGGTCAACGTTTAACCGCTATCAGTCTTATGGTAGGTGCAGTACGATGCAGTCTAAGATGTAGCAGGCTTTCCTAAAAGATACCTATTCACTCGCGACTTTAAACCCCCTAATTTGTACATGTCAGAAAAGACAAACACAGGTAACTGATTCCGTTCCTTTGCTGTACGAACGGGGATTGAGGAAGTAAAACACTAGCCTCTAACAATCTTAAACCATAGTTTAAAATAAGTATATAAATAACCATAGTTTTAGCATTATTTTTGACTATAGTTTTAATCTATGTCTAAAATCTAATAGTTAAAATAGTCTGATATTCAGATTAAAACCATAGTAACCATAATAAATGATAAAACTAACGTTGGTTGTACCCTTTGGTTTAAATCTGAATCACAACCTCGTTATAGAATAAGAGAGAGTCTCTATCAATTTAAACGTAAACACAACAACATGTTCAACAAAGTGACACTTGTAATTCTTCGAATAGAGTCATTAAACTGATAACTGTATTATGTAAACAACATAAAAACACACATCATCCATCATATTGTGTGTGTCTGTGTATGTGTGCCGTCGCGCTGCGCTTGCACGTATAAAATACTGCATAATATTGCGCACGCGCATAATTTCCTTATTTGTTTATTGGCTTTCTAAACTAATGTCCTTTGATTCATTTGAAATGTCAAATTATAATAGTGAAACGACCGGGAGCAAATAAGAATTAAACATCTATGCTTTTAATGTAGGCAGAGAGGATTATAAGTCTAATTAAATTGGAAGCAAATAAAAAAAAGAGTCTATATAGGGGCCTGAGTTCTTTTAGTCTGAGAGGGCCTGATGTTCCAATAAAGTTGTATCTTTGCTTTGGTCTCATGGTTTTCTCTTGTTTTATTCCGACTTTTGACTATTTTTTCCGATGTTTAATTCCGACGTAATAAAGTTTCTGATGTTTAACAGTTTTCCCGATATTCAACAATCAGATGTATAAAAGTCTACTTTATTTAGGAGATAAATTATGATAGATTTCACGCGCAGAAAATTGCGAGTTCGATTCCCGCCTGGAACAAATATTTGTTTTTCTAGTCAACTTGGGAGTAAGATGGCGCTGTGTATATTGTCCTGCAATATAATTAAGTTAATTTTTGCAAGACATACCACGTTATTATTAATCGTCCACGCACCACCAGAAAAGACAGATTTGCAATCGAATACAAAGAAAAACTAACATTTTCACACTTGAATAGTAAGTGGAAATGCATCGTAAGTCGTAACATACAAACCGACATAGGTAACTTGAATAATGTTAGTTATTAATAAGATTACTGGGCTGTAAACTTACGGTTAAAATAGTAGTACCTAATGTATGAATAATAGAAGGGTTTGAGTCGCTTGCGTTCGGTGCCACTGGTATGTCCAAAACTGGCCAACAGTTTGTATGCGGAGGTTCAAAAGAATTTTTTTCATAATGAAACATTTTTTTTGGTCTATGAATGTATGTATGTTTGTTTCTATGAAGCCAAAAGCGTGGACTGATTCTGATGATTCATATAACGGTTAAGTTTATTTATTACCGATTAAAGAACCCCTCCCTTTAAACACACATAAAATAAAACTCGATTATTATTTACTATTCGGATACGAATTGTCTTCGAAAGTAACCATTTTAGACTTCCAGATAGTCGATCAGATAGTAATATAATATCAGTAAGCAGTAAACAAACATGTTGTATTTGTTGGTTGTATCGATGGGATTCGTGTAATCAACACCTATGGGAAACCACAGCCTGCCTGCGCCTGCGCCTGCGGCGGCGCACACCACCATGTTTCTATGAAGACTCGGTTAACATTATTGTACTTTGTACTTTAGCTCACATTTCACATTAGCCTCATTTCTATAATATCTACAAATATTAAATTCAAACTCCTGACTGACTAATAAATAAAAGCACAGCTCAAGGTAATGGATGGATTGGGCTACATTTGGCACCCAAAATTTAAGCTCTACGCGGACGAAGTCGTGAGAGATAGTTATCTTAACTAATATTATGAATCCACAAGTTTATTTATTAATTTGTTGTTGGTTCCCTCTTCATGGAAATCAGAAATCATGAAATCCAGTGAAAAGACTGGACCGACTTCAATGAAAATCATAGCATAGGGTAGTTTAGGGGATGGACTTTTGATCCCGAAATTCTCTCGGGATCGGCCGCGGGGAGTAGCTAGTCTTAAATAAAATAACCATAAATTAAGAATTTGGATCTGGGGTTTGGGCGATAGCTGACGCTGTCAAAATATTGCAGTGTCCCTCGCCGTTGAGTTAATTGCCGGTAAGAGATCTTCAAATGTCCAGATTCTGAAGTCTTAAAAAAAAGTGATTTTATTAATTTTATAATGTTTTATTTTGTTTCAGTGAGGGCCTGTTCACTTGCCCCGTCAATACTTCACCGGTGGACTACGCTAAAGTAAGTTCCTTACATTTGCTTAATATTGCCTTTTATTTAAAATATTCAGGGCGTTGTAGTGCCTTGGACATGTATCAGGTAGAGTAGCATTGCCAAGCACAGATCCCTTCAGCATAATCATGTCCAGAGGAAAAGACTTGCCAATACGTCTAGAGCTAAGCCAAGAGTTTCACGATGTTTTTCTTCAGTGTAAGAGCAATTTTATTAATGCTCTGAGGCCAAATCCCTGTAAGACAGAATGTTGTGCTTTTCACCTTAGGAACCATCAGGCCATGCGCAGGCTAAACATCACGTGGCGAGGCACACCCATCGAACATTGTCACAGCCCTACATATCTTGGAGTGACACTTGACAGATCCTTAACATACAAGAACCATTGCCAGAAAACTAAAATGAAAGTAGAATCACGCAATAATCTGCTCCGTCGGCTCACTGGAACAACCTGGGGCGCAACACCTCACGTCCTCCGTACGACAGGCCTAGCGCTCTGCTTCTCTGCTGGTGAGTACGCATGCCCCGTGTGGCATCGTTCTGCTCACGCAAGGGAAGTAGATGTTGCTTTAAATGAGACCTGCCGCACAATTACTGGTTGTCTGAAACCAACGCCGCTACATAATCTCTACCCTTTAGCGGGTATAGCTCCTCCAGCTGTGCGTAGGTCTGTCGCATGCAAAATAGAAAAACAGAAACAGGAAAAAGACCCCAGACACCCCCTTTTTGCATCAACCGCTTTCAAACCAAGACTTAAAAGCCGCAATAGTTTTTTGAGCAGCACCGAATCTCTATCAGAACACCCAAAGGAAAGCAGATTAAAGCTATGGCGGAAACACCACCCGCCTCCCAGTGGATACATTGAGCCAGCAGAAAATCTCCCCCCTGGCTACAATCTACCGTGGGCAACATGGAAAACCCTTAATCGACTCAGAACTCAGGTGGGTCGTTGTAAGACTAACCTTTGCCGATGGGGTTACTCCGACCCAGCAAATGTCCAATGCCACTGTGGTCAAACAGAGCAGACAATGCCCCACCTACTGGTGTGCTCTGCAAGCCCTGCCTCCTGCACCTTACAAGATCTCTACAAAGCAAGTGACGATGCCGTAGCTGTGGCAACCTACTGGACTGGATTTGGCATGTAAATAATTATAGTAATAAAAAATAAAAATACAAAATTATAAAATGTACAAAAACGAAATACAAAAATATAAAATACCTACTTAAAAAAAAAAAAAAATATATATATTAACACTCGGAATCGATACGCAAAGAAGAAGATTAGCGCACATACCACTTTTCTACAGGAAAAATCATATAATTGAAGTAACTAACTAACTAGAAGAAGTAACGACTACGCCAACAAAGCTCTAAAATTCATTATACTTCTAAATTTTATTACTAGTAGCGCCATCAATCGCCAGAATGCAGGGAAAAATGTCGAGTTTCAATGTTCAGTTGGAAAGACATCAACGCGCGCGCATTACATTGCAACCAATCATGCGCATACGTTATGGTTTCCACAACGTAGTTCGAGTGGTTAACGCTAGGTGGCGTTACTGTATACTGTATAAAATATAGATTTATTTATAAGGGATTTCTGTCAAGTATCTAATAAGTTTTTATTCGGATAGGTATGCGTTCTTGAAAATGTTCTAAGCAATATTTTATGTTGTTACCTATTATTTTTATAAACATGTCATATTTAATTAGCTTTTATTTTTTCCAAACAAGTTCCGAATCACTCAATAGATGGCGGGCTTTAAAGCCACCGTATTTTTGATCAAGATATTTTTTTTTAATTTAATCCGTTCAGGAAAGGTGCTTGCTGAGTGACCTTAGACAGCCACGATTTCATAAACTTCTTTGATTTTAATGGGCAAAGATATTTTTCAGTTTTTTTACCTTTCTTGGTGTAAATAAGTAATTATGAAAAAAAAACAGGATTATGTAACTGAGTATAACTAGAAAGGTAAGGTTGAAAGGTTCGATAAAGATATTGCGAGTAGGCAAAAAACTATTAGGCATAACTAATATTTCTAGCTAGATTGTTTTCGTTCACAACATTATAAAATTCGGTCCAGCAACAGGGATTATCCTCGGCTTTCATTTCATCCGACGCGCAATCTACGGTAATTAAATTAAATATAATAATCAACTTCAATGCAGTATAAACCAAAACATTAGACATTTGCACGCAAATCATGTAATAATCACAAGGAAAATTAAACTTTATCTTTTTATAATAAAGTTTATTTTGTTTAGCTTTTTTGCAAAAGCTTCGGTGTCATTTACCTTTAACAACGACCTTGCAATGCTAACTAGTCACGCGACATTATCTTACCTCTCTGTTCAACTCGTTGCGTCTCTCCTTTGTTTATTTCTTCTGTCTCGGTCTATCGTGAAAGGTGTTGCAATATGTAATATGAACCGGACATCTTTGTTTGTGTGTGTTTATCGCGCACTTTTTATAAATTATTGTGGAGTCGACAAACTTGCAACTTAGTTGAGAGAACAGTGGGCACTTTATCTAAATTATGATTAGAAAGGACTCGCGATAAAAACACAGTACCGAACATTGAAATACAATGTATAGTAACTAACTTTTGCCCGTGGCTTCGCCCGCCTGTTCACATTAGGATTTCGAAGATTCTTTCTTAGTCGATAACCAGAGTTAACAAAGAACACATTCTCTTAATTTCATGTCTCTAGAACCAGCAGTTTAAGCTGTGCGTTAATAATTCAGTCAGGTGTTTGAATTTTATATTTAACTAGCGACCCACCCCGGCTTCGCACGGCTATATTATGCATGTATTATACATATGAACCTTTCTCTTGAATCACTCTATCTATTAAAAAAAACCGCATCAAAATCCGTTGCGTAGTTTTAAAGATTTAAGCATACAAAGGGAAATAGGGACAGAAAAAGCGACTTTATTTTATACTATGTAGTGAAGATTTCATGTTAAACTTATAAAAAATACTAGGTAGCTGAGCTCCGCGGTTTTACCCGCGTAAGTCCCGATCCCGCGGGAATTTCGAAAACAAAAGTGTCCTATGTCCGTCTCCATTCCATAATTCCCCGATTTTCATCCAAATCGGACCAGTTGTTTGACCATGAAGAAATAAATGAACAAACTTTAGGATTTATAATATTAGTTAGGATAGGATGTAAATTGTAATAGTAAACAAATAAATCTTAATACATTAAATAACCACTGGATTCTTGCGAGTTAGATCAGAGATCGCAATGACTGGTGCATGCGTCTGCGCGGGCGCAGACCGTGAGAACGTCGAGGGCGGAACGTAATCCAGTCTCATTTTATGTTTATGAGAGATTTTATATAGGACGTAAAATACTTAGCACCATGGGTTGCTGTTTAGTATACAAGTAGTGTGCCGTGGTTTCACCCGAGTAAGTCCATTCCCGTAGGAATCCCGGGATAGAAAGTAGCCTATGTTACTTCCAAGGATTCAAATTATACGAAGTTGTGTGACAATCGGTTTGATCGTTTCAGAGCCAATTAAAAACAATATTTTCTTTTTGTAATCAATCTAGATCATAACGTCTAAATGTCTGTCATCTGACAATGTTATATATCCTCTCCTACTATAATATTATAAATGTGAAAGTTTGTGAGTGTGTGTGTGGGTGTATGTATGTTTGTTACTCCTTCACGCAAAAACTACTGAATTGATTGCAATGAAACTCGGTATCTATGGCTGGAGACCTGGATTAACACATATGCTACCTTTTATCCTGATATTACCACGGGATCGGGGCTTACGCGGGTAAAACCGCGGGGCGCAGCTAGTATTTTATACAACCAATGAATTAAAGCAAACTTTTATTATTATTTCTTTGTTTACAAAGATGGCGGGAACCGAACCCACTACCTTTTCCATCGCAAGTGTTCGTCCACCGCGTCACAAAGATCGTCAAAACAAAACATTGTTACAAAATCAAGACCCACCAATCTCACTTCGTTTGTAGACAAATTAACGGACAAAAATGTCAAGTCTTAAATAACATGAGTTGACTTTTACAACTTGATGTAAAATCCTGAACAGCACATGTGACCAATCATCGCCGCAGGGCCCGCTTTACGATCTATTGTGCTAAATGAGCTGGGGGTGATTATTGTTTTACGACAGACAGACAGACGGACGTGTGGACCATGTGTGTCGTTGGGTTCGGATTGTCTATTGATTTTGGGTAGACTACAAAAAGTTTTAAAGGAGACGAAGTCACTGTTGCTATATGAAGGTGCATAAATGAAGTTAAGAAGAACACTAGCTGCGTAGACGGTTTACTTAAATTTCAAATAATACCATAGTAGTTTATGTATTAAGTAACAAGTACAATCAACGGTCAAAAGTCTCTGCCCACCGTAACGTTTACAATCCTGTGCACCACTTTTTGAACATTAGAACAACGTAACCTGTGGATCGAACCCACGTCGGTTGATGTAGCGGGTGGCGGCTTATACCACTCACACAACTAAATACATAGCTAACATGTCGAAAATAATAATCACACTAAGTACCTTGTCTCCTAAATCTTGCTAAAAAGGCGTATTATGACTTATGGGACTTTTTAAATGATAGAAAATTGTAATAATACGTTAGCCACTTTGACATGTGGATAATTTATATTTAAAAATGACTGGACACAATTAATAATAATTTGACATTTAAATTCTTGAGCCATTTTTTTTATATTTGTGTGATTCTTATTTTTGTAATTAGGTACTTGACACTATTAATATTTTGACATTCTAATTTGTGAGCCAGTTTCACATAATTAGGTAAAAAAAATATTTTTATTATGTATAACCTTTATAGCTTTTAGGATATAATTTCGCAACCTAGTATTGACCTAAATATTAAAATAATAATTATAAATGTACCAATAAAATTTCATATGCCGATAAGGCGAATCATGGCTGTACCTACGTATTTTCTACCACTGTGAACCATCATTGTTAACCCATGTCTTATGAAATAAATGAATATGAAATATGAATATACCTATTTTTAATTCAAGTATTTATGTTTGTGTGTAACGTCTATTAGAAGAAGGTCGTAATTCCTATACTTGTTTATAGTATTGTTGTAGCAAACTGATAGTGTACTTATGACGCATACTGTACATCGTAGGACCCTGACTGTCAGTAATTTAATACAAAGCTGCATCAGATATATAATAATAACACCAACTTATCATAACTGAGTTTAAACACATTAAAATTCTCATAAATACTTTAAGTAAGAAAAAAGACGGTATAGGTTTTGAATTTTGAGCAGTTTTCAAAAAAAATCTGAATTCTGATTTTGATGTGTCCCTTAAATTGACTTTTGTTTTTTACGAAATATCTTCGATCCATGCGTAATATAAACATATTTTGTTCAAGATAACAATTACATAAATAAAAGCACTGAATTATTGTTTAAGATGTGGATTCTGCCTTACGATTTCCAATTACAAAAGTTACTAACAGGAAGTAACTAACATGAGAACGAAAGTTTAATTTCATCTTTTCTACAAAAAATCTGATAAAATCGACTGTTTTGTGATAAGATATCGAAAACTTAATATACAATTATCAATCCATATTACTATAAACGTAAAAGAGCATTAACTTACACTTGTTTTTCCGTAACTAACCAGGAAACAATTTTTGAATCCGGGGAGCACCACACAATCCAACAATGTTTTTAGATTAATTTGATAGATTACAGCAAAATAACTTTGTGCTACGTTCTTCTTAAATGTTTCCAGTGCACAGAAAACCATAATCTACTTAACTTTATTTAAATATTTTCGATTTATCACGTAACTAACTAGGAAACCGCAAAATGACCTTTTTTATGAATGTTAAAAAACATTAATTATTTTAAAATGATGTATTGTTTTCGCAGAATTGTTTATTCAAGTGATAAATGATTATAATCAGTGTAAGATAGTACCAAAAAGTTAAATGCAAATTCAATGTTTTCTTAAATATTCTTAAAGAAAGTCAACACTGCTTAATGGGACACATCACTCTCCATACATTTGCACACTCAAAGTTCTAATTTTTAATATTTTTTTCATAAATAATCTTACTTTTACAAGAATTAGAGCAGGAATATAAACAATAATTCAGTGCTTTTATTTATGTAATTGTTATCTTGAACAAAATATGTTTATATTACGTAAAAAACAAAAGTCAATTTATGGGACACATCAAAATCAGAATTCAGATTTATTTTGAAATCTGCTCTTTTTGAATAGGCTCAGGAACAAGACATTTTCGTCTTTAAAAATACAAAAGTCTAAGAAAACAATTTATCTACAAACGGTACACACACACTTAAAAATTTATTTTCCATAAAATTATTATCAATTTTAGTAATCCATCTGTTATCTCTTCACCATAACATAAGTCTAAGTTGTTTAATTATCATGTGTTTTATCCTTATATGCTCTGTTCTACTACAACTACAAGATTTCTCACACTCTAAAATAAATCTAACCCAAACACTCATATCAAATGACCTGTTTTACATAACAACAACAATTTAATCCCACAAAGATCCAAAAACTCTTTCAAAAGACATCACACGGACATAAAAATAATAGATAAATATAATAAAAAGAAACCTGATCCCGTACAAAAGACTAGTCGTAGGATAAAACGAGTGAATTTCACCCCTTTAGGGTGAATCTCTTGGTCCGAAACTTGGCCTATTATTGTATAATCAACCATGAAAATGATGGATCCTTTATAATCCTATTGTTGTTTTTTTTTGTCAAATCTCCACAGCATCGCAAGAAAGAAAATAAAGATAAATCATTCAAATAATCTAATGAAATAATTTAAAAAATGTCTTAGAAAAACTGACATCCACAGAGAAAACTCCGGTAATTCGTTTAAAATTCAAAGTCCTGACAGACTGAATATTACAAAGCACAGCTTAAACCAAAGGACAGATCGTGCTAAAAGGCATATAGATAACTGATAAGACCCAAAACTCATACCACCCCCTCAGATTAGTCAACCATGTCCAGAGGAGAGAACTCGACAATATGTCAGTAGTATTAAAGTAAAAAAAGTCTGCATTGAGAACCATAACTCACTGTTATAAAACTGAAATAAAATATTAATTTAGAAAAGTCGAGTGACCAAATTGCCAAAAGAGGTCTCAGTTCACTAATACTTTTTATTATACGAATATTTACATTATAAATGATGCAAATCTACAGTAAGTATTCGAAATAAATTAATCCTTTTACGACATCCAAATTAGGAAATCACTTCTAATTTTAATCAGATATAAAAAACCACTTCCTAAATAGACTTAATTAGCGATACTTTTCATGAACCATGTACCTGACTATGTATAAATGCTTATAGATCGATACGTATGCTTTGAAAAATAGAGTTTTATCCAAGTTTCATCATAATAAAAGCTTACCAAATTAGGGCAACAGCATCGAATGAAGACATGTTCCGACGTGTTGTAAAATACAGGTTATCTAGTGATAGATGCGACCTTGCTTCGACCTAGGCTCCACTGGGCTTAGGGTCAACGGTCTGCTGGCTAGATCGCGATCGTCTGGGGTTTAGATTTTAGAACGTATATTATTGACTAGCTTTCACCCGCGACTTAGTTCGTGTTCCCAAATCCTTTCTTAGCGGATGCCTACGTTTGACGGATTGGTTTGACTGATAAAGTCAATTAAGACTTTGAATTTTATATTTATGGATTAAGTAACTACTTTCCTGAAAGTTACTTTTTTTGTACTATTTTTTTTTTAGATTAATCGTGTTTCAAATCGGTCATAAGAGGAGATCCATCACTACATAGTATAAAATAAAGTCACTTTTCGCCGTCCCTATGTCCCCTATTTCCCTTTGTATGCTTAGATCTTTAAAACTACGCAACGTATTTTGATGCGGTTTTTTTAATAGATAGAGTGATTCAAGAGGAAGGTTTATATGTATAATACATGCATAATATAGCCGTGCGAAGCCGGAGCGGGTCGCTAGTCATCATATAAGGTACAACACGTTGACTGCTGAACATAGGCCTTCCCTAAAGACTTCCTGAGCGATCGGTCGCATGCTCTGTGCGTTCAACGACTTCCCGCGACCTTAATCAATAAGAGAGGATCACTTGCAAAAACGAAACATAAGAGATGTATAACGTACATAACTCGTAACTGAGAGCTTGTATTAGCTACATCCGAAAGAAACGTGTCGTTTTGACGTCAGATCTGACGTTTAACGAACTACTCTGCGGCTGTGTCCCTGATTTTCCTAAACACTTTTCGAAATCAAAATTCTGTTTCTGGCCAAGTGTCCGCTAAAATTCCAAGCAGCCAAGACTCCCAAACTTTTTTGCGTTCGCAGAAAATTTGAGAGATTTTGGTTAAGTCATAAAGTGATTATGTAAGAATACTCATGTTAAAATCAGAACGTTTTAGTCATTTCAGTTTTAAAACGATTCAAAGTCAACATTATAAAGTAAAAGTAGCACAAAAATAAAAGAAGACCGATGCTGGTTGGCAATGCGGCGACGACCGCCGCACACGTGCGCCCGCGCCGCCCGACACCTTGCGCAGATGCGCACGCGCAGCTGCCTCACTCCATACAAAATCTCGTACCCACCACCTTGACTTTGAGATTTTTTATCATTATTGTCTTATATAATTGATACTTTACATGTAATCAGATCATTAATTGCAATTTATTAGCTACATTTTCCGCTTAAAATCTACGCAAGGATCGAGCTATCTCCGACTTTGATGACCTCTGTGACGCGGTGGGCGAACTCTCACCTACGATCCATAAGGTTGTGGAATCGATTCCCACCGTTGACATTGACACACCCTCCAAGTTTCAGTCAGACAAACAAAGCGTTTTGTATGTATAGTAGAAGAAAGATAATTATTTCTAGTGGTTGTGACATCTATTTGGAACATCGCGATCGGTTCAATAGACGGCCGAAGCGATTTGCGGAATGCCTTACTCTGTCACCTTTGTGGCGTATAAGGTTAACTCCTGATATAGAAGGTTCGTACAAATTCGTATTTGATTCTCACCGTACTAGGGTACTTCATAGCATTGACTGTCAATTAGTCTGACAAAGTGGTATCATAGAATTTAGTTTTATTTTAAAAACTTCAAAACCTATCTACGATTATCATTACCATGGACGTATTAATACCCACTATATTAATACGTCCTCATCGTCTCCATTACATAGTATAAAACAATGTCACTTTCCGCTGTCTGTACCTATGTATGCTTAGATCTTTAAACTACGCAAAGGATTTTGATGCGGTTTTTTAATAGATAGAGGAAGGAGGAAGGTTTTTAAGTAGTTATACATGCATAATATAGCCGTGCAAAGCCGGAGCGGGTCGCTAGTAATTTATATAATATAATATATATATATATATATATATATATATATATATATTATATATTATAATATAATTATATAATTTGACGACCTCTGTGGCGCGTCGGGCGAACACCCGACTGCGACGCAGAAGGTTGCGGGTTCGATTCCCGCCGGGAACAAGTATTTATGCTGACCATAAATTCTTGTTTCTGGTTCTGGGTGTTTCCTATATGTATAATATGTATATATTTACAAAAAAAAAAAAGTATATAAGTAGTTTATCCGTTATCTGGCACCCATAACACAAGCATTAAGTTGCTTAGCTTGGGGCTGGATGGCGATGTGTAATATGTCCTGAAATATTTATTTATTTATATAAATCGACATATTATGTAGTTAAGAGAAGGACATTTATGCTACTTCGTAGCAGCTTAAGATACGTCCATGTTACTAAGCAACAGCAAGCGTAAGGTAAGTAGGTAAGACATTAACAAATCGCCTCTTCAAAATTCAAGTGAATAATTCAACACAGACAGACGGACAGACTTACAAATCGTATGGTAATGTAACTTACAATATGTTTAGGTCATTATAGGTGAGGCTTAAGGTCTACGCCCACCATAACATTTATAACACTAACACCTTCGGGGCTAATTCCCGCAACTAGATCTTTTTATTGAGCCCTTTTTTCGGCTCGGGTTTTTTTCAAATTCGAACCTAAAAGGTGTAAAAAGGGGGTTGGTAATTATATAAATGCGAAAGTTCGTACCTATGTGTGATATTTTTAAACTTCACGCAGAAACTACTAATTGCAATAAAACTTGGTATGTAGTTAGCTTGAATTTCGAAATAACACAAAGGCTGTAATCTATACTTACACGGGCAAAACCGCAGAGCGCAGCTAGACGCATTTTTCTTCACAATTTTATAACAAGAACATCTAATTGCCTCATTCAAAAATCAAATTACCATAACTCCGCCAGCATAAATCACTAAACAAAGCTACAAAGTTTAATACAGTAAGGAATCTATCACATTGTCGCACGCGGGGGTAAACGTCCCATTTATCGGCGGTCATCATAATCAATCATAGACACAGTTTTATTGCCCGAGTGACGTTAAAAATGGACTGGTGTCAGAGGTGACGTATTTATTGTAGTCGTACTTGATGCGTATTAGGGTTACTTATCTATCTAATTTTATTTTTTATATCTTTTCCTTTGTCTTATTTTATTTATTAACTAGCTGTTGCCCGCGACTTCGTTCGCAATGTGGTTTTGGTTTATATAGAATGCCTAGCATTTTCCCGCATAGATACTATTTAACGTTCGGTGTAAGTTATAATAACAAAATAGATACATTGTTGTTAAGCTATATTTTTTGATTGATTTGGCAAAGGCACTTATCTACATAAGTAAGTAATATTTATATTTATTTATCAAATAGAACATAATACCACATAATACACAACAATATAATAAGCTAAAACTAAGTTCAATTCATATTCGCACAAAACTTTCACCATCTTTGTCTTCCTCATCATCTCATCTTTGGTTTTCTTGTAAATGTAAGTAAAAAAGAATTATTAACTAACCGTTGTCCCTCTATCCATATTTTTGTATTCATAATATAAGAGGTTATAGTATTTATAAACACCAACATCATGCAAAAAAAAAATCTATTTTGGTGCAAATAAAATTTTGTTTTTTATTTTCAAATATTATTAATGATTAAATATGAAAGGCCATTGGACAGAACAGATACTTATACATAAAATAACGTCCTTACCTATTGATAGCGGGCATTACGTTGAACAAAAAATGCTTTCAAACCAAACATCTAAAACGTCTCGGAAACGGGGTATTTGAAGGAACGTGATGTCCTATGATTTTACAAAAGTGCACGATGCCCTTAGAGACCTATACCTATCGATAGAGGACATCGAAGAAAACAAATAGGGCCTTCACACCAAACTTCTAAAGGGTACAGGGTTTTTGAAGAAACGTGATGTTCCATGATTTTCCAAAAGTGCGCGGCGACTTTATGCCAATAATAATTGTGTAAAATTACGGTATGCCTAGGGTTATTTTATTATGCTAAAACGTTTATGCCAAACTACAAAAGGACATTTTGTTTATGCCAAAAGTGTGGTTCCCATCTAAAACCTCTAAGCCAACCTCCAACTACTAAAGCGTCTGGGAAATGGAATATTTAAAGAAAAATTATGTCCTATGATTTTTCAAAAGTGTGCGGTCACTTTGAGACCCATACCCACCTAAATGAACAAAAAATGCCCTCATACAAAAACCTATAAAGCGTAAGGGCATTATTTATCCATCGGGTCTAAAATCACAGCGCAAAAAACATAACACTGCCACGCTCCCATACTGAATGTCCGGACCCTTTTTGCAATTTTCTGAATTCTAGACCAAATTTCCCAGATTTTCTTAATTAGGCTACGTAATTTTGGGGAAAACAAAATAAAAAAATAGCTGTGACATACGGCAGACAGACAGACATGACGAATCTATAAGGGTTCCGTTTTTTGCCATTTGGCTACGGAACCCTAAAAATTGATTTTTACAAACATACCTTATCTATTATTCACTTCAAAAACTTCAAAAAAGGAGGAGGTTCTCAATTCGTCGCGTATATTTTTTTATGTATAATTTTCGCCGATTACTTACTCGAAAACGCTTGAAACGATTTGGAAAATTCTTTTTAGGGTTTCGTACCTCAAAAGGTAACAAAGGAACCCTTATAATATCACTTTCTTGTCTGTCTGTCTGTCTGTCCGTCGGTCACCACCGATTATCTCAGGAACGGTTGGACTTAGCAAGTTGAAATTACTGAAGTCTATGGTCCCTATTATGTGTATAAAAATCAAGGTGTATAAAAACTAATGTACGGAACCCTCGGCGCGCGAGTACGACTCGCAATTGGCCGGTTTTTTTATTTTGTTTTTATTTTCTAAGGTGTCCGCGACTTGAACTCATAATTCAAACTATTTAAATAAATTAGTTGAGCGCGATATAAGTGTAACATCGAGGAGGTCTTCGCTATAGGAGATCCGTAATTTTATGTAGTAGTACCTCTTTGTACCAACCTCATTTTCAGTTTCACGTAGGTAGTAGATATATGCAAACTATTTGGTTTTATGACAACTGTCATCTTGAGCGGAGGCATGTACCTGTACGCCTAGTATGACTTGTTGAAGCACTCGAAAATAAGGAACCCTTATAAGGTCACTCTCTTGTCTGTCTGTCTGTCGGTGTGTCACTACCGATATTCTCAGAGACGGGTGGATCTAGTAAGTTGATTTTTAGGAAGTTTCATTGTAAATACTCAATATAGTATGTTTGATCGAATACGTAACAAAGTAGTGCTAAGCGTACTGTTCCTTTTTGACGTTTGATTACGTTTTACAAGGAAAAATATTTCGATTTCACATTTTTTAAATGTTTTTTTATCAAATATCATAATTATTGTATTAAAGTTAAATTGAAAAATAGCCTAAATGTTAATCTGGTATTTTCTGAACATATTGGTGTGGACCTCGTTGAAATCTGTTCTCTAGTTTATGAGATTACCTGGTTCAAACAAACAGACAAACAGACAAACAGACAAACAGACAAACAAAAATTCTAAAAACTACCCTATCGTGTTCAGCTAACGATTCTAAGACGACCTGTGTATTTTTTTTCTGGATATTTTACAATTACAGATTTTTTAATGTCTACAGATTTATTATATGTATAGATAATGTTGGTGTTATATGTTTGTAACGAAAAGGCTCTGAAAATACTGGACGGATTTGAATGAAATTTGGCATGAAGATGCAATAATTCATCGGAAGTAACATAGGCTACTTTTTATCCCGATATTCCCACGGGATCGTAACTTACACGGGTGAAACTGCGGGGCGCTGTTAGTGTATCATATAGTCGTTCATTTGACGTAATTTTACACTGTTACAAGCTTTTGCCTGCGAATTTCTCCGCGTAGAAGTAGAGTACCTACTTAGATTGACCCATATATAAACTTTGCTGCCCTTTTTACACACTAAAGGCTAGAATTTCGGAAAATCCTTTCTTAACGAACGCCTACGTCATACAAAGAACAAATCTTTCAAGTTTCAGGGATAATTTCGGATGTCCGCTGGTAATTACCGCTTTTCAAATAACTGCGTAAAACGAATAAAAATTGACATTTTAAATTTCGACGACGAACGATTCAAAAATACAGTAAATTTGTGTCATGCGACTTGGAAGTCGAGCGTGACTTGTAGGCGTATACGACGAAGCTTTGTCACACGAGCGATTCAAAAATAGAGCCCCAGGTCTCTACGATCAGGGCTGTGCGTTTATCTGTCGGTCAGTCAGGACAAAGCATTTTATATGTATAGAAGATAAAAACATTAAGTTAATACGGTAGGAGTTACTTAATAGAAAATTACAAAATGAACAGATAGGCTACTTTAAAACAACAAGTCATGATGGTACCTACAATATTATATTCCCCTATGTTAGAATCCAATCTGACCCATGCCCATGGCTGCATGATTCAACAATGATAATGTTTGTCCGACCTCGCTAAGCCGACACTTGAATTTTTATTTAGATTAGATAATATATAAAGAAATTAGTTATTGTCAATCGTTGAACGAAGTATATTTTGTTTGCTTACATACCCAGGTAGATGTATATAACTTTTAATAAGTATCTAATACGAGCTGCACCCAGCGGTTTCATCTGCATTAGTTCCAATCCCGCGGGAATTTCGGTATCAAAAGTGTTCTGACTTTTTTCATGCCCTAATCTACCACTATACCGATTTTCATTCACCATATAAAATTTTATTTTTCTACTTTGCGAACAAATTTCATTTGCTTTGACTTCGTCCGCATAGAGGTTGATTTTTCCAAAATTATAGCTATTTGTGTCATAATAGCTTTTTAATTTGTGTGCCGAATATATCTGTCATTTAATTCTCTTCTACGATACCACTAAGGCTATCAATGCTCCCATTAGAAATACTAATTACGCAACCAACCACCCATATCTGTGGTAACCAAACCAAGTAGCCTGGTCAAGTTCACAGAAGTCAACAATAAGCTTATCTAAGCACATTACATTACGGCCACTTTACCACTAACTTTATCTTGAACTTTCTCACGGGTGGAATTTTATTTGTCATGCGCATTGCGCGATGCGCGTACGCATGTAGGGTGAAAGTCACTGTAACTGCTCGGTGTTCCTTCGTTGATGGAGATAGATGGGTAATGGGTAATTATGGTGAACTTTATGACATTTTTACGTTATGATGTCTGTTTAGTTTTTTCTTTTATCATATTGTTGTTTTTTTCTCTCTAGTGTTTGGAGGTGTTTAAGGCGTTTTTTGCATGATGGGCCTTTTATGCGTTTCATGATATAGAAGATAAATTGAAGGCAAAAACAAATTAATATTTGTTGCGTCGCGAGGGTCGTAACGTAACGTTTCACGTTTAAAAACCTGAATTAATAACGAACTACCGGACTTATGCGGGTGAAACCGCGAGGCGCAGCTAGTTTAAAGTTAAAGGTTGGTATTTAAAGTATTAATAAAATACACCCTCAGTTTACCGAGAGTTCCTTCACGTAACATCCCTTTGTCTCCTTCTAATTTACATCAAAATATAGACCCTTTCATGTGTTTAACTCCTTAATAATATTTTGTTGGCATTTAAGCTTGTGACACACTGGGAACTTAACGAAATTAATTTCTTGAGGGAGCGTAAGGTATAATCAGCCATACCTTACGCTCCCTCAAGAAATTATAAAGGGGAAGGTCCAAAATATTAAGTAATGTGACAGTCACGCGTTGATGTCTTTTCTGAAACAAAAAGTATGTTGCCTGAAAAGTCTGCATCATTCATATAGAAAGTCGCTCTTTTTCAGCGACAATTTTACAGTTTTGCTATGGTTGCCATTACAGTAGGAAACTGTTATGAAACGAGTGCCAATCGGCGCGGATCGGCTGTCCACTTAAATTGGGCTTGTCATTAGTTTATTTGGAGCAGCATTTTGAATGCTAAAGCGTGCCCAACTACCTTGATATATGATGACCTGAAACCTCTGGCCATCCACTACGTTTGGTCTGTCAAAGGTGTTTATTTTCATTTTTAATCTGACAAAAAATGTTTTTTATTCAGTCACTGAATCGATATGCCATCAAATGAGAAGAAGATACTCATGAGGCTTTTATAGTTTTGGGATAATTGTAAAGTCTAATTTAAGTTCTTTTTTATCTGGGTCATACTATAACTTATTTTTTATACGTCTGTTCAGTATACCACTAACTTAACCAAAACTTTTTCCCAAAACTCCGCGTCCCTTTCAGTAGAGGTCAGCGATCTCTCGTATCTCTACATAATAGAGATTAATCTTTAATTTGAATATGTCCTCTAACAAAAGGCATGATATGTGAGCCCTACGAGGGTAGGATACGATCTGTCCTGTTACTTCAATCGTTCGGTTAATGAATTGATTTCTTTAGAATAGAACTATGCATTTCAAACCGAAAGTAATAGAAAATAGATCGTGATTGTTTGTTGAAGACTATTATGTACATTTAACATTTAAATTAAACTCATCAATTCAAATGATTTGTTTGATAATTTTTAAAAATATTCAATTCGTAATGAAAGTGTTTATTACTCTTGAACTGCTTAACCGATTTTCGTAAAAGATTAAGGTGAAAGGGTACCGGCGCTCTCTCCTATGTTTTGGTTTTTTTCATTTTCTTATTATTATTATAGAAATTAAGAGTTAAAAAACAAAAAAAAAAACAAAACATAGGGCCACGGTCATGGCAAGTATAAGTTTTATGCAACAAAAATATTTGCTCTAGTGTCATTATCCAGGAAGAAAACAGTCGACTACGTTTGTATGAAGAGAGCCCCCGGTACCCTTTCCTCTTAAGAACATTTACAGAAAAAATATTTTAGAAACGACCGAATTCGTATCTGCATTTCCGAACGTTGATGCTACCTATACAACAGACAGGTTTAGGGGTCGAAGTATAGGTCCCCCCCCAAATTAATGTTTTCCCAATTTTTTGTAAAAATGTCAAGTTATAAATAAATGTCACGTTATTTTCTAATCTGCGAATTGATTACATAATTTCCCAAATTTGACTTTGTAATTAATCCCCATTGCAATTAAGCCATTTATGAATTAATCCTAAGCTATTGTAAATTGCAATTTAAGTGAAGATTCAAGATTATCTCAAGGTTATTATATCTAGTTATTATCTCTATTTTATTCGGTGTTCAAACGGGGATGAACGGTTTTTCATGAATCATTTCGTCGTTCAAATACCTACCTACCAAAAACTTTTCCAAGACCTGTTGTGTCGCCCAACGATTTAGTTTGTTATCTGCTTTAACCCTTCATAAAATACCACTACTTTTTGATTACTTCTCATACATTTATAATATACGATCACCTATGGTTATATTAAAATGGACTTTAATACTGTTTAAAAAATATCCATCAGCATTAACTTCTCGAATGGTCTATTGTTAACTTAACAACTCACTGGCCGTTCATATTTTATGGTTATGAATAAAAAACAAGTTAAAATTGTTAAATTTATTATTGTGAAGGTGCAGAATTTAATATTTTATAGGTATGCTTTAGTAAGTTAGTAGATATTCATGTAATTTAATTTATCTGTATTTTTAAATTTTAAACCAACATCGTTATCCGCCACTGTCGTGGAAATAATGCTTGGAACAGTATCGATATATCGAGCTCAACAAAGTTTTTATTTTTAAATTTTTCATAGTATTAAAAATGTACTTAATATATCTTTTTTTGGGTTAGTAAAGGTACTAATAAAGAGAAAGGTCTGATT
Source organism: Idaea aversata (assembly GCA_907269075.1). Lineage (NCBI taxonomy): Eukaryota > Metazoa > Arthropoda > Insecta > Lepidoptera > Geometridae > Idaea > Idaea aversata. The sequence goes on from OU026087.1 coordinate 15,173,705, forward strand.
AGGTTTAACCTTTTTATTAGCATTGCATCATAAAAATTTATCTTATCTTATCTAACATACCTGACAAAAATCTCTAATTTTTTATTTTCTAAATTTATGTAAAAACTTTACAAATGTAGCAATTAACAAATCACCACTTTTTTGTTTTAATTGACTTAAATAAAAATAAAATACTGCCTTTGCCAGATGCTCCATTAATCCCAATATTAATACGATTCTATTCAAATCTGAGCAATCATTCTGTTCATCCAATATTTACAAAAATATTTTTCAAAACTTACACTTACCCGCTGACTCACTAACCTATAGATTGTTTATCTGTTGTTGGACTACAAAACCGATTCAAGAAACATCTACTTTGTCCCCTCAAATTAACAAAACAAATAAATAATTTCAATAGATAACCACCCAATTTGCCATAAATATATCTTACCTTAGTAGGTGTGTCGAGACGAATCGCACCCGCAAAATGTCCAGCGTTACAATTAGTCACACCTTTCTGTCCTTTTGTGTACTGAACTCATGCAATTTTAGAGATCCATAGTCATAATACCCAGTTTCCCTTTCGTTACGCCAACAATAAACGGGAGTTTAAAATAACGGATTTTTTACCTGTATTTTTATAGTTTAGTAGCTGCCTTTTGTAAACTTTTGTTAGTTGTATTGTTTGTTAACGAATTTATTTATTTATTGGTGTCTTTTTGAGTTTTTGTGATTTGAGTCAATTGTTAGCAATTACGATTATATGTTGTAAGGGTTTTTTATTTATTTGCTTTGAAACGGTTAAATTGCTCCTACCCACAGCGTTACCTATGGGAAAATTTTACGGGCAACTTACAGAATAAGAATCCCTATTTTATTACACCTAGATTTAATGCCTCTTGCAACTTTTCTAACCCTAGATTGAGTTCAAAGTTCATACATTTTGACAGAAATCTAAAATCTAGTTTCAAAGTGAAAAATATATAGACAAGTTTAGATTTAATAAAATAGTCATTTTTCAATTTTACAAAGTAGGTACATTACATTTTACAATTTTTTATTTTTTACTAACTCAAGATTTAAATATTTTTTGAACGTCACCTTAAGTTAATATTTGGAAAAATCTACCGAAGACTCTCTTTATTATCCAACTTTTTAAAAGGCGGAGTTTCCCAAAATTGTGTGAATTTGTACTGATTTTGAGTCCGTTGTGTGTTTTAAATATCGGCCCTCATAAAACCGGAGGTAATAATATGTATCTTGACACCGTTTTTGCGGTATCTTTTAACAATTAGTAGGTGGACTTAAGAATTTAGTAGGTATTAAGTAGATATCTCCTTTCCACGGTGGTCCACAAAATTGAAATGTCAAAGATAGTGCTGAAACACATTAATTCAATCCCCAACACTTTCGCGATAAACGGCGGCAAATTCTTTGTCCATCCATTTCATATTGATATGTTTTTCTACAATTTCAATTACCGGGAACTTTAAGACCTCCCCATTAGCTTCGGCAGATACAAACAAACAAACTACATTTAGTTTGATTTAGTTATCCGATTCTGTGGAACCTCTCAATCGGACCGACACAGCTCTCCTGCTGACACAGGCGGCATCGGCCAATTAATACTAAAAATAACTTCACGCAGTTATAACCTTTAAAACTGCCGGTTTAAATATCAAAATCCTATAATAACAAGAAGATATCGTCGTAAAATTTGAAGATACGATTTTAAACTTTATTAAAAAGGAAGAAGATGTAAATTTGGATGGTTTAACTGAAGAACAAGGTGTCAACAATGATAAACAGGTTAATAGAACCACCAACGTTGAAATGTACAAAATTATAAAAAAGTGTTTTAGTTGGACTTTACTTGTCAGGTTTAAGGTAAAGTGTCAGTAGATGTTACGTCTCGTCGGGAATGTGACTAATTCCATTGATGACAACACATAAATATACGGTCGTGTTGATAGGACAATGGCGGATTTACTTCACATGATAATGTTGTGAAATTCTAAGGAATAGCCATATTTTAAATTTCAACTGATTTTAGGTAGTTTTATTTGATATATCGTCAATTAACATCATTTATTTGTAATGCACTGCATGACACCTATTGAATAAAAAAATTGAGTTTGCGTTCATACTTTCCTCTTGAATTTTCCACTTGAATAATTTTTCGTAGGTATAAAAAAAACCATTGGTGCACGGCCAGCCGGAATTCGAACCCACAATCTTCTGTTGACAGAACAGAAGATTGTGGAAGGATTGAACTCGTCATCAATCCTTTGGACTTAGTCGACTAAGCTGAAAGGTGCTGGGCAAGCCTACTCCATCCTCACGCAAAAAGAGCCAAACTAAAGAGGATATAGCCCGTATACAAGTATAAGTACACTTTCCTGAGCTAAAACTACTTAATTATGTTTAGGAACAAAATTTTGTGTTAATGCACTCATCATTCAAAATTAATAAATCCAGACATCTCATTCACTCGATTGACTTTTCATGTTTCGTGGAAAAGCGACGTGGGCTCAGTAAATTATGTATTACAGCCTGCATGTAACCAACAATCTTATTTCACGGTTAATAAAATAAAGACAGATATATTTGTTCGTGTATCTAAATTTTTATAGTTACAAATAAAACTTGTTATTTATGATTTAAACGGTATGTTTGCACACCCATACCGAAGTTGGGGCGTTGTAATGACTCATAAAGAGACCGCTTTTTCGTATTGACTGACCGTTATTGTTGCTTTTACTAGGGATCGGAGACATGATTTGTAACGATAAAACTATCTATCAGCGTTTTTCGTAGTTAGAAAATATTAGTATAAATATTAGTATAAACATAAAATATTAGTATAAACAATGAACGTTTTCCATAATTTCATAAGTAAGACTAATGAAATTATGGAAAACGGTTTTAATGGTTGACTTTGATGGGTATCCGTAATGACATCCTAATAAATTGTTGGGTAATAGTAAATGGTGCCCACACGTGACCATTAATTTGAAAGCTATAGGTACTAGTTATTATCACATATCAATCAAGAGTCAAATGACAATAATTAAAATAAAGTATTTATCTATAACAGATAGATGAACACATATTTGTACAATATAAAAATACGTTGAAAATAAACAAAAAAAAATGGAAGCCTGTAAATACAAAAAATGGTTTGTTTGCAATTTAAAATCTTTTGGAAAAATGACAGTTAACTCCTATCAGCTGATTACTTATGACTAATGATTGGATTATAATGTTACTTTGATTATTTTAAGCCGTTGAAACAAAATAGTCCAGACCAGCTGATAAGTCGTTTTTTTTTTCGAAATTTGTCCACCATAAACCTGTTATTAACAAAATAGTGTTCTAGGCGTGCCGGTGTCAGTGTCGGCCAGCTGATCAGCCAGTTTCCGTATTAACGGACAAACGGATCAAGTTATTATACTACGACCGGTTAAGTGACCTTTAGGTAGATATGTGCCGCGGGTTATGTGGGGAAATTTCTCTTTTATTTCATTCATGGTGTTTTTGTCTGTATCAAGAAGATTGTCTATAGACAAGTTATAAAGTTTGAATGAAAAATCGAGTTAACTTACATATCAGACCCGCATATGTCCCGATCCAGTGGGAATCCCAGGGTAAAAATAGTAGGTATATGTTTTATTTCAAAACTTTAGTTCAAAGTTTCACCGTGAAACTTTGAACTAAAGTTTTGAAATAGCTGCTGAACCGATTACCATCGGTTCAGCAGCTTTTGCTTGAAGAGGTAACGAACTGAAACATAAACTTTCACACCTATAGGTATACCTAAAAAAAATTCAAAGTAATAACGGAAATAATTGAATGTCAACGCACTGCTCAAGCCAATGGACGGATCGAGCTATAATTTGGCATACAGATAGCTATTATGACGTAGGCATCCGCTAAGAAAGGTTTTTAGCTCCTACGCGGATGAAACTAGTGTATAAATATCATAGTGTGTGAAGGGTGGGCTCTCCTTTTGTCTAATTACTCTTGTGTGATAGGGGAGTAGGGCAATATTACTGATAAGGTTAATTTAGACAGTAAAGTTTTTTCATTTTTTTTTTTAGAATGCAGTCTTGTTCTTATTGCCAGCAAAAAATTGATGATCACTCCCCTAAATACTTAATACTCCATTGTAATTCCTCCACTTCTTCCTCGTCAGTAGTTGAAAATTGTGACGGACGGCCATCTTGGCGCATTGCCTGGCAATATCTGACATCTCCAGTTGTACTGACATGGACTAACCAATAATGCTTTAGACTTCCGTCTCCCATTTTTTCTATTTCTAATAGAGCCACTTAAAGATTTTTTTAATATCTCCTTGCCTTACTTTCCCTTCTAATTCCAATTTAAAGCTTATTAATGAATAATAAATAACCATTTTAAAAAACATAACGACAAAATAAATCCGTTAAAGGATCAAAGAACCAGTATTAATTCTTGCCTATTTATAATTTAGTGTCTGGCCTCTGCAAGCGCCTGTTTTTACGTAGGTATATTAATGTTCATATTATTTTTAACTTGTATCTTTTAAGTAACATCATAAAAGTGACGATAAATATTTTGTGACATCATACTTACAAACTAATAAATCTATACTTGGATACGAAGACGTAAAAATCTCTGAAAATAAACGAAAGCACTTTTTATGTATGATTTGGTCAAAGAATAGTGTTTCACTGCTTATTACCCTATTTTTCCTTAAGGTAGAAAATTCTATTTCTATTTTTTTTTGACCCCAATCTAGTATAAACTGTTAATCTCAGAATTTCCAATGCGCAAACTGTCATGCAGTCGCAAAATATTAAGTTCGCAGATGTCTAATTCAAAAGATTAGGTCAATTCCAAAACAAAAAAAAACAAGTGAAGTTATTAATATGACGTCATAATTTGTAACGGATGTTGTATCCGTTTATGTGTGTACTCGATCTTAAATATCAATGGACAGATATAAAAGTTCAAAGCCAAGAACTAAGGTTACCTCCAACAACCGTCACAAGAATTCCGATACATATTTTAAACGTCCGTCATACTCAGCAACATTCTTCAACCTATTGTATGCTATTGTCAAATAGAACATTATCTTTTTACAATATTACTTAAGTAAGTCTAAATAAACAGTTTTATGAAGACGTCGTCGGTTTGAAAGAGTGTTATTTAATACCAAATAATACCAATAAAATTAAAATTCTAAGTCCTAGTGATTGATTTATCAACGCATAGCTCAAACCAATGCACAATCGGTGTGTTTTTGCTCATTTTTAAACACACAGTAAACTATTATGACGTAGGCATCCGCTAGGATATAGGATTTAAAAAAATCAACCTCTACGCAAGTTGTAGACTGGAGATTTTTTTTTTGTTTGTAACGAATAGGTTTCGAAACTATTGGACTGAATTTGATGAAACTTGGTATGATGACAGGTACATCGATTTATTTGCAGTATCATAGGATACTATTTATCCCGGTATTTCTACGGGATCGGGAGTTACGGGGGTGAAACGGCGGAGCGCTGCTAATCTGTTACTAAACGTAGCGATTACCAATCTTCTAAAATACCTATAATAAATTGACCTATTAATGTTCCAATAGGTATTTAAAAAATAAAACGACAATAATTTCAGAGGAGGTATTAAATATTTCTACTCACCGGAGAAGGTTCGACACAATGCAACTGACATTTCTAATTGACAAAGGTAACGTACGGACGGACGGACGGAATATGATTGAGAGCATTGAATTGATGTCGGTTTCTAATTCTCTTATAATACTTATTACTATACGACGACCAGCAGTCTATTACTATATGACGACTTGACGACCCAATTGGCACAATGGTCACCATGCCGGACTGCCAAACACAGGGTTGCGGGTTCGATTCCCGCCTCAAACAAGTATTTATGCTTAGATATTTGTCTGTGGTCTGGTTGTTTCTATGTATTATAACTATACAGGGTTATTGGAAATTAATTGACACGGCGTTAAGGGCTTCTTCTGTGCACCTTAACAAACAACTTTTGTTCTACGACTTTTGTCGAAACTTTAAAGATATTTTTTTTGTTAAACATAGATGCATTTCAGTAGAATATTCAGAATTCAATATTTACCTTATACCTTACATTGTTTTAAAAACTTATCTATGAACCTACATTAGTAAGTAAGTAGATACTGGGTCTACCTAGATACAAATTAAAGGCGTTAACTTCCCGTGACACTACCACATAAATAAATAACCCATAAAGAATAATATGTCTAACATAATTTTAATAAAGCCAATATTTAACTTACTAAAGGTATAATAATTACGTAAATGATGCACACTTATGACTTTTCAATGTGTTTTTATGCGAATTCCAAATTACTTTAACAAAAAAACCCAAAATACAAAAAAATATATATTTTAATGGTCACTTATTTAATTCAAAATGAGGATGCCCAAAAGGCTGACTGCATTTCTTCTTTGGATGATAACGATCCGTTAGCCAAAGCAGCAGCCAGCTCTTTGGTCACTTGAAGATATTAAATTAATAATGACTCTAGAATATTTGTTCTTCTTCAGATGTTCAATTCTTCAGAAGTTATTAACAAAAAAGATAGCCAGCCACACAATCTCTTACTATAAGTATTGTTTTTAAAACATCTGTTTTTTTGTCGTAACAGTTGACGGTAAACCATTTTTTAAAACTTTAAATTCACGACTCCAATCCACTTGCACCGCAGTGTAAATTGAACCAACTACCGAAGGACCACCCTATACAAATAGACCTTAATTGGAACAGATTATAGATAAGAATATTATTGTTATATTGCTGACAATGTTTTATAAAGTTTTAAAATCAAAAAAGGTACAAAAATTGAAGAATGTTTTAGAATGCAGCCAAGAGAATAATATGTTATAGATTAAGGAATTTTGTAGATGCGGTGACAAACGACAGACAATCTGATTTAAAAGTTATTTAATAGAACTCCGATGACACTGCTTCTGCTACTCGGCTCGGTTTATTGCATGTCACTTATTGTGATTGTTCACTATTTGTTATACCCCACTCTTTCTATTTCTTTTAAATTTTTACAACTTTAAAAAGCTCTCTTCTATCTCTCTCTCTTCTATATCGCTCTATCTTCTCGTCACAAATACCACAGAGCCTCAAGACGAAAGTTTTCAACCAATGTGTGTTACCAGTGATGACATACGGATCCGAGACGTGGTCGCTGACTATAGGCCTCGTTCATAAGCTCAGAGTCGCTCAGCGGGCTATGGAGAGAGCTATGCTCGGAGTTTCTCTACGTGATAGAATCCGAAATACGGAAATCCGTAGAAGAACCAAAGTCACCGACATAGCTCTCAGGATTGGTAAGCTGAAGTGGCAATGGGCAGGTCATATAGCTCGCAGAACTGACAACCGCTGGGGAGTAAAGGTTCTCGAGTGGCGGCCACGATGCAACGCGAAACGGAGTGTTGGGAGACCAGCTGCCCGGTGGACCGACGACATTGTGGCGGTCGCGGGTGGTCGGTGGATGGAGGCGGCTCAGGACCGCTGTTTGTGGCGTCGTATGGGGGAGGCCTATGTCCAGCAGTGGACGTGTATGGGCTGACATGATGAAAAAGCTCTATCTTCTTTCGCAATAATCGTTTAGTATTTCTTTTCCTAAAACAAAGTATGCTTTAATCGCGGTAGTATGCCAACGACAGGTGAACGGATTGAGATTGAGGTCTATTGAGTTTTAAGTTAATTAATGTCAGAAGCTTGATAAACAACCGACGTAGTGACACCAGTCACTTCGCCGAGGGCATCGCACGCACATACCTACCTACATACAGTACGACAATTATAACTGTTAAAGTTTTGCATCGTTGTAGGTATAATTGTAGTGAATTATCACCATGGGAACGATTGTTATACCTAGACCTACCTACTCCTCTATTACCTGGTGAAATGTTTCAAATACCATGCTTTTAACAAGACTGTTATAAACTGTTGTTACTTTGTAGTATATATACCTATTTTATGGTATTATTTTAGCGTTATGGGAAACATGAATCTTGTCAGAGATTATTTACTAATCCTTAATTTTTCACGTGTAAAATTTAGCAAATTTGGGACGAATTATTCTCAATAAAAATCGGTTGATAGACAAGGAAGATATGCGATAATATGCATATGTGATATGGATATGCATCCATAAAAAAATACATACAACCGAATTGAGAACATCCTTCTTTTTTTGAAGTTGGTAAAAATGTCTTCAAAACCCATATTTATTATTCCGAATGCCTCATTTTCCTGATTATTATTATCTGCGCCACACGAATATCCTTTCCAATTCAATGTACTAACTATACGAATTTCAATTAATATTGCCGGAAATGGCATACAGCGCCATCTAGCCCTATGCTAGGCAACTAGGCCTGTGGTATGGTGACTCTTTAAGCAATGTCTTCCAATATATTTAATAGTTAATGTATTATACATACTACAAAAATGTGTAACCAAAATACCTACAAAATGATCGATCCATCTCTGAAATGAATTAACATTTTAAACCCATTCAGTGCCGGTCGTTTCAATGGGTGTGGTCAGCAGCTGTCATATGACAGTCTTTCAAGGATTGATCTGACAGTTGTCAATGGCACAGCTGCCCACATATCGGAATGTTTTACCTACCTACTGTAAAGTATGTCTATGCATGCATGTCAACATTCAGTCATCATCCATTTTACTGTGAGATAGAATGTAATTTATAGAAAAATATAATTTTGTAAGCATAAATTATAAGACGCCCGCCATGTCATGTAATTTTGTATCTAGGTTGGTCCGAATTGGGCTCAAAATGTTCGTCTTTCTTTTTTGAAGTGATATCTTATTATAGGTCTGAAGAGTAGACGGTTTCTTGCAAAAACCGAAACAAATGTAACGTCAATAAAAATGCGTCACAACGCGTTGCGGATGTCAGAAAAGAGGTTGTAGCTAATTTTACCTCCGCTCTTTGCCTTAACCTTTTATAAAAGAGGTTCAATTAGCATTCGTCAGAATAGTGTTGACTTGACGTAATATGAGAACTCCACTGCAGTTGTGTCCTACCAAATGTTTCCATCAATTTTCAATTAATAAATACGTAGGTAAGGTACTTACCAAAATTACTTTGTCAAACTCTAACTACATATTAAATAACTGGCGCCATAATTCAACGTCTAGTGACGGGGCACATCGATTACGATGACAGCTGTCACCGTCATCATATCGTCAGTATTACTCGATTAGTCGACTAATGTCCGAACGGAATTGTCAGCGACGTAATTAGCTTGTTAAGTGCCATGTTATAAACTTGTGACAACGAAAGGGTTAAAGAATTTTTTGTTGATAAATCTTTGTTTTGAGAGATTTATTTATGTTTCATTTTATCTCATCTCTAGTATTCTCTCCATCCTAAGGTTGCCTGGAAGAGACCGCTTTCAGCGGTAAGGCCGCCTATTGTGCCACTATTTTATTTTATACTAGCGACCCGCCCCGGCTTCGCACGGCTATAGTATGCATGTATTATACATATTATACATACTAAAAAATAAAATAAATAAATATTGCAGGACATTCCACACATCGCCATCTAGCCCCAAGCTAAGTAACTAGACTTGTGTTATGGGTGCTAGACAACGGATATACTACTTATATACTTTTCTTTTGTAAATATATACTTATAATACATAGAAACAACCAGACCACAGACAAATATCTAAGCATAAATACTTGTCTGTGGCGGGAATCGAATCGTAGATTTAAGCATACATAGGGATATAGGAACAGAGAAAGCGACTTTGTTTTATACTATGTAGTGATAGTGATAATTTAAATTAATTGTACTTTTTCTGTAAATTGTATGTGAAGCGTTCTATCTATCTATCTATCCTACTGTTTCATCAAGAAATCTTTCATCATGACTCCATTGGAATATTGGGACTAAAAGTAGCTTTTGTGTTAAATACAGGTCTTTAGTTATCACCATACCTAGTTTTCACGCAATCGGTTCAGTAGTTTTTGCGTGAAGGAGTAACAAAAGCACCAGTTAATAAATTAATTAAATAAAAACGTAATACCAGGAGAACACGATACTATTCTTGACGACTAAAAATTACTATCTATCTGTAGAGTTACAATTTTTGAACATTTTCTTAGATAGGCTGCTACGCTGTCATTTAAAAAGATAAAAAAGTAAAATATGTAATTACTACTAGGTATTAAAAATTATCTTTTTAGAAACACGTGTTACTTAAGACAATACCCTGTTACGACATATTTAAAAATGTGAAAGTTAAAATCCAGAAGCTCATCGATCCATAAAATAACACACATTTGGCTTATCACATATTAAAGGGGTTATAATATTCTGGCTTAGTAAACGGTCGGCCATTATTCGTATAGTTGCAGGGATACTTTTCAAACTTAAGGCAATGTATAAACAATGTGCAATGTGAAATGTGTGAGATAATGCGATTGCCGTGGCTAAGTTTTGGGCTCAAGTGTTTTGATCAAGGTGCATTGCATTGGTCGCCGTTGACACGAAGAAGAAGAAGATGTGCAAACCACAAATGACATTAAAGAAAATCGTGTAAAGTGCCAAGTTTTTATGTTATGTAGCAAATAAAAAAAATCTTGTTAAATACTTTTTAACATCAAATAAAAGGTTTTGTTCGTGGCATTAAAATTTGATGTTTGTCTGTAATTGGAATATTAATATTTAGTTTTGTGTTTTGGCACTAGGCTCGGAACTAAAAACGAAATATTAATACTTCCATTACAGATATTATGGAGTTCCGAAAAGTAACGCCGGATTCAATCAACTATCTTTGTTGTTTGTATTAAAGCGTCCAGTTTTTCTGTAATGTGGCAACCTAAAAAAAAATCTTAAATATTTTATTTAACATAAAATTATAAGCCAAATCTGAAAATCACCAAATTTTGTTACATGGTATTGTTGTTTGTTGTCCACTATACATTGTTATAAGTTCGAAAGGTGGCCGCGGAAAAACTTATATATTACTACCCCTTTATAAATTATTACCTGTCAACGTTAAGTACCATAGAGTGACAGCACTAATAAACGTGTCGATGGCTTTGTTTTTTTTCTTTATGTTCCGCGATGTCACCACACCATGATTTAAAAGTTCCCTGCCTTTTCTTTGTCTCACGAATTAGATAGATAAAAATATAGAAAAATAAACATGAGTAAGATTTATTTTATTACTAGCGACCCGCCCCGGCTTCGCACGGCTATATTATGCATGTATTATACATATAAACCTTCCTCTTGAATCACTCTATCTATTAAAAAACCCCATCAAAATCCGTTGCGTAGTTTTAAAGATTTCAGCAGTCAAAGGGAAATAGGGACAGAATATGCGACTTTGTTTTATACTATGTAGTGATGTAAAAATACTAGCGACCCGCTCCGGCTTCGCACGGCTATATTATGCATGTATTATACATAATATAAACCTTCCTCTTGAATCACTCTATGTATTAAAAAAAAACCGCATCAAAATCCGTTTTAAAGATCTAAGCATACAAAGGGATATAGGGACGGCGAAAAGTGACTTTATTTTATACTATGTAGTGAAGCTATCGCCCGTGACTTTGCCTGCGTAGGGGTTGAAATTTTCAAAAATTTATCACGTACGTAATAAAAGCTAACTGTATGCTTAATTACAGCCCGATCAGTCTATTGGTTTGAACTTTGCGATGTTAAATTATCACTCAGTCAAAACTTAGAATTTTATATTTATTAAATTCTAAAAATCCAAAAATATATTCAAAATATCCGTCTAGTCAAATAGAAAATCTAAATGAAACACATACCATTGCCCGAATAAAGGATAATAGGTTATAGACAATTTATGACATTGATAGTGTCCCAAATATGGACTTTATTGGGTACCTCTATTACGTGGGAGTGTCGCGAATTTGATGTCAATCGACTCTTGCGCATGGTCATTGATCATTTTGAATGATTAACCCGTTTTAACCGGATGTAGACTTAGAGTGCTGAAATTGTATTAGCATATTTTTTATTATTATTTTGTAGGTAGAAACTATTAGTAGAATACACAAATAACTTTAAAACACACAAAATAAAACGAAAATAAAATAACCCTTTACATTGGATTCTGTTTTAAAATGTCGGATAAAACCTAATTTGGTGGCATCCATTTTAAACCCCCATTTTCAACCCGCACATATTTTTTTTCCATGTTCTACCTAAAATGTGTTCCATTTTCTACCCCTAATAATTTAATTGATTATTTTTTCCAATTTCTACCTAAAATGTATTCCATTTTCAACCCAAGTGATTATAATACTTAATATGATATTTTTTGTACAAACAGAAAAAATATTTAATATTTTAAAGTCGTATATTAACTAGGTACTATTATAATTAACACTTTTACCGAAACTATGAATCTATTTTTTCTGTTAACGTTACTTGAGTAAAAATTAGGTAGGTAGTTAGGTACCCACTGCGTATTTGGGTAGAAAATGGACTTATTGATTTGCAGGGGGTTGAAAATGGATGCCACCGCTAATTTTTCTGGTTCTATATTAAAACTATATTCTACCCGCGACTTCGTCCGTGTAAGGTTTGAATTTTCCAGCATCCTTTCTTAGCGGATGCCTACGTCATAATAGCTATCTATATGCCAAATAGGCCGATCCATCAATTGGTAGATAAAGATGAACCATTGAAAAAGCCAATGATCTCTTAATTTACAACAATAATTCGTAGCGAATGAATATTGCATAATACACGTCATAAGGAATGGCTTTTAATGAATGAATTATAAATCCTAAAAACTAATCATTGAGCCGTCACGTACGAAGACGCGTGCGCACGTCGAACCATAGACAATCAAAGTAAAATGGCGCCAAAGAGGTCATATTGTGTTATAAGCGTTTCCCAGGAACTAAGCGTGTGCCGAGCACACGACTTCATCGATTGTGTAATAATGAAAAGCATTTTATGAATCGATAATTAAATTTTAATGGTAAAAAGTTAATGGGAGGACGCCGATGGGGCTATTCCACAAGTCGTCCATCCAATGGATTCAGATATTCCTAGGTTCCCGATACCATTTCTGGCAGCAATTGTTAGTTCAAATTAGTGATATTTTGTGACACGTGGTGAGCTTCATTACTGATACTACCAAACTACTTACAATATTACTTAGTATTTGAGACAATTTAATGTGATTTAACGAGAATGATTTCAACTGATTTAATAATTGTAGTAAATCAGAAAAAAAGGAACTGGACCAGGTACCTACGCAATCACAGTAGAGACGTTAAAAACAATTTGTTTAAACCCAAAAATTCTTATTTTAATGCAATAAACTTAATAATTTAAGGCGGTTGGATTAGCAACATCTGTTATCAATTATTACGTATTTATGACGCCACATTCTTTATTTGATTTTTCTAAGTGACCCCTTCTGACCGATTAAAAGACGTATCATGAAAAAAGTTCAAACGAAACGAGTACTTAATCAACTGCGCAAATATACCAACACAATTTAACGACACACGTGTACTAAGATGAAAAGATACTACTAAAATGGTGACCTATTTCCTAAATGACCCATCCATATGTTACACTTTGAAGTCAATTGTTTAACAGATTGAGATTAGAGACATATGGCCCCTTTTACTATAAACAGGCAAGGCTTACTAAACTCGATAGATGGCAAACCCAGTTTGGTACAAGATTTAAAAGTCTGAAAAATGTTTATAAAATTCAAGAAGTGTGTAATGCGGTATATATGGGCAAATATATCACAACCCTTTGTCTTCCTTGAAAAGGCAAAAAGGCATAATTAATATATTTTTACTAGAACCCGTCCCGGCTTCGCACGGCTGTATTATGCATGTATTATATCTAAAAACCTTCCTCGTTAATCACTCTATCTAAGTATTAAAAAAAACCGCATCAAAATACGTTGCGTAGATTTAAAGATCTAAGCATACAAAGGGACATAGGGACGGCGAAAAGTGACTTTATTTTATACTATGTAGTGATGTATTTAGTTAATTTTAGTTCATTTATTTTCTAAAAATAAGTAAACATATTTTAAGTAATTAAACATACTGCGCCGACCCCAAATAAATTGGGATAAGGGCATGAAGATGATGTTGTTAAGTAATTAAACTGTTACATTTGTAAAATAATTTAAATCTATTAGGTAAAGGTATCAAGGAGAACAAGACTCAACAAGAAATATTTAAAATTACAAGAGCTACGAGTCTGAAATTTCCCATGGGGATTTCTTTTAGGACGTAAGCACTAAGAATGGATTTTTGGAAGTTCAACCTCTGAAGGGGTAAAAAAGACTGTTACCCCCTTATTCCAAAACGAGGTTTAAGGATAGTCCGAGATGTGGATTTAAACCTTAGATTTAGACACAGATTTACTTGTGAACTACAGTCTAAACACTATCCCTATCTTTTCTTAATATATAAATCTCGTGTCACAATGTTTGTCCTCAATGGACTCCTAAACCACTTAACCGATTATAATAAAATTCGCACACCATGTGCAGTTCGATCCAACTTGAGAGATAGGATAGCTTACATCCCGATATTCCCACGGGATCGGGAGTTACGCAGGTGAAACCGCGGAGGGCAGCTAGTAGATTATAAAGGGAGCTAAGTATAGTCTAAACACTATCCATAAAGATTTTATATTATGAATAGTTCATAAGTAAATCTGTGTCTAAATCTAAGGTTTAAATCCACATCACGGACTATCCTTAAACCTCGTTTTGGAATAAGGGGGTTTAAGTTTGCTGTTCGTATATATTCTGATCTAGACAAATGTTAGTTCATAATTTATTACCCACTAAGTTACTACCCAAAATCTTTCACCATACTTAGTAAATCCCAAAAATAAGCATTGAAAAAGCCGCAAGTCGGTTCAAGACCGTCGTCGTAAAAAATGTAACTTGTTTATTCACATGGAGAAGACGTAAAAGGAACCATGGTGGTCAGTGAATCAGGGTACCGATTCTATGATCAATTCGAAACTAAAAAAAAGTATAAAATCTTAGAGAGTAAAAAAAAATGTTTATACTTAGTAATTATTTTTCCGGATCTTTATCGCGTATTTTTTATTTCGTTTACTTCGATGTTTCGACTATGTTGCAACAATCGCGGTCACGATGCGACTAGAGCAGTGGCGAGCGTGACTGAAATGGATTGACGATCAAAGACACAGCTCACAGCTCAAATGAATATCCATTTTTTTAATTTAAAATTTGGCATACCTAGCTGTTATAAAGTAGGCATTCGTAAAGAAAGGACTTTGAAAAATACAACCCCTACGGAAACGAAATCGTGAGTGAAAGCTAGGTTTATAATAATAATATTGGTAGTATTGTTTAGTTAGTAGAATCAAGGCTCCGAGTCCTGTGGAGGGCCACTGCTAATTCTATTCCTGTGTTCACATTCGTTACACATATGGTGTCATTTTTTATCATGTTCCTTTTGTTAGCGTTTTTAAAGATGGCTGATGTTGTGTGAAATGTGCAGTTTAAAAAGTTTTACTACTTTTTTTTGGTTATTGAAGTAACTAGCTACTCGCTGCGGTTTCACTTGCGTATAGTGCTTGCATCTCAATTCTTACCATGCATCAATGCCCTACCAACTGCACATTGGAGGATCGATGCGATGCGATTTCATAAAACAATTTGTTTGCATCGAATGATCGTGCTACCGTCAATTAGACCATTCAAACGATAGTAAGTGTTTTCGATTGCACAAACGACCATTTTCATCGGAACGTACGCATCGCTCGCGCGATGATGTGCAATTAGGACGGCGCGGTTAAACGCATTTTGCAGCATATTTGTAGCTCCTACCTCAAATAGCTTGCGTTGACTCAAGGAGATGCAAATACTATAAGATCCTAAAAAGGTACAAATACATAACAATACTGACTTTGTGTTAACAAATTTACTTTTCCCACAATAAAGATTAAATTAATTGCTAACAAAAATTATCGTCTGTCACATAAAATACTGCACCCTTATTGATAAACACCTAGAGGGGTGAACTGAACACGTGTGTTTTTATAACAATACCGACTCTTAATTACTGACATTCTTTGTTTACAACTCAAGTTTTAAAATATAAAATTCGAGTCCTGACTGACTGATTTACGCATGGAATTTAAAATTTGGTATTCCTGTTGTAACGTGGGAATTCGCTAAGAAAAGAGTTTGGAAAATTCGAACATTACGCGGTCGAAGTCGCAGGCAAAAGTTAGTGTGTTATAGTCTAGCACGAAGTTCTATGCAGTTGAATTGGCACAGAATTTCATTAAAATATGTCAAAAGTCAATGAATTTCTGCGCATAAATTGGCACAGAGTTTCACTAACTCTGCTTGTGTGCATTATCCTGCAATACATACGAGTACCATGTATTTTTTTCGTGAAATATAGTATATTTCTCTCTTTTTAACCGACTTCAAAAATGAATGTTTTCAATTGGCCATGTATTATACCTATAGGTACCTATTTTTTATCTATGACGGTATCTATTCTAGGTTCCTAGTTCCTACTACGTAATTATGTTTGCTTATTGCAATTTTTTCAAACAATAGTAAAGTTCTGTATCATAGTAAATTATGATCTGTAGCATAGATACCATGTGTTACAATGGTTCGTTTCCTGGAAACTATGTTTGAAATTAGTTGTAATTCAATTATTTATGGTCAATTATGTTTTATCAAGACTTATTACATAATAATTACTAAGTTATTTATAATTTCCTTAATTTCTCTTTCTGAATTTTTATTAATGGGTTTTAACTACTGCATCGATTGCCAATTATTGCGATAAATCTTGAAATGTACCTACTTTTACTCACACTTAAAGGGGCTAAAACTTTTTCCAATATCAACATGTTTTTAATTTGCAGTCAGGACTATTCGTCTTTTCTTCCTATAATATAAGATGTGATCATAATTCATCAACTGCTCCGCTAGATAGATAGATAGTTATAAATTCCGTGTACATCATAAATACCACTATGATCATTGTTAAAGTTCCTGTCAAAAACCATTATTTTTGCCTCTACCTTTGTTTGAAACAAAGGGTCATCAACGAAAATATTTAACCAATTTTGTCAGTAACCATCATCCTATCATAATTAGCTTATTACGACACAGCATTCAAGTATTTTACGCTACTGAAATATAATTTATGTTCACCGAAAATAGAAAAAATAAATTTTAACAACGAAATTTCAACTCTATTTAACAAGACTTAAAAGTTCAAATCACCTCGTTAAGAAAGGTTAGAATATTAAATAGATCACCGATCAAATATAAACTCTAATAAGTACGGCTTTAAGATTCAAAACGTCTTGTAAATATAGGTACAATTGAAACAAAGAGTGCCAAGTTACTAATTTGGTACAGAATTTTCTGTAGTTTTTAATAATAACACCCCTCTGAACCGAAATAGGGATGAGTCTGGTTATTTATTGAGATAATTAGTCGGTATCCTATAATAAAAGTTAGGTTACAATTTAAAAATTACGTTTTACGTTACGGAAATAAAGTAAATTATGAGAGATTATGAACAAATAGTTTCATTTCTTAAATATTAACATTTTTTTTTGATTTTTAATTTGAAATTTGTAGTTTTGTAAGTACCTACTTACGTATTAAAAAATATATAGGAATTTTTACTGTATCTTTATTAATTGAATTGAATTTCATGTCTTGAAAAAATGTCTCAGTATCTTAGGGTATTTTTTTCGAATTTAACTTTTAATTTTTTTATTATATTATAATTTTATTTTCATGAAAAAGCATTTTATTTTTTATTTTAGTATTGTCCTACAAGTAGTTAGAGGGATTAGTGGATTTTTGATTTAACGGTGACTTATGCTAGATTAGTTAAATATCGATCTATCGCCTTTAAAATAAAAATCAACAATGATCATTGTTATTTTGTCTTGGCAAAATAATCACGTATACCTACCGCTTCCGTCATTTTTAAAGATGTTAGGTACGGCTGGTAGGTAATGCCAAAAACACCTAGGTACGTAATATTAAGTACCAAGTAACTATATTTTATTTATAAGTTGTTAAGCTTATTGTATTCTTAACTTTATAGCTTCCGTAAAATGATTCTGCCATATCAATTTAATTTTAATTACTATTGTTATCAAAATAATTACCTACGTATGTAATAATATAATAATTACAAAAAACAGGTGTTATAATTGTAAATAGTGTTATTTTATAATTTATATAATTAAGTTTTTGCCTGGTAAAATGGGGAATACTAGGCACTAGGGCAGTGAGATGTAAAGTTACACTAGGGTAGGTTAAATGAGGGAATCGCTTTTTTTTTCTAAAAAAATTGTTCTGAATCGCTCGATAGATGGTTCGCTCTAGCTAGACCCACAATAACATTATGGTCAAGTAAATCAGGGCCAGAAAAATAATAATTTAGCAAGAATATTTAAAATATATACTTTTTATATTAAAATTGATTTTACTGATCATAGACACCTTTAAGTTTTTCATCTAGTAGCTAGTGGTAAGTGGCATTGTCAGCTATTGACGCATAAATAATAAAACTAGTCCTTTTTAGTATGCTTTACTTTTTGAGGTGGTCATTTACTAATGACAAATGATATTCAATATTTCTATCGCAAAAATGAATTCCCCATCATTAAAGAACTCATTATTTCTATCCATTGTTCCGAATCGTAAGTACCATTAACCAACCCCTAGTTTTATCAACTATTGTTTGACTATTCAAGTGCAGACAAGTTTGATGACTGACGACTGAAGAGCTTGACGGTTAAGTTTGAAAGGAAAAGTTATTAAAATTTTATATAGTAGTTAACGGAAATAGTGGAGTAATTTGTAAATTTTAATTTATGGGGACAGTTAAATTCGTGTTTATTACTTTTGTGGTATTTGGGGGATTTTATTTTATTGAAATTTTACGTGTGTACGTAGATATAGCTACTAATGTGTATGTGTAATGTAAGGTGATGTGAAGTGTGTTGACGACCCAGTTGGCTCAATGGTCACCATGCCGGACTGCCAAACACAGGGTCGCGGGTTCGATTCCCGCCTCAGACATGTATTTATGCTTAGATATTTGTCTGTGGTCTGGTTGTTTCTATGTATTATAAGTATATATTTACAAAAGATAAGTATATAAGTAGTATATCCGTTGTCTAGCACCCATAACACAAGTCTTGTTACTTAGCTTGGGGCTAGATGGCGATGTGTGAAATGTCCTGCAATATTTATTTATTTATTTTATTTAAAATGTGAAGTAACATCCTACCAAAAGATTTTTTTTATTTCATTTTTTAGTAAAAATTACCGAGTTAGAAATCAAAATGTAACATTATACTCGTATTGTTAGAATGTGGAACATATTTATTAGGCTTTGAAAATTTTCCAAATTTTAATGAAAGTGTCGGTTATGAAATAAAAGGTGATTGTTTATTTCACTGTTATTTAAATTAGGGATATAGGGATAGTACTATAAGTACGTATAAGTAGATTGAAAATTATGTTTAAAATATGCGAATAATGTAATATATTCATTTTTAACTTTGTATTACAAAAAATGTCATTTTTTCAAATTTGGAGAAGCAGCTCCAAATACTATACAAATACTTAAAAATAGATCTTATTTTATGAAGACCACCTGCCAATGAACAGAACTTGAAAACAAAAAGGAAGTTATTAGTTTTTATAAAGTTTCTCAATACTTTCTCAAGTAGTGCGAGTCCTGCGCAGTGCGGGTGACAGCTGCGGGCGCACGTGGCCACGTCACGGATCCGGCGCGGGCGCAGCCATTGTTCTAATACGCTCGACACATTGTTTCTTAAAAATATATAATAGAAATCTTTAAATATGGAATTCAAACTCCTGACTGACTGATATATCAACGGCCTGCTATCAATGCTATGGATGGATCGTGCTATTATTTGGCAGACAGGTAGTTATTATGACGTAGGTACTAGGGCTGTAGTGCCTGGAAAATGTTTTAGATGGAGTACGGTACCTATACCACTCTCTCAGCTTAGTCGACAGTCGTCAGAGGAAAGGCAAACTTCTGGAGTCAACTAAGTCGTGGGTTTCATCACGATGTTTACCTTCACCGTAAGAGCGATTATAACAGCGCACATAATTTTTTTGTAACAAAAATCCATTGGTGGCAATCCAGTAATCAGAATAACTTTTGTAAAGTAGAAGTATAATCAAACATGGTAGCAAAAACATGACTCCATAAAGGTCAACGCAAAATGATTCAATCATAATGTTACGGTTCTGATTTAACTCGAAGACTCACGATAGAAACATCAGCTCCCTACGAATTAAAGCATAAAAAGCTACGAGAACCTTACCCGATCGATGGCGAATGTTCTCCCTATTCTTTTTGCAGTAATCTTGAATATTCCGTAGGGATGAGATCCAAGTATTTACTGGTAATAGTGGTATTTACATGAGGGTCGCACCCTCGCTTCGTGCCACGTGCAGTTATGTAGGGTGTTGCTAATTCCATGCATGGTGGAGGCCGGAAATAAAGGGATCTTTATGGCCACGGATATTGATTGAAACTGCAATGAACTTATGGGAATGACTTGTTGACTGTTTGGGGCTAAATTTGTTTGTCCATTAGACATGTCTATTACAAATAAATAATAACAGAAACAAAACTAAAACAGGAAATATAATAAAAGGACCAAAAGAAGCTAAGTACTTATCTTTTCAAATAAAACTGTTGTAGGGCCGATCTCGCTCAAAACAAAACAGAAAAGCCGTTGAAAGTTGCAAAAACTACTTCAATAGGTAGCAGCCGCGTTGCCGATGCAATAAACAAAAGAGTATATCGGACCCATAACGATAGGTGGCCACTGGTTGGGTCCCTTGCATTGCAGCGAGCACAGATGACAAGAGGCGCAACTCACGCACACAACCACCCCGTGACCCGTGTACCGGGATCCCCACCAGCCTGCTCAAGTCGCAACTTGCACAGCCTGCCGCATGCCGCCTGCCGACCGAGCTGCCCTCCGTTCTCATTCCGTCGCGGACCGTTGCACGACGCGCACGTATCGTCGCGCGCTTTACAGTTCAGTGAACGAGTGTTGTGCATATGAACAGTCAACATGGTGCGAAGCTTATCGCAGTGGACGAAGACCCTCAGCTTCCCGGCGAGGTTGTCACCGAACCGGACCTCGAAGGAGTGTGTCGGCAACCAGGCCGGCTCCCCCGGCGTGTCTCCCACACCGAGCGCATCATCGCTCCCACAAGGATCTGAGAAGACAATAACCCCCATACCGATCACAGAAATCAGTCAAATCGTAAGTGTTTACCATTAAGCTCAGCTTTCCAAGTCGCAGCTGCAGATGCACCGCGCGTTTCGCATGCTAAGTAGTTCATTACATATTTACAAAATGTTACGGTAACTGTTTCGTGGTAGAATGTTTCTAAGCTCGTCTAGCGCATATTTAATGTGTTCTCACCATTGATGATTTTGTGAGCAGATTCTTTCCGATTAGATACGTTTTTTATGCCTAGGTTTTGCAACGAGGAAACGTCCTTGGAATCTTTTATTTGGTCACATGTAACAATGGCCTAACTTTGCGATTAAATTCCACTGAGATCTTGCGTTATCACTTTATATTGAGCGTGATGGCACTCTTGTGCAATATGCCTTTGTTTTGCAATAATTGTCTCGTGTTGCACTCTATTTACGTCTCGGTAACAACATCTACACCTGCATCGTTAGTTTTGTTTACAAATACAACAACCCTAAAAGGATTACGTTTACAGTTAGACCTGTTTTCCAATAAGGCATCAAACGTGTTTCAAATCTAAAAGCTTTATGATCAACCGATGGTTTGCCATTATTGGCGACGATATTAAAGGAAACGAATCGAATACGTGCCTCGTTTCCGTCGATATAACAGCCGTGATTTACAGCCAGTGCCTATAGATTGACGGTTGTGTTGTTTTGGCATGTGGGTGTGTGTTATGTTGAGTGTCGGTGGTTACGACAGCGGGCAAGGTGTGCGGTTGTCTCGTCGTGTTGCAGGGAAGCAAGCAGTGCAGAGCACCGAGCTCCAAGCACCGTTATGTCCCCCTTGCTTGCACTCACCTTGCCAAGGCCGCCAGTTGCGAGTTTTTTGCAAAGCATGAAAGCATTATGACTTTCACCTCTTGCTGCCTTTCTAAAAGCTGAAGTCTTGTTACGTTCCATTAGGTTTTAGTATAGGTAAACTGTTTGCGACACGCGAGATCTTTTCTTAGAAGATCTTATGTGGCACACGTCGTCGTCGGTGTCCTTATATTAATTTACAAGTTTTAATTTAAAAACCTCAACACAATATTATGAAGTAAATGATGCGGTAATCACAAATTGGTCTGTATACTTTGAAATAAAACAGTATGTGAGTTAATCATAAGCTAATCTTATGTCTTATCGTTTCACTGAATCAGTTTTTTCTTTGACAAATTGCATTCCTTTGACAAAATTGTTAATTACATCTTACCATCCGGAACGAATCAATGCAATTTAAATTTTTATGGGTAGTTAACACTCAATGCAGTCGTTAAATTGTCATCCTTAAATTCGCCACAGGAACATTAATTTCGTCCAACTCATTCGTCCAAGATGTCAAGATTTTGACCCCCTGTTGTAAATTAAATTTGTAATAAAGCATAAAGCTTCATCTGTAAAAGTAATCGTAAAAAGAAAGCTATCAAAGTCAACCATCTTTTTTATATACTTTAACTTTTAAAAAAGTCGTTTGACGTTTAGTTTCGCGTCAGTTATTGTCAGGAAATTACTGAATTCCGCGGGAGAATGGCACGCAGATTTTAATAGCATTAATTAATTATAAATAAAAATTGTCGGTTCGTTGTGGCAAGGCATGAATGTAGGTATCCACGATACATTCTTGTAATCAAATACCTTTGTAACTTGAAGTTATTTTAACTTTCGTGATAAAACAAGTAAGTTATTAGCTACAAGCTTTTACCCGCGACTTCATCTGCGTAGGAGTTAAATTTTCCAAAATATCCCATATTGGCTATATGTATGCCAAATAGACCAATTCGTCCAATGGGTTGACCTGTGCGTTGATATATTGGATACGACCGTTCTAAATAAATAATAAATAAATATTATTTTCATATGTCAGAACTTTGAGTTTTATATTTATGGCTGACGAGAATTAAGTGACAATGCTATCCAAGATGTAGCACTTTTGCCCAGAATGGGATCAAATCTTATAACATTCATGAGACAACCAAATTGTAAATAATTTCTCTTTCATCAGATATAATATTATTTCAAAATAAATTTCCTTCACAAACTTATTCTGCATTCTGCACCCTGAATGTTAATAAAAACAATTAATGCATTGAAAAGTGTAGCCGGCACATTTATTGGGTCTGGCGCTGCCATGCGCGGGCGCACAACGCAAACATCTGCGTGTCAAATTCCTTAGTGCCATGTGCGACCAGTGGGAAACGAACCGTGGAAACGTGGTTTTACATTAATATATCGTATATAGTGTACATAACTATTTATAATGTAATTGTTATATAAAATATAAAGTTATGTCCCACACAATATGTAAAACTTCTTTGGTCCCAACAACGAACTTTTATAAATTGTAAATGTTACTTTTTGTGGATTAATAATAAGAGTAGATGTTTGATGTGGACATTTTCATATTTGAAATGGCCAGTATCCTGATTTGAAGCAAACATATACCGACCGAAAATGCGGCCATAAATAAATGGTATCTAGGTAAATAATATTATTTCAAACAAATTATCAAAAAGCACAATAGATGACGAGATAAGTAGTTACTTACTGACGGAAAACAAACTAAAAACCTCCGTATATTGTTATGCCTATTTATTTGAATATATACTCCTAAAATACGCAATAACATCGACACTTTATCAATTCGATAAGCCATGTCAATAACAAGCTAGATAAAGGCTTCCCTCTTATTAAGCGGATATTTACTGTAGCCATAAAAAAGCAGTAGGACACCAAATATTATACACAAGAACAGAATAGAATAATAATTATACCTAGTTCATTTTTAGGTAAAACACCGAATAACATGGGGGCACAGAGTTGTCAAGCTTATATGGGCGTAAACGCTAAATAGAATTTGGAACAGAAATCTTTTTCAAAATATTGGTATTAATAAAAGACGAAAATTCCTTTTCTTTTCTTAGATTATTTAATGTTTAAACTTAAATAAAGAGAAGATGGCATAGGTTTTTTTGAGTTAAAGGATAGGACAGGCTCAGGACACTTAACAACAATTTTCTATGTCATAATTCATCATCATCATTTTGGTTCATCTATGCACCTTATTTGCTTTACTGTCACGCAGTCTATTATATAGTCTCCTAGCTGCTATGCAAAACAACATAAAAAACGAAACAGCAATGGCCATTGCTAAGGTCACCAAAACTGACTTTAAATAATTAATCAATATTAATCAACCTACATTTGCACCCAGTTTTGTGGTGAAATATGTGAAACAAAATATACATACAAAAAACATGAGTGTTCCATATTTCTAGCAAATAAATCATTTCATTTAATTAGGCTAATATTTCATTCTGTAAGTAACAATTTGCTAACACTGACATAACTTTCTGCTGTTCGCCTATCGCACCCACAAAGGGCATTGCTTGTGTAGTTCCTCTATCTACATATACATTATAGTTGAAAGGATATAGGGTGCTTTTTATAACCGTCAGCTGTTTGGATCGGAACCCGATACCTGGGGTGGGTCACCGCAAATAATGGCTTGGAACAACGGAATGACAGACCTACTCTATTTAATATTGCCAGAGTTAAGTATTAGCAAAATATTATGCAGAATTTTTTACCCATGTCTAAAAAGATATTTCAAATTATAAAAAGATACTTTAGGCGACAATTGGGACAGAATGTGCCGAAATTTTTCAGAAACGCCTTCCGCTGCCCATGACAGTAACAATCGGAACCATTTTTACTTCTGACAATAGGTAAGGTACTTAATATCATTTTGATTATAAAATGGGACAATTTCAATAAAAATATATTTTTTAATTCAAAATTCGTTCCATAATGAGCTGACGAGTTCAAGGTTCGAGTTCACTTAATTTGTTGAACTGAATTTATTAAAGTCGATTTAAATTAAGTTTTTTTGCTTATCTAACTTCATAAAATATCAATTGTTTCCTTTTGTATTCATTATAATTATTGCGAAAGAAATTGATTAGTACTTTCTCTTTACAATTTAATATCCTCAATAAATGTCAGAGCCTTAAAATATCTGTCAGTTGAACCGGAAACACAGTTTTATCAAGAAGCTGTTTTTTGCGCGCGCGCAGCTTCCTTTAGGGTTGTTATTCGTAACAGTATCGTGTATCAATATCCGTTAAGATATTTGATATTTTAATACTGGACTGTTCAGTGTTTGCCACGAATCACTATTACTGAAAAATGCAGCTGTGCTGTGAATACGCTGATGTGCGAAATAAACCGCTTGGATGTAGAAACTTAAAATAATTTAACATTATGTTAGCCAATTAAAAAAGACTTTGGACAATCTCCAATTTCCGCCTTATTTCTGAGTGGAAAATGATAACCATGGCTTCAAAACCAAAATTTTGCCGAGAAACATGAGAAACTCATAGTTGGGTGTTTAAACTTAAAGGATCTCTCAATAACTGAATGAAACAAGCATAATATCGAATTTAAAGATTCGAAATTCGAAAGCAGTTGTTCGAAACATAAAAATTCCACACCTGCCAGGCTTACGCAGCAGATGTTCTTATAAAAGTAAGGTTGAATACTGAATGTTAAATTGTATAAAATTTGTGCGTTTCGAACGTATGGGCACGATGAGCACGCACCAAAGCGAACAGCTGACGGAGCTACGGAGGCTTGTCGAAAAAACTTTACCTGAACCGAGATGTAGTCGAGAAAGAAATTATGGAAAACGGAATCAGCTGACGGCAGCTGGTGATTTTTTCAAAGTTTTGGGACTTCGAGTCGCATTCCTATCTTTATAATCCTGTTGGAGAAACTTTGACAGGAGCAGCAAAAAGATTTGTATTTAAGTACCTACCTATCTACACTTATATTACAAGTAGTACCTTCTTAAGCCATAGTGTCAGCGTTAGTTTGACATTTTTTACAATGGCTGGAATAAAAAATCGACACAATATCTTTGTCTGTTATTTGACTGTTTTCTACATTATTTTTCTTTTCATTTAGTTACATAAGTAGAGGTACTCAAAAAGTGACCCCACTATTCGTGCCCCATTTCTTTTTCACGTCAAATAATATTAACTCTATTGATTTCTTTCAAACATTCTTTATTAGACATGCTTTCGTTCAGTTTATTTATAAAGGGCCGTACAAAGGGCACTTACTCGCGTCTGTTTTGTGTCCAGACTCCAGGCCCTTCTGTTTATTGGTTCGTGTCTTATGGAGCCCTTTGCTGTCCTACACAGTCCCTTTTGAACTCATTTTTGTTACTTTAAATAAACTTATTTCATCTAGTTACAGTGAATTGATGTTTTGTGGGGGATATTTTATGGATACGATTATTCAGAGACGTAAACTGTTTTTACGACTAAAAACATCGGTTCTATTAATTTAATTATGTTAAATATTACTTACTTAATAGTACCTTTTTAATAAAACAAAAATGTGTATTGATTCCTGATTCAAATACGTAACAACCTTTTTTAAATAGGCCAGATAAATAAAACCTTAAACTTCATGGTAAGAATGTTTAACAAAAAGAAACTCCAGTTAAAACACAAACTCTATAATTTAGAAAAACAGAACACTCTTTTCAAATTAGAAATATAATTCGAAAGGGTTACCTGCCAGTTAGGAATACGACCTTTTTTGTAACCAATTAGGTCCGATTGGAAGTTCTTTTTTAATGCTTAACTCAATACTGACAACCTATTATTTAGAAAAATCATAGTTTAATAAATGAATACAATTATTAAGTACCTATGTATTTAATCGATCATAATTCATACCAATTTTTATGCGTTTTAATACCTTTAATAGGGCTTTAAGAATTATTAACGATGAGTTAACTATTTAATTGTAGTTTAGAAAAGTTTATTGTTAATTTTAATAATGTACAAAAGTAATGACTTAATGTAACAATGCGTAATCAGCAGCAACATCTTAACAAAGAATATTTTAATAACCAGTCGTTATTGTTCGTTGAATGACAGAAAATATAGATCTTTTTTGTTATTTAATGATGATATTAATACTGAACATAGGTATGTACATTGTAGGTATACATTATTAATTAGTAACTCTATTGACTATCTTCAATATACTATAAGTCACTCAATTGACTACCAATTTGCAGTATCTAATTAGTGGCACAATTGACGATTTTCAAAATTGAGTAAGTTGCTCAATTGATAAATTCGACTATGAATAAAGTCACTTATATGACTAATTCAAAACATACAAAAGATGCTGTATAGCTTCTATTAAAATTTCTCGGTAATAAAAAATAGGTGTGTTGTTTGTTTAGTTCAACATGCATGTTAATGAACAGGACTCTGTTTTTTGTTAATTAACGACCATTATTTTTTTATATCTAGATGCTTTAACACGGAAGACCCATATTACAGTTAATTGCATATCTGATCGTCTGCCCCTATTTACCCCATAGAGCGCGTGCAACACGAGACTTTATACGTCATACATTTAAAAAGACAGTCATTTGACTAGGCTTCCCTAATATCCTTCCGTATTGCAAGTAGCCAAGCATCGCATGACTGATACTATTACTTTGAATGAAATGAATGAAATTTTCATTACTACAATGTGGGCAAGCGCCATTTAAGAATATGATTCCGGTAAATGGGATTAAATTCTGTTTTTACTGTAATTTTTATGAAGATTTATTGTTGGTTAGAGAGTAGATATTACGGTTTTCACCTAAATTCTTGTTGTTATTGCGTTTTTATGTTTATTGTAGCTGCAGTTTGGGTTTGATTTAGTATTTTACATGAAATTGTGTTTTTAGCTTGTTTATACTACACTATAACATTTTCTAAAAAAAATATAACTATCTCTGTTACAAGTTTCAACAAAATTAAGTTAGTAGTTTTCTCCTGATCTGATAAAGTAAATAATAATACGTCTAAATTTTATTGGGTTTGAGTGATCCTTAAAGACTTGTTAAACTAAATAAATGTCATGTAATCACTTCCTAGTTCAATAGATAAAAAGCCCAAATAAATGTAAAATCCATTTATCATACTAATCTAAGCCGAGCCTTCTTAATTAGTAAAATCAACGCTCAATTGACCGGATGCGTCACCATATTTAAACTAAACTCCGATCGCGATCCGAATAAATCCAACCACAGTTGATTTCCGGTGACCTTAGATCGAGAAAATAATATAAAGTTGAGTCTTATTGTAAAGAATTAAGAACTGAAATTGTTTAAATTGATTTAGTAAAAACAAGTTTGAAAAAATCATACCTACGTGGGAGAAACCTCTCATCCGTGTAATTCTATTTTTACCCGATTGCGGGAGAGTAATGACTTTAACAGTCTTGTTTATGGTTTCAATGTAGGTACTAACAATTTGTAAGACATAATATTGGATGGAAAAAATCGCGGAAAGTTATAATTTAGATAGTCAAAAATACACCTTATTCAATTTAAAAAACATCAAATTTAACGGTTAAACGTTATCGAAAAAGATTAATTCATAAAGAAACTTATCAACATCTTACCTATTCATATTAATCGATATGCCTTGCCAACGAACGACCTTGTCTGAAATATAAAAGTTCGCATCGTTTTGA
The DNA here is from genome assembly GCA_907269075.1 of Idaea aversata. Classification (NCBI taxonomy): domain Eukaryota; kingdom Metazoa; phylum Arthropoda; class Insecta; order Lepidoptera; family Geometridae; genus Idaea; species Idaea aversata. The sequence goes on from OU026087.1 coordinate 15,202,640, forward strand.
CCTCGAAATGATCACATTGTTGACTAATAGAATAACGACATCTAATTTTGTATATTTAATCGTAGCAACCAAATAAATATGCATAATTGCATATCTATGTGTGTAATATGATGCGATTGTTTTTTGCATGCATCAAAGTATTAGTACAGCAAAATATACCAATTATTAGACAAGGTACCTATCTTTTGAATTTAAATTTAACAACAAAGTAAAGTGATATTGAACTGTCGATTAAGAATAAATAGGAACAATTTGAAATTCGAACTAAGTTCCATGAATTAGAAGTCACTCTGCGTATGCGCATGGTGACTAAATCGAATCGCGATTTCCCACAGTTCACTTGTGTCTTCGAATGACTAAGTTCAATCATGTTGTCATGTTTATAATAATTAGGTAAAATATACTAGTGCGTATGAATAATTCTAGCTTGAATGTAATTTTGTTAGTGATCTGGTAAAGCTATTAGTTATTCACCATATTACAAGACTAGTTGTTTAGTTTGGTACTAAATGGTGCCGTATGCAATGTTAAACAAGTTATTTATTTAAAAATGACCGTAGTAAATCTTCCACACCCTTTAACAATTGATCTTCAAACAGATTAAGTGTAAAATATTTAATTGTTACGATTATTTACGCAATACAGACCTTCGTCAAATCAAAGTTTTAATCAGATAGCATTGTTTCGTCTTTATTTAACACTGTGTGGCGAATTTGAACCTCCTCCCGATGGGGACCGTAGCGAATCAACGACCGGTATTGAAAAAAAAACACGGTTTCTGCAGCTAATTACCGACGTCCGCCATTATTTAGGCTGTCATGTCATTGTTATTGTCTATGATTTTTAAAGGTGGTCTATGTTCATTCTATGACTGATTGATTTGAAATCAAATTGTTTTAAATCGTGCCTTAAAACTTTAGAAGAATTAGATGTATTAGATTACAGTATTTTTTTTCTGTATTTTGTATGAAATTGTTACCTCAGGCGGGGTTTCCGATCACCCGAATTTTTCGCATAACTACAACAAATAATCGTACCGATTAATTATTTTTTATTGTTACTTCGTTCCCACGAGGTTGCAAGCGAGATGGTTTTGTATTAAAAAAACGACATCCGTGCCTCCGGCGCTGACGACCGAAGTCCGAACTCCTTTCGTTTGAATCTCATTTGATTAACGGTTGCAGTGATTTGATATCTACTGTATCATTACGCTGTATTAGATGTAGTTACGGTGCGTAAGCGTCTCTTGACGTGTGTAAGTACCGTGATTTATTACTACTTATGAGAGATAGATAGGTGCATCGCACCTTTATTTAAAGATACCTTTGTTCAATTTGACGAAGCTATTTGTATTCTGAACGTTTTCTTTTTTTTCGGTCATCATTTTTTCTTCTAAAGAGTTAAGGCATCTAGTTGCTATAAAATACATCCTGAGACATCGACCGTGCGATTCTGATTACTAAGTCTGTGACCGAGCGGTATATTTTGCAAGCCTACATTCAAGACCGGTTTTGCGATCCCTGTTCCGAGTATGTGAATTTTAGTGTTTATATTCGCAATATTAAGTTAAGCTTAGATATTTTCTATGTACTACTTCTACTTGCCCTTATACAAATTTATTTGGAGTCGACGGAGTACGTTTACTTATTCTTTTCTCATGATATGTCATCATTCACATTTATCTCTATCAAATCCTGTCTTACGCAATCTATATATTATCTTAGATCATCTTCTTCCTCTCCTCTACATTTTTATTTTCTATGCACTACTATTTCTACCTGCTTCATTTGGGGTCGAAAAAGTATTCTGCTTCTTTCATCATCTCATCGTTCACATCCATATTTAGTTTAACCTATATCTCTCCATCTCTCCATTTATATTTTCCGTGCAATACTTTATAGTAACTTCACATTTTAAGTAACAGCTTCATTTCATTGCCACAGTTGAACGACACGTCCTCGAAATTTAAAAGGTACCTACTTAACGCAAAAGGTAAATACAGAGAAAACTTGTTGATTAGTGTCCATATTTAGTTATGCAGGTGTCGTTATGGCGTAGGAGGATCAAGGGTACCCCAATCATAATATTTTTCTCTAATGCCACTTTGTTAGTAGCCAGTGTGCCGAGAAGTCAAAAGAAAATTAAATTAAATTAAGTCTGTGTGAATATGAGTTATGTGGAATTTCTCTATGATCTTTTAGAGGTAAGATTTTTTGCATGTAAGCTTAATTATCTCAGAATTTTGCTGTAGCGTACTTGCATAGTATATGGATTTAAAATAATTTTTGATTGAATCCCCTTCTTGCCCAGCATTTTTTTTTCAGTTTTTCAGTTCCACATTTAACGTTAGTGTGTAATTTGCAGATTTATAACAGAATTTTTAACTACTTAAAGTTAAAATAGACCTGGAAACTGCCTTAAATTAAAATTAATTGCAATTTACAATAATTGACGATTATTTCAGAACACACACACTCCATTTAAAGGGATTGTTCCAATTTCTAATTTAGTTTTTGCTATTGATCCGCAAGTTACAAAATAACTAAAAAAACAAATTTGGTGGGGTTGGACATCATTATATCACAAAAACGACCCTTTATCAATTTATTGGACTGTTTTCGAAACAAATTTTCAACATGTTTTGACAAGTATAAAGCTAAAGGGATCAATGGATCAACCTTCTCGCCGAACAGGCTTTAGTAAAACAAGTTACAACTTGAAATGAATACTAATCGACTACCTGCTTCCTATGAACATCATAAATTAACATCACTACATTCCCTAGGAAAAAAAAGGTTTTGATGAAAAGATAAGTAAAGTTAATCAAAAGTAACTTTTTTCTAAAAACCTAAACAGTGGCGAGTGGTCTTATAATTATCAAGATAATTAAGAATAAATAAATTTTCTTAAAGGTTTGACGAAAATATAAGAAAATTAAGCTAAATATCAAAAGTAACGTAATTTTTAACTTTTTCTAAAGAGTCAACAGTGGCGACATCTGTTATCAAGATATTTAAGTACATTTAATTCCCCAGTTTCTCTTTACTCCGATCATATTTTCACCCCGGTTAACCAAAAGGTAAGATATTTTTATACTTATTTAATCTACCTAAATTGTTTGTTTCCTGTGTAGTATTAATTTGCTTAACTGAGCTTAATTAAAATACATTGAAACAAAGCTATTCTTAAACGTAATTTACGTTTGACTAAATTTTTCAATTGAACCATTGAGTTACCATAAAGTCTTAGTTAAACAACAAATAAAACTGCAAATAAATAATTAAATTTTTTAATAAGTAAGTACTTATATTATACCTACTTATATTTTATTGGTATTTTTTCAAAGAAATCGAAATTCTGTTTGGTAGAAATAAGGCATATCTTTAAAATCAATAGAGATAAAAAAAACTAAAATGTCCAGTATAAATCGACGAAATTAAAGACGTGGCAGTATAGGGTCGGCAGTCTTTGCCTTCCCTGACCGAGTAAAAAAATATGATTCTCTGGATCAGAGTCAACGGTTGCTATAAAGCCCGCCATCTATCAAATGATTAGGAAGTACCTAACTAAAAAAAATAATAAGCCAATTAAGTATTCCTTATTAGAATGACTCTGATAAAGCTTGGCTAAATCCGATTTAAAATAAAACTAATATTCCATTTGCAAATAACAGCATCTCACCATAAACGTAAAATTGCTTCATTTCACCTAGTTTGAAGTAAGTAGGTAAATACCTAAAATTTTCTAGGTAGGTATGTGTCTAGTCTGTAGTGCCATATGAAGGCATATCTAGTTTTCGTAACTGTTGCTAAGAAACTAAGGTGGAATGTTGTTTATATCTACTTAGATTACTTAGCTATCTTTGATGTTGTGCAAAGTTTATCAACCTGTTAATTAGCTCTGCTATATTAATTTCCTTTTAGAAATGAGGATATTAATATTTACCTATGTAATACAATTTATTAGGTACCTACCTAGGTTCAAAAAGGTATCTTTTACTTCTTTTGAAACTTTGATTGAGGCAACTAGTCCTTGTGGAGCCTCGTCGCAGTCCATGGTGCACCTAATCCAATACCCATTATTGTGACCTAACACCTGCACATTGGATAGGAAACATTTTTACATGTCGAGCGTCATTGGCGCAAAATGAAGAAGAAGTAGGCCTTATTCATATCATTTAAAAATATTTTTTAAATTGTTACCAATATTTAAACTGCATCAGTAACTTCTTTTAATGCAATGAAGTAAACAAAACCAAAAGATTAAATATAATGTGCGATTGTAACTCAAGATACTACTTAAGTGTGGGAAAGTAAAATAGGTACAAACAGTTTGTGGAACCATTTGTCGTCGATCGTTTAAGTTAATTACTTAATTTGGTTACTTTGTTAAGTTTTGTAATCAAAGATAATTTGCCTTTTGTTGTCCAAAAATAGTTTTAAAGATGCATCTGTTAGTATTGTAGGTCAAATTAGAGGGTTTAGCATTTTCAATATTAGGTGAAAACCTACTTCACAGGCGAATTGCCTATGTATTAAAATTTTACGTGTTTATTTAATTTTTTTGACCCTGTATGTAAGTTAAAACATCCCCAAAACATAATGAGGGATAGGTACTCAATTAGCCTTTAGTTTCGAAACTCGAGTTTTATTTCACCGTTGTCTCTGAGAAAGAGAATGATATATATTTTTTAATTAATCCTAGTCAGGGAAGGCAAAGACTGCTAAGTGAACCCATACAGCCTCTTCTTTACAAAACTTATCAATTTTTACTGGAAACCTTCCTTGATGTTAAGATGCTATCGCCATCTATCAAGGCATCTGAAACTAGTTATTTTTTCTTTAGTAAGCCCAATTGAATGACTGTATTTGTAGTCTCGTTAAAATCAAGTTTCGTCTGCATAATAAACAACCCGAAATGAGTTATCCAAACCGTAACAGAGGCATTAAGTCTTTTAACACATACTCTTAAACAGAGAGCCAAAATAACAACGCCATTTTGTTCTTCCCCCTCACTCTACCATTAAAGAAAAGACAGAGAGGTCCTACAAGAATAGATATAAAGCTGTCTATTTATGTTATTTCTACTTATGGGGGTGTAATTATAAATGTTTAAGAGTGCCGTAAGTTTCTCTTTATTTCACTGTGTTTGGGTGGTAAAAAATTTACAGTAGTCGTTTCGGGGCTCGAGGCTAACAATAAGTATCTAATTGAGAATAAGTTATTGGTTACAACGTAACTTGTAGCGATGTTTTTATCCGTACCTACCTATGTATCTATTAATTTCGTTGACCGAGCGAGCGAAGCGCCTCTTCTTCAAGTCTTGCAAAATTGTACTTTCCCCTGTCAGTATGTAGGTATTTGTTGGAATTGGAATTGTTAGTACTACAGGTCATATTTTACAACCGATCTGGGCTAAGCTTGGTCTATCTACGTACATGATTGACGATAAGTACAGGATTTTGTGTCGCCGGGGATTTTCGATTGGACTTCTTCTTCAGAAAGGGGTTACGGGTTTCATTTTCATGATTCTTTTTTTGTTTGAAAGATAGTAACTTAACGTTGTTCTCATAAATGTTTGGTGAACATCTCATAAGGATTTTCGCAGTGACAACAATTTATTAAGTCATGCCTAAAATATGTTTGAAGCAGAACCTGGTTTGACTTATTCACATCTCATCCGCCCAGTCCTTGCAAAATAAATGCCAAATACTTTAGGTTATGAATAAGTAAGTCGACTGTCTCTTCATTCCGAATTCCTTCCAAACCACAGTTTTATGTGTTATCTCGATACCTCTTCCACAGTAGGTAGGTAGTAGGTAAACATTTCGTGAATCATCGGTTAGAAACGACATGCCAATGATGCCGATATCATTACTGTTCTACAGGTATTATTGGGGTCATTACTTGGCTCTCGTTTGTCTCATTTCATATAAACAAGACTATTATATAGATTTGTTTAAGCTTTGATGTGTATGGTATGACCCGCGGTTTCAGTTAGGTACCATGTCTAAATTTCTGATCAATTTTTTAATTTTGAAGAAAATAATCGCTAACCCCCTAATTCATAAACTTTAAATAAACCCTCGTTAGTTAAAAAAATTGATCTATTCGCACATCTATTATTAAAATTTGTAAAAGTGTAATCTATCAAAGGCTTATTAAATTTTGTAGAAAGTCCGAACACGTTTCAGCCTTAAGACGGCTGAAATCTCTACTCTTATTACGCAAAAGAAATGTCGGTTTTAGCTTCAAGGAACTTTGGACAGAGACAATCCTTACATAAACACCGTCATCCATTCGATTCGAGCTAGTTTAGAAAAAAAACGGGTTTTAAATGAAACAGCTATTCGATGAGTTATCTTTATCAGCATGTTAAGTGGTAAGTTTTTGTAATGTATGTAAAATACTATAGAGAGAGACGTGACTATAAATGCGAACGGAAATTCTGTTATCAGTCGCACGCGCATCTCCAGAAGCGATTGCGCTTGCGCGGCCTTGGGTTACTAAACGATTTCATATTGTTTAGTATTTCACTCTGATATTTGATGTACAGGTCAAATTGACACTTTTTACATGACCCGTGATACTTAGTGATTTTTGGCGTTTGTGCAAAACAAGTGAAAATTTCATAGTCTGAAGGCATATTCGGATTTCCTCTAAATTATTTGTTTGTTTTATTTTCGATTCGCCCTAATACAAAACTTCATAACTCAATCCTACGATGTCCAAAAATGAGTCCCTTAGAAAGCTTAAGAATGTAAGAAGCTTAATCAAATAGACCTTAACGTAATTCGAAAGCTTTAAGTATCAAGTTAAATATACTATTATTTAAAAATCTTCATAACGTTATGTTAATTTTGCTCTTAAAAGTTACTCATCGTAGTATCTCATAATAACAGTGGGTAACAGTAATTTTAATTGTTGTTACCGGAGATACGTTCTGTTAACTTTAACACTATCATAACAATTATTTATATTGCAAAAAAGTTGGATTCGAGTTGAGTAACTGAATTATACTTCGACGTTGTGTCCAAGACTTATAGAATTACATGTCACTTCTTGTGCTTCAGTGTCGTAGTCAAAAAGCTTTTAAGTAACAATAATTGACAAGTTGGCAGTATAACGTGTGTTAGGAGATATTTGAAGTTACAGATTTCGTTCATAAATAAATAGTCGAACTGAACCAGATTTTTATCTTATCGTGGTCTTCTATTTAAGACAAATAATTTTGATAGGTGGGAGTAGGTAGGGAGTCGTAGGTAATCACAGCCCACAATAGATTGTTTAATATGTTTTAGTCCCAGGTTGCCTGGAACCAAATTGAAAACCACAGTAGGTATAGATTTTGAACTAGATGATAAAAATCATTCTGAACTAGAATCGAGAATCGAGAGCGGCATGCTTAGCAGTAGTAATTGATGTTGATAACCACTGAGTAGATTCTTAACATTTTAAGTTTTACCATTTAGGTATCCTTTTCGTACAATTATTTAAACATTATCTGTAAAAAAACCGCGTCAATTCGCGCCCGCAGCCATTGTCGACATCCGGTGATCGATCAATAAGCGCTACGCGGCTGCGCATGCGACGCGACGCGTCGGGTGAGGGCACTCGAGTATCGAATTATTCAATTTGTTCAATCGGTTAGTGCCCTGTTGCCGGGTCATTTGCTGAGATATTATGTGAATATTTAGTAGTATGCGTGGATAGTTCGAGGACGTAAGAATCAACACTTTTTTACCCAAGTAGGTACATAATTAGCTTATAAGTATTTGTTTTCGAAGATGTTGTTTTTGACCCAAATTACAATTTTAAAACATTGAAATGCTTTAATAATTTTTTTTTATTTGCTTTAATGTTTTATTCAGATACTTTTACATTCATGGATAGGAATTAAATATCATCGTTTAAGCCCTAAATGCCGAAAAAAAATTTTTTTTTTAGTTTAGGTAAATGACCTCCTTTTATGAATTTTGTCACGAACCTAGGGACTCGAACAAATTATGGGGGCACCTTTTGAAACAGTTTTTATAATTTATTTTCTAAAGTCCATAGAAACTTTAGATCTACTTTGATAGTTTGTTTTGATTATACGCCATTGATAGGTTGTCCAAACAATTCATTTCGCCGAAGTAAATCGATGCGCCCGCGCACTTGACAGTTGACACGACCTCTCGCGGTTTCCGGTGGAAGAGTTGATTTATCGGCATTTATTTGTAGTCTTTAGTTAGGTATCGGTGTTCTTTGATGATAAACTTAAAGCATTCTGATAATGACCATTATGTTCCGCTTTGAGTTTATTTACTTTAACTTTGTTTAAATTACTTTTCTGATAAGAATTATGTAAGTTTTTTTATACAATGTTTCGTTTAAATATATCTGAAAAACTCTAAAGTCTGTTTGTAATTATTTCCTGTTAACTGTTAAATGGTTCTATTACCGATTTTAAGTGCACGAGCTACCATAATTAATATGATGTACCTACTTTTGATCTGAAATTGGGACTGGGATAATTACTAGTTTTGCCTGGAGTAATTAATAGTTTAAGGGTAATTTGCATAGCAGAAGTCTGGGTTAATTTGTACACGGGCAGTTTAAGGTGTACCTTTGTTGTTGAGGACTTATTATGTGACAGTGAAAATGGGGTCATTATTAGTTTTAGAGCTTTTAAAGTTTTAGGGTAATTTATCTACAGGTCCAGGAAATATCCTCACTTTAATCGTGAAATATTATCGAGTAATGTAGAGAGATTTGTAAAAGCTACTGAAACTGAATCCCTTTTTTAAATATCTTTAAGTGTGCAGCATTACAAAATCTTGCAACCACGCGTTTCTCACTTGTCAATTGGTAAAACGTGTCTTACATCGAGCTGCGTCTGCGCAATTGTGTTTCACGACGTTCATTCAACGCGGTCTAACATATTGCATTAGTGTTTGCACTATGCGGCCTTCACAGACTTTTAAAGCTTCGCGGGCTTATTTTTTTTTTTTTTGTGTGGTATCCCTGTACCTACGGTTGGTACGCTTGATACCTTCACTAGCGCCACCTACCGATATCGACGTTATCGGATGGATGCGAGCTTCTTCATTCTGTGTTTGTCTGCCGGTCTTCACACAAGTCACCTCAAGTTTGAAGCAGTACCTATTGGTCTCTGAAGATGGGAGGAATCAAAAGGAAGCAAGAAGAGGAGAAAATAAAGAAAAGGATCGCCGAGTTACAACAAGAATTCAAGACTAATCATCGTCGCATCCGCGTCATCGATTCCTCATTAGAGAGTGAATCCGAATGTAAGTTTCATAAATACCCTCCATTTTATGAATATGTTCTCAGATGCGCATCATGTCCAAGAACTGAAGTCC